>CM071845.1:12998187-15498187 GCA_036507285.1 Trichosanthes cucumerina
TATTAGACACGAATTCTTTTTTAAAAAAATCAAGTATCTATTGGGAAATTTTTTTTAAAAAGAACCTATTAGAAAGTTTTTAAAATTTAGGAGTCAAACAAACGCAAACCTAAAAATTCGTGAATTAAACTTGTAGTTTATCATACTTTTTAATTGAGTTGATACGGTTTTAAAAATTTTAATTTCATTTTATAGTTTCAAAAGCTTCAATTTGATTCTTTATGATTGGATCAAATACTATACAAATGATCTTTTTTTTTTTAGTACAATTGAAGTTAGAGGGATTCGAATCACATATCAATTTGATTCTTTATGATTGGATCAAATACTATACAAATAATTTTTTTTAGTACAATTGAGATTGAGAGATTCGAATCACAGATCTCGTGGTCGTTAATACATTCAAGATGTCAGTTCAACCATGCTCTATTTAACAGACAAACTTCTCTATTTACATACCAACTAGCTATTGTTTACTATTTTGGAGATCCACTATTTAATAGGAGTTTTAGGGTTGAGTAAGAATAGGAAAAATAGTATGGGTTAAAAAAAAGTTCAAGGACAATTGGTAAAGTTTAACTAAATTATAAGAATCAAATTAAAAATTTTTACAACACATATGAAATAAATTAAAACGAAGCAAATTATATCAATCAAATTAAAACTAAGCTAAAAATATAACAACCAAATGAGTGAACTTTTTTTTTCAGAATAAATCCATTCATGACGATTATTATGTTTGTTCTTTATCAAAGAAGAAAAACTATTATGTTCTTTAACAATTCATTGGAAGCTTCAAAAAATTATTTAATGTTTTTTTTGAAAAATAAATATTGTAATAATATTTTTAAAAAATAGTGTACTTCTCATAATATTTTTTTAAACTAGTCTTTTTCAATAAAATTATTTACTCAACTCGTGATTTCAACCATTTTCTTACCATAAATGAAATAGTTCGTTTTTTATCTTTAAATTCAACAAGAAATAGGGATAAAGATGAAGATTCATATATCTTCGTGGAAGATATATGATAGGTTAACGGAATAATGCTCTAATTAACCTGAAATAGCTAGTCTATATTAAACAAATTAATGCCACTTATTTAAGTTTAGGTTCCAATTTGATAAAATTGAAGTTCAAACTGACAAGTTTTTTTTAACGTAATATTAAAGAGAAATGTTGTAATCAAATGGATAGTAGCGGCTTTTCATTAATACAACTAGTTTTAATTTTTTCATCTTCTCATCTTTCTCAATGTCGTTTCTCTATTTATTTAAAAAAAATTAACGTGATAATTTTTCTTGCTACTTCGGTATAAGGTGATCTTGAGTGAATTTTAAATAGAATCAAATAAAAATAGTTATACTTTTTTTAAAAAAAATTAAAATAGTTATACATCATTAATGAATGGTTTAAATAGATACCATTATTAGTTTGAGTTTTGAAATGATACCACCCCTAAATTTAAGGGTATAAATTGTTTTTTTTTCTTTAAAAAAAATCGTAACTACCACTACTATTTTCAACCTATATATTTGTCCAAAAACAAAAAGGCCTTATAAAATGGTTATTGGGTTTATTTTTCTTTCTTTCTTTTTTTTTTTCTTTTGAATAGGAAAAACAAAAACAAAAAGGTTTGCAGCACTTTAAATAAATAAAATAAATAAATAAAACTCGTTGGCTGTTGGAGATATTTGTATCGATTAGATTAAATTAAACTTCCACTTTCCACATGGGTTGTTATGCGTATGATTGACTAAACAGATGGCCTCTTCTCGATTTGTGTGTTGTGAAGAGTAATAATCCAACGTGATCATACTGTTATGTCTTTGCTTTTGCACTTAAAACACACATTTCACAAACTTCCCTTTTTATTTCCCTCCAATTTTTTCTTTTCCTTTCTTTTTTTAATTTAAAATTTACATGCTTTTCGAATTTATTCACAAAAATATTAGAAAATTATAAAGGATATGAAGGGATCATAGATTTTCTTTAAAAAAACAAAAATAGTTTGAAAAATGCAGAAGATTTATACATGTTTATCCGCCCGTGTGAACAAAACAGAGTTAATATAGTTAGAACATATATTCTTAATCGAGAGCTCAAAAGTTCGAAATTCTCTCCATATGTATTTAACCAACTTGTGGACGTTATATTTTTCTTGCAAGAGAAGTTTTTTTCTTCGTATCAAATTTGTGTGGTTGATCATTATCCATAATCCTCTTCTCACACATTACTTACCTTTTTCATAGCTCTCTCTTATGTTTAGAGAAATTATTTGAGGAGATCGCTACAATAAGGCTAACAGTTTTGCATTTGAATGTATGAGAGAGAAATTGTAAAAGTATCTCAATTTTATATCCAACGATCATTAAGAGCCGATAAAATTTTAAGATATATATTCGACAATTTTAAAGAGACAGCCTCATTAAATAATTGGTCTTTCTATTGCAGTCCCACAATCAAATATAAATTCGACAATTTTCACGGTTGGATATAGAGAGAAGTACATCGAAATTATATTTGATTGTTATTAGAGAGAACTATACATTTTAAATTTTATTTATAGTTTCGTAAACTTGTTTATTTATTTTTTATGGGATTAATTTATTGAAATTTTGTCAAACTAAGTTTAGCTATAACACTCCCCTCACTTGTGGACTTGAAAATTTGATAAAAAGTCAAACAATTGCAATCAATATTAAATATGAAGGAAACTAAGGGGCTTGAACAGAGCACCTCCTGAACCACTTGCTCTTATACCAACTTAAATCACCAATCAAACTAAAAATTTAAGCTTATAGTTTGGGGTAAATTTAATTATATTAATATAATCTAATAATATGTACTCTCGACTAAGAGGTTAGAGATCGAAACTCCTCACTCCCAATGTTGTTTAAGTTAAAAACATATATATACTTAAATTTCAATTTTTTTCAACAAATTTCAAATAAGTTTTAAAGAAAGAAAAAACTATTTAGAAGAATATATTAAAGTTTACGTTATATTAAAATCTTTGTTTTATCATGTTTACTTTTTGTTATTATATTGATAGTTTTCATTTATGGAGTTCTCGTCTACTTAGAACTAGGATGTAGATAATAGATATTATGAGATGAAATATAATGAAGGATATTTTGTTTGACCTTTATTTTTTATTTTTTCCTTTTTCCTCATACTTTAATAATAAAATGGCGCACGGTCGAGTTAATATTGAGGATATTTGGACGGAAGACCCATTTTCACGTGTCTTGATATCATTCGACCTGTGATGTAAAATTAATGACCAAGGGCCATTTCTGTACTTTGCATCCCGTCTAAATTATCGTGAGAAGACATCATATTGTTCTCGTTCTAGCTCTATTGTTCTCGTTCTCACTCATGATGGAAATAAGTGGTCGAAATTCTGGAGAAAAGAAAGAGACAAGGGAAATCGTTCTTTAGTTTTTTCTTTTGCTCTAACTCTCTGCTACTCTAGCTCTTCTCTAACTTTTTTTTTTGTCTCTTTGCTCTCGCTATGCTACTCTAGCTCTTTTCTGACGTATTTTTTTCTTGTCTCTTTTTTTTTTCAAATTTTCGACCGCTCATTTGAGCGAGAACGAGAGTGAGAAATCTAGAATGAGAGTATTTTCGCGTACGAAAGCGTAAACAAGCATTACTGCCTCATAGATAATTTTATGTATTCTCACATTAGAATGAGTCATATTTCATTATTTTTATAATTCAGGTCATCAGTTATTAAAGTGTGTGAGAATAGATTATCCATGCGAAAATCTCTTAATATTGATGATCAAATTCATATTGTATCATAATATATGTTGGTTTTATTATTTTCTTGGACTTAAGAAATTGTTTTATATTTCTTTGTGTACTTATGCATGCATACTTAATAAAATTTTATCTTTCTTTTAACAAAAAATCTTTGTGTAAAGTTATATCGAAGGTTGCACCGCGTATTCAAGTATTGTACAACCTATTTTAGCATTACAATTCTTTTTTTAAAAAAAACTAGTTTTTTTCTCTAGTGGCAAAGTAGAATGCATAATAATGGGTCCAACCCAGACTACACAAAAGGTTTTATTTGATAACCATTTGACTTTTAGTTTTTAATTTTTAAAAATTAAGCCTATAAATACTACTTATATCATATGAATTTCCTTGTTTTGTTATTTACTTTAAAAAATCAAGCTAATTTTTTAAAACTAAAAATAATAGTTTTCAAAAACTTATTTTTGTTTTTGGAATTTGACTAAAAACTCAAATGATTTCATAAGAAAGAAAGATGACAAATATAATAGAGAAAATGACAACCATGGTAGAGAAATAGTAAGAAAACAAGCACAACTTTCAAAAACTAAAAACAAAAAACAAAATGGTTACCAAACAACCTAAAGTTTTTTCCATTTATACTATAATTTTTAAAACAAAAACTTAGTTGAATTGATTCCGGTTCAAGTTTTATTGAGTTGATTTGAATTGAAAATTAGTGAGACTATTATGCATTTCAAGTATTGTATATTTGAATTAGAATTCTTAAAAATACTTCGTAACTCTTGCATGTGTATAAAATTAAGAGGCATGTAAGATTATTAAACAATTTTTTAAAATTTTAAATAATACAAAAAGTAAAAAAAAAAAAGATTGATTATCATCGAGGAAACATAATCGATATACTAATAGATCAGGATCAAATGCTAACTATAGTATATTTACTTTCACTAGTAGTACTTTTCACTTAATAGATCATAGTTTAACTTACTTATATATATGGCAATAAGAACATAGCTCAACTCACATCAAATAATTGGTTCAATCGACCAATTTGATTTAGTTTGAGCCTCAAAATTGACTCTGATCGACAGCCGAACAATCCTAGATTACAATAGATTATACTGCAACTATACTTGACCAAATAGTCTAATCATATGACTATGATCGAGCTAGGTTGGATCAAAATTTGTAGTTGGCTGAAACAACAAAACAAAAAAAGACACATTACTGTAAGTGGTCAAAAGAAATGAAAAAAACAAAAAAGCTGGCGATTTTTGGGATAATAAAATAGATCGGGAGAGATAAAGGGAAAGTGGCATGTGAAAGAGACATTAGTTCTCCAACAACAGTGGGTTAGCTTAAGGTGGTTTGTTTGTTCCTTGTACAACACAAATCAACAAAACAAAAAAAAACAAAACTCCATGTGGATCCGAATCCAAGAAAGGACAAGTACGAAGCATGGGATAATTTCCATACACACACTCATCCAAAATTTGATTAAATTATATTCCAAAATAATCTAATAAAATAATCAAAAGCAGCTAAAGCCAAACAATACCTTGTTTTTTTTTTTTTTTTTTTGTGACCTTTTTCTTTTTCTTTCTTTTTGTTTGCATCTTAACAGAACCCCTTCATATCCAATCCCAAACTGTCACCTTCTTTCTCCCTCTTCCTCTCAAACTCTCTCATTTTTCATCTCCAAAGGTTTTTCTCTCTCTCTGTACTTTTTCTTTCAAATTATTAGCGCTGACCCATTTGATATTTATGTGTGTTTGTATGTTTTTGTAGGGTTTTGGAGGTGAATCATTTTGTAGGGGGCTGGTCTCAGTGTTTTTTGTTTGAGGCCCTGTCCTTTTTTTTTTTTTTTTTGGAAATAAAACAATCCCATGGCTCCTGTTTCATTGCCTCCTGGCTTCCGATTCCATCCGACCGACGAAGAACTCGTCGCCTACTACCTCAAACGCAAGATCAACGGCCGGGAGATCGAGCTCGAGATCATCCCCGAAGTTGATCTCTACAAATGTGAGCCATGGGATTTGCCAGGTATTCATTTGCTTCTACTCCTTTGATTTCCTTTTCTTTCTTGAAGGTCTTGAATATTCAAATTATTATTATTATTGAGTTTGCAGGTGTATATATACCTTGTTTTCCCAAGGAAATTAAATCATAACTTGAAAATTAATTAGAAGAGAGATCACATAGAAGAGTGGCAAGAAAAAGAAGAAAGCTTTCTCTATACCATCAAATTAATTAAGTACTCCACATAAAACATTAAATCTTTTCTTTTCCTTCTTCTTTTTTTAATATGATTAGTTATTAGTTAGAAAGATAGAAGATATATATATATAAGAGAAATGGAGGGTAAGGTAAGAATGATGGGTTCTTTATTATTGGTCAATTTTGTTTGTGGTGAGAGGGATTAACTTTATTAAAGAAAAGTGCTTTCTCTCTTTCTCTCTCTATTTGCCCTTTATTTATGCAGCTTCCTATTGAGACAAATATTTCCCTAAACAGTCAAGTCAAAAAGAAAGCTATAAACGAACGATGGGTTACAGAAAAGAATCAATGGCTTCAAAGTTTCGAATCAAATGCTTTGAAAATTGTTCATACCATTCATTAAAAACATGTAAATATTAAATTAGGGTTTTTATTTTTTATTTTTGTCCAAATTGTTACAGGAAAGTCATTGCTTCCTAGCAAGGATCTTGAATGGTACTTCTTCAGCCCTCGAGATAGAAAGTATCCAAATGGGTCAAGAACCAATAGAGCAACCAAAGCTGGATATTGGAAAGCCACAGGCAAAGATAGGAAAGTAAATTCCCAATCAAGAGCTGTGGGGATGAAGAAAACCCTAGTTTACTACCGCGGCCGAGCCCCCCACGGTGCTCGTACCGATTGGGTCATGCATGAATATCGTCTCGATGATCGAGAATGTGAAGTCGCTTCTTCTGGCTTGCAGGTTCAATCTAAATATAATTTTACCGGATCTTAACCTATCAGTTTAAGTTTTGTGAGTTTAACAGTGATTTGACAATTTTTTTTTAGGATGCATATGCGCTTTGTCGTGTGTTCAAGAAGACTGCGACGATAGCCCCGAAAATAGAGGAAAATCAACAGTATTGCAATATAACCTCATCTTCTAATCAGTTCATTAACAGTGATCAATCTTCTGAACTTTACTCTGAAGGAAGATGTGAAGAACCAGAAAGTTCAAATTATTCAATGCCATTTGATGGCTTCCAATCCCATCTGGTTAATAAGGATTGTTCATTTGATGTGTTTGGTGGAAGAAGAGAAGGAAAATGGTCTCAGTTCTTATCTCAAGAAGCCTTTAATTCAGCCCCTTCATTCCCAAGTTATGCAAATATTCCATACCCTCCTTCCAAGGTGAGCATTGATTTACTTCAAAGTTTCTTTTTTCTATTATAATTATTATTATTATTTTTTTATTTCCCTTCATTGGTTCAAATTTTTACTTCATTCAACATTAATTAAACTTTATTCCCATTTGTTAAGTTGATATCCTTCAAAAGACTTTTGGCTTAGTGTAGGTGATCCAAATTATTTTTATGGATGTAGATTTTTTTTTTTTTTGTTGCATTAAGATTCTTCTTTTTACTAAATTTGAGAGGTTTTTGTTAAAGTAATATATATAAACTAAACATATCCGTTCCTAATGAGTCTTTTTTTTTTGTTTTAGTTTAGTTTGGTGATAATTTAAGAGAGTATTAGTATTAAGGTAGGATATTTTTTGTGCAAAAAATCATTTATTCTCTACAATATTAATGGTTTATAGATGAGGTTTCGTGAATCAAATTAATATTATATTACTGGTAGTTTAATAACTTTCATATTTAGTTCGAAAAAAAATTTGCTACTTAATATCATAGATGGTAAAAATATATTATTCGGTGAGACCGTCATAATAAAACTGACCGTTTTTGCACTATTGGATTTATGAGAAAAGAATTGTAAAATATCTCGATTTTATATTCATTAGTTATTAGGGGCAGATAAATTTGACGATCTACCTCCGACGTCGGATTATATAGGTGCTTTAGTTGGGTTTTATTCCAATCAATTTATTTTTTGCCCATTTCATTTTTCATTTACTTAAACTTTTCTTACAAATATGATTCATGATATTCCTTTTCTTGCAGGTGGACATAGCATTAGAATGTGCAAGGTTACAACACCGTTTCACTTTGCCACCATTGGAGGTGGAGGACTTCCCCAACTCCAGCTACTTCAAAACGCCACAACCGGTCGATCCCGCCATGCTCGGCGGTGCAAGCGAGGCGTCGACCGACATATTGCAAGAGATTCTTTCTGTGGCTCAGGCTTCTCAAGAGCTTGCCAACCAATCTTGTGCAGTTGAAGCAGCAACATGGGATGGAGGGCTTACTAATAATGTTTATGGTTGTTCTAATGAGGACTTCACTTTCATGGCTGCCAAAGATGGCTTTCAAGATTGGAACTCCACTGCGAGATTTGATGTGGAGAGCTCGTGGGAGGATCCGTATTCTAAGTGTATAGAGGTTGGCAATGTCGGTGACGATATCTCGGTGGAGAACTTGAGATGGATCGGAATGTCTAACAAAGATCTCGACAAGGTATAAACCTTTACAACCTCATTTGATAACCATTTGGTTTTTTGTTTTTTGTTTTTGGTTTTTGAAAATCGAGTCTATCAATACTACTTCCACCTATGATTTTTCAGGTTTTTTTTAATCTATTTTTTAGATGTGATTTTAAAAATCAAGCCAAGTTTTGAAATTTGAAAAAAGTAGTTTTCAAAAATTAGTTTTTGTTTTTAGAATTTGGTTAAGAATTCAAGTGTTTTCTTAAGAAATAAACCATTATAGAGAAGATAAAAAACATGGTAGATAAATGGTGAGAAAACAAACATAATTTTCAAAAACCAAAAAGTAGATAGTTATTAAATAGAGCCTACATTCTTTATGATTGTAATTCTATTTTTGTTAGCTTCATCATATATGTTTCGGTTTTAAATGTTTAAAAGTTTGTTGAAAAAATAAAATAAACATGAAAGTTCTACCACAGAAAAAAATAGAATTTGAATCTATTTTTATGTATATTAGGGTTTGTTGAAATGAAATGTATTTAATTTCTTTCATACGTTTTTCAATAACTAGCTTTTAGATATCAACTCTGTGAAACTAATTTTGAAAACCATTTTAGAAGGGAGCTTTATGTTTTTAAAACAAAAAATTTATACAAATTTGAATGTTTTTTTTCCTCATTTTTTTTCCTATATCATGTATTCTCAGTAATGACCTATTTTTCCATAAAAATGGGATTTTGTTCCTTTTCAATCATGAATTTGTGAATGGTAGACTGTAGTTTCATTTCCATGATTTAAATACTTTTTTCACACATCATGAAAAATTATAATATATATCTTAGCATATACAATTTAAACATGTATTGAACAGAATTGCATGGAAGATTCCAAGCTAGTTCCCATAGAGAACATTTCAAACTTCCAAATTGAAGATCATCAAAACCAGCTCCAAGGTAACATATCATACAAATAATTAAAATAATCTCTATTCAATTGTTGAGAATATGAATAAAAGATTAAATTTATCATTATCTATTAACTCAAACAAAATTTCCTTTTTGCTTGCAAATCAAGATCGATCGGTAGTCGGTGGCCAAATGAACGATTTCTCGCTTGCATTCATAAACGAAGACGACACGAATCCCAACAACTTTGACATGGAAGGATCAGGCAACTCCATGGTCAACTATTCAAGCTCCCCGAGTTTCGAGGTCGTCGAAGAAATCAAAGTCAACCATGGGCTCTTCATCTCAACAAGACAAGTGGCTGAGACCTTCTTCCACCAAACAATGCCTTCAGAGACTGTTAAAGTCCAAAGCTTGAACTCTTTTACGGCACCAAATTTCATTAGCCTCCATGAAAGAACACCTCAAAAAACAGTCTCTTTCTTCAATGGGTCATCTCTGAAGAAGCCATGGAATAGCTTCCAAAGGAAAATTGTTTCAATTCTTGAACTTCTGTTGATCTTCACAGTGTATTCTGATGAAGAAGAAGAAGAAGAAGAAGATAATGGTGAAGGTGAAAAAATTTTAAGTGAAGATGAAGAATTCAGATCAAAGGGGAAAGGAGGAGCTTTGAACATGATTTTGAAGAAGACAGGGATTTTCTTTAGCATTGCTTCTTTGGCTCTTTGTACTATTTGGGCAAATTATAATTGATTTTTCTTCTTTTGTTTTTTACATTCTTTTTTTTAAAAAAAATTATTTTTCAATCTTCCTGTGACTTTAAAGTTTACAGTTAATATACGAATAATAATATATATATGTTGTAAGTGAGGAGGGCAGAAACTTAGCTTTTCTCTAAACATTTCAATGCAAATCCATGTGTTTTTTCTATCTTTTTTATACTAAAATGATATATGTTTCTAAACTTTCAATTGTATCACCGAACATTTACGTGTAATTAAATGATGACGTGACATATACATTAATATTATTAATAAAAAAATTTTGGTTGATTCGTGATAGAGGAAAAGTATATTAGATAGTTCAAGAAAACAAAGTGATACATGCAATATATTATCTTTTGAAGTAATGTTATTAAATCTCTTTTATAGACGATGTTACACTATTTTATTCAATAATCCTCTATTTTCTTTTTACTATTTGTCTTTCATGTTAAAACATCTTGTCTTTATGTAATAGGATATATCACACACTTTATTTAATTAATGATGCTTATGATATCTAGCAACGACTAAGTATTTTTTTTAAAAAAATCCACGTTTAATTATATAATTATTGAAACTTAATAAAATGTTTAGGACTAAGAAGTTAACATAATCATGAACAAACATCAAAATTATGGTCTTGAATTAGTTCAATAAACTTTGAAACCACATTTTATCTAATTATTCATTTTTTCATCTATTTATCACTTCATGTTAAATCTGTTAATGTTCGGTTCGATTATTACTGATCAATAATAATATCATTTCCATTTCTTACTATTCATGGATATAAAGTATATATGTTTTTTTTATTGTCTACATGTAGCTTAGTTGTATGCAAATTCGTAACTATATGGTAGATCATACTATGACATACCATATAAAACAAATCTCCATCCTCTTAGAAAAAAAAAATCATTCATGATGTATCTTCTTTACAAATATAAAATACGTTTAATATCTCGGTAATACTATGTGGACGACTACATTGCAAAGTCATAATTTATTGGTCCACGACCCTTTCAACTCTTCAATCAAGAATGGGAAACGTGTCAAATATCTCTTTTCTAAGAAACCTTAGTCTAAGGTATAAGGAATATAAGTTCTATCATTTGGGCAAGGATGGGAAAAAGTGGGATTCTTTCTCAGATGACAAGTTATAAGGAAAAAGCATATATTACTATAGACCGAATGCTAAAGGGAGTGCTAATCATGTTGTTTAAATTAATCACCTAGCGTGTGTTGGTTTTTTTTGGCCTTTAATTTTAATTAATTAATAAATTAATATTTTGATGATAACAAATCTTCTATTAATTACTAATAATGTTAGTATTTTGAAGTATTCATAGCGTAGAGTTTGGAATAACAATTCCAACACCTCTTGAATCACTCAAATCAGAGTAAAAACGAAAAAGTTAGGACCAAAACATATTTGAACAAAAATTCTCGACATGATGGCTATTAGGTAACATGAGGTTCCATCTCAAAACCTAGCTCATATCTCTTATGTCTAGCTCATATCTCTTATGTCATCAAGGCTACTTCATGTGAATTGTAGTGGTTGAGTCAACAATGTAGGACGAGTAGGAGAGTGATACATGAAGCTATGAAGCTCTGAGAGAGTGAAACTTGGTATGGCCTTTTGTTTGTTAATATATATATATATATATATTTATATATTTATATATAATTTCTTTTTTTTTTTACTTTTTATTTTCTCCTAATCTCCACCATTTACCACAATTCCAATGACTCAAATTAAATTTTAGTTTTTATTTGAGTTTGACCAAACCACTATAAAACCTAGTTTTTTTTTTTCTTAGTTCAATAGGAGAATGGGGATTTGAACTACAGACCTCGTGTGGTTAATACATTCGAGATGTCAGTTGAGCTATGTTTTCTTTGACCACAAAATAGCTAGTTGCAATAACATATCAAATAATTTAATATTATGGATCAAATTGTTATATAAACTTCAATGAGGAAAATCATGTACAACTAAGATCTAACTGATTTTGCACTTCACACATCAACCTTTTAAATATATTGATTTTTTTTTACGTAATCGTTTTTTAGTACAACAAAGGTGGGAAATGAGCATTTGAACTTTCGATTTCAAGGAGAGATAGTACATGTCAATCATTGTTGAGTCATGCTCACATTGACTTTTTGTACTTGAGTTTCATCAAATGTCATTTGTGATATTGAATGTAAAAAAATGTGTCGGTGGTAGGTTATACTACCTATATACCAATTAAGGTTTTAAATATCGATATTGACAGAAATGTTGAGATCTCAATTTTATGGAAATGTTGTCAAACTGAGCATAACTGAACTAGCATAAAGCGTGTACCCTCGACAAAGAGGTTCGAGGTTCGAGTCCCCCACCCTTATTGTTAAACTAAAAAAAGGAATTTTATGGAAATATCGATAAAATGTCTATGTCAGTTGATATTTTTGAAAAAAAAAGTATAAATATAAAAAATCATAAAAAAATATTTAAATTAAAAAAATAAGCATTTCACTCTTTCAAATTTCTTATATTATTAGTCTTAGGGTCCACATTAGTTATATACTGTTGATATTTTTGTTATATTTTGTTAATTTTTTATAATATAATATAGAAATGTTGATTCGCTCTTCAATAAAATTTAAAATTGTGCTAAGAATAATCCTTGCCCTTTTAATTAGTATAACATGTTATTAAATGGGGGGAGCTCATAGAATGGAAAATAAAATCTTCCATTTGTCTTCTACTCAAGAGAGAATAAAGCAAAAATAGAAAAACTACAAAGTGCATGGCATTGTATTATTGTATTGCTGAAAGTACATATATAAGAAACATCATATAATAAAGCTTTTATTCAATTTCAATACCATTGAAATTATTGTCTTCTTCATTAAGGGAAAAGGGAATAGATACACTCCAATCATAATAATATATATGACTGCTTGAGAATACATATTATGTAGAAAGGCAACACTCTTGAAAAAAAAGGTTTTCTTGCTTAGACCTTTTTATGCTCCAAATAACCTGAAGGTAATATAATTAAAATCTTTTGAGCTTATTTCATGACATTCAAATGTAAAATTTCAAAAGACGATGATCCAATCTGAAACCGATATTCTTACTTTTGAATCCGAGATTGCGTGCGCTTGGAGCTGCAAAATGAAAACAAATATTGCAGATTAGTTTTCTTTTCTCCATCTATTTGAAGTATATATATCATTATGTATGAAAGTAATGTTTGTTGGTGTTGCATACTTCTGTGATGGCTGTGGATTTGCAGGCTGTGGATTTTCGTCGACTGCGATCGGTACGGTCTTCACCTAAGAAGCCAATGAAAAAACTTATAACTTAGAGAATGATGAAAAGGGGTAATATATTTTTAGCATGATATGCAAATTGTAGCAGAAACATACCAAATTCTTGAAAAGCAGATTGTAAAACATTTGGATGTATCTTTCCTTAGCTAGCTTTTGGTCCTTGTTCAATTGCCTCCAAAAAGTGTAAGTGCTTCCCATGTTAAGCACCTTGTTTGCATAGATTTTCCAAGTGTAGCTGCCAAAGTGAATATATCATTAGAGTTTTGTATCAAGTTCAAGGTAATATAGCTTGGAAAGGATTTTTGGTTCTTGTGACTACCATTCTTCGATACGTTGCAGACCGCCGTTCGAAATGTTGTCCCAGTAGGCCTGGTCGTTCTTGCACTTCTCGAAGAAATTGGCGATCTTCTTGCTCGACTCGTCGCCGTTGTTGGGGTCGATATGGAAGCCTGAGACCCCATCAACTATGATCTCAGCTGGACCTCCTTGGTTTGTAGCAAAGGTTGGCAAACCACAATTCATTGCCTCAATGACTGTCAGACCAAAAGCTTCATACAGAGCAGGCTGCACAAAGGCTCCTTTCATGTCGGCGATGCAGCGGTAGAGTTCTCCGTTACGTCGTCGATCGGTCTGCGCTGCTATCCACCTGATCTGGCCTTTGAGTTGGTATTTGTCAATCAATTCATGCATCTTTCTTATCTCTGCCATTTCTTCTCTGTCCTTTGATTTGGAAGGATCAAAGAATCCCCCAACCACAACAAGATTCACCAAATTTCTCAGTTTCTCATTCTTCCCAAACCATTCGACCAGCCCGGTGATGTTCTTGACGACATCGAGCCTCGCCATCGAAAAGATGATCGGCTTTTTCCCATCTGCTAGATATCCTCTGTTTGATGAAAAAACAGAACAGTGATATTTGTAACCTTACACACACAAATGGTTCATATTGCAAAAGTACAAAACATGGCAAGCATTTCTATGAAAGACTCACATATGCTCATCATTCTCAACTTTACTGAAGAGAAGTTCCTCAATGGCAGGTCGAAACGACGCAAATCGTTCTTTCGCCGTGTAAGGAAAATAGACAGACTGATCAGCCCCTGGTGATGCAATGTTGAACTTAGGATCAAACACATTGATGCCCGAAACGACTCGGCACAGCCCTGGAAGCGTAAACGCCTCGTGGCTTTCATATTGGCCCGGCTTCTCCTTACTGAAACAATGAATTTTTTTCAATGAGAGTCGGTCCACTAAACTATGCTCAAATTACTGAAATCATGAATTTTTCTAACCTTCCTGCAATCTCCTGGAATGTGCTTGCAATGACAAAATCAGTGGCATTCATGGCAAGAATATCAGCAGTAAATTGACAAGAAAAGTGATACTTAGAATCCAATTCCTTCCATTTAAGATCTGAATCTTCATACTTAGTCTTCTCCAAGGCATGTGCAATAGTTCCCTGTTTTTAATTTTTCATATAAAGTTAGCAAATTTTGTGTTACAAATAAAAGCTATTTGTTAAGACATATTTAAGAGAGTATGAAGAATTAAATACTTGGGTTATTCCCAGTTTGCTGGCCATGAGGGATGCCACCAGATTCCCATCTGTATAGTTTCCAATGATTAGATCTGGCTTTGCTTCCATCAGATCTAATATTTTGGTAGTGGCATCCTAACATAAAATGACACAAATTTTGTTAGAACAAGATTTTTAAATGATGTTGCGAAACTCGTTTAATAAAGATTTTGTTTTTAGTTTACAGTCATCTATTTGTTTTGATTACGACTATTCAAAAACCTATGATTTTAGTGATTGAGATATTACTAGGATTATAGAAACATTTTTGAAAACTACGTTTTGAAACGAAGAAATAGTTAATAAACAAGTTTACTTTTTAGAAATGGGATACTGACAATCTTATGATATAAAGAGAAACATATCAACGTAATCTAAATCCAAATTATGTTTAGGACCTACCTGTGCAAATCTCTCGAGAAAAGGATAAATGTCGAAACGAGAAACCCAATGACGAAGGATGCCCTTTTCAGTCCTAAAGGGCACCCTAACAATCTTAGAGTAATTAGTCCCAAGGACAGGTTCTATTTCTTGGTTGCACTTGGTCCCCTTGGCATCTGGAATAAGTCTTGTAATCTGCATATTTATTAAGATCAATATGTATATATAAGAAGATTAAATCTTATCGGCTTAAATTTTTTGGTTTAACGTTAATTTAACATAGTATCAAAACAGACATGTCCGAATTTTAGCGTTTGAGAAACTATTAGCATGTATTTTAATTTTTGGTTGTTTTTGTCTTCAATACTTACAATAATAATTTGAGGCTTGAAATTGAGGCCTTGTTGCTTAATTCTGAGAAGAAGTTCTTCTTCCATAGCTTTAACTTGATCAAGAATGTACACAACCTAAATAAACCACAAAAAAAAAAGTCACCCAAATAGTTGGTATAAGGCAAAGAATGAAACAAATTATAAAACCATTTTTAACTTTGTTTATAACATGTCTCATTCATATGAATAGTGATTTCAATATCATTGCTAATTTCATTTGATTTATTCCCGATGGATGAAAACTCGAACCTGGCCTCCGGTATCGGGCAAACCAAGAACATCAGCTTGTCCAAAGTATCCATGAGGAGACAAAATGACAACATTGAAAATAGTAGGAAGCCTGCTGAAGAACTTTTCCATTTGGATTGGATCATAGGCTTGGAATATATCAGACAGACATCTCATGTTTTCCTTTACTCTTCCTGCACAGTCTCCCCATCCTCTCTCAAAACCCCATTGCTTGAATCTGATATATTCCACAAAAATTGGTAGAAATGGTGAGTTTAATTTTAATGGTTGAAAGTATATTAAATGATCATGTTCCTAACTAGGGGCAGATCCGGATAATATAGTAGTATAGGGGCTAAATTTTGATAATGTACGTCTTAGAAGCCAACAACATCATTCTGTCATATCAACTAATAGTCAACTCTACTCGGAGATCTTTAGAAATCGTTTTCAAACTTTAGGGACTAATTAAAATCAAATTCAAACTTTGGAGACCAAACATGTCACTTTTAAAATCTCACGGAATCAAATATAAACTAGATTCAAATACCAAAACCAAAAGTGTTAAAACCAAATGGGAAACTTGTTTAAATCCTAGAGACCAAAAGTTTTTCCATCAACCCAAAAAAATAGTTTAAAGAATTATAGATATCCAGAAAAAGGTATTATCATATATTTTTAATGAATCATAAAACATATGTATGTATGATACAAAGTTGATATGACTTGAAAGAAAAACTACATTAGCGCTACCTCGGTTAAAATTTGTGAGTTTTCAAAGAGTTTTTTTTTTTTTAGTACATATTCAAAGAGTTATTCAATCGCTATTTTGTAAATTAATCAAATTTAAATATGTGCCAAACTTAATTTTATTGAAATAAATAATCTTATAAAGTTCTCCCGTGAATTAGTGAAAATTGAATAGATGGTAAAAGCGGCCAACAATTAACTAAGCCTATTCTCCAATTTAGTAAAACTAAAGTGAATTGATACAAATGCTAGAGATAAAATTTTAATTTTTCCATAAAAGTTAATTGACCTTTTTTAAAAACAAAATGTAATACATATAAAAGCTATTGAAAAGGGAAAAAAAAAAAAGGTTGGAAGGCCACATATTATATATATTTATATTTATATGTACTATATAAAAAATAATTGGGGGCCTTTTGGAGGCCACACACTAGTTCTCTCCTACTCAAGACCTATAAATTTTTAATATTAATTTAACTCCACAAATGTAAATTATTAATATGAAAGTGATATTATGGAAGTTTGAACTCAAGACCGGTAATACCATATTGAATTCTAAGACACACGAGTGAATTATTAATTAATATAAAATTATAAAATAAAATAACTGTATAATAAGAATTCAAATTTGGATGTGTTATTCTAATAGCATGGTAAATCATTAGTATACTCGATAAATTAAGGTAATATGTTAGGACATATTTAATATTTTACATATATATTCTTAACCGAAAATTAAACGATATTATATTATGGTTACTCACTTGAGATGGAAGTTTTCATAAGGGGTGTTTAGAGGAAGTGCAGAGAGGAAAATATCAGCAAGAATCAGTGCCATTTGAAGCTTGGAAGCTGTGTTCAGAGTCTCATTTAACATAAGTTTCTGTGACAAAAATTCATTTCACAGTCACAGTTAGAGAGAGATCAAAGTTAAAGCTAGCAAAAAGAAGCCCCACTTGTAAAGAGATATATCTTTGCTTCTTTTTTTTCTTTCCTTTTATAAGGGCCAAATTTTACGATGCATATAGAATTGTTGGATAATTATTTAGTTTTTTTTATTAATTTTTAAATTGAAGCCCATAAATACTATTTTTATATATAGGTTTCTTTGGTTTGTTATCTACTTTTTACCTATGTTTTTCAACCACCAAAGTAAGTTTTGAAAACTAAAAAAAAAAAAATAGTTTTTAAAAAACTTTGGTTTGTTTTTGAATTCGGCTAAAAAACTCAAAGATTTTCTTAAACAAAAATGAAATTCATTATAGGAAATATGAAAATCAATATAGAGAAGTTGTGAAAAAAAACTAAGCACAATTTTCAAAAATAAAAAACCAAATGGTTATAATTAAGCGGGGCCTAGTATTTGATTTTTGGTTTTTGAAAATCTATGTTTGTTTTCTCATCAATTCCCTACCATGGATTTTATCTTTTTTAACAACATATTTGAATTCTTAGCCAAATTTTAAAACAAAAAGTTGAAAACTACGACCCCCGTTTGATAACCATTTGGTTTTTTATTTTTAGTTTTTGAAAATTATTTTTTTCATAACTTCTCTTCATCTTATTTACAATTAGTATCATCTTTCTTGAGCTACCATTTAAGTTTATAGCCAAATTTCAAAAACAAACAAAAAAAATAATTTTGAAAACTATTTTTTTTTTTAGTTTTCAAAATTTAGCTTAGTTTTGAAATAATAGGTACAAAATACATAAAAAAAACATAGAAATTCATGGGTAGATGTAGTATCTTTAGGCTTAATTTTTAAAAATCGAAAACTAAAAACCACATGGTTATCAAACGGGGCCTATGTTTTTTAATTTTCAAAACTTGGCTTGATGTTTTAAAATATAGGTAAAAGATAGATAACAAAAACAAGAAAATCCATAAGTAGAAGTAGTATTTATAAGCTTAATTTTCAAGAATAAACTATGAAAAATCAAATAAGTTATGAAATAGGGCCTAAGATTTTTTTTTAATTCAACAACATTTCGGGACGGGGGTTCAACCGTATGATCAAGGTCATAAACTCATAATTCATGTCAGTTGAACTATGCTATTATATGGTTAGCAAATAGGACTAAGTAAATGAGCATAATTAGTTTAAAAGAATAGAAATAATAATAATAATAATAAAATCGTTATCCAATGAACTTATTGATGACCCAATTTGAGGATAGCTTAACTGGTTAAAACATATATCTTCTCCTCGACCCATAAGTCAACGTTTGAATCTCCACCCACACATGTTACTGAACTAAAATAAATAAATAAAAATCTATCAATGTTTATAATTTTTTTTTTTTTAAATTTTTCATACCTCTCCTTGATATTCAAGGGACAACAAGTAATCCACAAGTGGTTGTGCATTCTCCAACTTGCCACTAAGCTTTGAGGTGAGAAACTTTGTAGTGTAACTAAGACCTTCTCCAATTGAAGAGGGAATGGTTAAGTGAGGAGTTGTGAATTCAATTGCTCCAAAATCCACTTCCAATGCATTTTCATCACTTGCCCTATAATAATATGATCCAATTTTAGAATTTAATTAGACATTTTATATGTTAAAAAATAACTATATTAAAAAAATAATAATAAGCATATATTTATACCATTCCTCATCATAAATGATCTCTTTTAACTTGAGAAATTCTGTTGAAGTGAGAGATTTGACTGAGAGATCAAGAGCACTAACTTGAACAAATTCCCAACATCCTGGTTCTGGTCTTATGGCAAAGGCAACATAAGGAGGTGTCACAATTGCCACCTACACACATTACAATAATGCACGTCGTTAAAAATTATTTCGCTTCTAGAGTTAAAAGATATTTTACATCTGCTTAAAAGATTAGATGTTCTAATCTCTCTTGAATTAAATATATATATATATATATATTAGCATTTTATTTTGATTTATATACTCTTCTTATTTCACGGATAGAACAGTCTTAAGAAAATAACTCTCGAATAGAAAATCAAAACATAACATAAAAGTTATGTGGAGAGAGAAAAGGTTAGAAAGAGAACAAAAAAAAAAAAAGTTAAATTAGATAGAGACATGTTAGAGGGAGAAAGATAAATTAGATAAAAATACGGTGGAAAAATGAAAGAGAAGATTAAAAAAAAAAAGATATTTTCGAGAGAAAAGATTATTGAATAGAGGTTGCCACACCCTGATCAACCTTGAATTCTCTCTCATATATATATCCAATAGTATAAAATCATCCGCTACATTGTTCCAGTTTGAGAAAGAGATCTTTAAAGTACAAACTTTGAACTCTCTCTCATGAATATTGTCCAATCGTATAAAATCATTAGTCACATTATTCAATCTCGAGAAAAAGAGAGAGAAAGAGAATAGATGTAACCTGAGTGGATGTCAACATATGACCAAGAACACCCTCCATAACCCTCTTCCTCTCCATCCTATCATCAATGGCATCCTCCATTTCCTCCATCAATTGCTTGAGCTTCAAGCTCCTATTCCCCTTCTCCACAAACTTACCAAAGCATCTCTTCATATAATTATGGCTTTGCTTCAGTGCCTCTGGCATTCCATCAGCAATCAACTGATCAGACCTCCTACCACCACCATTCTTCACCATTATTGTAAAAAAAAAAAAAAATATCTCTCTCACAAAAACAACAATATGCAATAATATGCAATAATTTAACACAATGGAGCATTTATAGGAGAGCCCAAATGGCATTTGGCCAATGGAAATAAAAATAAAAATAAAAAAGGGATTTTTGGGTTGAAGACAAGGAGAAAGAACATTCTTGGAAAAAGGGAAAAGAATTTGTGGGAGAGATGAGATTCTTGAAACATATGAAAATGTAACACATTTTTGTTTGGCAATGTTTTGTTGGTCTTCCCTGTCTGTCACGCAAGTACGAGAAATGGTATATATGGTTTTGTTTGGTATTTTGTTATTCTTTCCTTGTAATGAGTAATGACTCACACCTTCTTTCTTTTCTAGCTTTTTTACATTTGTTGCCTAATTAATATGGACTTAAAAGTTGCTCTTAGTGAACTACTACTCTCAATCTCTTTAATTTTTTTAAGTGGTTGTGATTTAAAATGGAAATGTTGAAAATTAACCTAAAAACACAAACCCAAAAGCTCTTCTTTTGTTGATTTGTATCTATGTGTTTTTTAGTTCAATAACTACAAATGTGAGAATTTGAACTTGGTAATTAGGGAGATTTATTGTATATACTTTGACCAGTTGAGTTGAGTTGTAGTTAAGTTGGAGATTTGTGTGCTATTGAGTGATTAATTTAGGTAACAAAGAAAATCATCTTTTTGAAAATAATTCTAAATTTTTAAACAATTTTAAAAACAAAGAAATAATTTTGGGAACAATTTTAAAAAGAAAAGTAAAGTATAAAATAAAGAAATTGTGAGCTTACCTTTTTCTGAAAAAGAAGAAAGAAAAACTTTGTTTGATAAGAATTTGTGTGTTCTATATTTCTATTTTTTATTTTTATTAATATTGTACTTTTTTTAAAACTTATTATTAAAATATAGTATTTTTTAAAATATTTATAATAATATTGTAGTTTTGATTAGCTGGCTAAAGGTCGAGATGACATGTAGCTAACACTGTCATAAATGTTATAACAAGAGATGACCTAATATACACAATTTGTAACAATTTCTCCAGGTGATTCAGTAGATCAGAAGGCAACATATATACTAATATGTTAGGGGCATGTGTTCAAGCGTTAATACAACGCAAAAGAAGAAAGAAGTAAAAAAAAAGCTTGATCACATGCCTAACATCTGGTAGCCTTCTTCACTGAACCACTTGTAGCAATGGTAGATCGTCGTGATGTTTTCCCTTTTACAATGAGAGGTACTATCAAATTATCATTTTATTGTAGAGTGGAGACCACTTGTAGCAATAGTAGGTCGTCGTGATGTTTTCTCTTTTACTATGAGAGGTACTATCAAATTATCATTTTATTGTGATTATCATTTTATTGTAGAGTGGGGACCACCTGTAGCAATTGTAGGTCGTCGTGATGTTTTCTCTTTTACTATGAGAGGTACTATCAAATTATCATTTTATTGTAGAGTGGGGATTTAAATCTCTGATTTTTGGATTGAAGTTATAAATGACTCTCAACCAAATTGAGTTATGCTTGTAGATTGGCCTAAATTCTATCATTACATTAATAATTATAAAATGATATAAATGTTAAAAACGTCTCAAATAATTAACTAGTGAATTTAAACTTCAAACATCTATGGTTCTAAGGATAATGTGTTAAAAAGAATTATACTCAGAAAAGAGCATTTAGAGAGAGAATATGAATTATGATTCAACATGAACTATAGATAGAAATTATTAGTATAAATTGTATTATTCTGAAAGTTTTGCTAAATTTATTTTTAATTAGTATTTTTTAAAAAACTTAAAGAGCCCCATAAGTATAGTTCAATAATTAAGGTATCACGAACGTTCAATATGGGTTGAAAATTTGAACTTTCACCTCCCTAAATATAACTATAATGTTATATGACTAATCTATTAAAAAAAATGTTTTGACCATTTAGAAGTTTCAAAGCATAAACTATTTTCAAAAGTTATCTCAAATTCCTTCTCAATCAAATGAAATAATAATGCTATTAATTTAAAGATATAATGCAACCACCTTTTAACCTACATTACTTTATCTTTTGCTTATTTATCTATTTATTTAAAGCTTATTCTTTATTCCATGATTTAGTGTCCTTTACCAAATCAAAGAATAGTATTCCCATCAAATGGTTGAAAAGAAAGGAACCTTTCAATCATCAAACCCACCCATAGACACTCACATCTACTAATCTTATCATGTTTCAAAATTTTTGGAATTTAAATTAGTCCTTTCCTCTATCTCTATATGTAGAGAGAGATAAAAGATGGTTGAATTGGTGGTAATTAAGTTTAGTTAGTAGTTAGTGTGACTAATTAGATCATCATGTAAAGTTAAAACTTAATTCTTAAATTTTGTTGTGATGTTTAGTTTATAATTAAAAAAAAATATAAAAACACTTAGAATAATACATAGTTAAAATTATTACAAGCCTTTTTTTTAAATCTCTCTCTGAAACCCTTTAAATTTTTTGTAGATATATTTATCCCACTTATTTTATAATATTATTATAATTTAGAATAATTCTTTTTAGGTTTGTTTTGAGTCGATTACAACGAACTTAAAAAATATATCCAGTTGAATACCTAACTTCTAGATAAAACATGTTATTTAACAAAGTATATAACATTATATTATTATATGGAGAGGTGAAAGTTCGAACTTTCCGTTTATATTGAATATTCATGATGTTTAACTTATTCGATTATAGTGATAATACCTAACTTTTTATTAGAATTAACCATCTACCTAAGATGGGGTGTGATTGTGATAAAAATATTGTTTTCAAGTTTATCTCACATCAACAAGTACATATACATATGGAACTAAAAAAAAGTACATGAGCATATATGTGTCCATCAACTTTTATTAGTGACTTTTATCATTCAAAAGTAAATATATGTTTGTAAAAATTATCAAAAAAAGAAGAATATAGTGTTGTTAGGAGTAAAATTGGACTTAATCAAATTATCTCAAAACTAGAACAAAATCAAAATAATAAGAGGAAGAGGAGAAATAAGCCCAAGGGAATCTTGCAAACCTAAATTAATATTTTTTAATTAAATTCAAAGATTTAGAGAAAAAATAATCTTCTTTAAATCCTTATTTAAAAGGAATATGGAAAACCTAGATCTTCTAATTCTCAAAACTATAGTTGTAATTTATTGGAACTAGTGTGGCAAGTGTCATTCCAGTGCTTGCCACAACAGTTCTTAGTTTTTTCTCTCTTGCATTTACCTCTTTCTCCAAATTATAAATTTGTAGTTATTCTGACAAGATTTTGGCAAAATAGTTGTGTTGTCTATTAGAAACGAGAGTGTTCTACCTTGCATTTTTAAATTGAAAAATAAAAAATTAAAGCTATGAAGATATATATAGGGGCTTATATTGAGATAAAAGATATATTTGTCACCTATGATCCACCAATCACCAATGACTAAAGATATGCTAACAAGGATTTGTGTAACCATCTATTCGCCTAAATTGAAGTGGCAAGACTCTTCAACATGTTAACGGAAGGAATTCGATGGAAAATCAATGGAATTCCATTTCAATCTGATCTTATTCACTCTGAAAGTGCTCCAAATGAGTCCAATCACATGAACAAAATTATCTAACCAAAACTCTATTGAGAATATTCCCGCATTAAAAAAATGTAGAGTGACCTAACAATTTATAAGATATATGAGTAGAAATTTTATTTTAAACTAGAAATTTTCTAATACTGTATCGAAATTCAAGGGATAAACAGTAAGTCATCAAATAATGTGTTATTTCTCATAAAATGGCATCTACCTTTTGAGACCATTGAAAATAAAATTTTATGTGTGACTTAGTGATATAATTGAACATTACAAATAACTAGATTTTGGATATTATGTAGTTACTTATATAATAAATCATTTGAATGAATACCTATTTTATGAAATTTCTATATATTTTAGTTACTCATATGTGAGATGAAATTGTGAATATATAGTTTTTATTTATTTATTTATTTTCCTCTCTATCTCAAAGAAATAAAGTGCCTAAGGTAGTTAAAGCTTATTCTTTATTCCATGATTAAGTGTCCTTTCCAAAACCAAAGAATAGTATTCCCATCAAATGGTTGAAAAGAAAGGAACCTTTCAAATCATCAAACCCACCCAAAGACATTCACATCCACCCATCTTATCATGTTTCAAAATTTTTGAAATTTAAATTAGTCATTTCCTCTATCTCTAGATGTAGATATATAGATAACAAAGGTGTTTAGTTAGTTTGTTGTTTAGTTTGACTGATTAGATCATCATGTAAAGTTAAATTTTACCTGGATTTTGCAATAGTGAAAAATATTTTTTTACCCATTAAAATACTTTATATATTATAAACATTATGATGTAAATGCACATTTCCACATGTCATTTAATACCTATGCCATGTGGCAAATTATCCTTAGTCATAGTGTCCTCCATGTGTCCATTTCTTACTAATGCTTAGTGTCCAATTGTACCAACTCATCTCTTGTCAAATTACCTATAAATAGTGGCTTTTGGTGGAAGAATAAAACATACCATTGGTGAAATTCTCTTCAATTCTCTCCTTTCTCTTCCATTTTCTCTTTATTTTATTACTTATTTAATTGTCATATAATTCCACTATATTTATATTTATATTATATATATTCCATTTCCAAACACTTGCATTATTATTATTATTATATTATATTATATTAGTATTTAAATATTGGTAAAATTATACCCGGATTTCATCCTATTTTCACAACACGTTATCAGCACGAAGCTCTGCCGATTTTTCCACTGAAGGTAGGTCCTCCGGGTAAGCCATTTTTTTTAATAATAAAATGTTATTTTGCATGTTTAATTAATTTTCTAATATAAATGCAATTTCTTTCTATATAGTATTACTATGGCAAATCTTGCAAAATTAGGATTTGTGGCCTTGGATATTAATGGAAATAACTACTTGGGTCCTTGATGCTGAGATCCATTTAGACTCCATGAATCTTGGAGAAACAATTAAAGAAGGAAATGATGCATCAAATCAAGAAAAAGCGAAAGCCATGATCTTCCTTCGCCATCATCTTCACGAGGGATTGAAAATTGAGTATCTTATAATAAAAGATCCCTACATTCTATGGCAAGGCTTGAAAGAAAGGTATGATCATCAAAAAACAGTTATTCTTCCAAAAGCTCGTTATGATTGGATGCACTTGAGGTTGCAGGACTTCAAATCAGTAAGTGAATATAATTTCGCACTCTTCAGAATTAGTTCAAAATTATAATTATACGGAGAAATGATTACTGATGTTAATATGTTAGAGAAGACATTTTCCACTTTTCATGTCTCGAATATGCTCCTGCAGCAGCAATATCGAGAGAAAGACTTTAAAAAATATTCAGAACTAATTTCATGTATTCTCGTGGTTGAACAAAATAACGAGCTATTAATGAAAAATCATGAATCTCGACCAACTGGAGCAACATCATTCCCTGAAGTGAATGTTGTGAATTTCAATAATCGTGGTCGAGGTCGTGGTCGTGGTCAAGGTCGGGACCACGGTAGAGGAAGAAATACTTATTTTCGTAGTGGGCATTATAATTTTAAGAAACTCACACGAAGTGATGATCATAAAGGCAAGACTCCACAAGATAAGAGTTCAAAAGATGATCAACATAAATGTTTCCGGTGCGGAATGATTGGGCACTGGTCACATACATGTCGTACGTCAAAACACCTTGTTGATCTCTATCACGCTTCCCTGAAGGAAAATGGAAAAGAGAAGAATGTGGAGGTAAATCTTGCCATTCAATAAGATGATGTGTTTGACCCCTCCAATATGATGCATCTTGATATGGCTGATTACTTTGAATCTCCTGGAGAGAGAATTGATGCAATCAAATAAGTAGATGATGTTTTGTATGAAGATATATAATTAAGTATTGCTCGTAATTATTGTATGTTTTTCTTGTTTTTGTATATATATTTATGACTTTTTGTAATCGCTTTTCTTTTCTTATCAATGAAGAAATATGGACAATTTCAATATGTTGAGTAACCCGAAAATGAGCAATGAGGATTTATATCCAGCGATCGCGCAACTACGCACACGATACTTATAAATGAAAAATATTTTTCTAAATTGACAATCTTTGGAAGCAAAAATCAATACTATATCGAGTTCTGCAGACTGATTGAAGGTTTTGGAAAAGCAAGTTTTATCTTGCCTAGAGGAACAAAATTTTCAATTAATAATGCTTTGTTCTCTAGCAAATCGAAAAGAAATTTATTGAGTTTCAAAGATATATGTAATAATGGTTATCATGTTGAAACTGATCGTAAAAATAATATAGAGTATCTCTATATCACATTTATTGTTTCACATGAAAAACGTATATTAGAAACATTGCCAGCTTTTTCTTCTGGATTATATTATACTCATATACGAGTAATCGAAAGTTATGCAACTATGAACCAGAAGTTCATGAATCCAGAAATATTCAGTGTTTGGCATGATCGACTGGGTCATCCAGGATCGATAATGATGAGGAAAATTATTGAGAATTCACATGGACATCCTTTAAAGAACTAGAAGATTCTTCAATCCAATGAGTTGTCATGTGATGCTTGCTCTCTAGGAAAATTAATTATTAGACCATCACCAGCTAAAGTGGGCATTGAATCACCTGCATTTTTAGAGCGAATTCAATGTGATATTTGTGGACCTATTAACCCACCAAGTGGTCCATTTATATATTTTATGGTATTAATTGACGCATCTAGCATATGGTCACATGTATGTTTATTATCAAGTTGAAATCTTGCATTTGCAAGATTACTTGCTCAAATAATTAAGTTAAGAGCACAATTACCTGATTATACAATTAAGACAATTCGACTTGATAATGCTGGTCAATTTACATCTCAAACTTTTAATAATTATTGTATGTCAATTGGGATAAGTGTTGAACATCCTGTAGCTCTTGTTCATACACAAAATGGTCTAGCAGAATCATTTATAAAATGTCTGCAATTAATTGCAAGACCATTGCTTATGAGAGCTAAACTTCCTACATCGGTCTGGGGTCATGCTATTTTACACGCTGCATTATTATTACGTATTAGGCCAGTAGCCTATAATAAATATTCTCCCATGCAATTAGCTTATGGCCAGCAGCCAAATGTATCCCATCTGAGAATTTTTTGATGTGCAGTATATGTTCCAATTTCTCCACCATAACGTACTAAGATGGGTCCTCAAAGGAGGTTAGGAATATATGTTGCATATGTTTCTCTATCAATTATTAAATATCTTGAACCCCTGACGGGTGATGTATTTACTGCATTATTTGTTGATTGTCATTTTAATGAGACAAATTTTTCAACATTAGGGGGAGGAATTAAGAAGTTGGAAAAAGAAATTACATGGAATGCATCATTATTATCTCATTTAGATCCTCGTAGAGATCAATGTGAACTTGAAGTTCAAAAGATAATTCATTTGCAAAATATAGCAAATCAATTACCAGATGCATTCACAGATGCTAAAAGGGTGACTAAATCATATATACCAAAAAGAAAAAATGCTCCATCAAAAATTGATATCCCAAAGGAACAAGTTGTCAATAATGAGTCTGGAGCACGCCAGAAGCGTGGTAGACCTATGGGTTCCAAAGATAAAAATCCTCGAAAAAGAAAAGTAGTTGAGAATCAAAATGATTCAATAAAAGATATGAATGTTCCAGAAGAAATCCAGAATACAACTACTCAAAAGAGTATTGATGAAAATCAAACGTTTGAGGATAATAATGAAATTTCTATAAACTATGTTACAACAAGAAAGAGATGGAACCGAAATGATATCATTGTTGACAACATTTTTGCTTATAATGTTGCTCACGATATTATTCATGAAAGTGACGATTTTGATCCAAAATCTATTGAAGAATATCAACATAGAAAGGATTGGTTGAAGTGGAAAGAAGCAATCCAAAAAGAGTTGAGCTCACTTTCAAAACGTGAGATTTTTGGACCAGTAGTCCTAACACTAGAAGGTGTCAAACCTGTGGGATACAAATGAGTATTTGTAAGGAAAAGAAATGAAAAGAATGGAGTCACAAGATATAAAGCGAGCCTTGTTGCACAAGGATTCTCGCAAAGGCTTGGTATAGATTATGAGGAGACATATTATCCTGTGGTGGATGCAATAACATTAAGATATTTGATTGGTCTGACTGTATATGAAAAAACTTGATATGCATCTAATGGATGTAGTCACGGCGTATTTATATGGATCTCTGGATAATGACATTTATATGAAAATCCCGGAAGGATTTAAAATACCAGAAACATATGAATCAAGTTCTCGAGAATTGTATTCAATAAAGTTACAGAGATCATTATATGGATTAAAACAATCAGGACGAATGTGGTACAATCGCCTGAGTGAATATCTGTTGAAAGAAGAATATCAAAATAATCCAATATGTATGTGTGTTTTTATAAAGAAATCTCAGTCAGGATTTGCTATTATAACTGTATATGTTGATGACTTAAATATAATTGGAACTCCTGAAGAGTTATCCAAGGCAATAGAATATCTTAAGAAAGAATTCGAGATGAAAGATCTTGGAAAAATAAAATTTTGCCTTGTTTACAAATTGAACATTTAGCAGATGGGATATTTGTTCATCAATCAACTTATACAGAGAAAATCTTAAAAAGATTCTATATGGATAAAGCACATTCATTGAACATTCCAATGGAAGTACGTTCACTGGATGTAAAGAAAAATATATTTCGACCTCGAGATGACAATGAAGAACTACTTGGTCCTGAAGTACCATATCTTAGTGCAATTTGTGCACTTATGTATCTGGCTAATAACACAAGACCAGATATTGCATTTTCAGTAAATTTATTGGCTACATATAGTTCATGTCCTACCAAAAAGACATTGGAACGGAGTTAAACATGTACTCCGATATATTCGAGGGACGATTGATATGGGTCTATTTTATTCTAACAAATCCAATTTTGATCTAATTGGTTATGCAGATTCTGGTTATCTATCTGATCCACACAAAGCTAGATTTCAGACTAGTTATCTATTTACATGTGGAGGAACTGCTATATCATGTCGATCAGTAAAACAGACCATCACGGCCACTTCTTCGAATCATGCTAAAATCCTCGCAATTCACGAGGCAAGTCGAGAATGTGTATGGTTAAGATCAATGACACAACACAATCGTGAGACATGTGGCTTGTCTTCGAGCAAACCCCTTCCAACAATATTATATGAAGACAACACAGCATGTATAACTCAAGTCAAATGAGGATATATTAAAGGAGATAGAACGAAACATATCTCTCCAAAACTTTTCTACACTCATGACCTTGAAGAAAATGACGACATCTCAATACAACAGATTTGTTCGAAGGATAACTTGGCAGACATATTTACAAAAGCATTACCAACTACAACATTTGAGAAATTGGTTCACGATGTTGGGATGCGAAGACTCGGAAGATCTCAGTGATGTCGTCATGAGGGGAGTAAATGTATTATATAAAATATGTACTCTTTTTCCTTCACTAGGGTTTTTATCCCATAGGGTTTTTCCCTAGTAAGGTTTTAACGAGGTATATTTTATATAAATGGGCATTTAAGGGGGAGTATTATAAACATTATGATGTAAGTGCCATTTCCACATGCCATTTAACACCCATGCCATGTGGCAAATTATCCTTAGCCATAGTGTCCTCCATGTGTCCATTTCTTACCAATGCTTAGTGTCCAAATGTACCAACTCATCCCTTGCCAAATTGCCTAAAATAGCGGCTTTTGGTGGAAGAATAAAACACACCATTGGTGAAATTCTCTCCAATTCTCTTCATTCTCTTCCATTTTCTCTTTATTTTATTACTTATTTAATTGTCATATACTTCCACTATATTTATATTTATATTATATATATTCCATTTCAAACACTTGCATTATTATTATTATTATTATTATTATTATTATTATTATTATTATTATATTATATGATATTATATTATATTAGTATTTAAATATTGGTAAAATTATACCCGATTTTCATCCTATTTTCACAACATTATAAATATTAATAACACTTAATATTTATAGGAAAACATCTTATTCCGATTTCAATTAATGAAAAAAATTCTTTCAAATATAGTTAGAATATTTTATGAGTCTTCTTTTCTATCTATCACTCTTTTCTTTATGTGAAACACTTTAAATTCTTTGATATGTATATGGTTATCTCACTTTATATTATAATGTTACTATAATTCTGAATAATTCTTTTATATGTGTGTTTCGAGTCGATTACCAAGGAATTAAAATATATATCCAATTGAATAACTAATTTCTGGATCAAAATATTTTTTTTAACAAAGCATACAACATTATAATTAATTATATAGAGGTAGATGTGTAATAGTTGGAACTTTCAATCTATATTGAATGTTTATGATGTTACTTAATTCAAATACATCGATAATACCTAACTTTCTATTACAATTATCCTTCTACAAAAGATGGGGTGTGAAAAGAAAACAAATCTTAAGCATTTGTGATAAAGATGTTGTTTTCAGGTTTATTCTCACATCAACAAGTACATTTGTATATATGTGTTTGTCACATTTGTATCAGTGATATTTTGTCATTTAAAAGTAATATATGTTTGTAAAAATTAACCAAACATGAATAAAATATTATGATTAAAAATACGTGTTTTTAGTTGAAAGAAAGCTTAAAATAGTGAATAGAATGGAAAAAAGTTTTGAAAAGAGAAGTATCTCTCTAGAAGATAATGGTCTTGTGGCAATTGAGTTGCCAACTATGGTGATAGATGGAGAAGAAAATGGAATATTGGGTAAGCTACAAAGGAAGGTTCAAAGTGTTTTATCATTGTGCACTTCACTTCAATATTCTAGTTTTTTCAAGAATAAAGATCTTGAAAAGATAATACAAATCTAACATAAATGGAGCTACAAATTTAGCCTAATTGTGAAAATGACAACTAAAAAAATAATTACAAGGATAACAAAATGTAAAACATATTTAAATCAACAAGTGTTGTGAGATTATAATATATTAACATCTAGGTTTAGTAGTAGTTGCTACCATTATTATATAGTTAATCAATATTTAAGTCAATCCATTAAGTAAATAAAGGAGAGTATCACATATTTATAATTGGTTTCTTATAATAAATTTATCACTTTACTAATGATTTCTCTTTCTTTAGAGTATTAGGATTTAAATAAAAAGATCAAAGATTGAAGGGGACTTTTTTTTATTAATATTGTAAATTTGCAAACTTATGATAATGTTATAGTATGCTTCAAACTATTTAGAAAAATATTGTAGTTTTAATTAGGTGGTTGAAGGTTGTCTCTTGAAAAGATGACATGTTGCCAAGTAGCATAAATTAAAAAAAAAAAAGTCACAGTTGGGGGCATGAGTTTTTTTTTTTTACTACAACAACATTTGGGGGTGTGGGATTCGAACTCATGATCTTTTGGTCATAAGTCTTACTTGATGTCAGTTAAGGTATATTGGCTTGGGGGCATGAGTTTGAGCTTGATACAATTGCATTTTTTTTGTTTTTTCTTTTCTTTTCCTCTACGTTTTTCTCTCTCCTTTTTCCTTATTTTTTTTTTCTTTGATGGTTCATTCTTTATTTTATTCCTTTTAAAATTAATACACATAACTATAGTTTTTTAAAAAAATTTATAACTACCACTTTTAATGTTTTAATTGTTTTTTACATAGTTTTAATTAAGTATTACATATTTAAATATTTTTCTAAAGTAAAATTGCTTCCACAAGGCTAAAGTCAGCCACCTCATTAAAACTACAATATTTTTCTAAATGATTTGAAGCACGCTATATTTTTTATATTAAATTTACAAATTTACAATATTTTTAATTAAAAAAAGTCTAGTTTGAAGTTTGAACCTATATAGATATAGATATAGATATAGCTCAAGTCAATACATATATGATTTCTTTCAAATGCTTCTATTGAACAAGTATATTCTATGGTATGTACCTAAAGGAATTGGAGATGTATAAGAAAAAATGATTATGAAGTATAAACAGGAACCTAACCGATGTGACACAAAAGAAAAAGAAAAGATAATAAAAAGACACATTTCAAAGCCTCACGCGAAGTAAGTTTTCAAGTGGTTAAGGACAAAAAAACAGAGAATAAATATATATATATATACACCTTTTAAATTTTAGTTTTTTCTTTCTAAAATTATATATTCACTTTGTTTTCATCTTTATATCTTTTAATCGTTTTGATTTTAAATGTTCAATTTTTGTATCACATTTTGATGTAATAGTTAAAACACAATCTTTGTTCTTGTACTAGCTAATTATCAACCTATCAATCTTCTATTGTGTTCAGTAAATTTTAAAAAATAATAATATATTTTTAGACTTCCATCGTGTCATGAATATTAGTTGTCATTATAATAAAATTTAGATGAGATGATGAGATATAATCGGCACGTTGTGGAAGGATGATAAACGAATATAAAAGCGAAATTAGGGAGTTGAAGTAGATCTGTGATAATGAGTCGAACTCAGATGATTTGAAATTAAATTAATGTCTAATTATTGTTTGAGATTTGTCTAACTGAGCTAATAAAACATGTCATCTATCCAAATTTTATATGATGGAATACAACATTAACCTTTTGTTAATTTAATATCATGTAGATTAAAGATTATAATTTTAAATTTAAATTAAATATGTAACTTTCTTTTATGTGGGTTTAGTGACTATTAGATACCATATTCAAAGTTCATAGACAAAATCTATAATTTAACCTTAGTAGAGATTATTTGAGATAAGTCATTTTTAAATTTACATTTACTTTTTCCTTTTTTAAAAGTATCCTAAGGGAATTTGGAAAAGACAAATTCTATGAGATTATGGGGTGGGTGAAAAGATCTAAATTGAGTAAATGGAATCAAAGGACTTGAATTGTAAAGAGAAAATGATAGTGTGGAATGTGGATGAAAGAAAAAAATTCAAAAAGTTCAAGTGGCAAAGGAGAGGGTAAGTATCTAGCAGGGCTCAAAAAAATAAAATAAGTTAATACCATTTAAAAAATGAAAATATTATTGAAATTGATTCCAAAAAGTAAAATATTTTATATGAATATTTTTGTTTAACCTCGACAATATATGTCTACCCTCAACTAATTCTTCGAATATAGCTAAGTACATAAGAGAAATCTATTACCATCTTAAAAATAAAAGAATAAAATAATAGTAATAAAGACAAGTCATCCTTTTATTTGTAAATGCTAGATTATCTTTCATATAATTGGACAAAATGCAACTAGTTTTTAAAACTAAATACAAAAAAACAAGTTGGTTTCAAAACTATTTGCGAGAATAGAGTGGATTTTTTGTCTTATTAGGCGCATTTGACTTGGCTTTAACAAGAATGCGTATGTTGTTTAGGGATATATTTTTTTTAGTTTTTTATTTTTCTAAATATCAATTGTTATTATTATATATTTTTTTAAAGAAATATAGATCAAATCATAACTAACCATCAAATCATTTTATGATATATTATATTTTTAAAATTTATTTCATTATTTTATAATAATTTGACAATAATTAATTATTCAATAATTATATTTTATTCAATAAATCCATTAAAATACATCATCAATTATTCTATCATTATACATTAATAATTTTTTATTGTTTTTTTTATGTTTTACAGGTTTATAATTAATATTAGTAGAAAGTTTAGTCTAAATCAAACCTAGAAGTTAATTCTATCATTCTGATTGGTAAAAAAAAAGTATGTTATTATGATTTATTTGTTAGAAAAAATGATTATTCTATCATTTTGATTAAATAACTCTCGTTCATAAAAATGATGATATATTTTAAAGTGTTTGGTTTGATTTTAACAATTAAAATAAAGATAACTATTCTAATGAAATAAGTTTTAAGATATTTTTTTATATATAATTTTAATCAGAAAAGAAGAATAGCGAAAAAATCTAAATTAGTTGAACAAACTGAATATTTTGATTTTATTTGATACCTTGTGGCGACAATAAAATAAAAAAATTTATGTTGGAGACTAAAAGTTTCTAAAGATATTAATGAAACATGACTAATTAATTATTGAATAAAATAGGATAATTGAATAATTAATTATTGTCAAATGATTATAAAATGATGAAAAAAATTTAAAAATATAATAAATCATAAAATGATTTGATGGTTAGTTATGATTTGATTTATATTTTTTAAAAAAATATATAATAATATAACAATTGATATTTAAAAAAATAAAAAACAAAAAAAAATATATCAACAGACGCATTCTTGTTAAAGCCAACGTGGGAGACGGAATGCGTCTCTTTCTAATAAGACAAAAAATACACCCTATTTGTGTAAATAGTTTTGAAACCAACTTGTTTTTTATATTTAGTTTTAAAAACTACCCTTGCATTTCGTCCCATATAATTAAATTTGTCCCAAACCATTAGCTTAAACTTTTAATTTGATTGGTGATTTAAGATGGTATCATAGTAGGTGGCTTAGGAGGTCCTGAATGCAAACCCCTACAAAATCAGTTTCTTCCCCGATTAAAATTGATTTACTTGTGAGGGAGAGTATTAGACCATGTTGATATAATTAAATTTACTCTAAATCATCAATTTAAACTTTTGGTTTGATGGGTGATTTTAGAGTAAACTTTGACAATATATTTTTCAACCATTCTTGTTTACTTATTGATAATTTTAACAATGCCTCCCCATTTAATTTAACTAAAACTTTAAAAAATCATATTAATGGTTAATGTTATGGGTGAAATTGGGTCAACAATGAACGGATTGGTTAAAGGGCTACAACGAAAGACCGAACGATGAAAGAAACCAAATACGAAGTCTAAATTGACCGAAATCAAACAAGGACCGACCCGAGGCGAAAAGGAACGAGAGGGCGTACTTGGGCTTTGGGCCAAGCACGTGGTCGTCCTCGGCCTCCGTCGAGGCCGAAACCAGGTGGTAGAGCCCCAAATTGGCTCTACCTTGGCCCAATAAGCCAAAATGGAGACTCGGGCTTGGGCCTCGGCCCAAGCCCATAGTCAACCTCAGCCGAGGCCGACCAAGGGGCCTTGCATTGGTCCCATTTGGTTTGTAGGCTCGGTTCCAACTCACTTTCGACTTTTCCTTTTCCCATTAGGCAACGAAAACTCACGAAAAACCCTAAGAATAAGTTATTTAAGCTCTTTGAGGAGGAGAGAGTCAGGTAAGTTGATTCTAGCCATCTAAACTCTCTAGAACTCTCAAATTCTCTCTAAACTCTCTCTGACTTAAGCATCGGAGTCGGTGCGGTGTACACCACACCGGTGTCCAGGTTTTTCTTGTCTTGCATGTCGCGTTCTTCCCCAAGAGATACAAATTTACCGTCGTTGTCACGTAGAAGTCATGTGCGTTCTCCTGTCCAAAATTTGGCAACAACAATTAAAAAATCTAAATTGAAGATGATTGATTTTTGTGAAATTTGCTATAGTTTGTGCATTTTAAGCCTACAGTTTGTCATGTTGGGTTACAACTTGAACTAATTTTATGTTGATTAGAAATACGACATACTAAAAATAGTTGAAATAAACCATCTAAAAAGATAATTAAAAATATGGTGAAAATCTCTACTTCGCTAGTGTCCAAACATATAGATTTTTCATCTATCCAACGGTTGTAAGCTTAATACCCAAAATAGGAGTCCAATTACTACTAAGAAAAAAAAATTCTTCCCCTCCACCACACCACCCAATAAAAAAAAGAAATTAGTTTCAAATAAGAAAAAAAATTGTTCACATTCAATTTATAAAATCCTTTCCATAACCGGTTTCGCTTCCCATTTTCCTTGTTTGTGCTATTTCAAATTTTTTCCACTTGGTGTTCCCCGATTAGATGGATCGGATTGAGACACTTTCTAGACCTAATTTAATTGTTTGGATGATAATTTTTTTCAATTCAAATATTCCTTATTAAATAATGAATTCAACCAAACTCGACTATAAAATATTTGAGTTTGGTTGGTTCGGGTGGTTCAAATCATTTATTGAAAATTTTAATTTTAAGAAAAAGTAAAATATTAATATGTAAATCATCTATTTATTTTATTTTCAAATATTAAATTAAAATTAGTCACTTAGTTTTAATTTATATTATAGTGTATTTTTTAAGAGTTATTAAAGAATAAATAATTAGAAAATAAAAATAAAATAAAATAAATATATGTATATATAATATGTACAAAAATAATTTTTAAATTTAAGAATTGGTTGGTCAGGTCAACTTAAACTAATTTTAGGTGAATCCATGAACCAATTCAATCTAAAAAAAATTATCATAACTCAAACCCAACCCAAATAAATTTTAAGTTAAATTACAAGTTTAGTCCTTGAACTTTGAAGTTTGTGTGTATTTGGTCCCTGAACTTTCAAAAGTGTCAAATAGGTCTATGAACTTTCACTTTTGTATCTATTTGGTCCCTAAACTTTGAAATGTGTCTAATATGTCCTCAAATTTTCAATTTTGTATCCAATAGATCCCTGAATTTTCAATTTTGTGTCTAATTGATCCTTGACCAAGTGGACGTTTTTTAAAATTCATGAACTTACTAGGCATAAAATGGAAAGCTTAAGCTTCTATTGGATAAAAATGTCAATTTTATATCTAATAGATCGCTTAATTTTAAAAAAAAAAATTGTAAATATGTTAGGGACCTATTAGAAGTTCAAGAATTAATTAGACATTTTTAAAGTACAGAGACTTATCAGATACAAAATTGAAAGTTTAGAAATAGAGACTAAATAAACACAAACAAACCTCAAAGTTCAGAACTAAACTTGTAATTTAACCTAAATTTTATAACAGGTTGGATTGATTTGATTGTTCTAGTCATTCGATTTTTTTTTTTTTTTTTTTTTTGACATTCCTGCCATATTGTTTGTTGTTTTCTTCTGGTTGGTTTACACTTGACGATAGAGAATTTTATGAAACCTAAGTGGGTTTTGATTCTTTAATCTTTAATGCTTTATTCTTGTGCTTTTTTTCATTCATATTTTATCCTCTTTTTTTAAGTATTTCTTAACCTTTTTTAATTATGCGATTGAGTTTTTATTATTATTTTTTTTTTTTTGGCTATATTGATATAATTTCCTTATTTTATTTCTAGAATTAGCGAGAGAGTTCTCCCCATTCAAATGGTATATCAACTATAGAAATCATTTAATCATAATAGATATCTTAAATCACCATCAAACTAAAAGTTTAAGCAGAGAGTTTGGAGTAAATTTAATTATATCAACATAGTCTAACACTTCTCCTTATTTGTGGGCTTGAAAATTTGATGAAAAGTCAAATAAGTGGAATCAATATTAAATGCAACACAACTAAAAGGAACTAAAAAAAATAGAAGTATAATACAACCTAAAAAAAAATAAGAAGTATTTATCCCATTACAATTGGAGTGAAGTATTTACCCTTATCAATTTTATATCAATATTAAGCCGAAGTATTTTTCATAAATAGAAGGAACTAGAAGTAGTAAGGCAATACGTGCAAGGTATAATTTAGTAAGAGAAAATATCCAAATAATACATGAAATGCCACAACTAAAAAATATTGTTTATTATAGATATTAGTGAAAAGTGTTAAAATAAACAACCTATACACCATAATTATGTATTAAGCATGTAAATTAAGCATAGGTCGATCATTAATTACTGTGATTTATCTTAATTAACATACTAGATCACTTATTAATAATGTAAATCGAGTAGGTAGCACTAAATGATCAAAGTAACTTATTATTATCATTAAGTTAATGCGCTTAGGTGATCTTTATGATATATTTGTAACTCAATTTCAAGGAAATATTATAACTATGATTATTTTTATAAAATAAATAAATAGCTAAATTTATTGTAGAAAATGTGGCAAATGACTTAAGATTATCATTTTTGTAATTTTATTTTGAGTTTGTTTTTTGATGTTGTAAAAGAAAGAAGGGGGTGGAAAGAAAAGAATAAGAAAAAAGGGCAAATATGATAATAATGGAGAATGAAAAACAAGATAATAATATTCTCTGTCCAAATTTTAAAAAAACCAATTATATATCTTTTGGTACTAGTGTAAGTCCAAATTTATATACCAATTAGAAAGATAAAGCATAATGCCACCACTTTATATTTTATAATGTGCTTTTGAGTTTAACAATGGGTAAGGATGGAATTTCGAACCGTCTTAACTCATAAGTCTAAGATATACTAATGTTTACATGTGCTTGAAGTTAGTTTATATCTTATGAATGACAAATTAAAGATTTAATAAAAACCTCCAAACATATATTGTGTATTGTCAAATTGTTAACTTGTGAGAATTAATAATAAAATGTCTACCGATTTTGTGTTGCTATCTCGAGATTCCTATCTCCAAGACCCTACTCGTTATGTCAGGCTCGCTTAAGTATTAGTATTAAAAATCACACTCTATCTTCTCGCTATTATGTGGACCTAATGCTTTAAGCCCTCAAAATATTTCTCACTTTCGTGTTTTGACTTATTTTAGGGTTTGTTTAGTAGGCAATACGTAATTTTGAAAACATGGGATTTAATGAAAACAAAGTTTTATTTTTATGTTTTAAAAAATGTGTTTGGTAGCAAGTTTAGAAATTGAATTTCAATGAAACTAGGGAGTGCAAAACTAAATATTTGGTTGAATATAAATCGTTCTTAATTTATAAATATAATTTTTGCTATAAATTTTATACAATTAATATTTTACAATATCATATACTTTATAATATATTATATTATACATATCTTAATTTAACAAAAATAAATTAAATTTATAACATGAAATACTATATTTATTAAAGTTTTTATCTTTTTTAATATAATTCTCCATTTTAAAATTTCAATTCAAAATCTGGATACAGAGAAAATATAAAAATGTTCTTCACTAATTTATGTTATATATAAAATTCTTTGGGAAATTATGAAGAATGTCTACAAATAAAAAAAGGTTGATGAAATATGTCTAAAATAATTTTAATATTGTGCTTATGTCTACCCCATTTGTAGGAAGAGGTTAATAAATGTTGATTTCCCAAAATACTTGATGAGCATTCATATATACAGTCATGTCATCATTATATCTATCATTTTCAACTAACTCTTAGATTATATTTTGAAAGAAAATAACGATTTTGAAAAAAAAAATCAAGTTCAACTAATTATTTATATGTATATTGTAAAAACGATTTGGTTAAATTAAGCAATGGAAGAAAACTTAGAGAAGACAGAGAATGCAAATGAGTACTTAGATGAGGTTTTCAAATACACGAGGGGACGGTAGGATAATTATTCCTATTTACCACTAATCAACATTTGGTAGATGATGGTTGTGATTTAGGGATTCTAAACCTTGTTTTCTTATCCATTGTTGATAGATAAGTGAAAATATCTGGATAGAGACCTCAGATGCTTGTCGGGGTTGTCGAAAGAGATATACAAGGATTGATGTTTTGTCGTTGGGAGTATCGAAATGGATACACAAAGATTGTTGTTTTGTCGTTGATATTGTGTTATAGATATTGATATATACAAGAATGTTGATATTGTTTTGTAGATATTAATATATACAAGAACGAGGTAAGTTTAAAGGAACTAATAACCATAAAGAAATACCATCAAAAGAAGCTCATATATATTATAGGTCGGGGTATCGAAAGTGATGTACAAGGATTGTTGTTTTGTCATTGATATTGTGTTGTATATACTAATATATACAGGAACGAGGTAAATCTGAAGGAACTAGTAAGCACAAGAAATAACATAAATTGAGTTACGTTTATGGGTGATGAAGAACGAAAGTGAGGGGCTCAAAGATATAAACATTTCTTAGAATCCGTTGGAGGTAGAGACATGGAGTAGATACAATAAGATAGATACATTTATAATCATATATATTTACTTGCATAATTAAGACCATTGTTTTCATTTTCGGTCATCTCTAATTTGGGTGTTTTTACTCATTTTTAGTTTTATGGCGTATTCTAGTGTTCTAATTTAATTAGAGTTAAGGTAGTGTTGAAAAAAAATTAAAGTTGTTAATTACGTCTAACAAACATTATCATTACTCTTCCTCCTGTTTTATCTATTTTTTTAGGATTTTATTTGGTTTTTATAAAAGAAAAAATATAGATTTATCCATTTAAATTTCATTCCCTTGTTATAAGGGGAAAAAATGGTTTTTTAGGATTTCATCTTGGTGAGAAAAAGTAGGTAGGGCATTTATATCCAACAATAATTAACAAAATAATTAAAAATTAAGTTTAGACATTTTTTAGAAAAAAAATAGATTTGTAACTAATTTTCAACTTGTACTATTAGATTTTAGTCATTCTTGTCAGAGCTCCAAATTCATTTTCCTCCTCTATTTTATTCTTTTCTTTTTTTTCTTCAAACAAACTCACACATTTCAAATTCTTTTCCAATTCCTTCTCTTTCCTTTTTATTACCAGCTGTATTTCCTCAAAAATTTTCAAAATCAAAATAATCAACAAGTCATATATACCCAAATACTAAAATATCAAAATTGGATTTTACAAATTATTACTGTCATTTGAAAACTTCATACTCGAAATTCAATTAAGAAATGCATTTGCACTTTACTTTTTCATATTGTCTCTTGGCCACATGATTTTTTTTCTAGTAAAGTTAGAAGATGGTGCTACAAAATAACCTTCTTTTAAGAATTTCGTGCTTGAAATTCATTCACGCTAACAAAAGAAAATAGCTAAATATACCAAGTACGTATTTGTTTCTCATCTCTACATTATTTCTTCCTACCCAGCATGATTTTTTACTGAATCTGTTTGGTAACAAAAAAGTTCGTGCATGATTTTTTACTGAAATCTGAAATCTGAAAATAGCTAAATATACCAAGTATTTGCCAGATATATTTTCGAAAACTATTTTCGAATTCTATGATCCAAATAGTAAAAAGTCTAAATAATTTATTCTTAAAGAGCTCTAATTGATAATAATCTTTCAACAGCAATTCATATTAACTAAATTGTCAATAATCTCAATATACAATAAAATTCATATATCAAAAGTAGATTAAAATAAGATCGGTCTAAGTTCAACAATCTTCTTTCCATTAGCAAAAAGAAAGCAACATCAAAGACTTTTACTGCCCATTTTTAAAGCTCAAAATAAACACCAAAATTTTTTAAGTAGTTGAAAAATAGACTGCACTATAAATAAGTGTAACACATGCAACACCATCTCTTATGTGTGAGTTCTTCTGGATGAGGACTTCACCATATGTGACCAATTGTAATGTTCAGCTTTCCCAATGTACTTGCTTAAACGAATTTCTTCCCCGATTGTGATTTGCTTCGACGCCAAATATTCAGTCGACAGGAACTAATCAAAAGGCCTAATTAGCCATGAGGTTTTATCAGCGACGTGAGCAGCAACATTGGGGTCAAAAACCCATCATTGAGAATTAACCCACAACATTGAATGAGTTACAATAACACAAAGTTATAATAATCCATAGAAATCATGGTATTAAATTCCGTCAACATGTCAATATTCCCACATGTCCATAGGTCAACACTAGAGGTGAATCGACATTTACATGAATTTGAGATCTAAATATTTCCATCAACATATTAAACCTTGGTGAATATATAATCTAAAATTATAATAATTTGTATTTGAAGGGCAGAATATTGCACAGGTTAAAACTCTTCTTCAAATCTTCAACACTGATAAATGCAACATGGTAAATTGGAGAGTTGTTAGACTAATTTATCAATTAAGAAGCTGTTATTATTGTTTTCCCTTTGTCTGTATTTAATTCGTCGTTTTATTTCTCTTTGTTAGAAGCAATCTTGTAACCAATAATAGGTAATAACGAACTATATATATGTGTGTGTATATATATCCTGGTGCGTTAAGCAAAAAAGAAGGATATAAGAAGAGAATGAAATTCAGGAGGCTGAACATCTGGGGAAAGAATATAAGTGAATATGCTGGAAGATGGATCAGATAATAAGTGTTTGAAAACACCAGCAAAGTATAATCAGCGTCGATCGTTTGGGGAAAGTATCATCACTTCCATCTTCAGCACAACAATTCAACTTACACCACTAAATTCCCAATCACGTCCAGAAATTCAGCATTAAATTTGATGAAAACTCAAAAGCATCGAATGAGTATACGACAAGGAAAATTCAACTCAATCAAGATCGAAGAAGATGGATCAGACAGAGTGTGATTTACACACACCAGCATAGTATAATCAGCGTCGATCGTTTGGGGAAAGTATCATCACTTCCAACTTCATCGCAATCATTCAGTTCAACCAATCATACATACATCTTAAATCAATTAGAAAATAAGCATACGATTCAAAGAGCAATGGCAGTTGCTACGAAATAAAATTCAAAAGTCAAATCAACTGTAAATAGAGGAAGACCAATTCAATAAAGATCAAAGGAGATGGATCAGACAAGAGTGTGATAAGCACACCAGCATAGTATAATCAGCGTCGATCATTTGGGGAAAGTGTCATCACTTCCAACTTCATCGCAATCATTCAGTTCAACCACTCATACATACATCTTACATCAATTACAAGTAAGAAAATCAGCATTCGATTCAAAGAGTCATGGCAGTTGCTTCGAAGTAAAATTCAAAAATCAAATCATATGTAAATAGACGAAAACCAATTCAATATAGATCAAAGGAGATGGATCAGACAAGAGTGTGATAAACACACCAGCATAGTATAATCAGCGTCGATAATTTGGGGAAAGTGTCATCACTTCCATCTCCGGTTAATAATAATTCGTTTCAAACAATGCAAAAGGCAATATCAAAAAACAAAGAAAGTAGTAGTGGCTTTGAATTTGTCCGAAACTGCAATTCAGCGGCCGGCTTCGCATGGAAGCCATGAAAGCCTCTGCAGTTCACAGAATCGGAGCAGCTATCGCGTCGGCTCATACGAACTACCCGATTATGAAACAGAGTCTCGCGGATGCTCGTAATCAGTATACGACGCCATTAGAACCACTATGAAGAAGAGAAAATGATTTACCTGTTACGAATCAAAACCCTAAATTCATACAGTGCAAATTGGCCGCAAGAAGAAGACGATTGTTGATGTGTGAGACTAAGGGCTAAGAAACTTATATATAGACAGAAGCAGGTGAGCAAGAATGTTCGCTTCCAAACCCTAAAATCAGTTTTTAGGGTTTACAGATCTATCGTTTATCTCATGCCACGTGTACGGTTCGATTTTTACATTTTACTAGCCGTTTTGATTTGCTAATAAAACTAGGTTTTTCCAGGTTTTAGTTTTTTCTTTTTTAAGGAAAAAATTCAAATTTCACCCTAAACATGTTATTAGTCGTATCAATTTGAATCTTAAGTTTTTAACATCAAATTCAACTTTAAACTGAGAGAATTGTTGCAATTTTTACTCTGGACTCAATTTCTATTAATTTGCCCACTATTTTTAATAATTAAAAAAAACATTGTAAAAAATTTTATGAATTCATTAATTACAATAAATAAAATTTTATACAAAAATAAATTTGACCAATACACAAATTAATCATAAAAAAAAATTCAAAATTCATAAATTTCAATCAAAAAAATTTAGTTATATAGTCGTTTTTCTCTAAAATTTTATCAGTCTCGTATTGTATATATGATTTATAATTCATTGAATGCATAAGAGAAAACTTCTTGATATTTTTATCGAGAACTATATGTTTAAAATTGCAACACTTTTAAAGTTCGAGGTTAATATTCCAACACGTATCTAAATTTGAGGTACACTTGATAAAATTCAAAGTTTTTGGTTAAAATTGATACAATTTGACAAGTTTAGAGTCAAAAATGATTTTTTTTTTTTTTTCCTTTTTTAAGTTCAACAGTATATGAAGTGGAGATTTGAATCTCTAACCTGATCAGTAATATGTTTTAACCAAATAAGCTAGGTTTAGATTAGCTAGTTTTTATTTTATAGAATATAGCTATTTTCAAATTAATGATAACAATAGTATAGTTTTTGTCCAATGACAAAAAAAAAAAAACCATGGTAAAAATTTGATTATTAGTTGAATGAGTACAAATAAATTGTGGATGTTAGCTATGATTTGCTCTTAGTTAGAAAAATAAAAGTTAACTAATAAGAGTACGAATGTTCTTTTTTATACGATACGAAAACGGAAACATGAGTGGGATTGGAGAGAATTTTTTTCATTAGCAATGGAGATGGGAACAAATTATCCCAAAAAAGAAACAAAGTAATTAATTTACATAAAATATCAATCGAATTAAAAGGCAATTAAGTTTGATCATTATCTTAATTAGTAATCACAATTAAGAGTAAAATGACGGTGACATCACTATTTATCTATAATCATAAATTTGACCCACACGTCAATAAAAGCATAGCTCAACTGGCATCAAGTATGACTCATGACAATAAATGATGAGTTCAAATCCACTACTCCCAATTGTTGTTGTACTAAAAAAAAATTGACCCACACGTTTATCTACTAGGCAAAATTATGTTAATTTTTTTCATGTCATATGCTCATGATTTCGAATAATTTTCTAGATATTAAAAGAACAAAGTCCTAAGTAACCTATAAACCCTATGACCATCAAAAACGAGAATCACAAGCAATCATATTAATCGAAACAATCATATTAATCGAAACGACAAGCACCTAGAGAATAAAAATTGGGATTTGACTAAGCTAATCAAAGTGAAGAGGCATTGTATAGTTAAGAAGAATGTGCTAATATACAAATTTTTCGTGTTGAATTTGGACGGTGTTTGTTGAATGTATAGTAGTGTAAGTTCATGAAGGGCCAAGGAGAGACCTTCCATAAGCCATTGGCAAAGCCAATATTTTTTTGGCTTTGCTCACATATGCTCTCTTTGTGAAGTTGTTGTAGTCATTTGCTTCAATCTCGTCCAATATTTGCCGATATAATAGCAACGAAGCCCATACCTATATATACCTTTATTAGCATTTCATATTATAAGGAGAATAACTAATAGAATGAATAATAATTCTTCGATATAACTAAAATTGTTCGGTAAAAAATTAATAGCAAAAATTATGTTTTATTAGTCAAACAAATAAGAGACTTTGAATGGAATTGAACAAAGGTTGAATCGCTCAAACTTGTACGACCACGTGAAATCAAGACTAGGAACGAGTTGTTCAATAGCAAATTTTCTTTTGAATTATTTGTTTTTAAAAATTAAGCCTATTTACTTGCAACTACTTTTTTTCCTCTTCATTTGCACAACGCATTTTTCAAATCTTACACTCTATTTGATAACAAGGTTTTCTTTTAGGGCTTGTTTGGGGCGCATATTATAATAATATGTGTTATTATAACATGTGGTTATAATCTCATACTATATTACTCTGTATTTTAAATAATATTATATGATTCCACAAACTATAAAAACCTACAGACTATTATAATCCCCTGTTATTATAACCCACCAACGTTCTAAACAACCCTTTGGTGATATGTTCTTGAAAACGTATCATATTAATGCTTGATTTATTTAATTCTTCACTTTAAAGAAAACGCGTATAATCTCCACTAGTTTTAGAAACAAATAATGAATATTTGAAAACTATTCTTTTTCTTTCCAAAATTTGGCTTGAACATTTCTCAAAGTAAATTCCAAGACAAATAAAATATTGATAAAAAAAGGTTAACTTACAAATTTAATTCTTGAAGTTTCAGATTTGTTTATTTGATCTAACTTTAAAAGATGTCTAATAGATTTATAAACTCTTGTGTGTGTCTATTTGGTCAACTTTAAAAAATATCTAACAGGTTTTTAAACTTTCAATTTTGTGTCATTCAATTTTGTGTCTTATAGATCCTTGACTTATTTCACGTTTATTAGAATTCGCAGAGCAACTAAGTATAAAATTGAAAGTTTAAGATCCTATTAGACATGAAATTGAATTTTATATAAAGTACATCAATTAATTTTTAAAACTTTTGAATATGTCAATGACCTAGATACAAAATGAAAAGTTCATAATTATTAGACATTTTTAAAGTCTAAAGCCTATTAGATACAAAATTAAAAGTTCATAAACCTATTAGATATTTTTTTAAGTCTCAAGACCAAATAAACAAAAATATGAAAGTTTGGACTAAACTTGTAAATTTTTTTTTTTATAAAAAACTGATGTTTAGAATTAAAAAAACAAAAATAGTATCGAAATAGGCCTTGATTTCTTAAATTTGGCAGTAATTTTAAAAAATGATTAAAGGAGATAAAAAAAAGTTAGATTTAAAAAAAATAAATAAAAAATGAAGAAGAAAAGTAAAAAAATATAAAAGAAGGAATATTAATATATATTTACCGGCCATCTGCTAGCTTTATTAAGCTCCAAAACTCCTTTCTCAGCCTCATCAAAGAACATTCTAGCTCTTTTAATCTGACTCTTCATGAAGTTTCTCCATTTATCATTTACTCTTCCAGCAAATATGTCCTCATCTGAAAGTCCTGCCTGTGCTAGCTCATCTTGTGGTAGGTATATTCTTCCTCTTCTAGCACTTTACACACCCACCACACATTTATTTAATTACATTATCATCACATCCAACATCTTTCCATTTATCATTATTTAAAAAAAAACAAAAACAAAACAACATTAGTTAGTTAACTAATAAAATATAAATCCCATTAAAAAGGGGAAAGGGTTTGAATCTACTATCTTCTAGACCGGTTTATGCACTCACATCCACTAATCTCATGATTCCCAAATGGCTATCAAAGTGAGCCTCTAACTATGTTGTAATTGACATGTACTCTCAATCAAGAGGTTAGAGATTCAAATCCATCAAGCTCAAAATGAGTGAAGTATAGCTAAGCAGTAATTATATGTTAATGTCTAAACCAGCGTACGCACACCTCAACTGATTCAATGGGACAATCGTCTGACCCTATTACATTTAGTTCTCTAAAAACCTCACGATATTAAATCTTAAGTACGTGACTACCATGATTTGAATTCATTCCTTCTTTAATAACGACCAAGCTAACTCATGTCGCCCTTTATCAAGTTGAAGTTTTAATCGATGAAATCAGAAGTACTCCCTAAAACAGAAAATAATGTCATTCTAAGGGGAGTTTTTCTCATATGCTTGCATTTTCACCCAAAAAAAGAACTAGAAAGTTAATAGTAGAGACATAAACAAATTTCATTGTGGTTTTAAGCTTTTAGAAATCATAACTCTAAGAGTCGAGGGCAGTGAACTTACTCTTCTCCAACATCTCTAAGAATGTTTGTAAGTTGATTAGCAATGCCTAAAGCCAAGGCTGCATTGTACACACTCTCTGTGCTTGCTTGTGAATCAGGTGCAATGCCCATCACAGGAACACTCATCAACCCAACTGTTCCAGCAACATAATAACAGTAGAGATACAGTTCGTCGAAATTCTTGTATCTCGACTTCCTTAAATCCGTCCTCATCCCTTCGATCATATCTTTAAACGGCTGCGAATATTGAAACGTATTAGCCTACAACCGACTTAATAGCCAAAAGACCATCTCTACAAGAAATACCAAGTTTGCAAGAAATGAAACAAGTATTGAAGAATTTCTACTTTTTGGATCATGAGTTTTGAAAACAGTTTTTTAAAAACACATTTGTCATTTGTTGAACATAGTGAATCTAAAACATAAAATAAAATACATATGGTCTACCAAGAAGCCCTTAATATTTCATATGGCAACCATGTTGATTAAACCATAGCTGACCTGAATGTCGACAGGAAACTTAATAACGGTATCGGCTAAAGCAGCGTCGAGCATATCGAAAGGCCTCCCTTGGAAAAGCTCTTCCAACCTTGCCTCCCATCTATCCAATGCAGTAGGTGTTATGTGTGAAGCATTTGGTCCATCGACAAGCTCATCTGTCCTCCTACACCATACTTCAAGCCAACAACAAAGGAGGATAAATTTAGTCCACATTTCTCTCGAATCCATTGCGCGAAAATGAAAAATGTATAGCAGAAACTTTCGTTATATATTCATTTACTCCTGTATTCTGCTTTCTAATATAACTATTTTACTACTAGACTAACTTATGGTGGTTGATTTCACAGAAAGGATCATATCATAAGCAAAATTTAAACATCGAACACATGTCTTTAAGCACTTTTCTATCAGGATGAACTCGGTACAGGTTGCACACCAGAGCTCAAATAACACAGTAATTCCAAAAGCATACACAGTCTTTGGAGCAATGGATATGGATAAAAACTACAAATGTAAAACAATGGATATTCTAACAAAAAAGTTGGCAGGCACTTACCATATATTGCCCAAATAGCCTTTTGCCTCTCAGGAGTCATCAACATAGTTCCTAAAAAGAAGGAAAAAAAAAACGAAATCAAACAAGAATTCAAGTAACAGAGACACTTCCCATCTCCAAACAGGGCTCGTAAGAAAAATGATAACAGAAAGGCTAACCCAGATAAAATGTCTTGGCATACTCTGCACAAACTTCACCACAGCGATCATAAGCTTCATTCAACAAGCTCCGAGTCCCCGGAAGAACAATATCCGGCTTCACGTCCAATTCTCCGGCGGTCCTCAGCTGCCGTTTCACCAGAGCCGCCTGTTTCATAACTACGTTGTACACCTTCTGCTCCGCCGAGACGGTCATTTCTCCGGCGGGATTCGCCACCATACTTGCAGCAATAACAGAGCTACATCCACCTTCACATAGAAATGGGTACTTCAATTCTGTGGAGTGAGAGTAATTGCCCCATTTCTGTTTCTTGTTCATCAAATTCGCCGCTCGATTTCGGGAGAAGAATCTCGAAGAATCGGGAATTTGAGGTCCATCTCGAACTGAATCAAGAAATCCGAAGCTGGATGGGGAAAGCTCGACGTTAGGAGAGACAACCAACGATGAAGTAAAAGACATATCAATGGATTCTCAAAATTCCACTTCCCACTCGGCGATTCGAACTCTAGAAGTAACGAATCGCAGAGGAATCGAGAAACCCAATTGCGAAATGAAGTGGAAAAAGAACTTGAATCCGATTGAACCGTCCAAGAAATTCTCAGCAATGCTTCGACACGGAGGAAGCTCCCACTTAACTTCTCTTTTGTATCGCGCCTGTAATTCGTCCAAAAAATATACTTATAAAAAAGACACCCAACACAGAGTACAATAAATTAATATAAGAACCCGATTGTGTGGACATAAAATAAACTCCGTAACCAACAAATACCAAACACCCACATGGTGATAATCCTCAAGAAATCGCAGAAAAATTGAAAGCTCAGTTCACTGTTTCTCTTTTTAGGGGGTGGGAAATGGAAAAGGGTCGGATTCTTTCGTCATTGAAATTTGACTAAAGAAAACGAATCTCCGGAATCTGACGAAACATACTAGAATGTAAAGCAAAAACACGAGGCTATTACATAAAAAAAGAACAGAATCACTTACGATTGTCGAAGAACAGCAATGGAGAAGAGAGAAGAAACGAAGCGCCAAGGGAGGAGGCTCTCTGTGTTCGATTCCACTTTGAAGTTTGATTGTATGTAGAAAGAGAATTGGATTGAATTGAGTTAGGTGTTCTTTTGTTTTTTGTGGGGAATTTGAGTTGAGGGTGCTGTACGCTTTTTGGGTTTTCGGTGGTGGATGGTTGCTCTAATGGAGGCTTGATGGTTGCTGGAAGAATTTGGTCCGCAAACTGCTGTAGTTGCTTGAGCCCGACCAGTTTTTTGCCTTTTCTTTTCCCTGTGTGGTGCGGGTTGAATTTTCTGCAAGTTGCGCCTCAGTTTTTAAATTGGGCAGAGACAGAGAGTGTCAGAATTGTAGCTTGCCCAATAAAATCTAACTTCGTTTTGGCTTTCGATCATTTTGATTTTCGTAATTAATATGTATCCTTAAGTGTAGATTAGAATTCAACACCTAAAAAAACACAATTCAAAAATTCGAGAAGACATTTACTATGTTTATCAAATCTATTCTTTACTTTCATATGGTTGATCTCATCTAATATGACAAATGATTAATGAGATATAGTGCAGTGTACAAAATTAAAGTTAAAAGTTTGATGATTCACCTTCATATTAGCTTACTTAAATAATAATAAAAGAAAAACCTTCCAGCTAGCTAATTTTGTTATTCTTTTTAAATAGCACTACAATACAAAATTAGAGATTTGAATCTATAATTTACATGTATAAATATCGCATTTCTCATTTGATAACTATTTAACTTTTTATTTTTTAAAATTAAGACTATAAATGTCACTTCTAGTTCTACTTACTCGTTTCCAGGTTTTTTTTATCTATTTTTTACCTATGTTTTCAAAAATCAAGTCAAATTTTAAAAATAATAATAAAAAAAGGTAGCTTTCAAAAAATTTATTTTTGTTTTTTGAATTTTGTCTCAGATATTATCTTAAGAAAGATGAAAAATATTGTAGAGAAAATAAAACACAATTATAGATAAACTATTAAAAAAAACCAAAATTGCAATTTTCAAAAACAAAATTGTTATCAAAGGACATCTTAGGTATTGAATTTGAGCATGACTAAGCGGTAATTGGCATTTATAGAAAAAATCTAATTACAATGTGACTAACAATTTTGTATCGTTGGTATTTTATTAGTGGTTGTTTGGAGCGTTAGGTGAGTTATAATAGCACAAATTATAATAGTATGTGGGTTATTATAGTATATAAAATTATATAATATTATTTAAAATGTAGGATAGTATAATCTAAGATTCTAATAATCTATATTTAACGTCGAATATTTTACTGGTTATAATAATAACTTGTGGTCCAAATAAGTCGTTAAAAGTAGTACATATATTTTCTTAATATACATTTGTCTTGAAAAAGGGCGTGATGTCACGTAAGGATGAAAGAAGATAAAGGGAAGTGGGAGAGCGTAGGAAGAAGATGACACGTGGACAAGTCAGCCCAATCAGCGGAAGATAACGTTATCAAAAATTTCACTTTAAAGCGAGATCGAGATACAAATGTACACCTTACCTCTACACGTGGCAGACGTGTAAGCTCAGAAGATTCTGTACTAATAGGATACCCACCCCTCATGTCATGCAGTCATTCCGTTTTTTTTTTTTTGAAAAGAAGAGTAATTTGGAAACCCATTAAAAACAATCCGTTTTCAACTTTTCTTCACAGATTTAAACGTTTGTACATCTCAAAAAAAAAGTTTTTAAACATTTTAAAATAAAGAAAATAAATGGATCATCAAACACATGTTTTTTAAAGCGAAAACAAAAAATAAAAAACAAATCGATGGGTTATCAAAAGATCCATAAATTAAAACCACATCTAGGGAGTTTGACTTTAAATTGAGTTGTGTTGGGTTTGATTTAAAACTCAACTCACCATTTGATCCGTGAAGAAACAAACTCCTCCTAAAATAACTCATTTCTACCAACTTATTATAGTATTAGGATATTAACTTCACCAAGTTGTACAACAACCCTCTTAGCATATTTTATTATCGTTTCTCCAATGACCGACAACCACTGCCAGAGACCTTCTCCGACAACCGGTGATCACCTCCGACGACCTTCTCCAACGACGGATAGTCATACAATGATCATATTAACATATTTTATCATCATTTCTCCAACGACCGATGGTCACCACTGACGACTTTCTTTGACGATCAATGACAACCTTCTCTGGTAACCGACGACCACCTCTATCGACTACCATTGGCGACTTTCTCTGATGACTGACGACAATATGTGACAACTGACAGTCACTGCCAACTACCTTCTTCCGCGATTGACGACAATCATTGGCGACCATATCCAGCAACAGACGGTTTGCCAGACGGTACCTTGTCTGGCAACTATCCCCAGTAACAATTTCCAACCACCGACGATATTCTCACAGTTCAAAGTAATATGAAATGCATATGTACTTAGTTAAAGTGACTCTATGCTCCAACAATCTTTTTTTGGACTTACGAACTCGACTCATTATTGGCTCTTATTTATATTTTGTGAACCATAATTATATTTTGTGAATCATGTAAATAAGCCATTAATGACCTAATATTCTATGAATGTCTCATTCCTACATGATACTAATGTTGAAATATATTGTCGTTTTCTTGTCACCTTGAAAAAGTAAAATACTGACATTCTCTTTTTCAAATATGTTCAATTTAATACACATGATTAAATAAATATAAACAAATAATGTTCTTTTCCCCAAAAAAAAGAAAAAGTAATGGTCAATGCATTTTTTTTTAAAAAAAAACTCACTTATAAGGAAGACCCTATTAGTAATTGAAAAATAATAAGTTCTTCATTTGTATGTTTCAAAAAAGTTCATGTGTGTGTAGAAAATGGAACCTTAGATTTCTATATTTTTATAGAAGTTCAATTTGGTTAAAAGAAAAAAAAAAGATAAATTTCTTTTTTTTCATTCATCAATTGCTATGTGGTTATAAAGAATGTAATATTGAATTTTTATAAATGGAAAGAAGTTCAATGTATGCAAATATTTAATTTCTATAAATTGATATAAGTTAGCAAAAAGATGAAACAAAACTATATTGCTTATAATTTGGAAGAACTCAATTTCTAAAAAAAGAAAGATAAATAATGATGTTTTTTCTTTTAAAAAAAGGATCAATATTGAAATATATTTTATTTTTTATCGTGAACATCTGGCTTCAACATTAGAAAATTGAGAAAATATGTTTATGAAGAATTGAAAAAAATAAAAAATAAAATAAAATAAAGGAAACAAAAATAGTTAGCTAAAAATGCACTTCAAACACGAACTTCTGAAATTAGATGGTACCACTTTGAGTTCACTATTTTTAGATGATACCATATTAAATTATATGAGATTCATCTCAAAATCAATTGGTTATGAGAAAAGTAGCTATGTATCTTATAAATTGTGAGGTTTCTATCTATCTTTTCAATGTGGGATCCTCAACATTATTTAACAATTTTCAATATTTGTGAGAGGTAAGTCTATTTTTTTAAAAAAAAACAATATAAGCACCACAATAATTTTTTTTATTACTTATTCTAAGAATTTTTTTTAATAAAAATACAAAAAGCATTACAAATCGGGTGTTATTTGAATAATAATTCAAAATTTCACATCCAAATACATGCAAATTTGAGTAATTAAGCTTAAATAAATAAATAAAAATAAAACTATTTTCTCTTTCTCTTTTCATTTTGTTTTATTTTTTATTTCATTGAATAAATTACAATATACATATCCTTCATTATGTTAATATGTTCAAATGTTTGGTTATAGGAGATTTTTTTTTAGACAATAATAATCTTGGTTTTGTTAAATACATTTTAAATTATCCTTTAAACATTTTGAAAAAAAATTACCCCCACATGTAACCTTAAAATAAGGACATTAATTTTTTCTAATCATTTGATAGAAATAAAGGAAAATATATCATAAATATTTCCGATTTAAATAATTAATTTTGATTTATTTTGTGTTAGTGACATATCCAAAATTATACTAACCACTAAGTTATAAGGGTTTTTGAGTTTTAATTTGATTTTTTCTATACATATTATATAAAGTAAAAATTTTGAAGGGGTGGGTCTTAACTAAATCCGCCCTTGTGTAGTTGATTAACAAAATGTTATAAGCCTCTTTTAACATTCTCACGACTCCTTTCTATCTATTTATAGATATATACATGCATGTCAATCTGAGTAATTGGATGTTAATGATTCAAAACTTCTTTATATTCCTACACCTCATTGCATCTTACATATGTACATGTATATATATACATATATACACAATATATATGTTTATTGAGCGAGGAAGCAACAAAACAAACTTTCTTATCCTCCCCACTTGAAAAATCGACATTTAAAATATTCATCACTAATTTTCATTTTCTTTTTTAGTTTCTCATTTTTTCTATAACTTAAAATATATACACACACACATACATGCCTTCATTGGAGTCTAATAAACCTATTGAAAAGTGAAAATTAAACTATTTTAATTGATGAAGGGATAGTTTTTTTTTTTTTATTATTTTTTTATAAATACTTTTATGATGGTTTCTTTCTTTTTGTGCATTATGCATTTCAGTCTTGGGTAGAATTTCAATTGAATTATCCCTATTACATTTTTTTAAAAATAAATATTAGAAGAAAGTATAAGCACTTAACATCAAATATTTCATAGAGAAAATTACATAATTCATACTTATATTTTTATTTAAATTTATAATTGTATAATTGTATAATCTTATTAATCATCATTTTAAAATGTTTTAATAAATTTAGTTATTGAAAGATAAATCCACGTCCAACGCACGTGAGAAAAAAACTAGTATATAGAAATGTCACACTAATACTAAGTTAAATCATACGTGTTTTTCTTCTCTCTCATGGGAGAATAAGATTTGATTTGTAATTGCACCCTCTATATATATGATTCATGTAATCTAATAATCACTTTGTCCATTATTTTTCTATCATATAATTGTTGAATTATTCAACCTCTTCATTAATATCATAGGACTTATGTTGATATTACTCTTAAAATTGTTAAACATCTGCCAAAATCACTTTTTAAATTTGTCATTAATAAGTATGTACATTTTTATCTCAAAAAAAAAAAAGTTGTTGAAAATTTCATTTGGAAAAGTTGAGAGAAACCTCACAACTTATAAGATATATGAACTACTCCTTCCATTGCTAATTGGTTTTGAGACATAACCTCATATAATTTAATAAATAATATTGTGCCAAAAATTGAAATCACCAATGATCCACTACAATTAGTATTAGAAAAAACTTAAAGAAACTTGTGAGGGAGAAGTATAAAAGAAAAATGAAGAATGAGAAAAAAGAGCGTCTCAAATTCTTGTTGAAAATGAGAGGAAGAGAGAGCCTTTTCTAATCCTATGGAATAGGAATGTTGCAAAACTAACCTTTTTGATGTCTTACCTTCCACATAATTAAATGTTGATAAGTAAATGTAACATATTTTTACATTACACATTTTAAATGACATTTAACAAAATTAAATGAGTGAAAGAAGATTTTTAAGAGTTAATAAAAAAGGAAATTTTGGTGGGGAGGAGAAATGGGTGGAACTTCGAACGCGAGATCAAGAGTATTGTTACTGATGATAGAGACTCCAATTAGGGCACGACATTAATTAGTATCCAAGGTTTGTTCTACCATTGTTTAAATATACTATCGAGAGTACAGTTGGTGATCAGGTATCTTAAGAGTATTGATGAACGAGGGAAAAATGGAGGGGTTTGGAGCGAGACACTTGATCTGGGTTGCAACGGCTTGCAATCAACTAGACCGAGACCGAGGTTTTCAAATGAATGACTTAAATAGAAACAATTAATGACACGACGTCAACAAAAATTAATCCAAGTCTCGTTAGCACTTATTTTGAGTTGACGGATGAGAAAGATCGATAGTGATTTTAAGTTGGCAAATTTGAGCCATTATTTGAACCAAATCAAGATTGATGACGACAATAGAATGTTATCAATTGTTAAATAAAAAATGTGGGTCATGCATCCATAAAAAATTGGCATTAAAAGATATTATGCTTGCCACAGGAAATACTACTTAAATGAAAATAGCCTTTTTAAATGCATAACAACACTTTTAGAGAAAAAAAAATGGCAATACTATTGAAAAAGATGACATTTCTAAAAAAAATAAAAATCTTATAAGTTGATTGTATTGTTAGGATATTAACTAATGATGGAAGTTTGTGAATTGACATCTTTTTATACAACAAAATTTTATTAGGTTTAGGGTTATTTGGTTTAGGACCAAGAGCACACCCTTTTAATTAAATGCATGATAATATTTTTGTGCCTGGAGTTTAGCTTTTACAACGATTTTTTTTTAAAGAGCTTTTCCCTATGATAGTGTGATAGTTGTGGATCTATGAAATTATTCGTATTTTTGTTTTGAATTTGGTTCAAAAATTTGAATGTCCATGACTCCTAATGAGATAAGAGAGATTTTCCAATAGAAAGAGGGGTTCCATTGGAGGATGGAATATTTCTAATAATTGAGAAAACCTTTAAATTTACGAAATTCGACCAAGATCAGAGAAGTTATATCATCTGAAAACTTAATTGGAATGAAGAACCTTTTAGTTTATGTAAATCCCTAATTCACAACTAAAATCCCTAAAATCAATTTGATTTCAATCCAAGCAAAAGGACTAAATGTAGATTTCCTTTTTGATCTAGACCGAGAGATAAAGAAAACTATTTCTCACCCAAGGTTCGAACACTCTACAAAGCAAGTTGATCATACCTGCCTGAATGTTCTTGACTAGCAAATTCAAGAATTGCAAAGAACAATGATGATGTGGCTCAAACATCAAATACAGAAAATTCATTCAAAAAACTAAATCCTTCGTATAGGGCGCCTTTAGGTTTTTAACCTAGTCATTTAGCTAATTGGCTAAAAGACCAGATTGTCGTTCAACACAATTTTCCAACTAACTAGAATAAATAATAAATTTAAGGCAAACATAAACACGTACCTAAAAATAATAAATCTTCCTACCAAAATTACAATAGGAAAGCTCCTAAACATAAAACTCTATTTTCTTCTTGTAGGATTCATCTGATAAAATGTAGGGAGCTTTTTTCCTTTTTCCCACATTCACCTTCATTAAATGAATTCCCCATTGCTTAGATGTGGGAATCGAAAACTAATTGTAGTTGTTTGGCCCTTGAGTGTGTGATTGACTCTGGAGGTAAAACAAGAACATTTTGGTTCATACCAGATTATATAATTAATATATTTAATGTAGATAATAATTACCTACGTTATCATTATATTTTTTGAAATATGATGAATCTTATATGTGTTTTGAAGAAAAGTTATCCAACGTCTTTTCAAGTCTAAAAAAGTAGCTGCATGTAGAAACACACACAAAAAGAAAAAGTTTTTGAAATTGAAAAGAGAGGTAATTCCAATCCTTTCAAAAAGGTAAGTTCTTTGAGAAAAGAAGAAAAAGTTACACTTATGCTTAACCATGCTAAGTTGTTTACATATATTAACAATACCGAGTTGAGATCTTTTCCTACTTATTAGGAAAAGAACGTAGGCCAAATAAAATGATGTTTTTCATGTAAATTAAAACATGTTTTATTTATCTCAAGAGCGTAGCTTAACTGATATCAAGTATGACTCATGATCAAGAGGTGATGTCATGTTCGAATCCCCCTACCCTCAATTTGTTGATGTACTAAAAAAACATGTTTGATTTCTATTGGAAAATTGGTATAATTATAACGATCAAATTTTAAAAAATGAAATTTCTATCAATGTCATGAACAAAAATAATGAAAAAAAAAAGTTTTCAAAAATTTGTTTTGTTTTTGAAATTTGGTTATAAACTTAAATGGTATCTCAAGTAAGATGGAAGTCAGGGTAGAGTAGATGAAGAAAAATTGTTAAAAATTAAGCATAATTTTCAAAAACCAAAAACAAAAAATCAAATGGTTATCAAACGAGGCCTTAAATTTTCAATTTAACAGTTTAAGTCTAATTTCAATTTAATCTCATAATAATATTAAAATTTTCAATTTAACCCTTATGGTACTAAGTTCAATTTCAATCTAATCCACATGATTCTAAAAGTTTTAATTTACTCCTTATAATTAGTCAAAACTCACCAATCACGCATCCCCTAACATAATAAATCATTACAATATGGAATATAGGATAGATTTTAGGTTAAATTACAAGTTCAAAACTTTGAGGTTTGTGTCTATTTAGTCCATAAGTGTCAAATAGGTTTATGAACTTTCAATTTTGTATCTAATAAGTCTCTGAACTTTCGAAATTTAGAGACCAATTAGAAACAAATTTGAAAGTTCAAAGATCTATTAGACACTTTTTAAAGTTTAAGAATTAAATAGACACAAACCTCAAAGTTGAGGGACTAAACTTATAATTTAACCTAGATTTTATGTTTAAGAGTTTAAAGCGTAAAAAAGGTAATTGATACTTTACTTTTTTTTTTTTTTTTTTTGTTGGCAAAAAGAATGAAAATTAGTTGGAAGAGTTGGAAGAAAGAAGAACGGCAAAGATGAAGGTGGAAATTAAATGGGGGATGCCCTAAACCTAATTTGATTGGAAGTAATTTTGTCGTGGAGTACGTGGGAAACTAGAAAGTGCTTTTGCGTGGAAAATGAATGAAAAAGTTAGGCCCCATAAAAACTATACAATAAACAAAACAAAAAACTCCAAAGAAAGGTCACTTTCGAGTCTCAACCACCACTATAGAGTTTTGAGGGTAACCCTTTCAACACGTCCCTCCTTCTCCCTTTTTATTCAAATCCACTATAGACTTTCTCGCACTTGCACTTCCACTCCACACGTTTCTCTCACTCACTACTAAACAATTTTTTCTTTTTCAATTTTGACTCTTTTTTCATTCTCCAACCAAATCCCAATATCTAATAGCATATGGGTTATATTATATTATACGTATGGTTGTTGAGAATTTCACATCGAAAAGATGGAGAAGATTTTATCGTCTTTATAAGATGTATGGGTTACTTATCTTGTTACTAATTGGTTTTAAGATGAAATTTCATGTTCATCTAATTGCTATCATGACTCCTAAAGTCCTTACAGATATTCGCTCTAAAAATTGAGCTTTGAATCATACTAACCTAACTAAAAAAACACGATCTTGAGATGACAGATTAAAGATCTCATATTGATAAAAATTTATGTTCATCTAATATGGATGAGTATTTTGTTTTTAGTTTATATTTTTGAAAACCATGTTGGTATTCTCATCATTTTTTTTTGGGTAGAAATATATTTAAATTCTAAGTCAAATTGAAAAAATAAAATCAATTTTTTTAGTTTTTTTTAGTACATCAACAATTGGGGGTGGGAGATTCGAGCTCATAACCTCTTGGTCTGAGTCATACTTGATGCAAGTTGAACTATGCTTTTGTTGACATCGATTTTTTTAGGTTTCATTTGATAATCATTTGAATTTTTAAAATTAAGCTTAGAAACACTACTTCCACCTCTAATTTTTTCTTTTTTTTAATCTACTTTACCGGGATTGTTTTCAAAATCCAAATCAAGTTTTGAATTTTTTTTTAAAAAATAGTTTTTACCATTTATTGATTAAGTAACTACTATCTATTGTTTGCTTTCAATTTTCTATCTGCATTTATTCACTTATTCCTGTTTAATTTGTTAATTATACTAATATTTATAGTTATAATCGTTTTGAGTACATTTGACTTTTTAAAAATAGAATGCAATTACTACTTGAAAAAAAAAATCAATTTTTATCCCCTTTCAAACTTGATTTCAACAAACAAATATCTTTGAATTTGTATTTGAATTAATCTTGTGTAGTAGATTACAATTTTTAATTTTTATCATCTGATTTTCTCTCTTGTATATATATTTGATTCGAGGGCCGAAATGAGTGTTCTCGTTTGTTGAAGGCTTCGTTCTGAATTCGCTTCTTCAAATTTCCTAACCCTTGAAATGGAGGAGAAAACACTCTATTAGAGGTGTACATAAGCTGAATTGGGTTGGGTTGATGAAGTTTTTTGGACCAACCCAAAAATTTGACTTGGTCATAATTCATTCAACCTAACCAACCCTATTCATGAGAGAACAAAGAAGCAATTCAACTAATTAATGGAAATCAGAAGGACTGCACCAAAGCCCAAGACTTTGCCAAGGTGATCAGACAAAAGACAAGCAATTGGATAGATATTTCATTTTGCTTTCAACGTCGGATTACAAATGTAGCGACGCATAAGTTGGCGCAGCGAGGACTTCGTATGAAGCGAGACGAGCAGTGGCTGGAAGGGCCTTCGGGCTAAAAAAAAATCACTTAATCCATCTTTAATTTCCATCTCCAACCATACAACCTCAAATTTCACTCTCTCTTAACACTTATTAATTAATAAACCAATGTACTATTTTACTCCATCTCTCAATTTCCTCTATATTCCTTCTGAAAATTTGGGGTGGGAGGATTCGAACTTGGTCTTGAGTCATATTTGATGCCAATTGAGCTTTGTTCTTGTTGGCGTCTAGTATTACCATTTAAGAAATGGATATTTAAAAAGATTAACGTATTACAAAAATTTGATTTTCAAACCATATTCAAAGTAAGAAGATAAACAATTTTTCATTCCAAACTTAATAGATAAAATTATTATAATAAATAACATAAATATATAGTATTTTTATGATATTAATTTTGAATAGGGTTAAAAATATATATTCATTTTGAACTTAATTATTTTAAAATAACATAAATATTTGATATTTTATTTTTAACTTAGTTATATTAAAACTTCAAAGAATATATTATTTTTAAATTAATCCAACATAAGATAATTCATTACATTGATTTGTTATAAAAAAATCTTAGATTATGCACAAAATAAATCGTGACGTCTAAGGAAGAGGGGTACATGAATGATCCAAAACCATATATGAATAAGAGGGATCCTGATAATGTGAAAAATATGGATGAAAGTATGGTTGAGAAATGCTTAAAAGAGTTGATAGCTACTACCTATACCAACAAGGTGCACCTTCCTTTTTCATGACTCAATCATAGAAACTCCAAAGTTAACCGTGCTTGGCTTGGAGCACCCATTTTCCCAGGGAGCATGTGAGTGAGGACCTACTTCTATCCATGAAATTGTTTGTTTTGTCATTAAGGTTGTTTTTAAAAATCAACTCAAGTTTTAAAGACTAAGGCCCCATTTGGTTTTTGATTTTTGAAAATTATGTTTGTTTTATCATCATTCCTCTACAATAAGGTTCATCTTTGGAAAACATATAAATTATTAGCCAATTTTAAAAAATAAAAATAGGTTTTTGAAAACTACAGTATTGTTTGATAACCATTTGGTTTTTGAAAATTAAGCTTATAAACACTAATTACCTACAAGATTCTCTGTTTTGTTATCTATTTTCTACCCATGTTTTCAAAAACCAAGTCAAGTTTTGGAAGTTTTCAAATACTTACTTTTATTTTTGTAAACTGGTTAAGAATTCAAATGTTTTTTTTAAAAAAAGGTAAAAATCTTGATAGTGTAAAAAAAAAGAAGCATATATTTTCGAAACAAAAATAGTTATCAAATGTAGCCTACTTTTTTAGTTTTCAAAATTTAGCTTGGTTGTTGAAAACTTATGTAAAAAGTAGATAATAAAACAAAAAAAATTTATAGGTGGATAAATTATTTAGTAAGACAGTTTTTCACAATAGTTGAATGAAGAGAGAGAGAACTGCCTCAAATTTATATCAAGCGGTTATTAGGGGTATGAAAATTATTGAATCCACATCTTGCTGTTATTATGAGGCAACCACATTATGGTAGCCTCATTGAATAATTTGTCCTATAAGTGGAAATAATATTTATAAGTTTAATTTTCAAAAATCAAATGGTTACCGAATAGGGCCTTAAGTACTTGTTTTTGTTTTTGAAATTGTGCTAAGAATTTCAATAAAAAAAAAAGATGAAAACAATTGTAGAGAAAATGAGAGAAATAAACACAATTTAAAAAAAAAAATTAAACCTCGTTTGGTAACCATTTGGTTTTCTAAAATTGTGTTTGTTTTCCTATAAATTCTCTATAATTCTCTACAATGACTTTCATATTTCTTAAGAAAATTTTGAATTCTTAGCCAAATACCAAAACAAAACACAAGTTTTTGAAAAATATGACTCAATTTGATAAGTATTTGGTTTTTGAATATTAAGCCTATAAATAATAATTATATATCTGAGTTTTCATATTTTCTAATATGTTTTTTATATATAATTTGAAAACCCAAGCAAAATTTTAAAAACTAAACAAAATAGTTTTCAAAAACTTTTTTTTGTGTGTTTGGAATTTTGCTAAACTCAAATATTTCCTTAAGAAATATGGAAATCATTGTAGAGAATGTGAAAACCACAGCAAAAAAATAATAATAATTGCGAGATAACAAGCACACAAATTTCAAAAATCAAATGGTTATCAAACGAACATACTTTTTTTAGTTTTTAAAACTTAGGTTGATTTTTGAAAACATAGGTAAAAAAATGGATAACAAAACAAGAAAACTGTAGGTAGAACTAGAATATATAAGCTCAATTTTAAAAAAAAAACTAAATAATTATCAAACTTGGATATCACACAGAATTAATCTAAATAAACCTACTCATTAGAATGTTTGAATATTAAATTAACAAAGTGTTGATTTTTTTTTTATCTATTTTTTAATTTTGCTAAAGTTGAAGTAGTCGATTAATACTAACCTATGAGATTGGCCATATGCATCCAACAATGCAAGAAATGCTAGGCAATCAAGCCATCACCAAATACTTACATATCACATTTATAAAACACCCCTTTCTAATTCTAATGAAATACGCCAATATGTCATTTACCAATTTTTATACAAATTGTCTTTAATGGAAAACTACTCTTACCCTACTATATTAAAATTATGGGCAAAATACACTTTTAATCCTTGAAATTTGAAATTGGTATCTATTTGGTCCAGTTTTGAAATGAACACTTTAGGCCCCGTTTGATAACCATTTTGTTTTTTATTTTTAGTTTTTGAAATTTAAACCTAAAAATACTATTTCTACCAATGAATTTATATGTCTTCTTATCTACTTTGTACCTATGTTTTCAAAAACCAAGCAAACTTTTGAAAACTAAAAAATGTAGCTTTAAAAAATTTGATTTTGTTTTTAGAATTTGGCTAATAGTTCAAATGCTTACTTAAGAGAGATGATCTCTATTGTAGAGAAATTAGGTGAAAATAAACTTAACTTTTAAAAATTAAAAACAAAAAAACAAAATGATTATCAAACGAGCCTTAGTCACTGAGGTTTGGAAAATGGTTCTAAATGGTTCTGAAGTTAAGTTGACCACTAACAGAAAAATGATATGGCATGTTGAAGTGACAATTTTTAGATGAGATGTTAAAATTTATATTATTTGACATTATATAGTTATTTTTTAATTTTATTTTCAATTTTTCCTTCCTCTTCCCTCTTATTTTCTTCTCTTCTTCGTCCTCTAGCTATCTCTATTCTTCTTACTCTAGCGGAGTCTATTTTTTTTATTTTCTTTTTATTTCCAATGATAAGAAAGACTTTCTCGTTAGGTTGATGCAATGCCTTACTCAGTCCACCCCTGTTGATCCTCATAAACTTGTTTTTGTCCACAAATATGAAATACCCATATGTTGGTTTTTCTTTGATTGATTCAATTTTTGTGATGAGTTTCTGATTTTTCTGGCAATTCTGTTTTTTATTTCATTGTGTAGAGTGGTGTGGTTGGATAAAAATAAAATAAAACAAAAATTTTTCCACGTCATATGCAAAAAATGGAATGCTAGAAAAATGCACATGAAAAGTCCGAAAAGAAAAGAAAAAAAAATTGGTCTGCCATGTGTTGCTTTGATTGCACAATATAGGAGATAAGGTAAATAATATATATAGCATTAGATTTCAAACTCAAATAAAAAAATTAGGGAAAAACATACAAAATCGAAATATAATACAAAGAATAACAAACTTGGATACAATTGAAGAGCTTAACATCTTTGTTTTTGTAGAGTGAATGCCTAGTTCCAGAGTCATTACATTTTCATAGAATTTAGAAACAATTCAGTTTACAAGGTGTGGTGATATTTGATTTAGAAATTTCGAAGTCAGCAAAAAATTGGGTATGAGTTAGGAAAATCAGAGATAAAGACGAGAATTTGAGTTTGATTGAGTTGACTCGAGTGGTGGATATTTTAATGTTGTTTAAAAATTGTAGAAAAAAGTTCACTGTATTTGTTGATGCTGGAATTTTGGATGGACGGATTAACGGTGAATTTGTATCGCTGGGGACACCGATCTCCTGCAAGAAAGACAACTAACACCAGTGTGGTGCTCTGCCACACACACTCCGACGCTCAAGTTAGAAGGATAATACTCTCAGTCTCAAGCTAGAACACAGGCCAAATGATTGTTTACCCCCTTCCAACTTGAAATGTTGAATATATAATCCGTGTGACTCGTAACGGCTTACAGAGGTTTATGACCACTAACTCGTCATGATTATCTAGCTCATAATTACGCCCGTTACACAACGGGGAACGTTAACCAATGACTCATCTTCCGTCTCCCCCACCCGTTACGGAGTGTCGAACGATTGCACATGTTTGGGTCCGCTCATCGAGGCAACTCACCTTGGTTCGAAGCAGGTCGTCCTCATAAGGTCAGCCTACCTTAATTCGGGGCAGACCCTTAGGGGTCCATTTCCCAAGCCGGTTTGGCTCAGTGACCCGTGTACGGGTCGACCCTTGGGGCTCGGGGTGACCTGCGGTCGACTTTCCAGCGGGCCGACCCACGTGGGTAGGCCCACTTCGGCTCGGGGTGGACCCCTAGGGGTCCGCTTCTCGAGCCAGTTTGGCTCGGGCCGACCCCATGGGGTCGACCTTTAGGGGCTCGAGGCCGACCCTATGGGGTTGCTTCCCGAGCCGGATCGACCATATGGGGTCGACCCACTCCGGCTCGGGGCGGACCCCCTAGCCGGTTTGGCTCGGGTCGACCCCACGGGGTCGACCTTGGGTTCGGGACCGACCCCACATGGGTCGGCCACTCTGCTCTCGGCGGGACCCTCTGGGGTCCGCTTCCCGAGCCGGTTTGGCTCAAGCCGACCCCATGGGGTCGACCCTTAGGGGATCGGGGTCGACCCACTTCGGTTCGGGGAGGACCCCTTGGGGTCCGCTTCCCGATTAGGGTCGCCCCACCTCGGCTTGGGGTGGATCCCCAGGGGTCACCTCTACTGATTTGCTTGACCCGACGGGCCTTTCAGGTATACTCATTTTACCCATAACAGTATTGTTTGTGAACAGAGGGAAGAATGAGGATTTGTGAGAAGTGGTGTAACAAAAAAAGAATGAAAGAGGAGAAGATGATGGTCATAGTGGAGATCAGACTAATCGGAGGAGGTACAAGGAATATTGAGAGCGAGGAGGAGAAGTCAAAAGGGAGAAGATGAAGGAAAAAAGGAAAAATATTTTTTTACAAAAGGTACATAATCTTAAAATAATATAAATTTTAACATATCATTTAAAATTTTCCACTTTAACACCTCACAACACTTTTATGTTAGTCAATTAACTCTGGGGAATATTTAAAACTATTTTCCAAACCTAGGGATTAAAATGTTCATCTTGAAACTTTAGAAACCAAATAGACACCAACTCAAACCTCAGGAACCAAAAGTATATTTTATAAGTTTTTAATTTTAGTTCAAGTGGGTTGAGAGATTTGAACTTTTAATCTATTGGTTGAGAACTCATGTGTTTATGCTTGTTGAGTTATGCTCATTTATAGGTTCAAATACTATTATGATTCCTGTACTTTGGAGTTTGTTTCATTTTCGTTCATGTACTTTCCAAATTTTCAAATTTGGTATATGTACTTTTAATGTATCTTAAAATTTGTACTCTCTTAAAAAAAAACCTAAAATTAGTCTCGACATTAATTTTTATTTGACTTAACAAAAAAATAATAATAATTTTTATTCAAGAAAAGAGGCAATGTGAACAAATTTTTAGCCAAAAGGCTTAAACAAACTACATATTTTTTAGCATCTTTTAACCATAAAAATGAGACATTGCAAACTACTTTTGAGATATATGGAAGGTATATAGACAAATTTAGACATTTAAAAATACACGGACAATGGTATTTTGACTCTATTTATATTTTAAAAACATCTCATGAAACTTTTGCATCTTTTACATTTTTTTTTAAGAATATTGTATGACAATTGCGAGGTGAAAATTTAAATCCTATTACTTATTGCCGAGATTGAATACCTTTTTTTAGTTTAATATATGAAAGTGAGAATTTGAACTTTTAATTTTTTGGTCAAAAATATAATGTCTTGATTAGTTGAACTATGCTCAAATTGACGGGAGAAAAAATACTTAATTTCTAAGTTCTCCAATTAAAACATTTTCTGCGATATGTATATCTTTGATCAAAACAACGAGTGAAAACGACTCCAAAAAGAAAACACATAAGTAAAAACTCTCACAAAAGAATTATCAATCTTAATAATTAATGGATAATTACAACTCCCTAATATGGTAAAAAATTAAATTTAGACAACATCCTTATTTATTATATTATTTCATTTTCAAAATCTTACCACTATAAAATCCAATTTTAAAATTATATATACTAAAATAACGTAGATGAGAAGTAAGACAAGTTTTATTTAATTTTTTAAGTTCGATCGATAAAGAAGTGAGATATCGAACTATCAACTTTTAAGATAGTAATTGATATCTTATCTATTGACCTATCTTTAGATTGGTAGATAAACTTAAATCCAAAAATAATAGAGTATCAAATTCTACGAAAGGAAATAACTTTATAACCTTCCTTGTTAACTACCTTCCATTATCAAAAGCTACCACTAAAATCTTCATTAAAGCTAACAAATAAAACTATAATGAAAAATATACTAATGTATAATTAGAGAAACCATTCCATTAAACATAAGTTTGATGATATGGAGAATACAACTTGTTATGACCAAAAAATGTGACCCGACTCTGCGACGAGCGATTCTCAGACAAGTGCACGTGTCACCACAAGGGAGGTTGACCCAACATGCTTAAACCCGGCTTGAGAGAGGCCCCGGTCGAAAGAGGGGTTGACCCTGGTTGAGAGTGGACCGACCCTTAGGGTCGACCCGGTTCGACTGGCCCAGGAGGCCGACCCCTAGGAGTCGACCCCGAACCTTGGTAAGCCAACCCCAAGGGGTCGGCACAACCCGACCCGACTCAACCGGTTGTAGGTTGACTCGGTCCGGTTCGTAGAGCCGGGAAGCCTAGAGGTGGGTCCCGATCACAGATGGCGGTCCAGAGTGCGTGGAAGGGTTTTCCGCATGCCACACGTACCGTTACGACGAAGAGACATGGAAACGTTAAGAAACGGTTCCACCCTTGTAACTGTTGTCATTAATCAAGCGCAATCATGGATGATTAGTGGGTAATTAACCATCCGGAAGCCGTTATGATTGGACGAATATATTATCTCGCGAGTGGTATATATTGAGAAAGGTAAACAATCATTTGGCCTGTGTTCTAGCTTGAGGTTTATTTTTGTGCGAGATTATCCTCTCTAACTTGAGCGTCGGAGTGCGTGTGGCAGAACACCACACCGGTGTTAGCTACCTGTTTTGCATGAGATCGTTGTCCCAACAATACAAATTCACTGTTGATCTGTTCAACCAAATACCGACATCAACACAACTCAAAATTATATGGCACGAATCTAACTATTCATGCTTAGTAGAGATATTCACGTGAAGAAGAAAGAAACGAACATCACAAAAGTAAAGATAAAAAAATGGCCATAGCTTGTTTAGGAAATATAATTATTATGAGAAAGAAATTAACAAATATTATCAAATCTCATAAGTCATGCCCTTTTGTACTGGAGGGAAAAAGAAAGTTAATTGACATGTTTAGTCCTTCAACTTTTAGAGTTGTTTTTAATAGGGTGTGGATTTTAAAAATTGTTTGATTAATTTCTAAGGTTTGATAACAATTTGATTTTTGGTTTTTGAAAATTATACTTGTTTTCATACTATTTCTTTATAATAGTTTTCATCTTCCCAATGTTGGATCCCTATCTTTTTAAGAAAACACTTGAATTCTTAAGTGAATTTCAAAAACAAAAACAAGTTTTTGGAAACTAATTTTTGTAGTTTTCAAAACTTAATATGTTTTTTTAAAAACAAATCTAAAAAGTAGATCATAAGAAAACATGAAAAGTCATGAGTGAATATAGTATTTATAAGTTTAATTTTCAAAAAGCTAAAATAAAAAACCAAATGGTTATCAAATGGGGCTTAGTTTTTTGTTTTTGATTTTTAAAAATTAAGTTTGTTTTCTCTCAATTTCTCTACAATGATTCTCATCTTCCTTAAGGAAACATTTGGATTCTTGGCCAAATTTTAAACAATTTTTTTTTTTTTAATTTTCAAAACATAGCTTGGTTTTTGGTTGAAAACATAGGTAAAAAATAAATAACAAAACAAGTAAATCTTTAAGTGGAAATCATATTTATAGGCTTAATTTTAAAAAACCAAAAACCAAATGATTATCAAATAGAGCAATTTTGTGTTTAATAAGTGTTTCAACTTTTAATTATATATCTAATAGATTCCTAAATTTTAAAAGTGTCTAATACATCTATGACCTATTAGGTATATATGTATATTAATTTACAAACCTTTTAGATGTAAAATTAAAAGTTTAGAGTTTTATAAATGTTGAATAGGTACGAAACCTAGTAGATTCAAAATTGAAAGTTTAAGGACCAATTGAAAATTTATAGACGTATTAGACAATTTAAAATTTTAGAGACTTGCTAACCATAAAATCGAAAGTTTATGAACGTAGTAAACACTTTTTAAAGTCCATGGACCTATTTGACACAACTCTAACAATTTATGGACTAAATTAGTAATTTAACCCCCCCCCAAAAAAGATGAAAAACATTATAAAAATTGTTCTTTTAAAACATTAGTGTGTACCTTGAGTATAACAAATATGGAGATTTGAACTTACTACGTCGAGAAAAAGAATAGATGCCTTAATCAAATAGTTATACTCATGCTAGTACGTATGATAGATTTATTGGAATAATTAAGTACTATAAAATTGTGAGAGGTCTAGCTCTTTACTCCTCCATATTGTCGAACTAAACAAAACAAAAAAATTTGTGAATATTTGTTATCTACACATTGCCTTCTAGAATTATGGTTATTTAATTCGATGAGGAGTAGAGAAGTTTGCCTTAGAATTATTCTCATTCACTTCAAGCTAACACAATATTATATTTGTAATGTCAAAGATCATAGCTCAACCAATATATTGAACATGTTACCAACCAACGGTTGGTTTGAATCTCCTATTGTACTAAAAAACCATGTTATATTGTAATTTTTTTTAATGAAATTACAAATCTATACTATGTACTCTATGAAAAGGAATTTAAGGGGAGAGAATTATTTTCTCTCTCGTTATTTTAATAATTTGTTTTAACACATTTATTAATAAATAAGTTTGAATTATAATTAAAATATAATTTCGATTATAACTAATCAAGTATCTTTTCAAAATAGTTGAAAATAGTTTGGAGGAGTGTAGGAGTCTTTATAGATATTTTACCTAGCAAATCTTTTCAATACATTTTTTATAATCAATTTTAAATTATAATTAAAATATAATTCAGATTATAATTAATTATATGCAACGTTATTCTAAAAAAAGAAATTATATTGCAACTTTAATAAATATGTAGGAGTCTTTATGGACATCTAAATTAAATTAATATAGCTTTTAATACATTTCTAATAGAAGTATAATTTAGATAATTAATAAAGTCTATAATTAATATGTTTTATGTGACACTACCACGTGGCGGTGGCATTGCCGCTACAAAAACTTCTTGAATTATTTTTTAGATCTTTCTATCTTATGATCATTTTTTTTTTTAAATTTTTATTGTCATCAATCCGAACATAACTAGGTAGATAAGATATCAATTATCATTTTAAAAATCGATAATTTAATCCGCTGAAAAAGAATATTATCATCGATTTTTATTTTCAAACCTCAAAAAAACACCTGCAAATGCACGTGGACTATACTCAAATTTTCGCACTCGCAGGTGGTACAGAACTGGGCTTGGGCCTGGGCCTGGTAGTTGGGCCTAGATTATACATTTAGAAGCCCAGCCCACTTATTCGATCATCAATGAGAGCGACAATTTTATATTTTTCTGTATTCGACTCAGGAGAAGAGAGTAGAGAGCCAAAGCTGGGAGCTTTATTGAGAATTGCTTTCGGGTGGGGGCTTTAACGTATTCTGGTTCTGGCGGATGAAACCCTAAAAAGAGAACGAGAAGAAGAAGAAGAAGAAGAGGAACAGAAACTGAGATAGCTTCAATTTATTCGATCGGATCGAAATCAATCCACCGATTCCATTGTACGTACGTCGAATTTTCTCCCTCTTTGCCATTTTCAATGTTGTTGAAGACTTGTTATGTTTTGTGCGTCGTCATGTGTCGCTCCTCTGATAGGAATTATAACGTCATTTAGTCATTATTTCTTCGATGTTTTGTGAAATTTCTTCCTTTTCTGTTTGCTTTGCCGTTTGCCATGTTGGTCGCTTGAAACCTCATGTTCAATGGGTTGATGTATTTTTTTTGCGATTGAGTTTGGCAACTGAGTTGTATTGTTGCTTCGTGAACTATGGTTTCTAATGTCAAGGTCCGCTTTTTTGTTAAGGGAATCGGAAGATTGATGTTTCTGAATTCTGGGAAGGATTATATTTATGAGGATTCCAATTTAGATACGAGGCCAAGGTCTATTCATGGGAATTGTTAAGTGTTGGTTCGTCATGGCATAACTATGTCTGTTTGGTGCGTATATTACAGGAAAGGTTTTCAAACATTGTGCTCCTGAATCTTTTGATCGAACATCCAGAGCTTTGCAGGGTGTATTCGTGACTCATTTTTCCTGCGATAATGGATCCTGGGCGCTATGGTCTTCAACAAGGATGGGATAATAACAGCGTAATTGTGGTTTCCTCCTTAATAATCACCTCTATGGATGATAATTCCAGAAATTATTAGGGCTATGTGAATGTCCATTTCTTTTCCGGCATCTCATCTTTAAAGAAAAAATGAGAGAAAGACATGGGGCATTGAGGATGTGGACTGGATTTCCTAACCTCGTAAGATCATTGACTATTTGTGCTGACATAGCTTATTCTCTTGAATCCACAGGCTTTGGAGGGTTATGGTAATGTTCACGACCCAAACTTCCGGTGAGTGATAATCCTTTATCATCATTGCAAAGAATTTTTTAACAAGTTTGGGAAAAATTGTACGTCAAATATCTCAATTGCATTGGTATACTATACGTCAAATGCATTGTTAACTGTTTTTATCTTTCTTTTTTGTACTCCTACTCCGCAGATTCTCATTCATATTAGCTTGTTTTTTCAAAGTTTGGTTTGTACTATGTTTACATATGTATCTTCCATCCCATTTCTATATCCATTTTGCAGGGTTGGCGGAGCATATGATGAGCGAAGGTTTTTAGATGAACGATACACAAGAGATAACAGTTACCCAAGAGATGCCTTTCACCATGATATTGCCAATAGGGAGGACTATCCACCACCAGCACCTTCAGCTTCTGGCATTTGGTCTCAATCAAGGAGGAGAAGTTATGAAGATGAATACATCATCGATAGGGGATCAAGACGACATGAAAAACCATATAATGAGTCATACCATGACTTGGATGCTTTTAATGAACATGAACTTGATACATATCAGGATTTTGATAGATTTCATGATGGTTATCGTAGCCTTAGTAATCTCCGTGATCATGGAATTGATAGGCTAGATCGATTTGGGAGTCGTGAGCGTGATGATTATGCATATGATGATTATGACTACAAGTCTAATGTGGCCCATCAGAAGAGAGATGATAGTTATGAGAGGGATTATGACTATGGGCGGTATCGTTATGATTCTGATTATGATAGAGGTAGTAGAAGAGAGGGTAATTGGAGAAGGCGTGAATCACGCGACCGTGAACGTGACAAGAGATGTTCTAGTTGGGATAGGGATCAAAGTCCTCATAGAAGACATGATAGGTCTAAGTCTCGTGGGCGTGATGATCGTTCTAGATCTAGATCTCCTCGAGGTCGAAGCCATGGACGAAATTATCGAGAGGATAGTTATGATGACGATCGACATGAAAGGTTTGAAAGGCGAAGGGATCGGGATGAGAAACGAGAGCGTGAGCATTATTCAGTGGTATTCTTTCTTGGTCTTAGTCTATAGTTTTTACTCATTATTTATGAGAATAAAACTGACTGATTTTTAACATATTCGTGCAGGCTCCATCTGCCACTGTAGTTGTGAAGGGTCTTTCTCAAAAGACCACTGAAGAAGATCTCTACCAAATCCTTGTAATGCTAAGCTTGATATTTTATTTGAAGTGCTTGTGGCTCACGTTGTAGATCTAACCTTTGTAAGGTTTTTATAATGTGCTTCATCATAGGCTGAATGGGGACCCCTCCGTCATGTGCGTGTGATCAAAGAGCGCAATTCTGGCATTTCACGCGGTTTTGCATTTATTGATTTCCCTTCAGTGGTAACTACAAAACTTCAAACTTTGTGTTGGTTAATTATATTATATTTTCTAGGTGGATGTGTGTAATTGTTCTTATTGATGAAATAGGGAGCAGCACAAACAATGATGGACAAGATTGGCGATGATGGTCTAGTTGTTGATGGCAGGAAGCTTTTTTTTGAGTACAGGTTTGTTCAGTTTATCCTTGTAATTTAGATATGTCACTGAATTGGATAAGACTAGCATTTGTCTAGTTGTCTAGGGTTCTTTTATGTTATTTATTTTTTCTTCCCTGGAGTTCAAAAAAATGGGATCATGAGAATTAGTCTTTCCTGAATTTTCTTCAAGCCTTAATATCATTTTTGTTGAATGTGTACTTTGGCGAGTCAATGAATTATTTCTTGTGCTAGCTTGTTTTTATCTTTCATCTGTTATATATTGCAGTAGTAAGCCAACTGGGGGTCCAGGAGGATCTTTTGCTGCAGAAAATACTACAAGATCCGGTCATTTTAGCAAAAACATGGCAATGCCATCTGATTGGATGTGCACAATCTGCGGCTGTGTAAATTTTGCACGACGAACATCTTGTTTTCAGGTTTTTGCCAACATTTATTTTATATTGTTTTACTTTTGATAATTGGAGTTGTAGTTGTAGAGATATCTTACTTTAACCATGTTTTTGGTGCATGGGCTGTGTACTTGGTAGCTTGATGTACATATATAGAAACGGGAAGCTCATTTTATTTAAGTTATGAAGCATTATAATCTAAACCATAAATAATAATTCTATTATGTAAAATCTCCCCAATTGGAATAAGAAAAGTCACTAACTATAATTATAAAAGAATGGACAAAAACCTCCATGAGGATGCAACATGTCTCATTATTGCAATTCTTTCCTTTCACTCATTATTCTTAGGCTTTGACCGTGTTGATTTGGAGTATTTTGACTTTGTATGTGGGCCATTGCTTGGTATATCGGTAGCTGGAGGATACACATTGGCCAAGATGTTCATTGTGTATTGTTGGACTTTATTAATTTACATATGCGAAGTATAGGTTAATCTTTTCTGGAGGTCAATGTTAAGGGTTCTTGTTGTCAATATAGAGTTAAATAATAATAAATAAGTTTTTGGTAGTTCATACCTTATTTATGTTTCGTGGTTTTTTGTTTTCATGTAGTTGGTTTAAGTTAAAGGTTTTGTATATGACAGTTGTGAGATAGATATTTATATATGTCAAGTGTTGGACTAAAATTAGAAGCTTCAAATCTCTAATTATGGGAAAATGGGCATCTTATTCGATAAAGGACAGATATGTGGTTAATATTGAAAAAACCATCATTGTTTTATGCAGTGTAATGAACCTCGGACTGATGATGCTCCACCGGCAGATATTAATATGTCTAATCAATCATCTTTAGGAAAGAAAGGACAAGAGGCAGGTTAGTGTATATACTGGCTTAAAATTGTTTCTCTTTTATTCCCTTGTGATGCAGTTAGCTGAATTTGATTTTAATTTAGGTCCAACTCATGTTTTGGTTCTTCGCGGATTGGATGAAAATGCGGATGAGGAAATGCTTCGCTATGAATTCTCAAAACATGCTCCTATTAAGGTACATTAATTAAATTGTTGAATTTTCATTTTTTTTAATTATCACCTAACTGGAGTTGGACAAATTTTCAACTCAGACAATTGAATTGGGTCCAAAGTATCTCTTAAACCTTCAATAAATACACTTCACTGACAGTAAGTATTATTAACTGTAATAATGCAATTAAATTTCATTTGGAATAATGCAACGAAACCTACCCTTGGGAAATGATCTTTCCTTATCTTTTCTATCCTTAACCACTTAAATGTCTCTTAATCTGATCCAACCTATGAACGTAACTGACTTTGTTGACGTTAAGTTTTTGTTAAATATAGAGTAGTGCAGTATATATTTTTTTTTGGAACGATGTGGTGGAACCCATGGAAAGTGGCTTCTCGTTGTCTCTTGACTTTCTATCTTTTTCACCTTTTTTTTTGTGTGGATGGTGGTAGAGTTCACTACCTATAGAACCTTTCCCATTAAACAGGCACCCTTTGATCACAGTTTTTCACTTCTTTATCCTATAGCCCTCCCCAAAAACTCCCGGTTCTCATTCAAGGGGGAGTACCCTCTTGTATTTATTACAAGTAGTTGCCCTTTGTCTTGAATGGTAGGAACCATTTAATTTGATCTCCTGGGCAGGGGCGGATTTACCATGGGCCCGGGGGGCTTGAGCCCCCCCTCAAATTTTTTACTTTCTATAATATGTATAAGAAAAGTCAGGTCAAATTACAAAAAAGCCTTCTGGCATAGTGGTTAGCCTGTCAACAACCCCCCCTCAAGTTGTCCTAGGTTCAAGCTTTGGCTTATACAACTTTAAATATTTTTTTCAATGTTTAAGCCCCCCTCGATACAAATTCTGGATCCGCCACTGCTCCTGGGTGTCAAAAGTCCTTTCTTGCCAGTTGGTACCTTCATTTGGTCTTGACTTCTTCTCCCTCATGCACATGTTCTTTTTCTTCATTTGAGTTCAAGCTTAGAATCTCTTGGAAAAGAGACTTGGTTATTTTCTTGGCTCACATTTGTTCATGGCTCAAAGTGGCGTGTCTTATGTAGGTGTGGTGTAGATGATGTGAATTATCTTTTATGGTTATGCTCTCTTGCTTCAGGAGTTGCTTGTAGTAGATTTTGTCATCTCCTTGAAATTTTTTATTTTTTATTTCATTTGAGGGATGATAGATGTAGTCATTTTGGATCCTCCATTTTTGGGAGAAATGTTGCATCTTTTGGCAAGTTGACTATTCCGTTGGGTTGTGGTTTATTTGCTTGGGAAGCAATAGAATATTCATGGGCTACTAGTGTGAGGGTTGATGCATTTTATAGATTCCTTTGGCAAAGTGGATAAGTTTTTTGTTATCCTCTTGGCATGGGGAGCTCTTCTCCCTCTTTTTTTGTTTGTTACATTTTTATCAATAGAATATGACTCTTCCAAAAAAAAAATCTTATATTACCCAATGCTGACACTCGTTCTTGTAGTTTTTTTGTGCCCTCTGGGTTTGTTGGGCCCTTTTTGTGCAAGCTGCTTTTTGTTCTTTCATTTGTCTTGATGATAGTTCGTTTTCCTTTATTGTAATTTTGTTGGAAGGGAATAGTGGGGCTCTGTGCTTTTGCATTAAATCGGAATTTTGCTAGGGTTTTTCTCCTGTTGATCTTTTTGTAGTTCCTTTGGTGCCCTTTGGCCTTGGTAATCTTTGCAGGTTCTATGAGGTCATGAAAACTGCAAATACTTTACATTCTAATGACCTTTTTCTTTTAAAAAAATATTTGCAGGATCTTCGTTTGGTTAGAGACAAATTCACTCATGTCTCTAGAGGGTTTGCATTTGTTCATTTCCATTCGGTAAGCTTGCTTTTTTAGTTGGATATGTAGTGTAAAATTTTTATTGTTTTTCTACAAAATGGGTGGTACCAGATGATGATGCATCTTCTTTTATATGCTTTGTGACAATATTTTAACGTGTTTCTGGAGATTGATTTATTTCTGAAAATGGGGATTTTCAGTCTACTATACTCAAAAACTAGGAATATTATTAAGGACAAAATTCTTGATGCCATCCTTATAACCAACAAAGTAGTGCTTGATAATTGTGTTTGACCTGTTTTCTGATTATCTAGCCATGGAGGAGATAAGTGGACTAGGCCTCTGTACTTAGCTTATAGTGGAATCTCTCTCTCTCTCACATCATGTGTGTGTTATCGTAATTTTTGCTTCCTTAATTTTGTTTGTTGAGAAGAAAACACTTTAGCTAATAGGACAAATAGAGGAGCTATATTTTGTTATGAGATTTGTATTTTTGTAGGTGGAGGATGCTACCAAAGCTCTTGATGCCACAAATGGTACAACCCTTGAGAAGAATGGGCAAATTTTACGAGTAGCATATGCTAAGAGCATTCTTGGTCCAGGATCAGGACCATCTGGATCTTCACAGTCAAGCAGCCTTGCAGCTGCTGCAATTGAGGCTGCAACTTTTGCTCAGCAGGTATTTTAAATCTATTTTATTTCTCACCCCTTAAAATTAATTTTCACGAACTCTTTAATATTCTCTGCTTCTTTTAAAGCTTCTTTTATGTTTAACTTCTGTTGCAGTGAACCTTATCTTAATTTTCACGAACACTTTAATTTTCTCTGCTTCTTTTAGACCTGCTTTTAGGCTTAACTTCTGTTGCAGTGAACCTTATCTATCTTTCTTCAAAAACCAGGGATGAGTAACTAACACATGTATTGAAGTAGGTATACCCACATTCAGATATGCATAATTGATCTAAGTATTGTTTATATTGGTCTTGGTGCTGTAAGTACAAAAAAGGAATTACTCTAAATTTAGAACTAAATATTCTTTACGTTGTATTAATGGGTGATGGGTTGGTGATGAAGGGGGGAGCTATGCGAAAGGTATACCTTTTCTTTCTTCTGTTTAAGATGAAGTCTGAAATCTTTATTTCTAACAAATTTCTGATGTAAGCATCCTTCGTTATCCTAACAAGTATTAAGGATCCATAAGTTTGACTTGTGGTATCAATGGGATCTAAATAAGTATTATCAATGGTATCAATAGGGGTATTTTGTGCATGATTATTCTTTCTTGTGTTTTTCAGTATGATGCTGTTGGATGGGCACCAAAGGAATACAACCCAGATGAAAAACAATCCAATGGTGGCCAGGAACAAGGAGGCAAGGAGGTAGCAATTCAAAGTCATGGTTCTGCTCCACAATCTGGCTTTGTGTGGGATGAAGCGTCAGGTTACTATTATGATGCTGCTTCTGGGTTCTACTATGACGGAAATACAGGTATGTCTCTTGATGGAGCTTGCCCTTATCCCGTTGCGAGTAATTGGAGTTTGTTATTTTGAAGTTTTTTGCAACTATTTGCTTGCTTACTATAGAAATCTTAACATCCCCCTGTACCCATCCTTTGTTGTTGGTTGATGGAGGACTTGTTTCCTACAGAAAAAAAAAGATACTAGGAATAGGATGGTAGGACTACAATTTGTTAGGATTAAGTTCAGTATTGAATATTTATGTGTTTGAGGACTTGGCGGGTGAATTTGGAAAGAAGTAATGAGCTATATTACAGAGGTGAAGGTACTTGGAGAAGGTAGATTTGAAAGTTTATCTTGAAAATCCATCCCTAGTAGGAAATTTCTTGGAAACAAGGATCAAATTCCAGTATTTTTTTTTCCCAAGGATTTTTTGGGAAGAGAATAAAAAACAAATGAGTAAATCGGGTTTAAGAGGACAAGAAATGCATTAATCACATAAGAATTCAACCAGCAAAATACCGAAGATGTAGGCACATGCCCAAATTGAACCATAAAATTTTTGAAATTTGCAACAAACTTAAGTTGGTAATAAGGTGCTCAAACAAAATAATAAAATATGAAACATCTAAATCAAGCTTAAAGCATCTAAACATGATCAGAAGATCCTGTTCTGATAAAAATAGTCTTAAAGCCACAAGAGTTACTTTGTAACTAGCCAAAAATCTTAAGAAAAATGTAAAATAAACTAATAGGGGGTTTTATTTGCGCACCATTTTTAGTGATCTACAACATATTATTAATTCTTAAGCTTCAAAACTAGTTGTCACATTTATTACACAGGTTTGTACTATGACGGTAACAGGGGAATTTGGTACACTTATGACCATCAAAAGCAGCAATATATCCCCTGCACCGATCAGAATGAGAGCTCTGCTTCTGGAAAAGAAAGTGAGTTCCCAAAGACATCAGAAGGGTCGAGTAATAAAAAAGTAGTGATTTCTGCACCAGCAGCTACTATTACGTCAGTTGAGAAGGCTGCCTCATTGCCAGATGCCGTCCAGGCTGCAGCAACAGCAGCGATAGCTGCAGAGAAGAGGGAGAAAGAAAAGGCTAAAGAGATAAAGCTTGCTTCAAAAAGTAGTATACTAGCTAGTAAAAAGAAGATGAGTAATGTTTTGACAATGTGGAAGCAACGAAGTCATGAAGGACAGGCAACCCGTGTGGCACTTGATGACAACCAATTATTAGCATCAACTGAAGATAAGTCTTTCCCTGTTGGACAATCCATAAAGAGTAAGCCAAAAGCCGATGTTCAAACCTCAAGGGAGAGCACTTCATTCAACTCGGGAGCTGCTTCAACTGCTGCTCCTGAATCTCAAATTAAGCCAAGGCCTGTGAGTAACAGCTCTGGGGGGACTTTGATGGGTGTTATCAGAGGTTCTGGGAGGGGCATCATGAAATCAGATAGTTTGTATCCAACATCCTCCAGTGTGGTCTCTACTTCAACTGTAATAGATGGTGCTGCCAATTCAACTCCATTGATGACTGCTGATAATCCCACTTCCTCTACCACAAGTTCCTTCAGAACAGATGCTTCTGCTTTGGGTTCTTACACACCTATAATCTCTGCAAGTGGAAAGAGAAGGTTTTCTGAAATGCCACAACCTTCTGCTTCTGCAAGTAGGGAACAACCACAGACTGCCTACAGAGATCGTGCCGCTGAAAGGAGGAGTTTATATGGCTCGTCAACATTCATTGGGGATGATCGGTCCAACCTTGAGTTTGGGGATCTGAGTAAGTCCTGTTTGACTTATGTTCGTCTCGGATGCCATTCTATTATTTTAGCTTCTATATATAGCGTAGACATTCATCTCATGGTTAAAGATTATACAATGTTTACTTGAAACCAAATTATATTTGGAATCATTGCACTTGATACTTTCAGATTCATTTTCTTCATGATTAGCGCTGGGATCTGTCAGATTGTTGTTTGATGACTGAGTTTGTTATCTGGGTTGATGAGCCGATGCTTTATTCAGAATTTTCATATTGACATGTGAGATCTCCTCTTTGTTTATCATATGTGAATTTTGAAGATCGAGATATTTCAGTCAAAAAGGGTTCTCTGGATGCAATGCCTTTTCCTCCTGGCGTTGGTGGAGGACGTGTAAGTGGGGATGCAAATCTGAACACTTTTGAAGTGATAACGGCGGATAAAGCAATTGACGAGAATAACGTGGGCAACAGGATGCTCCGTAACATGGGCTGGCATGAAGGCTCGGTAATTTTTCCCTTGTTCCTAAATCTTTATCTGTTATATGCCTCCGAAAGGCCTAATCATTTTTCTTCCATAATGAGGTTCTCAAATATAGATTATCAATAGATTGTATAAGTTGGATATTTTGGCATACGTTCTGTTCTATCTTCCAAAATGAAAATGATTGGGACCAATTGTTGTGGCATAATTGCCTAAATTTCTGCATTGTGAATTATGATTAGAAAAAGAAAGAAATGTGAAAGTGTACGGTTTGTTTCAAGTTGTTTAGTTCAATACATTTGTTAATCATTACATATCTCAATTATCCTTAAGAGATTACATCTTCACTTCTTTGCAATCCCCGCTCTTTCCGACTGTGTAGCACTTGATAATGCTGGCAATTAACCAATTGGTATTTACCATCACCATTCTGATGTTGGGATTATTTTTTTGGTAATATTTTGCATCCAGGGTCTAGGTAAGGATGGAAGTGGAATGACGGAGCCGGTCCAGGCACAAGCCATGGATAGCAGGGCGGGACTCGGGAGCCAGCAGAAGAAGTTGGATCCAAGCCTCGAGATACAGGCCGGTGACAGCTACAAAACTCTCATCCATAAGAAAGCACTTGCTCGGTTCCGGGAGATGTCTTAAATTAGTTCTGTAAGTCTTTACTGTGTTAGGCAACTCAAAACAATTGTACAAAACTTGTTTGAAATTTATCACCTACCAGTGGGTTTTGGTATAAGAAACAAGTTTTTGTTTCTGCAGCCATTTGTTGGATGTGTTGATATTATTCAATATTACACTCTCAAGTGAACTTCATGGCCAGAGGAATTATAAAATCCTAATGAATACTTAATACAAGAAGAGAGCTTTTAACTTTATGCACAATAAAATCAGTTTTTGGAAGAAAAAAGAGTCGTATATTTAGCAATTTTTACAGTTTACAATGAAGATAATTTGTGATCCACGTTCCATATAACATACAACATAGTGGTTTATTTTAGGTTAAAAAACACTATTAGTCGTTTTAACTCTAGTTCTTGTATTTTCAATTTAAGGTTAAATTGTTATATATTAAAATTTAAGAACCAACTTGTTACAATTTCAGAGTACAAATTGACAAAAGTTAATTTATACCAATGAATTTTGAGAGTTGTATCAATAAAAGAAACATAAACTAATAATTATATTAATTTAACCATTAAACTTATATGTGTATCAATTTGTCCCTTTGTCAGATTTTATTTGGAAAACATTAATTTACAGGTGCAAGCTTAAAATTATATCAACAAAACTCCTAAACTATCATAAGGAACTCAATTGATTAGACTCTCAATTTAAAAATTGCATGTATAAATTTTCAAACATGTATAGACTTCTAAAAGTTCTAAACCCTCCATTTGAAAATTCACAATTATTTGAAATACATGGTCTAAATTGATTCGTATATAAAAGTTATGAGTTTAATTGATATAATTATAAGTTTACCCACAAATTTTTTTTTTGAAAGAACGCATAAATTCATACACTTATGGAACTTCAGAATTTAAGATAACCATTTTGTTTTTGGTTTTTAGTTTTTGAAAGTTAAACTTATTTTCACCTAATTTTTCTATAATAGAGATCATCTCCCTTAAGTAAGCGGATAAATTATATTAGATAGGTTAGAACCATCCTTTCTTCATTGAAATATCTCCCTTGAATGTTAGTATGTATCGATTTTTTGTTATATCACGATTTAGTTTCTTTAGTACATCAACACAATTGGTCCATAAGTCATTTATCAATTTATGCATGATACACTTTAACAAAAGTTTACTTGATATGGACTAAATTATAACAATTTCCAAAATGACACATATTTGATATAATTACTCATTTATATTTGTTTTAATAAACTAACGATTGAGATTGTTTTGTTTTGAACAACAAAGTAGTAACCGTGATTCAAATATTTATCCCTACATGTTAAATTCAATTGTCAATTTGAGCATATCTGAATGAATTAACGTATTATATTTGATCAAAATGTTAGAGGTTTAAATTTTTATCTCCTACCTGTTGCGCTTAAGAAAACTAAAACAATCATTTAATTACATTCGAAGTAATTAAATCATAAATTTGGTCATGTCATGACTTGTGCATCTCAAGCTTGTCACAAATATTTTTATTGCAAGATTTTTTTTTCTTCATGCAATGTAATTCGTGGCCACAAATTCATCTAAGCTTGTCACACTTCAATCATTGTTACAAATTCATTTAAAATGTGCTGAATTTATCACCAGTAATTATATGTGTCTTTCACTTGGATTGTACAACCACACAACATTAACGCGATAATGACAACATCTTTGTCTATATTATTGAATCATAATTTAATTGAAATTCTTCCTGATTTAAATGTTTGTGCCGACAAACACGCCAAGAAAAAGAAAGAAAGAAAAAGAAGTAGATTCACGTCTTCATTTCACGTTCATTGAATGCACATGCTATAGTAAAGAAAGATGATATAATTTTATCAAAAACACAATTTTCGAAAGTCGGAGGTTCAAATCTTTACTCTATTTGTTGAGCTAAAAATGGAAATTTCTTTTCTATCGAGAGTGATAGGTGCATTAAAAAACAGAATCCATTTATAGACCAATAATTTAATAAATAAACTATAAATTTTGACTTTAACTAAAAGATATAACAAAAGAAAGGTTATCCTTATCCTTATCCACAATCCATTGTAAGGGTCGCAATAGGCAATTTATTTGAGTGGTTGAGCTTGAGCACATTCAATTATATTAGGGTTGTGCAATTTTAAGTTAGGGGGACTTGAATTCATATCAAAATTATTTTGAACACATTAATATTGGTTGTGTATAGTCTCATTCTATTTTTATGGTTTACTAAAATTAAGAAATTGAACTTTGAAAGTATAGAGACTAAAATAAAACAAACCACAAAATACATGGATGAAAATGAAATCTTAATATAATAGTTTATATATTTTGATATAAGAAAAATAATTAAATTTGTTTACGTAAGTATACTGTATATGAGAAAAAATTACAAATAATAAGATTTTTTTTGTTTAATAAGAATTCATAAAATCATATTTTCTTTTATGCAATTAACTTTTAAAAATAATTTTATAAAAATTAAAAAATATTTGCATTTAGTTTTATTTATATTTGATAACAAGAAGAAAATCTTTAACAATAAATATTTTTAAGAATAGATTACAACAAAAGGTATGAGGGAAAGAGAACATAACTCAATTGATATATCGAATCCTCTCAATCCCTATAGAACCTATCACTAAAATTACATACAAATTCAAAAAGTTGTACAAGTGGGGAAAAAGTTGTACAAGCTGGGAATTGAAAAAAAAGTAAAAAAATCAAGAGGAGCTTGCCACTGAGCCAAGATAAAATTATAATATGTTAAAGCATTTAATATATACAAACTAAGGTGTTCAAAAGTTGAGAGGGACTCGAACCCCCTCTGGGCCCTTCTTAAATCCGCCCCTGGTTGTGGTTGGTTAGAGTTTATTATTATTATTAGTTATATTAAAATGACTAATTTTTTTTAGTTTAATAATATTTGAGGTGGTAGGTTCAAACTTATGATTTTTTGATCATGAGTTCATATTTTATAGGTTTCATACACAAATAGCCTATTTTGGAGGCTCAATTTACACAAAAATCTAATAGTTGCCATTTTTTACATAACTGTACAATTGAGTCTATTTTTTACATAGAAGTTGATGGCTTTTTACTTTAAAACATTGCGATGCAACAACTTTTTTTAAAAATAAATAATAAATAAGGAAAGAATTATTTTATAAGATTTTTTTTAGGAAGATACAACAACTTTTTGGAAAAAATAAATAATAAATAAGGAAAGAATTGTTTTATAAGATTGTTTTAAAATAAATAATAACAGTATATTATATATTAGTATATATATATATATATATATATAAAGTGTTATGTAATACAACGTACTATAATTATCACTCGTGTTCTAAAATCAATTTATAGATAATTACTTGGTATATTTTGATATCAATATATATGGTTATTTTTCAAGAATTGTAAAATGATGTTTAAAACATGTGATTGTGGAATGAAAACAAACCATAAAAAACAAAGATGATATATAAATAAACTCATTATTTGGTATTATAGACTAATGAAAAATAGTAGTTGAATATCAAGAGTATCTGGAAAATAGGTGTTGAAAAACAAAAACTAATGAAAAATGAGTGATGAATTCGAAAACTAGTAGACATAAAATATGAAAATGGAAATAATTTTGGAGATAAAACAAGAAAGGGAAGTTAGGCTTCTACGAAATGTGTGGGTGAATTGACTAATTAAAATGCTAAAATCATGGAAAAAGATGGTGAAAATTAAGGAAAAAAATATGTAAATTGGAAAACTTAATAACTAAAATTGTGGGATTTGGAATCAAATATTAAATAGATATAAAAGTATGTTTATGAATATGAATATGTTTGTATTTTGACCAACCTAGGATGAGAAATATTGATATCCTTGTAAAAATTATCTTCTTAAAAATTTAAAAGAGGCATGTTGGTCCAAAATTATATTAAAATCCTATGTTTGAAAATGTTTAAATATTTTGTACATTTATGTAAATATGAATAAGAAATATTGACTGTTATAGGTGAAATTGGACCATAAGGACAAATTTGAAATACAGAAGAAACAAAAAAGCAAACACACAAAGAAAGACCGAGACCATGCAAAAGGTAGAAGAAATTGGGCCTTCAAACTGAGCAATAGGTGAAGATTGAGCTCGCCTGTCCAAGGTCGAGGCCAAGGCCAACCACGCTAGCCGTGGCCAAGGCGGACCATGCCAGCCGAGGTCTAGGCCGACCACGCCAGCCGAGGCCAACCATGCCAGTCGAAGCCGAGGCCGACCACGCCAGCCGAGGCCGAGGCCGAGCCCAATTGGGCCGAGGCCGACCACAACCTAGCCAAGGCCGACCACGACCACAACCCACCCGAGGTCAAGGCCGACCTCTCTATGGGATCGATCTGTCTTCTTCTTCCTCTTCTGGGCCCCGGATCCACATCGGAAGATGACACTCTCCTTTTCCTGTTTCAGATGGATTAGTGTTGACACCCTAGAAAGACCTATAAATATTCCTCGGAAAGGTAACTTCTTCTCCACTCTAGAAACCTTTGCTAAACTCATCTAAACACTCTCTGACTTAAGCATCGAAGCCTGTGTGGCAAGCACCACACCGGTGTTCAGATTTTTCTTCTTTTGCAGGCCACGTTCTTCCCCCCTTCAAACAAATTCACAATGGTTGTCACGTGAAGGTCAGGTGAGTTATCTTGTCCGGATTTTAGCAACAACAGTTGGCACCGTCTGTGGGGAAGAAAAACAAGCTTATTTGAAAGATTCTTGAACACCCTAAATCCATGTCAAGCAAGGCGATGGAGAAAAGAAACTACAATATGGATGGAGAAGATTCTGATTCTGATCATCATCCCTGAAGAACAAAGGAAGTTACTCCCCCTCGACTTCATATTCATGAAGTCCAACAAGAGGAGGAGATTGCTGAATTAAAGAAGATGATGAATGGAATGGATCGGAACCTGGCTAGGATTCTGGAAAAACTCAACAACCAAACTCCTCCAACGAAAGATAGAACAAAGCCACTTGTTCGAGATCCTAAAAATGGAAAAGGATCAATGCTTGAAGATGTGGGTGAGTCGAATCTCACACACATGACCAAAAAGGAGAAGTTTGATTCTAGGAGGCAATCGAGAAAAGGTGACTCAAAGGGATCAAAGCGCAACCAAATAGAATAGCCAAGGCAAGATCTCAGAATCCGCACGGTGCACAAAAGTTCTAGAAAAGAACGACCAGGTCACGAGGACGTGACAACAAAGCTACAAGAAGATGAAGCGACAAGATCAGACTTACGGACTTTGAACAACAACAAACGAAAGCAACAGGCCAAAGCCAGAGTCGAAACCCTGTTAGCTGAGGCCGAGACCATTCTGGCTGAGGCCGACCAGACTAAGGCCGAGGCCGAGGCCGAGGTCAAGAAGATCGCCCTGAAAAGCCAGACCCGAAGTCCCCCGTGGAAGGTAGATCTGCTGAAAATTCAAAAAGAATTACAAGGGAATATCTTGGAGAATCTCCCAGGAAGTTTTTTGAAGAACCTTGATCTTGAAAGGTTAGATCTTGAAACTCTTATTGAACAAGCAGATCCAGCATTCGTAGACTCAATCATGAAAGAGAAGGCTCCCCCAAAGTTTAAGGTCCCAACCATCACACCATATGATGGAAGCTCAGATCCAATACAACATCTAGATACATACAGATCCCTGATGAACCTACAGGAATTCTCAAATGCAATGAAGTGTAAGGCATTCTCCTCTACCCTAACAGGACCCGCTAAAGAATGGTTCAGGAAAATCAAAAGAAGATCGATAGGGTCATTTAAGGAGTTAGCTCGAGCATTCGTGACCGAATTCCTAGGAGAAAGAGACCAACGCAAACCACAAATGCACTTGTTAACTATAAAACAAGAGCCAAGAGAGAGTTTGCGTGATTATCTCTCCCGATTCAACAATGAAGCGCTACGAGTAGAAGGATTTACTGAAACAACAACCTTGATTGCAATAGTAGCAGGACTCCAGGACAAAAGGCTGCTCAGATCAATAGGTAAGAAGGAACCAACTTCTTATGTTGAATTTATTACTAGGGCACAAAAATATATGAGTGTAGAGGAGCTTTTAAAATCCAAAGAAGCTACAACAAGCAAAGGAAGAAGTGAACGCATTTACCGAGCATGCATGATAGGGCAAGAGAAAGCCACTATCATAACTCAAAGAAGAGGAAGGTCAAGATTATGACCGAGGTCGACTCGACCCTGGGTAAGCCGAGGTCAAAAATTTTAGAAGTACACACCAACAAATGCTCCCACTGAGAAAAATTCTGATGGAAATTCGCAGTACTAACCTTGTCAAATACCCAAAAAAGATGAAAACCTCATCTGAAAAAAGAGACAAGAATAAGTATTGTGCATTCCAACAAGATCATGGACATGCAACTCGAGATTGCTTCCAATTGAAAGATGAAATTGAAGCACTGATCCGAGAAAGATATTTGAAGGAATATGTCAGGGGCGATGACTATGAGGAGTCGAGGTCGACTGCAGAAAGGTCGAGGCCGACTCGACTCTGAACCTCCAAGGGAGATCGAACTATCTTTGAAGGACCAAATGGAGAGAGACTACGAGGTCGACTCAGCTTTTTGGTCGAGGCGACTTTGATTTTGGTCGAGACCGACCAGATTTTTCTCAAGGCCTACCTGATGTTGATCATCCTAATCATGAACCCCAACAAGAAATTTTTTGATGATCGTTGCACGAAAAGTTAAATATTTCATTTTAGTCATATGTCATTTGTTTAGAATAGTTTTATATTATATGCATTTGCATTAATTACTAGATAGTCAATAGAATACTTTTTTTTTTTCAAGCTACAATTTTGTTCAAGCATGAATTCAATTCCTCCTCGAACAAAGGGGGCTACATAGGAGATATATCTCCCAATCAAGCGACAGTTCAAGCAATATTTGTGAAAAACAACTCATTTGAGAAGATGAAATTAAGTAACAATAATGATCTGAAAATCATGAGAAGATTGGTTAGGGCTGACTAGAAGCCAAGGCCAACCCCAGAAGCATAGGTCGAGGCCAACCAGGGTGAGGCGGAGGCCGACCAGGATGAGGCGGAGGCCGACTTTAAGAGGCCAAGGCCGAGGCCGACCACACCACGTGTTCGGTCCAAACTCTCTCGTCCTTTCTCAGCTCCGTTTCAACAAGGGGGTTACTGTCAAGGTCGAGACTAGGAGCATAGGCCGAGGCCGACCCCGACATGTGCTTAATTTTTAGCAGACCAAGCCCAAAGAGCCGAGGCCGACCTCGGCGTGGCCGAGGCCAACCCTTAAGGGTCGAGGCCGAGGCCAACCATGAAGGTCGACCCCACCACATGTTTGATTTGAACTCTCTCTTCCCTTCTCAGCTCTGTTTCAACAAGACTTGACCAAAAATTCCAACAATTAATGACGTCTTCATCCCGTCAAGATCACCTGAATTGAAGCTACAGATAACCTGATATGCTTTTTAGAAAACCAAATGTGCGAACCTTCAACAGAAGAATCTTACACCATGGGAAGACTATGATCAGCCCTACGATGTATGATCGAGCAATCCCAAGATAATCCATCTTGGAGCCTTAAAATTTTCTCCAGGAAAGTGGTTGAACACCATGAATCCAGAGGAGAATCTTACACCATGGGAAGACTAGGATCAGCCCTACGGGGTATGATCGAGCAATCCCGGGATAATCCAAGGACGACCTTGGAGCCTTAAAATTTTCTCCAGGAAAGTGGTCGAACACCATGAATCCAGAGGAGAATCTTACACCATGGGAAGACTAGGATCAGCCCTACGGGGTATGATCGAGCAATCCCAGGATAATCGAAGGACTACCTTGGAGCCTTAAAATTTTCTCCAGAAAAGTGGTCGAACACCATGAATCCAGAGGAGAATCTTACACCATGGGAAGACTAGGATCACCCTACACGGGTATGATCGAGCAATCCTGGATAATCCAAGGACTACCTTGGAGCCTTAAAATTTTCTCCAGGAAAGTGGTCGAACACCATGAATCCAGAGGAGAATCTTACACCATGGGAAGACTAGGATCAGCCCTACGGGGTATGATCGAGCAATCCCGGGATAATCCAAGGACTACCTTGGAGCCTTAAAATTTTCTCCAGGAAAGTGGTCGAACACCATGAATCCAGAGGAGAATCTTACACCATGGAAAGACTAGGATCAGCCCTACGGGGTATGACCGAGCAATCTCGGGATAATCCAAGGACTACATTGGAACCTTAAAATTTTATCCAGGAAAATGGTCGAACACCATGAATCCAGAGGAGAATCTTACATCCTGGGAAGACCAAAATCAACCCTACAGGGGTTGATCAGGCAATCCCAAGGATAATCTAAAGACTACCTTAGAGTTTAAATCTACACCTTTAGAGAGTAATCTAGTATGACCAAAGTGAAAATGTCCTAAGCAAAGAGATGAATCTAAATACTCCCAAATCAGTCTCCATACCATTAGTCTGAAACTACATCATGCATCCTAATTAGGGAGTGGGGACTAATGTTATGGGTGAAATTGGACCATAAGGAAAAATTTGGAATAGAGAGGAAACAGAAAAGCAAACACACAAAGAAAGACCGAGACCATGCAAAAGGTAGAAGAAACTTGGCCTTCAAACTGAGCAATAGGTGAAGATTGGGCTCGCCTGTCCAAGGTCGAGGTCAAGGCCGACCACGCCAGCCGAGGCCAACCACGTCAGCCGAAGCCAAGGCCGACCACGCCAACCGAGGCCGAGGCCGACCACGTCAGTCGAGGCCGAGCCCGAGCCCAATTGGGTTGAGGCTGACCACAACCCAGCCGAGCCTGAGCCCAATTGGGTCGAGGCTGACCACAACCCAGCCGAGGCCGAGCCCAATTGGGCTGAGGCTGACCACGACCACAACCCACCTGAAGTCGAGGCCGACCTCTCTGTGGGATCGATCCGTCTTCTTCTTCCTCTTCTGGGCCCCGGATCCACATCGGAAGATGACACTCTCCTTTTCCTATTTCATGATGGATTAGGGTTGACACCCTAGAAAGACCTATAAATATTCTTCTTATCAAAGGAAAGGTAACTTCTTCTCCACTCTAGAAACCTTTGCTAAACTCATCTAAACACCGGCCGACTTAAACATCTGAGCTCAGTGGCAAGCACTCACACCTGTTCGAGATCTTTCTTCTTTTTGCAGCCACGTTCTTCCCCCTTCAAACAAATTCACAGTGGTTGTCACGTGAAGGTCAGGTGAGTTATCCTGTCCTGATTTTGGCAACAACATTGACATTTTTGTAAAAATTCCTAACTATTAGGTATAAAATTTACATGTAAAACTTTTGGGCAGAGTTTGAAGCATTTTTTTGATTTTTCTACACTTTTAGTCTTCATTCAACAGTGGATCGTAATTCAAACTGTTTTTTAAAAATATGTTTTTTTTATTCCTCATTTTTTTAATTTTAATCATTTAATATTTCTTAATTATTACCGACACTAATCTATTGATTTTGCTCATATAGCTTCTTAATTTCTACGTATCGACATCCATTTCTGACAACTAGCAACCCTAGTGTCCATTATTTCTTTTATTATTCTTGTTCATCAAGTTGTCATCACTTTATCTTCTTGTTGGAAAGTGATTATGAATATGTTTGTTATTATGATATTTATCTATTTCTTCATATATGCATATTTAGCTCTTCATATCAATGTCCATATATTCGGTTTATCATTACCACACATTTTTCCTGCATGCATGCATACATATGTATAGTACAATATATTTGTGGGAGTGAGGATTTAAACCTCTAATTTCAAGGGAGGTAGTACATGCAAATTACCGTTGGGTTAAAACTAACTTTGACATGTATATATACTTATATTATGATAATTTGTTTTAGTACTTGTTATGGGTTAAATTGGACCAACAAGAGTGGTTGGACAAATGGCTGCAATAAAGAATCAAATGGGATAAAAAAACCCAATACGAAGTCATAACGAGTCGAAATCGGACGGGGACAAAACCAAGACGAGAAGACGCGCTTGGACTTTGGCCCAAGCGCGTGGTCGACCTTGGCCTAGGCCGAGGCCGACCAGGGTAGAGCCCCCTCATTTGGGCTCTACCCTCGCCCAATAACACGAGAGTCAGATTTGGGCTTGGGCCGAAGCCTAAACCTGTGGTAAGACTCGGTCGAGCCCGAGGCCGACCAGATGCAAGGCGGTCTTCTGGGCCTTGCATCGATCCCACACGACCCACATACTTGCATTCAACCCTCTCTTGATCTTTCCTTTGCCCAGTAGGCCACGAAAACCCACGAAGAACCCTAGAATAAAGCTATTTAAGCTCTTTAGAAAGGAAAAAGAGGGGTAAGTGGATTATAGTCACTTAAACACTAAACTCCTCCCTAATTCTCTCTAAAACCCAATTGACTTAACCATCGGAGTTTGTGTGGTCTACACCACACCGGTGTCCAGGTTTTTCTTGTCTTGCAGGCTGCGTTCTTCTCCAAAGAATTATAAATTTACCGTCGTTGTCACGTGAAGGTCAGGTGTGTTCTCCTGTCCAAAATTTGGCAACAACAGTTGGCGCCGTCTGTGGGGAACGACAACGCTTGCTTGGAAAACCTTATGCTTGAGTCAATCTTCCTACTAAAAGATGAGTAGAATTATGGGAAACGTGCATCGTAATGAAGATGGAGATGATTCTGACCAGGATCATCACCCCCGCGCAAACTAGGGAGACTTCTCCTCCTCGGCCTCATATTGACATAGGTCGACTAGATGACGAGGTGGTTGAACTAAAGGAAAAAGTCGACAAGATGGATAAGTGCTTGTGGGAGATCTTGGAGAAACTCGACCAACAAGGCAGTCAGAAAAAAGAGGAACCGCCTCTTGTGTGAGATCCACGAAAAAGGAAAAGCGAAAGTTGTTGAAGGGACATGAGAATCAAAATCTCACATCCCAAAATATACCGATAAGCTGATCCTCGGAGGAAATGACAAGCCTCTTCAACCCTCGGCTAGGAGCAAAACGAGAAAAACGACCAAGAGCAGAATGAGCAAAGCAAGTTAGTTAAAATATGTTGTACAAGTAAGCTCGTGTGCCATAATCGAGTCCGATCAGGCAGTCTAGAAGCAACAACCGAGAAGAGTTTCGAAGCAACATCAGACTTGCGAAGTCTGATCAACTAGAAACGAAAAGCACAGGCCGAGCAGAAGTGGGTCGAGGCCGACTCGAGGATGACCGAGGCCGAGGAGAAGGAAGCCGAGGCAGAGGCTGGGGATTCAAAGTAGAAGCTCGATGCACAAACCCTAAGTCCTCCGTGGAAGGCAGACATCTTGAGAATGTAGAAGAAATTCGGAGATCTCCAAGGAAACCTTCTGAAGGCTCGAGAAGTCGAGAAGTGGGATCTCGAAGCTCTGATCGAGCAAATCAACCCTCTTTTCGTTGACGAAATCATGAATGGTAAGGTTCCTGAGAAATTTAAAGTGCCAACCATCACCCCGTATGATGGTAGTTCAGACCCTGTGGAACACTTAAATGATGGGAATCAGATCCCCGTGAGCAGAGGAAACGTGATTTAAAGATCGATTTTGGTAGTTTGTTTTGGTTTACTAAATACAAAGAACAAAAAATTCTAATCTAATTAGGCATGGATTTAAGCATACAAACATGTTGTTATACAACCTTAAACTAAAAAGGGAATTTGAAATATTACCTTTGTAGTTTCAATTCAGCAACTCCTTTCTCCAATTTGCACAACAACACAACAAACCAAAAATTTCTCTGTTCTTTCAACAGGACAACAACCACTTAGAAAATCTCATATTGCTCTGAGTTCCACTTAGATCAACCTTGGTGGGAAGGTGTTCCAACTATTGGAAGAGAAAGAAATTTCTAATTGAGAGAATTTTCAAAGCAATTCTTAATTGCTCCAAAACAACCGTTGATCGATTAACGCCCAAAACTATCTCCCTTCTCCCTGTTTATCTATCGATAAGGAGAAGGAGAGGGGTAGTGGGAACGTGTCTGGATGACACGTTCCCTTAACTTAATTAATTAAATAATCAAATCATTTAATTAAATTTAATTAATTTAATAATATAATTAAATCATATTTAATTATATATTAATATAATTTTCAATTAAATCACTTTTAATTAAAACAAATTAAATACCATATATTTAATTTGGATTAAATCACATTTAATCAATTTTCCCTTTATCCTATAGTTTTAATGCACATCTTACGTACATTAAATTTTAACCTATAGTTTTAAATATGAATCTCATCAACATTTAAATAATATTTGAACTCTTTCCAATATTTAATTCACTCATATAATTAATATGAATCATATTCACATTAAATTTATAATATAAAGTTCCAAAACTTTATATTATAATGTATCTATATGCATTAATGTTTATTCCCTAATTGAATTTGAACATTCCAAATTCAAACAATCTAAGAACCCTTTACGAGCTAAAAGATGGACCTAATGGACCTACAGATCAGAAGTGTCAATGTTGCAAATCATCCATCGAGTGGAGAGAATTTGATCTTTAAATTTGAGTTTTCTAACTCTCTATTTTTTCAGTTTTGAGCATGTTTTTATTTTGCAAAATTGATCAAATTAGAGTGTTCAAGATCCTAAATTGCTTCCGCTTTCTTAAGATGAACTCTTTCAAAATATATATATCTATATATATATGTATATATATATTGGTTAATATGGTTATGAAATCAAATCTTTAATCCTAGTATGCACTATATATTCATCGTCAATATCAAGTAGTACATATATTTATTGAACCTATGAAATATATGCCAAAAGAAAAGAGAGAAAATAGTCACATTTATTGAACTAAAAAAGAGAGAGAAAAATATTTTAAAACAAAATGCAAATATAGTTAGAGGTGTACAAAAAGACCCGATAAACTGATAAATCATTTGCCAAAATTTATGTTTTATATATATATATACACACACACTTATAAATTATTTGCCAAACTTTTAATGTTTTTTATTTAGGATTATATCGAAGATTAAGATGTGTTACGAACTTTGAAGTTTGATATTTGAATTTTATGTTCTCCGAGTTATTAATTCAAGCAAAAAAATTTAAATAATTATGCAAATTATAAAAATGATAAAAAAGCAACCTGGCGACCCAACCCAACCCAAGCCAATCGAAAATATAGAGTCGAGTTATGTTGCAACCCTTGATCGGGTCATTCGGGTAGCCAACCTGTTTCAGGTTGGTCTAAAAAAATCTTTCAACTCAATCCATGTACACCCATAAATATACTAATTTGCAAATATCTATAAGGAAATGCAAATCTATTCTTCCTTCTAGACATATCATTGGTATTTTTTTGAGTCTGACATGAGAAACCTAACATTTGTTGACTCGTGCACCTTTTTTTCACTCCTAATCTCCTTAATCTTCACCATATGCTAATTTGATAAATGAAAAAATTAGTTAGTACAGGGCATTGTTTTTACAAATATATACACTTTCATTCAATTCACATTTTATAATAGACAATGTATATATTTCAATACTTAACCCTTCATAGAGTGTATAATATCAACATCAAACTTGTATATATAGACTAATTACATAATCTTAAAACCACAAATTCTGTATATAATTATCTAAATTGAGTAGGAAAGAATAACTCCAGTTTAAAAAAAATAATCTAAAATGATTAAACAAAAAAAAAAATCTAAAATGAAGAAATATGTCTTTCATTAAATCATAATCATCTAAAAGAGAATCATCCAACGAAATTGGTAAATAAAGTTCATGATTTGATTACATCCAAAGCACACTTAAACTTTTTGAATCGATTTTCTTTTTACATTCATACCTTATGGAATAGTCAATTGACTATACTAATTGCCTAAAGAAACATCGAAAATGAGAGGAAAAAGGACACTGGTTTGAAACTATTTAGCTACATTCAATAGATATATATTTTTTTTGATTTGGAGCGACAGTAGTAAATTTTTGCACGTCTTAAGTAGTTAGAATGTGGTCGTTGATGGAGAAAATAAACCCTACCTATCGATTTTAAAAATAGAATAATGGAAGAGAATGTGATTTTTTTACCGTTGTTTAGAGAGTGATTTGCCTATTTTTAAGGAGAAACTTCCAAATCATGAATGTAAACCATTTTTTCATTGTTTCTTTTTAATATTTTAATATTTTTTATACTTTTCATAAAAGAGATGGGCAATATGGTAAACAAACTATGATATTGATTTTGATACTTTAAAATTAGTGGACATGAATCCTAATTTTTAAACTTTTGGACATTATTAGAATATAAGTATTCTTCCCAACCCATTTAGGTAGTCTACCCAAAATGTAAGGGTCTGTTTGGTATGCAATCCAAATTCTGTTTTATGTTTTCGGATTCACTGAATTCAATGGTGTTTTCGAAAACTGTTTTTGGATTCTGTGATCCAAATAGTAGAAATTCTGAAACAACATTTTTATGTTTTCATTGTATCCAGATTCTAAATTTGAAAATTTAAAATGCAGAATTGTATTTGTTTACATGAGATTTCAACCAACGAATGAAAATGAGACACGTGTAAATGAATTTCGTATTTGTATTGATTTCAGGTGTTGTGAGTACAATCTCGATCCTCTGATTCTCTCTCCTACTTGTATGTTGTGATCGAGGGCTGAAACAACTTGTTCTCAATATTGGAAACTTCAATGGATTCGTGGCGTGTTCTTGACGATCTCCCGTGAAGTGTTCTTCGTTCAAGAGCTTCTGGAGACTTCACAGCTTTATTTCTGAATTTTCTCTAAGCTTCTTCAGTTCTGAACTTGAAAATGAAGGAGAAAGGTCTCTATTTATAGAGTTTCTCTGGGCCTCCTGATGGGCTTTGGCTCACTTGGATCGGCCCAGGACTGATGTTGGGCCAATCTTTTGGGTTGAGCTGTTTTGACTTTGGGCTATCCTGGCCGAGCTCTGCTTGACTTTGGGTCGATCTTTTGGATCAGGCGGTTGATTTGGTCCTTCGCCTCTGGATTGGGCTTGGACTTCGGGCTAGACTTGACAAATTTGGGTTTTCAATTTGGGTAGAGCCTAAATGTGTACCTGAATTTTGCCCTAATTTAATTTAGGATCTTTGAAATTTAAATAATCCCTTATTAAACATGATTTCGCCATAAATCTTGGGGGATGGCGTGACAATTTCGGATTTGTCGAAATTTCTATTCCACAAATGCCCCATTTTCGAGATTTATACACAAGTATATGTGTGTGAATTTCGAAAAAAGTTACTTTGGAATCAATAGTTAAGAGGCTTGCTCTAAATTTGAATGAGTTTTGCTCCTAGTTTGAATTCCATTTATGCAATTTAATCAAATATAAAATTTGGTTCATAACTTGATTTTTTTTTGACACCTTGTTTTTTGGCCAATTTATCAAAATATGAATTTGTGTAAATATTTTGATTTTTTTTTTCTTTTTGGCATAAAATTTTGATTTGAATGTAGTAGAGTTTATGTCCTACTTTAATTCAAACCAAAGTTGGGTAAGGTTAAACATTCTATCTCAAAAATTTTTAATTGGATTAAGTTTCGAAATTCTACCCAAACATTTTTTTTTGTTTGAAATTTGTAAAACTTACTCCAATTTTGGTTTGAGAAAAAAAATAAACCATGACATAATTGAGAATTTTATCAAAGTTTAGTTTGAGATTTTAATTCAAAGCCAAAGTCTTGACCTAGAAGAGCTAAATTTGGAATATAGCCAACATTTAGCTTGAGGCAAAATTAAGTTAAACCCAAAATTTAAGGGGCCTACTTTAAAATTTGGTCAAAAATTTAAGATGTGATAGTTTGATTTATGCCCAAAAATTCAATTTTATTTATGATAAATGAAATTATGCTTACTTGATTTAAAATAGGGTGGAAAAATTCAGTCACTTTATATATAGAGAGCCAAAGTTTGAAAAAAAAAAATGATTTCATGAAATTTGGATTTATCTCAATGTGACTTGATTTTTTTTTTTTGAACAATGTAACTTGATTTTAAAATATCACATGTGCCCAAATTTGAAGTTGAAATGGAGTTGGAACATTTCAAATTTAGTTGTGAATAAATTTTAAATGTACCTAATTTTGGGCATTAAAAAAAAACTCTAAATCCAATGGGAAGATTTTCAAACTTTCATTTTGAAATCTTCTAATTTAGCTTAGATTTCTCCTTTGAAACCCACTTCCAGCAACAGAAAATACCTCAATCTTCTCCAAAAATTTCCTATATATACCCATAGTGTGCTAGAGTTTTCTCAAGCAACCACTAGATGAAGCTTTACATTTGGAGAATCAAGAGTTGAAGCAAGCAACGAGTTCCAATAGAGGTAAATAATCGTTTCAGCCGAATCATCAGATGTTGGAAGTTGCTACGTTCAGTCGCCGGATCAAGGTGAATGTGCTTTCCATGAGAGAGTGAAAATGAGGGAAGAAGGGAAGAGAAGAGGGGGATAGTGAGAGGAAGTTGATAGGATGTGAATGAGATGAAATACAATCAATCTAAATTCTACCAGATTCAGACAATATGTATTTTATCCCAAATCCCAGATCAGGTTATAATTCCAAATATTTTGCGGAATAATCAATTTGGAATTAGCAAGCCTAAAAGAGTAGATAAACCAACCTAAACCTTTAAGCTACAAGAACGATAAATAAAAAGTTTAAGGGATAGAGAAATTGACACCAAAATTATACTGGTTCACCCAATGATGGCTACGGTCAGTTCTCTGCTACCGATGCAGGTTCCACTATAATTGTCAGGGAGGAAGTTACAAGAGTTTACAACGCTCAATAGTGATTTCTCTCACTTTTCTCTCAAAGAAAAAGACTCACGAATCACTCTATAACAAGCTCTCAAAAACTGTTGAATGGAAGAAAAACGCTCTTGTAAACAATGCCCAAAAAAGGAACACTCACGACACCTTTTCAAAAAAAAAAACTCCAATCTCTCTCTCTCTGCTGAATTTTTTTTCTCTCGGTGTGCCTTTTCCCGCAGCTCTCCATATCCGCATTCAACCTGCTGCAAACATATATATATATATGTATAATATATTTAGGTTAAGAGAAGTAATGGGCCATGGGCCATGGGCCCTTTTTTTTTCTTTTATTTTTTTTAATTGTTTTTGGCTCCAAAGCCTAACAATCTCCCACTTGGAGACAAAACCCAATCAACATGTCTCCCCTGCAACGGTAGCGACTCATCCCTACTCGTGGAGAAGTTCAACTGAAGTTGCACACAACTTCAGTTTGTCAACATGAACGATCTTGGTAAACATATTTGCTGGATTCTGACTTCCTGGAATCTTTTCAAGTACCGGCGCTCCATCTTCCAAAACTGATCTGATAAAATGATACCTCACCTGTATGTGTTTCGTTCTCGAATGAAACACTGGATTTTTTGCTAAATGAATAGCACTCTGACTGTCACAATGCAAGGTCCCTTTTCCCAGTTTCAAGCCAAGTTCTTCTAAAAAGGACTGAAGCCATATCATCTCTTTACTTGCCTCAAGAATAACAACATACTCTCGGCCTCTCTGTAGTAGACAGAGCTACTATCTTCTCATAGTCTAGAAACCCAATTAATAGCAGTATCACCCAAAGTAAAAACATACCCAGAGTACTTTTTCTCGCCATCTGTATCACCCGCCATATCTGCATCTACATAACCTCGCAGCTTTAAAAATCGACTTCTTAAAATGCAGAGCATAATCAATTGTCCTCTCGGATATCCGAAAATCCACTTCACACCCTCCCAAAGGTTGCTTCCACCGGATTAGTCATGTACCTACTAACAACTCCCACCGCATGTGTAATGTCCGGTCTTGTGCAAACCATGGCGTACATTAGGCTTCCTATAGTCAAGCATATGGCACTCTAGCCATGTGATCTCTTTCCCCGCAAGAGTGGTGGGTGAGTGCTCCTTAGATAATTTAAAATGACAAGCTAAAAGAGTATTCACACAGTTTTGCATCTTCCATGTGAAACCTGTTCAAAACCTTTTCACATATTCTTCCCCCGTGACAAAGTCAATGTACCTCTTTTCTCTCAATCCTCATTCCTAAGATTTGTTTGGCGGCTCCCAAATCTTTCATATCAAATTCTTTAGATAATTCAACCTTTATCTTCGAAATTTCTGTTTGTTTGCACCTGCTATCAACATATCATCAACATATAGCAATAGAATAATGCATGAGTTTCCTTGAGAGCTTATGTAGCAACAGTGATCTGCCTGACATCTCTGAAATCCACTGTTACACATAAAGCTATCAAACTTCTTGTATACCACTCGCCCAGGAGCTTGTTTGAGACCATACAAGCTTCTCTCAAGTTTGCAAACCATTTTCTCATGTCCTCGAATCAGAAAACCACATGGTCAGTACTGTACCATGTAAATTTCTTCCTCCAAGTCACCATGAAGAAAAGCTGTCTTTACATCCATCTGTTCTAGAAACAAATTCTCTTCTACTACTATTGACAACACAGTTCTAATAGTAGTTAATTTAACTACAGGAGAAAATATTTCATTGAAGTCAATACCTTCTTTCTGTTGAAAGCCTTTGACTACAAGCCTTGCTTTATATCTTTTCTTTGCCATCGCTCTTGCTTGATTCTATAAATCCATTTGTTCTGCAAAGCTTTCTTACCTCTTGGTAACTCAGCCAGTTGCCATGTCTGATTCGTCATAAGAGAATCCATCTCATCCTTCATGGCCAACTCCCACTTGACATAATCTTCCAGTTGAACCGCCTCATCATAACATTCTGTGTTCACCTCTGCCGATCCAATATATATAATTCAAAGTAGGGAATACCTGCTGTGGTGGTCCGATAGTCCCGATAGACTTCCCGACTATTGTAGGTGGCGTTCTCTCGAACTTCATCAAGCTCTACGATCTGCTTTCATTTGGTCCTACAACCGGTTCCTCGATTCCACAATTGCTTTCTTCAGAGTAATCGTATTCTCGATCTTCAACTCTCACCGACTGGTCTCAACTTTAGGAGGATTTATATACCGAGTCTTCTTCTATGCTTTCATCCGACTCAGATAACTATTGTTCTGTCTTTGTACGTAACTTCCTCATGAAGATCACATCTTTGCTTCGAGCATCTTTCTATTTTGGTCATCCCAAAATTTATAGCCAATCTCAGCTCCACCATACCCAATAAAGTAACACTTCTTGGATTTGGCATCTAGTTTACTCCTATCTCTGCAGATCAATGTGAATGTAAGACAAACAACCAAAACCTTTAGATGAGAAAAGTTTACTGTTTCTCGCTCTCCAGACTTCTTCAGCAACTTGAAGTCTAGTGATGTGGTCGGGCTCTCCTATTGATCGATAGGTCGCCGTCGCCGATTGCCTCTGCCCGAACATCTTAGGCAATCCCGCATGTAATCTCATGCTCCTCGCACGCCATTCGGGCATCCCTGTTCATTCTCTCTCACCACACCATTCTCACTGCGGTGTCCCCGAATGGTCTTAACCATCACAATTCCATTGTCTCACGCGTATCTTTTGAAATTCCCATCAATATATTCACCACCGTTGTCTGATCTCAAGTTTTTAACTTTCAGACCTATCTCATTCTCAACCATAACCTTCCAAGTTTTGAAAACAGAAAATACATCAGATTTATGTTTGAGAAAATAAGTCCATACCTTCCTGCTGAGTCATCAATGAAGGTCATATAGTATCTGGAACCACCAATGGAAGATACTTGAAGGCCCCCACACATCAAGTGTGAACTAAGTCCAACTTCATGGATTTTAGCTTTACTCATGTCTTTGAGAAACCGACACGCTTCGCTTCCCAAAATACACAACCTCACACAACTTGTGTTCAACCGCTTTAGTCCTCAGAACTTCCTGCAGAGTGAAGAATTTTTCATACCTTTTTCACTCATATACCCCACCTATTATGCCATAAATCGATCGACTCAATCATCCACAACAACTACCATATCTTTATCATTCTTTGTTGACATACAGAGTCCCTAGTTTGCTTCCTCGAGCAACTACCATGACACCTTTAGTAACCTTCCGCATTCCTTGGCCAAAACAGCACCTCACATCCTTCACTCGCCTAACCGCCTACGTAAATCAAATTTTTCATCATATTCGAACGTGACGTACCTCGCGAATTTTCCAAATCCGAACCATTCGCCATTTTCAATTTCACATCACCGATCCCAATGATGTCCAAAGGCTCTCCATCGCCTAGATACACCTTTCCATGATTCCTCGCAACATAATTTTCAAGAATATCACGTTGTCCTCGTAGTATGAAATGACGCACTGAATCTATCACCCATGGGTCATGGCACTTTCCACCGCCGGACTGCGAGCATCTTGTGTCTTATTAGCAACCACATTTGCACCGTGTTCATTCCCCGCTTTTCTTTGGAGCCTTGCGCCTCCTTTCGGATGTCCATCTTACCACAATTCCAACATTCTAATCTGCTTTTTTTTGGACTTACTTCATTGTTTTTCGATTTACCTCGATTCCCGACTTCATTATTATTACTCCTCCTCTATCCACATTCAATGTTGAACCCAAGTAGTAGTAACACTGAGTCCTTTCTACGAATCTCTTCTGCATTGCGAATCTCTAACTCGTGAAAACTGTAATTTCTCTTTCCCACATGAATTAGAAAGTGCAACTTTCATGGTTTCCCAACTATCGTGTAAAGATCTCAACAAAAAATCGCATTTAGTTCATCAAGAAATTCTAACTCAACAAAGAATTTCAATTTGTTTATCAACAAATCAAATTCATTAATATGGGCAGTAACAGATGCACCTTCAGCCATCTTCAAATTAAAGAAGTTGGTTGCGAGATATACCTTGTTGTTTACAGAGGGTTTTTCATACATGTTAGACAAAGCTTCCATTAGCTCTGCTGTGGTCGTTGCCTTCGCCACACTGCTTTGCACATTCTTTGTCAGAGTTAAACGAACAGTCCCCAACACCTTTCTGTCTAACTTTTTCCATTCAACTTCTCCCATGTCTTTAGGCTTTCCTTCTAATGGCAAGTCCAATTCCTTGGAATGCAAATAATATAATATCTGACACTTCCAAAATAAAAAATCAGATCCATTAAAAGTAACCAATTTCTCATCTCCTCTTGACATCGTTCTACAACCCAATGCTCTGATACCACTTGATAGGATGTGAATGAGACGAAATACAATCAATCTAAATTCTACCAGATTCAGACAATATGTATTTTATCCAAAATCCCAGATCAAGTTATAATTCCAAATATTTTGCGGAATAACCAATTTGGAATTAACAAGCCTAAAAGAGTAGATAAACCAACCTAAACCTTTAAGCTACAAGAACGATAAATAAAAAGTTTAAGGGATAGAGGAATTGACACCAAAATTATACTGGTTCACCCAATGATGGCTACGTCCAGTTCTCTGCTACCAATGCAGGTTCCACTATAATTGTCAGGGAGGAAGTTACAAGAGTTTACAACGCTCAATAGTGCTTTCTCTCACTTTTCTCTCAAAGAAAAAGACTCACGAATCACTCTACAACATGCTCTCAAAAACTCTTGAATGGAAGAAAAACGCTCTTGTAAACAATGCCCAAAAAAGGAACACTCACGACACCTTTTCAAAAAAAAAAACTCCAAGCTCTCTTTCTCTGCTGATTTTTTTTTCTCTCGGTGTGCCTTTTCCCGCAGCTCTCCATATCCGCATTCAACCTGCTGCAAACATATATATATATGTATAATATATTTAGGTTAAGAGAAGTAATGGGCCATGGGCCCTTTTTTTTCTTTTATTTTTTTTTAATTTTTTTTGGCTCCAAAGCCTAACAGAAGTGAAAGAGACAGAGAGGGAGAGAGAGAAATAAGTGATTAGGGAAAAATGATGGAGAAAAGTGATGGGGGAGAGGGGAGAAGTGATGGAGAGAGAGGAAGAAAAGGGATAAAAGGTGAAACTTAGAGAGAGAAAAGGGGGTTTGGGCGTAAAGAAGAAAAAGAGAAGGAAAAAAAATGGAGGGACCCACACATTTTTTTTTTAATTTTTTTATTTTTAAAAAACGTGTAAGCCCTATTTTTATTTTTTTTTACTCTATTTCTTTTTACATTAATATTTTTTTTATTTGACCTCTTTTTTTTTTTTTACAAATTATATATATATATATAATTTTTTAAAATTTTATTAAATATATATATATATATATATATATATATATATATATATATATATAAAAGATGATAAAATTAATAAAATATATTAATTTTATTTACTTATTATTTTTTTAACTATCCAAAACTCTTTTTTTTTTTAAGCTCACACTCCTGCAATTTCTGGTTTGTGTCTTTAAGTCACCAATCTTGAGGAGTTTCCGTAGATCCGCTCGTGCCTTGGAGGTGAGTGGATTGCTCACGCCCCCCATGCATTTCGATTCGTGCCTTGGAGGTTGAGTGGATTGCTCACGCCCCCATGCATTTCGCCGTGCCTTGGAGGTGAGTGGATTGCTCACGCTCCCCGCAGCTCCACTTCTTTTTAACATTTTTTTTTATATTTTTTGTAGGAGTCATGGTGTTCTTCACGGAAGTTTTGGATGAAGGAACGAGACGACTCGTTATTTTAGATGATGAGAGTCGACCTACAAATAGCGGAACCGTTCTTCCAGTAGGAGAATCGGTCTGACGAGTTGATACTTGAGTCAGATAACCAAGACATCATCCGAGCTTTTTGCGAAGCTTGGTGTCCTGCCACCAACACGCTCCATAATGCGGCCGGAGAGATATCCCTATCTTTGTGGGATATGTGGAAGTTTGGAGGTCTGCCCATCAAGGGAAGATTTTATGATGAGGTTATCCCTTATCGCGGAGAACTGGTGGGATGCACAACCAGACCGATTCTCTACCGAAAAGTTGTAGTTACCTCTTCCACGCCTATCACCATCTTGCGTCTCAACAAATGGAAAGGCAACAAATTTCTGTGCATCAGTGGATTTCCTTTTGGTTTAAAGGTAAATCAAAATATTCGAACCCTCCACCACGCAGACCAAGGAAGGGTCGCCCTCGCTCCACTTATAATCCCGATGGTTGTAACACTCATGTGCGTGAGTGGGTTGCCGAAGAACAGGAGATGTTTCAACTCCTTGACGTGGACAAAGAATGGGAGGACCAAACTTTCCTGGCCGCCTTTCTCTCTTGTTGCCTATGTGTTTTTGTCTTCCCTTACAAAAGCATAGGTTTGCTTCGCCCTGGTGTTTTTAAGGCTGCATCACTTATGGCGGAGGGAAGATTGTTCAACCTTAGTGTTCTAGTATTGTCCAATATTTATCATGGCCTTGGTCAAATTTATAACACTCCTCACCGAACGGGGCGTTCAGAGATTTGTTTTCCCATTAATTAAGTGTATGGATGGCTTGCTCATTACTTTGACACGCATTATAAGCACACCGCGTTGTTGAATGGGCCCTAGATGGTCGACTACTCGGGAGAGGGTGGTGCAAAATGCTTTGACCCACATGAAGCTCGTAGACTGATCCATGAGGGTGCATCCATAATGTGGGATGTAAATGTTGTCTCTAGGAAGTAGCTCGAAACCTTGCGAGATGTCAAAGGTTTGTCATTTGGCTCTTCCTCTTTTTTCATAAGTCTTCAGTCATGTTATTTATCTTCTCGCCATGGCCAATTGATGACCATCGAAGCTTATAGCCCATACCGCTTTGGCCGTCAGTTTGACTTTTACCAAACGTGCCAAACGACTTACATGGAGACCTTCCGCACGTGAGCTTGGAAAATGTTATTCATCACTTGTCTTTGCACTAAGACATTGACTTCATCTTACGTGCATCTACCCCCATTTGAGTTGAACCCTTGTTCTCAAGTAACTCAAGCCTACAAGAGTTGGTGGTCGCGTAAGCATGGCAACTATCTCGTAGAAGGCCGACAACTTTTGGTGAATAAGCGTGCCTCTCTCTCCGAGTAAAATGTAAATCTCTCAGGGATCCAGGAGATAATGACGTATGTGAGACTGTCTGCGACGTTACAATTAAAGACCCGGGTGCTAGTAATAAATGTAAAAGCGTTCACGAGGCTCCAACAGAGACACCAATTGACCAAGAGGGCCCCTCTGGTGGTGATGATGCTAGCCAAAGTAGCAATGATGATCACCATTGGAAGAGACCGAAAAAGATGGGGAGGCTATCGACTCCCACTAACTTACTTGAAGGTACTTCAAACGTTCTTCCTCCACTTGAGCCTCCCAGTCTTCAGGTGAACACCTCATTCTTCTGACCTTTTCTTTAAGTTGTTAAAGGATTCATCCTTATATATATACTAACACTCGTTCCACCTTATATAGGAATCTTTGGGAGATCAGTCACCAACAAGTCGTCATATTCTCGATGTTCTTGCAGCGCAGATTGGGTCATTCGAAGCACCAACCAACCAAGTGATGGCTTTGATCACCTCTACAATTGTTAGTACACAACCTCAGCAGGAGGTGCAAATTGTTGGTCTGGAGGCTTCCATCTTCAATGCCGACGAGATAATTTCACACTTTTCTAGCATACAACCCAGGTTGCACAGACTATGTGGGAGGCTGCAAGGAATAAACTTGCTCGCGCATCTTTTGAGAAAGTTCCTTCTCTTGAACCAGAAATGATTAAAATATTTCAAACTATCGCGGGCGTTGATGCGACCAATTTGCCGACTCTTCAACAATTCGTAGGTGATTACTTTCGCCATGTGGGAAAGTACAGTGAGTTGAATCAGCTGCATTCTTCAAAACTAACTTCAACTCAAAAAGATCAAAGCTTAGCTGAGTTTCGGAGTAGGATTGATGACATTACGATTAGTGATAATAATTCTCTTAAAAAGAAAAATATGTACCAACAAGAGTCCGAGCAGACACTTCTTGAGCTTGAAAGACTCAAATCCCAATTCAAGTCCTTAGAAGCTCATCATGAAAAGACCATGCTCCTAATTTCAGAAGAAGAAAATTTATCGGCTCAACGACAATTAGAGATCTCCAAGATACGGGAAGAGATGAACGTGGTTGAGAACACTCCTGTTGCGAGTGAACAAGATGCTGAGAGTCTCAAAGCGCTTCGCGAATATTTAGAGGGTACTCGTCAAGAATTGCGAGATTACAAGTGGATGATTTAGCCTATTATATATATATATATATATATATTGTAAATTTCAACCCTCATTTGCTTATACATAATATATCGTTGAATTCAACTTATGACTTAAATTCTCCCTTTTTTTTTTTATTCAACTCATGACTTAATTCAACTCATGAATAATATATGTAAATTCATTACAATTGGGTCGTTCACCTTTTAAGCTCATGCGGGCCAGGAGCATCATGTAGTTTATACTCTTACGATTAGGAGTGTTTACAACATTTTAAGCATAAAATTTATTAAGAAACTTTCCGTTGATGGGGCCAATCCTCAAGCCATTTTTGTCAACAATCTTGTATGCCCCATTGGTGTAGACTTCTTTAACAACATAGGGTCCATCCCATTTGGATGTGAATTTGTTTCCCGTATGTCGCGTTGTGATGATGGGTCTTCGAACAGCAAGCACAAGGTCGCCGACTTGGAATGATCGATGCTTGATATTCTTGTCAAAGGCTTTAGTCATTCGAGCTTGGTAACATTCCAACGCTTGTTGAGCATGGAGTCTTCTTTCATCAAGTGCTTCCAACTCTTGAAGACGCAACCTCGCATTATCTTCAGTTGTCAACCCCTCTTGTATGGCCATCCTTAACGATGGAATTTCTTTTTCCAAAGGGAGCACAACTTCCACACCATAGACAAGTGAGTAAGGCGTGACTCCAGTGGGAGTGTGATGCGTAGTTCTATAAGCCCAGAGTGCTTCACCAATCCTTTCTTGTCAATCTCTTTTTGTCTTGGAAACTACCTTTTTCAGTAGGTTGCATAAAGTCTTGTTGAAAGCCTCTGCTAAACCATTTGCCACAGCGTTATATATGGACGACTTGTATTGCTTGAATTTGAATTTCTCGCATAGCTTGCCCATTAGGCCGTTGGAAAATTGTCCTCCATTATCCATCACGATGCGATGTGGGATGCCGTAACGATAAATTATGTGTGTTCGAATAAAGTCTACCACATTTTCTTTCTTGGCTTCCCTTAACGCAATTGTTTCTGCCCATCTTGAAAAGTAATCTGTCGCTGCCAGAATATAAGATTTAGGTGTTATTGGACCAACGAGGTCAAGCCCCCAAGCTTCAAAGGGCCAGGAAGCAACAATCGGATGTAAAGGCTCTGGCGGTTGATAGATGAAGTTGGCATGGAACTGACAAACTTCACATTTCTTTGCATATTCCATAGAGTCATAGATCATCGTAGGCCAGTAATAGCCCATTCTTTTCAACTGGAACTGAAGCTTTGGCCCAGATTGATGGACACCACAAATACCTGAATGCGCCTCGTCTAGTGCCTTTAAAAATTCTTCTTTTCCTAAGCATCGCAGGAAAAGACCTTCATAAGACTGTCGATAGAGAATACCTTTATAGTAGATGAACCGCAAGCGCGCCTTTCCTTCGTATCTCAGCTTTATGTCGAAGGTCAGTGGGGAGTTTTCCATGTTGCAAGTAATCTATAATGGGTTGCCGCCAATCTTCTTCCTCAATTACGTAGACGGATATGAGATCGACTTCTTCACATTGATCTTTCGCTGATGGAATAATCCATTTTCGGCTAAGATTAATGTTCATGGTGACATTGTCCGTCATCACAAAAGCAATGGCCAAGTTTGCCGAGATCATCCGCCTTCATGTTTTCCATTCTGTGACATGCTCCAATACTATCTTTGTCAAATTTCTCCAACAGCTTGCTTGGCGTGAATGAAATAAGGCTTTAAATCTTCATGTTTCACCTCGTATTGGAGTAAGAGTTGATTTATTATCAACTTTGAATCACCAAAAACTTCCATGTGCACAATCCTGAAGTCCAAAGCCATTTGAAGGCCGATGAAAGAGCATGATATTCTGCTACATTGTTTGAACATGATTTACTCAAGGTGAAACTAAACGACAACATGTATTTTTCGGGCGAGATGAAAATTATGCCGACACCTGCCCCACTTTTTCGTGATGCACCATCAAAGTACATAATCCAAGGCTCTGCGATTTCAACGTAGAATACTTCTTCGTCCGGGAGATCCTCGCATAATTTCCAATCAGAAGGAGTTGGATGATCGGCTAAGAAATCAACCACTGCTTTTCCTTTTACCGCCTTTTGAGGTATGTACACGATATCGTACTGCTGTAGTATAATTGCCCACTTAGCCAAACGCCCTAAAATGATAGATCTGAACAAAATATACTTTATGGGATCAGCTTTTGCCACCAAATGTACGGTGAAGGCTTGCATGTAATGTCTCAACTTATCAATGGAGAAGAATAAGGCGAGACACATCTTCTCGATTGGGGAGTAATTCAGTTCAGCTCCCATCAGAGTTCTACTTAGGTAGTAGAGGACTTGTTCTTTGTACTTTTCTCTCTCTTGTGCTAATAACGCTCCAACAGATCTCTCTTGTGCAACGATATAAAGTATTATCGGCTTCCCAAGTACTGGAGCACCTAAAACCGGAGGATTGAGCAAATACCATTTGATGTTATCAAAGGCATTCTGACATGCTTCATCCCACTCGAACTCTGCATTTTTCTTCATAAGTTTATGAAAAGGTTGGCATCTGCCAGCTAAATTCGCAATAAACCTCCGGATATAGGCCAAACGACCTTGAAGACTTCTCAACTCATGCAAGTTTTTGGGGTTTGGCATTTTCTGAATGACATCAATCTTGGATTGATCTATCTCAATTCCTCGATACCTTACAATGAAGCCAAGGAACTTCCCTGAAGTCACGCCGAATGCACATTTGTGAGGGTTCATTTTCAACTGGTATTTCCTGAGGCGATTAAAGACAACTTTGAGGTCTCTGAGGTGATCTTGGCGTTCTCTTGACTTGACCACGAGGTCATCTACATAACACTCAACATGCTTATGCAACATGTCGTCAAATATTTTTTGCATTGCACGTTGATAAATGGCACCGACATTCTTTAATCCGAATGGCATCACATTGTAGCAATATATCCCTTTTGGAGTTCTAAAAGTCGTCTTCTCTTCATCTTCAAGAGCCATTCAGATTTGATTGTATCCTGATGATCCATCCATGAAGGATAGAGCTTCATGGCCCATGGTGGCATCCACCATGATCTCTGTAATAGGAAGTGGGAAATCATCCTTCGGGCATGCGTCGTTCAAATCACGAAAGTCGACACAAATACGAAGTTGTCCATTCTTCTTTCTAACAGGGACAATGTTTGCTATCCATGTTGGATACTTCACCTCGCGAATGAAGCCTGCCTCAATCAGTTTATTAACTTCTACTTCGATCTGGGGAATGAGTTCAGGCTGAAATCGCCTTTGAGCCTGCTTGATTAGCCTATACCCCTGTTTGGTTGCAAGGCGATGTACCGTTACTTTCGGATCTAATCCTGGCATCTTCTTGTACGACCAAGCAAAAATACCTTTATACTCAGTGAGAAGATTCATATAATCAACTTCCTCTTCACGAGTAAGTGATGAACTTATAAAGGTAGGGCGTGGTTCTTCCCTCGTCCCAAGATTTACTTCCTTGAGTTCGTCTACTTTTGACTGGCTACCATCTTCGAATGATGGTGGGGCTTCGTCCACATTTACTTCAGACATTTCGACCTCCGCTTCTTCTTCAAATGTGATGTGGTGGCAAGATGTCTCACCTTCATCTTACTCTAAGTCTTCTTTTGTGGGATTGGTAATGACCACATCACGTCGCTTTACCCTCAAGGAACCTTCCACGTTGACGGTGACAAAAGTCTTCCTTTTCATTCGAGAAGGAACAACGCCATGACGCCTTCATCAATTCCTTCTTGTTATATGACACATCTTTTGAGGTCTTCACCGATCTTTCAGATTGAATTCGATCAAAGATCGATGTGGTAGTCCCTTCATTTCTTGACCTGGTCACACTCAACCTTCGAAAAGCTGATGGTCGCGTCACAAACGAAGCTGAAAGTAATTTCTTTTGTTCCTTCTTGGGCTCGCTTAACCTTTGAAAGGCTGATGACCTTACCATGGTTGGGCCCGATTCGACATCATTCTATTTGCTTGCAGGCATATTTAACCTCTGGAATACTGAAGGTCGAATAACATCAGGAGTTTGATTTGCTAAGATGTCGCCTTCTCTTGTAGTAGACCTATTCAACCTCTGAAAAGCTAAACGTCGAGTGGGGTTGGCATTAGACAGTGGCTCTTCCTCACTTGTTGTAGTCTCACCTAATCTCTGCGAGATTAGAACACGTGCAGTTGAAGATCCAAGGCGTTTGAGAGCTGAAATCCTTTGATTTGTGTACTTCTCATTTGTTGTATCATCAATTTCATTCACCGTTATGTGATTCACATCGACCACCTTTGCTTTTCCCTTACGGTTATGCGAATCGCTCAAGGCGACTTATATCCGAGTCCCTTTTTTGACGTAGGTAGGGTGTAACCCTCCTGTAACAATTTCTTTTGCGTCGAAGACAATTCAGACCTTTCATCAACAATCTTCAACTTTTCGAAATTGGTGTGCCTTGAAAAGTCATACCCTGCTTTTGCTAGAAGCTTGTATGCCTTTGGGTCAAATCCGTCTTCTGTTCGTCTCTCAGGTAACATTGTTTTTGCCTGCTCATCATCAGGTTTCCTAGCTTCTTGTTTTGTTATCTTTGTGAGAGGCATAACGAAGTTTTGTTTCAGAATCTCCACATCGCCAACTTTTAGATTTTTTGAACATTCCGCGAAAGGTGACTCGTCCTTCTTGCGTTGAGATAGGGGAATGTAACGCAAAATAGGAAGACTTGTGGCACCCCTATCTCTTGAAACTTTGCCCCCTGCTAGATTTGTTGAAGTCTGATCTTTCCCAGGGCTAGTCACATTTTCCTCTTTGGCCACTTTCTTATTCTTCAAATAGCAAGGTTCTGGTTCGCTCTTCGTGCTAGCTTCGATCATGGGAACTCCTGCCGGCACAACTTCCCCTATGTTGTTGCCGTTCAAATAGAACTTCGCATCAGCAAAATGAGATTCAACCTCTGAAAATGGATTTGTATCAGCCTCCACTTTCTTTACGCCATCTTGATAGAACTTAAAGCATTGATGCAACGTCGAAGTTATCACCCCGTTTCCATGGATCCAGGGGCGACCTAGTAATAACTTCTAGGTGGTTTTGGAGTCGATGACATGAAATAATGTTTCGGCCTTTAGGTCGCCAATAATGAGCTCTAAGCGAACCATGCCAATTGCTCGTTGGCCTCCTTGGTTGAAGCCCTGGATTACCAATTTTCTATTCATCAACTCCTCCATCGAGATGCCTAACTGTTTCATAGTTGACTTGGGCATTATGTTGACGACAGATCCATCATCGATGAGAATGCGACCAATCTTCTGTTCTTGGATGTATCCTGAGACGAACAATGGCCTATTATGAGGTTTTGACCCCAACAATAAATCTTCGTCGGTAAAACCTATTGACAAGCAACACGTAACACATGAGCGTGCTACAGAGGTTGAGGCACTTGTGTCATTGGAGTTGATAAAGGCTTCGATGAGAACGCCTTTGGCCGCTTGGGGAAGTGACAACAAGTCTTCTACACTGAAGGTAGATGAGGTTTCCAGCTCAGCTGCTCCTCTTGACGGAACTATCGGATCTTCATTAATGTTGACGACATGACATGCAACAAACTCGGTCGCTTCTTGTTGGGTGATTTCTTAAGTTTCTTGGGAAGAATTCTGCCAAAGTGACGGTCCGCCGAGGTCGGATGAACTCTTCATTTTCTTGCACAATCACCTTCAACTTTCTAGTAATCTTCCTGCTTTTTTTTTGGGAGTTTACTTCTTCTCTTTCGCTCCTGAAAAATGTGTGCTTCCTTCTAAGCATAGTTTTGTCGTCGCTTCTTGCGTCGAGTTACGATAGTCCATTCGCCATCGTCATTTTCAATTTGTTCATTCTTCTTTTGAATGTTTTGTTTTTGGCAGCTTATCTCCTGAACGTCCTTCCTTGATACAATCCTCTGGAACTGAATCACAATGGGTTCAAGAGACCCGAATTGGATCAAACATTCTGCATTCTCGCAGAAAGGAACTGCGGACGAGTGGACGCTTGGGTTCGTCATTATTGCTGCATGGTTTGTTTGAGCTACCTCATCGAGGTCTAACTCAATTTTCTTCTCGCGAGTCAATCTTAAAATTAGCTCCTTCAGGACAAAGCATTTCTCCACCGGATGGCTAATAACTCGGTGATACTTACAATAATTAGGATTATTTACCTTTTCGAGCTCTCCTGGTCGCTTACATTATGGGAGCTCAATAAGACGTTTTTTCAGTAACTGCTCCAACATATCTGGGACATTGGAGTCTGGAAATGGATATGTTTTCTCTTGCCTTTCTTTCAGAGTTGGGCGAGGTCTTTCACCCGCTTCTTCCTGCCCTACTGGTTTAACTTCTTTTCCCTTTGAGGAAAACTTGGAAGGGTCGTGTTGGTCACCATTGATTACGTGGCGGTAGCTTTCGTAGTCTTTTCCGCGCCTTTGAATTCTTTCTTCTCATTTTTGCTTCGGGAGTAAGAGGTCTTTATTCCTCTAGCAATGATACTTAGCTCCATGTCATGGCGCGAGTCGCTCGCTAGCTCCTCGAAGGAGCGAGGTTTGATTCCTCGCAAAATGTAAAGTAGTCCCCAATGCATACCTTGGGTGCACATCTCAACGGCTGACATTTCTGTGAGTCGGTCCTTGCAGTCGAGGCTCAGAGCCCTCCAGCGGTTGATGTAATCAACGTCAGGCTTTTCCTTTGCGTTGTTTGGTATTGGTGAGTTCCATCATACTGACCGTTCACCTTGTGCTGTAGAAACGATTCAAGAATTCTTTCTCAAACTGATCCCAACTATCGATTGTTTCTGGCTCTAAGTCGATGTACCAGTCAAAAGCATTTCCTTTCAAGGTACGCACGGATTGCTTTACCAGGAGGTCACCACGCGTCCCGACATTTTTGCAGGTTCCAACGAAATGTGCAATGTGTTGCTTTGGGTTGCCCTTTCCGTCGAACTGTTGAAATTTTGTAGGCTGGTAGACTGTGGGCATCCTCAGGTTATCAATCCTCTTGGTGTATGGTTTGGAGTACATGAGAGGATTTTGACTGGGTCCGCCGTACTGAGCTCTGATAGAATTCATGATCATGTCCTGCAGCTGTTGGACGGATAAGGAAGCAACTGAAGCAGGTTGTGATGGTTGTTCCTCATGAACAACAACTTTTCCTTTGTCACCATTTCTTGTTGTAGGGGTGTGGCTGGATTCAGCTGTATCCTTGCTCTGAATTTGACTTTTGAGGTAGGCGATTTCAAGATCTTTTTCTTCCACCGCCTTCATCAAGAGATTGATTTTTCTTTCCACTTCTGCCATACTTTCATCAGGGTCTACATTAGCCATCATGACTGACATTATATCTTGATCCATCGTCTTCTTCAGTGAATTTGGGGTAGGAGCTGATTGGTCAAACAAGGGGTTGTCTTTGATGACAACCTTAGCTTTGGAAGCTTCATTCAGTAATTTGATGAGGTGGTTTGTCATTGCATCAAGAGCTCGATCATCGCTTATCTCGACCCCTTTTGAACGACTACGAGTTATCGGCCCCATGTAGGTGTTGTTTGCAGTAGCAACAATTGATGTAACTTTCTTTGATTGCATTGGTTTACTTTGATCGGGAGGAATAAAAGATGAGAGGTAGAGTGGTCCCACCGGGTGTGCCAATCTGTTTACACGAGATTTCAACCAACGAATGGAAATGAGACACGTGTAAATGAATTTCGTATTTGTATTGATTTCAGGTGTTGTGAGTACAATCTCTAGTGTTTCAATCTGTTTACACGAGATTTCAACCAATGAATGGAAATGAGACACGTGTAAATGAATTTCGTATTTGTATTGATTTCAGGTGTTGTGAGTACAATCTCTAGTGTTTGATCCTCTGATTCTCTCTCCTACTTGTATGTTGTGATCGAAGGTCAAAACAAACTTTGTTCTCATGTTGGAAACTTCAATGGATTCGTGGCGTGTTCTTGACGATCTCCGTGAAGTGTTCTTCGTTCAGGCAGTGTTTGATCTTCAAGAGCTTCTGGAGACTTCACAGCTTTGTTTCTGAATTCTCTCTAAGCTTCTTCAGTTCTAAACTTGAAAATGAAGGAGAAAGGTCCATATTATAGAGTTTCTCTGGGCCTCTTGATGGGCTTGGGCTCTTTGGATGGGCCCAATTGATGTTGGGCCAATCTTTTGGGTTGAAATTTGTTTGACTTTGGGCGATCCGGCCAGAAATTGAGCTGTTTGACTTTGGGCCAGTCTTTTGGATTGGGCCAGGTTGATTTGGTCCTTCGCCTCTGGACTGGGCTTGGACTTTGGGCTAGACTTGACTAATTTGGGTCTTCAATTTGGGTAGAGCCCAAATGTGTACCTGAATTTTCCATAATTTAATTTAGGGATCCTCGAAATTTAAATAGTCCCTTATTAAACATGATTTCGCCATCAATCTTGGGGGATGGCGTGACAATTTCGAATTTGTCGAAATTTCTATTCCAACAAATGCCCCCTTTTCGAGATTTATACACAAGTATATATGTGTGAATTTCGAAAAAGTTACTTTGGAATCAATACTTAAGAGGCTTGCTCTAAATTTGAACGAGTTTTGCTCCTAGTTTGAATTCCATTTATGCAATTTAATCAAATATAAAATTTGGTTCATAACTTGATTTTTTTTTTGACACCTTTTTTTTTGGCCAATTTATCAAAATATGAATTTGTGTAAATATTTTGATTTTTTTTCTTTTTGGCATGAAATTTTGATTTGAATGTAGTAGAGGTTATGTCCTACTTTAATTCAAACCAAAGTTGGGTAAGGTTAAACATTCTATCTCAAAAATTTTTAATTGGATTAAGTTTCGAAATTTTACCCAAACATTTTTTTTGTTTGAAATATGTAAAACTTACTCCAATTTTGGTTTGAGAAAAAAAATAAACCATGACATAATTGAGAATTTTATCAAAGTTTAGTTTGAGATTTTAATTCAAAGTCAAAGTCTTGACCTAGAAGAGCTAAATTTGGAATATAGCCAACATTTAGCTTGAGGCAAAATTAAGTTAAACCCAAAATTTAAGGGGCCTACTTTAAAATTTGGTAAAAAATTTAAGATGTGATTATTTGATTTATGCCCCAAAATTCAATTTTATTTATGATAAATGAAATTATGCTTACTTGATTTAAAATGGGGTGGAAAAATTCAGTCACTTTATATAGAGAGAGCCAAAGTTTGAAAAAAAGAAAAATGATTTCATGAAATTTGAATTTATCTCAATCTGACTTGATTTTTTTTTTTTTTAGAACAATGTAACTTGATTTTAAAATATCACATGTGCCCAAATTTGAATTTGAAATGGAGTTGGAACATTTCAAATTTAGTTGTGAATATTACCAAAATAAGAGAAAAAAAGCAAAAAAAAACAAGAATATTGCCAAACAATATCTCTTTTTCTTCCCACATTTTAATTCTCCCCAACTAAAATATATGTAGGGTTGGACCTAATATGGGTTTAACAAGGACCAATTCAATTAATTATTTTCGCTACCTTATCGCGACGCGAAGCGACTGACATCCATCTAAAATGAATATATTTTAGAAAAGTTATTTGGAGTCACCACCAACCATGATTAGGTCACCCAATTTTAAAAAGAAAATGTCTGCAAAAATAAAGATTAGGTTCGGAGAGTCTTTTGTGCGTAGGGAAGGTATTAGCACCCTACAATACCCGTAAAATGGTTAAATTTTTTTTTTTATCTCATGTTATCTTGATTAATTTTATTCGGAGGAAAAAAAGGCTCTTTGAAATTAAAAGAAAATTTTGTTTTGTTGATTTTATTTTTAAAGTGTCTCAATTAGTCATATCTAACTTCAAGAGTGAAGAAGTATTTGACCAACTTGAGTAGAGTTATTAGCCATCAATTGATACAATATTGGAATTATTCTCGATCATTAAGAAAATTCCTCACCTTAAGATTTTTAAGAAATCTTACCTTTTTCTCAAATCCATTATAAGATTGCATTTATTTTAATCTTTTTTTTTCTTTTGTAAATCTAATTCTTTTGATTGAAGGATTTTTCATGCATTTTGAGAATAATATGAACTTATCACAGGTACACTACTTAACCCATTAAAAAAATAGTCCATTTTTAAGAAAATGCATGGCTGATGGCTCTTATTTTTATGAAAATAAAACTTTGTAAGGTATTTATTTTAGTTTCTAAAACTCTAAGAAAATATGAATTTTGAAAAGTTTGTTAGATAAATTTAGTTGCTTTAAAATAGTTTTTGGAACTTAAGAAGTTCAATTGATTTGGTAAAAAAATTATTTTAAAAGATGTAGTCGTGTTCTTCATGAACAATAAATAATCAAAAGGTGAAAATGTATTACAACTTTTTTTTGTTTACTTTTAAAGAGAAAAATATGTATTTAAAAAAAAAGTTGATTCAATCAACATGGGTTTTGATAAAATTACACAATCATTTTTTTTTAATTATGAAACCCATTTTTGAGGAGAGAAAACTAGTTTCTTTTTTTTTTTTTTGGTAAAGTGTGGTTATTGAGTAAATATTTTTACTTTTCTTGTTTCACTTAATACAAACTCAAGCATTTAAAAAAAAGGAATATTGTTCGTTATTGCCAACTCTTTATTTTTATTTTTATTATGATTTGTTTGACCTAAGTTTGTAAATTAAAATACTTTGATGCCTAATTTAGACAAAGACTTTCAAGCATTTATGGAGCTCTACTCAATCACGATCAAGTATAAATAAACAACTTTCAATTGAAGCACAATAAATTTGATTAAAAGAAAAACTTTTCACTTCACTCAAGAGTGTTGAGGATTCCACATTGGAAATGTTAGGGGACAACCGACTCAGACAGATCTCCACAATGGTATGATATTGTCCATTTTGGGCATAAACCCTCATGGCTTTGTTTTTGGTTCCCACCAAAAGGCCTCATACCAATGGAGATAGTGCCCCCACTTATATACCCATGATTATCCCCTTATCTAGCCAATGTGGGACTTTGGTTGTACTCTAACAATCCCAACAATCCTCCCCTCAAACAAAGTACCACTTCGAGTCTCCCTTCAAATAGTCATCCCTCCGAATTACACTCGAGCAAATTACTGACGACTTCTCACTGGAGTCACTGATACTCCTCACTGGAGTAAACTGCGTTGTCAACTCCCCACTGGAGCACACAACATCCGGAAGCTCGACCACGGATTCACTATGACTATGTCGATGACTCGCCTTCTTTGTTTGACACCTGGGGATTCTACCGGCATGGCTAAGTCAGGGGTCCGACTTTGATACCACTTGTTAGGGGACAACCGACTTAGACAGATCTCCACAATGGTAAGATATTGTCCACTTTGGGCATAAACCCTCATGACTTTGTTTTTTGTTCCCACCAAAAGGCCTCATGCCAATGGAGATACTATCCCTCACTTATCTACCCATGATCTTCCCCTTCTCTAGCCGATGTGGGACTTTGGTCGCACTCCCAACAATCCTCCCCTCGAACAAAGTACCAACCGAGCCTCCCCTCAAATAGTCATCCATCCGTCTAGCTCTTATCCTGGCCAACTCCTTTACCCGGAGCACACCGCCAACCTAGGCCAACTCCTTTTACCCGGAGCACACCGCCTATCCGATAGAGCTATCTACCACGGATCTCCACCATGACTACACTTCAAGGCTTGCCTCCCTTGTTCGACACCCGAGGATTCAACCGATCACGACTCAGGGGCATGGCTCTGATACCACTTGTTAGGGGACAACCGACTCAGACAGATCTCCACAATGGTATGATATTGTCCACTTTGGGCATAAACCCTCATGGCTTTGTTTTTGGTTCCCACCAAAAGGCCTCATACCAATGGAGATAGTGCCCCCACTTATATACCCAGATTATCCCCTTATCTAGCCAATGTGGGACTTTGGTTGTACTCTAATAATCCCAACAATCCTCCCCTCAAACAAAGTATCACTTCGAGTCTCCCTTCAAATAATCATCCCTCCAAATTACACTCGAGCAAATTACTGACGACTTCTCACTGGAGTCACTGATACTCCTCACTGGAGTAAACTGAGTTGTCAACTCCCCACTGGAGCACACAACATCCAGAAACTCGACCATGGATTCACTATGGCTATGCCGATGGCTCGCCTTCTTTGTTTGACACCTGGGGATTCTACTGGCATGGCTAAGTCAGGGGTCCGACTTTGATACCACTTGTTAGGGGACAACCGACTCAGACAGATCTCCACAATGGTATGATATTGTCCACTTTGGGCATAAACCCTCATAACTTTGTTTTTGGTTCCCACCAAAAGGCCTCATACCAATGGAGATAGTGCCCCCACTTATATACCCACGATTATCCCCTTATCTAGCCAATGTGGGACTTTGGTTGTACTCTAACAATCCCAACAGGAAAAGTGAAGAGTAACGTCACAATCTATAAGATATAAGAGTTACTTCTCTCATTGTCAATTGGTTTTGAGATGGAACTCCCCAAACAAAACAATATAATTTATTTAAAAAAGAAGACTAGGAAAAGAATAGGAGAAAAAATCAAGGTCGTTAAATACGATCAATTTTACGAAATAAACTCAAAAAATCTAAAATACATGACTGAGTCTCCAATGAAAAAAAAAACTATCTTTATCACCCATTCATTGTAATTGAAAGCCACATAAATCTTGTGCTATTACTAACACACAAATAGAAAGAGGAAAAAGAATTTTTTTCTCCCACTTATATTCTTTATACTTTTAAAAAGAGAAAGCTCGATTTCAAACTCTATATTTTCATTTGGTGTTCTGTTCACATAACCTTTATAAAAAAATATTTTCAGTAAACCTAATATGTTAATGAAGCTGTAATGTTTTCCATTCAAAACATAATAGGAAGTATATTTTGAATATTTTTTGAAAGGTCACCTGTATTAATGAATCTTTTTTAAAGTTTAAAGGTATTATTGAAATAAGGTATAAAATTCAAGGATATTTTCTATAATTTAACCTAAAATTAACCCTATACACTCAGAGTTATCTTCTATTTACATACTCTAACTTTTACTTATGTACTATTATTTAGTTTCTATTTTTCAAAAATATTTTATCTAAATTTTTAAATTAATATTGTTATCTACAAACCTAACGACCGAAAAACACACTGTTATATAAACTTAGTTGGATATTACATCCACATTCCTATTATCAATAATTTTGATTATGTTTTTTCTTCTATTCTTATAAAATAATTTGTTGACTCAAAATATTTTATTTAGGTAAAAGTATATTCTTTAGACCTGCCTCAAAGCATAGATATGAAAGATTATTCTAATAACTACCAAACTTTGGTAGGAGTCACATGGGGCCATTTGGTTGTCTTAGATGGGAACTTTCACAAGAAATGAAAAGGGAAGTTAAAAGAAAGCAATAAATGATTTTGAAAGTTTTTTTTAGTACATCAACATTTGGGAGGGATTCGAACTCATGACCTCTTAGTTATCAGTCTTATTTAATGTCAATTGAGTTATGCTTTTGTTGGCGGAAAGTTTTTAATTAATCAAGAAATTAGTTTGAAAATATTTCTAGGAATATGTTTGTAATCCTTTTCCCACCATTCACATCACAACTTTGAAATTCAAATCTAAGCCATGTCCTGTTCATGTGAACTCTTCAAGTAAATTCTAGGAACATCATTTTCCATCATAGGTAAATAAATATCTTTTCCATTAACATTGACCAAAATTCTAAGAATATAAATATCTTTTCCATTGACACTCAACGGGTGTTGATAATTAATGACATTACATAGGTACTTTTTAGGTTGTTTTGAGTTATATTTGACCTCAAAATATGTTTAAGAGCCTTTAAGACACTTTTGCAGATTCGAGGGGTTGGTTTTGTGCATAAGTTTGAGTTTAAACATGTAACGCCCCAGGCCCAGGATCTCCTGCGACCTGGCTGCGCACTATATCATCCATGACTACTTGTAAGAGTGAAGACACTATCCCCACAAACCAACACGGGGTCCTTTCAGCATGCTTTGTCCTCACTCACATGCTCCCTAGGAAAATTCCCAAAAGGTCACCCAACATAGGATTGCTCAAGGCCAAGCACGCCTAACTGTGGAGTTTTTATGATTGAGCCACCGAAAAGGAAGGTGCACCTTGTTGGTATAGGTAGTAGCTATCAATTCTTTTAAACCTTTCTCAACTGTACTTTCATATCCTCATAGTCATTCTCATGTATCCCTTTTCCTCAAGCACCATGCTTTCATATCCTCAAGATCACTCTCATTCAGATGTGGACTCGGTTCATTCATGTACCCCTCTTCCTCGGGCGTCACATGCCCACCAGCTTCCACCTTGGTTCGTCCCCGAACCACATCTTACTGGGAGAGGTTTTGCTTTGATACCATTTGTAACGCCCCAGGCCCAGGATCTCTTGCGACCTGGCTGCGTCACTATATCATCCATGACTACTTGTAAGAGTGAAGACACTATCCCCACAAACCAACACGGGGTCCTTTCAGCATGCTTTGTCCTCACTCACATGCTCTCTAGGAAAATTTCCAGAAGGTCAACCAACATAGGATTTCTCCAAGCAAAGCACGCTTAACTGTGGAGTTTGTAACGCCCTAAGCCCAGGATCCCCTGCGACCTGGCAACGTCACCATATCATCAATGACTGCTTGTAAGAATGAAGACACTATCCCCACAAACCAACACGGGGTCCTTCCAGCATGTTTTGTCCTCACTCACATGCTCCCTAGGAAAATTCCCAAGAGGTCACCGAAAAGGAAGGTGCACCTTGTTGATATAGGTAGTAGCTATCAATTCTTTTAAGCCTTTCTCAACTGTACTTTCATATCCTCATGGTCACTCGCATATACCCCTTTTCCTCGGGCATCATGCTTCCATATCCTCAGGATCCCTCTCATTCAGATGTTGACTCGGTTCATTCATGTACCCCTCTTCCTCGGGCGTCACAAGACACTTTTTAGTTTCTTTGAGCGTGAACATGAACTCAAAGTCGCTTTATACACTCTTTTGTAACTTTGTAAGTTTCATAGGTTGTTTTAGATAGTTAGTGAGTTATTTTTGGCGTCATAGCATGCTTAAGAGCTATTAAGGTACTTTTGAAGATTCGAGAGGTTGGTTGTTTGCCTATATTTTAGTTTAGGAACTCTTTAGGTTCTATAGGCACTTTTAAATCGTTTGGATCTTTTGGATCGTTAAGAGCCTTTGGCACTTTTAATTTGTGGATTTGGGATTGGGTCTGTGTGTAAGTTTCAGTTTAGAAACTTTTTAAGTTTTTTAAGCGTGAAAAATAAGATTTAAGCTCTTTCTAGGCTCTTTTTGCCTACTTTGCAAGTTCCAAGGGGAGAAATAGACATTATTACATCGTTTTGAGTTGCTTTTAGTCTCAAAGTTCTTAAGCTCATTTAATGCAGTTTTGTAGCATCGGGGGTTGGTTGTGTGATATAGGTTCACTTTAGGCACTTTCTTATTTTCTTTAAGAGTCAAAATGACACTTAAACTCATTTTACACACTTTTTCACTACTTTGTGGGTTCCATAGGTACTTTTAGATCGTTTTAAGTTATTTTTCGCCTCAAAGTATGCTAATGAGCATTTATAGTTTATCTTCATATCCTGTTTCAAGTTATGAACTTTGTTTAGTTTTTGTTTACTATCTTCTTTGACTCATGGCATGATATAAGATCTAAGATTGGTTGTGGTTGTTTGTAACCTCTCATTGCTAGTTGTGATTATCTGTCTATGAACTCTGAGGGACTAAAGCCCAACTTGAATGAATTTATAGTTTGGAGGAGGCTAGGTGCCCATATATAAATTTATGTAGTGATTTCATTTATCCATATGTTAGGAAACTTATTTAGTTGATAGTATTTGCGAAAATTATTGCGATGGAGTTTTGTTTCTTTGAGTTCATTCTCATTTTTATTGAGGCTAGGTGCCCATATATGATTTCCTTCTGTATCGTTTCCTCTTTCTATCTTCATGAGATAGTAGATTGAAATGTTCTGTTTTTTCTGAATACTTCAGGTTTTAGAGAAAAAGGCACGAGTTTGGTGTGCATCAAAAGAAAAAATGCCCTCAAGAGTGGGGAAGAGAAAGAGATGTAAGTTCTGTTGTATTTTATCGGAAACAAAATATGAAAGAAAAAGTGTTGTTTTGAAACATCAAAATCCAATTGATGTTGATGTTATTTAACTTTAAATTCAAAAGTTTCAAAATAGTTTGAAACATCCAAATATGTTGATGTTTCTTATACAAATTTAACTTAAAAAATTAAGTTTGTGAGTTTTGTTTGAATTTCAACAAGTAACTACACAATTGAGTTACTTTTGATTTATGTTTCATTTTATTCATATTAATTTGATTTTAGAAAGTTACTAAGTTGCTAGCCTATAAATAGCAACTTGTTTCTTCATTTGGAGCATCTCATTCCATTTTGGAGTATCTCATTCCAAGTGAAGAGTTTTCTCTCTTTTCTTTATTCTCTTTAATCTTGAGTCAAGTTGAGAGCAAGTGTCCAAGAGTTCTGCCAGATCCGAGTAGTTCGAGGATGCTGTTCTATCGGAGTTAGTCGTTGTATCCTGCTGAGGCGATCGTTGTAGTCTGCTTGCAACCCATGCAGAGCGAATAATTGTCTTCAGGACAACGCTTAGTAAGCGTGCTTCGACTATTTACAATTCTTTGTTCTTGAGTTTTGAGTGGTTATATACAATACTTGTAATTGTTTGTAGTCAGTTAAGTTGTAATCTATTTGCTAGTGTTACTCAGTTTTATACACAACAAAGTAGCATTATTTTTCCAATAAGTTCATATGCCAAACCATCAACACTAAGGAAGAGATGTAATTCTTTTACTTACATTATTTTCATTTTTTCTTGTGTATCAGATATGATCCTATGCATCAATGGCTTCAAGTACAAATTGCAACATGTTCGATCAAACTATAAAGAGTTACTTGAGTTTTTTGACAATATTGTACTTGACAAACACCATAATGTTACTAAAAGTATATTTGGTGATGTTATACTAATTTTATGAGGATAATAGTTATTGTATTTTTTTTTATTTAGTCATATGTATTCTTGAAATTTTGAAATTGTTCATGAGGTTGATACTTTAGTAATGTTGAAGATATGAACTTTCTTAAAGCTATTGGTCAAAATTTGATTGATGGATGTTGACTGTGTATTGTTTATTTGGTAGAAGACGTTATGGAGCATTCATATATCTATTTTTTGGAACACAACGTAAGAGCTTCAAGATGATAGGGAACGACATTTATTATAATTTTAAAAAATAAATTAAAAAACAAGCTTGACATGCCAGATGCGTCAAAATTGACATTTGCACAACGTCAAGATAAAACTATATTTGATGCATAAAAAACGTCAAGTAACTTTTATTTGACATTCTTGAAACGTCAAGATAAAAATATATTTGACTCATTGAAAACGTCAAGTATTAACACAAATTTGACATTTTTTTTCAATTTTTTCAAAGTCAAGATAAAACTACATTTGACTAATAAAAAGTGTCAAGGTTTTATGTTCAAAATGACATATTATAAGCGTAAAAAAAAAACTACATAATACTTTATAAGTGTCAAGTATTTTATACTATTCTTGATGGTGGATTACTTGACGGTTTGAAAAACGTCAAGTAAAGTAAAATTCGACATTTTATAAGCGTCAAGAAATATAATTTTTGTTGTAGTGAAAGCAGATGGTTGATTGAGTGTGGCTTGTCGTGAACATGGTATTAAATTTCCATCAATATATTGGCGTTTCCATTGATATATATATTTCCACATGTCCATGACTTCGACATCGAAACTAGAAGTGAATCGACATTTCCATTATATCGTACAAAATTGATGAAATATTAAAGAAAATTGCAACAAAATGTAATATAATGTGAATATAATATTATAAGTATTTTAACTCATTTAAAAAATGTAGAAATGTTTATTTTCTAATTTAAATATATTTTTAATTTGTTTTTATTTTTAAAATCATTTTAGAAATATCCATCGACATCAACATTTTCATGAAATTGAGACTTTGATATTTCCATCGACATCGACATTTTAAACCTTGATCGTAAAGAGTAAGGAAGAAGGAGATAAAGATAGGCTTATCTTATTATTTTCTTTTCTTTTCTTTTTGCCAACTAAAGACAAACTATATATATGAAACCCTAAACCCACCTTCAATTACTTTTTTACCTCTTGCCTCTTCAAATAATTACAACCAACCCAAACTTTAAAATATCAAATTCCAACTTAATTATTTTCCAATGATTTTCAATCAAAACTCAAAATTAACGGTACCTGAAATTCTTGAGCGTTACATGTATGCTCGGTTATCTAAAGAATTTGCAAATTAGTCTAATTGAACTAACTCGTGTAAGTTGAAATCATTTAAAGTGAATTGATTGGAGTGAAAAATGACATTGCAAATCAAATTCGAACAACCTTTAAATGATAAATTGTATTAGTATTGTTGTTAATTTTTGTCTGAATAAAATACTATAAACTCTTTGTAATTATTTTATATTTATTTTAATGAATGCATGTTCTATGTTTTTAGTATATTATATGTACTAAATTCTATTCTTACTAAATGACAACAAACAAGAAATCATTATCAAATACATGTTTGTAAAAAAAAAAAACAAGAAACAAAATTTCAGTTTTTAGTTTTTTGAAAAAAAAGAAACAACAACCCAGAAACAAGAACGAGAAACGAGAACGGAACCTAAATTATATAATTTAATAAAAACAAATGAGTTTGATGTATTGAGAGAGGCAGAGAAAATTGGTAACTAACTTTTATATATTTCAGACCATAACCACCACAAGTTCGATGAAAAAAGTGATGTGTTGACAATTGTTATTGGAGATATGATCATTTCATGTCATGTGTCATTTCTCTTTTCATTTTTTTTTTTGAGTGCATATATTGCTTGTATAATTTCATAAATTTTTAAATCTAATTTCCTTTTTCTCTTTAAAATCTAATTACTGATAGTATTTTCTTACATGCAAAGAGCCTCAGTGATTGAGGTGCCACCATTAGAGGAAAAAAATATTTATTGATATAATTGACATTTGATTCATTTAGTAAATGATTGAAATTTGTTATATTTAGGAAGTATTTTATATTTCACTAGTTGAGTACTATTGAGTAATGAGTAATATTTGATATAATTAGTAAATTATATTTGTTGCAGCTTACTACATTTAGTAATCTAAAAGCATAATTTAGATTTGAACTAAGGGCAACAAATCAAATTTTAAATCCGCGAAGTTGAATTCATTTTAACTCTAAACTTTTAATTTCATCAAATTAGACCATAAACTTAAATAAGTATTACAAATTTTACTCTCAGTTTAAATTTTTGCTAATTCGTCAACTAATTTTAACAAAAAATAATATAAATATCTTCATAAACTCATTAATTATAATAAAATAAAATTTTGTGGAAAAGTAAGTTTGACCGAGTCACAAATTGATCATTAAATAATTTTGCAAGAATTGATCAATTTCAAAAAAAAAAAAAAACTTTAATGTCATTTTTTTTCCTAAAATTTTATCAATTTCATATCATACATACATTTTATAATTCATTGATGCATAAGAAGATATTTTTTTAACGATATTTGGAGCAATAATTTATTAGATTTTTTTAGTACATCAACAATTGCGGGGTGATGGTTTCAAAGTCATGATCTCTTGATCATAAGTCTTAGTTGATGCCAATTGACCTATGTCTTGTTGGCAATAATTTATTAGATTTAAGATTGCAATACTTTTGAAAGTTGGAAGTTAAGATTACCATACTTATCTAAGTTTGAAGTGTAATTTGATGAAATCGAAAATTTATAGCTAAAATTAAAACAACTTAACAAATTTGGAGGTCAAAATTGATGCATTTTTTCCCTAGAACTAATTAATAATGAATTTTGTTTGTTATTGTACATAGGGTAGGGGTGTATATAAGCCAGGTTGGTTTGGGTTATGTTAGTTTTTTGGATCAACCCAAATTTTCGGGTTGGTTCTTCTTCGTTCTTCTTCCAACCCAAATAACTCTATTCATGAGGGCAACCCAACTCAACATTTTCGGGTTAGGTTGGGTTAGGTCATCGGGTTAGTTTTTTTTTTCCTTTTTTTTTAATTTAAAATTTAAAAAAAATCTAAAATTAATATTGATATAAAAATTAAAGAATTAAAAAACTCCAAATGTCTTTATACTAAATAACAACCATAAAACTTAAATATTCTATTACAAATGTACAATTATCCAAAGAAACTTCTAAATAAATCACCATCATTTAAACATAAAAACTCTTTGTTTTTCAAAGATTGAATTAATCTATTCTCTCTTTTATAGTGATAGATGCAGCATGGGAAAACAAATAATTTAGCAAAATAGCTATAAAATTGGCCATATTAATTAAAAATAGAATTTTTATATTCCATAATCAATTGCAATTTATCTTTAATGCAAGGGTTGTAATGGGCAGTTGCTTTGAGGGGTAACCATGTCTTGAATAATTAGAGTTGTGGGTTGGTTGGAGTGCATTTTTTCAACGCTTGCTAATTGTAGTTTAGCAGTTCAATCACAATGCCTAATTTTTAGATCTTGATTAGTTTGGGTAAATTAGGATGGATATTAAATCTTAAATATGCTTAATTGTGCCTATTTATGTTTTGCTAGGTTAATTTTCATGGATTATATAAAACTAATTCTTCTACTATAAGAATTAGATTCTCGATTGTGAAACTTCTTCAAAGCCTATACAAAAATGAAAATCTAAATCTCCAAAACTAAAAGTTAGGACTGTTTAATCACTATTTGATTTTTTTAAAAAATTAAACTTATAAACATTACTTTCACGGATGAGTTTCTTTGTTTTGTAATCTATTTTTTACTAATTAATGTTTTAAAAAACCAAGCAAAGTTTTGAAAACTAAGGTCATGTTTGATAACCATTTGGTTTTCGAAATTGTACTTGTTTTCTTATCATTTTTCTACAATGATTTTTATCTCCCTTACAATGGTTCTCGTATTTCTTAAGAAAACACTTGAATTCTTAACTAAATCTTTTTTAAAAAATCAAGTTTTTAGAAACTATTTTTTTAGTTTGTAAAACTTGGCTTGATTTTTGAAAACACATCTAAAAAGTAGATAAGAAAACATGAAAAATCATAGGTGAAAGTAGTATTAATCGAGTTAGTTTTCAAAAACCCAAAACCAAAAATCAAATGGTTATCGAATGGGGCCTAAAAATAATCTTTTGAAAACTTGTTTTTGTTCTTGAATTTTAGTTAAAAATCAAAATCTTTCCTTAATAAAGATGAGGACTATTATGAAGAAAATGTGAGAACAAACACAATTTTAGAAAGCTAGATGGTCATTAAAGATGATCATAGTTTTTCATTTCTAGGTTTTAAAAATTGTGTTTGTTTTTTCTCAATTTATTTATCAGAACTTTCATCTTTCTTGAAAAAATATTTGAATTCTAAAAATAAAAATAATATATAATTTTAATTTTAATTTTCAAAACTTAGCTAACTTGGGTTTTGAAAACCAGATAATAAAACAAAAAAAACTTAGATATAAAAGTAGTTTTTATAAACTTAATTTTTAAAACTAAAATAGTTATCAAATCTTTCTAATTAAAAAGGAGAGAAACCCAACAAAAACATGAGTAAGCCAAATGTTGGGTAGTGGAGAAGACCATGGACACCTACAAGTTTGGTCTACCAAACATTTTAATGAATAAAAAGTACTTTTTTTTTGGGTTAAAAAATCAATAAATAAGATACAAGATCTTAGAGGGCACTTTTTGTCTATCCATGTTCATAATTTCTCCTTCAAGCTTCAATCCTTATCTCTCTTTTTGCCTAAGAACCGTTGATACATTTAATTTGTCAAACTTAGCTAGTGCCGAAGATTTATTTGTCGATACCATTTATGTTTAGAGTAAAAAAATGATTTTTTTTTTTTTTTTTGTAAGAAAGAGAAACAAGAAAAATGCATGGGATGATTCTCTTTTGCTCTTTCTCTGTTGTTAATTGAAAAAAGAAATATAAATATATTTTTTAACCATTTTTAATTTCTTTTGTCTCAAATTTTATACTTAAAAAAAATTAAAATAAAAAACATTTTTAACAATAAAAAAGGGTTTATTGTTTAAATATTCATTGTATTAATTAGTTGAAAAATAAAATAATGCATTTGTTTATGCTTCGAAAAAAATATTTAAATTAGTTTTAATGAAGCTTTAATAGTAGAAATTAGCCAACAAGAGCATAACTCAACTGACATCAAGTATGACTTATGACCAAGAAGTCATGAGTTCGAATCCCCCACCCCCAATTGTTGATGTACTAAAAAAAAATGGTAGAAATTAGGATTTTTATTTAGAAAAAAGTAAATTACATTATATTTCTCTATCCTAATACTCTTTCTAGGTTAAATTAGAAATTTACTTACTGAACTTTGAAGTTTTTGTCTATTTTGGTCCTTGAATGTTTAAAATTACAAATTTAGTCGCTAAACTTTGGAATCTTTTAAAATTCACGACTAAACATAAAATTAAAATTTTAGGGTTCCATTAAACATAACATTCAAATTTATATCTAATAGCTAGATCAATTAATTTAAAAAAAAATAATTTTTTAAAGAACTATTATACACAAAATTGAAAACTTAGAGTCTTATTAGACATAAAATTAAAAGTTTAGGAAACTATTAGACGCTTTTGAAATTTCATGGACCAAATTGACAAACACCTCAAAATTCATAGACTAAACTTATAATTTAACTTTTTTTTATATATAAATTAGTTTTTATATCTCTTTTAATTAATTATAGAAAAAATAAATCAATTTTTACCCTTAAACTTGGCAAGATTTAAAAGTAGTGAGAAATCTCACAATATATGAAATATATGGGCTACTTCTCTGATTACCAATTGATTTTGAGATGAAACCCTATATAATCTAATAATTCAATCATGCCCTAAACATAAATAAGTGTTGCAAATGTGTTAACTTTAAAAACAAAAATGGAATGAAGAGATGATAAAAAAAATAATGTAAAAATCTACCAAAACTCACTAATTTTAGTGAAATTCAAGTTTTAGCATAAAATTTAAGTTCCATGCACAAAATAAATTGGTAACCGAATAAATCTCTCAAAATTCAACTAAAATTATGTTATAGTGTCATATTTCTTTGAAGTTCTATCAATTTTAAGTTTGTAACTAATTTTTTTTTCCTATAACAACTATGTAATTAATTGAGCTCACACTAGAATATTATTATTATTTATCAATTATTCTTCAAACAAAAGCCTATTAAGAGATAAAAATTGCAACATTTATTAAAATTAAAGTAAAAATAACACTTATCAAAGTCTAAGGTTAAATTTGATGAAAATGAAAGGTAAGAATAAAAGTTAATGTATCTTAGTTCAAATTGAGCATAGTTCAGTGGTACATAATTAAAATACATTAAAGTCGGAGGTTTAAATTCTAGAGTCGGAGGTTTAAATTCTTATACCCACCTTTGTTGTACTAAATGAAAATTAATATATCTTACCAAGTTTAAAGGTAAAAGTTATTTGTTTTCTTTTAATTATTAAATATTTATTTACTCATTAAATTTTCTTTCGACCATGCATCCCTTTTAGTCCTGGATCTGCCCTTGAACCTACCAGACACATAGAACTAACTCCCCAAAAAAAAGCTACCAAACAAATATATTTCTCATAATTGGAAAAGAAAATACAAGAATATTATCTAACGCCATGTTTTCTTTCCATAGTCACCATAACCAATATAATTTTATGTGATAGTGATTGGTTACCATTACTAATTTACCTTTGTCTGAACATCAGTGTAGTTCAACTGGTATAAAGTGTATAGTCTCGATTCAAATCTTCTTGTCAAAAAAATTTTTGTCTACAAAATCACTCGTCAAAGAAAACATAGCTCAATTGACATATCAAATGTATTAACAACCACGAAATTTGTGGTTTGAATTCTCTCAACTCTGTTATACTAAAAAATAACCTTACTCGTCACACATACAATTACAAGTTCTATTACCATGTGCATTGCGCACTCGTGTGTATGTATGTATATTAAAGATCAAAATAATTTGAGTTTAACACTATAGATTATAATTATTTTAAAATTAAAATTAAAATAATTATTAGTCGTTTATTTATTAATGGTGAATATTATTATTTATATTTTTATTATCATTCGTTTGTAATTAATTAGTTTCAAAAATTATTTTTCTATTTCTATTACAATTTAGTATTTTTAAGCTCACTAATTTTAATATAAATTTTTTCTGTAATAATATAATTTTTTACATAATATAACATAATTTAAATAAAATATAATTTTTTTAATTTAAATTTTTATTCTATTATTATTATCTATAATATATATATTATGATACATAGTATTTTTTTAATTAATTAAGTGAATTTTAAATAATAAAAAAGTGAAAATGGTGGACAGAAAGAGAATAAATATTATCGAAAAATGACTTATGAGATTCAATTTTATTGCGGTTAATTTCATCAATTTTCCTTAATGAAAATCATTCTCTTCAATTGAATTTGTTTGTAATTAATTTTTAGTTTAATTGAGACAAATTTTATTGAAACAATTTAAATGAACAAAAGATAATTAAAATTTAGTTATCATTTTGACAACATTTTTTATCTTTTACAATGGGACTAACATTTTAAAACATTTTAAGGGGGCGATTGATGAATTAATTTTTTGATTGACGAATTAATTTTAAGTATAGTTTGTAATTAATAGCTCAATTGGCATCAAGTATGAGCTGATGTACTAAAAAAATATAGATTTACTTCTCAAATGTTTTTGTTTTTTCTTTTTTGTGTGATTTTGAAAATTTTAACACTACTCACTTTTATTTATCTTTGTAACATAACTTTTAGAAACTATCGAATTTGAAAATTATTCTAAATAAGTTAAAAGTAGTTATAAATCCCAATCATATATTATACGATTAAGTTAAAAGATAAATGGAAAGATGGTCGTTTAAAGGGAGTAATTTGATTTCTAACCTAGAGAATTGTATATGATAATTGTGTTGGGTTTTATGCCATAAAACTCGTAGTTTGTAATAATGTTCTAATTAAATCAATAAAGGGTTATTGCTATCAATAAAGTGTTATTGTTTAATTCGTTATTTTCTATATTATCTTAAGTTAACCCTAAATCCAATAAACTAACATCTGAGGTTGTTGTATGTCTCTTATGATGGAGATCTGATCTCCTTGAACAGCGGAAACATGTTTGGGATCGTTAATGTTTTTTATTGTTTTGCTTAAAACAAAAACCAGTACATTGATAAATAAAACAGAACAACCATATAATCAACTCTAATCTAATTAGGCATGGATTAAATGCATACAAACATACATGGAGTTTAACTATTAAACTAAAGAATGGAAAGGAAATTACTTTTGTAGATTCACAGCAACTCCTTACTCCAAGCAAATTCCAGTAGTTCAAAAACTTCCAAAAGTTCTCTGTTCTTCTTTCAACAAGAACACTACCAACAGGAGAACCCTCTATGTCTCTGAGCTTTAGATCTTCCTTGGTGGGAAGGATTCCAACTTTTGGAAAAAATTGGGAATGAAGAGTTAGAGAGAATTTTGACAACAATCCCACACTTACCTCTAATCATCAATCGATCATTGCCTTCTTCTACCAGAGAAGAAGGATTCAGTGGGTAACTCCCCACTTCCCTATCGAGAGGGAGATGGGGAGTGGTGGGAACGTGTCCTCTTGACACGTTCCCATTTAATATTATATTAATATTTAATTAATAATTAAATATGTTAAATTAAATCATATTTAATTCATATATAATATTAAATAAATGATTAAATCACATTTAATCATTTTACCCTTTATCACTATAGTTTAATGTACATCTTATGCACATTAAATTATAACCTATAGTTTTCAAATATGAATCACATTCATATTTGAATTTTATTTGAACTCTTTCAAATATTCAATTCTCTCAAGTAATTTAATATGAATCATATTCACATTAAATTTATAATATATAGTTCCAAAACTATGTATTATATCGTATCCATATACATTAAATATATTCCCAAATGAATTTGAACATTTCAAATTCAAATGATCTAAGAACCCTTTACGAGTTAGAAGGTGGACCTAATGGACCTACATATCAGAAGCTCCAACGATACGAGATTGCTCGATTAATCTCATTAACCTCCCAATCAACATTCGTTAACTGCGGGAACACTCCACTAAAGTCCCACAGCTGCACTCTTCTCACTACAGATATATTTCTGTGTCCATGGATATTGACCAATAAAAGCAAGTCAATCCTTCACGAATGTTCGTAACACACCAGCTGGGTTAAATTACCGTTTTACCCCTGGGTTACATCTTGTGCCTTAAGTACCAGTGCTCCTCTAATGAACAATTCGCTTGTGGTCCGACCAACAAAATGCGAGTCCCTCTCGTGCCAATGAGAGGGTCGGGTCCTTTGTTCAAGTCCCGGAGACACCACTTAAGGCAACATTCCTCTTTTACCCTAGTAGAGCGGGAAGGAGTGAATTTCGCCTTGTTAAGTTAAGTTCCCACCACTTCACTTGGTCTTGTCCCCCAGAGAAGGTAGGCATATTGAGTCGGCGAATCGACCACTCTCATCCATACTAATCAAAGGACAATTCCTGCAAAAGCAGAGTTCGTAACTCGCTCGTGGATTGAGATCAAGTTGTCTAGGTCATCCTAGTGAAATAGAAACCTAACTAGTCAACTGAGTTACAAACTGGAGGTTACTATTTCGTGTGTCCCGCCTTATGTAATCTCATTACATAGGATACCCCACTCACATGTCATCTACACGAACACATTAGGATCACACGGTGTTTGTATCAAATACAAAGTGGGCCACATCCATAGTTTAACTCCAGGTAAGGTACCCAAACCTTATCCCCTAACTATAGACCACTTTTAGGTCAGATCTCGAACCGAGATCCTTTTTATGTACATTACATTCGAGCTTAAAGATTCATTTAATGACCTTGGATGTTTAGTTTATTGGATTTAGGGTTTAAATGAAGGCAAACTCGTAGATAACGAACAATAACACTTTATTGAAATAATAACACTTTATTACATTAATTAGAACATAATTATAAACTACGAGTTTTAGGGCACAAATCCCAACAAACTCCCACTTGAACTAAAACTCTAGTAGGGTACATCATAATCTAAAACAGTGGTTACTGTTGGGATTTCTGTCCTAATCTCGTGTTTGTAAAATATTGTTTTGAAATTTATAAGAGTTATTCATTTTTTTTACTTTGTGTCTCGCAATATTTTAAACCTTTCCAATAAACTAAGCTCCAGGGTCATTAAATATATAAGAAAACTAGAACTTGAACGGTGTGTAGTTGACACATAAGGAGGATCACGTTCGAGTTAATGACCCGAACGGTCTACAGTATAAGGATGAGGTTGGAGACCTAATCCTGGATACACTGTGGATGCGACCCGCTTTGTATTAGATGCAAACGAGGTGATCTAACTCGTTCATGTGGTTGACATGCGAGTGGGGGCATCTGCATAAATGAGATTGTATAAGATCGGACCATGAATTATTAGACTTACTCGATATAACACCGCTGATGTGAAAAAGACTAATAAATTCATAGATGACCATTAGTGACTCGACACGAATCTCGAGCGTATTACACGGACTCACATGCATGGGGTCCGTCCTTTGACTAGTACTGGTGAGGGTGGTCTCGCCATTTGCCCAATATGCCTATCTTCTCGTGAATGTAACCAAGTAGAGAGTCGAGAACCTAACTACGCGAGATGGAATTCACTCGCTTCCGCTTTATAGGGAATCTGAGGGGTTGTTCCTTAAGTGTTGTCTCCGTGGCTTGGACAACGGGCGCCCACCTTCTCACCGGCCCGAGAAGGGTGTTGTGTATGGTTGGACCATCACAATATGTTGTTCATTAGAGGAGCGGTGGGGACTTAAGGAACAAGAAGTAGACACGAGGGTAAAACGGTAATTTGACCAAACCATGTCTCACGAACAACAACTGTGTGAAGGGTCGACTCATGGGCATTGGTTATATCGGTGGACACGTAATATTCTACAATCGATGGGAGTACAACTACAAAGCTATAGTGGAGTGTTATCAGTAGCTAATGAACATTGGTTGACCGGGTCAAAAGAGTTTGACCGTTAACCTCGGATCATCGGAGCTCAAATCCTTTGTAGGTCCATTAGGTCCTTGGTTGGCTCAATCTGGAATAAAAGAATGGTTAATGTTTTGGCATGAAATTGAAGTGTTCAATTTCATTTTAAGAGTATTTATATCATTTATATGAGATATAGATAATATAATATATAGTTTAATATGAATGAGATTCATAATAAACTATATGTTAGTCTAATTGTTGAATCAATGGCTAAATGGAGAAATTAATTGAGAGAAATTAAATTGGATGTGATTCAATTTAATTAATATACAATTATTGAGATATGAGATATCTTATATTATGTGATTATGTAAATGAGATTTATATAACCTATAGTTGTGGTAAAGTGGTAATAATGTGAAGTTTTGAACTCCATCATTCCACTATTTAAATCCCTTTACAAAAGGGTTTTGGTAAGCTTAGTGAAGCCAAGTGGTCACTTTGGATTTTGCCCTAAGAATCCAAAAGTCATATTCTCTCTACTCTCTCAATTCTCTTTGCCTTCCAAAACACAAAAGTTCCCACCAACTTCCCTTCTCCAAAAGAGAACAACCAAGAAGATCTATTTTGGTAGTGTTTGGGATCCGATCGTGGGAAGAATTTGTTGAGATCGAGGAGCACGAAGAATCGTGATCTGCATGAGAGATTGCTGAATTGGTCTACAACAAGTAAGTATGTACTTCTTGTTGTACAATTTAGCATGTTTAGCCTAGATCTAATAGTTAGATCATTTTAATAAACACATGTTGCATGATGATACCATGACGATTCGATCGTCTTCCGCTGCGCGGGGATTCTCATTCCCTACAGTTACAAGAGATAGAAATACAATAAACTAGGGCATCCATATACCCCATTACATCTTAAACTGAATATAGTGGACATATAAGGATATCAGTTCGAGATACAACCTAAGGGTCTATTGTAACGCCCCAAGATTTCCAGGTACATTTTAGGTTGTTCTTTGGATAGATTTAATGAAAGTTGATTTTAAATGGACTTTGAGGCTTTGTAACGTAATCTAAAATTTATGCAATTGGAGAAGTTTGGATAATTCAAGGGTCTTTTGAAGTACTTAATTAAGAATAAGAGCATTTTGGTGATTAAATTAAGGGGAAGGGCATTTTAGTAGTTTTGGTTGAGAGAAGGGCATTCTTGTAATTTTGATAAATGAAATAGAATTAGGGCTTCTTTCCTCTTGGGCACGCACATTACGAGGCACCTCCATCTTCCCTTCCTCACTTCAACCGCGTCATGATACTACCTCCCGCTACCCAAACCGCACGACGACCACCGCCACCACCATGGGAGAACGCTTCGCAGCGCACGGCGAGGTTCAAGCTTCCCGTCATTTCGCCAGATAGCCTTCCACGAGCGAGCATGCACGAAATCACGCCGCCCACCCTCTTCACGCGCAAACCGCCTCCCGTGCTTTTTCCGATCGCAACGGCGACAACTCGCGATGTCTTCGTGTTGCACGCCGCCGACCACTTCTTCCCACCGAAGCTTCACCGCGCTCGTCGTCGTCAGATCGCCAAACGACCGACTTCTACTCCGAGCAACAAAGCGATCGACGGCTCGGCTCCCACCGCTAGACGCGTCGACAACCTGCCGCAGATGGAAACCTTGGATCGAGCCGTCGGGAAGCCCACGCCGCAAGCTGGTCGCCGCCGATTGGTTCGAGCTGCACAGAGCTCGCCGCCACACACGCAACCTCGCCGGATCTGGCCATCGAAGTCTTGGATCGCCGCAGATCCGCCGCGGAGTCGTTCTTCCTTGCAGTCCTCGCCTAGCGGTTCGCTTTTTGGTTCGGGTTTTGAGGAGTTTCCGATCGATTTTCAAGTCATAGGACCGGTTTTGGATAGATCGGGCCACAAGGATTCCAACGGCATACTACACGCCCCGAGACGCGCCGCCGAACCACCTCCACGCGCCGCCGTGCTCCGGCCACGCGCCGCCGTGCTCCTGATCTGGCAAATTGCCTCCGTTTCGCTCCCCGAGTCCGCTTTAAGCCTCCGACAGCGGTAAATCGACCTAGTTATTGCCAAATTGAAATATAAGTTTAATTATGCGTTTTATCTAAGGAACTAATGAAATTGATTTAGGAGGCTCGAGTTTTGAACACGATCGAATGGATTTCCGAGTCAGAGATTTAAACAAAGGATATCTCGGAGCTGAGTCTATGGTAAGGGATTTTCCTATAAATTATTTTAAAAGGGAAGTGAATATGTTTCCAAAAATATTAGTTTAAAAAGAACGGATTTCAAGATTTATCTAAAGACAGAATTTAGAAAAGTATTTCACTCTTTAACTGGAGATGAATCCAAAAGATTTAAGGGTTTGAGAGGGCCCAAACTGATATGATTTCAAAGTATTTGGAACGAGTTTTGATACAATCATGTATAGTTATGTGATCTGAGATCTTGCATATCTGTTACTGTGTTGGATATATATATACGTATTTTAATTACAAATGCATTTATGATTTATGATTGAAAGTCACGTTATGATCTATGAGTTATATGATTGTTGCATCATTATGAATGCATAGTTATATCTAATTGAATAATGGGACCTCATGCATATTGTATGCATATGAACATGTCATGTAGGTCGTGGCAATTGGTCTCTCGAGAACTTATGCATGGTAAAACATGCATCGAGACCCTATGGGTCAATATTACAGGGTCCATGAGGACTCAATATTACAGGAGTCCGTGAGGGACTCAATATTACAGAGTGCAGAGGACTCAAACCTACAGTGTCCAGTGGAGGACTCAAACTTAAAAAGGTCCAGTGAGAGACTCAAAATGAAAAGACTCAGTAGACTCAATTGACCACGCATAGCCAAAGAGAAAAAGTCATGATTTTATGAAAGAAAGTTTTAGGTCCCATTACGAAAGCTTTATGATTTTAAAGGTCACGAAATAATAGTCATGTTTAAAAGTCGATTTGAAGGAATATCATATGCATGTGTTTGCATTTCCACCCCCACTTATCGGGTATTTTATAATACTCATCCTCTACCTTTGTTGTGTTTTCTCTGTTTTAAAATGTTTTGAGTAAAGTCGAGAGCATACCAAAGGAGTGGCATGGATGCGCTACTGTAAGCCATGGGAACCAGAGTCATGAATTCGCATCCATGATTTAGAAGGAATTTTAAATGATTATTGTCTTCCGCTTTTATGTAGATACGAGTTTTGAAACTAGAGGCCGAACTTAATTATGGTTCTTGTAAACGTTTTGTATTTCTATGGGATCCCAAATTAAATTGATTTTATTTATCAACTTTTATTTATTTAAATTTCAGTTAGGGCCTCGAATGCATGCATGAGTAGTAATGTCCCTAGGAATTTACGTATTAAAAGTAGGGGCATTACATCTATAGTAAGGGGATAAGGTTGGATATCTCATCCTGGTATTACTATGGATATGTCTCACATTGTATTTAATACAAACACAGTGATCCTACGTGTTCGTGTAGACGACATGTGAAGTGGAGATATCCTATGTGATGAGATCGCATAAGACCGAACCACAAAATAGTAACCATTAGATGTAACTCTGTTGACTAGTTAGGTTTCTATTTCAATAGGATGACCTAGGCAACTTGATCTCAATCTTGAGAAGGTTACGAACTCCTGTTTCCGAGAAATTGTCCTTTGACTAGTATGAGTGAGAGTGACCCGAGACGCCGACCCAATATGTCTACCTTCTTGGGGATAAGACCGAACAGACGACTGAGGACTTAACCTAGTAAGAACGAATTCACTCATTCCCGCCTTGCAAGTGCACACGAATAAAAGAACAAAGAACTCTTGAGGACCAAATAACCCTTTGGGATAAAAACTTGTCACGACGCGCAAGTGCACGCGATCGAAGTAATATAAAACGGTATTTTGAGTACCGAGTATCGAATCCTCAGGGACTAAACTGCGAATTTTATCTAGCTCGAATTAATTATAGTGAATTGAAGTTGTAACTAATAAAAGAACAAATTAAGGATGACAAGAATAAAGGAAAACTAAACTTCACTAGCAGAAATGCTGAAACAAAGATTAAAAACACTGAAAATGCTACAGCAAACGCGATAGGCTTAGATTAGAGGTTCTTTATGCAATTTGAGATATATTGCAGAAGGAATTGCATACTCAAAATTATGCTATAACAATTTAACACGGGATTCTTCCTAGAATTCCGAGAATTTTTCAGCAATTAAATTCTCATTCAATTACTTTGTTAAGCTCATTGCTCTTGTACTTTAGTTGGATGGTTATCCCTAACCTACCCATTTTAACCTACCCATTTTCACTGCAAGTATTCACTTGTAATCAAACCTAAAGTGGATTCTAGCAATCAGTTTTCTCCATTTTCCCCAAAAGCAAACAAAACGGTATGGAATGAAGATGGCCAACCTTACTTCCACATTAATAATAAATTCAACTAAAATCCAACCACAATTTAAGCATACAAAAGCTTAAGCTCAATCCCAAATTACAAAAGTTCCTCTAATCCTTCCCTTAGAAAGAATTAACTCATGACAATAAAGAAAAGATGCAAAAAACCTAAAATAGAATATATTACAGCAATGAAGTACTTAGAAGCAAGAAAAGAAGATGCAAATTGAAGAGATGAGAAGAAAAGCTTATGGTAGGAAGCTAGAACAACGATCCCTCGCTTTTGCTCCACTTTTGTGCTAGATTGGCTCAATTCTTCAGCTTCTCCTTCTCCTTCTTGAAGAAGACAACAACTACTTGTTGTTCAAGCCCTAATTCTCTCCTCCTCTAAGTCCCTACCTTGACAAACAATCCTAATGAAGCTTAAATACCTCCCCCAAGTGACGAAAATAGGGTTTAGTGAAGACCCATTCGTGCCCATACTTTCCATAGTCCAAATGGGCCCAATTATAAAAAGCCCAAATGATTTAAATTTAATTGCCCCGTAAAACTGCTACAATGCCGAAAATATTGCTGGAGCAAAACTCATGCTGGAGCAGGGTAACACAGAATGTTTTTCTGCTGTTCTTTTGTTCTAATCTTCATCTCCAACCTTCCTAATCAAGCAAAAACAACCAACTAAGTCTCAAATATCAACATTTTACTCATGAACTACTTTATCTTCAAGACTTGGTTAAGTTACAAATAAAATGCATAATTAGGAAGTGAATAAGTTGAAAACTAGGATATTAAGCAAACAACTAGCAAGGTTTACAGCATAAATTAGAGGAAAATAACTCTTTAATAAAAAGTTATCAAACCCCCACACTTAAATCTTTGCTAGTCCCGAGCAAAACAAAACTAAACTCTATTAAAGCGATAAATGTTCTAGGAAGATACATGCACAAAATGACTCCATTTTCAAAGCATTCAAAGAGTGGATGAGAGAACATAGACTATGGAATAAGAGCATGCTTAATAACGAGCAATTTAAAAGCAACTCAAAATTCTTTACGTGTGTGTGTGCAAAGCCTAAAATCGACTCGTTTACTAATCCAAAGTAACTTTATGCTGTCCTTCATTCATCTTCCTCCTACACTGGCTCGAAAGACTCAATTCAGCTCACTCGCCCTCAAGCAGACATTAAAAAGCTAGGTGCCTTTAACTTTTGGGGTACCCTCACACTTGTTTTTTTACCATAATCAGGGGCACTAGCTTTCACACATCTACCGCAGGGACCCTTATCCAGAGCACTCACTCAATTGATGGCCTAACTGATCACGGTAGAGGTAACTCTTTTTACCCCTGAACTTTTAAACACGGACAAGGTGCATGCATATTTTTTTTCTTTCTACTAAAAATATTCAATGAATTTTTTTTCAAATGCATATTTTTTTTTTCAATTCTTTTCTCCTAAGCTTAATAATGCAAACTCTCAAGCAAGATCACTTACAACTAAGCCTTAAGCCTATCAGAGTGACAACAAACTTGTAGAAAACATAAAGATCCTCTAAAAGTTCAAATAATCAAAATTAGGCTTAGTGCTCAATCATTTGCAAAGAATTCAAAGCAAAAATTTTAAATTAACTCAAAATTTCAACATGCTTCAAATTCCATGAGAATATGCAAAAACAATCCACATCATGAATACTAATCATCAAACTTCATAATCACAAGGGCATGCAACACCCTATAAACAACACTACAACACACATTCTTAACAACAAAATAATTTTCAATTTAAGCCCAAATTCATATTCAGAACAACACATCTCCTTCATGCTTAAAGCATACATTGCCCTCAATGTATAAACTATTCACTTAAGCATGCTTAAGGGCAACTAATAAAGATTGAAGGGAGAACAATATTGCCTTGAATCGAGAAGAGACCTCCACTAAAGTGCATATCAATCACCAAACCCCAAAGGAGCTACAAAATAGGCAAGGGTTATTTATTCAACTAAACAAAAGCAAAAATAACTAAAAACGAAACAAAATAAATAACCCTTGGGTTGCCTCCCAAGAAGCGCTTGTTTAGCGTCATTAGCTCGACGTAGTACATACGGGCTTGTCAAGGTACATAAAAATTCTCTCATTTCTTCGGGCCCCTCTTCCTTGAATCTACAAAACAAACCAAAACTAGCAAGAATACTAACTTCTCGTGAGAGCTCGAAACATATATATTTTTTGATTTTTTATTTAATAAAAGAAAAGAAGGAAAAAAATAAAGTAAATAGACTCAAACAAAGACACGGACTCGTGAGAATAAGAGGAAGAACAATAACAAATGACAGAAGAATCAGAAGATAGAACAGACATAGACTCAAAAAGCTCAAACTCTACCTCATCAACCTCCTCAAGAACACAAGGCTCATTTTCTTCCAAATCCTCACTGACTTGATCCTGGTGTGTGCTAAGAGGTTCTAGTTCTCCTAAATCTAAAGCACAATCCTCTAACTGCCCAGACTCAGTAGAATGTGTAGAACAAGGATCCTGAAGGTCTATCAGTGGGTCAGTGATCAATGACTCACTGAACAATCTAAATAAGTGGGACCTCCTTCACTATCTTCCCTAGGTAGTTTAACCTCAGAATAGTCTAAATACATTTATTTTCTGAGGGAGATAATTATATCCTCTAATCGCTTCAACCACTCCTCCATTCTACTAGTCTTCTCATCTATGGTTTCCATAAATCTTATTATTATTTCTTCAAGGGAAGATTGGTCTTCTACATGAGTTTCCTGGACATAGGAATGATATGGCTCAAACCCACTAGGATATGGCTCATAGACCCAATTGCTCTGATTATTATCATACATAGAATTTTCATAAATCATAGTTTCGGTATGATAATAATTAGGTAATTGATAGCCACAAGATCCATACCCCTCACTAGAAGACTCTAAATTGGCAGATGGATAACTAAAAGGAAAAGAACTAGAGGGTGTCTGCTCATTGGGCACAAACGACCACCCAAATTCATTATAAGCCATAATAAAGTAATAAAACAATTACAACAGGCTCAACAAACACAATATACAGACACACAACCAGAAACAATGACCAAGACTCAACAAAGATAAAAACACACAACAAAGACAACAAAACACAACCAACAACAAACAAGGATAAAATTCACTAAAATCAACTTAGTCCCCGACAACGGCGCCAAAAACTTGTCACGACGCGCAACTGCACGCTATCGAAGTAATATAAAACGGTATTTTGAGTACCGAGTATCGAATCCTCAGGGACTAAACTGCGAATTTTATCTAGCTCAAATTAATTATAGTGAATTGAAGTTGTAACTAATAAAAGAACAAATTAAGGATGACAAGAATAAAGGAAAACTAAACTTCACTAGCAGAAATGTTGAAACAAAGATTAAAAACACTGAAAAGGCTACAACAAACGCGATAGGCTTAGATTAGAGGTTATTCATGCAATTTGAGATATATTGTAGAAGGAATTGCATACTCAAAATTATGCTATAACAATTTAACACGGGATTCTTCCCAGAATTCCTAGAATTTTCCGGCAATTAAATTTCCATTCAATTACCTTGTTAAGCTCATTGCTCTTGTGCTTTAGTTGGATGGTTATCCCTAACCTACCCATTTTCACTACAAGTATTCACTTGTAATCAAACCTAAAGAGGATTCTAGCAATCAGTTTTCTCCCTTTTTCCCAAAAGCAAAGAAAACAGTATGGAATGAAGATGGTCAACCTTAGTTCCACATTAATAATAAATTCAACTAAAATCCAGCCACAATTTAAGCATACAAAAGCTTAAGCTCAATCCCAAATTACAAAAGTTCCTCTAATCCTTACCTTAGAAAGAATTAGCTCATGACAATAAAGAAAAGATGCAGAAAACCTAAAATAGAATATATTACAGCAATGAGGTAATTAGAAGCAAGAAAAGAAGATGCAAATTGAAGAGATGGGAAGAAAAGCTTATGGTAGGAAGCTAGAACAACGATCCATCCTTTATTTTACTCCACTTTTGTGCTAGATTGGCTCAATTCTTCAGCTTCTCCTTCTCCTTCTTGAAGAAGACAGCAACTACTTGTTGTCCAAGCCCTAATTCTCTCCTCCTCTAAGTCCCTAGCTTGACAAACATCCCTAATTAAGCTTAAATACCTCTCCCAAGTGATGAAAATAGGGATTAGTGAAAACCCATTCGTGTCCATACTCTCCATAGTCCAAATGAGCCCAATTATAAAAAGCCCAAATGATTTAAATCTAATTGCCCCGTAAAACTACTACAATGTCGAGAATATTGTTGGAGCAAAACTCATGCTGGAGTAGGGTAATACAGAATGATTTTCTGCTTTTCTTTTGTTCTAATCTTCATCTCCAACCTTCCTATTCAAGCAAAAACAACCAACTAAGTCTCAAATATCAACATCTTACTCATGAACTACTTCATCTTCAAGACTTGATTAAGTTACAAATAAAATGCATAATTAGGAAGTGAATAAGTTGAAAACTAGGATATTAAGCAAATAACTAGCAGGGTTTAGAGCATAAATGAGAGAAAAATAACTCTTTAATAAAGAGTTATCACCCGCCTTTAGGGTAGATAGAGGAATGTTCCCTTAAGTGGTGTCTTCAGGACTTGAACAAAGGGTCTGGCCCTCTCATTGGCCCGAGAGGGACTTCTGTTTATTAGTAGGACCATAAACAGGTTTTTTATTAGAGGAACACTGGGACTTAAGGTAAAATGATGTAACCTAGGGGTAAAACGATAATTTGACCCAGCTAGTGTTACGAACATTCGTGAAGGATTGACTTGCTGTTATTGGTTGATATATGTGGACATAGAAATATATCTGCAGTGAGAAGACTGCAACTTCAGGACTATAGTGGAGTGTTCCCGCAGTTAACGAATGTTGATTAGGAGGTTAATGAGATTAACTGACTAATCTTGTATCGTTGGAGCTTCTGATCTGTAGGTCTATTAGGTCCACTTCCTAGCTCGTAAAGGGTTCTTAGATTATTTGAATTTGAAATGTTCAAATTCAATTAGGGAATAAGCATGATGTATAGAGATACATTATAATATAAAGTTTTCATGTACATTAAAACTTTATAGTATAAATTAATTTGAATGTGATTCAAAGTTAATTAATTGAGAGAATTAAATATTTGAAAGAGTTCAAATGTTATTTAAATGTATATGAGATTCATATTTAAAACTATAGGTTAAAATTTAATGTGCATAAGATGTACATTAAACTATAGGTTAGAGGGAAAATGATTAAACATGATTTAATCACAATTAAATATATGATATTTAATTTGATTTTGATTAAATATGATTTAATTAAAATATATATATATATATAATTAAATAAGATTGAATTATTTATATATTAATTAATAATTAAATTATTTAATTATTATTTTTAATTAAATTAAGTAATGTGTTCCCACATCTCGTTACCTCTCTATCTCCTTCTTATCGATTGAATGCGTGAAGAAAGAGGTTGATCGATGAATTCAATCAGTTGAATTTGGTGAAGGTGTTCTCTCTGAACTCTCTCTCAAAAGTATGTCCTTCTCCCAACTTGTTGGTAGCCTCCCACAAGAGTAGATCGATAGAATTCAGAGATATAGAGAGTTTTCACTTTTGGTGGTGCCCTGTTGTACGAGAAAAGTGATAGTTGTTGTACTACTGTGTTGAATTGGAGAGGTTGCAAGGAGTTGTTGCACTTAGAAACTACAAAGGTAAATACTTGATTTCCTTTAGTCTAGAAGTTTACACAACATGTGTTTAATTCCTGTACTTCATGCTTAATTTGCTTATCTCTGTATTTTGCCAATGTATTGGTATTTAGTGTTTAACCAAAACAAAACAAGTTTTAACGATCCTAACACATTTTCGCTGCTTTAAGGGAATTCATATTCCTTCAAATTGGATACAGTTTATAGAAGCAAATTTGATTTGATTTTAAATCAAATTTCTTATCGAATTAAGATTATTGATTCAAATTCATAAATTTAAAATTAAATAAGATATTTTTGATTCAAATTATCAAATCAAATTAGGATGATTCGATTAATGTAATAAATTAAATTTTAAAAGGATATTTTAGTCTAAAAATTTATAACTAATATTGACAATATTTTTATGAAATAATTTGTTGAACTAAAGATACTTTGTTGACGTTTGACTCCATCAAAGTATATTTTGTGGACCTGTCCCAAAACATAGGTATGAAAGAATATTATAATAACTACCAAAATTTGGTACGAGACATATGGGCCATTTGCTTAAAGTAGATGGGAACTTACACTAGAAATGAATAGGATTTTGAAAGTCATTACTTAAGAAAGTTTTTTTAACCATTTCTAGGAATATGTTTGGAATTGGAATCCTTTTCCCACCAACCAATCACAAACTTTGGAATTCAAATCTAAGCCCTATCACATATATCCATGTGGACTCTTCAAGTAAATTCTTGGAACATCCACTACCAATATCATATACAAATATCCTTTTCTATTGACATGGACCAAAATCAAGCTTTATTTTTGTTACTACTTTGTAAAATAATGACATTTTCCATTTAAGTTCTTATGGAAATTTTGTGGTAAAATGATATATGGGTTGAAATGTTGTTTAAGGTATGACCATGTGAGTTAAATATATTGTTTGTAACTTTTAAATTTTCCCTCTTAGTCAACTTAACTTAAAGACTTACTAGAATTAATTTTTTTAAACTTACATGACTAAAGTGTTGTTTTTGAACTCTCAGACGCCAAATAAAAATTAAAATAAAATTTTTGGATTAAAAGTGCAATTTGCCTAAAAATATATAATTTTTAATAATTGAGTTTAAGATGAAAACATTATGTTATTTTAAACGAGCTAATATTAAAATAAAAAATAGTATTTTAAAATTAGTTAAAATAACAAAAGTATATGATATTTTGCTCGAAACTGAGTACAATAAATCATTTATAATTGATGAATAGTAAAAAAATACTTATTTTCTTCTTTTTTTACTTACAAATATTAATAAATTACTCCATTTTTTTCATTTCTTGAGTTGAACTCTACTAGACAAATAATAAAAAATAAATTAATTTACATTAAAGATGTACCCTCTAAATAAAATTTTTAATTTTAATTTAGTTATCTAAAAACAAAATGAATAGGAAATTAAATAATTCATTTTCTTATTAAAATTAAAATCTCAAATTATGCGATATATATATATATATATATTAGTCCAATCATCAATTTTGTACCTATGTATATAATTTTAGTCCAATTTATCATTTTTGTATATATGTATAAAATTTTAGTCCAATCCCAATTTCAAAATTGACGAAAACAAATATTGGTTTAAAATTTGTTGAAAAGGTAATTAAAATTGAGTTGAATTTGAATCACAAATTTATTAATTTAAATTAGTAAAATAAATAATATTTAATTTTAAATTATCTATATTAAAAGTATTTTACTTCCTAATGAATCATATTCAAAGTAAAAAATATATATATAATAATTAATTTCAACTTTAAAAAAGAACTACTCAATGTAGCATTTTTTATTATATAATTAAATTAGTTAATGTAACATAACAAAAATAATTTTAATTTTATTTAAACCATAAAAAATTAATTAATTTTTAAGTTAACTATATTAAAATAAACCCTAAATAATTAGAATGAAAAATTAAAATAATATAGAATTTAACCATTAATTAAATACAATCAAACATTTCATAAATTTAATATTTTAAAATCTGCATTACAAACCTAGGTTTTTTAAGCTTGCACTCCAAATCAAGACTTCTTTAACATGCATTCTTAAACTCAGGCTACCTAAACCCCTAGCTTAATCTCCCGATTTAACATTTCCAAGTTAAAGATTGCAAATTTGCGCACCAAACAACCTCTAAACACATATATAGAAATCTTTTACAATATAGAGACTAAATGGACATAGTTTTGAAAGTGGAATGACCCAATTTTTAATTTAACCTTTTGACTATTGAATCTTGGTTTGAGCTTACAAATTCATATAGTAGAGAGAAGTACATGTACTAACCATTTAAGCTAGAGTGATATTGATAAATTTTTATTTATTTTTTTGTTTGAGTTTGACAAGCGAGTGATTTAAATCTCTAACTTTTTTTTTATCAAAGGTATATATCAATTACTATTAAGTTATTTTCATTTTAGCGATATTGAGAAATAGTTATTTGAATTGCAAATGAATCGATTCTCATCATTAATTCATTAGCGTTAGTGCAATAAACTATATAATTAAATAAAAATAATGAACTATTTGGTGTATTGAGAGAGAAGATGCCAACTCTTACATATTTCATATCATTACCACCACAATTAGTTGATGGAAAAGAAAAGTCATTTTCTTAAATAAAAAAGAAAAGAAAAAGAAAGGGAACCTTTTTTTCCTTGAAATCGAAAAAGAAATGTGTTGTTGACCATTGTTATTGGAAATATGATATCATGTGTTTGGTTGACTTTTATAAGGAAGAATGTTTGTATCATATGCTTTATTAATACTTGATAGTAAAAATCACTATGATCTAGTTCCTTGTTTGATTTCAATATTAGAAAATTATTTTGGACCTAATTTCAAGATCGAACTCAGACACACATTAATTGAGGTGCATGTACACAACCAGTGCTCTAATCTATAAAGTTAATTAATTGTGTACACGCCGCCTCTTGAAGAGACGACATCCTGTGACAAATGATCCACATAACAATATCGTCTCTTGTTATCTGGACGAGGTTGTCTTTTCACTTAAAAATTTAAAATTAAAAAATATTTCAATACATAGTTTGAAGATTAATATATTTTAACAAGAAGTTTAAAGAAAAACAATAATTTAAAAAAGAAACTTCGTAAAAGTAGTATTTACCAGTATAGTTTTCAAAAACAAAAACTAAGAATCAAGGCTTTTGTTTGATCTCCATTTGATTTTTTATTTTGAAAAATTAAGCTTATAAATACTTCTTTCCATGGAAGAAAATTTCGGTCGACATGTCGAAATGTCGCTCGACATTTCGACATGTCGACAACTTCGATATTTCCATGGGCGAATGTCGTTTTTCCCCCCCTTTCCACGATATGTCATCGACATCTCGAAATGTCGACGACATTTCCATCGTTTTTTTTTTATAAAAAATTTGTCAAATGTCCATTTCACATATGCCATCAATAATAAAATTTTTAACTTAATAGGACTTGATTTATGAACCCCAACCCAATAGATTTTGGGATTTCTTTAATTGTGAATTTTAACAAGAGTGAGTGTGGTTTTATCTGTGAGAGAATGATTTCATCCTTCATAACCAATGTGGGACAAATCTTTTTTCTCACAAACTACACCCTCCACTCTCTCCCTTGCTTTATTATTATTTTTGTATTTATTTCCTCTTTTATTATTTCTTTTTTTTTGGAAGAAAACTTAATTAAAAAAATATATTTTTTACAAATTTGATTTTGTTTCTTTTTTAAAAAACAAATGGTTATGTATTTTAATTAAATTATGTTATTAGCTAGTATCTACTTATCTCTTTTTCAAATTCCTGCTTATCATCGCATGTCAATCGATATTTGTATCTAAATATTGTGTTAATTTTTAAATGTGATGCTTAAAAGTGGTTCATTATAGTCTAATTAACCCACAATCAAAGTTTCATTGGTTAATTCAAACAATTTCCATCAATTTCCATCAATTTCCGTAAATTTTCCCGAAATTTCCATCGACATTTCCATAAAATCTGGACCTCGACATTTCCATCGAGATCGACATTTTAAACCTTGCTTCTTCCACACCTATGAATTTTTTGTTTTGTTATCTATTTTTTACCAATGTTTTCAAAATTCAAACTAATTTTTTTTTCAAAAACACTACAAGAAAAGTATTCTTTCCCGACGTGCATCTTTCCGACGCACGAACTTGCCTTGAGATGAGAGGTTTTTTCTGACGCGTGCATGCACGCATCGGGAATGCCTTAAACTTGGATTTTTCCGACGTGGTGCTCATTCACGCGTCGGCATAGTGGAGTTATCTCGACGCGTATTCCACGCACGTCGGGAACATATTGGAAATTTAGATTTTGCCAACGCGCAACTATCCACGCGTCGGCATAGTTGAGCTATGTTGACGCAGAGAAATCCATGTGTTGGCATAGCTTGCACTTTTGCATGGCGTCGGAAAAAGTCTTCATTTTCACGAAAATGAAAACCTCCCTCTCATTTTCTCTTTCGCGCACTCGGAACATGTTGAACATTTGGGTTTTGCCGATGCGCATCTATGTCGACGCACACTTAAACACCGTCGGAAAAAGTCTGGTTAAAAAATAAACAATCCTCTTCATTTTCACAAAAACGAAACATTTCTTCTCATTTTCTCTCTCGAGCGCCTCCTGCCCTTTTCTCAATCTCCTGCCGTGAGTTCGTCGTGGGTTCACCGGCGTTGTCCGTCGTGGATCATTCGTCGCCGCAGTCCGTCGTGAGTTTCAGTTTTTGAAACTCTGTCTCCTCCTCCACCTTGTCCCCCAATTCCTCGTGGCCACCTCCCCACTACCTCGCTGCCTCTGACCTTGTCGTCGGCGGAGCCGCTAGTGACTTTTTTTTTATTGTTTAAATTTGATAAAATGATTACTAAAATGTTCTAAAATTTTTAAAATTAAAAGTTTTAGGGATAGATTATCAATTTTTTTTTTTTTAATGTAGTTCTAAATTTCTTAAAATCTTGAGAAAATTAAAAATTTTATGAGGTATTACCTTATTGTTTGTATGTTTCGTGAATATAGTTTTTAAAAGATAAATTATAAAATAATTGTATAAGAATGTGTCTAAATCATTTAGGTTTGATTAGAAATTATTGTTTAGGTATTTGGTTAATGTAAGAAAGGTACAAATTTCTTAGGACTTATTAGAACTTTTAAAACTTTTAAGTCTATTTGGTGCAAAATGTTAATATGAGATTAAGTAATTAATTAAAGATGAAGTAACCTTGAAAATAGTTTAGTTTTAGATGGAGTTGACTTGGGGTGTTTCATTTAGTTTTCATGAAGTATTTGATTTAATTTAGTGTGAGTAAGAGTTTGTAAATTTAGTTCGTTGTTAGAAGTTTGATCTAGTTCTTTTGAAATAATTTTTATTTGTTGGAGATTCATGAAAGTTGTTTACATAGTAGTAGTTTATTTTTTTTATAGAGTTTGATGGCATTGAAGTTGTTCGGTAAAAAGTTTTTATGGAGGGGAAGGGGTGTTTGATTTCATGTTAGCTTTGTTTGAAAATTAATTAGATATTTAGTTAGAGTTGAAATTTAGGGTTAAATTATGAATTGGCATGTTTTGCTTTGTTACCTTATGATTTGCTTGTTTGTTTGTTACTTGAGTGAGAGTTTGTAAATTTAGTTTGTTGTCAGATCTTTGGTTCGTTGTTAATAATTTTTGTTTGTTAGAGTTTCATAGAAGTTGTTTACATAGTATAGTGGTTTATTTTTATATAGTTTTGAACAACTTAAAGTTTGTTTTTTTAAATGGCTAATAATTAAAAAGTTGTATCTATGTCGACGCGCAAAAGCAATGTGTCGGCATAACCCATATATGTCGACGCCAATTCGAGTGTGTCGGCAGAAAGACTTCACTCACATTATGTCGACGTCACCCATCACCGTGTCGGCATAGACACTCTATGTCGACGCGCCAAAATTGGTGTCGACAGAAATGCCACAAACTGGGCTAGTTGACGCCATATATTGGCGTGTCGATATAGAGCGTCTATGCCGATGCATCAATTAGAGCGCGTCGGTAAAGGCAATGTCGACGCCACTGACTGCATCGACAAAGCCTATTCCGACGTGTTTTCTATATTTTCCCAATGAATTGCCGCGTTGGAAAAGACTCCTCTTCTTGTAGTGAAAATAGTTTTGAACAACTTAAAACTTTTTTTAAAATGGATAATAATTAAAAAGTTTCCTTAGTAAAGATGAAACATGATAAAAAAAATAGTGAGAAAATAAACCCAATTTAAAAAAAAACAGAATAAATCAAATGATTATCCAATAGAACTCAAGTAGTTATCAAACAGGACATTAAATTTTTCTAATTAAAAAAAAAAAAGAAAACTCTAACTAAACATCGAATAAAAAGTGTTTGGAAGAGAAGACCACCAACATAGAAAATTTTCAGTAATTAAAATATCATTTTGATTTCTGTACTTTAAGTTTCATTTTATTTTTAAGGAGTCGGTTGGATTGGGAAGTTGGGGAGAGTGCAGTTGAGAGGCGTTAGTAACTGCCACAACTCCTTGTTTGGCCCAAGAGTTATTAATTCATCTTTTGTGGGTCCCACACATTTATTAACTCATTACTCAACTCCTTCTTATGGGCTTCACATATTTATTAACTTTTTCTCCAACTTCCATAACTCTTTTTTCAACTCCTTATAATAGGTCCCACAACTTTTACATCTCATTTTTTCTTCACCCTATCTCACTCCTACATCTCCGAGAAAATTTCTAGTCGAGTACTCCCTACCTCTTCAAATGTATGGTTGTCATTTGTCAATTTCCTTTACCATTAAAATTAAATATAAATTCATAGTACAATTTTTTTCTCTCTTCCTCAACTAACGTTTTCTTTATTTAATAACTTTTTTCTCTCTCTTTAATTGAAAAAAAATATAAATTCACCATTTTTTACCTTTTATCTTCCATTTGTTTCTATTTTTTTTTACACTAATTAAAACTTATTTTATTAAAAAAAGTTTAAGACTAATTCAAAACATCATCTTCTTTATCTTCTCTTCTCCACCAAAATCTCCATTACTTTCATTTGTAAAAGGTTTGCGCTCCAACTATTTTTATCAAATTTTTTCTTCTTTTTTTTTCTTTTCTCTTTATTTTTGACACATTTATATATTTTTCATTTATTTCTTGAATGTAGAAATATTTAGATATATTCATCTATACTTAAAAAGAAGTCTTGAGGTATCTTATGTTTAAGTTTTTTTTTTTTTATTCTTTTTAGTTTATTGTTTATTTTATAAACTTTGATAATGTGTGTATGTATATTTTTTTCTTTTATTTTTGTCATTTTGAGTATTATTATTATTATTAAATTTTAGATTTAGTTGATAATTTTGTTGTTGAATCAATTACTAGCTCAGAACATCTACATTTGAGTAAGTTTTTACCTTGATTGAACATATAAATTACACTTTTTGCTTCATATATTTTTTATAAAGTCGATTATTATAATTCTTGTAGGAGATATCGACTTAAATGATGATATTGATTTAAATTCTATTGAAGTAGACAACTCCATTGAAGTAAAAAATGAGGCAGAAAAACCAATACAAAAAAAACTTAAACATAAGACATAACATACCTAAATACTTCTTTTAAGTATGAAAGAATATATCCAAATATTTCTATATTCATGAAATAAATGAAAAATATAGAAATATGGTAGAAATAAAGATAAAAAAAAAGAAAAAGAGAAAAATTGATAAAAAATAGTTGGAGTACAAAGATTTTACCAATGAAAGTAATAGAGATTTTGGTGGAGAAAATGAAGATAAAGAAAGATAAATTTTAAATAAATTTTAAACTTTTTTTAATAAAATAAGTTTTAATTAGTGTAAAAAAAATAGAAACAAATAGAAGATAAAAGGTCAAAAAAATCGTGAATTTATATTTTTTTTCAATTAAAGAGAGAAAGAAGTTATTAAATAAAAAAAAAACGTTAGTTGAGGGAGAGAGAAAGAAATATCCTATAAATTTATATTTAATTTTAACAGTAAAGAAATTGACAAATGACGACCATGCATTTGAAGAGGTAGGGAGTACTCCCAATTATAGGACTAGAAAATTTTCCTACATCTCTCTACTATTCTCTCCTTTCTCTCTTTTTTTTTTAATTTCTTAATTAACAAAATTATTTATTTTGTATATATATTTTATTTAAAAAATATTTTTATTTTAATCTTAATAATTTTAATATATTTTTTAACATAATTATATTTCTTTTTATTTCATACTTTCATTTTTGAAATATAAATTATATAAAAATATTTTAATTATGATATTATTATTTCATTTAAATTCTTATTGTAAATTAGAATACTACGTAACATATTGTTTAATTGACAAAAATTTATCTATCTCACTTCATTTACATGTCATTTATGTTTGTTTTTTTTTACTTTAAACAAAAATTACTCCTAACAAGTAGCAACCCGTTTTTTTTTTTCTTATTCTTTTATTAATAGCTAAAAATATATATAGTTTTATGAATTGAATATAAGAAAAACATATTTTAAACTAATTTCTATTACAATTTAAGAAATAACATTAAAAATTGTTAATGTCTTAAAAACAAATTGATATTCAAATTAACTATGTTCAAAATAAAAGGTCAAATAATTTTTTATTCCAACCTTACTAAATAGAATTTGATAAATAACATAAATGTATAGTAATATAAACAAAAGTATATATGATATTCATTTGGCATATGATGTTAAAAAATATATTCATTTTGAACTGAGTTGTTTTAAAATCAATATTTGATATTTTTTTACTTAGGTATTTAAAACTTTAAATAATATATTTTTGAATAGTTAATATGAGAGATATTGAAAAAATAATGTGGGGTATTTTTATCATAAACACATGTATTATTTTTGTGTTGGAACAATGAAGTTGACATGCCTTGTGCATTCACTGCTTGTTGACAATATGAAAATTGTCATTCTTGTCGTTTTTAATTGAATTTCTTAAAATATATTAGATTGATTAAATATCAAAGGTTAATTAACCAATTACATTGAGTAATTAAAAATATTAAATATTAAATTTTGCACGAAGAAAATATATTTGCTAAGGTTGAATAACAAATCTTAAATTAAAGTTCTTAAATTGATGTAAATATTTTATTAAACTTCAAAAAATAAATCCATTACATTAATGTAATATTAAAATAAGAGTGTGAGATATTTTTTCTTCAAGAATTTGTTTTCTTTAAGTGAAATTTTAAAATATAAATAAATTAATAGAAATTTAAAAAATATATATAAATCTTAAGATTTATGGGAACAATTTTACAATAATAAAAATTTGAGAAATTGTAGAAAGAAATTGAGAATTTGACACCAGAACTCCAAATTAATAAATATGCACCCAAATACAGACTTCAGAACTCCTACTCCATGCAACTGCTTGCCCCAAACACAGTTTCTCAGAAGAGTAAACAACTTTACACCCCAAACACAAACTTTAGAACTCCTCAGACTTCTTTACTCCTATTCCCTGCAACTCCTACTCTCCCAACTCCTCAATAATCCAAACGTCCTCTAAAGGTTTAAATTTAGTATCTTTAAAATTTAGTTTAATTCCCGTACTCTTAATAAAGTTTCTTAAAAAATAGTCATTGTTGTTAGTTTTGGGTTAATCTAAGGTTAAAAATGAGAAGGAAAAAAAAAAAAAAAAACTCAAGCTTTCTCTCTTACAAACATTATCTCTTTCTTTTAACTTTCTCTCTCTTTGATCTTTACTTCTAGTTTCTCCACCTTTTCTCTTTACTTCTTCAACTTAAGAAACTAAAATTGCTACGCTTGAATAGAAAAGTTGTCTTCAATGGCTTTTTATTTATTCATCTTCCACTTTGTATTTCTTTCGGTGAGAGCTTTTCCTCTAAAAAAAATACCATTATTGTCTTTACTCTGATAACCTTATTGTCAGAAGAGTAATTAAATAAATAGATAACTGGTATTAAAATTAAAATTCAAGTCAAGTATAGAATTTAAAGCAAAAATCCCATAAAATCTTCTCTATCAAAGAATCCCCTAAATTTCTTTGTAAATGGGTTGCTTAAAATCTTTTTGGATCAATCAGCTATATAAATATATATATTTAGCTTTTCTGATTTTGGGGTTTATTTTCTCTATTTCTGTAAACAAATCTCACTTTTTTTTTTTTCAAATCCATACGGAATTTGGGTTTCATTTGTGGTGGTGCAGAAGAGGACCCAATAGTGATGGAGAGGAGTGGTTGAAGAAGGAAGGAGACCACAAATAAAGATGGAAGCGACCAAAAGTCAAAATGAAGATAGAAAGGAAGACAACGAAAGAAAGTTGAGGAGAGAGAATTTGTTTGGAACGCTATTAGGCAATAATAACCAACACGGGTTCTTTTAACGTGTTTTGGTTGGAGTTACTATGATTGAGTCATCGAAAAGGAAGGTGCACCTTGTTGGTATAGGTAGAGCTATCAATTCTTTTAAGTTTTTCTCAACTATACTTTCTTATCCTAATGGTTACTCTCATGTACTCTTCTTCCTCGTGCACCATACTTTCATATCCTCAAGATCCCTTTCATTCAAATGTGGACTCGGTTCATTCATACACCCCTATTCCTCGGGCGTCACAATTATAGTTTGTGAGATCATATAATATTATTTAAAATATAGTCTTGGTTATAATAGTTTGTTTGGGGTGAAAAATATTTCATAGGTTATAATAATACATGTTATCATAACATGTAAGATGTACCCCAAACAACCCTAAATGTACCGTGATTAAAATTGAACATTTGAAAGTACATGGACTAAATAAAAAAATGAAATTCAAAATATAAGAACCAAAATGATATTTTAATAAAAATATTTCTCACCTCTTTCATTGAATGGTTGCCACGTGGCCATTCTTCTTCGATTCTCTCTCTCCAAAGAACTTCTCTCTCTAAATTTGTTCTTTCTAATCAGAAGTGGTGATCGATTAATAGGCTTTGAATTTGATTTCAGATCAAAAGAAAACTGAAAACAGAAGAATAATGGAGAGGAAACGCAGAAATTATGGATGTCCATTTACCTGCGGAGACGGGGCCCGCGATGACCCGCCCCTAACGAGGTGGAGAATCCCTGTTTAGGTGGAGAATGGGGAGGGAGCAGGGATGGTTTTTTCCCGTCCCCACTCCCCATTCTCCGCTCCCCGCTCTCCGTCCCCGTCCCGATTTATTGTTATTATTTAAATATATATATATATATATAATAAACCATAATTCTAAAATTTTATTAAATGTCATTTTACTTTTTAAAGAAAATTGAAAAAAAAAAGTCTCTTAAATAGAAATTTCTAATGAGTAATTAACCATTTAAATAAAAAAAATTAAAAAAGAAAAAGAAATTTTGTAATAAAATATAGAAAAATAGAAATTATAAACTTAATTATTCTCATGAATCTCCGCTTCGCTTCGCAAAATTAAATGAGAAATTTCGCGTGGATAGAGAATAAAATGAAGGGCGGAGACGGAGACGGGAAAGACGGAGACGGGAAGTCATTCCCGAGCCCCGCCTCGTGGACATTGAAATAGACGTCATTTAAATTGGTGGTGCAAATTAAAGTTTTAATTTAAAAGAATAGCCACGTGGTATTCATTCAATGGGGAAGTTAGGAAAATTAATTTCATTTAAAAGAGTGGTCACGTGGTAGCCATTCAATAGAGAGGTAGAGAAAATTTCCCCCCATTTACGTCCTAGTAGTTTGGCCTTCCCAACAATCTTAAATAAAATTTGTGTTTTTTTTTCTCTTCAGAAATAAACAAATACAAACGAAATTACAAATTAAGTAAATTTTGGAGACTTTTTCACTTTAGGAAAAATTTGGGTTTTTTTTCTTTTCTTGGTATTGAAACGCGTGGTGTTGAAGTGGGTTGCACAAAATTTTGATACAACTTAAGTTGGGTTCTTCCTGATTTATATGAAAAAAATTGATGATAGATCAAAAAAAATAGAGATTTATCCGGTATTGAATTCAACTGGACGAAATTTCTACTTTTCAACACACTTATGTCCAACAACTCATATAATTTTCTCATTTAAGCCTCGAACAAACCAATCAATTCTTCCACTTTGTTTTTTTATCATTTCATGAAATATTGGTATTGAGTTTCCATCACCCATTTTGTGGTGGCATTTAATGTGAAATTGGAGGTGAAGATACAGACAATAAAATGTTGAGAAAAAACCTCCCAACATTAGGAATAAGCAGAAATAAATCGAGAAATTAAAAGAAACCAACAAAATAAGAGACACAAGAATTTACGTGGAAAAACTCCAAACCCTAGAAAAAAACCACGAACAGAAAGAAATTCCACTATGTGAAAAATTGTTACAATTACATGTAATTCTCTCCCCCCGACCCCAATTACAAAAACACTCTCCCAAAGCTTATACCACTCACACCCTTCTTCCCACTCTCGGATCGTAGAATATATAAAGAGGAATTTAACTAGAGTTAGTACACCAAGCTTAAAAGTGTTTCTAAACGGGATGCTTTGAAACCAAAGTCATGTACTCCTTTTATAGTGTCGGAGCTCATCACTTTCTTTGCACCTTTCGGATGTGGGACAATTTCACTTCTAATATATTGCCAAAAGCCCAACAATTTCCACCTTTGCAAGATATTTGAAGAATCCACATCTTTTTCTTTGCATCATTGTTGTCTTTACCGACAATCATAATCCTCAACACGTAGAACTATAACCTACTCCACCATAAAAGTAGACCACTTGGAATGTCACCTTCCAAGACTTTCCTTTTCGTCACATGTCGATATACCCAGCTGAAATTTATGATGCCACACACCTTGCATAGCCGCCAAGTCAATGCCCGTGTGCAAACTTGTGGAATCGCTAACATCACATCCTCTATCATGGCAAAGCGGACATACCATAAGGATGAATTCTGTCTTTCTTCAGAAGATGTCACCATCTCCCCTGACGAGAGAGACCATGTTAGCATCCGACCTAGAGCCTTTTGACGAACTTCTTTACTGGACTCATAAAACTTGACATATCTGCACCCCTCCTAGTGAATTTGCAATTAGTGAACAACTATAACCCGTTTCAAGAAATATTTTCTCGATGTGGAAGCTCGCATAATGCACGCAACCACAAAGCATACTCGAAACTCAAGAACCTAAACCTCTCGATACCACTTGTTGGGGAACAAAACTCCCAACACTAGGAATAAGCGAAATAAACCGAGAAATTAAAAGAAACCAACAAAATAAGAGACACAAGAATTTACGTGGAAAAACTCCAAACCCGAGAAAAAAAACCACGAACAGAAAGAAATTCCACTATGTGAAAAATTGTTACAATTACATAGAATTCTCTCCCCGACCCCCAATTACAAAAACACACTCTCCCAAAGCTTATACCACTCACACCCTTCTTCCCACTCTCGGATCGTAGAGAATATAAAGAGGAATTTAACTAGAGTTAGACACCAAGCTTAAAGTGTTTCTAACCGGGATGCTTTGAAACCAAAGTCATGTACTCCTTTTATAGTGTCGAGAGCCCATCACTTTCTTGCACCTTTCAGATGTGGGACAATTTCACTTCTAATATATTGCCAAAAGCCCAACAATTTCCACCTTTGCAAGATATTTGAAGAATCCACATCTTTTTGCTGCATCATTGTCTTTACCGACAATCATAATCCTCAACACAGAGAACTATAACCTACTCCACCATAAAAGTAGACCACTTGGAATGTCACCTTCCAAGACTTTCCTTTTTCGTCACATGTCGATATACCCAGCTGAAATTTATGATGCCACACACCTTGCATAGCCGCCAAGTCAATGCCCGTGTGTAAACTTGTGGAATCGCTAACATCACATCCTCTATCATGGCAAAGCGGACATACCATAAGGATGAATTGTCTTTCTTCGTAAGATGTCACCATCTCCCCCACGAGAGAGACCATGTTAGCATCCACCTAGAGCCTTTTGACGAACTTCTTTACTGGACTCATAAAACTTGACATATCTCGCACTCTCCTAGTGAATTTGCAATTAGTGAACAACTATAACCCGTTTCAAGAAATATTTTCTGATGTGGAAGCTCAGACAATGCTGCAACCACAAAGCATACTCAGAAACTCAAGAACCTAAACCTCTGATACCACTTGTTGGGAACAAAACTCCCAACACTAGGAATAAGCAGAAATAAACCGAGAAATTAAAAGAAACCAACAAAATAAGAGACACAAGAATTTACGTGGAAAAACTCCAAACCCGGGAAAAAAAACCACGAACAGAAAGAAATTCCACTATGTGAAAAATTGTTACAATTACATAGAATTCTCTCCCCGACCCCCAATTACAAAAACACTCTCCCAAAGCTTATATCACTCACACCCTTCTTCCCACTCTCAGATCAGAGAATATAAAGAGGGAATTTAACTAGAGTTAGTACACCAAGCTTAAAGTGTTTCTAACTGGGATGCTTTGAAACCAAAGTCATAGACTCCTTTTATAGTGTCAGGAGCCCATCACTTTCTTGCACCTTTCAGATGTGGGACAATTTCACTTCTAATATATTGCCAAAAGCCCAACAATTTCCACCTTTGCAAGATATTTGAAGAATCCACATCTTTTTGCTGCATCATTGTCTTTACCGACAATCATAATCCTCAACACAGAGAACTATAACCTACTCCACCATAAAAGTAGACCACTTGGAATGTCACCTTCCAAGACTTTCCTTTTTCGTCATATGTCGATATACCCAGCTGAAATTTATGATGCCACACACCTTGCATAGCCGCCAAGTCAATGCCCGTGTGCAAACTTGTGGAATCGCTAACATCACATCCTCTATCATGGCAAAGCAGACATACCATAAGGATGAATTCTGTCTTTCTTCAGAAGATGTCACCATCTCCCCTGACGAGAGAGACCATGTTAGCATCCGACCTAGAGCCTTTTGACGAACTTCTTTACTGGACTCATAAAACTTGACATATCTCGCACCCTCCTAGTGAATTTGCAATTAGTGAACAACTATAACCCGTTTCAAGAAATATTTTCTGATGTGGAAGCTCAGACAATGCTGCAACCACAAAGCATACTCAGAAACTCAAGAACCTAAACCTCTGATACCACTTGTTGGGAAAAAAACTCCCAACACTAGGAATAAGCAGAAATAAACCGAGAAATTAAAAGAAACCAACAAAATAAGAGATACAAGAATTTACGTGGAAAAACTCCAAACCCGGAGAAAAAAACCACGAATGTAAAGAAATTCCACTATGTGAAAAATTGTTACAATTACATAGAATTCTCTCCCCTCGACCCCAATTACAAAAACACTCTCCCAAAGCTTATACCACTCACACCCTTCTTCCCACTCTCGGATCGTAGAATATAAAGAGGAATTTAACTAGAGTTAGTACACCAAGCTTAAAGTGTTTCTAACCGGGATGCTTTGAAACCAAAGCCATGAGACTCCTTTTATAGTGTCGTGAGCCCATCACTTTCTTGCACCTTTCAGATGTGGGACAATTTCACTTCTAATATATTGCCAAAAGCCCAACAATTTCCACCTTTGCAAGATATTTGAAGAATCCACATCTTTTTGCTGCATCATTGTCTTTACCGACAATCATAATCCTCAACACAGAGAACTATAACCTACTCCACCATAAAAGTAGACCACTTGGAATGTCACCTTCCAAGACTTTCCTTTTCGTCACATGTCGATATACCAAAATTGAAATTTATGATGCCACACACCTTGCATAGCCGCCAAGTCAATGCCCGTGTGTAAACTTGTGGAATCGCTAACATCACATCCTCTATCATGGCAAAGCGGACATACCATAAGGATGAATTCTGTCTTTCTTCAGAAGATGTCACCATCTCCCCTGACGAGAGAGACCATGTTAGCATCCGACCTAGAGCCTTTTGACGAACTTCTTTACTGGACTAGTAAAACTTGACATATCTGCACCCCTCCTAGTGAATTTGCAATTAGTGAACAACTATAACCCGTTTCAAGAAATATTTTCTGATGTGGAAGCTCAGACAATGCTGCAACCACAAAGCATACTCAGAAACTCAAGAACCTAAACCTCTGATACCACTTGTTGGGAACAAAACTCCCAACACTAGGAATAAGCAGAAATAAACCGAGAAATTAAAAGAAACCAACAAAATAAGAGACACAAGAATTTACGTGGAAAAACTCCAAACCCGGAGAAAAAAACCACGAACAGAAAGAAATTCCACTATGTGAAAAATTGTTACAATTACATAGAATTCTCTCCCCGACCCCAATTACAAAAACACTCTCCCAAAGCTTATACCACTCACACCCTTCTTCCCACTCTCAGATCAGAGAATATAAAGAGGGAATTTAACTAGAGTTAGTACACCAAGCTTAAAGTGTTTCTAACTGGGATGCTTTGAAACCAAAGTCATAGACTCCTTTTATAGTGTCAGGAGCCCATCACTTTCTTGCACCTTTCAGATGTGGGACAATTTCACTTCTAATATATTGCCAAAAGCCCAACAATTTCCACCTTTGCAAGATATTTGAAGAATCCACATCTTTTTGCTGCATCATTGTCTTTACCGACAATCATAATCCTCAACACAGAGAACTATAACCTACTCCACCATAAAAGTAGACCACTTGGAATGTCACCTTCCAAGACTTTCCTTTTTCGTCATATGTCGATATACCCAGCTGAAATTTATGATGCCACACACCTTGCATAGCCGCCAAGTCAATGCCCGTGTGCAAACTTGTGGAATCGCTAACATCACATCCTCTATCATGGCAAAGCGGACATACCATAAGGATGAATTCTGTCTTTCTTCAGAAGATGTCACCATCTCCCCTGACGAGAGAGACCATGTTAGCATCCGACCTAGAGCCTTTTGACGAACTTCTTTACTGGACTCATAAAACTTGACATATCTGCACCCCTCCTAGTGAATTTGCAATTAGTGAACAACTATAACCCGTTTCAAGAAATATTTTCTGATGTGGAAGCTCGCATAATCTTTGCAAACCACAAAGCATACTCGAAACTCAAGAACCTAAACCTCTCGATACCACTTGTTGGGAAAAAAACTCCCAACACTAGGAATAAGCAGAAATAAACCGAGAAATTAAAAGAAACCAACAAAATAAGAGATACAAGAATTTACGTGGAAAAACTCCAAACCCGGAGAAAAAAACCACGAACAGAAAGAAATTCCACTATGTGAAAAATTGTTACAATTACATAGAATTCTCTCCCCGACCCCAATTACAAAAACACTCTCCCAAAGCTTATACCACTCACACCCTTCTTCCCACTCTCAGATCAGAGAATATAAAGAGGGAATTTAACTAGAGTTAGTACACCAAGCTTAAAGTGTTTCTAACTGGGATGCTTTGAAACCAAAGCCATAGACTCCTTTTATAGTGTCAGGAGCCCATCACTTTCTTGCACCTTTCAGATGTGGGACAATTTCACTTCTAATATATTGCCAAAAGCCCAACAATTTCCACCTTTGCAAGATATTTGAAGAATCCACATCTTTTTGCTGCATCATTGTCTTTACCGACAATCATAATCCTCAACACAGAGAACTATAACCTACTCCACCATAAAAGTAGACCACTTGGAATGTCACCTTCCAAGACTTTCCTTTTTCGTCACATGTCGATATACCCAGCTGAAATTTATGATGCCACACACCTTGCATAGCCGCCAAGTCAATGCCCGTGTGCAAACTTGTGGAATCGCTAACATCACATCCTCTATCATGGCAAAGCGGACATACCATAAGGATGAATTCTGTCTTTCTTCAGAAGATGTCACCATCTCCCCTGACGAGAGAGACCATGTTAGCATCCGACCTAGTGCCTTTTGACGAACTTCTTTACTGGACTCATAAAACTTGACATATCTGCACCCCTCCTAGTGAATTTGCAATTAGTGAACAACTATAACCCGTTTCAAGAAATATTTTCTGATGTGGAAGCTCAGACAATGCTGCAACCACAAAGCATACTCAGAAACTCAAGAACCTAAACCTCTGATACCACTTGTTGGGAACAAAACTCCCAACACTAGGAATAAGCAGAAATAAACCGAGAAATTAAAAGAAACCAACAAAATAAGAGACACAAGAATTTACGTGGAAAAACTCCAAACCCGGAGAAAAAAACCACGAACAGAAAGAAATTCCACTATGTGAAAAATTGTTACAATTACATAGAATTCTCTCCCCGACCCCAATTACAAAAACACTCTCCCAAAGCTTATACCACTCACACCCTTCTTCCCACTCTCAGATCATAGAATATAAAGAGGGAATTTAACTAGAGTTAGTACACCAAGCTTAAAGTGTTTCTAACTGGGATGCTTTGAAACCAAAGCCATAGACTCCTTTTATAGTGTCAGGAGCCCATCACTTTCTTGCACCTTTCCGATGTGGGACAATTTCACTTCTAATATATTGCCAAAAGCCCAACATAAAATTTGTATATTTTTAATTAGGATACTTTAAGTCATTTTTTATTTTTTTTCAAATATATATATATAGGGTACAAGATCTTAATTAGATGGCCCTTTTTGTCCATTCATGATCAAGATTTCTTCTACAAGTAATGTGAAAAGTTAAGTCTCAATTCTTATCTTCTTTTTCATAGTGAAAAATACAGAAAAATAAATAAATAAATAAAGTATATTAGTTAGGAGTGAACAAAAAAATACCGAAAACCGACTCGATCGACCGAAACCGACTGCACTGAGGGTGGTCGGTCGGATTTGTGTCTTTTTCGGTCGATTTGGGTCACTCGGTTTGAGTAATCACTCAATCGACCGATAACTTAAAAAAAATATTATATATATAATAATAATAATAATTAAAAAACTAAAAAACTAAAAAGATTTTCTCAAAATATATTAAATAATAATTAAATAATAATTATAAATTATTAAATAATAATAAAATAATAATTATAAATATTAACTTAATTAAATAAATATTTAAAAATATATATATAAACCGACCAAATGAATTACTGGTTAGATTGGGTCGAAAAACCGAATTTCCGACCGACCGATGTTCACCCCTAGTATTAGTAATGTATCAATGATATTCTCTCTATATATATGCCATATGTAACATATTTGTATACTCTTGATAAACTACTTATATACTTATATGAATGAGTTTTTTTTTTTTTTTTGCATAGTTTATCAATGATATACTTTATCAACCGTATATCATTGTTAGACCACTGATATACTTGGCAAGAAATATAAGAATATTTTTGACTTTTTGGGTAGTCTGTTGGACTGAGGTTTTTTTTTTTTTTCAAATTAAATAAAAAGTAGACACACCTATCATTGAGTAATTTTTTTTATTATTATCCATGGAAGTAGCCCTTTTTTATTTCTTGTTCTCTCAAATTTTATATTAAAAAGTTAAAATTTTATTCGAAAAGCAGTTTTTTTTATATATATATAAAAAATAGATTTTTAAAAACATTCATTGTGCATTTAATAAGTAAAAAGCAATAAAATAATGCATCTATTTTATGTTTTGAAAAATCGAAATATATATATATATATATCTTAAAATTTTGAAAGAACTCTAAAAAATGAGAAATCTATAAAACTAGTAACAACTACTCGATATTATAAACCATCGTAGCCAACATACTTAGAATTTAATATCTTATGTGTTTTCAGACAACCAAATAATATGTGGTAGGATCAAACCATTATTCCATGAAATTAGTCGAGATACATGTAAGTTAGCTCGGTCACTCACGAATATATAAAAAAAAATCTAGATATATAAAACTAAAGAAAACAATATATTTCTCATAATAAGAAAAAAAAATGAAAATACAAGAATACTACCAAATTGCCCATCTATCACAATTGATTACAATTACTAATTAGCCTTTTTCAACAAACCTAACCATCACACATACACCCATACAGTTTACATAAACATAGCTGGATATCTCTTGCATATTCCTATTACAAATAGTATTAACTATATTTTTTGCCTATTATGTATATAAAATATTTGTCCAATTCAAAAATATATTATTTAGGTCCATTCCCCTAAATATATTTTCTCAAACTACAATTGATTGAGACCAAGTATGAAAGATTATTATAATAACTACCATTAATTCGGTACGAGGTACGTGGGGTATTTTAATATTTAGACTCCGTTTGAAATTAATTTTGAAGACTTTAATGTATTTAGACTTCGTTTAAAATTAATTTTAGACTCCCTTTTTAAACAAAATCATTTTTTAAATCACATTGCAATAGTTTTTAGCTTTCAACTTTCACAAGAACATGGTGTACTCGCTGATAAATTTTTTTAAATTCCCTTTTTATCCTTCCAAATCTAACTGTTTTCTAATATTGTGATTCACAATTTTTTTTTTATAACAACTGTTTTTCATAATATTTTATCCAATCATTTAAAGCAAACAAAATATAGTTTTTAATTTAAACTACATAACATTTTACATAATTATCTTTAAAAAAATTTAAACTAAATGTTAACACAACCTCATGCATAATTGCAACACTATACCTATTTTGGTATAAGGATAACAGACTTTCACATATCTCCACAATAGTACGATATTGTCCTCTTTGGTCATCAACCCTCATGGCTAAAAGGTCTCAGATCAATGGAGATAGTGTGTCCCTCATATGGTAAACTCATGATCTTCCCCTGTGAGACTTTTGTTTGCACTCCTAACCTTAGATCTCGTTTGATAACTATTTGATTTTTGAAAACTAAGCCTAAAAATACTACTTCTACTAATGTGTTTTTATGTTTTCTTATCTACTTTCTACCAATGCTTTTAAATACCAAGCCAAGTTTTGAAAACTAAGAAAAGTAGTTTTCAAAAACTTATTTTTATTTTTAAATTTAACTAGAAACTTAAATGATACCTCAAGAAAAATTGAAATCATTGTATACGAGATGAAGAGAAATGATGGAAAAACAAGTATAATTTTCAAAAACCAAAAACCAAAAACAAAAAATGTTAGGTAATTTACCTAACACTATATCTAATTTTTTCGGCATGTTTCATAATCATTTGGTTTTTCGTTTTTCGTTTTTGAAAATTAAGCGTATAAATATTATTTTCACCTATGACTTTCCATGTTTTCTTATGTAATTTTTAGATGTGTTTTCAAAACTTCAAAAACCAAATCAAGTTTTGAAAACTAAAAAAAATAGTTTTTGGAATTTAGCTAAGAATTCAAGTATTTTCTTAATCGATGGATGAGAAGATGAAAGCCATCATTAGAAAAATGATGAGAAAACAAGTAAAATTTTTATAAACAAAAAGCCAAATGGTTATCAAACACCGCATTTTTTACATTTGAAATTCCCCAAACTAATTGATTTCATATAATAACTTGACTTTTTACAAAGTGCAATTGGCTACCATAATAATTTATTCAATATCCTACAACCCTTTCCAAACTAAACCCAAGTTGACTTAGATGGAACTTTCATTAGAAATGATAGGGGAATTTAGAGGAAAGAGATGAAGGGATTTTGAAAGTCATTAGTTAAGAGGGTTTGTAAACATTTCTAGGAATATGTTTGGAAACCTTTTTCAATTGACATTATAAAATTAAACTTTGTTTCTATAATACTTTGACTGTGAGAATGGGACTTTCCATTTAAATTCTTGTTGAAATTTTGTGCTAAAATGTTGTCTATAGTATGACCTTGTGAGTTTCCAAGAAACTTCAAATAGTATGTTATATTTTATAAATTTGGTTAAGTTTTAAGTCTATATTAGTTTCAAAGAAAGTTAAGTTTAAGTCCTATATGAGTACTTAATATATTTTTTTAAAAAAAAATTAGCACGTCTTTGAAGATTGCCTTTAAATGAATATTATTAACTTTGTCAATTTACCATTTATGACAACTATAACATAAACCAATCTATTAATTAAAAAAGCAAACTTTCAACAATATGAAGATTAAAAGGATCGATAATAATTTGAACCTACAACCTACAGTAAAGAGAGATACAACTATAACATAAACCAATCTATTAATTACCAAGAGTATTTTGGTTAAAATACCATTTCCTTGTTTTATTTAAGTAATTTATTTTTAAAGGTTCAAATTAGTCTTTGTTCCTTCCACATGAATCTTTAAATTAGTCTTATGGCTAGTTCTTGTTATTTTTTTTTAAGAAATAGCTTTTATTAACTTCTCTTCTTTAAATTTTGGAAATATATTCAGAGTCTCTTCTTAAATTTAAATTGTTGATTTTATCAAATTGGGTATAAATTAAATTCAAACTAACAATAAGGACACGTTTTAAAACTTATTAAAAGTATAGAGATTAAATTTATACTGTACAAGACCCAAAATATATGGACCAAAATGATATTTTAATCTTCTTTAATTTACATCAATGTACAAAATTCAATAATTCCCCAACCTGTTTTTTTCCTTGATCTTTGGTCTATATTTCTAATCGTCCTTTATATAAACCCAATAATGCGCTCTTAAAAATGGTTGGAAATAAAAAAAAAACAACTAATATTGACACTATAAGAATTTTGATTTTTCCCAACGCTAAAAAGGGTCGGCAAAACCCTTAAAAAGCGTCAGCGATTGAATTCCCGACCAAAAATTGAGCGTCGGCGATTCGGTCGGGATAACCCCGTCGGGCTAACTTATGCCGACGCATCTTGTATGGTCGACCTTTCTTGGAATTGCCGACGCATATTTTTTGGTCGGCATTTTTGGGAAAGGTCGACGCCTTCCAGTTTGGTCGGCCTTTGCTTTTCATGTTGGTCGACCTTTCCTGGAAAAGCCAACCAAATCTAATAAATGGTCGGCAAAAATTTGTGTGGAACATTTTATAAATTTTAATAGAATTTCATTATAAAATAGAATTTTTCGTACACCTAAAAGAAATTCTATACAAATAAATCAATAATACTTTTTATTAAATGAAATTTCATTACACGGTTCATATACATAACTTCAAATATAAAAAATAACAATTAGTTTCTTTAAAAAAAAAACCTAACTTATAAATTCTCAGTCACCTTATAAGTTTTAGAATTCAAATCAAGTTATTCTTAGTTGACTTTCCATTGAAGTTATAATATCTTAATTCATCGTTTCAACTATTTTATTTAAATTGGACCTTTTTTTTTTTCTATGGCCTATTTGATTAGGTTCACATTGCTTTTTTTTAAAAAAAGATTAAAATGTTCTAAGTCGTTCATAACATAATCTATTATATATTTTATTTACATTTTTTTAACCTACAATATAATCAATTATATTTGTTGTTAGATAAATTGTTTCTCACGCAATGATATAAACATTGTCTCATTTATGTAGAAGATAATCTCAATCCCAAATATTTTCTTTTATAACTTTTTAAGAAAACTACAACATCATATATCAATACAATATACGTTTTCCTAAATTTGAACAAGATTTTTTTTAATAAAAAATAATGTTCATTCATATTAATCACCATATTTATTAAACTTTGTTTTCATATATATTTTTAATATAGTTGACCTATACATTTGATTTTTTTTAAAAAAAATAATGTTTTAAAAAGTATATGCAATGAAAAACAAACACGTGCTTTGAAAGAGATGTAGAAGAAGGTCTTAGTGGGAAGTTCATGAAGGGGTATTTTTTTTTTTTTTTTTTTTGCTCTTTTTGGGATGTTTCTTGAAGAGTTCACAGCAATTCTATCATAAGTCTCTACTATTATTATTATTTTTTATTTTTTTTATTTTTTTTATTTTTTTGTAGAATTTATGATCTTGCAACTTTCCACAATGGAATATACTTTTCTCTATTAAGTTTATTTTACTTAATTTCTGGTAAGTTTCATATCCTTAAATTTATTCTAATGTTTGGTTCTAACCCGGTTAAAGAAAATTTTGATCAAGTTGTACGATTTTAATCTTGTATATAGTGGTAAATAATATTAAATATGTTTTCAAATATATATATATATATCAGCATGACGACGAAAGTGATAATCTTTCCTAAACACTATTTTCTAACCACATTAGCTATTCTTGTATGTTATATTAAAGAAGTATTATAGTCTCTCCATTATTTTAAGGGAAAATTTGTCCCTTTCGAACATAAATAAGAAAAGGGTATTTGTTTTCTTCCTTTATTTTATTTTTTTTTTTTTTTTTTTTTTTTTTTTTTGCGGTGGTTGTGTCACATTTTTGAAGAGTTCATATTCTTCATGAAGATAATCTTTCAATCAATTCATTTTGTTGGATTGTGTTATGATAATTTTCCACAATGGAATATTTCTGAATAAGTTTATTTTAGCTTTGCTTGCAATATTCAATTAAGCAAAGACTCATCTTTTGTTTTTTCTTTTCAGAGTCACAATATAGAAAATTTTACATTCCAACCTTATATAAATATATATAATCTTTCCATTCTAAGAATTTAAAGAGGATAGAATAGAAAAAAAAATGGTAAAATTTTAATTCTTCTATCCTTTTTTTAAAATATTTTAAGATAAATGAAAGGGGACAGTCACCCCCTCTTACGGTGCATATAGAGGAAGCAGTAATGTCTAATCACTATTTTAAGGAAAAAAAATCAATTTTGACTCTTAAATTTATCAAGTTGTATCAATTATCCTAAACTTTAAATTTTTTCAAATTGCACCTCAAACTTAGTTAAATTTTGCGATCTTAATTTTAAACTTAAAACCGTTTGTCAAGTTTTCGTTTGAAATTTGTTTATTTTTTTTATATGCTTTCAATATTGATCAGATTTAAAAGAAATATGATCTTAGAGTTTAGTTTTTGTTAAAATTAGTTGTGTATTAGTCGAACTTAAATTTGTGCCACAGCGAGTGTAAGGAGATTTTTACATTTTTTTTTGTTGTGAAAATAAGTGAGTTAATTAGTGAAAATTGAATAGATGGTAGAAATTGCAACATTTAATTAAGTGAATGATCTAATTTGATGAAATTAAAAATTTAGAGTAGAAATGGATACAAATTAACAAATTTATTGGAATTTTTTCCCAAAAAGTTTATTTCCTTCCCGAAAAGACGTTGATAATTTCATGAAAACTTGTCTTCTTTCACATGGTAGATGGACCAATGATTTTTTTTTATATATAAAAAAATAAATGCATTAAAATGAAGCAACTTATCCACCAACCTTCTTAAAACGGAACAAAAAAAACAGGTAAAACTTAGGTGCATTCTAAGGTACACCCATCTTTTTATACCATACTCATTTGCTTATTCACAATTTGTTATGTGAAAAAAAAATTCATTTATCTTTTTTTTTTTATTGGGTAGATAGAGAGGATGCATAGAGATGAGTGCAACCCAGATTGTACCCAAATTTTGCTCAAAGAAAAATTATTCAATAAAGCCAGACAGTTTTGCATCTTTTGTATCCTATCATTATCAATAATAGATATTTTTTTTATCCACATCTAATGATTATTAAGAGGTTGTCACATTGTGGCGATCTCATTTAATAATTTTCTCTTAAAGAGAGAAATAACCACAAGGGAACGTAGCTTTCCGAAGTTTTTATTCAAGGGATAAAAAGAATAGCACAACTCAGACTACATCCATCTTTGCGCTAGCATTAGGTTGGGTTGAGTTGAAGGGCTTTTTGGAACCAACTAGAAAATTCGAGTTGGTCGGGTTGGCAAGCTCAAATTACCTCGATTGCAACCCAACCCAACCCCCGGGGTTGGGTTATCGGGTTGATTTTTAAATTTTTTTAATAATTTTCTTAATTATTTAAAATAACTTTTTTCTTGAATTTATAACTAAAATCATATAAAATTCAATTATCAAACTTTAAAATTCATAACATTTTAATATTGGTTAGAATCTTAGAAGAAAAACATTAAAATTGACAAATAATTCATTTATAAGTATGTATATAAATTTAAAAAAAAAAACATAAACTTTGGGTTGGGTTGGGTCAACCCAAGAACCGATCCGAAAATTAGGTTCTCCAAAATTCTAATCCAACCTAAATCGAAAAAAAAAAAACTAACTCAACTCAATTCTTACGGTTTGGATTGGGTAATTCGAGTTATTTGTACACTCGTACAGTCTATGCATCCCATTTCATCCGACAAAAAGATTTTTTTATTATTATTATTGTGTGATTGAAGTGGGATGGAAATCCAACCTGGCCATGGATGCAAAAAGTTTTTACCCAAAAAGAAATACAATTTGTAGTTAGAAAAAGAAAGTGTGAAATGCAATATTTAGTTATAAAAACAATATTCCCATTGAGAAAAAATAAAAAAGAAAAAGAAAAGGAAAAGGACATTTGAAAGATCTCATCAGATAATTAATGTGATGTTTGTGTTCACAGTACCACTTTTTTCACATTCAAAACACCCCAAAAAAAAAAAAAAAAAGAAAGTGGTTACCTTTCATTGCAATTTCCCATCATTTTCCTTTCAATTTTCTAGCATTCTCCACTCATTTTCCTTCTTCTTTATTCTTCCTTCCTATAAAACCTCCTCCCCATCCCTCATTTCTCAACCATAGCTTCTCCCTCTTCTCTCTCTAACAGAGAAAACTGAAACTTTGAGCTTATATTTTTAATTTACTTTTATTTTTTTTCTCTGTGTTCATATTTCTAAAAAAATGGAGAAGCTTTTGAAATGTGATGCAAATTATGCTTCTCTTTCGCCCATCACTTTTCTCAAGAGAGCTTCTGCATTTTACTCTGATCGGACCTCCATTATCTATGAGGGTACTCGCTTCACATGGCGTCAAACTTATGAGCGCTGCTGTCGCCTCGCCTCCTCCCTTTGTCGTCTCAACATCGCCAAGAACGACGTCGTAAGACCTCTTTTTCGTTGCTCTCTTCTTCTTCCTCTTTCTTTCACTTTGATTTTCTTTAAGAGTAGATGTTAAAAATGAAACAAAGGGTAAAAATTTATGTCACATAATACTTAATAAGTATATAAAAAAAATCTGGTGATTTTTTTTAGTACATCAACAATTGGAGGTGAGAGATTTTTGTTGGTCATGAGTTATATTTAATATCAATTGAGTTAGGCTCTTGTTAACAAAATTTGAGGAATTAAGTCATCTAAAAATAATAATAATAATAATTTTGACTTCTTCTAATTTTTGAATATCCGTGTAAATTTATAGTTTATTTTAAAAAATTAAGTCTATAAAGATTATTTCTACTCGTGAATATCATTTAATGACTATTTTGTTTTTTTAGTTTTGATTTTTGAAAATTATATTTATTTTTTTTTTTACTATTTCTCTTTATCTTCTCTATCATGATTTCTATTTTTTCTTGAGTAATCATTTGAGTTTCTAAGCAAATTTTAAAAACAAAACACATGTTTTTGAAAACTATTTTTTTGAGTTTTCAAAACTAGTGGAATTTTTAGAAACTAAAGTATTAAATAAATAAGAAAACATGAAAATCTCTGAGTTGAAACAATTTTTTTAAACTAAAAACAAAAAAAATCAAACCGTTATGAAAGGAAGAAATATTATATATTTTTTTATTTTAGAATTTGATTAAGAATTCAAGTAACGGTGATTTACTCATGATTCTCGAAGGTGTCGGTGTTGGCGCCAAATGTTCCAGCATTGTACGAGATGCATTTCGCAGTGCCGATGGCAGGCGCTGTTTTGAACACAATCAACACCCGCCTCGATGTCAAGAACATCGCCATCATCCTCCGCCACGCCGAGTCCAAAATCCTCTTTGTCGACTACCAATACATACAACAAGCTAAAGATGCCCTCCGTTTGCTGATGGCGGAGTCCTCCCCGCTCCCACTCGTCGTCGTCATCGACGACATCGATTCTCCGACCGGGGCCCGGCTCGGGAACTTAGAATACGAGCAACTCATCCACGACGGTGATGTCGGGTTCGTCCCGATAGAGATCGACGACGAATGGGACTCGATAGCTCTGAATTACACTTCGGGCACGACGTCGGCGCCGAAGGGCGTGGTGTACAGCCACCGCGGCGCGTTCCTCAGCACGCTCAGCCTGGTGATGGGTTGGGAAATGGGCAATGCGCCTGTTTATCTGTGGACTCTGCCGATGTTCCACTGTAACGGATGGACCTTCACGTGGGGGATTGCAGCCCGTGGTGGGACCAACGTCTGTATGCGTAATACCACGGCGTTTGATATCTACCGGAATATTCATTTGCATCACGTGACTCACATGTGCTGTGCCCCCATTGTGTTCAGTATCATCCTCGAGCCCGACGGCGGCGAACGGCAGCGAGTTGGGTGGCCGGTGAACGTGCTGACTGGCGGAGCGCCGCCGCCGCCACCGCTTCTGGAAAAGATGGAGGCTCTTGGTTTTCATATAACTCATGCTTATGGGCTGACGGAGGCCACCGGACCGGCGCTGGTCTGCGAGTGGCAACAAAAGTGGAACGTTCTGCCGGTCGATGAACAAGCCAAGCTTAAAGCTAGACAAGGTACTTTTTTATTTAACAATTATTTAAATTCTCTTTTTACGTGGATATTTATGATTTACATATTTATTGAATATAATTAAATATAAAAATTAGATTCTGAAAAGAGTTAGATACAGGTCTTTTTTACGTTACTACAAGTTCGGTTTAATCTTAAAATGTTAAGAGAAAAAAATAAATTTTGATCCTAAATTTGTAAGTTATATCAATTTAGACTTTAAATAACTTTCAATTTTATTCATTGGACTTAAATAAATTTTAGCAATTTTTCCCTTTGGTTCAGCTAATATATTCACCAACTTATTTTGTAAAAATCTTATAAACTCACAAGATTCAGTAAAATAAAGTTTTTTTTTTTTCACAAAATAACTTTATAACCAGTGAAAAAAAAAACTTGCTCTAATGCCTTTTTTCTCTAAAATTTTAATTTTATATTGTGCATATAATTTATAATTCATTGCACATACCAGAAAAAAAAATTTAGCGATATTTGTAATGAGAGCTCATTAGAGAGTTAAAATTTTAAAATTTTTTAAAATTGATAGCAACATTTTTTTTAGCTTGAGTTTGAATTTCATAAAATTGAAAATTTATGATTAAAATGGCGTGATGAAAATTGTTTTTTCCTAAATTTTAAAATATGTAATATTTTTATTTACTTATTTTTTTTTTCAACAACACAATTGAAGGGGGATTGGAACAGGGACGAAGCTAAACTCATTTGGGTTAAAACTAAAAAAATGTTTTTTTTTTCTAAAAAAGAATTAATAAACAAATACCCAAAACAGAAAAATCAATCTCCACTAAAACTCACATGTCTGTTACCATCTATCACAATCAGGAATCAGCATTTTGACATTAGCAGATGTGGACGTCAAAAATTTGGACACAATGGAGGGTGTGCCGCACGACGGCCGGACCTCCGGGGAGATCGTCCTACGTGGCAGTAGCATCATGAAGGGCTACTTCAAGGATCCGGCAGCCACAGCGGCGGCCTTAAAAAATGGCTGGTTCCTCACCGGCGACGTCGGCGTCATTCACCCCGACGGCTATTTGGAGATCAAAGACAGATCCAAGGACGTTATCATCTCCGGCGGCGAGAACATCAGCAGCGTTGAGCTCGAGACAGTACTCTACCGCCACCCGCAGGTGGCGGAGGCGGCGGTGGTCGCAATGCCACATCCCCGCTGGGGGGAAAGCCCCTGTGCCTTCGTCGCCATCCGAGGCGGAGAGCAAGGCGGCGCCGGCAGGGTGAGCGAGGCGGAGATCATTGCGTTTTGCCGGAAGAGTATGGCACACTTTATGGTGCCGAAGAAGGTGGTATTCGTGGCGGAGCTTCCAAAGACGTCGACCGGAAAGATTCAGAAGTTCAAATTGAGGGAGCAGGCGAAATTATTCGTTGTCTCTGAAAAACGAGTCGGCGGCGGGAACAAGTCCGGCCGGCAAGACGGTGGCCGGCGGCAGGATTACGGTGAGCATGTTTTGGCTATGTCTCGGGCTATGTCTCGGCTTTGAGAGGGGTCCCATATGGGTTGCAATAAATAAATTGTACAAAATTAAAAATATATATGTACGTATTTTGTTATGATTTTGAGCCTGTTTTGTTTCTAAGACGTTGGGATATTGATCAAGAATGAGCAGTGGATAAAAATTGTGTAAGAAATTGAGGTTTAAATGAAGATTGCTTTCTTGTAGCACATGACCTTTTTATTTAATAATATTAGTTGGATGTAGATTCAATAATTTTTATGTCTCTAATATCTATTAGATATAAATTTACGATAACTTTCGAGGTTATCACAATATAGTAACCTCACCAAATAATTTCTCCGAAAGTGGGTGATGGTTTAATTAGCTTTAATTAAAAGCCTCCCAACAAAAGTTGTTGTGCATTCCACTCATGTGTTTTGCTTTGGTGCACCATTTTATCCAAGTATCAAAAAGCCTATCTTTTCTCTAAAATAGGAAGATGGGTATAATTTTGAAACAGACTCAATTGGCAAAAATGACAGATGATGGCCTTTGATGGGCTAATTGAGTGAAAATTATAGAAAATTATGGTAAAAAGGAAATTGATTTGAAATAATTTAAGAAAAGAGGGCAGTTTGTTTTGCCATCATTCAACTCCCTCTATCATAAAGAGGGATTGCAATTGGAATAACTTAGGCCCGTTTGATAATTATTTGATTTTTGAAAATTAAGTCTATAATTACTACTTCCACCTATGATTTCTCATATTTTCTTATCTATTTTTTTTAGATGTGTTTTCAAAAACTAAGCTAAATTTTGAAAACTAATTCAGGCCCCGTTTAATAACACCGTTTGGTTTTTAAAAATTGTACTTGTTTTTTCACTATTTCCTTACAATGGTATTCATTTATCCTACCATAGTTTCCATCTTTCATAAGAAAATACTTGAATTCTTAGTTAAATTCCAACAACAAAACACAAGTTTTTGGAAACTACTTTTTTTAGTTTTCAAAACTTTATTTGATTTTTGAAAACATATCTAAAAAGTAGATAAGAAAACATAGAAAACTATGGGTGGAAATAGTAATTATAGTCTTTAATTTTCAAAAACCAAAAACAAAAAATCAAATCACTAGTACAATTTTGAGATTTCATGATGTTGAAAAATTATCATAACCACATTTCATGATTTTTTTTTTCAGTCTTAGAAGGTACCATCAAGGAAACTTTTTACATGACATTTCCAAAAATCTGTCATAATTAACTATTTTATGACAATTAATAGTTGTAAAAAAAAACATATTCAAGATATTTGTTAAAAGTCATGGTAAACTTTTTATGACAATTAAACATTGTCATCAAGATATATATATTAACGGTAATTTTTAAACGTCATAGAAATTCACACTATTCTTGGGTCAAATATTTGCTTTCTTTGATAGTTTGTAGTGGTGAACAAAATTTTTTACTCAAGCCCCAGTTTACTTAAGCTTAACAAATCCATCAACTATAGGAATCCCATGTTAATGTTGATGCTAAAATGGAGAGAGAGACATTTTATAGGAGAAGATACCTCTCAAAAACTCAAAATTTTCAATGTGAGGCAAATGGAGTAGGGCTTGATGTTGGAAAGCTATCATAAATTTGTGATGTTGAAAAACTGTCATAAATTTTCGAAAACACGAAACTCTCCATTTTTTTCTGCAAAAAACGAGCTTCCAACCATCTGTATGACAATTTTTTTTTATCTAAATCATGAATGTTACGTTTAACGTTGAAAAACTATCATAAATTTATAGTGTTGAAAAACTGTCATAAATTTTCGAAAATACGAAAAATCTATGTTTTTTCCTGCCAAAAAACGTGCCTCCAACAATTTATGACAGTTTTTTTCTCCCTTCATTTTATTTGGCTTAGCTATAGTTTTTTCCTGACTCGGTCTCGCTCTACCTCTGCTACTCTAGCTTTTCTTTGACTTTTTTTCTTATCCCTTTTTTCTCTATATTTCCGGCCACTCATTTAAGCGAAAGCGAGAGTGTTTATGCGTACGAGGGCGTGAACAAGAAAGATTGTTTCATATTATTCTTATGAGTAATTTTGCATGCATTGTCATGTCAGAGTGGGTCATATTTCATTATTTCAAAATGCAGGTTATCAATCATTAAAGCGCGTGAAAATATGTTATCCATACGAAAAACTCCATGAAATAAAATGTTTCTGCTGAAACTTGTGTATATTTTAACCATATCCTTTTATTTATATTGCGGATATGAAGAAATAATCTTACAAGTACAAGAAAAGACTTGACAAGAAAAATCTTGCAATTAGTAATTAAGTAGAGAAGAATGGCAGAAATCAGAAAAATAGGAGATTAGGTGAAGCTAATAAATGATAAAGTACAGAAAAATAGGAAATCAGAAAAATGAGAGTATCTATATGAAAGAAAAAATGAGGGTATCTATATGAGTTATTTTCAAATTGGTGTTTTTTCCCAACTCAAGATAACTTCAAAGACATTGACTATTTGGGTGTTGAAGTTTCTTATATTTATGTTTAGGCATGCTTAGAAATGGGAGAGTTCCTCCTATTTATTTAAAGTTATAATATTTAAGAATATATAGAAGAAATGAGAGAAATTTTAGAGATTGAAAAATGAAGGAAGAGAGTAAGAGGTTATTGGAATAAAAGGTAAAATAAAGAAGTGTTAAAGCAAATCGTGTGGAAATAAAAGAGGGAGGAGGTAATAGGGTGTAGATAAACTATTGTAGCTTATTACTTTCTTGATTTAAAATGTAAACTAACAATTATGGATGGTATGAAACTATTAAAAAAAAATTAGTGCTTCAAAATTTAAATTAAAACCAAATTTGAAATTCATTTGGAAAATCTAATATAAACCAAATTCATTTTGAGATTTTAATTTGAAATCACATTGAAATTTGTTAAAAACTCTAATGCCCCGTTTGGTTTGTCATTCGATTTTTTTTTCAAAAACGAAGAATTCATTAGAAAACAAAAATAAATTTTTTATTTCTATTATATCTGAAAACACATTTGGTTTCAATTTAAAAATTTTAAATTTGAATTCAAAATTTAAAAATAGTGTTTGCTTCAAATTTTAAAATGTAGAAAAAGATTAATATATGTTTCAAATAATCATTTTTTTTAAGAAAAAACTAATATAATTATTTCTTACAACAATAAATTTGAATTTATTATTGCCGAAAAGGAAAATGAAGATGATAGAGATAACAAAGATAACAAAAGGAGAGATAGTTCAAAAGATCTTTGGTTTCTTGAAATATAAGCGGTAAAATTTATAAAATGAATACAATTTTTCCTACCACAAAAATGAAAAAAAAATATTTTCAATTAGAGAAAGAAAAAGAAATCATTTATAAAAAATGATTAATGTTTATAATAACATTGTGCTAGTTAAATCAATAGGTCATTTCCAGAGTTATTTTTGAAAATTGTTTTTGAAAATAATTGCAACCAAACACTTTTTTTTTTCGTTTTTCTTGTACTTTTTATTTTCGAAAACATAAAAATGAAAACGGATCACCAACCAAACGGGTCCTAAATTAAATTCATTTGAAAATTTATTTGGCATTTCAAATTAATATTAACTATTAAAAGAAAAGAAAATCATTTGAAAAAGTCCAAATTAATTTGTTATAAAAATTAAATTCAAATTTTATTTGAAAATTTAAAATTAAGATGACTGAAATAATTTTTTAAAAAAAACTAAATTGAAATGAATTGAAAATGATTTGATATTAAAATTAAAACCAACTTAATTTATTTGGGAGTTCAAATCAAAATCCATTTGAAGATGACTTGGAAATTCTAAATTAAAACCAAATTAATTTTGAAATTTAATTAAAAATTTCAAACAGAAACTCATTTTCAAACCTTGAATTAAAACCAAATTAGACATTAAATAAATCCAGGTGAAATTGAAAATTAACAAATATATTATCTAAATTGACAATTAACTCAATGAAACAGAAAATAACGTATATAGTTGCTTGGCCAAATAAACTTATCAAAATTTGGCCAAATCTCAACATCAAATTTCAACACACATGGCCCCAAATCTCAAGCCGAATATGCCAGTGCCCAAATTAATCATAATGGCCAAATATGCAGTGTCAGTGTCAATTAATTCTAGTCACACAATCTCGACACATAAGTTTCAACACAATGCCCAACTTATTTGTCTCAACACAATGCCCAAATATGCGGTCGCAATTAATTGACAAAAAAAAAGAGAGATAAATCAGAGGAGGGGAGATATTTTTTAGAAAAGAAAAAAAAAATTGATTTACACAAAAATTAAATCCTTTAACAAACCTCATTTCTTAAACTTTTTTATTTTAATAAATATAATAAACAACTTTAAAATTTTAAAAAAAAAAAAAAAGTACCTAACCAATATAGTTTCTCGAATGATCAGACGCATTTTTTTTAACAATTCTTGAAATGGCTATTGTAACATTCGGTTCATTTTATTTGTCACTTTTTTTAAGTCCTTGATCTAAGCTTTTCTACGGTTCCTTTATCAACTTGAAGAAAATTCTATCCAGCTTTGTGATTTTCTTTGTATCAGCAATAATTCAAGTTTTTTTTTTTTTTTAACTTTTCAATTTTTTTTTGTTTGTGTTGAGTTGTCATCATCTTCTTTCAATTATCATATTTTTTTTACGCCTCATTGATATTTTTTTCTTTATTACACATTTCAAAATTATCGAAGAATTGAGTCAATATTTTGTTAGATTTAGAGGTGTTGAATGTTACTCTCATCATTTTTCTTATATATTTTAAAATTTTATATCTTGATTAGTTTTCTTTTTTTTTTCTTTTTAAATATAGTTTTTAGTACAAATATAGTTATACTGTCAGAGAGGGATATGAGAGACTGACTTTTGAAATAGTTATGAGTCAAATCTTTTTTTTAAAAAATCTTTATTTATAAAGGTTACATGAGGAGAAATGGAGTAATTTATTTTTTTAATTTACTGAAAGAGATAAACCAAATAAATAAATAATGAGTCAATGACTATGTATTTTTTTCCCCTAATTGGAGTTTTTACAAAAGAAAAAATTGTTATATGATAATGTCGTTACATAAACTATCTGAAGTTGCTGACGCAAAAGGATGCAACTCAAATCAAAATTATCTTCTTTTGATCCGTCAAATTGATTTATTGTCATTGAAAAAAATATGTCCTCATATAAATAATCAAAAAGAAAAATTAAACTTTAAAATTCATTGTTTGCCGAGCATATTGATGGGATTTTAAGAAATTATTATGTTGCATGTTGTAATCTAGATTACAACACATTTTGACCTTTTAATCCAAAGAATATACCTTAAGATTGTTATAATTTTATTGCTACAATATTGCTACAAGTTTGATGAAAGCAAAATAGTTAACATTTATTTTATTTTATTTTTTGTACTAAAAAAATTGTTTTTTTTTCTTACCTTTTGTTTTTACTTAAATTGGAATAACAAAATATAATTTGCAATCCAAACTATAAAAGTTGTAGATAATTAATTTATAATAATTCATATATCATCAATATATAAATAATTAAAATTATGTCTACTTTGGTCAAAGCTAAACCACAACAATTTTGATTGAATTTACCAAATGTTTTGACCTGCTTTTTTTTAGGTATAAAATTGAAAATTACTAAATACTAATTTGAGACAACCACTTTTCCTAAAATAAACTTGTCAGTCATTATTCTAGAAGCTACAACAATCTAAAAAATTTTAGTGAATCTTGAGATTTGTATCTATTTGATCTTTAAACTTTCAAAATTACAAACTTATTCGGAGGTCCTCCAACATAGAATTGCTCCAACCCAAACACGCTTAACTTTGGAGTTTCTATAATTGAGCCACTGAAAAGAAAGGTGCACATTGTTAGTATATGTAGTAGTTATTAATTCTTTTAAGTATTTCTCAACCATACTTTTATATCCTCAGGATCTCTCTCATTCAGATGTGGTCCGATCATTTATGTACCCCTTTATCTCGGGTGTCACAATCCCAAAGAGTGATCGATTTTTCAGTTGAAAGTAGACTCGTTGGAGAAGATGAAGGTGCCAAATTGGAGGTGAATGTGATGGAGGAGAGGAAAATGGTGGGAGGCGGAAAGAGAAAAAGGTTGAAACAAATGTTTTTTTTAATGTGATAGGGAAAAAGATGAGAGAGAGAAAAAAAATAAAGATGGTGTTCTAGGGAAAAAAAATGTGGAAGATGAAGAAAGAAAATCCTTTCTTTTCAATAATGTGTGAGAGTAAAAAAGGGAGATGGAGTTGTGGGCAACAATAAAATAGAAGGATAAATTTTTTTAAAAAAATGGTGGAAATAGAGCTCTAGAAAAAAAAATGGAGGAGGAGGATCAAATTGTGAGGGAGAAAACGAAAGGTCCTCTTCATGAAAAATTGTGGAGATGATAAAAATGTACCATTTTTAAGCAATATATTAGAAGTAAAATTCTTCCACACCAAAAAGGTGCAAAGAAATGATAGACTCCAAGTAATATAAAAGGAGCGTTTATGACTTTGAACAAAACATCCCAGTTAGACATATTTTAAGTTTGGTATGCATTAACTCTAGTTAAATTCCCTCTCTGTATTTTCTTGTATGAGAGTGGGAAAAAGGTATGAGTAGTATAAAGGTTTGAGAGAGTGTGTCTTGTAACTGGAGTCAAGGAGAGAATTCTGACATAATGAAGTTTCTTTCCGTACGTGGTTTTTTCTCTGTGTTTGGAGTTTTTCCAAGTAAGTTCTTGTGCTTATTATTTTGTTGATTTCTTTTAATTTCTCAGTTTTTTCTCTGTTTATTTATGTGATAGTAGTGGGAAGTTTTTTCCACAAGTAGTATCAGAGTTTTATGTTTGTAGTTTCTTGAGTTTTTTTAATATGCTCTGTGATTGCAACATTGTCTAAACTTCTACATCAGGAAGAATTTCTTAAAACAAGCTATAGCTAGTATTGTGAATAGTGTGGGTTGTTCACTATTTGCAAATTCACTAGGAGTGAAGTAGATATGTCAAGTTTTATGAGTTCAATAAAGATTGATGTAAAGAAATTTGACAAAAAGATGAACTTCGTCTTGTGACAAAGTGCAAGTAAAAAATGTGTCGATACAATCTGGGTTACACAAGGCATTAAAGGGAAGACCGAATGGTGGTGTTCTTGAAAAATTAAGCAATGATTGTGGTCTAACGGAGTACAGTGGTGGTTCCATCAGAGGTCTTGAGAAGTCCAATATGAGTGATGAAGAATGGGATGAACTAGATTTGAAAATGAAGGGATCAAATCCCACAGCAGAAACGAGTTGAATCGTGTTTCTCTTGATTTTGTTACATGAATTGAACTCAAAACATAAATCTAGGTTAAACAATTAGGGAGAAAGAGAAAGTACTTTTGAAGAAACGTTTTCTTCTTGTAATCCTCACGTTCTCTACTATCTTATCATGATCCCCGAACCAAACACTTCCAAAAAGTGTTCTCGGTTGTTCTCTTAGAGAGGGAGAATGGTGGGATTCTTTTTGGAGGAAGGAAAATTTGTAGAGAGAATTAAGAGAGATAATCTTGATTTGGAATTCTCAAATCCAAAAAGTGAGTCAAGTGTCACTCAAATGCATCTCAATGCATTCTTTTGGAGTAGGTGAGGGTGGAGATAAATTCTCCACCTATTTGGCCCACTAATTCCATTAATTATGCATTATGCAAATCAAATTTTCATAATTGCATAATATAAGGTATCATATACTTTAATATGCAAATCATATTTGCATAATGTGGAATTAAGTTGAATTATATTCAATTTTTCACATCTCTCATTATTAATTTCTCTAATTATGTCATAATTCCATAATCAGACAATAGTATAGTTTATTAAACTATATATTATATAAATCATATTACATATAATTGACATAAAATCCCTTCATATGAATTTGAACACTTCAAATTCATTCCAAAACTTTATACCTTCATTATTTTCATATTGAGCCAACCGAGGGACCTAATGGACCTACAAATCATGAGCTCCAATGATACAAGATTAGCTGATCAAACTCTTTGATCTCGTTAATCCATATTAATTAACTACGAGGCATTCCACTATAGACTTGTAGCTGCACTCTCCTCACTGTAGGACAAGTTGTGTCCATCGATATAATTAATGCCCGTGAGTCAACTCTTCACAGGTCGTTCGTAGTTACAGTTGGGTCAAATTACCGTTTTACCCACGTGACTACTTCTTGCTCCATAAGTGTCACTGGTCCTTTAATGAACAACATTTTTATGGTCCTACCATAAACAACGTCCCTCTCGGGGCGGTGAGAGGGTGGGACCCTATTGTTCAAGACTTGGATTCAGTCCTTAAGGGAACAACCTATCTAAATCCTCTAGCTCGGGAACGAGTGAGTTTCTTCTCACGGAGTTAAGTTCCTAGCTACCTACGAAGTTTTGTCCCCAAGAAGGTAGGCATATTAAGTTGGCAACTCTGGTCATCTCTGGTCACTCTCACTAGTACTAGTCTAAGGACAAACCCCTGCAGATAGGAGTTCGTAACTCACTTAGGATTAAGGTCAAGTCACTAATGGTCATCCACGAATTATTAGTCATGATAAATGATGTGATGTTAGTGGTTCCACAAGTTTGCACATGGGGGCATTGGTTTGGCGGTTATGCAAGGTGTGTGTGGTGGAAGTTATGTCGATGGTTGAAAAACTTCTAGGTGAGCCAAGCAGGTAGAAGTTGCACCATAAATTTCAACAAGGTTTATCGACATGTGACGGAAAGGAAAAGTTTTGAAAGGTGACATTCCAAGTGGTCTACTTTATAGGGTAGTAGGTTATAGTTCTCTGAGCTGAAGATTATGATTATCAATAAAGACAATGATGCAACAAAAGTTGTGGATTTTTTAAATATCTTGCTAAGGTGGAATTTGTACAGTTTTTGGCAATATATTAGAAGTGAATTTTTTCACATTGGAAAGGTGCAAAGAAGTGATAGGATCTAAATAGTATAAAAGGAGTCTATGACTTTGGTTTCAAAACATTCCGGTTAGAAACACTTTAAGCTTGGTGTACTAACTCTAGTTAAATTCTCTTTTTCTATTCTCTTGTATGAGAGTGAAAAAAATGTGAGTTGTATAAAATTTTGGGAGAGTGTTCTTGTAATTGAGATCAGGGAAAGCATTCTTGCGTTTGTAATAATTTTTCACAGAGTGAAGTTTCTTTTTGTGGTTTTTTCTCCGAATTATGAATTTTTTCACGTAAATTTTTGTATTTCTTATTTTGTTGGTTTCTTTTTAATCGGAGAGATTTTTTTTCATTGAAAAAAGAGAGGAATATGCGTGTGAAAGGAGAAAATGTGGGTTACTTTGTTAAGAAAAAAACACATAATAACTTTGATATTTGTGAAGAAGTTTCTATATTTTTAAACAAAGAGATGACAATTATGCTCTAATACTTTTTAGCCGTAAAACTTATTTAAAGTTTTACCTTAAGCCCAATAACATGTATGTTAGTTTCATCTTTACATGTGTCTTGAGTTCAAATTCTATGCATTTTTCGTCTAATTCACAACTTAGATACATAATGAGGCCGAACCATAAATTTTTATAGATAGACAAACTTTTACATTCTAACTTTTTATTAGGGATAAATTAATTATTAACGACAAAACATAGAAATCTTAGTTTTAATATCAGCCTTTAATTAAATAGCATATATTCTTTTTGAGATGAAAGATATCACTAAAATTATTCATACAGTAGCTTTGAAAGCAAGCTGGTAGAATGAATTTGTATTAAAGAGACTTAAATATGACATTGAAAAAACTATTTAAAGTTGTAAAAACCAGAGCTTGAACCTGAAACTTGAAAAAAAAGTAATGATATACTAACCACTATATTAGAAGGCATTTTTGTCTTTTAATTTGACTTTTTCTATACATATTTTTAAAGGAAGAAAAATTTGAGAAGGGACCCTGGCCCATGGTAAATCTGCCTTTGTCTGGAAATACCTTGGCGCACAAGTTGGCAAGGGCAGAGACGTCTAATTTTGTTGTTCAGATGTCTTCTTCTCCAGAAGATGAAAACTAGGGATGTACAAATAACTCGATAACTCGAACAACCTGGATTGCTCAACCCAAGTTAGGGTTGGGTTGGGTTAGTTTTTTTTTTTTATTTGGGTTGGGTTGGAATTTTGGAGAACCGAATTTTTCGTGTCGGTTCTCGGGTCGACCCAATCCAACCCAAAATTTATGTTTTTTTTAATTTATATATATACTTATAAATGAATTATGTGTCAATTTTAATATTTTTCTTCTAAGATTCTAACAAATAATAAAATGTTATGAATTTTGAAGTTTGATAATTGAATTTGATGTGATTTTAGTTATAAATTCAAGAAAAAAATTATTTCAAATAATTAAGAAAATTATTAAAAAAAATAATAAATCAACCTGGCGACCCAACACAACCCAACCTGAAAATATAGGGTTGGGTTGGGTTGGATTGTAATACTTAATCAGGTAATTTGGATTATCAACCCGATTTTCTGATTGATTCTAAAAAACTTTTCAACCCAATTCAACTCAACTCATATACACCCTTAATCGAAACTTTGGTTTTTATAGTAAATTATCCAACTTGAGTCTCCTCTTTTATTAAAGAGGAGGGAGTTGTACTGAACCCATTTATTATTAATGCATGTTTATTTAAAAAAAAATAAATCTAGATTGCAGTTTAGATTGTTACCCTACTTCACATGTGCCTTTGTCCCAATATCTAGGACAGGGCTCAATAAATTAAAGGACAATCCTAACACATATCCCAACCAGTCTCCAATAATATGTATATATCTAAATCATCATATTGATCCAAAAATAAATAAATAAATAATAAAACAAAACAAAACCAACAAACTTTAAGGGTGATTTTTATTAATATTGTATTTTTTAAAACTTATTATAAAAATATTGTAATTTTAAAACTATTTATATTAATATTGTTGTTTTTTTACAGGTGGCAGAAGGTCTAAAAAGCGGAGGATGGTCGTCTCTTGAAGAGACGATCATGTCCAATCTGGCAGGTGGCAGAAGGTCTCAAAGTGTTTTCCAAATATGTCCAATCAATCATTTCTTAAATTCAAAACCATTTATTAGAAGGTCTCAAAGTGTTTTCCAAATATGTTCAATCAACCGTTTCTTAAATTCAAAACCATTTATTCCTTAATCAAAGAGCTCCAAACCTTTAATATTTTCTAATTAATAAACCTTAAAATAAAATCTTACTCGAATCGTGACAAAAAATTTCTCTGTTCTTGACTACAAAGTTTCAAAGCCACCGATTTCCTTACAATAAGTCCAAATTATAAAATTTTGAGGCTTATCTATTAAAAACTCGAGTTATCTACCAAGAATTGATTGAATTTACCACAATAGAGGTCCAAATCAAGCTTGAGATTCGAAACTGCAAAGTTTCCTTAAGTTCGATGAACGGTGGCGCATGGTCGGCGGCAGCTAGGGATGTCCAGGGCTGGGACCCGTCCCTAACGGGGCGGGGAATGAGGGATGAAGCGAGGAGAAAATTTCCTCGCTGGCTAAAAGAGGACGGGGACGGGGAATACATTTCCCGTCCCTGACCCCGACCCCGACCCCGACCCCGTCCTCGCCCCGCTCCCCGTCCCCGCCCCGATTTATATATATATATTTTTAAATATGTATATTTGTATATATATAATAAACCAATCAAATTTTTTATTAAATATCATTTTATTTTTCTAAGAAAATTGAAAAAACGTATCTTAAATATAACTCCTTAATTAAGAATTAACCATTTAAATAAAAAAAATTTAAAATAAAAAATATTTAATAAAATTTAGAAAAATAAAAAAGATAAACGGGGAATAATTCCACGCGAATTCCCTGCGAGGAATCCCTACCCCGTTCCCCGCAAAATTAAATGGAGAATTTCACGGGGATGGGGAATGAAATAGGGGTGGGGACAGGGACAGGGAAGCATTCCCTGATCCCGCCCCGCCCTGTGGACATCTCTAGCGGCGGCGACGCGCGTGCTGCTCGGCTTTGGAAAGCTCAATAGCTGATCTACACAGTTACAACCCTCACGTGGCGAGAACCGACTGAAAGCAAGGCAGTTGGGACGAACCGAGGCGGTGCGTAGGTGGTTTGCCTGGCGCTGATGTTTGACGACATTCAACGTGCAGCTTGTTCGACGGTGGCTCACAATGACGTTGTGGCGGAGAGAGAAGGTGAGTGCTGGCGTTGACAGTGAGGTTGCTGAATGCCAACTGGATTTGCGGTTGGAGGCTCGGCTCGGTTTACGGTCTCGATGACAAGATGATGTGTGTTGGGTGATGAAGGGAATCGAATCCCCGTGAGCAGCGAAAACGTGGTTTAAAATTGATCTGCTTGTTTGTTCTTGGTTTACTCTTAAAACCAGTACATTGGCAATTTATACAGAATAAGCAATTCTAATCTAATTAGGCATGGATTAACGTGTAAAAGCATGTTGTACATGAATTAAACTAAAAGGAAATAAAAAAATTACTTTTGTAGTCTCAAATTTAGCAACTCATTGCTTCTCCAAAATGCACAACAACAAAGATTTTGTTCTCCTCTGTTCTTCCTTTCCAACAGAACACAACCACTAGAAGTAAACCTTCTATTTCTCTGAATTCCACTTAGATCCAACCTTGGTGGGACGGTTTCTAACTTTTAGAGAAGGGAAAACGTTTTTTAGTTGAGAGACGTTTTTTAGAGTTTTGCAAATCCAATTTGCAAAATTTCATTGATCACCTCCTTCTCCAGGAGAAGAAATAAGACTTAGAGATAACTTTCCCAACTCTCTATCGATAGCGAGTTTGAGGGAAGTGGGGAACGTGTCCTCCTGACACGTTCCTATTTATTTAATATTAAATATATATATATATATAATAATTAATCTAATTAATTATTTTATTAATTAAATCACATTTAATTAATTTAAATATCTTATATTTAATTAAGATTAAATCACATTTAATTATATTTCCCTCTGACCTATAGTTTTAATGCACATCTTATGTACATTAAATTTTAACCTATAGTTTTTAAATATGAATCTCATTCACATTTAATTAATATTTGAACTCTTTCAAATATTTAATTCTCTCATATTGTTTAATATGAATCATATTCACATTAAATTTATAATATAAAGTTTCAAAACTTTATATTATAATGTATCTATATATATTAATGTTTATTCCCTAATTGAATTTGAACATTTCAAATTCAAACGATCTAAGAACCCTTTTCGAGCTAGAAGGTGGACTTAATGGACCTACAGATCAGAAGCTCCAACGATACAAGATTATTCGATTAATCTCATTAACCTCCTAATCAACATTCGTTAACTGCGGGAACACTCCACTAAAGTCTCGTAGCTGCACTCTTCTCACTGTAGATATATTTTTGTATCCACGGATATTGACCAATAACAGCAATTCAATTCTTCACGAATGTTCGTAACACCAGCTGGGTCAAATTACCGTTTTACCCATGGGTTACATCTTTTATCTTAAGTCTCAGTGTTCCTCAAATGAACAATTTGTTTGTGGTCCTACCAACAAACAGAAGTCCCTCTCGGGCCAATGAGAGGGTCGGGCCATTTGTTCAAGTCTCGGATACACCACTTAAGGGAACATTCATCTACTTACCCTAATAGGCGGGAAGGAATGAATTCCATCTTGCTAGGTTAAGTCCTCAACTGCCTACTCGGTCTTGTCCCCAAGAAGGTAGGCTTATTGAGTCAGTGACTCGATCTACTCTCACTCATACTAGTCAAAGGACAATCTCTCGCAAACAGGAGTTCGTAACCTACTCAGGATTGAGATCAAGTTGCCTAGGTCATCCTAGTGAAATAGAAACCTAACTAGTCAATGGAGTTACATCTAATGGTTACTATTTCATGATCTAGTCTTATGCAATCTCATTACATAGGATATTCCCACTCACATGTCGTCTACACGAACACGCTAGGATCACTATGTTTGTATCATATACAAAGTGGACCATATCCATAGTATTACCAAGGTAAGGTACCCAAGTCTTATCCCCTTACTATAGACCCTTTAGGTTGTATCTCGAACTGAGATCCTTTATATGTACATTACATTCAGTTCAAGAGACATGTTACAGCCTTAGATGTTAGTTTATTGGATTTAAGGTTAATAAAAGGGCAATATTGTAAATAATGAACAATAACTCTTTATTGAAAATAATAACTCTTTATTACATTAATTAGAATATTATTTACAAACTATGAGTTTTATGGCACAAATCCCAACAAGTGGTTGGCCTCGACGTCTGATCGGAGCAGCAACGAGTGGTAGTTGAGTGACTGTTGAACGACATCTGGCCTCCTCGAACCAACAACGGTTGTCAGTGGTCGGAGAACATGGGAGAGGTTGTTTGGGTGAGGAAGAAGAAGATGGGAGATGAGAAAAGGGCTCCTCCATTGGCATGCTCATAAAAAGACAAAGGTTTTTTTTTTTTTCAAACCCTAGGTCAAATTGATTTTCCCAAAATGCCCCTCACTTTAAATAAATCTACAATAGTGTCATAAACTCAATTTCTAAATATTAAAGCATCCCAAACAATAATATCAAACATTCTAATTTGGCTTAAAATTATGAATTTTTCTTGAAAATTAAACATCAACTTGAATTTAATAATGCATGAATATGGCGGGTGTTACAGGGTAAGTAGATGAGTAGTTCCAAGTGTTGATTTTAGGATTTGAACAATGAGGTCTCAACCTCTCATTAGCCTAAGAGGGACTTAGTTTATAGTTAGATCATAAACAAATGTTCATTAGTAGACACTATACTTAAGGTGCAAGATATAATTATAGGGGTAAAACGGGCTTTTGAACCAGCTATAATTACAAATAACTCGTGAATAGTTGACTTGCATATAATGATTATATCCATGGATGCAACTTTTCCTACCCTGTATAAAAGTGCAACTCTCGGTCTGCAGTGGAGTGACCTATGGTTAATGAATGAAAGTTAATTAATTAAAGAGCTTAGTTAATTGATTTTGTATCATTGGAACTTATAATATGTAGGTCCATAAGGCCCCCTTGCTAACTCACATAAACAAATAAGGATCAATTTAGTTGAAAGGAAAATTTAAAATGTTCAAATTAATATTTAATTTAGAGGGTTCAAATTAATATTTAATATATTAGATATATTAAATGTAAAAGACAAAATACATTTATTGTATTTGATACACTAAATATTAAACTCATTAATGTATTAAGATATATTAAAAATATATATTTATTAAATTTGAATTAGATTCAAATTGAGAAATAAATGTCATAGGAGAATTTGAAGATGTTTGAATATGATTCAAATTGGTTAGATAAATATGATTTAACATATTAGATCATAAAATTATTATTTGATTATTTTTCCTAGGCCACTATAAATAGGATACTAAAGGTTAAGGCTTTCACAAACCTTGATTCTGTGTTCGAGTCATACCATAAAGACTTTGGGGAGGAGATAAAGACCTTCAAAACTACTCATTCTTAGATATGTTATACTAAAAAAACTAAAGAGAGAGATAAATCATATGTGTGTGTTACTCATCCTTAGATATGTTATACTAAAAAAAACGAAAGAGGGAGACAAATCGTGTGTGTCTTTAACGAGTTGGGATATGAAATAATTATGTTAAATTGGGTCAAATTAATGATTCAAAAAATTGTTAAGTTAATTTTACCTCCTATGTATTATTGAATAAAAGTTGATCGTATGTAATATTGCAACTAAATATGTTAGGCTTCTTTAAAAAATAAATAAATAAATAAAGCATTACAAATGTAGAGATGGAGATTTGAATCTTCGGTTTACAAATAAAATTATTAAGACTCATTTGATAACCATTTGGTTTTTAGTTTTTAGTGTTTGAAATTGAAGCTTATAAATACTACTTCACTTATGAGTTTTCATGTTTTTCTTATCTTCTCTTTTTCCATATGCTTTCAAAACCAAGTCAAGTTTTGAAAACTGATCATGTTTGATAACCATTTGATTTTTTATTTTTTATTTTTAAAAATTAAGTCTATAAATGCTACCTCAACCAGGGGTTTCTACCTGTATTTTTAAAAATCAAGCCAAATTTTGAAAATTAAAAAAAAAAATTAAAAATTTGTATTTGTTTTTAGAATTTGGCTAAGAATTCAAATGTTTCTGTAAGAAAGATAAAATGCATTGTAGAGAGAAATTGGGAGACAACAAGCTTAATTTTTCGAAAACCAAATTAAAAAACAAGGCACGTTTGATAACCATTTGGTTTTTTGTTTTTGTTTTTGTTTTTTGAAAATTAAGTTTGTCTTCTTCTAATTTCTCTACCATAGGGTTCATCTTTCATAAGGAAACATTTGAATTCTTAGCCAAATTCCAAAAAAAAAACACAAGTTTTCAAAAACTACTTTTTAAAGCCCCGTTTGATAATCATTTGGGTTTTAGTTTTTGGTTTTTGAAAATTAAACCTAAAAATACTACTTCTACCGATGAGTTTCTATGTTTTCTTATGTATTTTATACCTATGTTTTGATCAAAAACCAAGTTAGGTTTTGAAAACTAAAAAAAGTAGTTTTCAAAAACTTTTTTTTTTTAAATTGGGGCTAGAAACTTAAATGGTAGCTTAAGAAAGATGGAAATCATTGTAGAGAGATTGTAGAAAAACAACCATAATTTTCAAAAACCAAAAACTAAAAATCAATATGGTTATCAAATGAGGCCAAAGTTTTCAAAACTTAGCTTAATTTTTGAAAATATAGGTTAAAAATAGATAACATAGCAAGGTATCTCATATGCAGAAGTAGTATTTATAGGTTTAATTTTCAAAAACCAAAAATCAAAAGCCAAATTAGTTGTCAAACGGGACCCAAGTTATCAAACGACCAAAAAAAGTAGTTTTCAAAAACATGTTTTCGTTTTTTGAATTTGCAAGAAACTCAAATATTTTATTAAGAAAGATAGAAACCATGGTAAAGAAGATCAAAACTATTGTACAGAAATTGTGAGAAAACAACAACAACTTTCAAAAACCAAAAATCAAGAATCAAATAGTTATCAAAGGGGCCTATTTTTTTAGTTTTCAAAACTTGGCTTGGTTTTTAAAAGTATACGCTAAAAAATACATTACAAAACAAGAAAGTTCATAGACAAAAATAGTATTTATAAGTTTAGTTTAAAAAAAATAAGCAAAAAAAATCATAAGTAAAAACCAATCTTTGGGCAACCCACACAACACGGAGTACAAAAAAAAAATTAAAAATAGTTTATCTCATGATAAACTGTGAATAGACAATTAGATTGGATGCACAAACATAGGTGCGGCCTATTTTTTTCAAAAACAAATAGTTATATTTACACGAGTTTTTAATGATTAAGTTGTGCTTAGATTGACGTGTGAGATCAATAATCGGTGAACATCTTCAATTTTGTTTTTGAGAGGCATTTATGTTGGCTCACAATCTTTGTCGAGCAGTGTGACATCTATGTACCTGTGAATAAGTAACAAGTTATTTACGTAAGAACTCATCTCCAACATCTAATTCAACATGTTTGTACATCTAATTCAACAAGTGTTTGATACAATTGAAAAAAAAAAAATTGCAACCACAAATTCTTGGAGGAATGACTATGTTCACGTAATTAGTAGCCTTAAAAAGGGGAGAATTTTGATGTCAAATTGCTTAAAACCAGATAAATGACTCATTTTTAATAGTCCAATTTAAGAGAAAAGCTAAAAGTATAAGATGTTAAAAAATATGTCTATGTTTTTTAGCTAAAATTTTCAATTTAAATTTGGCGAATTTACTCTTAATGTAGAATTTACATTTTTTTTTATGGATAAAAAGGCTAAAAATAAGCATATTGGGAAGGAGGAGAAGATTCAATATAAGGAGGAGAGAACGTAGGAATTTCAAAATAAAAAATAACAAACCTAAATTAAAAGAAAAATCTCTAATTATTATTAAATATTACCTAACTTGCAATCTAAGCTGAGTTTTGCATATGTAGTTGAAATCTAAGATTTTATTTGATAACTATATAGTTTTTTTATTTTTTTTTTAATTTTTACAAATTGAATTTATAAATATTACTTTTCCTTATTTTGTTGTCTATTTTTTATATATATTTTTAAAAATCAAGCTGAGTTTTAAAAACTACAAAAAGTAATTTTAAAGAACTTGTTTTGGTTTTGAAATTTGGCTAAGAAATCAAATACTTTCTTAAGAATGATGTTGTAGAGAAATGATAAGAAAAACAAGCACGACTTTTAAAAACTAAATAGTTATCCAACACAACCTAAATAACTAAATTACATTAATGATATATTAATTTGATGGCATAGCTCATTTAGCATCTAAAATCACCCCAGAAAACTCATAAAGACATAGGAAAAAGAACAAAACACCCGGAAAAAAAGGCCCGTCATGAGTAAATATGCATAAATCAAAAAACAATTAGTAATTACTGAACTCTATTAGTAGAGTTATACATCTCTAGTTGTAAGGGGTTAAGCTCCTTGGAAAACCTAAAACAGGACGAAACCTCCGCAGTTTCAACTATAAAAAAGCTAAGTTGGCTTGACAAGCGCAGATGGAAGGAAGCGGGAGCAATAAAACAACAAATCTCTCGCTTAAAGCCCCTAATGGCCTCGATGGACCAACGCCTTCGTTTATCACCCAAATATCTTGTTTTTTCGGTGTTCTTGTTGAAACACGCGAGCACACTCCTTGCTTCACCTTGACACCAAAGAAGAGTTCGACCCAATGCTTTATTTCTATCCTAGTTGATTCTGATTCGACATTAGAAGTATATTGATTTTTCCCCAATAACCGAGTACTTTTGTTTGTAAATACTGCATATCGATTAGGAATGAGTGTAGCAATAGTTGTTATTTTTGTGGTATGTATAACAGTCATATGTCAGTCCCAATACCTATATTAGGTGGATCATGATGCAGAAACGGAGGGCCCCTCTTATTGATCTATTAACAACAAGTAGATCTACGCCAAGAGAATTAGTTGGATCAATTTTTTTTTAGTAATAGTTTTTTTTTTTAATTTCCTTTTAGTTGTTGTCTTCCTTCGAAATTCCACTATTTGATCGTGTTTGCCTTCTCTTTGATAAGCTCTCTCAAATATATGCATTACTAAATTTGTAGCGAATTAAGATTTTATTAATTCCTTTTGCATAAATAATTATCAAATAGATTTTCATTCTTATTCATCGAAAAAGAAGAAACAAGGAGCAAAAACCACAAGGAACAATAAGGTTACCAAATCGGTTCTTAATGGCCATAGGCTTTCAAACATGAGCCTAATGCATTAGTCTTCCAAATTCATGAATGCTTCATTTTCATATCGGGGGCAAGTGGCCAACACCTCAGGATAAGATAGGTTCCCTTAATTAAACCACATATGCAATGCAAGGCCACGTAAACGCTTTTATTTTTTATTATTATTATTATTATTTTTTAAGTTCAAGGACTTATAAATGATCATATTTTATTACACATTTTGAAAAAATAGCCACACGTTTTAATTTTTTTTAAAAAAGACCAAACAATTTTTTTATAATTTTAAATGATATTTATTAAATAACTAGAATATCCCTAACAACTTCTATATTTAGGATACTAGGACTATCCTGTAATTATAATGCATCTAAAATTGAGATCGCAATACTCATATCCTAAAACAAATCCAAAATAATAATAAAAAAAAATTATTAGGATAAATGATTATAAATTAATACAAACATAAACTACTTAAAAATAGAACGATTATTAAAAAAAAACATCTAAGGAAGCAGATTACTAAACACAAGTACCTAGAAATCAAGAACAACAAAGCAACTCATAAATTGTTTACGAAATTAAAAAGTGAATGCAAATTAAGGAGATAAAAAAATAATAATATCAAATCATAGACTGCTATCCACTAAAATTGTGACGACCCTACAACTAGTTACACATGATATATGTCTCGTAGTTAACGCTCTCGTTATCCCTTGATAATTTCGACAACACAATGGTGTAACTAGGACCAAAGCAGAAGTTTCTGTGACCTAGGACTCAGATAAAACTCAAACACACTTCTATAATATGTACACAGGACACAAAGGTCATACTTTATCAACAAAGCTAAAGTTTGCACGGAGAAGAAACAGATCTAAAATCAACAAAACCAAAGGATCACTAAGTAAGAGTTCACAAGCACAACATGGAGGACGATATTAATAGTGACACAAAATAGACAGCAAGATCAAAAGTCGTCTCTATAGTCGTGACAACGAGTCCACACCATCGTCACACACCTAGTCATTACCTGCAAGTAGTCACACAAGTAGCAAACAGAGTGAGTATGAAAATATTCAGTAAGTAACCTATTCAAAGCTTATATGCAATTAACCAAGCAAACAAGTCTCATAAGTCAACTAGACTTCACGTTCAGACCGCATTCAGCTAGACGACTGACCTACCCTTACACCAAGCCCACATAGGATTGTACAACTCCCCGTTGTACATAGAGATACGTTTCCCTAACTAGCATATTCACAAAGCACATAACTCAGACCCTCCGTAGGGCACTTGTAAGCTATATCTCACCTCGGGATTATTGCCACATTCACTGTGGCTCACCTCGAAGCACTGTCTTTGGACTGTTTGCCATGTCTACTATGGCTTACCACAAAACATCATCGCCCCTGGACTGTTCTCACACACACTATGACTCACCACAAGACGACTCCAGACTAGCTGTGACTCCACTCTAGGACACCGACGAACTAGCCCGCTCAACATGTGTGTTCCATGTTTGTTTCTCGTCACACAAGATTGCAGGATGTTCTCTGAAAAAGGATCAAGTAGGGGCAACTAGCCTAATGGGTCCTAAGGAACACCCCTCACGACTTGGTACCAAAGTCATACTCAAAGATACATAATAACAAAATCATGTGAATAATACAAGCTACATAACATTTGTAATCCACAATCACACATGCATCAAACAGAACTCAAGTCAAACCAAAGTTGACTATCAACCAAGATTCACAACCATACTTACTTTACTCATTTACCTCGTAGCTAGGGTGCGAGAAATAATTCAAATGGCTACTTACCTTGGTGTTAAATTCGAAGAGTCCAATTTAAATCGCTAAAAAGTAATCACGACCAGTTGGAACAACTTCCAAATGCTTTTAAAAACTCACACCGACTCTTTTAGCATAAAAAAAAATATCAACAATCTGATTTCAGCACTTAAATCATACAAAATTGCTACCAATAATTTTCAAGTCTCAAGGAAAACGAAAGAAAGCTTACCTAAGAAGCAAAACAGCTTGTGCTAAGCCAAAAACATGCCGAAAACACCCCCAAAAACCTGCTATACAGTCTGCAAAGTAGCCACACACACCAAAAATTGGTGCAAAACGTCCAAATCAGTGATAAAACACGCTTTTAGACTAAGAACGTTTCACCCACTAATTTTAACACCAAAAAATTACATCCAAGAGATCAACACTCACACGGTAATTGAGCAAAAACTCACCTATGCAGGTCAACCATGAATTCCAACTGAAAAAAATCTTTAAATCCCTAACGTCCAATATACGTCACGCTAAAGAATTAGAAAGAGAAAACAAGAGAGAAAAGAGTTAGAGAGAGATGCAAAGGGGGCAAAAAGAAAAATGAAGAAAAAGAATATAGGCAGTGGGGGGTGGGCTTAGGATTTCTTAAAAAAAAATGATTTTTTTTAAGAAGATGGATTGTGACAAAATGTAACACCCCGTAACTCGAACACTTCCTACTCGGAGTATTACTTCCAAGTTGTACCGCTCGTGCTGAAAATCCGGCAGCATAACGGCGCAACCTGGACAAACCAAAAATTTACAAAGCCTGAACCTGAATAAAAACACTTTAAAAAGGCTCACAAGGGTACCCAACCTCCTCCAAACTACACAGAAAACAACAGGCTGGGCTCTAGTCCCTCGGAGTTCTCAGACAACAAACAAGACAACAACACATGCTTTGAATATGAAAGAAACATAGCATAACATACTTCGATTTAAACGATAGGGGAACATGACATGCTAAGCTTTAAAACACAACCTAAAAGAAGAATAGTGCAACAGAAGAAAAGGAATAAAAACAACTCCTAAACGAAAACTCCTAACTAAGTCCTTCAAGCCTTCCATAGCCTCACAGGGGTCTCATCGTCGGTGGTCATCTCACTGGTTTGCCTTACCTGCAACAAAAGAAGAAATAAACGAGGGATGAGTATAAAAATACCCAGTAAACAGCTCACTTCGTCCAAGAATAAAGAACACAAGGGGACAACTTTAGACCTAACTAAGCACGACACCTAGCCCGTCTCACAACCTCATCAAGCATCCTGGCCCTATTTCTCACTCAGAATTCTCAATGTTGTCCTACCCTTAGCTTCTGAACTAGGTTGGTAACAACTGACCATGAAACTCATTCTCGGGCCTGCACTAGGGCGAAGGACTCTATCCAACCTCTCTGACTCTAAGGATCACATCCCGAGTCGCACAACTGGATGGGGGACGAACCACCACATCTCATAAAGCATCAAAGGGGGCACTACCGCGCACAATCGACCACGGGCTCATTCCCGGGCCTGTACTAGGGCGAAGGACTCTATCCAACCCCTCTGACTCTAAGGATCACACTCCGAGTCGCACAACTGGATGGAGGACGGACCACCACATCCCATAACATCATCATCATCTCGCCAACCTCGAGTCTCAGCCTACTAAGGGTTACACAGAGACTTGGGCCTACACTAGGGCTAGTTGTGCTAACTACAATCCTAAGGCTCAATAACACTTCCCGAGTTACTTCAAAACTAAGCACGAGACTATCAGGCTCGGGACAGACAAACTCAACACAACAACACATTCAGAATTCTCGACACAGGCTTACATCGGTTATCCTAAAAGATCACGTCCAAGCACGAAAGGATAACAATCATGAATCATGAACAAACATTCGATCTAACATGCACGATATTTCAACACGGGTTCACATCAAATAAGAACAGACATACTTAATTCCAGGCGCAACTGCGACTACCACAACCTTGAAGGGAATCGAAGTCCCCGCAGCGGAAACGATTGCGAATCACGCGCTCTTGATTTAGTTACAATGGAAATTTCAAGAATGTAAAACATGGATTAAGCATAAAATAAGAGTTTGGACAACAAGAAGTTACCTTTGAAGAACCTTTCTTCAAGTGCTCCTCTCTCCACGGTCACGATCTCAGGAATAAGAACTCCAACGTGCGAAGACATGACCACCGGATCTTCTCCGTTGTTCTCTAGGTGAGGGAGGAAGGTGGGTGTCCTTTAGGAGATGTGAGGTATTTTGAGAGAGATGTATGTTTTTGGAACTCTTCCAACAACACAACAAGGAGGCTAGTGATTCTATGAAAAACCTTTAACCTAGTTGCATCTCATGCAACCATATATATAGAGAATTGGGATGGAAATGACCATCCTACCCCTCATTTAATCTCTCTTTAGTATATAGTTTAAATCACATTAAAACTATATATTATATCAATTATATCACATATAATTGATATAACTCCTGATGTATGAAATTGAACACTTCAATTTCACTCCTAACTTTATACCCTCTATATTACCATGTTGAGCCAACGGAGGGATCTAATGGACCTACAGATCATGAGCTCCAATGATGTGAAATTAACTGATCAAACTCTTTGATCCAGTTAATCAATATTCATTAACTACAAGTCACTCCACTATAGACTTGTAGTTGCACTCTCCTCACTTTGTAGATATCATTGTGTCCACTCGATATAGTCATTACCCATGAGTCGACCCTTCACCGGTTGTTCAGAATCACAAATTGGCCAAAATTACCATTTTACCCCGTGATTATCTTTTTGCTCCTTAAGCACCACTGATCCTCTAATGAACAACAAGTCTAAGGTCTCACCTTAGACTCATACCTTCATAGAGGGCGGGCCCACTGCTCAAGACACGAGTCGGTTCTTGAGAACAACCTATCTAATTCCTCGAGTGAGGAATGAGTGAATTCCATCTTGCATAGTTAAGTTCCCACTACCTATGAGGTTCCTGTCCTCGAGAAGGTAGGCTTATTGAGTCTGGCCACAGTGCTCTCACCCATATTAGTCTAAGGACAAACCCCTATAAGCGTGGAGTTCTTAACTTGCTCGTGATTCAGTCGAGTCACTAATGACCATCTATAAATTACTAGTCTTATCCTCGTTAACGATTGTTATCTGGTTAGACTAATAATTTGCGATCGAGTCTTGTATGAACTCTTCATACAGGATACCCCCACTCGCATGTCAACTACATGAATGAGTTGGATTACCTCATTTGTACTAATTACAAAGTGGGCCGCATCCATGGTGTTATCAGAATGAGGTTTCCAACCTTATTCTTATACCATAGACTATTTAGGTTATAATCTTGAACTCAACCCAAATAGTGTCCACTACACTGATTTCAAGATAAGCGTTATAACCTTGGAGCTTAGTTTATTGGATTTATAAAAGCAAGACTGTAATCTTATCAAAACAAATAACACTTTATTTAATTGATCAAAATTACACAAGTTTAGGGCATATATCCTAACAAACCTAGCATGCTACTACAATCCAAGTCTGACTAAGGTACGCTACCAGATTCTAAAACATTCAATTTCAAATCAGTACTGCATGCAATGGTGCCCCTAAGCCCTACACTTAGGGGTAGCTTAATCCAAACGAGTACTTACACTTATAGGAAATCCAACCACCAAGAGCAGCTTGAGTAATGTGGCGTGCTCCAAACGTGTTCCTACTCCCAAAAATAAAGCTCCTAACGAAAAAACGCACAAGATTAGTAATCTAAAACATAATCGAGGCCTTAAAAGCTTACGAGGAGCAAAACTCACCCAACAGAGATCCAAAACGAGCTAAGAAACGGACCGAGTCGACTGCACGGAAGGAGACGATCGGCAGCCCTGCAGGCGGCGGCGGCACGTGTCGGCAGGGGGCGGCACGTGTCAGCGGGGGACGGCACGTGTCGGTGGGGGGCGGCGGCGCGTGGAGTCGGCGGCGGCGGCGCAGGTACCAGATGTGGACTCCTCGATGCCCGATCTATCCAGAACCGGTCTCTGTTCCTCGAAAACTGGCTGAAACGAGCTCGAACCGGCTGGACCAACCGATGGATTTCAAGCTTCCCACGGCGGCTGCAACTCCTCCAGCGACTCCTTGCGACGACTGGTATGACTCGAACGACGTGTTGCAGCAGCTCGGCTGCGAAGGTGGAACGGCGGCGAGGGCTGCGTCGGCCTGAGACGAGAGGGAGAGAGAGGGAGAGATCACGTGAGATAGAGAGAGAGAAAGGGTCGGGGAAGAGGAACTGAGCGAAAGAGAGAAGGGAGAGACTTAGAGTGAGAGAAGGCGAGCGTGGCCCACGCGACGAGGGAGACGACTTCTCCCTCGTTCCTGCCTTTTTTTTTTTTAGGGGACCGACTGTTACACAAAAATTGCATGCAAACATAATTAAATTTATAAAGATCAATCAACCTATTTCGATTTGCACTCTAATGTCCAATAAATTAGATAGATTTACCAACATTATAATTAGAGACATTTGTATTTGTACAATTCAATAAATCAAGTAACAAGTGGTCTTAGCATGCTCAACAAATTTACCAATATTATGATTAGAGAGGGTTGTATTTTCACAATTTAAGTTTTCGTTTGATAACCATTTTGTTTTTTATTTTTAGTTTTTGAAATTTAAACCTAAAAGTACTACTTTTATTAATTGAGTTATATATGCTTTCTTATCTATTTTGTACTTATGTTTTCAAAAATCAAGTTAACTTTTGAAAACTAAAAAAAAAAGTGGTTTTAAAAAACTTCATGTTGTTTTTTAGAGTTTGGCTTAGAAATTAGGTGAAAATAAGTTTAATTTTCAAAAACTAAATAGTTATCAAACGGGGGTCTAAGTTAGTAATTTTAAAAAAATTCATAAAGATATGGAGATCATTATCCATACCTTCTGAAATGATAAAAAAGGCACCACAAAATATTCTTGTCCTCTATAATTCTAGTTATACTAAATTTATTCGTCATCCCTATGTACAATCAATCATGTAATAACAAGATTACTCAAAAGATGAAATTCGTTACCTACCATTCGTAAAGTGTTGAAAACTAAAATCTACCTGAATTAAGATATTGGCAACATTAAAATTCTCTCTTACAATAAATTTATGGATCGGAGAGACATCGTAACCAAGGTTTAAAATGTTGATGTCGATAGAAATATCGAGGTCTAAATTTCATGGAAATGTCGATAAAAATATCGATAAAATGTCGATATCGATAGATATTTCTGAAAAAAATTTAAAAATAAAAAATTTAAAAAATTTATTAAAATTAGAAAATAAACCTTCTATACTTTTTAAATCAGTTAAAATACTTGTTTATAATATTATACTCACATTATGTTACATTTTGTTGTTATTTTTTTTAATATTTCATCAATTTTGTATAATATAATGGAAATGTCGATTCATCCCTAATGTTGATGTCGAACCCATGGACATGTGGAAATATCGATGGAAATGTCGACATGTCGATAGAAATTTAATACCATGATCATAACCTAAAAAAAACACATATCAAGATACGAACGAATGAATGAATGAATGAATAAATAAATAAATATATATATATTTCATCAGCTTCGAGATATATATATATATATCAAGCTGATGAAATATAAAACCAACGACAACAACATAAATAGAATACTTGAAAATGGAAAGAAGCTAAGCGAAAATATGTGAAGATGAATTAAATAAATGGGGAGAAATCGAGAACGGGAGAATTTTAAAATGTATAATATGAAAAACTATTTAAAAATTTGTATGTCAATAAGAATGTTAAAAATAAATTAAATCAGGTGTTTTAAAAAACTGTATCCTAAAAATTCGTATCTTGATAAATACCGGTATTTTAAAAAAATCATAAACAGAAACCAACACAATTAAAATAAATAAATATGCGCATATCATATATGACAATTTGAATTAAAAATGTTAGTGATAACCAATTTTGATTTTTGAAAATTAATCCTAAAAATATTACATCTAGGTCCCATTTGATAATCATTTAGTTTTTAGTTTTGGTTTTGGAAAATTAAGCCTAAAAATATTACTTTACCTGTGAGTTTCTATATTATCTACTTTACATTTATGTTTTCAAAAACTAAGCTAAGTTTTGAAAACTAAAAAAAGTAGTTTCCAAAAACTCGTTTTTGTTTTTGAAGTTTGGCTAGAAACTTAAATGGGTTTTCAAGAAAAATGGAAATCATGGTAGAGAAAATAAAGACAAATTGTGAACCAACAAACATAATTTTCAAAAAACCAAAAGTAAAAAACCAAATGGTTATCAAAGGGGACCCTAATAATGAGTTTCTAAGTTTTCTGATGTACTTTGTACCTTTTGAAAACTAAAAAAGATAGTTTTTAAAAATTTGTTTTTGTTTTTGAAATTTGTCTAGAAACTTAAATGGTACTCCAAAAAAAATATAACTAATTGTAGAGAAAATGAATAGAAGTAGTGAAAAACAAGCATAATTTTCAAAAATAAAAAATCAAATGGGATCTTAGTTATTCTGGATACACAATAACTAAAAAGGGAGAGGACATGAACATTACAATAGGGCATAACGATTATTAAAAAATTCATCCCCAAGTGCAAAATCACTTCTTTTTGTCATCCATAAAAAAAAAATCTAAGTTCAAAATGTGTGAGTAAGAGGATTCAAACCTCTAATCTTTTAGCATAAGATATATATCTTAATCAACTCTTATCTACATTTGTGATTTAGTTACATAATAATTTTAGTGATATTTGCATCTTTGTAATATGAACATGGAGAGTCCAAGGATATCCAACCACTAGAAGAAAAAAAAAAAACTAAGATGAGAAAGTTCGTATCACTTTCTTGAGAGATGCTAACACAAACTCTAATGGAGCATTTAAGACTTGTTTGGTATGCAATTCAGATTTTATTTTATGTTTTTGGATTCACTGAATTCAGTGAATACGTATTTGGCAGACGGATTTTTGAAAACTGTTTTCGGATTCTGTGATCCAAATAATAGAAATTCTAGAAACAACATTTTTATGTTTTTATTGTATCTAGATTTTGAATTTGAAAATTTAAAATGCATAATTGTATTAAATAAAGATAAAATCTTAGTAAATATATTATTTCATGTTTATAAACTTAATTTACCTTTGTTAAATTAAAATATGTATAATATAAAATATAAAATATTATATTATAAAATAATGATTATATAAAATTTATATTAAAAAAACATGTTCATAAATTAATTAATAATGTCTTATATTCAACTTAATATTTAATTTTGCAACTATAACTAATTTTATGATCTATAAATATATTATAGAACACACTTTAAACTACTGTTTAAAATAGAATTAAATTTCTAAATCTGTTACCAAACACATATTTGAAAACATAAAATACAATTTTGTTTTCATTGAATCCCTTGTTTTCAAGTTTCTGTTTTCGGATTGCCTACCAAACAGGCTCTTGGGGTGCAGGTTATTTAGCATCTTAAGCCTGAAAGGTTAAAGTTAAGAGTTCGAGTGGATATTTAGAAAATTTGAGTTTAGAAAATTTATATTTGAGATGCAAAAGTTATGAACCTTAAATTTAAGTTGACGTTTGAGACAAAAAAAAAAAAATATATATATACATATCTTTACTAGTGCGTGATTTATTCGAATTGTATTTAGATATTTCAGCTTGGTTTGGGATTCAGAATCATTGGGTCAATATTTTTAGCACTTTTAGATGGGTGGTTAATCTTTAGTAATTGAATATCAAGTTTGGGATGCTTTAAATTATTAAATTATTAATTTCTACTAAAAATTTGTTGAAATTAGACAAGAGGAACTAGTCAAGATTATCTTGTAGTCTCATTATAAGATAAGTAGCCAAATTGGAACAACTTTGTTAAGTTATAGAGCATGAGTTTTGAATTTGCATGTATGAACATGGTTATAAGTTTGTCTTATGTATGGATGCTTGTTTTTTGGACGATATGTTTAAGGGACGATTCCAACCAAGATTTCTCGATTTGACTTCTTCAGCAAGTGCTTTTGAAGCCATCTGCATTTAACTTCTTTGAAACTCATGATTGGTTTGAGTGAATCTGAATTTTTACTAGAAAAACAGAGTGATTACAACGTAGTACAAATTTGATCTTATTTTTTGGATCGACCAACAACTGTAAAGGTGTTTTCTTACTTGTAATGTAAATGTTAAATTTCAATTCTATTATAGGCAATAGGCATTATAGTGTATGACAGGAAAATATATTTGGATAGTAGATGCAACTGAATTAATTTTGTTTGAAGGCATCTTGATTTGAAACTCGTGTCTGAGAACATTATTTTTTTAAAATAAAAAAAAAAGCTTTTGTGTAAAAAAAAAAAATACTTTGTTCATAAGGATACTTTTTAATAGTTTTCCAGGAAAAAAAGAGTAGAGAATAAAAACACTATTTTACTGTTTTTATCTATTTTCTTTCGTGATTGGTTTAATTATCCATTCATGTAGAATTGTAAATTATGTTATACTATAATTTGATTAAAACACATGTTATATTTGTATATGATATGAAGATCAAATCAATGGAAATACAAGAATACAAAAACATATCTTTTTTTCTAGTGAACTTAATTATGGTTTTAGTTTCTTGGTTAGAGTTGGATTAGTTCGTTCACTTTTAATAACAGCTGGGTAGTTTCATGGCTATTGATCTATTTATTTTCTTTAGGATTGAACTAATCAACTCTAACCAAGAACTAATCATATCATAATATACCCTCTTGGTAATGAATACAGCTTTATTTTATTTACTCGTAGATTTAATATTTTCAAACTGGGTTAAAAATGGAAAACAGTGAAAAGCAATTTCAGAAGTTCAATCGTAAAGACATGCACTGAAACATCTCCATATTTTGCTAGTTTATCCTCGTTGTCTCATTGGAGATATGAAATCGTATCTAGACCATAAATAAGAATTTTTATTGTTATTTGTACATCAATGACAGAGCAGTTGTTGATCAAATGCTTGGACCAAAGGAGGATAGATACTTGGAAATTGTCTTGGTACTTTTCTAGATGAATGACTTTCATAACATATCATTAATGGGTTGTTTGGGGCACCGAGTAGGTTATAACAACAAGGGAGTTATAATAGTCTGTAGGTTATTATAGTCTATGAAATCATATAATATTATTTAAAATGTAGAGTAGTATAGTCTAGGATTATAATAGTCTGTGTTTGGGGTGCAGAGTATGCTACAGGTTATTATAACCTATGCCCCAAACATGCTTTAATTATTGAATTGTAGTGTAGATATGATGAGATGGACTAATACTCATTGTAATAGGCTAAGAAGCTATAATAGTATTTGGTGACAAAATTTTACTTTGTCATTAGTAGTTTGGTAGTTTCAAGAAATGAAAATTCTCTCATTACTTTTTAATGTGCTTTGTGTATAGATGAATGAACTTTTTAGGGCTCGTTTGATAACATTTCCGTTTCCTGTTTCTTGTTTATGTTTCTCACTTTTTAAGAAACGGACTTGTTTGATAATTTATCTCGTTTCTTGTTCCCAAAATTTGAGAAACGTTTCTAAAATTTAGACTAAATTTTGTAGTAGTTTCTCTGTTTCGTTTCTTCTTATATTTAAACGTTTCTAAAATAATCTAAATCTCTCCATTGGTCTGTTGGTGAAGTGCACGCCTAGATCTCTTTATTGTTCGCGTGTTCGGATCCCAGGTAGAGCAACTGTGTCGTTTTTATTCTACCACAACATTTAGCAGTAATCTCAATTAGCCCATCAATTATATATATGACTAGATGGACAAGAATCAAGTGGTTCTCGGGAGGGCACATAAACTTGTGTGGTAGGACTGAATTTAGATTACATATAATAGTAGATTGCACTTTTATAATTTGTTTTATGTTTTTTAATAGGAAACGAGGTGAATGCGAGAAAACTAATGACATGTTATAGATAGATATATAGAAGAAGAAAAAAAAGTGGGAATACACGTTTCAATTTGTCTATTGGTTTCATCTGTTTAAATTCACGCACTTATGTTGGGCTCGTCACTCTTTAACCGCAAAAGATACGTGGTACAAATTTGATCTTATTTTATGTTTTAAAATTTTTTTAACTTATCCAATTTATTTAATGTATTATGTACATTTATTTTTTTTTGTAGCGGACTAGAAAAGATATATACAACTAAGAGAAAGTCGACCAGATCATAGTTGGGTGATGTGAATTTGTATCCCAATACATAGGATAAATCTTTGTTATCACACTTTGAGTTTGTGTGATTTTTCACATGTTAGTATTACTTTTTTAAATAACTTCCTTGAAATGATATGTTTAGCTTATTAGTTAGTTATGGGAAGAAGTTTACTGGTTCATTTGCAATTATGTTTTTGGATTGAATTTATAGTTAGTTTGGTAATGGTTGAGTTGTAAATTGAATTGTTACCTAGTTTTCTCTAAAATACAAATTGATAATTGCTAGCTCATAGAAAAAATGTGAAATTGAAAGATTTATGTATATAAAATGCAAGTGAACGATATCTAGATTTTTTTTATTTCTTCCAAATACGTATAGTTGACGGCTAAAAACCAACATTATTGATGGTTGGATATAAATGTTGACGGATGAAAAATATCAACTATACATGATGTTGACGGCTTGCACACGTTAATAAAGATGTTATTGTTGATGTTTTGATATGAATATTGACAGCTAAACAACATCAACTATACCCTATATTCACGATTCATCAATGTTAATAAAGATATTATTGTTGACGAATTTATGTTATAGTTGATGACTAATACATGTCAACATTTATATAATTGACAGACAAAATCTGTCAATAAAAATATCACAGTTAACGTTTAATGGTCGTCAACAAACATCTAAAAGTTGACGTTTATAAATATCGACATTGTGTTTATTAACAGTCAAAAAAACATCAACAGAAATGATTGTTGGTATTTTTTAATTGGGAATAAAAGTCAAATTTATAGTAGTGGAGGTTGAAAACTTGAATTTAAACTTGAGTTCGTTAAACAAACTCGATTTGGACGGCCATATACATATATAAGATATCTTAGGGGTCGTTTGGATTGAGGAGTTTGAGAGAGTGGAGTTGTGAGGAGTTAATAACTCCCCCAACTCCTTGTTTGGCCCAAGGAGTTATTAACTCCTTCTTGTAGGCCCCACATATTTATTAACTCTTTCTTCAACTCTTTTTATGGGTCTCACAGATTTTTAACTCCTTTTTGTGGGCCCCACAGACTTCTTTACTCCTATTCCCTACAACTCCTACTCCCCAACTCATCAATCCAAACGACCCCTTAAGGCTTAAACCAAACCCAAACGCTCCCATGTGTTGGAGTCTTTTTTTTTTTTTCTTTTTCCTTTCTTTCTTGAATTTTATAATCTAACTCCGACTTTTCAATTAACTAGTTTTTCTACTAGGTGCATTGCAATAAATTAAATTGAATTTACAATGAATTTAACTAATTAAATTTTTTATGCATTCTTATATTAGTTTTGTTTTTCTATTTCTATTATGATTTTATATTTTTTAATGTGATTACTTTGTATATAATATAATATTTATATTATGTCTATTATAATATAAGTTTTCATATGATATAACATAATTTTTATATAATAAAATTTTATTAAGTTTTTTTTTTTAATTTTTGTAATTTGATGTGCAAAATTACGGAAAAAAAAGAAAGAAAATTTTGGAGAAAAAAAGAAAACAAAAAAGGAAGATTATCTTTAGACCAGAATAAAAAATAGTTTGTTGGAGATGATATTTTAATAAAATAGTAATCACTAAAAATTATAACCCCATGTGAAAAAAGAGTAACCGGATGGAAAAGAAGTTATAATAATTTGAATACTAAGTACTATTTGCTTCATTTGACGTGTAGAATTGTGTATATATACAAATACGTAATTAATTGAGATTGAGATTTTTTTTTCTTTTTTTGCAAAGGTGATAAAAGAGACACAATTTTGAAAAAGAAAATTAAAAAGTTTGAAAGAAAATAGCAAATTATATGATGTGCAAAAATCAAGCCTAAAACTTAATTTGAAAAAAGAGATAGAGTAGTATTGACAAAGAAAATTGCAACAAAAAAAAAAGGGAAAAATGTTGGGGAAAAAATGAAAACAAAAAAAAGAGACACCTATGAAAAATTGGAGATTACACCCAAATAAAAAAATAGTTTACTAAAAATTAAAATCTCACATGAAAAAAAAATTGGATGCAAAAGAAGTGAGAATAATTTGAATACCAATTATGTAAGTTAAAACACTTCTTCAATGTAGTTGTGGTTTTCTTTTTCTTTTCTTTTCCTTTTGAAATAACTTTTTTTAAGAATCCAAGATTTGTTAAAATTAATAAACAACCTCTTAAAATTAAATTTATTTATATAATATATTTTAAATCATGATGAATCTTATTGTGTAACTTTTTAAAAAAAAAAATATATATATATATATATACATTTCAAAAACACGTTTAATTGTAGCTTTAAGATCAAAAAATAATTTTTAAAAATCAAACATAAAACTTGATTAAGTGATTAAATTAATTTCTTATGCAGACTAAATATAACAATTTCATAAAACATAAATCATAAAACAATATTTTGAAATTAATTATTGAAATTGAGTTGTAACAAGTAAGATGTTTAGTAAAAAAATCATAAAAGAAAAACTAATATAATAATTTGCATTACATCAAGTTAAGATCAATGAGCTATTTAGTTTTTTTATAAAAAAAATATCATTTAATATAGTCGTGGTTTTTTTTTTCTTTTATTTTGGAAATATCTTTTTTAAGAAGACAATAAACTTTTTAAAATTAATAAACATCTTCTTAAAATTAGAAGAGTATCTTTTAAAATTAAAGTGTTTAGATTATTGCTAAATTTTTAAAATCAAAAGTAATGTTTTAAAACTCAAACATAAAAATAAACAAAACCCTAAATCAAAACTCAAAATAATAATTTAGTTATAAATAGATTAAAAGAATGAGTAAAAGAATACACAAAAGAAAAATGTGAGCTAACAAAATTTAAATTAAAGAAAGAAGAGATACCCTATTAAAATGGGAGGAGATGAATATTTTAGATCTGAAAAAAGAAACATCAACAACACAACTTAGTGGTATCAACTAACATAATTTCATGTGAAAAAAATATGAAAGAAAATGAAAAAAACGTTAGCTAATTTAAATTTTTTATTAAAAAAAAAACTTAAAGGAGAAGAAAGACTCATTAAGAAAATACTGATAAAAAATTGGAGGAGACGGATATCTTAAATCTAGAAAAAAAAAACATCAACAACACAACATGAATGGTATCAACTAACATAATTTGGTGTAAAATACTAATGATATATTAAGTTGCACGATATCAAGTGAGGACTAATGAGCTATCAAATATCAAATCAAGAATAACAATTAATTCAAATTATTTTTGAATTTTGAATAAAAATGTGAGAGAAAAAATTAATTCAAATTTTGTTTTGATCAAATTTTGAAATTTGAATGATGTAATTAAGTAAAATTTTAAGGAATATTTTGGTTTGAAATGTTTTTCAGAAACTCTTGTTTTGGTCTAAAAATATTTTAAAGAAATTCTTGCTTATATTTCAAATAGTGAATCTAAAAAATATGACTCTCGGTTATTATGATTTGATTAAAGTGAAAAAAGAAATATAATTTATTGAAAACGATCCATCCGATTCAATTTTGTTTGGGTTAATTTTATCTATTCCCTTTTATGGAAATGGTTCGTTTTTTTTTTAATTTGTTTGAATTAATCTTTATTTTGATTTATACAAATTCTATTAAAAATAATTTAAATGATGAAGAGACAATTAAAGATTGATTATGATTTTGGGAACATCTGTTATTTTAAAAAATTGGATTGATATTTTAAAGTAGTATAAATAGTGATTGATGAATTAATTAATAAATCAGTTTAGTTTTGAATAGAGAAACATTCAAAGGGATATATTTAGAAAATATTTTTCTCATAACTTTTTTTTATAAGTGATTTTGAGAATTTTAAAACTATTAACTTCTATTTAACTTTGTAACATAAAGTTTAGAAACTATCAAATTTGAAAATTATTTTTAATAATGACCAAGAGGTCATCAACTAGAACTTATGATTAAGAGGTTATAAGTTCGAATCCCCCTGCTCCAAATATTGTTGTACTAAAAAAAAAAAATTGAAAATTATTTTTAATAAATTAGTTATAAATCTCAATCATATAATATAAGATTCTGTTAAAAGATTAAATGAAAAGGGTCGTTTGAATAGATTAATTTGATTTCTAGATTGAAAAAAAATAGAGTATTAAGTTTTTTTTTTAAGGCAAAACAATACACATACATAGTATTAACAAAAAGAAAGAGAAGACTTTTTTTTTAGTACAATGGAGGTTGGGAGATTTGAACCACAGACCTGGTGGTCTTTAATGCATTCAAGATGCCAATTGAGTTTTGAAATAAATGGAATCTTAGAAATGTCTATTGAAAAAAAAATAGGGGTATAATTTAATTAGAAAATTTATGATTTTGAAACAAATCATATCTTCAATTCAAAAAAAATGATGTGAATTCTGTTTTGAACTCCAAATTGATCATGAGTTGTGATTGATGTACTTAACTGAAATGGAAGGTATTTTAGATGAAATATTTTCTAGAATAAGGGATATTTGACCTAAGAAATGATTAATTATACTATATTCTATCAAAATCTTTTAAGAATTAGGTTACTAGATATAAATATTATAGCATTTAACCAACTAAACTGTAGACTTTAAAAAAAATTGTGGCTAACTCAATTTCTAAAAAAAAAAGAATATGAGAAGATGAAATTAACTAACATTGCTTAAAAAAAATTTAAAAGCCAGGAAAGAAAAAACATGGGCTAACGAAATTTCCAAAAAAAAAATCCATGAGATAGAATTCTAGAAATTATTTTTTAGAAAATATATAAAAAAAAAAAAGCAATATCACGTGAAAAAGTTAATTAGGTAAGAAACATATAATTTAAAAGACAGAGTATCAATAAAGAAAACTGCAAAGAGATACCTGATCAAAAAATATAAATAGCTAGTTTAGGACCTGAAAAAAATTTATTACTAAAAATTTAGAACCCACATGAAAAAAATAATAATGGGAGGCAATGTCAAGAACTAAACTAAATTAAATTCTTAGAAAAAAAGTACTTGAAGAATTAGTATAAGAACCTCATAAAAATTTGGAGAAGTGTATTCTAGGAATGGAAACAAATTAGAAGTATTTGGGAGATGCAAACAAATGAAATAAAAAACAAAATATCAAAATTAAAAAAGAAAAAAGAAAAAAAAAATACTTGAAAGGGAATATTGGAGAAATAAAAAATTTAGATGACATGTGTTCGGAAGATGCAAGCCAATTGGAATTAGCTCAATATATATAAAGAATTCAATAAATATTGCGGTTACAATTTTGTATCTAATAGGTTTGTGACTTTTAATAAATGTTTAGAACAAAGCAATTAAGCACGGTTAAATTGCACCGACTTATTAAAGTGTGTTTGGATAAGTGAGTTCGAAGCTGTCAAAGTGAACATAGTTTAATGGGGCAACTAGAAAAATGTCTAGATTTAACATATCTTAAATGAAAAATGTCTAAATTAGTTTAAAATTATAAAAAAGTCTAAACAATTTTTTCCCTACGTTATATAAAAGAATTTGAGACAAAAATACCCATGATGTAGATATTTAAAAGTTTTACCTATAAATATGGCTAAAGAAAAAAGAGGCTAACAAATAGGAGTGAATTAAGAGGAAGTATTTTTAGATAAATAAAGGTAAATAAATATATTTTAAAGATTCAAATATATTGTTTGATTGAAAAAACGATGGAATTCAATAAAGAAACCAAAAAATGCAACACACAACCAGATGAAAAGAAAAATAGATTAGATAAAAATGAACATAATTGTGAACTCAATATACCAATTTGAGTAACACACAAAATAATTAATAACTCCAAACATGTGCATATAAATTTATCTACATCTACCAAATAAGATATTGAAATTACAAGGCTAGATAATTGATGGTAATTCACATGCATAAAAAAAAGTCTAATGGTACTCAATTAATACACCACCAAACTCATTGGAATGTGGCATGAATTCTACAGAACCCATGTTAAAAAAATTCAAAAACTAATTAAAAGATGTATTTGTGCACCTGAAATGTGGTTTAACTCCCCTACCTGTTCGCATTCTCCCTACCCATTGCGTTCAAACCTTGGAACTTTGAATGCACCTACTCCACTGCTGAACGTTTTTGCCTCCCTTGTATCATTTCTTTGTGTTCTCACTACACATAGAGTTCAGAAGTTCTACCCCAATCGTCTAAAGGAATCGAAGAACACAAGGTATGCATGTGTAGGTTTCTTGTGATTTTTTTTTTTTTTTTTTTTTGCCAAAATGCATCTCCTTCCTTGAATCTTCCATCGATTTTAGTTTAAAGGGGAGAAATCTGCATTTTGAAGCTTAAATAAGTAGTGAAATGTGGAGAAAGTTGTTTTTGAAAAATAAAGTTGTAATTCTATGTTTTAGGGATTCTGTTATCTGTCATTCGCCCATTTTGATTACATATATACCTCTTTTAATTTCAGAATCGTTCATCTTGTTGACAATGGCAAAAGGAACTAATGTGAGATTGCAAGCATCAAGAGTAACCCCAAAAGGAAATCAAACCCAATCCACTTAGAGAGTGAAGAATAGGTCATTTCTGTCATGCCCATGTCTATAAAGATTAGATTGATTTTTTATGTTGAATGTACATTAACCCTCGCAATATGCATGGAACGGTTGTTGGAACCTCGTACATGTAGACAATAAAGTCTCAAAAAAATGATATGAATACTGAAAACTCGATTCCGATAGACTTTAAATTAAAAGGGAAAGAGACAAAAAGAGAATGACCTATAAAAAGTAGCAAACAAAAAGGCAAGGGGGCCCTAAAAAATAGGGCAGATTATGAAGATAGTGAGATATTTTACTATATTTACCTGGAGACCTATGAAAATATATTACTTATGCTAATTACACCTTTTTTTTTATGTCAGGGTGACAATGAGACAAATGGAGATAATCTTGGAGATTTTGAGAATGGGTAAGGGGGATAATAATGCAGATGATTTGTTGGCACAATTTACTTCTAGTACATATAATGACAAAGACGAACCACCCAACAAAAAGCGCGAAGAGGGATCACCTGTTGATAAAGTTGTTGTCTTTAGTAAATTTATATACTCATATTAAAGGTGTTTGTGTATGACATGTGTGACACGCATGTGGCCACACAAAAAGGAAAGCGAAAAACAAGTGGGCAATCCAAGAAAGACCGCATTGTTGATGATAAAGCGGTACAGTTGTATTTCTTATTATGTACCCCTTTATGTGTGCACCTGTGTTGTTAAGTGTTATCAATATGTTATATGCTCCTAATTATATAATTTTGGCTTGTATTGTAGAATGATAACTACTTCCTGTCAGCAACAAAAAAAAAAATCACCCCATGAAAATAAACTTATGTTGTAAAAGCAACATCATGACAATAATCCAAATCTAATAAAAATCGAATAACAAGGAAAGTCAGTTGGAATAGACCTAGGGTAGATTTAGTTTGACTAGGGGCAAAATGGAGATTTAATTTTCATCACACTCCTCCCTTAAAAATAGGTAGACAAAATTGCAATATGAAACATTTTTAGACATTTTTCATTATAAGCTATTTAATTTAGACATTACTCACAATTTCCCTAGTTTAATATTAATTGATAATGTACTTTTTTTTCTTGAGATTAGAGGTCCAAAATTCCACACATTCAATTTGTTGTACTAAAAAAAAGTGAGTTCAAAGGTTGGATTTTTTTTTAAAAAAAAAAAAACTAGAGTGTTTAGCAAAAAATCATTTTTGAAAAAATTAGATTGGCTAATAATAATTTTTTTGAAGAATCACTCTATGATAACATTTGTAGAATTACTTTTAGATATATAGCGCAACCAAACAAACTTGTGATCAAAATCATTTTGAGAAAATCTAACCAAACTATATACTCGATTTTTTTTTTTTTTTGAGTTCAACAAGATTTGGAGATAGGGGGATTTGAACCTATGACATCTTAGTCATAAGTCTACACTAGATGTCAGTTGACTCATTTTCTTATCGACATAGAAATTTTAATTAAGATAAATTGTGTTGTAAGATTGTTTTAAGATTTTTTTTAATGTTTAAAATAGGAGGTACATGGACATCAAACTCACTCTTAGACATTTATAATATATTATATATTAAAAGTTAGAGTTTCTAAAAAATATTTTTGGACCAAAATATATTTTAAATTTTAGTTAATTACATTAACTAATAATTTTAATCCGATTTAATTTCAAATTCACTGATAACAAGAAAATTTGATTAAAAAAAAATTAAATTAATTCTTATCAATCAAATTATCCTAATTTGATTTGATAATTAGACTCAAAATGAATATCTAATTTAATTTTAAATTAATAAATTTGAATCAATAATCTTAATTTGATAAGCAATTTAGTCATCATATACATGATTTTTTAGATATTATCCTTTTTAATTTCAAAACAAAAAATTACTAAACCATATAATTTTCTTCGAATTGATATTGAGAACATGTTTTTTTTTCAATTGAATATATGATTCATCAAATGATAATTAGGATTTAAAATTAAATTCTATATATATTAGCTTAATTCCAATTGGTTTGCATAGTGAGAACACACACCTCATCCAACTTCTCAATTTCTTTCTCCAATTTTCTCTTTCAGTTATGAGATATTTTTTTTTAATTTTTTTATTTTGATTTTGACTCTATTATTTTCCACGTATTTTTTTCTTTTTATTTTGATTTCATTAATTTGTTTGCATCTCTCAAATACTCTTCTTAATTCTATTTTGTTTCCATATCTCTAGAATACACTTCTCCCATTTGAATTTGAATCAAATTGCTTAAATTGTATCCAATTATCATTCTTATATATATGTTGTTCTTATACTCAATTCTTTTAAGTACTTTTTTTCATATAGTTCTTATACACACAATTCTTGTTGGAAAAAATATTGCTACTTTGTTGTGGTAACACTAACAAATAGATTACAACTTAACTGGCTACAAACAATTACAATGTATTGTATATAACAACTCAAAACTCAAGAACAAAGAATTGTAAATAGTCGAGGCACGCTTACTAAGCGTTGTCCTGAAGACAATTATTCGCTTTACACTGGTTGCAAGCAGACTACCACGATCGCCTCAACAGGATACAACGACTAATTCCGATAGAACAACAATCTCGAACTACTCGGATCTGGCAGAACTCTTGGACACTTGCTCTCAACTTGACTCAAGATTAAATAGAAGAAAGAAAAGAGAGAATACTCTTCACTTGAAATAAGATACTCCAAAATGGAATGAGATACTCCAAATGAAGAAACAAGTTGATATTTAAAGGCTAGCAACTTAATAACTCTCTAAAATCAAATTAATATGAATAATATGAAACATATATAAAAAATAACTCAATTATGTAGTTACTTGTTGAAATTCAAACAAAACTTACAAACTTAACATTTTAAGTTAAATTTATATAAGAAATATCAACACATTTGGATGTTTCAAGCTATTTTGAAACTTTTGAATTTAAAATTAAGTAACATCAACCTCAATTGATCTTGATGTTTCAAATCAATCATTTCTTTCACATTTTTATATCTATAAATTCCAACCATTCTAATTCTACAAAATTTTCAAAAAAAAATTTCAAGTCTTGAACTAGTTATCTCTAATTTTCTTTGTCAATGCTCCCTCCTTTTCAAATTAGTTTTTTTCTTTTTCTTTTTCTTTTTTTTTTAACATCTAAGCATGCTAGTTGATGTTTCTCAAGCATGTTAGTTGATGTAACTCAACGTTGCTTAAAATAGTCACCTTCTTAGGTATCCCTCTACATTTTTTTAGAAATTGAGTTAGCTCATAATTTTTTGAAAAATTTAATTAATTTTTTTAGGAAATATACGATTTAGTTGGTTAAATGCTATAATTTAAACAACTATAATATAACAAATTAATTTGATTCAAAATGAGTTTGAATCAAAATTCTTAATTTGATAAAGATTTGATTCAAAATCAAACCAAATTATAACTTGATTTTGCGTAACGACGGAGTAACCCAAAAATTTAGAACCTACCTAAGATAACAAGGCACTCCTTATAAGATAAAAGAATGTCCAATCCCCATCAAACTTCAATCATAATTCAGGTTGGACTTAATTCACATTTGCAGAGTTACTAGAAACAGACACCACAACACGTTAGTAATCGATGAGGAAATACCATAGTCATGCAATTACCAAGAAAGAACCTACAACATGCTAGAAGTCAAACAGAAAAGTTATTAAAGAAACTACAACCAAGGTTCACATCTTAATACAAGAGTTCAACGAAAATCATAATGACAACTTAGAAAAATAAACTGAGCGTAGGGACCAAAGAAAGTCTTCATAGTCTCGCCAGGTCATCACCATCATCATCCACCTTACGGTTTAGCCTTATCTACAATATATATATATATATATATATATATATATATATATATATATCAATATATATATATCAAAATAGTAGGGTGAGTATTAAAAATACTAAGTAAGGAGTCCACTTAGGGCCCAAATTACAATAGTATAACCAAAAAGTAACATTGCTCTTGCTTTGCTCATACTTCTAAACAACTCAACCATTGTCTAGGCATCTACAACTCACATTCCTCACCTTGGCTCCATCCCTGTGGTAATGTCTCTAGTCCTACCCTCGGTCTCGCAACATAGGTTGACGAATAGTAAAGAAAGAAAGTAACTCTCATGCCTGCACACCTTACTGCCACAAAGCCATGAAGGAAAGCAACCCACATGTTCTAAACGATGGGAAATCGCCCCTAAGCTAGTACATTGGATGAAGAAAAGGTAACCAACATCTTACGCATGTCGGGGACTCGCCCTTTGAGCTAGTGCATTGAAGAAGGAACGACATCCCTCAACCGAACGCGGTGGAGGAATCACCCCCTAAACCAGTTCCAGCAAAAGAGAAAGAAACCCTAATGTCGACACTAGATTTATCAACCTAGAGGTTTGAACTTGCTCAGAGATGACATAGGGACCAGTGGTGCTAGTTTAACAACATACGTTTGTACAAAGAACTAAGGTTTTCCTAAGATAACCTGTTCTGCCCTTGTCTAAAGAGTTTTAACCACGACGAGGCTTCTAGTCTAACCACAGTCAAAAATACATCTCACAACAACCACAACTCCATAACAAACTAACAGACTAAGCACAAACAACAAATAACAACTCAAACATTTCAATACAAAGGACTCCCATAATAAGCTAAACCCCATAAGACAACTTAACTACGTAGCTAGTTAACATTACAACAATTTGCAACACTCACCAACATGCACATATACTTGCATAATAGTCTAACATATCCATATATTCACCAAATCAAACATATACTTGCATAATAGTCTAACATATCCATATATTCACCAAATCAAATAAAAACACATCAATAACGCAACAATCGCATTACATTGCAACTCCGCACAACAATCTTTTTCACTTATGAATTTGGTGCAAATCTAAATGACTATTGAGAACATGAGTCAGCTACTCCTTCCCTGAAGGGTGACAATCTTGCCTAAAATCAAACCAAATTAAAAGAAATGACAAGCCATAAGTGTTGTCAAAGGCTAAACTTTAATAACCAATCTCAACCCATTGGAGGACTAGGTCCTACTCCTAAAATTCACCTTTGATCCTACAACACAGTAACTATTCTAAGCCTAAAAATATACAACAACGTACTACGAGATAATAAACTTACCCACGATGCCACACCAAAACTCCTGTTGCCCAACAATATAATTCACCAACTCTAGCCAAAATTCACCAAAAGAGGCCCTCCAACAACACCACAATGCATAGAGAACGAATTGGGAAAAAGAAATAGGGTAACGAAAAAGAAAAAGTAAAAAGAAAAGGAAAGGAAAAAAATGAGAAAAAGGAAGAGGAGAAATGTTTGCCTGAACGTCTCAATTCGTCAAACAAATGACCCTCTTGGACCAAAACTTGAAAAGAAGAAGACAAAGGTTGAGGTTGGGCGCTTTTCACATCATAGGGATGCCAACGGGGCAGCATTCCCCATCCCCATCCTCTTGGGGATTTTCCATCCCTGTTCCCGCCTCATTTCCTGTTTTGGAGAGTCAAGATCGGGGTCGGGATTCCCCGATTGGGGATCGGGTCCCCGCGAGAAAAAAATCTCGCTTTTCTTTTTCTTTTTATTTTTAAATTTTCAATTATTTTTATTAAAAATATATATTATTATTCTTTTATTTATTTAATTTATTAAATTTTAATGGTATTTAATAGAAAACTTATAAAGTTATAAATATTGTTTTAATTAGTGTGTAGTTATTGTTTTTAAAATATTTTTTAAAAAAATTTAATGATTTAAATAAATAAAAAGAATAATACGATATATATATATATATATATATATATGTTATTAGTTATATAAAATTGCATAATACTAACAATATTTTTACACATAATCATTTATATCATAGATTTTTTGAAACAAATAATAATAATTATTCGGGGCAGGTTCGGGACGGGGCGGGGATACCGTCCCCGTCCCCATTCAAGGACCCGAAAAAATTCCCAGTTTGACTCCATACTCGGTCAAACTGGAGATTTTCCGTCCACCCCGTGAGTATTTTTGTCATCTCTATCAGACCATCAACCACATGAAATTTAGGTCACCTTAAATTACAGAAATAACACATTTGCCCCAAGTTTTCTCAAATTTCAAATTCTCACTCAATCCACCAATTACTTTCGAACTCAAACCAATCCAAAATTTTAGCTTTAGCATACCTGAACAAACCAGACGTCACAATGCATAACTTTCAAAATATAATATGCAAATCTGATGGACATATACAATATAATCCATGGATGAGAGGAAGTAAATTATAATCTAATAATTTAAATTTTGATTAATTACAAAATTATCTTTTAACATTCCATAATATTATTTTATTGGCGGTGCTTCTACTATTTTTCTTTTTTTAATTTGAAACGACCACAATTTATATTTAATAACTTGATTCTTGATAGAATATAATATATTTAAGTATAATCATTTTTAGGTTAAATACTATAAAAAATATTTTTAGACTAAAATACCCCTTAATTACATAATAAAAACCTATGATCATAATCTAATTAATTTTGAGTTTAAAATTGAATTCAGATAATTTTTTTTCAATTGAAGATATCATTTGATTCAAAATAAAATAAAATTAGGATTTAAATCTAAATTCTCCAATTAAATTACACCCTTTTTTATCAATAGACATCTCTAATTTTTCATTTATTTCAAATATATTTTCTTTTTAAAAAAAACAATATATATGTACTTTTTTTTTGCTTTTTTTTAAAAAAAAAAAACTTACATTTTTTTTCGTTGTTTCAATCTAGGAATTAAATTACTCTTTTTAAACAGCCATTTCTTCGTCTAATCTTTTAACATAATCTAATAATATATGATTGAGATTTATAAGTAACCCATTTAGAGTAATATCAAATTCAATAATTTCTAAAAGTTATGATACAAAGTTAAATAGATGTAAATAGTTTTAAAATTTTCAAAATCACATTTAAAAAAACTTAGGAGAAAAGTTCATTTATTAATTAATTAATTCATCATTATTTTATAATATTTTAAAATATCAATCCAATTTTTTAAAATAAAACATGTCAAAATCATAACAAATTTTGAATTATCTCTTCATCATTTAATTATTTTAATAGAATTTGTATCAATTAACTAAATATTAATTCAAAATAAATTCAAAAGAAGAAAATCATAACGAAATGAAAAGTAACCTAATATAATTAAATCTGATAAGTCATCTTATGATAAATTATATTTCTTTTTTCACTTTAATCAAATCGTAATCTCTTAGAAAATAATATTTCCTAGATTAGTTATTTGAAATAAAAAGAAATTCATTCAAATTATTGGATAAAACTATAATTCTAATGTTATTCTATATAAGGAGACTTATGCAAACTTCTACTTCTAACCATTTTCATTTTTTAATCTAAAATACATTTGTTAAAAAGAGCATAACTAAGTTGCAATTTGTTAACGACTACGAGGTTTGTGGTTCGAATTTTAAATTTATAATATGTGTCATAAAATATATATTATACCTGCAATAATAATATAAATACAAATACAATTTTAAAAACTTCAAGAGAAAAATAGAAAATTATATTATATTCAAATAATGTTATATTATATTAAAACACTTATATTATAATAGAGAAATAATTTTATAATATTAAAATGAGTGAGATTAAATTTGAAACTAATTAATTATAAAACAATCCTAATATAAATATAGATGATAATCAAATTATTTTAATCTTCAAAAAATTAAATTTATCTGGGTTAAATTATTCCAAGACTTTGGAGAAAGTTAGAATTTAGTACGTATGATTTTAAAAGTTAGAGTTTTATTTTTATGGTTTGATAAAAGCTCACAAATAATCTATATGGTTTGATAAAATCCTCCTAATAGTCCATAAGATATGAATTATTTTTATAGGGGTTTATCAAATTATAACAATTAATTCTAACATTTAAAATCACATGGATTAAATTCTAACTTTCTCACAACCATAAATGACTAAATTTGTAACATTACTGTATACACACTTACATTGCACGTGGTAATAAACTAGTAAATTGAAAGTTCAAAGAACTTAAGCTTTATAAAGTTTTATAACAATTTAGACACAACTAAGTTCAAAGGCCGTAACATCTTAATCGATAACACATACTTTTATGTCAGAGGTATGCTCATGTTGACAATAATTATATAAAATTATAAAATATAACATGTTCATAATTAATTAATAATAGTTTATATTCAACCAAATCCAGTTTATAGTTTATAAATATATTATCAACCACATTTTGAACCATGGTTTAAATTGAGATCTAATTTTTAAATCACTTACCAAACACATATTTGAAAACACAAAATACAATTTTATTTTCGTTGAATCTTTGCTTTTTAATTTCTGTTTTACCAACTAAACACATCCTAAATTTGTAATTTAATCTAACTATAAAGTAAGTACGAGAGAAAACTCGAGTTTGAACTTTTATCCTCAAAGAAAAGGAGAATATTGGAAAGTGGGACATATTCAAAATAATTTGAAAGATTTTCTATAATTTTTTTTAGTTCAACAATCATCCCTTCGATAGAAGCTACTAGACTTGTCTAAACCAACAAAGGATGCACTAATGTTACATTCTTTTGCTTCTTAAGCTTGAATTATAGATTTCGATTCGGACAATTATATTAAATGAGTATTCGAATCTCTAATTTCTTAAAAATATATGCTTTTAACTGGCTGAAATTTACCATAACTTTGTGACAACAAACCATTTTTTTGAGAAACATTTTAGAATTAGAAGTGTAGAACAACAAAGTATAGTCATATTCTATGCGGAGGCTTCTGGTCAGCTAGTTAATTACGATAAATCCAAGTATATGGTAAGTGCTAATACGTCTCAAGGATTGAAAGAGGAAGTGGGGAGAGTACTCCAAGTGTCCCACACACCTTCTTTGGGTTGTTACTTGGGATTGTCTTCCACAATTGCAAAAAGTAAGTCCACGGTCTTCAGGGTTATTAAAGAAAGAGTTTGGAAGGCACTCCAAATTAAAGCTGGCAATCAAGATTTTTTTCCGCGGGTGGCAGGGAGGTCCTTATTAAAACGGTAGCACAAGCGATCCCTATCTACGCGATGAGCTGCTTCAAATTACCTTTGACTTTGTGCAATGAAATAAATTCAATGTGTGCCAAATTCTGGTGGGGTGCTGCACATTCAGAGCGAAAGATCCATTGGAAAAGTTGGTCCTTTTTGTGTAGGAGCAAGATGGATGGTGGATTGGATTTTCGAGATATTGCTTTGTTTAATCATGCCATGCTGGCCAAACAGAGCTGGAGGATACTTAGGCAACCAGATAGTATGTTATCCAGGATTCTCAAGGGTCGCTATTTTAAGCATGAGAATTTCTTAACGGCACAACTGGGTCACAATCCATCATACATCTGGTGCAGTGTTTTGTGGGGTCGGAATCTCTTTGCTAAGGGGTATAGGTGGAAAGTGGGGCGTGGAGTCCAAATTTCAGTTAAAAATGATCTTTGGCTCCCTCACACAGGTAACAATAAACCACTATGGGTAGGACCTGCTATTGCAGATAAAAATGTGAATAGTTTAATCAATGCGGATAGATCTTGGAAGATGGAGACTATTAGGGCGAATTTTCTGCCGATGGATGTAGAGCAGATTCAAAACATTCCACTCGCCTCATTGAGCTCCTTAGATGAAATTATTTGGAAACTCACACCGACTGGACACTTTACGGTCAAAAGCGCATACAAGTTAGGTTGTAGCAGTCAGACGGACCATCTCCCCTCGACCTCTAGTACTCTTCATAGTGGAAAACTATGGAAAAGATTATGGCAAGCGTCGATCCCATCGAATATGAAAATTTGTTGTTGGAGGGCAATCCATAATATTTTGCCGACAAAATGTGCGCTTATCCAAAGAGGACTTTCGATCCCGACCAGTTGTCCACTGTGTGATAAGTCACCTGAGACGATTGAACACATCCTTTGGGGCTGCAAGGTAACTTCACAATTCTGAGACTATTTTTTTCCTAACTTTGCAAATTTTTTTCATGACAACAGAAACAGGTGGACAGTGGCAGACTATTTCGACTGGATTACTAGTATGGATAAGATGGAAACTACATGTACGCTGATGTTTCTTGTCTGGAGAATATGGATGTATCGTAATGAGGAGGTTCATGACTCTAAAGACAGACGATCTAAGGGAGGGGAACACATGATACAATCTGCAGATGTATATTTATAAGTAATACTCCAGAGGGGAGACCTTTCTCACTCTGAAATTTCTAGACGCCAGGTTGTTATTCCTATTCCTACTCAGGAGGTCATGATGTGGAAGCCGCCACGCCTGGGGTGGATGAAATTAAATGTGGATGCGGCTTGGACCGAGGCAACAGCTAAAGGAGGCCTCGGTTGGATTCTGCGAGATCATCATGGTGACATTCTGGGAGCAGGCCACAAATATTTTGATCATTCCTGGTCAATAATTATTTGTGAATTAGAGGTTATCCGCGTTGGCATGTTGATGGTTCAAGATGTTACGTTTCCACGGGAGGTGGAATCAGACTCTTTGAATGCAATTTCTTTAATCAATGGAGAACGTGAGGACCTAACTGAGGCAACAAACTATGCTAGGGATATACGGTCTATGGCCAATAGATGGGCTGGAATTAGTTTCGTCTATGGTCACAGAAAATCCAACGTGCACATAATTTAGCTAAGAGAGCTCAACATTGTATGGATACTCAAAATTGGTTCGGTTTCGGATTGTAATGGTCTAGAGGGTTTACTAAAAAAAAAAAAAAAAAAAAAAAAAAAAAAAAAAAAAAAAAGTATAGCCATATTCTAACCCTTCACCTCCAAATTAAAGCAACTTCAATCTCATATTTATTGTTTGTTGTGTTGTGTCCCAACCGGAGCCGAAACCAGAAACCCATCGTCTCCCCCGGCGAGATTCTTTTCATATGTGAGACAATGGAAATCGCCGGCGGCCGGAACCAAAGTTCTAATCCGAAGCGGAAGCGCGACGACATAGCAACCAATGGAGCCGATAACATCGACTTGGCTCTCCTCGAAGCTGTCGAAAAATCCCAAAAGGCAGTGGAGGTATTGGACCTTCGAACGGTGAAGAAGCTCTCTCTATCGTTCGAACGCCGTCTCAGAGACAACACCGAAGCTCGCCTCAAGTATCCCGAGCAGCCCGACCGCTTTGCCGATTCTGAAGTCGAGCTCCACGAAGAGATTCAGAAGCTTAAAGTGCTCGCCGCCGGTCCCGAGCTGTACCCTGATATCGTCAAGCTTGGTGTCATTTCGTCTGTCGTTGACCTCCTTTCACATAGTAATACTGATATTGCCATTGACGCCGTCCAGTTGATACAGGATTTGACTGACGAGGATGTTCTTGAGGACAACGATGAACCTGCTCGCGAGTTGGTCGATGCGTTGATTGAGAACAATGTTCTCGATCTGTTGGTTCAGAACTTGCATCGGTTGTCGGAGACGGACCCCGATGAAATGGCTGCCGTTTATAATACCCTAGCAACTATTGAGAATTTGATTGAAGTGAAACCGGTGGTTGCGGAGTTGGTCTGTGAACGCACGAAGCTACTGAAGTGGTTACTGGGAAAGATTAAGGTTAGGGATTTTGATAGTAATAAGCAGTATGCATCGGAGATACTGGCGATACTGCTGCAGAATAGCACGGTGAATCAGCGGAGGCTTGGACAGATGAATGGGGTTGATGTTGTTCTTCAGGCGGTTGCAATGTACAAGTCCAAGGACCCCAAGAGCCCTGATGAAGCTGAAATGGTGGAGAATTTGTTTGATTCTTTGTGTTGTTTGTTGATGCCACTGGAGAACAAGGAAAGGTTTGTGAAAGCTGAGGGTGTGGAATTGATGATTATTATTATGAAACAGAAGAAATCCGCCTATGGGTCTGCTGTAAGAGCTCTTGATTTTGCCATGACAAATTACCCGCCTGCTTGTGAACGTTTTGTTGATGTTTTGGGGTTGAAGACGGCATTTGCTGCCTTTATGGGTAAGGTAGGGTAAATTACATTACTCCCTCTACTGTTTGTGTTTACTGTTTTCCTCATTCTCTATTATTGAATGTGATTTAAGGTTGAATTCTGATATTCTGAGAGTAACAGTATTTTGAAATACAACCGTGGTATGTGCGATAATCAATTGTAATTCTGGAATCATATGGAAGCCTAAATCTTATTACGAAGGGGGTCCATGGTACAATATGATATAGTTTGTTACTATATCCATTCATTTACGAGTAGCTTCTGCATTTCTGAAAAAGAAAAGAGAGATCAATTATCCATTCTTATCGAAATGACCTCTCTCTTTGATGGAAACTTGTTTCTTAAAAATATAACTGGAAAAGGCTTATGATATGTGAATGAACTAGATAAGGTCTTGAATTTCTCTGGTTCTTCCTCTGAAAAAATTCTCTGGTTTCTTAGCTAGGTCGATGATGTTTAGTGGTTGTGATGTGGGAAATAAGTCTTCTTTCATTGGTTTAATTAGCCATCGGCTGCAGTGTGCTTAAATTGGAGGAAAATAAAAAGGTTTCTTCTTATTCCATTACTTTACAATGGGATCAGATTTGCTGGTTGGAACAATCATTGGTCGAGCTCCTGCCAAGCCCTTGAGTCATAAGTTTTTCAAGAAAAGGCAGATTTGAATGTGGAACTTGTTGGCTACATATAATTTCAAACCAAATATGGGTGGTTTGTTGAGGTTTCTACCTTATCTAATGAACTGACAAGGAAAAGAAGTCTAGCAGATCCTTCTGAAGTAAATAGGTTAGGTTGGAGCGTCCTTTGGGAAATGGTTGATGAATTTTTAGGAAGGTTTTGCCTTATCAATGCAGATGGTGGTAAGGCAAAGGCTTGGAAAGTTCTTAAGCATGTAGACTCAGGTGTAAAGATGGAGATATGCTTTGTATAAGTTGTGAATGAAAGTCATAGGGGAGAGAACCTGGGGGGGGCGGGGAGGGGGGGTAAACGTGGCCAATTTTGAAGGAAGGAAGATGAACGAGAAGGAAATAGAAATGGAAGGCAATTTTGCAAAATCTGTATGGATACACGCTATAGTTTAAACAAGGCTCTATTTCCATCTTTACAACTAGTACGAGATCTGGGGTGTCCCAAGAAAAGTATTTAGTGAAGATTGTACTATCAACCCTTTTCATGATGACAGTGAAGCTCCATGTGGTAACTTGGAGTAGCAAGCTAAGAGTTACCATGATTTGTTCACGGTTTGACACAATTTTGTTTCAGTGGTTGGTTAGTCTTTCAGATGAGTAGACTTTCTTTTAAATAACAGTTGTATGCTGGGGAAAGTTTTTAGTAATGCAAACATTTAACTGTATTGCATGGTTTTCTTTGACCATCAATTTGGAAGTGTGTTATTTGAGCTGAGTTCAGACATTGATGGTCTAGCTTTGTTGAGATATGTGTTAAAAAATGATCCCCCCCCACCACCGCACACACACACACACAAAAAAAAAAAAAACAGTAGTACAAAGGGCCATAAGAAGTGATGCATCCTTTCCAACCTAGTTGTCTTACTATGGAATTAGGTTTTGATATAAAACGTGTAATTGCTGTATAAATCTTTCATTAATATATTTTGCTGTGATACTGTTCCCAATTTTCTGATCATTGTTTGAAGATGCTTACTTCACAATGCTTTAAACCTTGTAGATTCCTTTGAATAAGAAAAACAAGAAAGAGCGTTATCAAGAGGAGTTGGAAGAACGTATCGTGTCTCTTATTGCATCGTTATTTGGTAAGCAGGCAAGTGAAATTGTATATGTTTTCTTTACCATCTGTGTTTATTTAACAAATTTTGCTCGTTTCTGGCTGTTGCCAAGATATTCTTTCAACCTATATGATAATCTTTACAACTTCCTGTGTCGGATTTGAATACCATTCTGAAGTTGAAAATGTTGGTTGCACCTTAATCCTTAGCATTGGGTTTCTTGGAGCAAAACGGTGGTTGCAGCTTTTTGTTCCTTTTGTCTCACAAGGAGTTTGGCCAACTTGATAGGCCTGCCTTACGTCCAAATGAATACTGATACTAAAATTGACAAGAAAGGGGGGGAAAAAAAGTCCTGGTGGAACTTGGAAGAGAGAAGAGGAAAAAAGCACAAGTCTTTTTGATACTGCTTAAATAAATGAAATAGTGCCTGAGAAAGAATTGGCTGTGCTTTACCGTGGTTATGTATTTACAGTGCTTAAAAACACGGTTGGCATAACTTTTTTACTGTTACATTTTTAATTGCTTTACTTATTAGATGCTCATCTCTTAAATAATGATATGTTTTTCTGTTATAAGAGCTGGTGATTATATTCCATTTTGCATTTTATCGCAATAGTAGGCCCCAAGCATGTGGAAATACCCTGTTTACTTTCTTTTTTCATCTATGCTTTCTTCTATTCTTAATTTCAACTAATGTTCCTTGACCTTACCAGGTGGTATTTTTAGGGGAACTAGGAAGGAAAGGTTGTTGAGTAAATTTGTCGAAAATGAGTGTGAAAAGATAGACAGGCTGATGGAACTCTACTTAAGGTGGGTTCACTTTTCACTTCTATTTCTTTGGCATTCCTATTGTTCAGAGATGAAGTCCTCTATTTATTTGTTTCCTTTAATGAATGAGATTCTGGAAGGATTAATGATAGTTTTATTTTTATAGATATTCTGATAGGGTCAAAGTGGAGACCGAGCGGCTTAACCAGATTGAACTCGATGATTTAGAGGTTCCATGTGATATATATTTAATTTCTTGCATTTTAGAAATTAGTTTATGTGCTAAGATGCACCCAAAATTGCAGATGGATGAAGAAGAAAAGTACAACCGTAAATTAGAATCTGGACTTTATACCCTTCAGGTTTGTCTTGGTGATTTATGTTTTACTACTGTCTAAGCTTCTTACTCAATGGACTTTTATGATTGGTGCATACATTAATGTTAGGTAGTCATAACAAGAGACGGTTGATGCCTCAGTCCCTGTGGATCATTGATACGAGTTTTTTCACTTGATATAGTGTGCTTATGTAGGCAGGTTGGAGGGGTTCACTTCTTCAAAAAGCTTTTATGTTTGTCAAATGATATGACAACTAGTTCTACAAAATGGTCTTTAAAAAAATTTATAAGAATTTTGATTAGGTAGCTTGTAGTATTAAGATTATTGTGCAACTATTTCTAGACCTATCATTTTTAAAGGAACAACTTCAGTTATCCTGAGAAACAAGCTATCCTTGACAATAATGCAAGAGAAATAAAGCAAAATAACTCTTTGAAAACATTAAACCAAGCATGCTTTCGCTGATTTCTTATACTTAAAAATATATTACAGTTTTTAACTGTATGATGTCTTCTCCTCTATATAGAAAGATAGATAGATATAATATAAGTTTTTAAGAAGTTCCAGACAGTTCTATATCTTCCACTTAAACCTGCATTATCCGTTGGCCCAATGTTCCATAAAATTTACTTCTTAAACTTTGTTTTAATTTGATTACATAGAAATGTAAACCTCTCTTCCTTTAGCATGTTTGAAATTTTTTATTGGCCAAATATCACCTGCAGTGTTTTTAAAGGCTCAAGGTGCACTAAGGCGCAATAGCCCTCTGGAGCCTAGGCGCGGACTTTTTTTTCTAAGACGCACTATATATAAAAAAATATAAAATATATATGTATACATACACAATAAGAAAAAACCCTTTAGGGGAAGAAATTAAGTTTTAACCAAGAAAAATAGGTAAAAGAAATAAGGTTCAAGTATTAGTGTTTGAACATAGATTGAAGGAGAAGACAGACAGTGTGGGACTGCCGACTGTGGGTTGCAATTCTTTTAAGTTTTAACGTAAAAGTTGTATATGTAAACCCTAAACGAAGTGAGTTTCTTGTGTTTTGTTTTTTTTTTTAAAAAATATATATTTAAAATAAGTAAAACAATACGTTTTACTATTAAAACTGGAAAAAAAAAAACCTTAAGAAGCCCCAGAGGCGCGTGCCTTCTTACCTGCGCCTCGACTTCGAGGCGAGGCGCTTAAGGTTCGGGGCTTTTTAAAACACTGATCACCTGCGAGTTTAACATTTTCGTTTTAGGCTTGTGGGCATCATATCCTTCTGACTTGGTAGTTTTTTTATCTTTGTCGATCAAAGGTTTACTGACATAAAAACAAATCAAAATATTTAAATACTTTGAGGATATGAACCAGAGTCTATGGATGCTTATAACCCAGGGAGATCATTCATATTTCAGCATTCATTAGAGTATAGTGTTAGCTGGAAATTCTTTGATGTTCTTTGTAGTGTTTTATTATCTAACTAAGTTTTTCTTGATAAAAAAAAACATCTGTAGCATAAATTTTGTGCACATTAGCTTAGGAAAATTCAAATTGAATCTCAAAGGAGGAACATTTTGAGATTCATTTGAAGGTGGGACATATGAATAGCTTAGAAGATAAATATAATTTAATCCTATATTTTATTTGAAAATTTTAAATTCTTTACATTATTAGTATTTTCAATAGGCGTGTTATCATCAATCCTTGTTCTTGCAGTTGATTGCTGTTATTTTGGGACATCTATGGTGCTCTGAGTAAGTGTTGGCATTAAACTACATTGGTGATGTTCTCGCTTCAAATTCTTTTTTTCTTCTTAAGAAAAATATAGAAATGTACTAAAAACGAAACAAAAATATGTTTGGCAAGCTTTTTCTTGTCATTTTTTAAAATTTCAAATTAAGTAAATGCAAATTTTACTCGTAAAATAATTTTTAAAAATAAATTATTTAAAATTATAATATCATTTTAATTTTTTAAAATATTAATTATGCATTATATATGTAAAAAATGATGTAGTAGTACTGTTATTACAAAATTGGAAACAAGAAACCAAAGCATTTTGTCTCCAGATTTTATATACTTTTTGAATTACATTTCTTGAAAAGGAGATGGGAGAAACAAAGTTTATCAAACATATATGTTTCTTAGAAACTCGCAAGAAAAAAATGAAATGAGAAATCTAAACTTTACCCATTGTTCTCTTTGGGATTGTCTTGCATTTGATTGTCTTGATTTCTTTGTTTCTCGTGTAGGCACTCTCAAATGAGAGCAAGAATTGAATTATTACTCAAGCAACAAAAACTCACTAGGCAGGACATCAAGAATATTCTTCAGGTCTGCCTCTCAATTGATTTTTCTTAATTTTTAAATATTTTGTTTTAGTTTTTTCCCTGAAGGACGAGTATCATGTTTAAGTGATCGTATGATAAGTAAATTATAAACCCACTTATCTCGTGATTTTGGTCTTTAGAGAAGTGACTCCCAATGAACTAGTTTGTTGTTTGTTTCATCTATTACCTTGTTTCTTCTTATGCAAAACTTTTTACTTGTTCCATTCAAAGAGAAATATCGTTCCAATAAATCCAGTGTATTGAATACAGAGCTGGTTTTTAATAATTATAATTTTTTTATTTCATAAGAAATTATGAAGTATGCAAAAGGCAAGCCCAAGCGTAGATATTATGAAAAGACTTTCTAATTGAATATAATGGAGGAAATTGTACTATTATCAAGAAAATCTTGAGAGAGAGGATCGAGTGGAAGAAAGATTGACGATATCATTCCAAAATTCCTTTGAAAATCTTCCAATCTCTTCAAAAATCTTTTGGTTTCACACTTTTTGGATCTAGGCCTTGTCCTTGACTCCTCATCTCTCCAAGGCCACACACTCTCTCGTCTTCAAATTGTTCGATACCCACTTATCTATCCAAGTCCCCAATTTACTATAAAGATCTTTGCCTATTCCCTCCTAAGCCACATCACACCTACTTGTAGTTCCTCACGTTCTCTTGTTACTTTCCTAGATTCTCATTTCCCTCACATATAGTATCTATCCATTTTTCTAATTATCCTCTCATAACTTGTGTTATTTGGAGGCTTATCAATACTTTGTCCGGATAGAGCCAACTTGTCCTCCAAGTGGAAGTCAAAAAATTACGAAGGCATGCAATAAGATGCTCAGAGTGAAAACTATTCTTTCGTCTTTACTAAAGGTTGAAGTTGAGAAATTGTTGAGCCGATTGGTCTACTGTCTCAAAGTAGCCTTCTTAGTTGACATGTCCTTTCACTAATTTAAGGACCTTCCAAATACTCGAAGTGATTATTGGTTCAACATCTGGTAGCAGCTCAAAATTGGAATTGCGAGGAAGTGGCCACATAGAACTGTTGTGGCCTCCAACTTGTTGAAGTTGAAATACACGAAAGACTTGATTTAGTAAAAACATATTTGCCCACATTTTAGTCCACCTCCTTGCGTTTGGCATTGCTGTACTAATCCATATTTTATTCAGCCCAACAAATTCCCTCTCTGAGAACATATATTCTTTGTCCATAAGTTGTTGAGATCAACCTTTGAAATTTCAGATGAGGATTGCAAGGAAGGAAAAATGGAAGGGGAGGGGACTTTAGAGGGTAAAACCACCTTGTCCTTTTGTTGAGTTGTCAGCCCTTGATTAATGGGAACTCGTTGGTGCTCTTGCCCCTTGGAAGAACCAGAAAATGATCTTTAATTGCCTTCAACTCTGAACAAGCCTCAACTTACGACTTCCATATCTACATTCACAAGCCGACAGCTTTGACATTTTGAGTTCTGTGACTTCTAGGATAAGGCATTCATAGCCTTATTAGAATTTCCTTGTTTATATTAACTTAATCATTTCCCATCAGCTCAAATACAAGGTGCTGATATTCCCCGCCAATTAGTCACTATTCTAAAAGGGATTTGAAACAGGCTCCCATTTTTAACCCCTATAAAGTAGCCGATAACTTCATCGTAGATGGCCTTATATTTAGTTTTGAAAGGCTACATGGCTGAAATGTTTAGGGCAGGGTTCTTGCATTAGGACAGCTCCCAGCCCAAGCCCCAAGGCATCCACCTCCACAATAAATGGCAAGACATGACAGAATGGCTACCTCAGTTTATGCTTAAAGAACTTTTTTTGTTATTCAGAAGAAGAAAAGAACTTCGATGATTAAATATTGGAATTATTTGGTTGCAAACTTGCAAGTGCTTATAAAGTACTCTGTCAAAGTGCTCTTTTATTTTTATAGGAAACAATTTCATTGATTTAATGAAATGATATGAAAGGGAGAAAACCCATCTAAAGGGATTACAAAAACTTCTTGGACCGGATATGAGGGAATTTATACTATAATTGCTAAAGAGGGAAACATTTTTACACCAATTTCTGGGCCACGTCCGATTTTTGGGCCATTCTTACATCTGCCCACTACAATTTTAACTTCCCTGTGGTATTCCTAGTTCTCACATGGTAGTGTCTCTTTACATACTGCTAGGAAACTTCCTCATAGGATCATCCTGGTTGTCCAAAATAATCCATCCAAAGTTGAAGAGACGGTTTCTGCCTTCCATTAAAAACCAGGTGGAAGCATCACCTTCCATGCTCAGGGAAGTTGCTTCCAATTACTCATCCTCCATCAACTTATTCACGGGTTCTGATCTGAACTGCATTGGGATTTTGGCCAACAAGAATCACCTTCTCCAGCCTTTCAAACATTTTGCCCTTCATTTCCCCCATCTACTTCCTCCAACACCTGCCATGGTAGATCCCATGAGAGCTTCTCCCTTGTCCATCTTTCCCTTATTGGCCACTGATTCTGTCTGGTGAAACACATCAACCTTCCTCTTCATATATTCCATTGTCCGCTCCGTCAACTGTTGCATTCCATTCTCCAAGTGTTCTGCACACTAAAGATTCCTCCTCAACTACTTCTAGTTGATTCTCCATCTTGCTTTGTGACCTACCACTTCGATAAAACTCGAAATTGGAATTGAATCAAAACGAGTTTAACTTACAAATGGAGAGTTCAAAAGCTCTCTGCTAATTCCCCAGTCTTACAGTTACTAGAAAGTTGTGTCTATGCCCTCCTTTACCCACCCTAACTTAATTCGGAGACTTACAAATTCAGCCTACCATTTCATTTGGCTTTTTGCTCTCTGAACTCAATTTCTTTCACCCTCAAAACAAAAGTACAAAATGGTGGAACTGTTGTAATCACTTTAGGCCGATTCATTAATTCTATAGAATAATGTTTTCTCATGCTTAGTAGGTAAAGTGCCTGCGAGTAGTTTTGGCCAGAGTTCTGTCATTCTTTCAACAAGAACATGTTTTTCTTTTAAATGCTTTCAAGTAACCAATTCTTTTTGTGAATCAAAGGAGTATCATGACAACATCGGAGATCTCGATGGACCCGAGGAGAAGGAGCGAACGCAGGGAAAAATTCAGAAGTTCATCTCAGCTCTTTGATTGTTAACTGCTCACCTTCTTTTCTTGGTTTAGCTAGTTTTTAGAACACTGAATTCTCATACAAAAGGTTCTCTTGGAAGCCATTGTTGGTTTGTATATTGTTGTTAACAGGACACAAATTTCCTTGAATGTAAAATTAGGTTTACTGTGCTACTTTTCCCCTTTTTCCTTTTTTCTTTTCTAAATTATTATTTTATTTTATTTTTAATATCTGAATGTTGGGAACGGCTGAGTTTGAGACGAAAAGAAAAGAAACAATAAATGATGAATCAAATTAAATGCTGGGAAGCATCATATAAGGTCAATTAGCGGGAAATTTTTTTAGTACTACGGTAGTACCATACTCCATGTGTTTACACTATGTTTTAACACTAATGTACCCCACATCATTTATGGTGGATCCCACCAAGGGATGCTGATGTGGCAAGCAATAAATGAGAGTAATATGAAAAATTTTACATACTACCTTAGTACTAGAAATTTTCCCGTCAATTAGCTTTGTATTTTTTTTAAACAGTAAATTTAACGTTTTTGGAAATAAAAATTCAATGCCTAATTGCATAATGATAGCCTTCTAATTTTGGGGGATCTAGATATCTCAGTAATTATGGAATTCTATTCGATAAAATATTGGATTGAAATATTAAATGACATTAGGTTAGGTGTCTTTTTTCCTAGTTTAACAAACATCTAGTACCCTAGAAATAATAAATTATTGGACTCTTGTTATATGTCTGAAATTTAGTATGTTATTAATGATGTGCAGATGATTAGAGTCATTGTCGTTGGTTAGTTATTTGAGCTAAGATATAGTTTGAGTAACTTGATTTACATAAAATAGTAAATCTGGGCATAGCTTATCATCGATTAAGAGTTAAGAAGTTTAAGTCTCCCATCCCATAAGTTGAACTTAATTTTTTTTTTTTAAAAAAACTTGATTTACATTAAAGTGATTGTCAAAAACTCATGTTTAGGCCCTTTGAGCAAATTGACCAAACAAAAAATAAGGGAGTGTTTCGCGTACCTTTTAGTTTAAACATTTTTCTTTCAAATATTTTTAATAAAAATGTGTTTATATTTTCATTTATTAAAAAAGTATTTTAAATAATAAATTTATTTGGTTAGATTATGTTAAGAAGTGATTATATTAATTAAAAATATGTATGTTTTCTTACTACATAATTTGAAGATCGGTCAATCACTTTAAAGTCATTTTTAGATAATTCATCTCTCAAGTGTTTCTTCAAAAATAATTTTTAAATTAATCTAATTTTTTAAATGATTTTTATTGATTAAGCTCTTTTAAAAATAAATATTTTTTATCATCTAAAATCACTCGAGAAGTTATACTAAACGTACTTTAAGGGCATGTTTGGGAGTGATTTTGGAGTTATTACCCAAAATGTGATGTTTGACAATATTAAACAAGTGATTTTGGAAGAATCTAAAATCACTTGAAGTGATTTCTAGTCAATCACTTGGGAGGTGATTTCCAAGTGATTTTTGTCAAGTGATTATAATTTAAAATGACTATTATTTCATTTTTGGAAATAATATACTTTTAATGACGGGTAAAAACCGTCATCTTTTGTCAAAATTCATAAATTTCCATAAAAAAATATTTTTTCTCAAAACCAAAATCACTATTAGAAATATGGAACCAAACATGAAAATAATTATATGAAAATCACTTTTAATAAATCAATTATAGACAAATCAATTACACTAAAATCAATATTTCTAAAATCATTCCCAAATATGCACTAAATCAGTAGTTTTTACAACCATGCCTATAGAAAAAGTGATTTTGTTCAAAAAGTTTTTTTTTCCAAAAACTATTCCAAACACACTAAATTAACTAAAACATGTATGTATTATTGACCCTCATGATACAATTATAAGTATTGAAACTATGATCAACGCAATTATAAGTACTGAGGATGTGGATTGAGAAAAATCATTTTGAGACTTGTGTTGATGATCATAAGTTGAATTAGTTGTTGGATTAATATCTTTAATATCTTAGTAGTTTGGATGAAGAGCTTTCTAATTGGTTGAGTCAAGCTCTATATTTTGGGGTGTGCTAGTATTGTGTTCAAAGGAGAAGAGTGGCCTATCTTGGTTGAGAATGGTACCCTAATGCACCATTATAATTGTCATTTGGAATCATATGATCCTTAGTTTATGATCCTAATTTTATTTAGCCCAACTACCGTTGGTAGGAGACCGACTCTAAGAAAAATAATAGGTGTCTTATTTGCTAAGTTAGGTTCATCTTGGCAATTGAAGTTAGAGCCAAAAAAATTTATAAGAGGGAAAAAATTCTACCTTCTGAAATTTAGGAGGATCAATTAGATAGAAAATTTTAAAATCTTAATTTGCCTCAAAGATGATCTCTCCTTTCTTATTCACTCCACCTTCTTGGCAATAATATAAGATTTTATTTTATTTTTTGAGTTTAACAATGGCAGGAGTAGAAGATCGAACCATCAACTTTTAGAATGGTAATTGGCGTATTTATCTACTGAGCTATATTCGGATTGACATAAGATTTTCGTTCAAGTGTAGGGTTTTACGCTCTAATGACTTTAAATGGATGAATAAAATTTCAATTACTTAATATTTTTGTATCATTAATCAAAGGTTATTACTTAAATTTAGCACTATAGATATGAACTATGTTCATGCATATAATTATTAACTCAATTTTAAAAAAAACATTCAACAACATGTATGGGTGAGAATTCAAATCTCTAACCTTTTGATTGAGAATATAATCCTTAACCAGTTGAGTTATGCTTAAGTTGACAATTAATATCTCAATATGATCTTTCACAATGTTGTTCATAATTTGATGTACCTAGATAAAATTATTGTATTATTATTTATAATCTGTTTACCCTCTTTTAGCATTATCTACCCCATCGTAGCAGATTAGTTAAATATTTGTTTAGTAGACATGTTATGCCATCATTTAATTGTCGATAAGTATATAAAATCAAAATTAATCTTAGAAACAAAATATATATTATTTAAAAAAAATTAGAAATCAAAATAGACCCAACAATTAAAAGTGAAGAACGAAAACTATAATCTAACAAAGAGAAAAAAAACCCTACAATTATATGATTTTTTTTAGTACAATAAAAATTGAAAGATTCAAACTACAAAACTCGTGATTATTAACATATTCGATATACCAATTGAGTTATCCTAGACTAATATGAATTATACTCTTACACACACATTTAATTTAATTCTCTCACACACAATTTAAGATGTCTTTTTCTCACCTATTTAAAATGTCTCTCTCTCGTACATTAATTCCCTCTCATGCACGCACCCCAATTTAAATCTCTCATTTGCATGCCCAATTTAAATATTTGAATCTTAAAAAAAAAAATCTATATCTCATCCTTATTTTCATGATTAAAATACTCTTATTATCTAATTTTTTTTCGATATTTAAAATTAATCTTATGACTTAAACAGTTTCATATTCTTTATCAAGCATATAATGTTTATGCCATTAAATACTTAAATTTATTTAAAATCTAGATAAGAGTTGGAAGAGAATTTGAACAATGAACCTTACCAAAAAAAAAAAAAAAACTCATTCTAACTAATTACACGAAGTTTGGATTTTTAAGTTATACAAAATACATTTAAATTTAGAAATATGTTTCGATTATACTTATAGACCTCGAACTTTGAAATTGTTCCACAAAAAGACCAACAAAGAGTTTTTCTATTAAAATGCAGGACAAAAATGACAGAATGTTCAGTGGTAAAAATTGGAAAACATATATACCCTTATTTACAACATCATTTACAAAATCAGTTTTTTAAACATTAGTTGTCGCACCAATTTATATAAATGATATTATATATGCCTTCCAATTATTAAACGTTGCTAGATTCATTTTCATTCATTATTTTAGTAAAATAAATACCAAATTATTTTTTGTGACTTCATTTCAAAATTAAAAGATTAAAATAAAAATCTTTGAAATTTATGAGCCTAATTAAAACCTATCTCACGACAGTATTTTATATAATTTAGTCTTTTTTCAGTTCAATATGTTCGTGTTAACACCCATACCAATGTATATTTTTTTTAAATACCCATACTAATACTTAACAAAATAGAATCTTAAACATTTTGATGTGAAAAGCACGTGAAAGAGAGTGGAAAATAATTTTTAAAAAATATAGAGAGAGACTATCTATTTATTTATTTATTATATATATATAAAATTAACAGCCAAAATTTATATTTATAGAGTTGAGATTGAGAGATTTGTTGGGGTCAAAACGACATGCCTTTATACTTGTGTTGCTGATCTAACGGCTATTATTGTCAGAAAATTTTTGCCCTCTCTCTTTCTTTCCCTCTCTACAACTCAAATTTCGAATTTTTCCTCTCTCTCTCCTCTTTCTCTCTCTCTCATTAAAAAAAAGTTACAGCATTTTGAAAATGCTTCTTGAACAGTGCGCCACCCGTTGGCTTAGCCCCCTTCTCTTTTATCTCTCTCTCTCTCCCTCCTCTTCTCTAATCTCACTTTCAAATCTCAAACCCACCAATCTCTCTCTCTCTTTCTCTAGCTGAGTTTTCTTCCATATCCCTAATTCCTTGGAGGATTTCCAGTGTTGGGTCTGCTCAAAATCGCCATAGATCACTAATGGGTGCTTGTTTGAGCAAAAAGAAGAAGACTTTACCTTCAATTTCTTTCACCCATGTGCCTCAAGATCATCCCATCTCCTCCAATGCCTGCAAACCCATCATCCCAATTTCTCAGCCTCCCACTGCTGATCTGAAAGTGAAGAACACAGCGAAAACAGAGCAAGAAAATGGTGAGGGCAGAGAAGAAAGGAGCGAGTGCCCTGTGAAGAAGGAGGTGTTTGTGATTAAGCACAGGAAGAGCCATGATGGCAGAGACAGAAATGGATCCGAGGGAAATGGAGGTGTTTTCTCTGCTGCTACTCCTACTGTGTCTTCTTCTTCCTGTGAAATTTTGGAATCTGGAGCTGTGGGTGAAAGTTTGAAGGTGGGTTTGGTGAGAACTTCGAGCTGTACAAAAGAGGAGGTTGATGCCATTTTGATTCAGTGTGGAAGGTTGAGTCGGAGTTCGTCTGCTAAGGGTAATGGGAGGAAGTATTCTGGTTCGAAGAGAAGCTATGATTTTGACCATTGTGATAGAGATGGTGTTAATTCTGGAAATTATGGTGATGAAGATGAAGATGGGAAGAATCCCACTTCTGTTGAGGTTGATGACGATGGAACTCCGGTGGAGAAGCGCCAGAACCAGAGGCAGCGCCACCGCCAATCTTCGAGACATTCTTCCTCTCAAGGGAGGAGGAGGACTCCAAGTAGGGAGAGAGATCAGAACCAAAGGTCCAGCAGCCGGGAGAGGCGTGTCAGCCGGTCACCTGGCCGACGTTCGGCAGAACCCTCTGCCTCAAATGCTTCGAATAATACTTCGAACGCCAATGCCAATGTGAATAACGGCGGTGGTCTCTGTCGACCAGCGAAAATGGTTTCGGTCCCAGCAACAGTCACTCACATGGAAATGGACAAGAGCAACAATGTTACTGGTGGTTGTGGTGGCAACGATTCAGCGACTGTGACTGCCGTTAAGAGGATATCGGTTAAAAGAAATGTCGGCGAGGCGACGGCTATGGCGGGTTCGAGGGTAGCTTCATCACCTCGTTCACAGTCTCCTGCAAGAAACAATGGAACTGTTAAAGTTTCAGACGAAAATCAGCAGCAGCAGCCATCTCTCAGCCGCAGCTCATCAAGAAAAGCAGAGCAATCTCCTTATAGAAGAAACCCATTGAGTGAGATTGATACTAATTCACAGACACACAATAGGATTCACAACAGAAGCAAAAAGGAAAATGAAGAAGTAATTGCTAAAGATTCCATGAATGGTCTAAACCAGGTACTACATTTGGAATCTACACACACCCTTTTCTTTTATGACTTTAGCATCTAAATCTCTAGAAAACAGCAAGTCTTTTAACACTGATTGATACCTTACAATCTTTTGACACAGAAGCCAAAAACTGATTCTAAAAGTAGTCACAAAGTAGCAGTTTCTCAAGTGAATAGCAGCAAAACAGGAACCCCTGCCACTGCTACAAGAGGTGTAGTGAATATTATCACCTCCACACCACCATTGTCAAACACAGAGGTAGTTGTGGTAGAGCACCAGAAACCCCAGGGATTGGCAAGAAGCAGATCAGCAAGGCAATCCAGAGAACTGGATATTAACCCAGAAGCTTTATTGAATCAGAGCCAAACACCATCTTACACCAAGATGTTGCTTCAAGACATACAGAATTTCCATCAAAAGAATGCCAACCCTGTTTCTCTTCCAGCTTGTGTAACCAAGGCCTGTTCCATTGTTGAAGCAGTTGCTGATCTCAATTCCACTACAAGTTCAAATTTCTCCTGTGCTTTCTCTGAGGATAGAAGCAATCCACCAACATACCAATCCATCAGAAATGAGTATAATGTTCCTTACAGCGGCAATCTAACAGGAAAGGGTGTGGCAGAAATCCGAGACCCTTTTGTTGAATCAGAAGTTGCCATGGATGACGATATTCTGGAACCGAGCTTCCACAAGTACGTGACGGTGAGAAGGGGTGGCCCTGTGGTTGCTGCTGGAGGGGGAGATACAGATGATCAGGAATCCTCCGGTAGCAACAGTTTTGTGGGCAGTGTTCAACAGCAGCACCATTGGGGCATTTCAACTGCCTCATGGGAACCCAACTCAGCTGATTCAACTGACTCATGGACATCAAGACAGAACAACAGAGAGGAAGGACATCCACATCCTGGCTCTGGGAGCAGTTTGCAATCAAAACCAGGGCTCGATGGAGATGAGACACGGCGGAGAACAACCGAGAGAAGGAGAGACTCCGATTCTCAGAGAACTGGGATCGGCCGTGGCAGACTTGGCAGTGCCAGTAAAGTTCTTCATACAATTCCTGTTGCAGCCACTGGCTCCACCTGATTAGAATTGTATAGATCTCTCCTTTGCCATTTGGCTTGCCTGTTCCGTTTTGTTGTCTTCTTTTTTTCCATTCTTCTTTTCATGCTGTGAAAAGCAGAATTTTACCTCTGCATTGTATTCTGTTGCAAACTCGCAACAATTTCTCCTGTGTTCTAAATATCTTCCACTCATTATTAGCAGCACGAATTATTTCACTAGATTCTTATTAATAAACCATAAATGATGAGCACACCAAGATTTTGAAGCAAGAAAAGGGTATAATTACAAATAATATTGTATTAAAACTGTCATAATTACACAATGTGAATGAAATACTTTGATTACAAATGCTACAAATGGTCTTTGCCTGATAAAGTTCTAAATTCACAAGAGTCTGGATGCTTGTTGGGTTGGGGGCATTCTGATAAGAGGCATTTCATTTGCTCTTTTCCCCCAAGAAGCAGATGCCCATTATCAGTGTCTTGGCTGCTGCCCACGGGATTAATCTGCACATGTTAGTCAAATTGCTGCACAATAAAGTATCCATCCAGTATATCCCTTCTGGGAAATTTCTTCTAAATCATGTATGTAAGCAGGCCTTCCGTGTCCCATAACGAACAGTAACCTTTGTTTTGAATGTTGAAAGCGTGAACATATTTTGTGCTCTCATTCCAAACTACTGCCATAGTTGACCACTACTGCCATAGTTGACCACGTATATAGCGATCACAGTGACGACGGCTCCAACCAGTTGAATAGGTGAGAATGTCTCTCCCAAATATAGAAACCTGCGTCGAACGAACAGAGCAAACATTGAAACATAAAGTAGATATTTCACTCATTGTATTTGTTCCCAGTTGAAAATACCGAGGACCTTACCCAAAAACTGAAGCAAACATTGGAGTGAGAAAGGTGAGAGAGCTGAGCTTTGTCAAACTACCTATTATTAGAAAACCATCCACAATGGAGAGTTAACACAAAAGTAAGGAACCATGAATGCCTATAGAGTATCAAGGGACATTAAAAATTTGATCAGATCTACACAGTTTCACACTGCTTAATAATCCAGCACAGTGAGTCGTATATAGTGATGTTATCCTTGTGTCTTTGAGCATCCTTATAAAATTGAAAACTCCAATAATTAAGGCCCCGTTTGATAACCATTTTGTTTTTTGTTTTTAGTTTTAGAAAGTTAAGCTTATTTTCACCTAATTTCTTTACAATAGAGATCATCTCCCTTAATTAAGCATTTGAACTCTTAGCCAAATTCTAAAAACAAAGTCAAGTTTTTGAAAACTACTTTTTAGTTTTCAAAAGTTAGCCTAAGTTTTGAAAACATAGGTACAAAGTAGATAAGAAGACATATAAACTCATTAGTAGAAGTAGTATTTTTAGGTTTAAATTTCAAAAACTAAAAACCAAAAACAAAATAGTTATCAAACGGGGCCTAATTAGCAGGTAAATTATTGTGAGTGTGTGTACGAATCTTAGGTATAGGAGTCTAGTAGTTCCTTTTCTTTTATTATATTTTACATGGAATCATGAATGCACATGGGAAAAAAAAAATTAAATCATTGAGACAATTTGAACTTTAAAAGCAAAACACGCCCAACAAACTAGATAACGCTACAAGGAAAAAGTGTGAAACCTTTAGTTGCACTATAGAAGAATGAACCGTAGCTAACAGCACTTCCAAAAATGGATGCATAAAGGAGCGCCAGTATATCATTTGTTGTAAAATCCTTGAGGCTTCCACTGACGGCAGGATCATGATTAAGGAAACAGATCATCAAAAGCGGGAGACCACCAATCACCATGTGCTGCAATAAGAAAAAAATTAAATTTATTTAGTTCCATGCTTTATTTCCTTCAATAGACTAAGACCTCGTATAAAGCATCCTTCAAGTGTTTCATACTTTCAATAAGGAAACCATAGAAGTTTGATGCTTTCTATATTTAATTGCGTGCATGCTAATACTAACACTTCCTTAGAATTAGACATTAGAGGAGGTACAATACGAAGCATAGCCACCAAGTATTAATCTAACTCATAACTGATGAACTCTCTTCTGATCTATCAAAATCATAACATGGGTTTATTGAGGGAAGGGGGCAGGAAATTTCCCATGATGATAATGAGCATGTTCTAAAGGTAGATCGACAACTAATTTTCATTCAATCATGTGATCATAAACATTTTGAATAAGGATGAAAAGAAAGGTTCACTAAAATTATCTGTTTAACAAAGGCATGAGAAAGAACAATGATGTGACTTCATAGATCACTTAAACGGTAAATCCTACCCATCCAGTTGCCATAATAGGATCAGAGTACTTGGAAACCCAGCGGACCATGACAGTACCTACTGCCATGCTCTGTGCAGCTAGAAACATCCACCACTCTCCACTTCCCCATAACGAAAAGCTACTTGCATCTAAAGAAAGTGAAGGAACCTGTCAAACCGAGCGCCATATCAAACAGAAGCTATGTTTTGATAAACTGCCAGATAGGTTAGTCTCATGAATGCCATATCTCTTTTCATTTAACAAATTTCTTCTTGAACAATCGTCAATCGTACTAACATAATTGTTGAAAAGGATATAAGACATTCACAAGCACACACACAAAAAGACAATTATTCTGTACTAAAAAAAAAAGACAATTATTCTATTGTGGAAGAGAACAAAAGTGCTTTCTTTAAAAGAGGCCAAGAAGCCAAGCTGAGCATCCTTAAGAAGGTGTAATTAAAATTTACAAAGAGTATGAATGATGAAATTGAAATATCAAGATTTGATCAGATCGCAGTTCAGAACATGCAGAAGTGTATGTTAAATAGTTCTTGAAATTCAGTATAAATTTTTTATTCAGAACCTCTGCATTTTGAGATCAGAGCATTGTAAAATTAAGATTTTCATTTCTACAAGAAATTGGGACTCGTCAGCTCAAAAGCTTCCCAAAACCGCCACAACTTGCGTAAATCAAGTTTGTTGAAAGTTTACTTTGTTATTCTCATAGTCGTGCACATCTACCATTCAGTTAATACATCAGTAAGGCAAGAAAACCCATACCGAGGAGGGGAAAAAGGAGTACCTCAAGAAGTAAAAGTCCTAAAACACCAAGTACAAGGCCAGCAGCTCCAACTAAACTGATGGACTCTCCAAATAAGAAAGCTGCAAGCACTGCCACGGTTAATGGTTGAGAATCAATTATTACCTGCAAATCAAGGAGTAGGCACAGAAAATGTGAATGCTATAGATATAATTTCCACATGATATTTGAATGAGTACAAAGATGTAGAGAAAAAAGTGCTAGATATGATTTTGTAAGAAATGTTTTCCATTGGAAAAATGAAAAGAAAGATAATATATAATGCCTACGAAAGCTAAAGTACGTTCCCCTCTGAGACAGATCATAAATACAAAAGTTCTTATGAAGAAAACTCCACGTAAAGAAATATGGGTGGGATGCTATTATTGTTGGCACTGACACCTATTTCTCGATGGAAAGAAATCTCTACATGTTTGTGTGAGACCCCCAATTGTGATTACCTATTCAAAAAGGATAAAAAGGGGAATTAGCTGTGAAGTTAGTTGAGGGGGGGGGACACTGAGCTGGCACAGGGGTAGGTGTTGTGGGTGTTTTGTAAGGGGAATGTTCCCTGGGTGAGGTAGGTTGTAATTTTGGGTAAGACTAGTGTCTTGGGAGAGAACCAACTCTCTCTAATAGTTGAGAGTGTTTTTCCTTGCTTTCTGCATTTTCCCTTTGTGATTGTAGTTGGAATATTTCTATTAATGATATAACCACTGTCTATTGCACAGTTAGCCAATAGAACGGTGTTTTCCAGGGATGTTTGGGTGTTTTCTATGTGTTTTGGCAGGAGGAGCTTGAGGATTCCTAACATCTTGGTATCAGAGCACGTGAAATCCTGGGGAAAACAAGGTGTATGATGCAAAGGCAGATGGAGGAAAGGGTTGAAGGGACTGAAAGAGAGATTAACGACCTACGAGCAGCGGTGATGGAAATTTCCCAGAATATGGGAATACTATTGGATCGAGTATCGGAGAGTCAAAGGAACGCGGAAGAGACTCGAGAAAATCATCGGAAACAGATGGAAGAGATAAGAGAAAATCATAAGATGTTGGTTTTAATGCTCGCAGGAAATGGGGGAGGGCAAAGAAAGAGAGCTCAACCACCATCACTAATCAAAACCAAACAGGATTCCGACTAGGTGAGAGCTCGGGAACGCGAACAGAAAAAAATATGGAGACATGAGAGCAAACGTACTCGAAAAATGGAACCCCCGAGTGATCGAGGTAAGTTTAAGAAACTGAAAATGCCAGTGTTCAACGGTTCTAATCCGGATTCTTGGTTGTTCAAGGCTAAGACGTATTTTAAGGTTCATCAACTGAGTGAGATAGAGAAAGTCAATGTCTCCTTTGTGAGTTTCGATCCCGAAGTTATTGAATGGTATCGATATACTAACATACGATCCAAAATCATATCCTAGGAAGATTTGAAGTCAAGGATATTCGAGCAGTATCGACCCACGCAGGAAGGGAGTCTTTGCGCCCGATTCCTCGCGATTAAGCAAGAAGGTTCAATTGTTGAGTATCAGAAGCAGTTCGAGATCTATTCGACGCCGGTGCTGCATCTGTTGTCGGAGGATGTGTTAGAGAACACGTTCTTGAACGGCTTGAGGCCAACCATCAGGGCAGCGACAGTGAGTCGGGAACCCAAGGGCTTGGATGATATAGTTAAGCAAGCCCAACTGATTGAAGATAGAGATTTGGCCATTAAATTGGCCCAAGATGAAGAGGCCCAATGGTTGGCGGGAAATCAGAAACGAGGAATGGGCCAGGCCCAGGGAAACAATCATCTAAATTCGGGATTAAGTGGATTCAGTAAGCCCAGTCCCCAATCTTCTGGGAAAACTAATTTGAAACCAGCCGACTACCTGAAGACCGTCTCGGTTCCTGAGTAAAGAGAGGGGATTCGCCGAGAGCCTTCGAGGAGGTTGTCAAACGCCGAGTTCCAAGCTAAGCGTGAGAAAGGGCTCTGTTTTCGTTGTGACGAGAAATATTCAGCCAATCACCGATGTAAGAACCGTGAGGTACGTGAGTTACGTGTAATGCTCGTGGGGGAGTTTGGCGAGATTGAGCTCATACAAGGCTCGGGGGAAGAAATTGACGCAATGACTGAGCAGATCGAACTCCAAATGATTGAGGTGGTGGAAGTAGCAGAGTTAGATTTGAAATCCTACGCCGGGAACGATGAGAGTTCGAGGAAGAGTGGGAGACAAAGAAGTGATTGTTTTGATTGATAGCAGAGCCACGCACACCTTCATCTCGCAGAGGTTAGTAGATGAGTTAAAACTGCCAATCCAGGACACCGTGAGTTATGGCATCCTCATGGGCAATGGGAAAGCAATTAAAGACAAAGGAGTGTGTAAAGAGGTTGTTGTCCACCTGAAAGAAATGTCCATTATTGAGGATTTTCCACCTTTTGAGCTGGGAAGAGTGGATGTGGTGTTGGGAATGCAGTGGTTGAACTTACGATGATTGTGGGCACCGACAGTATGTAGGTTACCATCCAAGGGGACCCTTCCTTAACCACTACCGAAATATCGTTGAAAACCATGGCTAAGTCATGGGCAGAACATGATGTGGGTTTTATAGTTGAATACAGGGGATTGATTGTGGAGGACGACTCTAAGTTAGAAAACGAACAGAGCAATGAAGAGAGCAATGAGTTTGTGAGCTCCTAAAAGAGTATGATGAGGTATTCCATTTGCCAAAAAAACTGCCTCCAAAACGAAAAGTGGACCACCGCATTATAATGAAAGATAGCAACCAAACAGTGAATGTCAGGCCATATCGATATGCCCATACCTAGAAAGCATAAATTGAATGTTTGATTGGGGAGATGCTACAGTTGGGATATTCGAACAAGTTACAATCCTTTTTCTAGCACTGTTTTTTTAGTTAAGAAAAAAGATGGAGGATGGAGATTTTGCGTTGACTATCGGGCACTAAACCAAGCAACAGTACCGGATAAGTTCCAATACCAATCATTGAGGAGTTGTTGGATGAGTTACATGGGTCTTAAATATACTCAAAATTAGACCTTAAATCAGGTTATCATCAAATTCGAATGTGCGACAAGACATACCGAAGACTGCTTTCAGGACTCACGAAGGCCATTACAAATTTTTAGTCATGCCTTTTGGCCTGACCAACGCGCCGACGACATTCCAATCCTTAATGAACCAGGTATTCCGTCCTTTTCTGAGGAGGTTTATATTGGTCTTCTTTGATGATATCCTGGTGTATAGTCATGATTATGATACTCACCTAAAGCATTTGGCTATTGTATTTGATACACTTAAGGAGAATTCTTTGTTTGCTAATCGTGTTGAATGTGTTTTCGCGCAGAGTCGAGTGGAATACTTGGGGCATTGGGTGTCTGCAGATGGAGTTGAGGCAAATAGGGGCAAGGTGCAAGCCATGCTCAATTGGCCTCAACCACGAACAGTAAAGGAGTTACGTGGGTTCCTTGGACTCACAGGGTACTATAGGAGGTTTGTCCTAAATTACAGTTTGAATGCAGGTCCTTTGAACCAATTGTTGAGAAAGGTCTCCTTCATGTGGAATGAAGAGGCTACTCAAGCCTTTGAACAACTCAAGATGGCTATGGTAACCCTCCCGGTCCTTGCCTTACCAGATTTTTCCGTACCCTTCATTATAGAAACAAATGCTTCAGGCAAAGGAGTTGGAGTAGTACTCTCTCAAAAACAAAGGCCTATAGCCTATTTCAGCCAAGCGCTATCAGCAAAATCAAGACTTAAGTCAGTGTATGAACGGGAGTTAATGGCCATAGTCTTAGCAGTTAAAAAATGGAGACATTATTTGATCGGCCAACATTTTACGGTTCTCACTGATCAGCGCGCACTTAAGCATCTTTTGAAGCAAACAGAGGTTCAACCAAAGTACCAGAAATGGCTCACCAGACTTCTGGGTTACGATTTTGATATCAGATACCACCCTGGTCTTTTGAATAAAGTCGTCGATGCCTTGTATCGAATCCTGGAGAAAGAAGGGGAATTGTCGACGGGGGAATTGTATTTACTTTCGGCCCCATCACTCTTAGATCATTCAATTATTCAAAGTGAAGTGAAGCAAGACCCTAATTTAGTTAAAGTTAGAAAAGAAATTGAACAAGACCCTTTGATGCATCCCAAATTCTCGTTGCAGCAAGATCAATTGCGCTACAAAGGCCGAATAGTACTCTCACACAAATCCTCCTTGATACCTTCCATATTGACCACTTTTCATGATTCACTGTTGGGTGGACACTCAAGGTTTTTGAGAACCTACAAGTGTTTGACAGGGGAATTATATTGGAAGGGCATGAAGGCAAATGTCAAGAAGTATGTGGAGGGGTGTTCAACGTGTTAACGAAATAAGGCAGACTCAGTCACTCCAACCGGTTTACTTCAACCATTGCCTGCTCCCAATGGCATCTGGGAAGGATCTCACCATGGATTTCATTGAAGGTCTACCTAAGTCACACGACAAAAACTCAATTTTTGTGGTTGTTGATCGTTTGAGTAAGTATGCTCACTTCTTGGCACTTCATCACCCTTTCACAACAAAAGAGGTGGCAACTACATTCATAAAGGAAGTGGTTAGACTGCATGCATTTCCGAAGTCAATAGTGTCTGACAGGGATAAAATTTTTGTGAGTCAATTTTGGAATGAACTCTTCAAGATGCAAGGGACTCAGTTGCAAAAAAACACCTCCTTTCACCCTCAAACGGATGGCCAAACTAAGAGAGTTAACATGTGCTTGGAAAATTATCTTCGTTGTTTTTGCAGCGAGAAACCTACTCAGTGGGAACAATCGCTTCATTGGGTCGAGTATTGGTATAACACTACATTCCATATCTCTCTCGATACCACTCCTTTTAATGTAGTCTATGGTCGACAACCACCTCCCTTACTTTCTTACGGCGAGAAGAAAACTACCAATGACTCACTTGACCAAATGTTATTAGATCGTGATAGAGCATTAATGGCTCTTAAGGAACACCTTTGAGTGGCCCAAGACCGCATGAAAAAGCACGCTGACAAGAAAAGGAGGGATGTGGAGTTCAAGGTGGGTGATATGGTTTATCTCAAGCTCCGACCTTACAGATAGAAATCCATGGCCAAGCAGCGTTGTGAAAAACTATCTCCCAAGTACTTCGGTCCTTATAAAGTGTTGGAAAGAATTGGGGTTGTAGCTTATAAATTGGAGTTACCAAATGAGAATGCCATTCATGATGTCTTTCATGTCTCACAGTTGAAGCAAGCAATCGGTTTGGATAAGGTGGTTCAATCATGGGCCCCTTTATTTACTCCTGAGTATGAATGGACAACCACACCAATGGAGTGTCTAGGGGTGTGTTGGAATGAGAATATGAAAGAAGAGCAGTGGTTAGTAACTTGGCAAGGGGGTTCCGAATGTGATGCAACTTGGGAGTCAACTACCGTTTTGAAAGATCAATTTCCAGGTATTCAACTTGAGGACAAGGGGCCTCAAAATCCGGAGGGTATTGTGAGACCCCCAATTGTGATTACCTATTCGACAAAGGGTAAAAAAGGGTAAAAAGGGGAATTAGCTGTGAAGTTAGTTGAGGTTAGCAGGGGGGACCGCTGAGCTGGCATAGGGGTACGTGTTGTGGGTGTTTTGTAAGGGGAATGTTCCCTGGAGGTGAGGTAGGTTGTAATTTTGGGTAAGACTAGTGTCTTGGGAGTGAACCAACTCTCTCTAATAGCTGGGAGTGTTTTTCTTTGTTTTCTGCATTTTCCCTTTGTGATTGTAGTTGGAATATTTATATGAATGATATAACCACAGTCTATTGCAGAGTTAGCCAATAGAACAATGTTTTTCAGGGTTGTTTGGGTGTTTTCTGTGTGTTTTGGCAGGAGGAGCTTGAGGATTCCTAATAGTTTGTCCCCATTTCCTTCATTATTCTTTTGATGGGAGATGGGACTCATGAAATACAACTACAACAACTTAGAACATATACATGAAGTCTATCTTGAGAATGTTCCAAAATCTTCTAAAGAATTTTCCTGTGAATCCATCTAACCCTCGTGTTTTCAATCTATCCAACTCGTTTATAGCATCAAATACCTCAGCTTCTACAAAATGGTCTCTTCTCCCCCAAAATTGGTTGCCAATCCACACCCTCAGGTAAGAACCCTCCTCCCCCAAATTCTATAGAATAAATTCCAGAAAAACTGATCATTTCCTCCTGTATGCCATTTCCATCTCAACATTCAAATTCAACCCTCATCCAATATCAATTCACAAATCAAAATTTCCTCTTCCTGTCGATCAAAATACAACGGAAAAGAGCTGAATTTTCATCTCTACTCTTCAACCATACCGACCTACTCTGCTATATAATGGGTTTTAGAGACGATAGTTGGAATGGAGGGGAAATATTCTTCAACCATACCAACCATACCCAACTTCCTTTTTTTTTCTTGGCCTACCAGCGCTGTCAACATATACCATACATCAATTGGCAATTTCAGAAATGTGCAAATGAAGTTAAAAAGACATCCAAGTAACAAAGCAAAAGATGCAAAAAATGAAACATACACTGCCCAAGCCTGCGGATGTCCTCTGCAAGCCTTGAGCAAGAAAGCCCTGAAATGATGTAGCGTCGACAAGAGCAAAGAGAAGGATGGAAATCCAAGCAGAAAAACCCGAGGGAAAGGGACGACCGCGTAAAGCAGCAAAGGCAATCAAAAGGAAACCGGCCGGTATAAGGCGAAAGGCGGAAACGAAAAAAGGACCAGACCTTGGAAGCACCTCCTTCATCGCCACCATAGCCGTACCCCAAAAGAAAAACGGCGAAACCAACACCGCGAACTCCCAGGCTTTCTCCAACACCGCCACAGAACCATCAACACCACCAACATCAGAAAGCCCTAATTCCAATGGCTTCCCAATTGAAGATAAAGAATCTTCATCAGTTGGGGAAACCACACACTCCACATCCTGAGCAGTCCCCACACAATCGATGGACTCAGACAAATCGAATTCAGTATCCGCGCCACTTCTGGTGCAATTCACCGCAACATAATCAGCACGAAACCAGTTATTCTCGCCGTACCTTCTGAAACGTAAACGAAACGGCACACGTCGCCGGAGAGCGGCGGAGGAAATGTCCGGTGCGAGAATTGGTCTGCTGAAACTGAAATGAAGAAGAGGGCGGCGACAGTTAGATGGAGAAGTGGGTGTAAGAGTGGCAGTGGCTAAACAGCCCGCCATTGTCGTCGTGTCTGCTACAATTCGTCGTTCCCGTTTCTCCGGTTGAAGAAGGAAGCTATTGGGCGGCGGCGATGAGAGCTAACATCCCGCCATTATCATTTTGTCACGTCGACAGGTCGATTTGGAACACACAACTCACAAGTTCGTAAATCTTACCACTTGCATTTAGTTGTTGGTACAGTACGAACTACAAATTAAGTTTAAGCTATCCTTTTACTCGAAACTCCGAAATCAAATCCTAACAGATTTAAAATTATTAAATTCACTACAAAAAAAAGTGAAGAATTTAAAAGTCATGATTTCAAATCTTGTTTTTTAAAAAAAAAAAAAATCACATTCCAAATAAATCAGATTCGTAGAATTTTAAGTTTAAAAAAAATTATGTTTCCAAATTTACTCTAACTCATACAATAATTTGTTCGCCATAGTTTTTTTTCCTTCAATTCATACTATCTATATTTCTTTCAAACTCAAACTCAAGTTAGGTTTTTATTTTCCTTCTCCATTGTATTTTTCTATTTTTTAAAAAATTGATAATAATAATTTTAATCTTTTACTGCAACTTTTAAATTTCCAAAAGTTTTTTTATAGACAAATAAACTAGAATTATTTTTTTATGTTGTTTTGTTCATCTTCTTAAACCTTTTTTTAATTTATTTATTTGATAGTAATAATATGTATTTTTTTCTTTTTATATATATTGATTCAATCGATTTTTTTTTTTAGATTTCTTTAGTTTTGTATTTTCATTCATTGGATTCAAGAAGAAATAAAAAGAAAAAAAAGATTTTTTTGATTTTTTTTCTCCACAAAATATATCAAAATCCTTTTTGATGAATTTTGTTTAGATTAGATTAGGTTCATTTTTTTCATTTAAATTAAGACATTTGTAATTTTTTTTATTCTCATTTAACAATAAGGATAACATTTGTAACTTTTAATTTAATGAGTTGACTTGTTTTGATTATTGATATGTTTTCATGACAATATGTATTTGATAATGTTACTTAAAATTAAAATATTTTGTTAATAATTAAAATAATCTCCTATAAAATCCATAAGTGCATAATAGTAAAATGTTATACATTGTTTTCATTTCTCATGAGCATCCAAACAAGAAATTTTAATTTCGGTGATTTCAAATCAATTTGGTTCCAAACACAAACAAGAATTTGAAATCATTTCCACCTTTTAAAATTCTATAATTTGAAATCATTTCTTATAAAATTCATTCGCGAAACAGAACATTAACCTCACAAAAGTAAACAACACGTAGGTTTTTTTTTTTTTTAAACTCGGAGGTGAGTCCCACAATGTTTGATTTAGTTTTTTGTTTTTGTTTTTTGAAAATTATGCTTGTTTTTCACAACTTCTTTTTATCTTCTCTACAATTAGTTCATGTTTCTTGAGGTACAATTTAAGTTTGTAGCCAAATTTCAAACACAAAAACTAGTTTTTGAAACTAGTTTTTGAAACTAGTTTTTTTAGTTTTCAAAACTTAGCTTAGTTTTTGAAATCATAGGTACAAAATACATAAGAAAACATAGAAACTCATTGGTATCAATAGTATTTTTAGGCTTAATTTTTAAAAACCAAGTGATTATCAAACGGGGCCTAAACTTTTGATTTGTGTTCGTGTCTAAATTTAAAAAAGTGTTTAATAAGTTGTTAAACTTCAAATTTGTGTTGAATAGTTTTGTGAACTCTAAAAATGTCTAATGAACCTTTGAACTTCTAATTTTATGTCTAATAGATTCTTGACTTATTAGAAAGTTTTAAAAGTTAATTGATCTATTAGATATAAAATTGAAGTCTATGTTTTAATAGAACTTTGAGTTATACAAATTGTTTAATTGATCAAGGACCTATTAGACACAAAATTAAAGACTTATTAGAGATTAGGGAGATAGATACTTTTTAAAGTTTATGGACCAAATTTACATGATTTTGAAAGTTCATAGATTAAATAGTTAAAATATCATTTTAGTCCCTATACTTTGGGCTTTATTCCATTTTGGTCCTTGTACATTCAGATATTCATTTTAAGTTTAGCGACCAATTTGATGAAATTGAAAGTTTAAGGGTTCAAATTGATATATGACATCACAAGTTTAGGGTCAAATTTGATGTTTTTTCCTTTAAAAACATAGGGACTAAAGTAGACATTTTGAGGACTTTAGACACAATCTGATAACCATTTGATTTTTGAAAATTGAACATATAAATACTTCTTTTGTTTTGTTATCTATTTTTTACATATATTTTTAAAAATCAGGTCAAATATAGTCTTCAAAAACTTGTTTTTGTTTTTAGAATTTGGATAACAATTCAAATATTTTGTTAAAAAAAATAAATAAACCTATTGTAGAGAAATGATGGAAAACAAGTACAATTTTCAAAAATAAAAAATCAAACCGTTATCAAATAGGGCTAATAATCAAAATAACAAACCTAAAATTTTTAGAATCCAAATAAACATTTTAAAAACGTATGAACCAAAATGAAATGATACTAAATTAAATTAAAATAGAGTAAACTAGAAAAAGTATAAATTAAAATTTTAACAACACTTATATTTAAATAATAAAAAAATGTGGAGGATATGACTTCTTTTCCTTTTTATTTTGAGTTCATGGGAAGGATATGGCTTGTTTTTTTCCTTGAAGTGGTTAACTAAATTAAGGTATAACTAGGGTACAAAATGTAGCTTCACACGGTAAAAAAAAAAATTACCATCAACTTCTTCTTTTCCAAGTTGCTTTATTTAAGTTTTACTCGATTCATTTTCTTCACATAGAAAAGTTTTACTAATATAGGGACAGTTTATGGCACTCGGTGGATTATAATAGTCTGTGAGTTATTATAATCTGTAGAATCATATAATATTATTTAAAATACAGAATACCCTATAGTCTAGGGTTATAATAGTTTATGTTTGAGATAGAGAGTATTCCATAGTAGATTATTATAATATGTGCCCCAAATAGGCTTATAGTGTTTCACGAAGTTGACATCTTGGTATCTTGCATTGCAAAAGAAAAATTAGGTTAAATTACACATTTGGATTTAATCGTAATTTTATTTTTTTTTAATTTCATATTTTAATTTCTAAAATCTAAAAAATAATTCTAAATGATTTTTGTTTTAAAAAAAAAATTAATGTGTGAATATAATAAGATGTGAAAATGCTTAAAGATGATGCAATACAACTTTTATCTCTATTTTATCTTTTTTTTTTTTCATTATATCCTCGTCTCTCTTCATCGAGATCTTTCTCTTCTTTCTTTTTTTTTCATTACATGTAAACTCTCTCTTCTCATCCACGAGTTGCAAATCAAGTCGTGTTAACCTATGATATGATATACCATGTATTGTTCTTCTCCTTTAGGTTACATCGAATGAATTAAAACGGTTGTTTTTAGAGAATGGAGGGAAAAAGAAAAAACACAAAGGCAACTAGGTTTACATTGTGAATTATTGATCTGATTACAAGATAAAATCCTAAAGGTTGTATTTATAGGAGTGATACAAAGTCAAATCAAATAAAATCTACAGTAATAAAGTCCAATATAATAAAATCCAATATAATCTAACAAAGACTTTTTCTTATTTCTTTTAAGATCAAGAAAGAAATGCCTCTCATAGCTTTCCAAGGGAAATCTTTGTTTATTTTGGCCAAATGATAACACTGAAACTTTCCAGATTGTACTGTTGTCCTTAATAATTGGTATCAAAGACATGGTCTAATCATAGTTGTATGTCAGATAAATCCTCAAAATTTGGAAAAAATATTATTAATGAGCCTTGTAATCATACGATATTGTGGGATGAACCTCTAGATCGGACAACAAGTGTTTTAGTGGCAAGAAAAGTTGAAAACTATTTTTTTTAGTTTTCAAAATTTGGCTTGTTTTTTTTTTTTAAAAAAAAATATAGACAAAAAGTAGATAACAAAACAAAAATGTCCATAGGAAAAAATAGTATTTACCGGCTTAATTTTCAAAAACATAAAACCAAAAACCAAAACTTTAACTTGTTTTCGATTGAGATTAGTACCATTTTTAACAGTTGGAATTAAAGTTTTTTCTTCCCGAGAATATGTTATATAATATTGTTAACTAGCTTAATATAATTATAGGTTAAACCATATAATTATATATATAAACTCTTCGGTCTTTGTTGTTAGCTTCAAGTTTATTCTTTAGATTTTGAAATTTTGAAATTTTACTTTTAATCTTTTAATTTATTCAGAAACACGTGGAAGTAATTTTTGTTACAATTAAAAAATTCTAAATGTTAGCGAATAAAATTGAAATTAACTACATAAATTTGAAACCAACTTTTGTTTATCATAGGTTTTGAAGTTGAAAACTAAGGCCCAAGTAATAACTATTTGGTTTTTTTAAAATTGTACTCTATTTTTTCACCATTTTTTACAATAATTTTCATCTTTCCTACCATAATTCTTATTTTTCTTAATAAAACACTTGAATTCTTAGTTAAATTTTAAAAACAAAAACAAGTGTTTGAAAACTATTTTTTTTAGTTTTCAAAACTTGGCTTAGTTTTTGAAAACACCTCTAAAAAAGTAGATAAAAAAACATGAAAAATCATGAGTAGAAGTAATATTTATACACTTAATTTTCAAAATAAAAAATAAAAAAACCAAATCGTTAGGGCTCAAATCAATTATTTGTGTCTTAAAAAAAGTTAAATTATGCTGAGAGAAATAATTTATTTAACAAAAGTTGTCCAATAGAACTAAAGTGTTGTACCAAAAATTTTGATTTCTTGGCAACTTCTTGTTGAATTGTAAGTAAACTTACAAACTTATTAAAAACAATTATACTATTTAAAAAAAATTATTTAAAGAATTAAGATAAAATGGAAACTTGTGTTTTAAGTAGTATGGTAATTTAAATAATAATTTTTTAAAATAGAAAAAAAAAAGAATTTTATGAGAAACAGACTAAAAAACATATTTAAAAGAGACCATTTTAATGACACGCTCCCCTTAGGAAAAATGTATTTCATTAAGGGTGCGTTTGGCGCGGAGAGTTGAGTTGAGTTGAGTTGCAGAGTTGAGTTGAGTGCAAGAAATCTGTGTTTGGGGTGCAGAGTTGAGTTGAGTTGAATTGTGCAGAGTTAAGTTGAGTTGAGTTGTGCAGAACTATTTGATGCAGTTTTTTTTAAAATCAAATAATCAGTTTTTATCTTACTATGGTTTTAAGATCAAATAATCAGTTTTTATCTTCCCATAATTGATGGTACATTAATTTATGACAAAAGAATTAATGACATGCTATCAAATCTTATCTCCCATGCCCAAAAAAATTAAAGTATACAAAAAATATTATCACTCACAAAATATATCTAACGAAATAAACATGAAGTGCTTGTGGAGTAGGTGTTCAACCAGTCCTACCAAGTATATGCAAGTAGTATCTTTTCTTGGATTGTGGTGGGACTTGGAAGAAACAACTCGTCTTTTGCATGTCTGCGACTAAAGAGATCATCATTGGTCAACCTTTCTATTCCATACAGTTGGCCTACAACATTTTTACGTCTAGCGGATTCCATTGTATATTTTTCTTTTTTTAATCACTCCTCTGTAACCTTTCTTTTCGTTTCAGCAACAGAACTTATGGATAATTCAACTTAAACCCTTTTTTTTTGTAACCCTGTAAAATCAAATGATTTAATTGTATTTGATTTAAATTTGAATTTTTTGATAATCAGATAAGAATTATGAATATAGAGATTTTTTAGGAAATAGTGTTTCAAAGTCTAAAAACGATCATGATTTATGTTATAAAAAAAGAAATAAAAAAAGGATTAAGATTTCTTTTTTTAAAAAAAGAGGATTAGGATTTCATTTCCTAAAATATAGGATTTCTTGTTCTAAAAACATTAGGACTTTTTGCTACCTATTTAAACTATAGTAATTGCAACTTAAAGGATGCACTTCAAAACTCTCCTCTTTTTTTTTTTTTTTTCATTTCACTCTTCATCTTGCTGGACAATCAGGCGGAGTTTCGTCGGAGGTCGCCGGACCACCGTCGGAAGTCGTCGGACCACCGCCGAAGGTCGGAAGGGAATCAAGGTTTAGGAAAATTGGTGGAAACGGTGTGTGAATTGATTTTGTTGAGAGATGTAAGGTGAGAAAATTGGGGGAGATATTTGAGAAGTGGGGAGTTGAGAACTCAACCCAACTCAATGTCTCAAACAATGAGTTGGTTTTTTAAACCAACTCAACTCAACACATACCATCCATCCAAACACACCCTAATGGGCAGGTTGGATTTTACTTATGGGTGGGTTTTTTTGTATGTCAAGTAGGATTTAAGCAACTCTTTACAAGTGTCGTTAACAATACAATGACTTGAAAGATCATTAAATTTCTAAATTTGAGGGATTAAGATCCCGTTTGATAACTTGTGCATAGAAATTTGGATAATAGAGTTGACAACAAAATAAAAGAAAAAATCAAACAATTTAATAGTTTAACACATAATTTGTTAACTCTATGCATTATGATATGAATGGTAAAATAATAATTAACACCTAATTTGAATAATAAAATGTTAGAAAATAAAATATTTAACATTATAAAAAATAATAGTTTTATGTAATTAATGGTAAAATTATTTACCTAAATGGAATATTATATTATGGAAACAATAAATTACAATAATAATATTATAATAAATAAGTACAGAATTTTCAAGAGTATAAATATAATAAAATAGTTACATAAATATGAGTCATGCTAGAATGGTATTTTTTTAAAAAAAAAATGATACATTTGCAAAATATATGATTGAAAATGTGCTCTTTGACATAATTTCCCTATCATAATCCACTCAAATATGTTTCAAATCAAGTCCAATGCATGGGTCAAAAGTGTAATTTATTGTTTTATTTAAACCTCATTTCATAACCATTTGATTTTTAAAAACTATGCTTGTTTTTTTTTTTCACAACTTTTCTTATCTTCTTTACCATTAGTTTCATCTTTCTTGAGATAGCATTAAAGTTTCTAGTCAAATTTCAAAAACAAAAACAAAAATAAGTTTTTGAAAATTACTTTTTTTAGCTTCCAAAACTTAGTTTAGTTTTTAAAATCATAAGTACAAAACACATAAAAAAATATATATATAAATTCATTGGTAGATATAGTATTTTTAGGCTTAATGTGGTTATGAAAGGAGCCTTATTAACTGATTTCTCAGTCTAACCTAACACCCTAATGTAATTTCTTTTATTTGGTTGTTCAATTTTTTTTTCTTTTTTTTTTTTGAAAAGAATCAATTTGCTTTCCTTTTTCCTTTTGTCTTATTTTCTTTCAAGTTTTATCTCCCTACATTTAGGGAGAGAGAGATCTGGATAGTCAAGAAATTTCCTCTTGCATTATGAAGTAACTTTTACTTGGTAGTTCAAAAGGTTAGTATAAAAATGTGATCTTAATTTCCTGATATAATTGGGATCTCTCTTCCCATCCCTCATTCTTTTTTTCTTTTTTACTCTCTAACCCGTTAGTTTGAAACCCTATGATTTGAGATGATTTTAAATCATTTTATGTGTTTGAATGCTTAAAAGTAACATATTTAAAATCGTTTGAGATTTGAAATTGTATTTTTCTAGAAAAAAAAATCGTTCTAAATAGGTCAGATTTGACAAAATTTTAAACTTAACAAAATTTGTTCCCAATTTTATCCATTTTTTTTTAAAAAAAAAAATTTATGTCTAACTTCACAACTTCATTATAAACAAAAGCCTCCCTACCTCAATCGCTTTGGTTCTTTTTTATATATTGATTCAATATTTTTTTTCTTAATTTGTATGTATACATTTTTTAGTTTAATTTTTCATTCATTGAATAAAGAAAAATCAACAAAAAAAAAAAATTATTTCTAAGGGTGAAAAGAACAAATCAACATAAATCTATCAAAAAACAAAACAAAATTATAAAATCAATATCTCAAATCTACGAGTTTGTTTAGATTTGACTGAGTTTAATTTTTATTTTCTTCTCATGAATTAAGACATTTGCAACTCTTCTTTTTTTATTTTTTTTTACAATAATGATGACATTTGTAATTTTTTTAATTGAATAAGTTCATTTGTTTTGATTATATTGTATATTTTCATAATTATATGTATTTTATATTGTTATTTGATATTAAAATATTTTGTTATTAATAAAAAATTTACTGCAAAACCACAAGGGCATATAATAAAATATTATACTTTCTTTTCATTTCTTCGTGAGCATCCAAATAAAAAATTTTAATTTCAGAAATTTCAAATCAATTTGATTCTCAGTGTAAATAAGAATTTTAAATCCTTGAAATAATTTCTTATCAAATTCATCAGCCAAGCTTGGTAACAAAGAAAGAAGACATCTTAACTTATTGATTAACACAATTTTAACAACCTCATTACTATTTAACCCATCATTATTTATGTTTTTTTTAGAGCAACAATTATTTATGTTAGAATTTGAGTCGTATTAGTTTCCCATCTATTTTGGTTAAGCTCTTTTGAGGATAGTTACGACACTTTGAATTTTAGATCATAATTTCGCACACCTTAGTTTTTTTAGTACAATAAGAATTGGGAAGATTCGAACTATAGATCTCATGGTCGTTAATACAGATGTCAGTTGAGTTATGCTCTCTTTAATCCCAGTGAACATTAGAAAACAAGGGGGAAAATATTACATCACCAGTAATTTAGGTTTGTTTGAGACTGATTTTGAAGTAGATGAAAGTGATTTTAAAACAATTTTACCATATTTAGCATATGATAAAACTGATTCTAGATTAATTTTTTTAAAAAAAATCCTTTTGAATTACTTGAAGGGGTTGGTGTAAATATAGCAAAATAGAAAACTTTATAACTATTTGCAAATAAGGTAAAAATTAAATCTAGTCCATGTAAAAAGACTAAAACATCTCCTCATTATTGATAGGAGTCTGCCGCTGATAGACTATCACAGTAAGTGAAGTCTATCAATGTAGAAGATAGACTACCACGGTAAGTGAAGTCTATCAATGTAGAAGGCAATCACAAATAGACTTAAATCACAGTTACAATTATTGTTACCTAGGTGCCAAGTCTATCACTAAAAGACTACATGCATATGCGTTACGTTGTGATTGGAATCTTTTCGTGATAGGAGTCTATTGTTGATAGACTTCCATCATAATGCATTGTGAGTGGAATCTAACAATGATAGAATTAGGCTATCACTGATATACTAATCACATTACAATCGTTGCTAATTAGATGTTGTCCTAATCTATCAATGATATTAAATCTTCACTGATAGACTACATGCATTGTGAAGTCTATCAATGATAGGAGTCTATTGTTTGATAAACTTCAATTGCAATACATGTGGTCTATTAGGTGATAACAGTAATATGATGCTACCACTGATAGCTTTGTACAAGAGACATGCTACATGTTGTAACTAATTCTAGTCGTAATAGACTTCTATCATTGATGAAGTAATCACAATATAAGTAATTTGTTTGCTTATTTCAACCAACTATTTATGTTGCATAGTGCTTGTTCTATTTGGCTTTGTTTGATGTTGAGTTACGTTGATTCCAATATGTAGTTTAATTGGCTTATTATGCTATTTTTCTTTGCATTATGCTTCTTCTAGTATGTTGTTGCATTATGCTCTTTCTTTATTTGGTTCTTGGTTAATCAGATTAAAATGTTGTATTATGGATGTTTATAGTTAATAGGCTACTATTGTGACTTCAATTACAATACATGTAGTCTATCAATGATAGAATACTATCAATGATAGACTAGTACAATAGCATATTTGGTTTATCATAGACTAGTATAATAGCATATTTGGTTTATTACAGAGATTCGATGCATTTTTTTGTAGCCTATCACTAATAAACTTCTATCACTGATTGAAGTCTATTAGTGATAAGAGTTTATTGTTGATAGACTACCATGGTGACAAAAGTCTATAAGTGATAGACTTTTATCATTGATCACTTCAATTACACACATATTCTTATTGACAACAAGAGATAAGTTACATCTTTTGTTGAGATTTTGAATAAATTATTGGAGGCTTGTTTGGTGTAATATTAACCTATCGAAGTTTTTGTATATTCGTCTATTAGTGATAGGTTTCAAGAAGCATTGATTGACTTCAGGTCACGTAATTGTCCTCGATAAGAAGATTAGATACGAGGATGAGATTTGAAGTGTCATTATGGTGGAAAAAATTAGGGCTAGAAGCATAAGAAGAGGATTAAGCTTGAACGGAGGAAGAAGACGATGTTAGACTAAATAGCTCTGAGAATAAAGCTTCACACAAAATTCTCAAAAAAGGAAGAGAAAATTTTTCTTTGATACGTGTGAAATGAGAGAAATAAGAGAGAGTGTAAACAGAATTGCAAGAAAGTGTAACCAGGGAAATTTTTCAATAGCATAAAAAATTTGTAATAGGAAGATATTCTAGTTTAACGAGTTTGCAAATATGACATTATATATATAAATTAGGCTAAATTATAGAAAATGCCCATAAACTATGGGGTTTGTGTCAGAAATACCCTTAAACTTTAAAAAGTTTCAAAAATACCCTTAGACTTTCAAAGATGTTCAAAAATACCCTTGCCGTTAAGTTTTGGATGGTAGAAGATTAAAGTTTTGTTTCAAAATACCCCAAACTTTTAAAAAGTTTCAAAAATACCCTTGGCCTTAAAAAACTTAAAAAAAATGCTTTTCAATAATTTCTTTAGTATTTAATGGAATTTTTTGAGATTTCATTTAATCAATCTATTAGAAATTTTAAAAATTTACCCGGACCTCACCCAAGAATGATGTGGAAGATCCAAAACATCCACTTGCTTTCGTAAAAGGTAATCTTAACTTTTGTCTTCCTGACTTATGAAATATTTGCATGTCAATCTTATTTGTGTTGAGCCCTATTTGATAACCATTTGGTTTTTAGTTCTAGTTTTTGAAAATGAAGTCTAAAAATACCACTTCTATCAATAAGTTTTTATGTATTCTTATCTACTATGTACCTATGTTTTAAAAAATCAAGCTAAAATTTAAAAACTAAAAAAAGTAGTTTTCAAAAACTTGTTTTTGTTTTTGAAATTTTGCAAGAAACTTAAATGGTACCTCAAGAAAGATGGAAATCATTATAGAGAATATGAAAAGAAATTGTAAAAAAACAAGCATGATTTTCAAAAACCAAAAATCAAAAACTAAATTATTATCAAACAGAGCTTTAGTTTTTAAAACTTAGCTTGGTTTTTGAAAACATAGGTACAAAGTAGAAAAGAAAATATAGAAACCTATTGGTAGAAGTAGTATTGTTAAGCTTAATTTTCAAAAACAAAAAATCAAATGCTTATCAAACGGGGTCTTAATTAATTGAATTATTAGTCTGATTGATGAAATCAATTCCTTAAGATTGGTTGTTTTCTTCTCATTTATTTTATATATTTATTTTGTTTTGCTTTTATTCATTTTTCAAATAAAATTGGGTGATTATATTCATGATAATTAAGTAAATTAGAATATCAATCCTATATAGACGAAACTCTAATATTCTTATACACTATATTAAAACTTAAACGGTATTGTATTTTTCTATTTTTGAACTTTTTTTTGAAAGGTTAAAGGTATTATTGAAATGAAATTTTAATATTTTTCATCCAAAACTTAATGGTAAATATTTTTTAAAAAGTTTTTTAAGGCCAGGGGTATTTTTGAATTTTTTTAAAAGTTCAGGGGTATTTTTGAAACAAAATTTTAACGGTTACCATCCAAAATTTAACGGCAAGGGTATTTTTGAACATTTTTTAAAGTTCAGGGGTATTTTTGAAACTTTGTAAAGTTTAGGGGTATTTTTTACACAAATCCCATAGTTTAGGGGCATTTTCTATAATTTAGCCTATAAATTATTATGATTTGAATAAATTGTCATATTTGCAAAATCATATATAATGTGCTATATTTGCAAAGTCATAAAATAGAATATCTACCTATTACAAATACTCTTTACTTATATTTGCAAAATTCGTTCATTAGCAGTTTTGAGATTAGAATCCCAGAAAATCTGCCACACAGCCCCCACTAATAAACTTTTAAAAATCTCCACTTTATCCTCCTAAAAATCTGGTTTCAATTTGCTTTATCTTTTTTTTTTCTTCTATATATATATATATATAAACGACAAAAGCCCAAATTTGTTTTAACGATTGTATACAACTTGCTTGGATACATTTCATTTTAACAATGGGGTTTAGGGGTGAGCATCGATCGATCGGTCGGGTCGGGTTTTCGACGACCCAACCGAAACCGAACCAAACCAAGGCGCGGTCGGTTTCGGTCGATTTTTTTTTTTTTTAAAATCCTTACAAAAAATGAAGCCAATCGAATCTGATTGTTGATTCGATCGGTTCGTTTGGTCGGTTTATATATATATATATATATAAATATTTATTTAATTAAATATTAAATATTTATAATTATTATTTTATTATTATTTAATAATTTTTAATAATTTTTTAATTATTATTTAATTATTTTGAGAAAATTTTTTAGTTTTTTATTTTTTTAATTATTATTATTATTATTATTATTATTATTATTATATATATATATATATATATATATAATTTTTTTTAAATTTAAATTAGGTTCGGTTGGTTTTGGGCTTTTGCTTAAAACCAAATCGAATACCTGGCTTGGTCATTTAGGATTACCAAAACCGACTCCCAACCGACTTCTTTCACAAAATCGACCGAAATCGCCCCCTCGCCTGGTGGGTTTCTTCGCCAAATGTCGGTTTGCCTTTTTTTGCTCACCCCTAATGGGGTTCTCTAATATTGTATTCTATATTTAGATCAGTGAATAATATATAATTTATAATTTTAATCCCACAAAATTTAGTATTTAAGGCCACGTTTAGGAGTGAGTAAAAAAGACCGAAAATTTACTGATCGAATCGAAGGCGGTCGGTCGGTTTTGTACCTTTTTCGGTCGGAGTCGATTTTGTGCTTGACAAAATCGACCAAACCAACCGATATTTAAAATATATAATAATAATAATAATAATAATAATAATAATAATTTTTATTATTATTATTAAAAACTAAAAAGATTTTCTCAAAATATATTAAATAATAATAAAATAATAATTATAAATTATTAAATAATAATAAATAATTATTATAAATATTAAATAATTAATTAAATAAATATTTAAAAATATATATAAAAACAGACCAAACCGATCGAACTGGTAAGTTTTTTTAAAAAAAAAATAGTTTGAAAATCGACCCTGACCGACCAATGCTCACCCCTACGTTGATAACTATTTGGTTTTTGGTTTTGATTTTTGTAAATTAAACCTATAAATATTATTTTCACCTATGATTTTTTCTATTTTCTTATCTACATTTTACCAGTGTTTTAAAAAGACAAACCCATTTTTGAAAACTAAAAAAAGTAGTTTCCAAAAATTTATTTTTTGTTTTTGAAATTTAGCTAAGAATTCAAGTGGATTCTTGAGAAAGATGAGAGCTATTGTGGGAAAAATGAAAATCATTGTAGAGAAATGTCGAGAAAACATGTACAATTTTCAAAAACAAAAAACCAAGAATCAAATGGTTATCAAATAAGGACTAAGTATTTAAATTAATAATAAGTTTATTTTGGTTATTATAATTAAATCACTCCGATTTACCAAACACCACAACCAGGAAAACTACTCTCATATTTCAAATTGAAATTTACCAAACACTAATTTACTTCATATTATAGTTGATTGTTCTAAAAGTACATTGAAAAGTCATTACTTTATAAGATACCACAATTCCAAACTAAACCTTAATTTCGTCGAATTTAAGGTGGATATGGGTTAAAATAACATAATTTTTTTTTAATTTTTGTATTTTTTTTTTCATTAACCCACAAAAGTAAAGAAAACACAGCTGAAAATAGGATCAACGGTTGTTGATTGGAGGATCATAACCACCCTTCCATGGGAAATCATAAACTGCTGGCTTTGCTCCCAACGCAGCCTTCTGATCAATAGTTCTATATTCCATGCCCAGCTTACCTTTAAACACATAAAACCAAAAATCAAAATTAATTAATTAATTTTTAGCAAATTAACTTTGATTATATATTCATATTTCCTTTTTTAAAAATTTATTTTCCTTGCCAAAAAGAGTAACAAAGATTATCCAAAGAATGAGAATCGTGTAAGAATATTATTTCTTAGCAAAAGTTACACGTCAAATATTGATGAATTTTGATGAGAATCAAATAGTTGAAGTGTACATAAGTTTATCTAAATATTATCATGAATATTAAAATTAGAAAAAAAAAGTTAGATGAAACTTCTCATATAAAGGAAAGAAATATATATTAATATAGTGATGATACAAAGTTTAGAGGGTTTTTTTTTTTTTCTTTTTAATTAGGCATTTTAATTTGCTACGAAACAATCCAAAATAGGATATATTTTTTAACCTCAAGTTGGCAAATTAACAAAACAACATTTCTCACTCTTATGATCACTGTTGATACATGAATGTACATGACCTCTAGGCTCTAAGGCTATGTATTTGTATAAGAATTTTCGTTTGGTCATTATTAAATTTATTTATTGCATTTGTAATTCAAGCTACATGAATAAATTGGTCTAATATTGATTTTAGAGACAAATAGCATCTGATGGTCATTTGGTTTTTGAAAAGAGTTGTACTCGGGGGCAGCCTAGGCTGCACCCATCTATGGTGTAATCCATTTTCCAACCACAAAAATTTATTTTCTAAAAAATTTATAAAAAAACCAATACATTTTTTGTGGCTCTCTAATGGGTTGCATATAATTAGTTGCACCCAAGTATTTCTCTTTTGAAAATATAAACTTACAAATACTACTTGTACTTATAGTTTTCTTGTTTTATTATCCACTTTTTAAATATGTTTTCAAACATCAACCGACCAAGTTTTGAAAACTAAAAAAATAATTTTTAAGAATTTGTTTTTGTTTTTGAAATTTAGTTAAGAGTGTAAATGTTAATTTCGTTAAAAATGAATGAAGAGAAAGATGGAAGTCATTATAGAGAATTGTAAAGAAATGATGAGAAAATTAAACAAACGCAATCTTCAAAAACCAAAACACTAATGATAATCAAACGATGATTTGATTTTTGATTTTTGGTTTTTGAAAATTAAGCTTATAAATAGTATTACTTCTTTATTTTTTTTTTATCTAATTACTTCTTTATTTTTTTATCTACTTTTTACCTATATATATTTTTAAAAACTAATCCAGATTTTGAAAACTAAAAGAAGTAGTTTTCATAAACTTGTTTTTGTTTTTTAAATTTGGCAAAGAATTCAAATGTTTTCTTAAGAAAAATAAAATCTATGAAAAAGAAATGATGAGAAACAAGCACAATTTTCAAGAACATTTTATCGTAGTCAATAAAAAATGAGGCCTTAAAGTTTATGTTAAATACAATATAATTTAAAAAATTTATCATAGTCAATCTAAATATAACTGTAATTTTTTTTCTAAGTCGAACATAGTTGCACGTACTATATTAAGTTATTAACTTCTCTTAAATTCATGCTTTAGTGAATAAAACATTTATCATCTTTCTTAAAATTTAACCATGCCAGTGAAAAAAAAAACTACAAAAACCTAATCATGAATGAAAGTTCAACGGTTCATTACAAAATATTTTAAAATATAAATATCTATTAGAAAAATAAGTGTGAAAGACAATAATGATGATAAACACTCCCCACAATAATATTACCATATATTCTTCACTTTAAACATAAACCCTCGTGATTTTACTTTAATTTTACTAAAAAAGTCTCATACACGTACTAATGAAGTAATTATTTCTCACTTATTTATAAATAATCATCCCTTTATCGGACAACTTTGGTCTCATTAACCTATCAAAATAGAATGAATGAATCGAACTATTAGAATTAAATTGGTATTATCAAGAATTAGAAGCCAAAACTTCATTGGGTAAATGAGTTCATATATCTCCAACTAATTAATTTGTCATCTCAACAAAATCTAAGCACAGACAATGACTTGTATTAGATTACATAAGATTTCATCTCAAAACCAATGGGTCAACGTGTGATCCTCAACATGGATCGAATTTCAATTTTAATTTTTAGTTTAAATATCCATTTGGTACCATATTAGATTATATGACGTTCATTTCAAAACCAATTAGCAATAAAAAAATAATTACAAGTTGTGAGGTTTCTCTCTACATTTTCGATGTGGGATCCTAAACCACTCCAATCTAGAAAGTAAAGGAAATTAATTAAAGCACAAAGGGTTAAAAAAACACTTACGAATGTGAGGATTGTGAAACGAAGGAGTGTTCTCCGTCGCAGAAGCTGTAGAGGCGATGAAAAGCACTGCGAAGAAAAGCAGCTTCAACGCCAATGAAAATTTGAGAGAAGCCATTGTTGTTGCTGTGAGGCTCAGAGCTTTCAAACCAGTCTTAATTTATACCCAATTTTGGAGTTGCAATGAACGATGAAGAACACCATTTCCATTTTCCACTCACTCACTGTTTTTCTTTTTCTTTTTTTTTTTTCAACTGTGGATTTTACAGTCAAACAAATCCGCGAATCCGCGTGGCCCTTGACTTGGATTTTTCATGGCTGTCTGTCTTCCACTTTCTTGATTTCCCCCATATAATAAATCTTTTGGTTAAATTATAAATTTATCTTTGAAAAGTTAGATTTATATAAGTTGTTAATTAGTAGCCAAGCTATATAGCTGAGAAGTCGGAGAGAAGTCGTAGGTTTGAATCTTTTTTCAATATGTGATGTAATATTTTAAAAATGAGTTATTAACCTTGAATTTTGTGTTTCAAGTTTTTCTTAGATTGGGCAAGTTTTTTTTAATCATATGCTCCTAATAAGTTTATCAACTTTTAAGTATATAGTAGATCTCTAAATTTTAGATTTTGTATCTATTAATTCTTTAATATAGTAGAGGACCTATTAGGTACAAAATACCATTAAAAAAAAGTTCAAAAATACTCTTATCATTAATAAATGGCAGAGATTGTTAATTTTAAAAATACTCCACACTTTCAAAAGTTACATTAATATCCTTAACCTTAAAAAATGTTCTTACGAGTAGTATAGGAATGAAACCATTTAGCTAGGCCTCATTAGCTCCCTCTTCTATTTCCTCTCTCCTAACTTGCTTCAATCTAGGGTCTAGTGCTTCTTTATTTTTTCTCTATTTTTTCTTTTCTTTTTCAATGTCCTCTTACTCTCTTCTTCCATTTTTTTAATCTCTAAAACCACCTCTCTTTCAATCATAGCAAGAAAAAAAAAGGAGAATAATGTAACCACCCAGGGATCTTATGATTTAAAATGTTTTAATAAGGTTGTATGTTAGTAATTTTGAGTTAGTATGTTTGGGTTTATACACAAAAAGAGGGTGGGTCATAATTTTGAAGCCATCTAGTGGGAGGAAAAAGAAAGAAAATATATACATTGCCAAATTTTTGTAGCAGATGGAGATTTTATTAATTTTTTTTGTAGTTCACATTATTCGATTTATCGTGATCAATTAAGAAGGTCCTCATGATTGAGAATTGGACAAATGAAGGAAAAATGAGATTATTGTAATGAAAAAACGAGTATCTATATGAGTTGTTTTTAAACTTGTTATTACTCAAGATAACTTCAAAGACATTGACCTATTTAGGTTGAAATTTCTTATATTTATGTTTGGGCATGCTTTAGAAATGAGAGAGCTCCTCTCATTTATTTAAAGTTCTAATATTTAAGAAGATAGGAGAAATGAAGGAGATTGAAAAATTGAAGAATAGAGGAAGAGGGTATTAAAAAATGAAAAAAAAAAAATAGACAAGTGTTAAGCCATATATTAAAGCAAATTAGGAGAAAGAAGAAATATAAGGGATACATAAACAATTTGCGTCCATATACTAATGATAAGAACACTTTTTAACTTTTTTTAAGTTAAGGGTATGAATAAACTTTTGAGAGTTGTATTTTAAAACAAGGTCTCTATACTAACGATTTTTGTCCATTTATTAACAATAAGGGTAGTTTTGAACTTTTTTTTTTTAAAGTTTAAGGGTATTAAATGAAACTTTTTGAAAGTTTAGAGATATTTTTTAAACAAAGTATTAATGGGTTTCATCCAAAACTAACAATAAGGACATTTTTTAACCTTTTTTTTTTTTGTTGAAGTTTAAGGGTATTAATGAAACTTTTGAAAGTTTAAGGGTATCTTTAAATAAAATACAAAGTTCAAAAGTATTTTTTATAATTTACCCATTCTTAATATTGTATTTAATAAGAGTATAGTAGGTCTCTAGATTTTAGACTTTGTGGCTATTGGGTCTTCAAAATATAGTAGATAACCTATTAGGCACCCAAAATTAAAGCTCATCTGCCTATTAAATTATTTTAAAATTTAGGAATCTATAAAAACACAAACATAAAAGTTTAAGGGGCTATTAGATATAATTTTTAGAGTAGTCTACTAGACAAAATCTTTATAGTTCAAGAATAACTCAAACTTAAGTTAACTTTTTTTTAACACATTTAATAGTAGGCGTGTACGTAAGCCAGGTTGGGTTGGGTTGAGAGAGTTTTTTGGACCCATTCCTTCAACCCAACCAATTCTATTTATGAGAGTAACCCAACCCAACCCAATTTTTGAGTTGGGTTGGGTTGGGTCGCCGAGTTAATTTTTTTATTATTTAACATATTTTTTCTTGAATTAATAACTAAAATCACATAAAATTCAAATATTAAACTTTAAAATTTATAACATTTTAAATTTGTTAGAAGTCTAGAAGGAAAACATAAAAAATTGATAATAATCATTTATAAATATGGATTTAATTATAATAAAATAAAAAATATAAACTTTGGTTTGAGTTGGGTTGGGTCAACTCGAGCTTAAAAATCGAATCGATCCGAATTTTTTTGTTCTCCAAAATTATAACCCAACCCAACCTAAAAAAAAAAAAAAACCTAACACAACCAAGGATTAGATAAGGTTGCTCGAGTTACTGGGTTAGGTATACACTCTTATTTAAATAGGTTTATGTTGTAAGTTTAATGTTTATGTGACACACTCGCTCTTTTATTTAAGGATTAAGTAATGAAATTGTTCTTGTAGGTTCAATCGTCCTTTAAAGATAGAGGCTTGTTAAATTAAAAAGTTGAAAATTCAAAGAAACAACCATAAACTTTTTAAAATAAGTTAACTAATAGACAAAATCCTTAAAATTCAATCATCAAACTTATATGGTTCGACATTAATATCTGTTTTCATTGAGATTTGAAACATTTTTAATTCTTGGAATTACAATTTTCTTCCCCAAATCACTGAGCATATGCTATATAATATTGTTAATTAGTTTGCATATAATTATATTCCAAACTTCAACACATTGTGTTTTTCTCAAGTAATTTACATTTACATAATCCATGCCAGAGTGATACTTGTAGCTAAAGTTATTTAGCAATTCAGGGTTCATTGGAAACTACCATTTAAAATCTTTTTTGGCCAAATTATATGTAAAAAAAAAAAAAGAGAAAAAAAAAGAAAGAACATCTATTTTTGTAGTAAGTTAGCAGTCAATTTTATTCTTTGAGATTTTCAAATTTATTATTAATCTTTTAATTTATTAAAAAACATGTGGGAGTAGTTTTTATTATATTTGAAAATATGAAAATGTTAGACATAAATTTGAAACCAACTTTTGTTTATTGATATATTTAAAGTTGTCCAACAGAAAGTGTCTCTCAATTATTTGTCTTTAAGAAAAAAGATAAAATATTTTCAAAACCTTCTGTTCATTGGTATGACAAAAGTTGTCCAATTGAACTAAAGTTATTCTGATTTCCACAAAGAAGTTGTCTTTCCACCTACCCAGAATTGGCAACTTCTTGTTGACTTGTAAGTCTTCCACCTACAAACCTATTAAAAGGATTATACTCTTTAGATTACAATTTAAATAAAAATTACATTTAATTAATGAATTGAAATTTTCAAAACATCTTAGAGAGGCTAAAAGTTACATTTGATTTTTAAAATGTCACAAATAAATTATTTGAATCTCTCAACTCTTAGCTTAGGTTATATATATTATGCAAGTTGAGTCATGCTCATGTTGAAATCAAGAAAACTCAAACAAAGTAAAGAGAAAAAAAAAAAAATCACATATTTAAAATAATGTAATCAAAAATAAAATTTACCGTTCATGAATGAAGGAATGTAGGGTTAGAAATAACTAATTTCAAAATACTATTAAATTTTATTTTAAATATGTACCTAAATTAATTATAAATCTTGAAACTTTACTAAAAAAATAAAATCAAAATTTCTAAGCAATGTAAACAAATATTTAGATTACTTTTAAAATTAATCTAATTCAAGATATATATAATTATATTTAAATATTTTTATAAATTTTATGGTGATTAAAACAAGCTTCAAATAATATTTTTATGACATAAATGAACTTTGTACAAAATATAAACAATTTTTAGTTACTTTGAACTAAAACTACAAGATTCCTACATGGAGAGCAGAATCTTTGTTTCCTATTTTGTTGTTAAAATTTTCATGGTAGATGTAAAACAACACAATTAGATTGTATCACAATTTTAATTTTTTGGATCGAATACCTATTTCGATTTAATGGACTCTAATACTATATTTGATTATATGGGGTTTCATCTCAAAACCAATTGGTAATAAGAGAAATAACCCACCTATCTTATATATTGTGAGGTTTTTCTCCACTTTTTCAATGTGGGATCCTCAACAAAATCATATATGTGAAACATCACGATTTAGCAATAGACTATGAAAGTGAATCTTTGTCTTGCTATTTTGTCCTTAAAATATTTATTCATTTTATCATTCTTTTTTCGAGATGTCCATTGAAAGAGCCTAGTTCCAATGGGAGTGGGTACACCATAATGCAATGCATCCTTTAGCATATAAAATATGATCTAGTCGTAGATGTGAAACATCACAATCTAACGGTTGCTTGCCTTTCCTGAAGCCCTTAAAAATTGTGTTAAATATCTATTTTGTTTTTTTCTATTCAAATAATTGCAATATAGGGAATTGATGTGTCCATGAAAGAATTTAATCTAATAAAAGTGGTTACAAGGAAAAGTTGTCATCCTTTCATGTATGGGAGTGAATTAGATTGTAGATATGTGAAAGCATTAAAATAAAAATTGTTGCGTTATCTAATTTTCAAAAAATTATGGTAATTGAAACAAACTATTATAATATATATTTCTTACGTGCTAAAAAAATCATTATTTTTTTTTCAAAATTTTTAATTAAAACGACAAGATTTCAGGTCGTGTTTATTTTCTAATATATTTAAAATAGACGATTTTCATTGGGCATTCGACTTAGAAGAGATGTATTTTATTAATGGATTAGGTTAGTTTTACAGGCAGGCAAGTTGGGTTTAATTTAATGTATGTCAAGTAGGGATTTAAATGGCTTATTCTTGTGAATCATCAACTTTTTATTTAGGGTAAAATATACTTTTGGTTTCTGAGGTTTGAACTATTTGGTTCCTCAAGTTTTAAAATGAGCATTTTAGTCCCTAAGATTTAAAAAATAGTTCTAAATAGTCCATGAAGTTAGTTGACCGTTAGTTGACTAACAGAAATTTATATTTAAGATTATGTAGTTTTATTTATTTATTTATATTTAAGATTATTTCTTTTCTTTTTTTTGGGACTTCTCATGTGCATTTTTTCCTGTATTCCATTTCTTACCTATGAATTTCGTTTTTTTTTATCAAACCACAACTTTACATAATAAAGAATCACCAAAAAAAATAAGAAACTCATCGCAAAAATTGAATCAATTAAAAAAAAATTAACACATGGGTACTTTAAAGTTGTGGACAAAGACACTAAGATTAAGAATGGTAAACTGAGTAAGGCGCTACATTAAAGCGACGAAAAAATCTTTCTTGTCATCGTCATTTTCGATATTGGTATTGGAGCCAAGGAAATAAAAAGAGAATAAAAAATAGACAAGCAAGAAGAAATAGAGATAGAGGGAGAAGAGAAAAGAATAGAAAATAGAGATGAAAAAAAATTTAAAAATATAACCACATAATGTTGAAATAATATAAATTTTAACACCTCATTTAAAAATTGTCAATTCAACACATCATTTTTCAGTTAATTAACTAACGGTCAACTTAACTTCAAATATCATTTAGAACTATTTTTCAAACCTCAGATATTAAAGTGTTTATTTTGAAACTTTAGGAACCAATTTGACATCAATTTCAAATTTCAGGGACCAAAAGTTTTTTTTTTTTTGCCCTTTTATTAATAATTCTGGTATTGGAGCATGTGCCTTGCACCTATTATCATTATTGTTCTTTATTATTCCAGTGAATTTTTTATTTCGTATTTTTATTATATTATATTAAATATGATAAAAATATATAATTTAATTATTTAATGCCTTATATGGGTGTGTGGGGTGGGCTCAATATTTAATATATTTCTTATTTTGTATTTTGATCAGATTATAATAAATATAATAAAAATAAATAATTTAATTATTTAATGCATTATATGGGTGTGTGGGGTGGACTCATTATTTAATGTATTTTTTATTTCGTATTTTGATTAGATTATAATAATAAATATATAATAAAAACAAATAATTTAATTATTTGATGCTTTATATGGGTGTGGGGGGTGGACTCAATATTGAATATAATTAAAACTTCTTAATAAGTCATCAGGTTTTTAATTAAAAAAGAGGAAGATTTAGATATTAACTTAGAAATCACAAATTAAATATAATAATTTTTTTTTTGGTAACAATGTGAGGTAGATGTAGATACTGTCCGATAATTTTTATTTTTGTTTCAGGATTATTTTCGGTAAATTAAAGTTTTTTTAAAAAAATAAAAAATTTATTTTTATTGTTTATTTTTTTGTATTTTATTTTTTATAAAAAAGATTTTGTTAAAAAAAAATTTATATATTTGTTTATTATATTTATTATTTTTATCTCACTTAACCTAACATTTTCTTCATTTTTCCTAAAAAAAATCTCCCTCTCTTCCTAACATTTTCCCACTTTCATGTTCTCTCTCACTTTCCCTTTTCTTTCTCTATTTTGGTTGATGAATGTGGTGGAGGGTTGTTCTTTTTTAAAGAAGTCATCTATTGATTTAAGAGGAGGGGAAAAGGGAAGAAAGATAATAAGGGATACTTCATGTTTCGTCAATACTCTCTCATTTCATTCGTAGACAAGGTTTAGATTTGGCTTTTGTTCATTCTAAAATTGTTTCATTTGCCTCTGTATGCATGCTTTTTTTAATTTGGTCATTTGGCCTCTGTATGTCTGCATTTTTTTATGGAAAGTGATTGCATTACCATTCTCTACCTGAATTTCCATTCTCTACCTGAATTTTCATTCTCTACCTCACATACCTGTGTTTGGATTGCATTACCATTCTCTACCTCACAGTCCTGAATTTCTTCTGCGGAAGTGATTGCATTACCATTCTCTATCAGCTGAATTTCTTCTACGGAAGTGATTGCATTACCATTCTCTACCTCACAGATCTGTGTTTGGTGTGTTTCAATCTTCTCCAACACATCCTCACTATCATTTGCATATGTCCTCCTAGGATGCTCTTCCTCAGTGGCAATGAAAAGAATTTGCTCATGTAGGGTCTTAAGGGATTCAACCATTTGATTGAGATGATGAGTCATTCCATTTATTGTTGCCCCAAGTTCTACCACTTTAGTTTCCAACCTATCCCACCTTTCTAATTCAGCATGACACAAATTTTTAACCTTTAACTCTAAAGTGTACTTAGTCAATAAATCCACAAGAGAAAGTTTTCTATAGATTGGTTGGGGTAGGAAAAATCTTGGCTACAAGTGCCTATATGATTACCATAAAAAAAAAATTCATAAATTATAAATTTAGAATGGTAAGTACTAGACATTTGGTATCCAGGAAATCATGATTCATAATCCTAGGGTCATAAGAGGGATAATACATTGATGAAGAATTAAAATTAGGAAAAATCATACTTTAAATCACAACAATTCAAATCTAGATTTTTACATAAAAATCAACACAACCAATACAGGAGACAAACACTTGAAAAACAAACAAAACTAAATTAAGAACAAATAAGGAGAAAAAAAACACAAAACAAATAAGGAGGAAAAAATAAAAAAAACAAAAAAACAAAAACAAAAAACAAAAAAAGAAAAAAAAACACAAAAGAAAAGAAAACAAATAAGGAAAAAACACAAAAGGAAAAAAAAAACTTTAGTCTAAAATCTCGAATTTTCTCCAAATATTAATCAATCTAAATAATCGTCATTCCCCAGCAACAATGCAAAAAACTTGTGGCTTAAAAATAATATTGCAATACCGCAAGTGTACGAGTCAAGTTTTAATATAGTGATTTAGAGTTTAGAGTTTCATCCTCAGGAATGGTTTTCTAGATTGATTAACTACCAAGATACTAATTCTTAATTTTATCTAAAGCAACAGAAATTGGATTAAGAAGTGAAACAAAGATAGAAAAGTAAATATACAAGTGGAGACACGAATATGATAGAATTGTTAGGGAAATTGATTTCATAGGTTATTTCCTTAATTAGCACATGCAATTGACTACGGTTATGAGATTATAAACAAGAAGTTAAAACTATTCAAAAGACTCTCTCGAGCTTTAATGATTCTCATGCATAGCAATAAATCCTAAAGTTTCCTTATGAATTTTAAAACCATGCACGACATTAAGCAACTTCTTAAAACGTTTCCCAAAGAACCCGAGTCACTATCGTGCCCAGATTTACTAAGAGTTTTGATAACTTTGATCGAATCTAAGTCTATTCTTTCGAAATCAACGTAAACCAACAATAACATGCTGAACTTGCCAAAGAAAAGCAAGCATTTAAGAACGAATTACCAAAAATAAAACAACACAAACATAAGTTCAATACGTATTTAAAGTAAGTTCATAACATGCTAATCAATTTCCTAACTGCGAAAATTAGCTACTCATAATCACTGTCAAAACAAGCTAATGCCATACTAGAGTCTATAACAAAACTACAAACTAAAAGGAAGAAGAAAGAAAACTCGTCGGTGATGATGTCGGTCCTTCGTTCCCGAGCTCCCGTTACGATCTCGAGCCTCTACACTCATGCTTGGCCCCCAAAGAATAGTCTTCGGCTCCTTTTTTAGTGTATGAGTCGAAAATAGGTCTAAAATTCTATACAAATCGGTTTCCCTTCGAATGGGCTCATAAGGATGTATATATAGGAAATCGACACAACGTTGCAACCCCATGGGCGGTGTTGCAACGTTGTGTAGCATTGCGACGCTAGGGAACAACGTTGCAACGATGCGTTTGCTGTCAGACAACCCACTGCAACCATTTTTGTCATATCTTTTCGCTCGGGTGTCTGAATGACCTCCGGTTTAATGCGTTAGAATCGTGATTCGATGTAGAATCTCCCAGAATATTTTTTATACTCAAAATACACATATATTTTTTGTGGGTCTTCAATTAAGCATACACATGCTCCAAATTACACCAAAATAGTCTCAAACACTCTATTTTTTGCTTTTCAAACTCAATTTCCTGAAATTAGCCATAAAATGCGATGAAAACTCATGTTCTAAGTATACAAACTAGCTAAAATATAAGAAATAAGATAGCATATTTGTATGTTATCATACTTCTAGTTCTCAAAATTGTGGTCCAAAGAAATGAGGTCACTTCAACTCATTTATTAATTTGGATCATTTTCTAATAATTCAAACATTGAAAATATAATTTCAATCTCTTATTGTTCAAGAGATTTTTTTTGTACCAATAGTCTTTCATATTTCTCTCATATTGAAAAAATGAGAAAAAAGAGAGACATTCGTGTTTTCTCTATTCCTACAGTTATTTTCAAGTCAAGTATATCTTCTTGTATTCAACATTCTTGTCCATTACAAGACTAATGTTATGAAGCAGTTTAATCAAATGAGATGTTCAATTCTATGAATTACTTTTGATAGTTCTCTGAACTAGCACATGAGACACTTCCCAAAAAACCCACCATACCTATATGGTTGAACAATCTGTGATTGACACATAAGATCCATTTTAAGTGAAAATGTTCAATGAAAAATGAGAAAAGAAAAGAAAAGAAAATAGACATGTTTCCTCCAATAATGACAATATATTTTTTTCTTTTTCCTTGATTCTTTGCTAAATATTGGCTGGTAAGAATGATGTGAGTAGGCAAAATTGATTACTATGTTTAAAATGAAAAAAATATTTTGTGATTATAATTGATTTCACAACATTCACATCCATATTTCTCATGGAAATATATATATATATATATATATATTCATACCAAAGTTAGATTGTGAAAATAGATCATCATGCATACATGTTGCATTATTAATCTACCCTTAGCATGCATGTGCATCATTACATCATACATTGAGTCAATTTCATCAATTGAGACAAAACAAAATTAGAGCATGTATCGTCATATACATGGCTCATAGTCAATGAGCATATTCAATCCATAACACTAAGGCAAATGAACTTTGTTAAAGATACTCATGTATCTATTTTACATGGATCATTCTCATGAAAAGTAATTAATTGAATATTGTGTCTTGGATTGACATATCCTCCCAACTTCTTTTGAGTGTTATTTATGATTTTCATTAACACTCACATTCCATGCGTATAGGCATTCTCCATTCGTGAAAATTTTCAACGTGTTCAAAAGAACTTTGTTTTTTGTAATTGACTTTCGCAGCAAAGTTTTGAAATAAAAACCGTTGTTTCCTTTAAAACAAATTTCTAAAATAAGAAATCTTCATTTTGGCACCAAAGTTTTGAAATAAAAATCGGTCAATTCGAAAGCAAATTTCTGAAATACGAAATCTATGCTTTGGCTTTTGTTTTTTACGACAAAGTTTTGAAATAAAACACTTTTAAATAAATTTATAAAATAAGAAATTTTCATTCTGACACCAAAGTTTTGAAATAAAAATCTGTACATTTCAAATTAAATTTCTGAAATACGAAATCTATGCTTCGTATTTTTTTTATGACAACAAAGTTTTGAAATAAAAACTGTTGTCTCTTTTAAAACAAATTTCTGAAATAAGAAATTTTTGTCTTATGTTTGATTTTGGTACCAAAGTTCATTTCAAAGCAAAATTTTGAAGTTTGAAATCTCTGATTTGTTTTGTGGTTTTGACAACAAAGTTTTGAAATAAAAACCATTGTCCACTTTAAAACAAATTTATGAAATAAGAAATTTTTGTTTTATGTTTGATTAAATCACCAAAGTTTTGAAATAAAAACCGGTCCATTTCAAAGTAAATTTCTGAAATACGAAATCTCTACTTTGCTTTGTGATTTTGACAATAAAGTTTTGAAATAAAAACCGTTGTCCCCTTTAAAACAAACTTCTGAAATAAGGAATTTTCATTATGGCACCAAAATTTTGAAATAAAAAACGGTCCATTTCAAATTAAATTTCTGATTTACGAAATCACTATTTCGTTTTTGATTATGACAACAAAGTTTTGAAATAAAAACCGTTATCTCTTTTAAAACAAATTTCTGAAAATAAGAAAATTTTGTCTTATGTTTGATTTTGGTACCAAAGTTTTGAAATAAAAACCGGTCCATTTTAAAGCAAATTTTAGAAGTACGAAATCTCCGTTTTGTTTTGTGATTTTGACAACAAAGTTTTGAAATAAAAACAATTGTCCCCTTTAAAACAAATTTCTGAAATAAGAAATTTTTGTTCTGACACCAAAGTTTTGAAATAAAAACCGATCCATTTGAAGCAAATTTATGAATTACGAAATCTCTTCTTTGCTTTTTGATTTTGACAACAGAGTTTTGAAATAAAAATCGTTGCTCTCGGTATGCATGTTTTTTTTTAATTTGGTCATTTGGCCTCTGTATGTCTGCGTCTTTGATCTATATTTTTATTTGGGCTAGATATTCAAACTTTTTTTTTAGTACATCAACAATTGGGAGTGGGGGATTCAAACTCATGACCTCTTAATCATAAATCTTATTTGATGTCAGTTGAGTCATGCTCTTGTTGGTTCAGGTTGACAATTAAATATACTAATTATAGCATTACGTAGGATTAATAATTTTATTAATTTAACATAATAGTATAACTATGAACTATATATATAATATAATATAATTTTTTTTCATGCTAAGAAATAATCGTTATTTAATATCTTTCTCATTCATTCCAAATAGATTCTCATTTTCTTAAACTGAAATATTTATGCCACGTCTATATGTTTTTTTTTAGTTTTTAAAAATTAAGGTTATGAATACCACTTTCACCTATGAATTTTCATGTTTTCAACCTATGAGTTTTCATATTTTTGTTACTAACTTTTACATATGTTTTCAAAAACCGAACCAAGTTTTGAAAACTAGCTTAAAAAAGTAGTTTTCAAAAACTTGTTTTTGTTTTTAGAATTTGACTAGAAACTCAAATGTTTCCTTAAGAAAGATGAAATCCATTATAGAGAAGATGAAATCATTGTTGAAAAATTGTAAGAAAACAAGTACAACTTTCAAAAACTAAAAACCAAAAACATTCTTTTATTTTTTTGAAGCTATAAATACTACATCTACCTATGGATTCTCATGTTTTCTTATCTACTTTTTACATATGTTTTTAGAAACCAAGTCAAGTTTTGAAAATTAAAAAAAAAGTAGTTTTCAAATACTTGTTTTTGTTTTTGGAATTTGGCTAGAAACTTAAATAATCCTTAAAAAAAGATGAAAACATTATAGAGAAGATGAAACCATTGTAGAGTAATGGTGAGAAAACAAACTCAATTTTTAAAAACCAAAAACTAAAAACAAAATGATTATCAAATGGAGCCTAAATGATTATCAAACGAGAACCTTAAATAAAAATGAAAATTTTTTATCTTATGAAAAAATTCAATGGGCACCAACAATATTCAATAATTAAATAAAGTATAAAATAGGTATTACGTAAATAATGAAGGACAATATCATCCAAAAAAAGTTTATTTCACATTCGTACTTTTATATATAGATTTGTACACGTGTTACACGAGGCCTTCTACAAGGAATTAGTCGAGCAATATAATTTTAAATTTATCTAGGACTAATAATGATTTAAAATTAGTATTTTGTTTATGTAATTGAATATCTATATTTGATGTTACAAATATTATTGAAATGTAACCATAATCTAAAAAGTATGTATTGATATAGTCAATGAAGAAATAATTGGATTTTATGCCCTAAAATTCGTAGATAGTAAATGTAAACAATTGATTATTATCAATAAAGTGTTATTGAGGTTATTCAATAAAGGTTATTGAAGTTTTGTTGTATTAGTTTTGCTTTAAATAAACTCTAAATCCAATAAACTAACATGTTAGGTTAATTATGTGTCTTAAATTGTATGTGGGGACATACAGAGATCAATATTCAAGAAACAAGCTAAATGGTCTATAGTATAGGGATGAGGATGGGTACTTTTTCCTGGTGACACTATGAGATACGACCCACTTTGTATTTGATACAAACACAATGATCCAATGCGTTCGTGTATGTGACATGCGAGTGAGGGTATCCTATGCAATGAGTTTGCATAAAACCGAACCATGAAATAGTAACTAGTAGATGTAATTCCGTTAACTATTTAGGTTTCTATTTCAATAAGATGACCTAGGCAACTTAGTCTTAATCCTGAGTATATTGTGAACTTCTGTTCACGGGGGATTGCCCTTTTATTTGTATGGGTGAGAGTGGCTAGATTGTCGACTCAATAAGCCTACCATTTTGGGGGCAAGACCGAGTGGGGAGATGAGAACATAATGACACAAGATAGAATTCACTCATTCCCAACTTCAAGGGAAGTAGATGAGTATTCCCTTAAGTGGTGTCTCTGAAACTTGAACAAAGGACCCTACCTTCTCACTGGTCCAAGAGAGGGTTTTCGGTTTAATAGTTGGACTTTAAACAGGTTGTTCATTAGAGGAGCACTGGTACTTAAGGACATAGATGTAACCCAGGGTATAAAACAATAATTTGACCCAGTTGGCATTACGAACACTTGTGAAGGATTAACTTGTTATTGGTCTATATCTGTGGACACAAAAATATATATGCAGTGAGAAGAGTGCAGTTGTGGGTGTTTAGTGAAGTGTACCCATAGTTAACGAATGTTAATTAATATGCTTAATGAGATTAGCCAATTAATCTTGTATCGTTGGAGCTTCTGATCAATGAATCCATTAGGTCGCCTTCCTAGCTCGTAAAGGTTTGGAAATAATTTGATCTTGAATGGAATTTGAAATGTTCAAATTCACTTAGGAAATTATTATAAGAATGATACATTATAATATAAAGTTTTGATTAAAACTTTATAACATAAACTTAATGTGATTGAAAATTAATTTATGAGAGAATTAAATATTTGAAGGAGTTCTAATGTGAATTGGATTCATATTAAAACTATACATTTAATGCACATTAGATGTACATTAAAACTATAGGTTAGGAGAGAAATTATAATTGAATATGATTCAAATATAGATTTAAATTAAATATAGGATATTTAATTTAGAAATTAATTAATTAGTTAATTAAATTAAGTTTAATTAAATTTGATTTAAAACTTTAGGTTATGTGAGAGATGTTCATTTAAATATGATTTAAATGAATATATTAATTAAATTAGATTTAATTAATTATTAGATTTAATTTAATATTATATTATATTAAACTAAATTAATTATCCTCGATAGGGATAAACATGATTTCCAATTGGCTATCCTTGTGTGGGTTTTTCGAATCCATCAGTTAGCACTCCTAATAATCCCCCCTCAAAGAAAGTACCACAACTTGAGCATTCCATCGAACAAATTCGTACTCCAACAGATCACTCACATTGTATGATATTTCTTGATGCGTCTTGAGCCTTCCTTCGAACAAATTCGTACTCCAACAGATCACTAACATTGTATGATATTTCTTGATGCGTCTATTGCACAATTTACTCCTCTACCATACAACTTGATAGAGTTATTATTTGCTTTCTGCTCCAAGCACTTTTTTGTTTGACTATGGGATTCATTCACAATGTCAACATAAGGCTCATTAATCTTTGTTCTACTACTCTGAGGATTTCTCCAACACACAACTAGACTTTTAACCATGGCTCTGATACCGATTGATAAAGACAACATACCTCTACATATCTCCACAAAATGGTATGATGATGTCCACTTTGGATCAACCCTCATGGCAGGCCTCATACCAATAATGGAGATAATTATCCTTACTTATATACCATGGATCTCTTCTTTCTCTAGCCAATGTGGGACTTTTGTTAGCACTCCTAACAAAAACAACACTGAAAGTTGTGTTAAAAACACTTAAAAACTTATCGAACTCTATACGCAAATGCACGTGATCGAAGTAATAGAAACTGAAAGTATTCCAGTGTATCATATCCACAGGGAACAGATTTTAGCAAATCTACTTGGAAGACAAAATATGCTAACGAAAATGCAAGTGTGGTAACCAAGTTTTGTGAAATATATTTTGGAAGGCGTCTTAGATAAGGAAAATAAAGGGAAAAATCAATGATTAAAAAGAAATGAAAGTAAAGTTGTTTTGCCTCTTTGGAAAAAATGTTGCTAAAAATGCAATTGTAATCACAACCAACAACATGAACCTAAGTAAAACAGATTCAACTCCTATTTGGGTTTTGCTCTGAAAACCTTTAGGAGATTAAGCGATTAAACCTATATGTCATGGCTAATCTAACTTAGATATATTGGCACACAATCCTAGTAGTTTTGGAGTCTCATTTTATCTTTAGGGTCGAAGTTTTAGAACTTATTTCTAAGTCTTTTCCTTTATTGGTTTTACGACATCCGTTATTCTCTTAACCCTTTTAGTATTAAGTTCTAGTTTTGACGAGCAAGCACTAGTTGACTGACCAGGTTTACCCACGTTAGGTTTAATAAAAGCAAACTAGATTTTATGTGTCGACTCAATTGGTTTTGCTAATTTGAAGCTTAACATCTCTCTTTTAGGGCATTCACAACTTGAATCCCTAGAGAGGATTTAGCTCATAGTGGGAACTAAGAAAAACATAAACTTATTTGATGAAAAATGCAAGGTACCTGAAAAACTACAAAAAGGAACAAAAAAAAAAAAAATCTTGGAATAAACTCACTTTCACCCAAATAAATAATGAAAATAGCCCTTTTATTATGAATAACAAGAAAAAGAGAACTTGGAGTTCATGGTCCTTTTATTATCAATGAAAGAAAATACAAAAACTTCAAACTTAACTTAGATCTATTTTATCTTGCTATGAAGAACATGAAATAACAACAAAGGAAGAACAAGAAAGAATTAAAAAAAATAGTAGCTAAACTTAATGGAGAAAAATACATATTTTTCCTTACCTCATTTACTTTCGTGGAGGAGGGATCAATATAGAAGATTATATAACTAAAAGATGACACTAGTAGAAATTCGGGATTTTATGACATTGAAAAAGTGTCATGAACACATTTTATGACACTTTATATCGACCATGTAAGCCACCATCATAGAAAAACTCCATACATGACACATTTAAAAATTGTCATAATTAAGTATTCTATGACAATTTTATCTTGTCGAGAAAGTTGTATACATGACATTTGGTAAGTGTCATGGTAAACTTTTGTATGACAATTAAATATTGTCAAGAAATAACCCGCCCATCCTAATATTCCGTCAAGATATATCAAACGATGATAGATTTTAAATGTCATAGAAATTATGTTTATGACAGACAATTAGTGTCAAGCATGTTGTTTAGATGACACTTTTTCAATATCATAATATTGCCTACTTTGATAGATTTTAATTGTCATAAATGGTTTTTCGGTGACAGTTTTGAATTGTCATGTATTTAGTTACTTTGATAGTTGTAAGTGTCAAGAAAGATCATTTAATGACATCTTCCATTTGTCAAGAAAAGTATTATAGTAGATTACTTCTAAGAAAGTTTATTTTCTTTGATGGGTTTTATTAGTCAACAAACAACAAATGAATGATATATTTCACGTGTGGAAGATTTATTTTCTTTTTCGTATTTGTCAACGAATGTCATGAAAGTGATTATAATGAAACGAAAGAGTTATCACTCATTAATTCAAAAATAATTCTGTTTACAATCAAACTATAATATAATGTATATATTACATTAATGTGTTTACATGTTATATGTTTCTTCCACTATGTAGTGCTCGTGCTCAACTCTGCTTGATCCTGCAATGGACAAAATAATATTCATTTAAATATTTAACTTAACCATTTAAAGAATAGTAGACTCTCTTAAGGGGAAGAAATGATATCTTATTTGGTGTACCTACTTCTAATTACATAATACCAAAATTTCGGGAGCATAACAACATAATTACAATAATACCCACAATTTTTACAAGTACCTGTTCAAGTAAATACACACTTATAACAACCCAATAACCAGATAACCAAACCAAACTCCATTGTCATAATCATTAAAGGTTCAAAACTTCTCATCAACAACAATTCAAACCAATATGAGTTATTTAGAAAAGGTTATAATGCTTCTACTACAATTGTATGACTTTCCTAAAAAACGTTTACTAATACTTATAACTAAGCATTGTATATATCTAACTTTGAGAATAAAAAGTTAGACACATATATAAGTTTAGATAAAACAACCAACACACAATGAGCAAAACAAGAATCAATACCTAATCTTGCATATGTACACATGTAAGCAATGGACACATGTGGTTATATCTCCAACCACAACCTCTCAAAGTCTTCCTGCAAACAGTTTAATTAGCTTTCAGTGACACATGAAAAACACCTTCAAAATTCAAAGCAATAGAATTTACCTCTTAGGACACAAAAGTTTGTTCAGGAATTATTCCTCTATCAATATACTCCATCAAAAGTTTGTTCTCCCACAATCCTCATTCAACAAACTTAGAAGGTGGAGACAAATTTGTATACATAAAATAATGAGATTATAAAGTAATCAATATCTTACCGATGGAAGAATTTATATCTTGAAGCACATGATTCGATTCGATGCATTCAACATTTAGTGGGTAACAAAAAACACTAGGAGATAGTGCGAGCAACAAAAATGGTGGACCACAAAAAGGGAATATCATAAAGTCCAATACACAAAAAACTGATGCACATATATTATACAAATAATATGTGCGTTCCTACAAACTCCACCCACTCAATTCTCACAATGTCGATATCACTTTGTGTATAAGTAGACGGTGCATCTTTCATCTATAAACAAGAAAAAAACAGACATGAACAATTGAAAACCAGAAACTTACTTTTATTATATCAATCATTGTAATGTTTAAGGAATATACGTACTAGATCAATGATTGGAGTATTTTTTTGGTAGATTATCTCACGCATAAAACACATAACATAATAACCGCATTCTACAACACCTGGTTGTTTGGGGCACTGTCGTATAACATTAAAACATCAATGTCTCAATAACGAATACACGTATCCTGAATAATAGTTGTTATTTATTAAATAACCTACCTTAACAGACTTCCAAAGTTTCAGAATTCAAAGAGACAAAATAACACTTCAAAGTTTCAGAATAACCCAATGCTCACTCCAAACTCCAATCCAAGAACCATTATGAATGAGAACCACCAACCAACATACAAGGCAAACATCATGTTATACATAACAATTTTGAAGTTAGGCATGCTCAACATAAAAACAATTATGCCACATTCAAAAAGTTGAAATCTTGACTACAAATTAACTTAACGAATTAACCATTTCTTAAATCTCATTTTTAGGCTCAACAAAACTTAAGAAGTTCCTAAAATAAATCTTATGCACATAAACAACCCTTGAATCTCCAAACGTGCCTTAAGGGATCTTAAGTATACTTTGAGGCAAAAAAACAACTCAAAACGACCTAAAAGTACCCTTGGAACCTTCACAGTAGCAAAAAATAACGTGAAAGGAGTTTAAGTGTCATTTTTAGGCTAAAAAAAACTTAAGAATTTATGGTCCATTTTTAGGTTCAACCACACGTCAAGGCAATTTTTTCTTTTAGATATATTTGTCAGTTGTAAGCATACATTTCCTACATGATTATAAAGGGCTCTCAATGTCAAAAAAAAAAAAAAAATGCTACGAGTCCATGACCACTGTTTTTGCTCGTACCACCAATTATATAAGCTAACAAATATAATAGCATTTCAGTATTGGAAAAAGAAAACACAGAATCTATTGACGAATATAAGAATTTTAAGTTTGGGAATATGACTGCATGCTCTATTGTTGGGCAGATTGAAAAAGTAGGTTATAGTATCTTCTGTCAATGGTTTATTTATATGCACTATATGATGCTATGTTCTTTTCTTGCCATATAGGTCACCGTGGTCAAACAAATACCATCCACCACTGGAAGATGGAGCTATGCCATCTGTAGAGATGAGGAAATTGGAAATTGAAGCAAATGAAGTATTCACAATCTATCGTGACCAGTGAGGTCCTTTGCTTGCTTCCTTTTTGACCCTTGTGCAATAGAATACATTTCTTACATTTTAGATACCATCTGCAGCCAGTGTATACTTCTAATTTCAAGAGGCATTTTCTTGTGCAATTATTTATTTCTTGAGACAAAAATAGAACTTACCCCCATTGAATTAACACTCAATTGCCTTGTGATTATGTATTTCTCAAGACAGCTGCTTTAACAAATGATTGGTCAGGTATTATGAAGGTGGCATCTCATCTGTCTATATGTGGGAAGAGGATGAAGATAGTTTTGTAGGCTGTTTTTTGATAAAGAAAGGTAAGACTAACTAATGCATGAGATGTGAGCACTAATAAAAGTGAATGTTTACTCATGTGATGCTGTTTTTAAGGATAAAGATGGCTCAAAGACTGGCCATGGTCGAAGGGGGTTTCTACAAGAGGGAGCATGGGAGGCTATTCATATTATTGAGGTATCTATGTTTCCATTAATAAAAGATTAATTATTAGATTTTGGATACTCAGGTACTCTGTCCATCTTTTTTCCAAATTCAGGTGAGGCTAGAAGGCGAGGGTACAACTAGTTATTGTTTAACAAGTACAGTCATGCTGTCGTTGACAACAGATAACAATGCATCAGGAACTTTTAGTTTGTCTGGTTCAATTGGAAGACAGGTACTTCAGAATGATTTTTGTATTTTGATTAATAGATTTGAATAGTTGATTTTGGAGGAAGTATTACTAGGCGGCAGGATGGGAGCAGGATTCCTGAGAAAAATTTTGCAAGGCCTAAATACTCCATTATTTTCATCTAATTTGGTTCCCTTCGTTCTCGAATTGTGTGATGACTGTTCGAGTGAGTGGTTTAGGGACTACTTAACTATCTTGGATTCCTTTCCCTAATGGAAGTAAAAGTAAAGCCTTTACTGAACCCTTGCGTGTTTTCTTTCAGTTGTATGTTTTGATTAATTTCCCTTCTGCCCCCATAATGAGTCAACAACAAAAAGTGTTTTTCGGTCCTCTGTTGCTGCTGAGGCCTGTAAATAGCAGTCCTCTGTTGGTTTGAGGGTTTCTATTTCATGTGTGTGTGTGTTATTCTATACTACCTTGATCCTGTAATACTAATTCCACTACTTTCATCATAGATGATGATGAAGCTCTCGGTTGCGGAAGGCCATCTTTGTAATATGGGTCGAATTATCGAAGAAATGGAAAGTAAGCTAAGGGATTCACTAGATCAGGTAATTCTATCTCCTAATATTTCATCTCCCTCAGCTTGTCATCTCTTGATCGTTATGCCCTTTTCAAGGCACAAGGTTTTAACTATAGGAAGTGGTATCCCTAACAGGTCTATTTTGGAAAAACAAAAGAGATGGTTTGCACCTTGCGGCCACCCTCTGAAGTGGTGCATATGAAATTACCCGAAAAGTGACCACTGATGATACAGAACTATAAATTGCATAGCGGGTGGATAGTTGTAAGTCATTTTTCATGCTTCTGTAACAGTGTGATTTGAATTCAAAATCATGAGAACCGACCTAGAAACCCAAGAACCGGTTGAACCAAAAAAAATGGAAAGACTAAAAACACTCACCAGGTCGACGCCGACGTCTGCGCGAAGGGGAGCTCCGACGCCGGTTCTGCTATGCGAAGAAGACGAAGAGTTGTGCTACACGAGGGTGGGTCGACGGTGTTCTGCTACACGAGGGTGCGCGAAGGTGGGTCGACGAAGAAGACGAAGAGTTCTGCTACACGAGGGTGCGCGAAGGAGCTCCGACGGCGTTCTGCTACACGAGGGTGGGTCGACGCCGGCGTGATGGGCAGTGTTGGTCGAAGAGGACTTTTGGTTACTTTCTTTTGGTTACTTTCCTTTGATTTCCTTTGATAATAGACCAAAAGTAAAAAGGAAGGAAAATCATAATAACTCTAAATTCCCAAATTTTCATCTTTTTTTCCTAAATAAAAACCTCAAATAAGGCATCCAAATATTTGAAATAAAATCTAGTAAAAATGAGTTTTGGTACTTTCTAAACTTGAGAATAAATTCAAAAATTAACTTCTCAAACTTAGGCTTAAGGATTTAATTAAAAACCCTCTTCCTCAAAATCTAGAAATTAAACTTCACCAAGCTTAAGGAACTAAACTTTAAAATTCTAATTTTCTAAATTAGAACGTTAACGAAAATTAAGTCCAATTATAAGAAGAAATATGACTTAATTTTCTAAATTAGAACGTTAAGGAAAAAAAAAACTGAATCAAGAAAAACAAAAGGAAATCACCATTGCAAAGAAATTGAAGAGTACTTGAAGAGCGTGATTTGATCCACTGCGAAAGAGAATTAGGGAAAAAAGAAGAAGAAGGAGAAGAGGGTGGACTTTAGGGTTAAAAATAATTTTTTTTATTTTTTAATAATTGACTTGATTTTTTAAATTACAGGTAAAAAAAAAATGAGTAACAAAATAACAAAATATAGGGATAAAAATATTCGACGAAATCATCCAGAAATGGTAATCTCTAAAACACACAACAATTGTTCTCTAGACTTTCTTGAGTTTACTATTGTTTATAAACCTGTATGGTCTTGACTACTAATGTCGATGTTTGTGAATAGATTGCACTGGTTGCAAAATTGTTAGCCTCGAGTTATAAATTGTAAGAAGCAAATGTGAACAAGCAATTGGAGGAATTAGTACAGAGTGTTTAATGTATACATAGGAAGATAGGAACGTTAGCAAAATATTTGAAAAAAAAATTAGGACTAATTGTTATTCTTTAATTTTTTTTACCTTTCATTTTTAAATGAAAAGTACTGATAGAACCAAATAACAATAACATTTAAACGTTGTCATAAATTTATGACACTAAAAAATGTAAATCTTGAAAAATTTCTTGACTTTTCCCCCCAAAAAACACGTCTTTTCCTGCCCAAAACACGTCTTTTCCCACCAAAAACTGAACCTCCAGTCATCTATGACATATCTAAGTCATTAAAATATGACATTGAAAAAGTGTCATAAATTTATGATATGAAAACAGTGTCATAAATTTATGATATTAAAAAAGTGTCATAAATTTCAGAAATCCGAGAATCTCTGTCGTTTCCCGCCAAAAACGCGCCTCCATCCTTTTTATGACACTTTTTTTACTTCTTCTCACATTTTTTTGTTTATATGAGGTGTCATAGAAAGCCTAATTTGGTGTAGTGTGAAGAAAACAAGCGGGAAAATAAATAAAAAAAGATAGAAATTGTTGATGTCTGAAAACTTCTTAGAAGAAAACCCATGAAAACATCATTTTTTTATAAGCGGTACAAGCTAGAGTTTCCTTCTAAATCCATTTTCAATCCATGGACAATCATTCGGGCATGATTCTAGGCTTTCAACTTTCTAAAATTGAGCAAGATTTGGTCAAATCTCGTGATTCCCCAGAAGATACTATCCTTTCTCAAAATTTTCCAAATTTCATTCCCTCCTACATTCTATGTGGTTATTTTTCTTCTCTGTTGCAATTAAGAATGCAATCACATTTCCTCTTGCATTTTTCCTATTTGCTCCAAATCTACACAAAAACAATGAATTTAGTTCAAATTCATTATTTTCTCAACTATTTTTCACTTCCCACTATTTTTCGCAAGTTTTCAAGAATTTTACTCATTTCGCTATTTTTTGTTTGCTCGGTAATCAATAAACAAATAAAAATGACAAAAATAACCTAGTTTAAGGTTAAATAATCATCATAAATGAGAATTATCAAAAACTCAATTAAAAAGGTATTAATATTGATAAAATCAATTCTTTTCGATATGCTAAAATACCAAACAATTTTCTAATTCTACAACTTTTAAAACCTTAAAAAACTATCATAAATTATGGACAAAATCCCATAAAATTTTCTACTCATAAAATTTTTTATCTAAAAAAATCAAGATTTTTCCTGTTTTACAAATAAAACCAGATCTAAAAAGTGCCTAAAATTGCTGTAAAAATCTTTAAAACACACCATTTTCATGTAGAAATCAAAGCTATAGATTATACATTAAAGTAACAATCATTTGTAAACTTATGGTACAAAAAGAATCTAAAATATACTTAAAACCATCCCAATTTTATAGAAATTCAAAGCTAGAAATTTCTGAAAAATTATCCATTATCAAAACCTTTTTAGGTTTAATTTAAAAGCCATAAGACGAAAATCTTTTATGGAAATTTCTAGTAAATTAAAAACTTAAAAACTTTTTAGAGTAAAAGATGAATCTTTTCATTCTAAGAAATTCAAGAATGAAAACAAAATCCAAAATTTTTCGAGAAAGATGCAATCAAGAAAGAAAACAAACTTTAAAAAATAGAAGGAAATAAAATTTACAATATAAAGTCTTTTTGTTTTCTCTCTTTTTTGTCGTCAAAACGTTTAGTCAAAAAGTTAAGGCTTAAAAGAAAAGATCTTTTAGAAAGAACCCTAATTAAAACCCTTCAAAGATTATCTTTCTCCTTTTTTTTTTTTTAAAAAAAAAAGAAAGATAATAAAGATCTATCTCCTAATTTAAAAAGAAGATAAAATCCTAATTCAAAAAGGTTTTAGAAACTAATAAATCGATTAATATAAAAGACCTTTTTTTTTTTTTTTGCGATGTTATACCTCTCTCTAGTTAAGTTTCATAGATGAAAAATATTGTATTTGCATTTGTATTGTTGATTATGTGAACATATTTGAACATATACCTTGAAAAAAAATCAAAACATATGCAAATACACCATTTTTCATCCATAAATTTTATGGAAAAAACCATCAAGGATTATTTTTAAACAAACTTCAAAGTTTAAGGATTAAAATAAAACTTTTTAAAGTTCAATGGTATAATTGAAACCAACTTCATAGTTTATGGGCAATTTTAATAATTTAGGCCTCGTTGAATAATCATTTAGTTTTTTTGGTTTATGATTTTTGGAAATTAAGCCTAAGAATACTATTTCTACCCATGAGTTTTAATGTTTTTTTTACCTACTATTGTACCTCTATTTTAAAAAACTAATCTAAGTTTTGAAAACTAAAAAAAAAAAAATCAAAAAATTTATTTCTGTTTTTAAAATTTAGCTAGAAACTTAAATAATATCTATTGAAATCTAGAAATGGTGAAAACCAAACATAGTTTTTAAAAATTTAAAACTAAAAATCAAATAGTTATGAAACGAGATCTTATTATTAACCATCTATCTCTAATTTATCTCCGTCTAAAGCTTTTCAATCTTAATTTTCTGTTACCATAATTTCTCTCTCTCTCTCAAATTTATTTGTCTTTCTCTAACATTTTTTCTAAAATTTATTTTTTCTCTCCCTAAAATTGATCTTTTTCTCTTCCTCTAAAATTAATTAACATTTATCGTTTCTCTAACCCAACTCTCAAGTCTCACTTCCTAATTTTTCTCTCTCCCTCTAAATCATTGTTTATCTGTCCGAATTTACTCATCAAATTTTCTTTCTATCCCTTTAAACTCTTATTCCCATGTCACGACATATATTTTTTTTTTCTCTAACATATTCTCTCTATCTCTCAAGTTTTTTTGAAAAAATAGAAATACAAAACAACGATAAAACATACTAGTTCTCACATTTTTTTTTAAAGAAAAACAAGGTTAAAATACAAATGTAAATCTATAAACTTTGAAGTTTGTATCTTTTTGGTTTTTAAACTTTTAAAATTAAAAATTCAATCCTTAAACTTTTCAAAATTTTAAAATTCACGAATGTATTAAACACAAAATTAAAATTTTAAGGTTCTATGCATTTGACATAAAATTTAAATTTATATCTAATAGATTAATTAATTTTTAAAAGTTTGAATTTATACCTTAATGAACCAAAACACTTAATAAACGTGCCTTTAAAAAAATAAATAATATTTGGTTGCGTACAAGCATCTCCTTCCTTCCACCATGTTGACAAAAGAGAGAATATTTTATACCTTTCTATTTCTTGATTATACTTTCTTTCTTTTTGTTAATAATTTAATGGTAGATAAGAGATTTTGCATTTGATAGTTGTGAGTTTGCTTCTTCTTGCATGGTTGGTGATAGGTAAAAGGCCAATAAATTTTTGGCAATATGATAAATGGTGGGGCAAGAGATTTGTACCCGACCATGGTATTAAATTTTTATCGATATGTCGATATTTTCATCGATATTTTCATATGTGTATGGGTTTAACATCGACACCAGGAGTGAATCGACATTTTTATTATACCGTACAAAATTGATGAAATATTAAAAAAATAGCAACAAAATATAACATCATGTTAATATAATATTATAACAAATATTTTAACTCATTTAAAAAGTGTAAAAGGTTTATTTTCTAATTTTAATATATTTTTTTAACATTTTTTTGTTTTTAATTTTTTTCCATAAATATCTATCGACATCGACATTTTATCAATATTTCTATCGACATTTCCATGAAATTTGAGACCACAATATTTCTATCGACATCAATATTCTAAGCCTTGTACCATACCAGTAAAGTATTATCCTAAAAAAATTTAGTTAGTTTCAAATTTTAAATTATATTTCTATTTTCTACTTTTCTATCTCCACCTTAATGCTTTGTTGGTCAATAAGTTTGGTAGAGGCAAGAGGTTTGCATTTGATAGTGATGTGTGGACAACAAATTGACAGGGTCGTAAAGGCCAATTAAATTTCTGGCAGCCTAATAAATGGTAGGGAAGGAGATTTGTACCAGTCAAGTATATATTCTCCTAAAGAAAAAAAAAAGTTAGATTTTTTTAAAAAAAAAAAAAAAAATTGTAGTTATTGATGGGACCACACATATCCTTAAGGCTAACTTGTGTTATTATAACCAGAATATTATACACCTCAAATACAAATTATTATAACCTCATACTATATTACTATGCAGTTTAAATAATATTATATGATTCTATAGATTATAATAACTCACAGACTATATAATCTATGTTATTATAAATTATAATCCAGTCAGCACTCTAAACAACACCCAAAAAATTTAGTTGGTTTTAGATTTTAAATTATATTTCAATTTATGTGGCTTTTTTTAAGGTACATTGGATGAAAATTATAGCTAAAAAAATTGACAATAACAAGTGGATTTGAAATTATTTAGAAAAAGAGGCGGTCCTTTTTGTAAAAACGCAATGTGGTTGGAATATATATATATATATATATATATTTGTCTTCTTGTGGAATGCCAATGCGTCCCTTTTTTGTCTTTTTATTTGTTTTTTAACATATTAAATGAATATTTTCGTTATTTTTTATAAATATCCATTAATATTTCTTTTTTAAAAAAAGTTCCTATCTATAATGTTTTTAAAAAAGAGGAATTAATTTTTTTTCAAAAAATGTGTGACGCCTTAGGGAAGAGAGTGACATAAATGAACCAGAAGCCTACATCTCAACGAGAGGATCCCTGGGGATATGAAAGATAAAGTCTTTGAGAAAGATGGAGTACAAGAGAGTGACCACGAGGAAATGAAACTATAGTTGAAAAAGACTTAAATTAATAATTATTATCTATACCAACAAGGTGCACATTCCTTTTCAAAGTTCAAACGTTAAAATGAAATTTTACAAAGTCTAAAGCCACATAATTAAAATTTACCCAAAAATTTGTGGGTAGTTTATACAATTTAACCTTTATTTTATTTTAACTTTTACATTCAATTTTAGTTCTTAAATGTATAGAATAAGTTACAATTTTTTGCTCTTACTATTATATTGGTCACCTAATGTCCATTCACGTAGTATTTACCCAATATTCTTTCTTATGTTTGTCCCTTGATTTGTTCTATTCTTCCAATAAGGAATGAAATAGACAACTGTAGAACAATGTTATTTTTAGCAATTTTAGGTAATTGTATTTTAATAAGTTGTCATTTAGTTGATCTCAAGCACTACTATAAATAATTAATAATAAGCAAGATAAATTTCAACATGATCATCAGATAACTCAAGAGGTCATGGGTTCGAATCCCCCACTCCTCAATGTTGATGTACTCAAAAAAAAAAAGCACTACTATAAGTAAAAAAAAAAACTATTTCAAGAAAACCATATATTACATGTATATTGATGGCCTTTTTTTTACCATAAAAAGTCCTTTAAAAAAAATTAGTTACAATAAAATATAAAAAATTAAAAATAACATTATGCATTCCCATGGGGTAATACACTAGTATAGTATAAATGTGCAAAATGAAAGTATAACTGAAACTCCTTTGTGTTTCAACCAATAATTGTGCTTTTAATTTTCATTTAAATCTTTGAGAATTTTCATGCTAAAAAATGAAAAGGCAAGTTTGAGGCTTACCTAGCTTATTGCACCCCCATGAAAATTAAAAGTTGAACAATTTCCAAAATAAAGTTTTCTGAATGCTTAAGGTTTCATGGTGACATGGTGAAATTTTTTTCTTGAGAAGAACGATTTTTTTTTTTCCTTTTTAGAAAGCTTTGAGTTCTTTAATTAAAGAAAAAATTACGATCACTTGACATTTTGATAAGAATAAAGAGACAAAGGTAGGAATTGAAAATCATGTTTATCTATTTTTATACATAGATAGAATTGATATACGAATGGATATATTGATTTGGCGTGTAACCAGCTACACCCTAAATAATTGTGTCCTCTCAACATAAATTGCACCTATTCGACTTAAAATATTTTTAATTTTCGTATATATAATCATGTTTTGTAAAGCGAAAATTTGAAAGACCACCCTGCACCTAGAACATAATAGAAATTTACTAAAAAATGTAGGGGCAAAAGAGAAAAGTAAAAATAATCATGTTCTATAATTGTGTCATGTGCGTGGTAAAAAAAATTAATAACTCAACTTTGATTAGAGAAGAATCTCTTTATAAACAACATTTTAGGTATATATTATATGTTAGATGTGTTGTTTCACATCAATGGTTCGAATAACACCCATACGTGAATGAGTACATCCATTTAACATGCAACCACCTCTATTTGAACAGGTGTGTCTTGCCAGCATAAATTGTAACTGTTCAATCATTCTCTCAACGTACACTTCAATTCGAAGGTGGCATAACTTCAAATATTTATACTAATATGTTAATATAATCATGATTTCAAGTGACATAGTGGCATAGGTTAAGGATAAGTATTGAACCAAAGTGATATTAGATGAAAAATGATATATAGAAAGAACAAAAAATAGACCGTTTAAAAGTTCATAGACTAAAATAGATATTTTGAAGATTCAAAAACTAAAATCGCACTCCCAAGTTCATAGATTATATGAGATTTGTTAGATTAAGTTATTCAAATTAGATTAGATTTAGTTTAGATTTGCAATTTGAATTAGTTTTAGATTAAATTATTTGGTTTAGATTTACTTATTTGAAATATGTTATTAGATTTATTTTTATTATTATAAATAGTCTAAGTTGAGGTTTTGTATTGTATCAAAGTAGGAGGTCTCAAAGTCATTTCCTCCCTAATTAATATTGATTTCTTTGACAATTGCATCGCCGTTGAAATTTGTCAATTGCATTGGGTTGGAATTTGGCAATTGGGAATTCGACAATTGGATTTGCAGTTAGAGTTCGATAATTGTGAATTTTTATCTGAATCTTTCGATAGTTACATGAGTTTAATCAAGCAAACTCATACTATCATATGTTTGGGAAGGAATGTTAGATTACGTTATTCAAATTAGATTAGATTTAGTTTAGATTTGCAATTTAAATTAGTTTTAGATTAAGTTATTTAGTTCATATTAACTTATTTAGAATATGTTATTAGATTTACTACTTAAAAGTTTTGTAGGTTGAATTTTGTAAAGAAAAGATGAAGAAGTATTTCCTTATCTTATTGAAGAAGAAGACGAACACTCCTTAAAATATAATGAAAAGAATATAAAACCCAAGACTAATGATTACAAGCTTACCTACTTAAGTGATAGGTGAAGAAAAGTCAATATGTAATAAATGAACTCTAATAACACAAGTAATAAAAGAATACAAGTAAACACATAAAAGTACAGAGTAGGTAACCTCAAACGAGTCATAGGTGAAAACTTAAGAGCGAGTTTGTCACGAAGAAACTGATGGCGATTGGGAGGTAACGACTTGGTGAGGCAATCGACAAGTTGGTCATGGGAAGAAATGTAGCGTGGGAATCAATTTCAATATGCTTAGTGCGTGCATGAAAAACAGGGTTATGAGCAAGGATAGCGACACTTTTGTTGGTGTTTGTGCCCTAAAACTCGTAGTTTGTAATTTTGTTCTAATTATTATTACTTCAATAATGTGTTATTGTTCGTTATTTACGATATTGCCATTATTTTAACACCAAATCCAATAAACTAAACATCCAAGGTTGTAAAATGTATAGTTCGAGATACAGCCTAAAGGGTATATTCTATGTAATGAGATTACATAAGACCGGACTACGAAATAATAACCACTAGATATAATTTCGTTGAAACTCCGTTGACTAGTTAGGTTTCTATTTCACTAGGATGACACAGGCAACTTGATCTCAATCCCGAGCGAGTTACTTAACTCCTGTTTGCATGAGGATTGTCCTTTGACTAGTATGGGTGAGAGTGGTCAGATTCGCCGACTCAATATGACTACCTTCTTGGGGACAAGACCGGATGAGCAGCTGGGGACTTAACCTAGCAAGATGAAATTCACTCCTTCCCGCCTATTAGGGTAAGTAGAGGAATGTTCCCTTAAGTAGTGTCTCCGGGACTTGAACAAATTAAAGGGTCCGACCCTCTCATTGGCCCGAGAGGGACTTCTGTTTGTTGGTAGGATCACAAAAAAATTGTTCATTAGAGGAACACTGGTACTTAAAGTACAAGATGTAACCCAGGGGTAAAACGGTAATTTGACCCAGTTGGTGTTACGAACATTCGTGAAGGATTGACTTGTTGTTATTGGTCAATATCCGTGGACACAGGAATATATCTGCAGTGAGAAGAGTGCAGCTGCGGGACTTTAGTGGAGTGTTCCCGCAATTAACGAATGTTGATTAGGAGGTTAATGAGATTAACCGAGTAATCTCGTATCGTTGGAACTTCTGATCTGTAGATCCATTAGGTCCACCTTCTAGCTCGTAAAGGGTTTTTAGATCGTTTGAATTAGAAATGTTCAAATTCATTAGGGAATAAATTTAATGTATATAGATACGATATAATATAAAGTTTTGGAACTATATATTATAAATTTAATGTGAATATGATTCATATTAAATTGCATGAGAGAATTAAATATTTGAAAGAGTTCAAATATTAAATTCAAATGTGAATGTGATTCATATTTGAAAACTATAGGTTATAATTTAATGTGCATAAGATGTACATTAAAACTATAGGTTAGAGGAGAAATAGGTTAAATATGATTTAATCTTATTTAAATATATGATATTTAATTAAATAATTAATTAAATTTGATTTAATTAATTTAATAATTAATAATTAATTAATGAGAACGTGTCAGGAGGACACGTTCCCCTCTTTCCCACTAACTCCCTATCGATAGGGAGTGGGGGAAAAACTCCTTCTAACTTTACCTCTCAAGATAGAGGGGATTGATTGATGGATCAATTAAGGATTTTGTAGTGCATTTGGTGAAATTGCTCTCTCAAGAATTCTCTCTGATTTTTTCCTATTCATTACAATTGTTGGATCCTTCCCACCAAGGAAGATCGAAGTAGATACTCAGAGGATAGGAGGTTCTCACTACTGGTGTTGTCCTGTTGGGGAAGATAGAGAAGTAGCTTTCCAGTTCCTGTGTTGTTGTTTCTCTTGGAAGCAAGGACTTGATGTTGGATAAACTACAAAGGTAATATTTCTAATTCCCTTTTAGTTTAATGTTTTATAAAGCATGTTTGCATGATTAGTTTCATGCCTAATTAGATTAGGAAATGTATGTTTGTTCTATATTTTTACCCAATGTACTGGTTTTTGTTTTTCAACCAAAATAAACTTGCAATTACGATTCCAAAACACGTTTCCGCTGCTCAAGGGTATCCGATCTCCATCAACTTTGATTGTCACACCATATGGGGTAAAGGGTTGAGCAACACAAAGGTCATGAAGGAGGGACCTTATCCATAGTATCTCACAGGCGGCATGGGATAAGGCACGATATTCAAATTTAGTGTTGGAACGGGCAACGACATCTTGCTTTTTGGAGGACCAAGAGATGAGATTGCCTCCAAGAAAGATACAGTAACCGCCAACAGACTTTCTATCATCGGGTGAGGCAACCCAATCAGCATCGGTATAGGCCAAGATGTGGAGGTTGGAGGCTTGTTGGATAAAGATGTCGAGGTGGAGAGTACCTTGGAGATAACGAAGGACTCGTTTTAAGGCTTGCCAATGGTTGATGGTGGAGGCTTGATTAAATTGGCTCAATTTGTTGACAACAAAAGTTATGTCAGGTCTAGTGTGAAGAAGGTATTGGAGGGAGCCAAGGGTGCTTCTGTAGGTTTCGAGATCAGTAAGGAGCGTTATTGAGGGCAAGGTGATTGTTGGTTGTCATTGGAGTAGAGGTAGGTTTGATGTGGCTGAGGTGAAGGTGAGTGAGAAGATCTTGGACATATTTGGATTGAGTTAATACAAGATCGTGGGGTTGAGTGTGAACTTGGATGCCAAGAAAATAGTGGAGGGGTCGAGGTCTTTAATGGCAAAGAAAAATTGTAAGAGAGAAATGAAGTGGGCTAGGAGAGCATTGGAGGAGCCAGTAAGGATGATATCATCCACATAGATAGGTAAAAAGACCACGCCTTTGGGTGAGTAATAGGTAAACAACGATACATCGGCCTATGATTGGTGAAAGTTCCAGCGAACGAGTGTTGTGCGTAGCATGTCAAACTAGGCCCTTGGGGCTTATTTGAGCTCATAAAGAGCGTTCTTGAGCTTGCAAACATGATGGAGGAAGTGGGGGTGAATGAAACCTTGAGGCTTTGGGGTGTAGACTGTCTCATGTAAAATTCCATGAAGAAAGACATTACTTACATCAAGCTGTTTGATGGGCCAGTGAGAAGTGACAACCAAGGTGAGAACGATGCGTATGGTTCATGGTTTGACAACGATGTTGAATGTTTCACCGAAATCAACACCCGGTTGTTGGAGATAACCTTTGGCTACCAACCTAGCTTTATAGTGTTGCACATTGCCATTGGCATCTCTTTTAATCTTGTAGATCCACTTAGTGCCAACTAAGTGTTGCTGGGGGGAGTAGGGATAAGTTCCCAAGTGTGATTTCGCAAGAGGGCTTGAAATTCAGCAGCCATAGCAGCTTGCCAGGCAGAGACAACAACAGTAGTTTGGTAAGATGGAGGCTCAAGCTGGGTCCAATCATGGTTTGGATGATAAGTAATGTAAAAGTTGTTTAGGTTTGGTGATGCCGACTTTGGCCCGAGTAACCATGGGGTGAATGTTGAGCGGTTCGGGTGAAGGAAGTGAGGTAGGTAAAGGTGAAAAAGCAGGGGCAGAAGTTTGAGAGGAGCTTGAAGTGGTGGACATGTGGGGGTTGCATTATGAAGTTGTAGGTGAAGGATGGTTGTTGGAAGGTGTGAAGAGAGAGTTAATATGGTTGGGGTTGCTTGTTGATTTGGTTGGTGAGGTCTGTTGATTGCAAGGGGAGATTGGGGACTACATTAAACCGGGTGATGGTGGTAGGGGAGGGGCTGTAAGGATGGGAAACCAGGAGCTGAGAAGGTGATCATTTGGTTGGTTGTTGCCTTGGTTGGTACACATGTCTGCAAAAGGAAATTCATGCTCATTAAAACCAACATGCCTGGATATATAGATTTTACCTACTGAGTTCATACACTTGTAGCCCTTGTGAAGGTCACTATACCCCATAAAGATGCATTTCTCACCGTGGAAGCCAACTTTATGTTGTTGGTACGGTATTAGGCAAGGATAGCAAGTGGAGCCAAAGGTTCTTAATTCTCCATAATCTGGTTGTTGTCCTTTCAAAAGGAAATATGGACATTTTCCTTCGATTACAGATGCTGGCAACCGGTTTATGAGATGGACAGCAGTGTGGAATGCTTCCCACCAATAGTGCAGTGGCAGTTTGGCTTGAGCAAGTAAAGCTAGACCCGTTTCTACGATATGTCAGTGTTTTCTTTCAATCCGACCATTTTGGGCAGAAGTATAGGGACACGTAAGTTTAATCTCAATTCCCCGTTCCTTGCAATATGTTATAAATGGTTTAAACTCTCCTCCATTGTCGCACCTCACAGTTTTAATTGTGCTTTCATATTGTTTCTCCACTTGAATCTTAAACTCTTGGAAGATAGAGAAGGTTTCACCCTTATTTTTTAAGGGATAAATCCAAGTGTACCGAGTAAAGTCATCTAGGAAAGCAATGTAATAGCTATAACCAAGTGTAGATCTAATAGGTGTTGGTCCCCATAGGTCAGGATGTATAAGATCTAGCACTTTCAAGGCCCTTGATTTAGATGAGTTGAAAGGGAGTTTGTGAGATTTTCCAAATTTACAAGCTTCACAAAAGGAGGTACTTTCATTGCTTTTTAATGGAGAGTTACATGAGTTTAGGACTTGACTCAAAATATTAAGGGATGGATGACCCAATCTTTGGTGCCAAGTATCCATTGTACATGTTGTCAAAACAAAATTTCTAGAGATAGCTACGTCCTGAGATCTTGAAATTCTTGAAGCCTTCACACTAGTGGTTGCTTGTGTGAGGTAGCTCCTTTGTTCTCCATTATTCTTTGATGGCTTTAGAGAGGTTATGCTTCCTTCAAGTACCTTGTAGAGCCCATTCTCAAGTTTCCCTACCAAGCAAGTCACCTTGGACTTCTTTTCCTTTACAAAACAGAACACATTATCAAATTCAACAATTACTCCACTTTCTTGTGTCAATTTGGACACACTAATTAGATTTTTTTTCTCATCTTAGGAACATACAACACATCCTTAAGTAGAAGCTCACCATGAGGCCCCTGTAAACAGACGTCACCTATGCCTAGGATAGATACTTTGGATCCATCACCTACTATAATATTCTTAAGGTTAGTGGCTTTACCTTTCATGGAGAGCTTCCTGAATTCAGCAGTAACATGGTTGCTTGCTCCACTATCGAGGTACCAAAAGGGGTCTTGGAGAGTCTCCGGATAAGTCATCATTGCCACCGGGCTGTTTTGTGTTGCAGTTGGTTGAGAGGTGGCACTAGCAAGGTTGTTTGAGGATGTCTGATCAGGCTTGTCATACCTGTGGTAGCATATGTTGGTTGGATGCCCAATTTTCCCACATATTGGGCAAGTGTGTTTGTTTGTTTGTGGATAGGGAGAGTAACGATTTCTACCCGTGGATCTTCCTCCTCGGTTGGAATAATTCTCACGGTTCTGGTATTGAGAGTTGTTTGGGTGAGGTTGGCTTGATTGAGAAGGTTCATTGCTTGCTATGTTGATTGATGCCTGATGAACAGATACAGAGCCTTTTACCGATTGCATATGTTCAAGTCTTTGCTCAAATGAAAGCAACTCATTTTGAACACTAAACCAGGTCTTATCAGAGTTTATGAGAAAACATACTATTGGAGTGTATTCCTCGTCGAGTCCAGCGGTAACATGTGAAATGAAGCTTCTCATGTCCATTGGGAAGCCAACAACCTGCAGATTTTCAAAATATTTTTTCATTGTTTCGAGATATTCATACATCTTCATAGTCTCCTTTCTTGTTTGTTGTAGCATTAGCCTGTTATAGTCATATTGTGACCTGGATTGAATCTCGTAGTATTCCTGAATCGCGCCCCAAAGTCGTTTAACTTCATCATGGCCCATCACTTGTCCGGCTACTTCGGGAGTCATCGAGTTGTACAACCATCCAACAAGAAGCTGGTCTGTAGCAAGCCACACATCGTCTTTTGGGTTAGGGATTTTGAGTCCGTGGGGTTCTTCTTCTGATGGAGGCAGTTCGATAGTCATCTCTGGAGCAGAGGTTTTTCCAGTGAGGTGGCCTTCAAGTTTATAACTTCTGAGGACAGGGATGATGATGTTTTTCCAAAGAATGAAGTTGTTTCGGTCGAGTTCGATCGAGGTAGAATAATTTAGAAGGTTTACAAAGGTTGGGTTTCCGACAGGGATGTTCTTTAATCGGACGAGGTAAGAGTTTTTCTCGGAGGAGTTTTCTGGGTTTGAAGCGGAAGTTGTTCCGCTTGCAGCAATGGGTTGCGCAGTTCGCGAGGATTGACTGGTTGGTGTTTCGGTCATGTTTGCGATGGTAATGCTCTGATACCAGGTTGAATTTTGTAAAGAAGAACTGAAGAAGTATTTCCTTATATTATTGAAGAAGAAGACGAGCACTCCTTGAAATAGAAGGACGAGAATACATAACCCAAGATTAATGATTACAAGCTTACCTACTTAAGTGATAGGGGAAGAAAAGTCAATTCGTAATAAATGAACTCTAATAATACAAGTGAGAAAAGAATACAAGTAAACACATAAAAGTAAGTAGGTAAATCATCTTCTAACATTGTATTCTCTTTCAAGTTATCAAGATTAAAACCGGAATATTATAATGCTAAGATTCCCAAACTCAAATGGAGAGATAGTTACAAATGCAATGTTAACATTAAAGTACCAAATTTATGATTTAAAAAAGATTTTTTTATCAAGTGCTGAGGACATGATTTGGCAGTTCTTTTTTTTATATATATAATATGATTTGGCAGTATTATTTATTTTAGAAAAAACTGACAAATTCATAAATTCCGGGATTCTCACGACATTTTATACATCACCACGTGTAGCCTGATGATAGGTCAGAATTCACGTTCAGTGGGCCCTGTTGGAAAACATTCATTTTACGTGTAGAGATTATAAAAATTGACTCTGTCATTTTTTATTTTTTATTTTTTGAATACAATTGACTCTGTCACCTTTTTTTTTTTGAGGAAAACTCTGTCATCTTATCTAGCTACTTTTTTGTTTTTTTAATCAAATCTTATCTAGCAACAGTTTTTTTAATATCTTATGACAAAATTGATAATAAATTATAATATGGTCAATTGTACTAATTTACCCTTCAAATTAAAAATGAAATTCCAAATTTAAAACTAAGTTTCAAATCAAATGTACGTATTTTTCAATCCATGAAAATTTCTTGAGTAAGTGGGTAAATGCTTAATGATAATTGAAATGTATGTTTTAAAATCAAATGGGACCTTTTTTTTTTAACTAACAAATCATACCTAAATCTTGTATCATTTAGGCTCCAACGGACATGTTTGAGATTATTTTGCAAGAGTTGAAAGTAATTAGAAGAGAATTTTATTTGATAAAATTAATTTTTTTTTATAATTTACCTGAAATCATGTTCAAATTCCTTTGATTTACAAAATCCAGTCAACTTTCAGAACAATTAGGCACTTTTTTTTATATTTTTTTTCAAAATGCCTATTATATCCTTCTTATTTCACGCCTCAACACATAATTTTCTTAGTCAAAGTATCCCTTAGTCAAAGTATCGCTCTGAAAAGATATCCGTGTATACAAGTTGGGTTAAGTTGAATTGAAGGGATTTTTGGGACCAATCCGAAAATTTAGGTTGATCGGATTGGCTACCCGAATGACCCAATCTAAGGTTGCAACCCACTCCCAGTTGGGTTGAATTAGATTTTTTTTTTTTTTAATAATTTTCTTAAATTAATAACTAAAAGCACATCAAATTCAATTATGAAATTTTAAATTTTATAATATATTAATATTTGTTACCATCTCGGAAGGAAAACATTAAAAATTAACAAATAATTTATTTATAGTTATATATATAAATTATAAAAAAAATTGTGTTGAGTTGGATTGGGTCAAGTCAATTAGAGAACCGACCTGCAATTTTGGTTTCTCCAAAATTCTAATTCTACCCAAACAAAAAAAAAAACATAACTCATCCCAACTTTGGGTTGGGTTAGTTCGAATTACTTAGATCACCCCGTTATTTGTGAACTCCTACTCGATAGCTCATTTGGTAATTTTCGACTCTATACTTTTATTGGCAACCAAGATTTTTCTTTCTTTTATTTTGGGTATTTTTACTAAATTTCAAACAACTAAAAGGAATCTAAAAAAGTAGACCCCACATTACATTTGATTGTGTGTTACTGTATCAAAAGGATACTCTTATTTACCGATGAGTTTTCACCCATCTTTTTTTTTTATTATTATCCACACTTTGCCCCTCCATTATTTGTTTTCTTCCTCCTTTCTCTTTCTTCCTCCTCTCTCTATCTTCTTACTTTTTATTATTTTTATCGATAATCATTTTTTTTTAATTTTGGTCGAGTTTTAGTTAGACCTATTTTTATAGATAGGGTTATATTTTAATCAATATATTTTTTATATATTTTTACTACGGCTAACAATAAAGTTTGGCCAAACCTTTTTTCTATCGACCCTATTTTAATAGATAATTTTTTATATATACTTTTGTCGGCAATGGTACCCTATTTGTAACGCCTCAGGCCCAGGATCCCTACGACCTGGCAACGTCACCATATCATAGACACTATCCCACAAACCAACACGGGTTCGTTCAACATGTTTTGTCCTCACTCACATGCCACCGAAAAGGAAGGTGCACCTTGTTAGTATAGGTAGTAGCTATCAATTCTTTTAAGTGTTTTTCAACTATACTTTCATATACTCATGGTCACTTCATGTACCCATCTTCCTCGGCACCATACTTTCATGTCCTCAGGATCCCTTTCATTCAGATGTGGACTCGGTTCATTCATGTGCCCCTCTTCCTCGGGCGTCACATATTTTAATTGATAACTTTTTTTATATATTTTTACCGATTACGATAATTATACTGATATTTACCAATCACGATAGAGTTTTGGTTATACAGTATATTTATATCAAACCTAATCTTTTTTTATGCTTGAGATTTTGACAAACTATATTTAGGTATAATTCGCACAAAAATCGGTTATAATTTATAAAATTTGAATAAATAAATAAAATTGAAAAATGAGACCTTAATTCTATACCCTATTTATGATTTGACCAATTATATTTTGATGGACAATTTTTGGATAATTTTTTATACATTATTTTTTTTAATTGTTACAAAAAAATCATTTAAAAAATATTTTAGAAAAAATTGAATAAGTAAATAAAATTGAAGAAGAACATCTTGGTAGGATATGATTTTATTTTAATTAATTATAAATATAAGATGAGATAAGGTACATATTTGGAAAGTTTGAATTGTCATTGCCAATCATAATTGATAAATAATGTCAAACATGATTCTCTTTCTATCATGGTTTACCCACCATCCTATTTCCATATTTCCATTACCCACAATCCTATTACGTTTATGCCTAAATTCATTATAGTTCAGTAAACTCACCCTTAATTTGTAATCTCTTTATTTTCCCATCTATTAATGAAATTTAGTTAATGTGATTTGTATTCTCCTTTCATCCATGTACTATTTTTTTTTTTGCTTTCTACATTTACTATTAGAAAAAATATGCTTGAATTTTACAATAATCCTTTTCTATTTTATATATGTCCTCCATTCTTTTAATTCTTTTCCTTTTTGGCTCCATTTAAAATGGTCGGCCTTCTCCATCTCTTTGCCGACCGTTTATACAACAGGTGACCTTGTCCAGCTCTTTGCTGACCGTTTTTAAAACGGTCGGCCTTTCGTCGTTCCTTCGCCGACCGTTTTATAACTTGGTCGGCGGTTCCCATCTCTTTGTCGACGGTTGCTAAAATGGTCGGCCTTTTTTTCACTTGTGTCGACGGTTGCATAAATCGTCGGTATTATCCATCTATTACAACCATTATTGGAGCGTCGGGATAAAAAGCGTCGGAAAATTTTAAAATTCTTGTAGCGTTTGCTTCTTTTTCTAAAATTTCTCGAGCTGATATCTCTTCAATCTCAGTTTCCTCCATTGCACAAGAAAAGATTTTGTTCACAAACCCCCCTTTTTTGCTTCTTCTCCATTCTGAAAGATTCTTCCTCTATTGAAAAAAAAAATGATCACCAGGGTCGAAGACGCCCATCTCGATGAAAATGACTATGAGTTTTTGGTCCATTACAAGCTTTAAGAAAAGAGCTTGATGTTGTCCCACATGAAAAGATTTAAGAGTAGGGAAGTGGGTTTATATACTAATGCTTATTGGGAGGTTTGGAGAGTGTGTATAGAGTCATAATAAGATCTCTTTCCATATGCGTACATTGTTTCTCTTTCCACATGCGTCGCACGGATCTAGATCTGGATTTGATCAATTCTAATTGAGTTATGTTTTTCATTTTTTCATTTTAATTGGTTGTACGGATGATTTTGAACCTTTGCAATTGTTCCAAAAAAGTTTTCTAGTTTTAAAGATGATTAGACTGCTTACTTTAATAGCTTAAAAATGTGAGAAGGACCATCATTTGTGAATAATAATAATCTTGGCGCCCCAATTCTATTGGTTGCAAATTGATTTTCTCAGCTCCCATAAAGAAAATTTGAATGGCTCCTACAAATTAATAGGAAAATTTACACAGAATACTCACTTTCACACTTCTCAATGTCATTCGACTCATATTATGAAATTAATGACATAGGATCTTTTTCGTATTGTGCATCCCATTTAAATTACCTGAAGGCATTATACTCTCACATATTCGAACTCTAGTTCTCATCCTAACGCTCTCATTCTCACTCTCGCTCATGATAACAATGTGTGGTCGAAATTCTGGAGAAAAGAAAGAGACAATGAAAGTCACTCTCTAGTTCTCGATCTTGCTCTAGCTCTAGCTTTATTGCTCTAACTCTTCTCTAATTAAATTTTTTTCTTCTCTCATGTTGCTCTAGCTCTTTTCGTTGTTGTTCTAGGTTTCTCTGGCTTAATTTTACTTGTCTCTTTTTTTTCTCTAGATTTTTTACCATGTATTTGAGCAAGAGAGCTAGAGCGATAGTGTTCACACATTGCCAAGTCAGAATGAGTCATATTTCACTATTTTATGACACACAAGTTATTATTCATTAAAGCCCTGAAAAACATATCATCCACACAAAATCCCAAATTAGTAGCTTTGATTTGATCTTATGGCTCTTTAAAAAGTAAGAGTTTTCTTTATGGCTCTTTATATATATATATAAAAAAAAACTAATAGAATTCTTTAATTTTGATTCACAGTTCTTTTAAATGCGTGGTACAATGGATGTGTGAAATATGAGAATTTGAACTTTCATGCTGAAGAAAAGGAGTACACATGCTCATTTTGGTTGTTTGGGCATAAATTATGATATTATAATAATATGTGAAAGACTATGCACCCGAAATAAATATTAGGGCGAAATACACTTTTGGTCCCTGAGGTTTGAAGTTGATGTCTATTTGGTCTTTAAAGTTTTAAAATGAACACTTTCGCCCCTGAGGTTTGGAAAATAGTTCTAAATGGTCCATGGAGTTAGTTGACCGTTAGTTGACTAACGGAAAAATCATGTGTCAAAATTTATATTTAAAATTATGTAGTTTTTTTAATTTATATTTAAGATTATTTCTTTTCTTTTCTTTTGGAACTTCTCATGTGCATTTTTTTCGGTATTCCATTTCTTACCTATGCATTTTGTTTTTTGTTTTTATCAAACTACAACTCTACATAATAAAAAAAAATAGAACCACAAAAAAATAAGAATCTTATCGCAAAAATCGAATCAATTAAAGAAAAATTAAGACGTGGGTACTTCAAAGTTGTGGACAGAGACGTTTTTTAGGATTAAGAAGGTGGATCGAGTAAGCGTTGTTGCATCAACGCGATGAAAAATGAATACTCTAAATCCTCGAGGTTTGGAAAATAGTTCTAAATAATCCATGGAATTAAGTTGACCGTTAGTTGACTAATGGAAAAATGATGTGACATGTTATTGAATTGATAATTTTTAAATGAGGTGTTAAAATTTATATTATTTCAACATTATGTGGTTATTTTTAAAAAAATTATTTTTACTTTTTCTTCATCTTCTGTCTTCTTTTCTTTTCTCTTCTTCATTTATCTCTATTTCTTCTTGGTTGTCTATTTTTTATTCTCCTTGGCTCCAACACCAATATTGAAAACATGACAAGAAAAACTTTTTCATCGCGTTGATGCAGTAGCTACTTACTCACCCACCTTCTTAATCCTAAAAAGTCTCTGCATCCCACAACTTTGAAGTACCCACGCCTTAATTTTTCTTTAATTGATTCGATTTTTTATGATGAGATTCTTATTTTTTTGTGGTTCTATTTTTTTTTTTATTATGTAGAGTTGTGGTTTGATAAAAAGAAAAAACAAAATGCATAGGTAAGAAATGGAATACCGAAAAAAATGCACATGAGAAGTTTCAAAAGAAAAGAAAAGAAATAATCTTAAATATAAATTAAAAAAACTACATAATTTTAAATATAAATTTTGATAAATGATTTTTTCATAAGTCAACTAACTATCCAACTAACTCCACGGACCATTTAGAACTATTTTCCAAACCTCAGGGGCGAAAGTGTTCATTTTAAAACTTTAGAGACCAAATAGACATCAACTTTAAATTTTAGGGACCAAAAATATATTTTACCCTAAATATTATTATAATTCATACTAAGCAACTTTCTAATAGCGCCCTAAACAACCCATAGAGCATATACACCCCACTAAAACTAAGTTGAAAGTACAAAGAATCCACTAATTTTGATAGTTGTTATCAATTCCAATAAATTTGGAACAAATAAATAGAGGCAATCCAATAACATTTATTAATAATTCTTTTAAAAAAAAAATACATTTATCAATAATCTGAGCATAGTTACCAAACAAAAAACGATCTCATTGTTTTCTTCTACAAACGGCTCCGTGCAGGGCCCATTGACTTGGCCATTTCCCTTAGTACGAACTTCTGGATCTTTCCGGTCGACGTTTTCGGCAGCTCCGCCGTGAACACCACCGTCTTCGGCACCATAAACCGCGGCAGCTTCTCTCTGCAATACTCAATAATTTCCTCCTCCGTCGGCTTCCGAGTCAATCCTTCTTTCAAGCTCACAAATGCACACGGCGTCTCCCCCCAGAACTCGTCCGGCCGCGCCACCACCGCCGCCTCATTCACCGCCGGATTCGAATACAGAACCGATTCCACCTCGACGCTGCTCAGATTCTCTCCGCCGCTTATAATCACATCCTTCGATCGGTCCTTGATCTCCAAATACCCATCCGGATGCATCACTCCCACATCTCCGGTGAAGAACCACCCCTCCCCGGTCATCGTCTTCGCCGTCGCTTCCGGATCTTTCAAATACCCAAGCATGATCGATGCGCCTCTCAGAACAATTTCTCCGATCGAGACTCCGTCTCGTTTCACGCTCTTCCCGGTATCCGGATCCACCACGTCCGCCACCGCCATCGCCATCGTCCTCACCCCCTGCCGCGACTTCAGCCGAGCCCGCTCCGTCGCCGGTAGCCGGTTCCACTGCGGCTTCCACGAGCAGCAAATCACCAGCCCACCCGTCTCCGTCAATCCGTATCCGTGACTAACGTCGAACCCCAACGATTCAGTGCGGAACAGAACCGCCGCAGGCGGCGGCGCTCCGGCAGTGAGAATCTTGACTGGCCGATCAAGCGGCCGGTTGTCCGGAGAGTTCGTTAGCATATTCAACACCACCGGAGCGCCGCACATGTGCGTCACGTGATGGCGACGAATTAAGGCAAAAATCGACGCCGCATCGAATTTTCTTATACAGATATTTGTGCCGCCGACGGCGGCGATTCCCCAGGGGAAACTCCATCCATTGGCGTGAAACATCGGTAATGTCCATAAATAAACCGATTGCTTCGGAACTCCCCATTCGAGAAGCGAATCAAGCGTCACCGTGAAAATTCCTCTGTGACAGTGAACCACTCCCTTCGGCGACGACGTCGTTCCGGAGGTGTAGTTCAGAACGATGGGATCCCACTCGCTCGCCGGCCGTATCCACCGGAACTCAGAATCCCCTTTCCGAACCATTTCCTCATACGAATCAATAAAATCGCCGCGAATCAGAACAGAGGACGACGAAGACGACGATTCCTCCGCCGCAGCGTCGTCGGCGATGAGGACGAGGGGCGGTCGCTTCGTCTCCGGCGGGAACAAGGCCAAGGCGTCGTAGATTAGCGCACAGGAGGCCTGATCGACGAAGATGAGTTTGGATTCGCTATGGCAGAGGAGGATGGAGATGGTTCGAGCGTCGAGGCGGAGATTGATGGTGTTGAGGACGGCGCCGGCCATCGGAACGGCGAAATGGAGTTCGTACATGGGCGGAGTGTTGGGAGCGAAGACGGAGACGATTTGACCTCTCTGGATCCCGAAGGAGGAGAGGGAAGAGGCAAGTTGAAGGCATCGACGGTGGGTCTCCGACCATGTGTAGGTGGTGGAACCGTAGATGATTGACGGGCAGTCGCCGTAGATGGCGGCGGCTCTCTCGAGGAAGCCGAGGGGAGTGAGGGGAGAGGAATTCGCAGGCCTTGGCTTCAAATCTTCCATGGAAATGGATATGGAGGATATCGTTAGTGCTCTGTAATTGCTGCTCTGTTTTTGAGGAAGCTACTTGTGACTTGCAGGGTGGCGGATGAATTTATAATAGAAATTTCAAGAAGTTTGAACATGATGATGACGCCGATGTTCGTGAACTGATGATGATGATGATGATAAGAACAAAATACTTTTTTTTATTTATTTATTTTTCTTTGAAGCAAGAATAAAATACTTTTATTTAGGAAAAAGAATGTGTCAATTGCTAACTTCCAAACTCTAGCAAGCATTTCTTGAAAATATATTTATTTATTAATTTTTCTTTTTCTACTCACTAAGCTTCTGTTTTGAGCGTTAAATGAGTTGGAACTATGCCAATTTATGATGCAAAGTTCTCGTTAAGATTTAAAATGTCGTCGAATTTCATGAAAATCTAGATAAAAATATAAATAAAATGTTGATGTTGATGGATATTCTTAGAAAAATTTTAATAATATATTTAAATTAGAAAATAAACTTTCTGAATATTATTTTCAAGTCATATTACATTTTGTCACTATTTTTTTTAATATTTCATCAATTTTGTATGATATAATGGAAATGTCGATTCATTCCTGATGTCGATGTCGAACCCATAGACATGTGGAAATATGATGGAAATGTCGACATGTCGATGGAAATTTAATACCATGATTGTCATAAGTCTTATTTGATCTCAGTTGAACTATGCTCTTATTGAGCCAGAGACTACTCTTCATGCAATATGGAGCTGCAAAATTTCTAGAAAATCATGGAAAAATCATATTTTTTCTACCTGCAATGGCCCTAAAATTGTAATCAGATGGCATACCTAATCAGGTGGTTTTATGGGAGAATTTTGTTCTACCTATTTTAAATTCAACACAAGAGCTAGTTACAACTGATATTTCAAAAATGAAGGAAGCATATGTGCAGTGATTCGCAACGAAAAGGGAGAAGCTATGTGTTCCTTAGATAAACCAATTTTTTGGATTAAGGAATTCAAAATGTGGAAGCATTAGCTATTCGAGAAGGTATCATTTTGGCCTAGGAAATAGGGGTGTTCAAAAAACCCGATAACCCGAACAACCCGACAAATCCAACCCAATCTGACGGGTTAGGTTGGGTTATAAATTTATTTGAGTTGGGTTGGGTTCAAATAAATTAAAATGCATGGGTTGGGTTGGTTCGTGGGTTCACCTAAAATTAATTTGTGTTGACCCGACCAACCAGAACTTATTATTAATTTTAAAATTATATTTTTACCTACCATTACACATCCATGTATTTAATTTATTTTTATTTAATTTCGTAATTATTTATTATTTAATAACTCTTAAAAATACATTTTTTTAAGTCAATGTCATTTTTTATAATATAAATTGAAATTAAGTGGCTAATTTTAATTCAATTTTTGAAAAACAAAGAGTTTATGTTTAAATGATGGTGATTTATTTAGAAGTTTCTTGGGATAATTGTAAATTTGTAATAAAATATTTAAGTTTTATGGTTGTTATTTAGTATAAAGACATTTAGAGTTTTTTAATTATTTAATTTTTTTATATTAATATTAATTTTGGGTTTTTTAAATTTTAAATTTTAAAAAGAAAAAAAAAATAACCCGATGACCCAACCCAACCAAACCCGAAAATGTTGGGTTGGCTTATCCTAGTAAATAGGGTTATTTGGGTTGGAAGAATAACCAACCTGAAAATTTGGGTTGGTCTAAAAAAACTAACATAATCCAACTCAATCCGACTTATGTACACCTTTAATAGGAAATGGGCTCCGAGCCACTGGAAGTCGAGATAGATTCATCTCAGATTATTCACCTCCTCAAACAAAACAAACACATTCCTACCGAAATGGGTCAGATGATTGAAGAAATCGAAGAAATTTCGAATTCTCTGAAGTATTGTTGCAATCGGAAATTAGCGAATTCTCTCGCTCACTCAACCGCTAGGTCATCCCTTCAGCTAATATGGGCTCACTTTTGAGTGGGCCATTTTCTTCCATTTAAATTGTGTTGTTATTTTATTTAGGGATAACTACATAAATGGTCAATTTTTAGGCCCATTTAGCAAAAATGGATAACTTTTCCTACATTTTGCAAGCTTGTCCATCGTATGAAATGAAAAGGAGAATCATTTACAAATCTACCCTTATATGTAGCCAGTTGTAGGTTATTTTTTTTAAAAAAAGGCATAACTACATAAATAGAAATAACCGTTCGATTCCTCCAAATTTTCTCCTCAAACCGCGAAATTAGTTCTTCAAAATCTACGGATTCTTCTTCTTCTTCTCTTTTTTTTTTCTTTCGAAAGTTCCAGAAATCCCTAGCATTTCTGGTTTTGCATTCATAGACACGAAAACATTTATTTCGCGATTCTATCTTTTCCATCGAGGTTTCTTGGACTACAGCTTCTGTAATATCAAAATCGTTATACTGTAAGTAACATACTCTCTTCAACCTTCGTTTTTCAATATACTGAGATATGCATGTTTATTTTGACTTCGTTTTCATTGAAAAAACGTTCTGTATTCATTATCTGGGAACTAAATGAATCTTATTTTGCAATTTCTTCAATGGTGTATGATATATTTCGATGTTTTATGAAATGCACTATTTCTTCTTTGAACTTGTGTTAGTATATGAGATGGACTGCATATACTGATATATGCATGCACTTTTTTCATTATGTTTTAATTGTAACGAGTTCTATAAGTGTTTTCCAAACCCTGAAATTTAGGGAAACAATGGTATATGGATATTATGTTGCAATTGCAACCATTGTGTATGAATGTTTCAAACACTGTATTTTACTTTCGTTTTTCAAACACAACAAATTTTGGAAAACACTAAGGGCCTGTTTGGTAGGCGATTCGAAAACAGAAATTTGAAAACAAGGGATTCAATGAAAATAGAGTTGTATTTCATGTTTTCAGATATGTGTTTGGTAGCAGATTTAGAAATTTAATTCCATTTTAAACAATGGTTTAAAATGTGTTCTATAATATATTTATATATCATAAAATTAGTTGTTGTTGGAAAGCTAATTATTAGGTTGAATATATTAATTTATGAACATGTGTTTTTTTTAATAAATTTTATATAATTATTATTTTATAATATATTATATTATACATATTTTAATTTAACAAAAGTAAATTAAGTTTATAACCATGAAATACTATATTTATTAAGATTTTATCTTTATTTAATACAATTCGCATTAAAATTTCAAATTCGAATCCTGATACATTGAAAACATAAAAATGTTGTTTTCAGAATTTCTACTATTTGGATCACGAGATCCAAAATGATTTTCAAAAACACGTCACTAAAACATGTATTCACTGAATTCAGTGAATCCAAAAACATAAAACAGAATCCGGATTGCCAACCAAACAGGCCCTAAATAATGGAGATTATGTTGCAATTGCAACTATGGTGTATGAATGTTGCAAACATGTTTTAAACAATGTTTCAACCATGGTGTATGAATTATTCAAACAGTGATATGGGCATTTTTTTATGCGCTTTTGAAATAAACCATTTGTATATGTATTCATTATGTATGAACCGAATATACCGATTATATCTCGAAGGTAGTGAACCTATAAGGCAAACACTATTTTACTTCGGTTTTTCAAACACAACAAATTTTGGAAAACACTAAATAATGGAGATTATGTTGCAATTGCAACTATAGTGTATGAATGTTTCAAACAATGTTTCAACCATGATGTATGAATGATTCAAACAGTGATATGGACATTTTCTTTTTGATGCGCTTTTGAAATAAACAATTTGTATATGTATTCATTATGTATGAACTGAATATACCTATTTATATCTCAAGGTACTGAACCTATAAGGGAGTTACGTAATGTGACATTTATTTTGCAATGTCGACAATGGTGTATGAATATTTCGAAATTTTATTTATAACCGTTTATCAGAACGTATGTTAGTTTAATAAATGGAGTTCATATAATGATATATGCATGTATTTTATTTTTATTGTTTTTTGTTGTCAACAAGTTCTATAAGTGTTTGTTATGGAAAAGATATATGCAGCTTGTGTTGATATTTAAATATGATGTATGAATGTTTCAAACTGTCTATTTAAAATATCATTTTTTGTAAACGAATTTTAACAATGAAATGGTGTTCATATACCGATATATGCATGTTCTTTACTTTTCATATATGTAGTATTCTTGGATAAACAATTAAATGGGAGGAAAGATATGTAACTATTGCTTTGTATATCAAAACTTGTTAGTAAGTGCTAAACGATATTGATAACGATGTATTACTCAATTCAGAGTGCAAAGGTGAAAATTGAAGAGATTGTAGAGAGTAATGTATGAGAGAGTAATATACGTAGGAGTCAAAGAATCTTAGGTTCGACCAGTAGAAGGCGTAACGATGTGCAGAAAGTATGGATTGAAAAGTGTATGGACTAGGAAAAAAGGAAGAAGCCGAAAATTGGGGAAGTATTGTTCTGCTGTGCAAAAAATAAAGATGGAATAAAGTAAACATAGAATAAAATAAATTTGAACGTTTAAAAATGGAAACAAATAAATATGAGAGATGAAATCTAAATATACATTAAATAATCGTATACCATATTCAACAGGGGTATTTTAGTCCATCAAAACCGTAAATACTGATTAAAATTTAATGGAAAATCCATATATGCAAAATTTAAAAGATTTAGACAAATCTGTAACCAACATTTAAAAATGGTCTATTTATCACAATTTCTCTTTTATTTATTACAAAAAAAAAAAAACTATGCTCTTATTAACTATAATATTTTCTAGTGAGACGGTAGAATATTTCGTAAATTATTATAATACAGTTATTATAAATATAATATGTGTTTTTAAGATTACCATTTAATATATAATAAATGGTATTTCAACCTTTAAAGATTTTAAAAGGTAGTTTATAAAATTCAATTAGATTTCATTTGTGTTTTTAAGATTAGTATTTATATGTTTAATTTTTTAGACAAAATAAAATATTACGGATTAAATCTCATTTTTTATTTTTGATTTTTGAATATTCAAAATTCTTGAATATATATAGTATAAATATTGTCCATTTTGTGTTTTTAAGAAGCCAATATTAAAATATTTTGTCCTTTTTGTTTTTTTTATTTAACTCGTCATGATTTTTCTACCTAACCACATGGATTACCTAACTTATGTATATTAACATGTAAATGCGAGCACATATGAAGGAACCCACATGAATTGGCTTTGGAAGAATATTCAGTAGTAAATAAATAATAAAGTTAAATTAAAAAATATATAAATAATAAATAATAAAGTTTACAATAATTATTTTTTAAAAAAATAAAAATTGGAACAAATATATTTTGAACCTTAGAGACAGTTTGTGACGTTGAATAATAATAACATGTATTATAATAGTCTGTCGAATTATTCAATATTATTTAAAATGTAGAGTTGTTAATCTTGTGTTATAATAGTTTGTGTTTGGTGGTAGAATATGTTGGAATAGAAATTTTGACAAATTCAAACTTGTCACGTCATCACCCAACATTGATGACGATGTTATGTTTGATTAGGGATTAATTAAATTTGTAAGAATCCCTAAATTAAATTATGAAAAATCCAGGTACATATTTGGGCTTTTTAACATTTGGAAGGATAAAACCCAAATTGAAGGCCCAAATTAGCCAAGCCTAACCCAAGAAAGTTGGCCCAAAATCAATCAAGCCCGGTCTAGAACAGAAGACCCAAATCAGCCAAGCCCAAGAAGATTGACCCAACCCAAAATGGTTGGCCCAACCCAAAGGAGTTGGCCCAATAAAGAGCAGACCCAGTCCAACGGGCCCAAGCCCATCTGGAGGCCCTAAGAAACTCTATAAATAGAGACCTACCTCCTTCATTCTCAAGGTTCAGAAATTGGAGACTCGGAGAGAATTGAATTCGTAAACAAAGTTCGTGAAATCTCCGTAAGCTCCCGAAGATCAAACACCATCCGAACGAAGAACGCCGCTTCAGGAATCGTCAAGAACACACCACGAATCCATTAAAGTTTTCAACATCGAGAACAAGTTTGTTTGAACCGAAGAAAAGCTACAAGTCGAAGACCTTCGACACGCTACAAGCCGAGGATCTTCAACAAGCTATAAACTACAAGTCGAAGATCTTCAACAAGCTACAAGCCGAAGATCTTCAACAAGCTACAAGCTATAAGCAGAAGACCTTCAACAAGCTGCAAGCCGAAGACCTTCAACAAGTTACAAGCCGAATACCTTCAACAAGCTACAAACCGAAGATCTTCAACAAGCTACAAGCTACAAGTCAAGTCCTTCAACAAGCTACAAGCCAAGACCTTCAACACGCCATGTCAAGATCTTCAACAAGCTACAAGCTACAAGCCAAGTCCTTCAACAAGCTACAAGTCAAGACCTTCAACACACTACAAGTCAAGATCTTCAACAAGCTACAAGCCGGACCTTCAACAAGCTACAAGCTATAAGTCAAGATCTTCAACAAGCTACAAGCTACAAGTCAAGTCCTTCAACAAGCTACAAAAGACCTTCAACACGCTTATGTCAAGATCTTCAACAAGCTACAAGCTACAAGTCAAGTCCTTCAACAAGCTACAAGCCGAAGACCTTCAACACGCTACAAGCCGAAGATCTTCAACAAGCTACAAGCTACAAGTCGAAGTCCTTCAACAAGCTACAAGTCGAAGACCTTCAACACGCTACAAGCCGAAGATCTTCAACAAGCTACAAGCTACAAGCCGAAGTCCTTCAACAAGCTACAAGCCGAAGACCTTCAACACGCTACAAGCCGAAGATCTTCAACAAGCTACAAACTACAAGCCGAAGTCCTTCAACAAGCTGCAAGCCGAAGACCTTCAACAAGCTATAAGCCGAAGACCTTCAACAAACTACGAGCGAAGACCTTCAACAAGCTATAAGCCGAAGACCTTCAACAAGCTGCAAAATCCTCAAGAGAAGTCTACACTTGAGAACAAGCTGCAAAGCCCTCAAGACAAGTCTAAATTCGAGAACAAGCTGCGAAGCCCTCGAATCAAATCTACATCCGAGAACAAGCTGTAAAGCCCTCAGACAAATTACACTTGAGAGAGAGAAAGAATCAGAGGATAAACATTAGAGATTGTAACTCACAACATTCAAATTAATACAACACAAGTTCATTTACACGTGTCTCATTTCCATTCGCTGGTTGAAATATCGTGTGAACAGAATATTTCACAAGTTATTATAACACGTGTTCCAAACAAACAAACCCTTAATATTTTAAGTTTAAAGACTAAAAATTAATACTTTTGAAATTTATTAGACATATCATCATTCATGTGAGGTCTTTCAAAATGGTTTTAAGTTTTTATCGAAACTACAAAGATTAAAATTAGATATTTGAAATTACGAATCTTAAAATAGAATCAATTCTAAAAGGAGAAAGATCAAAAAGTTATTTTAACCTAACTTTTTCAATAATGAAAATGGTGGATAGATAATCATTGAAATTTCTTATTCATTTTTCTGAAAGTAGGTAAGAAACCTTATAAAAAGTACACACATACCTATATTTTCTTTTTTAATTTATAGTTTTTAAATTTTGTTTTTAAAATCTAAACCAAAATTTTGAAATGAAAACAAGAATTTGAAAGCTTTTTTTCTAAAATTTTTAAATATTGACTATAAATTTAAAAGTACATCAGAAAATAACAGTAAATAAATAAACAAAATTTTTATTTTAAAAACAGAAGAAGAGGAACCAAAAAAAAAAAAACCAAAACTCTCTCATCAAACTTACTAAATTTGAACGTATTTGGGTTGCTATTTTAACAAAAATGTTGTTTTTTTTTTTAAATACGATATATAAATATGATTCAAGAGTGTTGAGGATCCCACATTGAAAAAATGGAGAGAAACCTCACAATATATATAATATATGAGTTACTCCTCTCATTGACAATTGATTTTGAGATGGAACCCCATATAATCTAATATGGTATCAGAGCCCATTAAACCGAAACCGGTATTCGGTCCAAAATTGACATCTTGAGGGGCATGTTGCTACTTCTCTCATTGCCAATTGGTTTTTAGATGGAACCTCATATAATCGTAACAAAAGAAAAAAAATGATATTTAAATAAAAATAATAATGAAAAGAAAAAAGAGAAAAACATAAAAGAAAAGAGAAAAGAAAAAAATGAACTATTAAAAGAAAAAAAAAAGATTAAGATGGAAGAGAGAGAAACCAAAGAGAAAAAATAACTTGAAAAAACAAAAAAAAAGTATTAAAAGAAAAAAAAATAGAATGGAAGAGGGAAAAAGAAGAGATGAGAGATGGATGTAAAGAGTAGGGACACAAAACATGAAAAAAGAAATAGAAACAGAATTTGAGAAACTACAATGTAGTTTCTCACAATCTGCCTCTTTTTTAGAAATGTTTCTAAAAAAAGTTAGAAAAAAAAAACAAGAACGTTTAGCAAACAAGTTTTCTTGAAAATGAGAAATAAGAACAAGAAACAGGAAACGAGAACGTTATCAAACAAGCCATAAATGATATACATTCTTACTAAATCCACTTTATATTATTGATCAATGATTATGCAAGTTAGGTCAGAGAGTAGATGAATGAACTCTCCATGATTGTTCAACAAGAGCTTCAAAAACGCTTCAATTTATGCATGATTAAAATAATCACTCATTATTAAAAAAAAAAAGAAAAAGATAATTTTGAGATCAACTTATCTATTTAGTTTTTAAATTTAAGGTCAATATTATGGCAAATCTCATTGAATAATTACTTTTGGGCAACAAAACAAAATTGATGGTACTAAAAAGAAGAGTGAAATTGACCCAAATTTTAGAAAAATAAGTTAAAAGAAAAAAAAAACAAATGGTTTGATTAATAGCATGTGTCGGTAAAGTATAGTTGCCTTTGGCGTATAGAGTATAAACATCTGAAAGCGACGACTTTAATCAATAAAAAAAAAATGAAAATTTGAGACTACAATCTTCTCATCGCCTCTCTGTTTTTTTCGCATCAATGCATTTATGATTAAAATCACTTCTTGTATTATTTAAAATCATTTTCCAACATATTTTTAATTATTTAAAATCAATTTCTATGATATAAAAATCAAACATTGATTTGATTTTGAAGGATTAAAAACATGATTTAAACTAATTTTGAACCTGGTAAAAGTGATTTTAATCATTTCGATATCACTCTCACTACAAAAAAGTTGGCCTATTTCAACTATTTTTTTATCGAAGGCTCTAAAAAACCTTTGAAAAATATATGCATTTATCGAAGGTATTTAAAAAAAACTTTTGAAAAATATGTATTCTTATGGAAGGTTATTAAAAACCTTTGAAAAAGATATGTATTTATCAAAAGATTTTTAAATACCTTTGAAAAATATATAATTATTTATCAAAGGTATTTAACAACCTTTGAAAAATATGTACTTTTTAACTAAGGTTCTCAAAATTCTTTGAAAAAGATATTACATTTAAAGGTCACTAATAATCATATGATAATTTATGGAAGGTATTTAAAAAATCTTTGAAAAATATCTACTCTTTATCGAAGATTCTTAAAAACCTTTGAAAGAGATATTATATTTATCAAAAGACATTAAAATCCTTTGAAAATTATATATCTTTTATCGAAGGTGTTTAAAGACCTTTGAAAAATATATACTCTTTATGGAAGGTTTTTAAAAATCTTGGAAAAAGAGATTATATATTTCAAAGATCCCTAACACTCTTTGAAAATTATATTATTTTTTATCGGAGGTATTTAAAAAACCTTTGATAAATATCATCCAATGTACGTGATCTTGAGCGCCGTCTTAATGAGTCAGAACAACTTCTTCAAGAATCTGAACGACAAAGAAAAGTCGAGGTATAAGCCCTCAAAGATCAAGTTGTTCAATTAGAAAATAGTTTTGAGGATAGATTTAAAACAATGGATGACAGAGACGCGTAAACAATTTGTTACTAATTGATTGTGTAGTAGTTAAATGTTCTAGAACTTTTGTAGTTATTTTGTCTAAGTTGTAGTTATTTTGTCTGTATAAACAATTTATGAGATCATGTCAAAATTATTAGCTACTTTAAGACATCTAAGTTTACGTTAATCTTAAACTACTTTAATAGTAGTTACTATTTCCCTTGCCCATTCTTTCTATTCCATATTGTATTTGCAATTCATGGAATTACAGGTAAGTAGATCAGTAGAGAACATTCCGAGGTTTGTCAATAATAAGTTGAAAATTAATTTAATTTGGTTTATACTATAGTCAATTTTCTTGTAGTGATGGGATTTTGGGTCGCACTCCCAACACTCTCCTTTTTGGCATTTAATTTCAAAGGTCTTCAACAATAGTCTTGAAATAAGCTTTTACACGAAAATGGTTAAAATGTGAACAAAATGAATAAAATGTCTCTAAAAAAAATCTTCCATGTGAGGTGTAAGCCCCTTGTAACATAATTATGTATAGTCATAAAAACATTGTTATGTTCTTAATGTTGGGGTTTGAGGTTGTTTGATAAATTTGAGTTTAGTTATTGTTTGTTGGAGTTTGTGTTTGTCCTTGGAGTTTGAGTTTACTTGTGAGTTAGAGTTTAGCGGTTTGTTGGAGTTTGAGATTCTTTAATAAGTTTGAGTTTTGTTTGTTTAATTTGTTGAAGGTTTATGTTGGAACTTGGAGTTATGTTTGTTGGAGGTTGAATTTGAATTTAGTTGTTTGTTGGAGGTTTGAGGTTGAATTTAGTTGTATGATGGAGCTTTGAGATTGAGTTTCTTTGTTTGTTGGACTTTGTACGTGTTTGAATATGTTAGGTTTAGTTGTTGTTTCTTCGGGTGTGAGAGATTATTTGGTATATTTGTTATTACAGTGTTAAGAGATCGTTTTGAATTTAAATTATTTTGGCTAAAAGTTTGATTTAGTTCTTACCTATATAAGTTTGAATAGGTTAGATTTAGTTGTGGGGTTCGATTTAGTTCACAAGACCTGAGTAAATTAAATTTACGCTAGTTCAATTAGTTTAAGAGGTGTTCTCTAAGTTTTGATAAGTTTAATTTTATGTTTGATAATTTTAAATTATTCAGTTAGTATTTAACATAGTTAAATTTTATTCTTGTAGGGGGTGTTTGGCTCCATGAGTTGAGTTGAGTTGGGTTGAGTTTTAAACCCAACTCAATGTTTGGCTCATTGATAAATTAACTCAACTCAACTCTGCTGATAGGATATTAACTCCACCGACTTGTACAGTAACCCTATTAACATATTTTATTATTGCTTCTCCAATAACTGACAACCACCACCGGCGATCGGTAACCACCTCCGGCGTCCATCTCTGGCGATCGAAAACCTCCTCCGACGACCATCTCTGGCGATCGAAAATCACCTACAATGATCATTTTCAGCGATTGGTGACCATCTCTGACGACCAGCGATCGAAAACCTTCTCTGACGATAATCCTTGGCGATCGGGGACCATCTTCAGTGATCGAAAACCACTCTAATGACCATTTTCGGCGATTAGTGACCATCTCTAGCGATTGAAAACTACCTCCAACGACCATTTCCACCGATCAGTGACAATCTCCAGCGATCGAAAACTACCTCTGACGACCATTTTTCGACGATCGGTGACCATCTCTAGCGAGCAAAAACCTCCTCTAGAAGCAACAACATTCTTTAGCAACCGACAACCACCTCTGATGACCTTCTCTAGTGACCGAAAACTACATCCGACTATCATTTCTGGCAATTGGTGAGCATCTCCGACAACCAAAAACTACCTCCAACGACTATCTTTGGCGACCAGTGGCCATATCCAGCAATCGACAACCATCTTCAACAATAGACAACCACCTATGATAACCTTCTCCGACGACCACTACTGGGCGACCTTTACTATCGACGACCATATGTGACAATTGACGACCACTGTCGATTACCTTGTCTGACAATTTATAACAACCATTGATGACCTTATCTTGCAACCAACAGTATCTTCTCTGACGAGTATCACCAACAATAATTCTCAACGACAAACGAGATTCTCACGATTCAAAATAATATGAAATGCACATGTACTTAGTTGATCTTACTCTCTTCTCCAACAATCTTTCTTCGGACATACAAACTCTACCCATTGTTGGTCATTACTTATATTTTGTGAACCAATTATTTTTGTGAATTATGTAAATGGGTCCTTGATACCATAATTATGTTTTTTGAATCATATAAATATGTCTTTGATAATCTGCTAATATTTTGTGAATATTTCACTTTTACATGACATTAATGTTGAAATATATCATCATTTTATTGTCATCTTATGTGATTTAACAAAGGTAAACAAACAATGTTCCTTAAAAAAAAATGTAATGGTCATTTATTTTAAAACAAACGACCTTATTAGTACTTAAAAAAACGTCGTGATAAGTTCCCCATTTGTAAGTTTCAAATAAGTTCAATATATGTTTAGACAATGAAACTTTAGATTTCTCTATTTTAATATAAGTTTAATTTGTGGTTAAAGAAAAAAAAGAATATTGGTATTGTCTTTTTTCCATCCATCAATTGTTATTTGTTGTTATAAAGAATACAACATTTAATTTCTATCAACTAAATTAAGTTCAATGTGTACTAAAAATATGTGATTTCTTGAAAGAAGTTTAACGTATATCAAAAAGAGGAAACAATACTACATTACCTAAATTTTGAAAAAAAAAAAGTCAATTTCTAAAAGAAAGAAAGAATGGTATTTTTAAAAAAAGGATCAATTATGAAATATATATATATATATATATATATATATATTTTGTAGTAGACATCTGAATTAAGTGTTGCAAATTTGAAAAAACAAAGTGTTTCTAGATGAATTTTATTGGAAAGAAAAATTGATATCAATCTCAATATCCATTACTTTTGCAAATATCTCTAACATAAATTTGACTAATGGTAATATATATTGTAATTTTGTAGTTGATCTCATAATTGAGTTTTGAAATTGTAGACAAATGTGTTTGCAATTGATTTGTTGGAAAAAAAAAGTCACAAAAAAGTCACAAAAAATCAGACTTATTCAAGTTACGAAACAAACTGTACCAGATACCCCTGACATAATAACTCAACTCTGCACCCCAAACGCAGACTTCTTGACTCAACTCTACACCCCAAACACAGACTTCCTGTAACACCCCGTAAAATTAGGTATTTTAATTTGTATTTGTTTTAAATTTGAATCTTTTGATAATCGAATCAAGATTAGGAATCTAGAGTTCTTTTAGGAAAAAGTGTGTCAAAGTCTAAAAAGGATTAGGATTTGTGTTTAAAAAAAAAAGAATTAAGATTTCTTTTTTAAAACAGGATTAGAAATCTTTTTCTAAAAATTGGATTTCCTTTTCTAAAAAGGATTAGGACTTTTTGCAACCTATTTAAACTAGATTAATTTCAACCTAAATGGTGTACCTTAAAACTCTTCTCTTCTTCTCTTTATTCTTTTCTCCACACTCTTCATGTCGCGCGGACCACTATCAGAATGTCGCCGGACCACCGTTGGACCACTACCGCCGTCGAACCATCACCTCCGCCGGAGTTGATCTAGCCCACTCAATTTCAACTTCTTAAGTTTGTTATGGTTGTTTAGGAGCACACACTCTTTTTGTGAATCTTCAAACTTAAGGTAAGTAGTCTTTTGGATTAAAACCAAGTTCTTAAGTGAAGGAGCAAGGTTATCGACATTGCTTGTTTGTGTATTCTTGAGTTGTTTCTAGCATTAGACTTTGGTTTAACTATTTAAAGTGCTTATGGAACTTGTGTAATATGTATTTATGAGCTTTATACTTGGCATGACTATGTGTATGTTATCTTGAGCCTATGAATCATGTTTGATTATATTTATCATGTATCCATGGCATTTGGGTCTTATTGTGTTTTATGAGCTTTATATTTGGCATGATTATGTGTATAATATCTTGAATCTATGAATCATGTTTAATCGTATTTATCATGTATCTATAGATTATGTGTCTTTTTATGTGAGGTGGAGGTTGACTGTTGAGGTTGTACCTAGCATTCCTAATAGGTGGTTGATTTGAGTTAAAGCTTGGTTAGAGTGAGAACCTAGCTAGATTTGGGACCCTTGAGAATGGGTCGATGATATTAAGAATGCCTAATTAGAACCCCTAGTAACCTTATAAAGCGCGGAACCCAACACTTACTAAACCCTGAGTTACGCCTGAGTGAGTCGGAACCTCTAGGTTGACGATATATGATAGGCTCGTGAGACTGGGGTGCGTCCCCGATGAGATCCGAGAGTGGTTGTTTTCCATTATCATGTGCTAGCTTAGGGGTGATTCCCCATAGGGTGTGTTGGTTACGTACCTCACTGCTCTATGCTAACTTGTTGTGTTGTGAGAGCCTGGGGGACGTCCCTGTCAGGGAGTGGTTTCTTTCCATTATCCCGTGTTAGCTTAGGGGTGATTCCCCATAGGGCGTGTGGGATATGTTCCTGCTCTGCTCTATGCCAGTGTGTAGTGGTGTGAGAGTTGCTTTCTCTCAATGCATCGTCAATCAAAGTTCCAAGACCGAATGTAGAGCTCGAGTTATTACCACAGGGAGCTCAGAGTGAAGTGTGCTAAATGTGAGACCTATTCTAGCGTTTGAGTGAGTTTAGTAGATGAGTTTTGTTTCTTTATGTTGAAATATGGTTGGACGTAAGTGAGCTACTTACTGGGTATTTTTATACTCATTCCTTTCTTTGTTGTTTTTTTGTTTGTAGATAAAAACTAAATTGTGAGATGGATGACGATGGTGGCAACCTGGTGAGGCTATAAGGATGTTCTTTGGTGTCTTTTAGCTCATAGTAGTTGTTCTAGTACTTTATATTTCCGCTATACCTTCTTAATAGATTAGAAGCTTACTTATGTTGTTGCATAACTACTGTAAATTCCTGATCTGATGGAAATCCAGTTTATCGTTGATTGTAATTTGAAAACGTTGGGTGTTTTAATAGACCTTTGGAGTGTCTTATGTTTTAAACAAGTCGGAAAAAATGTGGGTTTCGTCTTAGCAACATCGTTATGCTACCAAAGTTTTGGTGCAGACGGTGCTGCTTAGTAACGCCCCTAAGAGTTTTGGGTTTGAAAAATTTGGGTCGTTACAGTTGGTATCAGAGCATAGGTTTTAGATTCTGTAGACTCGCTTACATCGTAAGCAACGGTCCTTATAGCCTCTCGCAGGAAGTCGCCTCGTCATCTCCAGGTTTTCTTTTATTTTGTAAAGTAGTTAAGGTTATTTGTTTTGCTTGTGTGTTAACAATTGTTTTGCTATGCTTCTGAATTCTTTGTTCTTGTGCTAAGCTAGTTTAGAGTTTATGTTTAGTTTATGGCTTGAGGGATTGACCGTTGTTAAGTGCTAGCAACTTTCGAGGATGAAAGTTTTTTTTAGATGGGTATATTGTAACTCCCCGTAAATTAGGTGTTTTAATTTGTATTTGTTTTAAATTTGAATCTTTGGATAATCGAATCAAGATTAGGAATCTAGAGTTATTTTAGGAAAGAGTGTGTCAAAGTCTAAAAAGGATTAGGATTTATGTTTTTTTTTAAAAAAACAAATGATTAAGATTTATTTTTTAAAACAGGATTAGAAATCTTTTTCTAAAAATAGGATTTCCTTTTCTAAAAACGATTAAGACTTTTCGCAACCTATTTAAACTAGAGTAATTGCAACCTAAACGGTGTACCTCAAAACTCTTCTCTTCTTCTCCTTCTTTTTCTTTTCTCCACACTCTTCATGTCGTCGGACCACTGTCGGAACGTCGTCGAACCACCGCAGAAATGTCGTCGGACCGTCGCCGCCATCGGACCATCACCTCTGCCGAAGTTGATCTAGCCCACTCAATTTCAACTTCTTAAGTTTGTTATGGTTGCTTAGGAGCACACACTCTTTTTGTGAATCTTCAAACTTAAGGTAACTAGTCTTTTGGATTAAAACCAAGTTCTTAAGTGAAGAAGCAAGGTTATCGACATTGCTTGTTTGTGTATTCTTGAGTTGTTTCTAGCATTAGACTTTAATTTAACTATTTAAAGTGCTTATGGAACTTGTGTAGTATGTGTTTATGAGCTTTATACTTGGCATGACTATGTGTATGTTATCTTGAGCCTATGAATCATGCTTGATCATATTTATCATGCATCCACGGCCTTTGTGTCTTATTGTGTTTTATGAGCTTTATATTTGGCATGATTATGTGTATGATATCTTGAGCCTATGAATCATGTTTGATCGTATTTATCATGTATTTATAGATTATGTGTCTTTTTATGTGAGGTGGGGGTTGACTGTTGAGGTTGTACCTAGCATTCCTAATAGGTGGTTGATTTGAGTTAAAACTTGGTTAGAGTGAGAACCTAGCTAGATTTGGGACCTTTGAGAATGGGTCGAGGATATTAGGAATGTCTAGTTAGAACCCCTAGTAACCTTATAAAGCGTGGAACCCAACACTTACTAAACCCTGAGTTACGCTTGAGCGAGTCGGAACCTCTAGGTTGACGATATATGATAGGCTCGTGAGACTGGGGTGCGCCTCCGATGAGATTCGGGAGTGGGTACTTTCCATTATCCCGTGCTAGCTTAGGGGTGATTCCCCATAGGGCAAGTTGGTTACGTATCTCACTGCTCTATGCTAGCTTGTTGTGTTGTGAGAGCCTGGGTTACGTCCCCATTATCCCGTGTTAGCTCATGGGTGATTCCCCATAGGGCGTGTGAGATACGTTCCTGCTCTTCTCTATGTCAGTGTGTAGTGGCGTGAGAGTTGCTTTCTCTCATAGCATCGTCAAATTGCGTGAGAGTTGCTTTCTCTAAAGTTTTGAAATCTAAAAAAATAGTTTTCAAAAACTTGTTTTTGTTTTTTATTTTGACTAGAAACTCAAATGATTTCTCAAAAAAGTTGGAAATCATGGTATAGAAGATGAAGAGAAATAGTGAAAAAACAAGTATAATTTTCAAAACCAAAAAATTAAATGGTTATCAAACAAGGCCTAAATTTTTAATTTTGTGTCGAGTAGATTTTCTAATTACAAAATTAAAAGTTTGAAAACCTAGTTGACATTTTTTTAAGTTTAAAGATCAAATAGATCAAATTCAAAAGAAACCCCGTTTGATAACTATTTGGTTTTTAGTTTTTAGTTTTTAGTTTTTTAAAATAAACCCTACGAATACTAAATCTACCTATGAGCTTTTATGTTTCCTTATCTACTTTAATTTTTACTATGTTTTTAAAAAACAAGCTAATTTTTTAAAACTAAAAAAAAATTATTTTCAAAAACTTGTTTTTTGTTTTTGAAATTTGGCTAAAAACTCAAATGATTGGTGAAGAAATATGGAAATCATTGTAAAGAAGATGGAGCAAAATTATGAAAAAACAAGCATAATTTTCAAAAATAAAAAATCAAAAATCAAATGGTTATCAAATAGAGTCTAAAATATATATTTTTCTATTAAAGAGTTAGAGGTCGAACTCCCTTTTCACATATTGTTGAACTAAAAAAAAAATCCGATTTTAACCATTAACAAAATTTGAAGGTAATAATTTTTAAGATTAAAATTTTAAGCTTGCAATTTTAACCCCCACTGTAATGCAAAGAGTTTGGACAATTTTCCCTTCTTCAAGTTATAAACTTATTTCATTATGGTTAAAACTAAAACATTGATAGATTATAACATATAATATATTTTAGAATAACAAATTTTAACCACCACACTAACAATTATTACATCAAACATGTTGATAAATTTGTTAATAAAATTTGAAATTCAAATTAAATTAAATATGTATTCGGTAACTATCCTTTATATTTATTTATTTTATTTAGGGTCAATTGCAAGTATGGTAAAATTAAATAGCCTAAATGCAATCGTTGTGACTATTTTTTTCAAATTTGCAAATATGGCAAAAAAAATCAGCTCAGTCTAAACAAAATTTATGAAAAGTAAAAAATGACCCTAAGCATATTATGAACACTCCTAGGATTTCATGACATTGAAGGCAAAACAAATGATGGTAAGGGAGAAAAAAGGAAATACACGCAACACCCAAATATACTGCAGCCCTATTGGTGATCACACCAAAAATAATTTTTTGTGTTTTTTTAAAAAAAAAGAAAAAAATGTATGGTTGATGAGCGGGGAACACAGACTTCGGTGTTGCCTATGTAGCATCCAAGTACTGTCTAAAAGAAAATGACATAAGTGTATTGGGTGCGCCTTGTTTGGTAAAAAAAACGAAGTTGTACTCATTTTAAAAAATTTATGAGTTTTTTTTAAGACATAAATTTATGATGATTGTAATTTTTGTATCTTTATTGATCTTATTATGTTCATCTTACAAGGAATATATACATATTACATGAATATCAACAAGGCAATAATACTTAATAGGGAAAAATACTAACAAGGAAATTTAACCTAATTTGAGCCTAAAATACATGTTTACATTAACACCCTCCCTCAAACTCATGGTGGTAGTGTAGCAACCAACTTGAGTTTGTAAAGTAACTGAATGAACCGACTCGGGGATAATGCTTTTGTAAAAATGTCAGCGGGTTGCTCTATAGTGGAAATGGAACGTAATAAAACAGTGTTGTTTTGAATATGATGGCGGACAAAGTGACAGTCATTCTCAATGTGTTTGGTGCGTTCATGAAAGACATCATTGTGAGCAATCTGAATAGCACTGCGATTGTCACAATGAAGAATAGTAGGTGATTGTTGAGGAACTCCCATATCAGCGAGAAGCCAGCGAAGCCATAGTAACTCAGAAGTGGCATCAACAAGTGCACGATATTCTGATTCTGTGCTGGAACGTGAAACCACCGTTTGTTTCTTACTTCGCCAGGAAATGAGAGAATCACCTAAGTAGAAACAGTAACCTGTGGTGGAACGTCGATCGCAGGGATCACCCGCCTTGCAAAGATCGTGTAACCAGATAACACCAAGGAAGACTGGGAAGAGAACTGAAGTCCATGACCAAGGGTGCCTTTGACATATCGTAAAATGCAAGTACAACAGTAAAGTGTATGGTTCGAGGAGCAGCCATAAACTGACTAACAATATGCACCGCATATGCAATATCTCAAGCGAAGTTACGATCGGATAAATAAGGCTACCAATAAGTTGTCGATATAGCGTAACATCTTCTGCCGCACACCATCAAAGGGGGTCAAAGCGAACATTCTGATCTAATGGTGTTGTTGATGTGATGGAATCAGTAAGACCTGAACGAGCTAGAAGATCTGAGGCATATTTTGCCTGAGATAGATAGTATCCATCAGAGCGAGATGAGACCTCAAGGCCAAGAAAGTAACTGAGGGATCCTAAGTCTTTCATCTCAAAGTGTTCTCCCAGATAGTGTTTTAATTCAGAGATAGTCTGTGGATCATCACCTGTAATAATCATGTCATCAACATACAAAAGAAGAATAACCATACCCTGAGATGTCTGACGAGTAAATAGTGCGGTGTCATGAGAACTAGATGTAAATCCAAGTTGGGTTATGGTGGAACTGAAAGTAGCAAACCATGCACGTGGAGCTTGCTTCAGACCGTACAAAGCTCGCCGAAGAAGACAAACTTTTTGAGGTGGATGAGAAGCACCAGGTGGGGGTGTCATATATACTTCCTCGGATAGAGTACCGTTGAGGAATGTATTTTTAACATCCATCTGAAGAAGTGGCCACTGTTTGGCTGCTGCAATAGCTAACAAGCTACGAACAGATGACATTCGAGCAACGGGGGCAAATGTTTCTTCATAGTCAATACCATACTCCTGAGAATAACCTTTTGCAACAAGACGAGCTTTATATCGTTCAATAGTACCATCAGCGTTAGTTTTAATTTTGTAAATCCACTTACAACCAATAGGTCGTTTTCTAGGAGGTAGATCCACGTAATCCCAAGTATGAGTCTTTTCTAAAGCCTCAGCTTCCTCCTTCATTGCTTGCTTTGCCAAAAGAGGGTTAATGATCGGCCTCACGATAAGATGAAGGTTCAGCTAATGACATAATGGTGGAAAAACAATGATAATCTTGAAGGTGATGAGGAGTTTCTCTTACCCGAGTGGAGCAACGGACGGGAGTGACAGGTGCAGGTTCAGATTCTGCAAAGGTAACAGATGTTTGATCTGGGACAACAGAGATAGGGGCAGATTGATCAAGCTCGGATGGATTCGAAGGATCATGAGTGATACCTGGATCATGTGAAGGTAAGGTCGAGTCCAAAGGAGAGTCAGGGGCGAGGTGATCAGACAAGGGAAAGAGATCATTTGAGGGATGAGTGAAATATGATTGAGAACTTGAGAGGGAGGTATGAAATGAGGAGAGCCCAGAGAACATACTATGTTCCCAAAAAGTAACATGACGCGAGATACGTGAACTCGTTAGAAATTGGATCCCAACAACGATAACCTTTGTGTTCAAAGATACAGCCAAGAAAAACAACATAGGCGAGTACGGGGTTCAAGTTTGGTATGCTCATGAGGTTGAAGAAGAACAAAACATGCACAACCGAAGACTTTAAGATGAGAGTAAGAAGGTGGAGTACCATATAGACGTTCAAATGGAGAAATATTTTGAAGAATGATGATGGAAGGCGGTTGATGGTATAGATGTAGTGAGCGCCTCTCTCCCAAAAACTTTTCAGGCAAGATGCAGAGAGAAGTTGAGCACGAACAGAGTCCAAAATATGACGATGTTTGCGTTCTGCTCGACCATTTTGTTGGGATGTGTGAGGACATGAACGTTGAACAAGAGTGCCCTGTTGGATGAGAAAAGAAAGGAGACTGGAATCTTTATATTCCATAGCATTGTCAGTTCGGAGGATTTTAATGGTTCGAGAAAATTGTGTTTGAATCATGTTGGCAAAAGTAATATAGATTTGAGATAAGGCTGACCGATTTTTCAGAAAATAAATCCATGTAAAGCGAGAATAATCATCAATGAATAATACGAAGTAACGATAGCCATTCACTGTAGGACTAGGAGCAGGACCCCAGATATCAGAATGAATTAAGCCAAAAGGTGTATCACATAAAGATGATGAAATAGGAAAGGACAAGGCAGGTTGTTTCACAAGTTTGCAATTTAAACAATCAAAAGAAGTAAATTTTGAAATATTATTCAAATTGCCAATAGCAACTAACTTGCGGAGTTTGTCAGAGGAAGCATGACCAAGACGGAGATGCCATTGATATGTAGCAGAATCAGTGATTGCGGCCGAGATAGATGGAGAAGTTGGAAGTTGAAGAGATGTGAGTTCAAACAATCGTCCTACTTTGCGACCCATACCAACAATCTGACCTGTTTGCGGATCTTGAACCTGACAACCATTAGAGGAAAAACAAACAGTGAAACCAAGGTCACATAATTGACCAACAGATACAAGATTAAAATTTAAACCAGGGACATGGTAAGTATTGGCAAGAGTTAACGAGGATGTCATAGCAGTACCAATATTCGAAATAGACATACAATTTCCATTGGCAGCATGAACAGGAGGAAGTGTAGGGGCAGGTTTTGGAGAAGAAAAAAATGAGATATTGGAGGTCATGTGGTTGCAACAAGTAGAGTCAAGAAGCCAAGAGTTACCTGGTGTGATTGCAAGAGTAGAACAACTGGAGGATATTACCTGTTTTAATAAATTCTAAAGGTCACTGATTGAAATTTTGGCAGGAGAATTTTCTAGGGAGGCAGCAGTAAGACAGGAGGAAGAACTGACTTTAGATAAACTCCTTGGTTTGGTGGATTGACTTGGAGCACGGAATGGCCGTGTAGGGCAATTTTTCAACATATGACCACGCTTGTGGCATTACCTGCACTCAATTGCTCAATTGTAGGACAGTTAAAATAATGATGACCATGTAGGTTACATTTTGTGCAGGTGAGAAATGTATGTATTGTTGTCATGATGAAGAATAACTGAATTAATTGAACCAAACCACACCAAATCAAGCTGACAATTTCGGTCCAATCTGGATCAATTTTAAATAATCAAATTGGTCTGAGCAAAACTGGTTTGTTCTGCCTGAACTGGTTTGAGTGAACCAAGTCGATCTGATCAAACCAAACTGAACTAATGACAAGTGCTGAAACAGATGTCTGAAGGAGAGAGAGATTTGGACGGACGGCCACGCCGGCGAGATCTGAACCGAAAGGATTTGGATGGGCGACAAGGTGGAACTGATATGAAGTGGACGGTGGTCAGTACAGATTGGACGGATGGCAATGAAGGGCAGCGGCTTTCCGAGCAGGGATCTGAGCTGAGTCGGATCTGTCTTCAAAATCGAACACCGTTGGCTGGAGGGCACGGATCCGGCGCGATGGTGGCGAGATCGACGACGCCGGATCGAGTGATGAGGATCTGCAGGGGACGCAGCGACGCACGATGCGATGATGGGACTCGGCGATGCACTATTATTGCTCAGATCTGTGCGCGAGCAGACGGGAAAAATACTCCGATGGCGATTTGTTCGAATCTGGTTGAATCGGAACACGTGAACGACGACAAGCGTCACTGACGGTGGTCAGAACAGAGAAGTGACGACGAGATGAGAGATCCGTGGTGCTCGGATCTGGGAGGCGAGAAGGCGGAAGAAAATCCTTGGACGGCGGCCTGGAGTATTCGGATCTGGACAGACGAACTGTCCGGCGATGATCAGACGACAACGCCGATGAATAGATGGCGGTGGCAGAATAGAGATGAAATCCTAGGCTCTGATACCATGTAATTTATGTATCTTTATTGATCTTATTATGTTCATCTTACAAGGAATATATACATATTACATGAATATCAACAAGGCAATAATACTTAATAGGGAAAAATACTAATAAGGAAATTTAACCTAATTTGAGCCTAAAATACATGTTTACATTAACAATGATGTTTAACTTCATCAATAAAAAATAATAATAATAATAATTTATTTTATTTTTAAGTAACTTTTGATTTTAAAGAAAAAGAAAAAAAAAAAAAAAGAAAACAAACTTAGCCATAATCTTTCTTCATCCTCTCTCACGCATTTGCACGATCTCATCACCACCGCCCCTTGATCTCCTTCCTTTGCTTTCTAAATTATTTTTCTATTGCCAATACTCATTTTTCTTATTTTATAGTCAGGTTCACCTTTAGCATTATTGAGTAAAAGAAGTGCATGTTAGAAATTAACTTAGACTTCTCCATGTTTGTCTATGAAGGTATGATCTCGAATGTCTTTTTCCTCGAGCATTTGTTTTTTGGTTTTTGAAAATTATGCTTGTTGGTTCATAATTTCTGTTAGGGACAACCGACTCCGACAGATCTCCACAATGGTATGATATTGTCCACTTTGAGCATAAGCCCTCATGGCTTTGTTTTTGGTTCTCGTCTCATACCAATGGAGATAATGCCCCCACTTATAAACAAAGTCATGAAAGCTTATGTCCAAAGTGGACAATATCATACCATTGTGGAGATTTGTCGGAATCGATTATCCCTAACAAGTGGTAGCCATGTCGGTAGAATCCTCAGGTGTCGAACAAAGAAGGTGAGTCATCGGCATAGTCATAGTGAATCTGCGGTCGAGCTTTCGGATGCAGTCAACTTCAGTGAGGAGTCATCAGTGTACTTTAGTGAGAAGTCGTCGATGAATTTGCTTTCAGTGTAATTCAGAGGGATGACTATTTGAGGAGACTCAAATAAGATCGAGGAGGATTGTTGGAGTACAACCAAAGTCCCACATTGGTTAGACAACGGGAAAATCTTGGGTTTATAAGTGAGCGCATTATCTCCATTGGAATGAGATCTTTTGGTGGGAACAAAAAAACAAATCTTTAAAATTCACTACCCGACACAATATTAAAATTTTAGGGTTTCATTAGACATAAAACTTAAATTTATATTTAATAGATTAATTAATTTTTAAAAATTTTAAACTTGTTAATACCTATTAAATGTAAAATTTAAAAATTAAAAATCTAGTTTAGAGATCAAATTACTAAACTTTGTAATTCAAAAAGAAAAAAAGAGATCCAAAATTTAAAAAAATTGTTTGCCGAAGAGTATTCAAACTGAAATCTGAATAAAATATCATATCAAATCGACAAGTCTATTACATTACAACGTTCAATTGTCCGAATTCGAAAGAGAAATTTTTTACCAAATTAATAACTGGAGAGAGGAAAACTTCTAATAATGATCTTTTGATCGTTGAACAGAAACCACAGTTCGTCAACAGCGGCAGTCGTCGTCGGTGGCTATGGCTCGGGCAGGTGGTCGGAGCAGGAATGGGAACGAATCGTCGGTAGGATGGTTTCTGAAAGCGGTGTTCAGATTCTTGAAGATGGCGGAGTTTGAGATCCTTTTCGTTCTTTTCTTCATCATAGCTTTTATTGTCTTCAAAGATCTCGTAAGTCTCTCCGTTATTGGTCTGTTCTTATTCTTGCTCTGTCTTGAGGCTTGTTTCCGCAATTGGATTGGATCTGGTGATATAGATCGAAATGATAATTGTAGAGAAAACCATTTTTTCTGTTTTCGTTGCTTTGGGATCTTGTTATCAGAAGTTTCATGTATGTTAATTTAATTTGACCCTCAAATTATATTTAATCTGGGCAGCTGTTAATCTTTTTCTCTTTTTTTTCCCCCCGATGAATCTAGTTACTGGCTTAGACTAAACTTATGAGAACATTATAAATTTAAACTAACTACAGAATGACAAACACAGAGTTTTGGAAACTTCTGTTTTTTTAGTTTTCAAGTTTTGCCTAGAAGGTCGAAAATATTCTTGAAAGTGGATTAGAAAACAAAGAAGAAATGTTTGTAAGTATGATTTTTGGAAATAGAAAACAAAGAAAAAAAAAGTTATCTTCTAGGCCCTTATTCCAATCGAAACTCTCATGTAAGTTGTAACATGCCGTTTGACCAGGAATCAAAGAAGTTGAAAAAGTTCCTGTATCTAATTGTCCTCAACAGACAATTGTTTATTTGGCTACTAACGTTGGCTTGTGAGCTTTGGTCCTCGGACCATTGAGTATTCAGGATTTGCCCCTTAGCAGCAACCTTTAGATTTGTAATTTTCAAAATTTAGTGATGGAAAAATTGCAAACTGAGCTTTTGAAATGGAAGAACTTGCAGTTATTGCGAGCTCACTTTAGCCAAGTTGATGGTTGCAAATATTCCTACCTATTTTCTTTTGATTTTTAGAATTCTTCTCATTGTGACAAAGAATTTGGAGAAGTCTATTAGAAATTTTGCACAGGAAGCGACCGATTGCAATTGTGATGGCCACCACTGCATGAGATGGAACATGGTTGTTTCTGTTGGTGGAGAGGGGTCCCATATCAGGCTCATTAGAAAGCAGAGTGAGGCTGGCCAATTGATTTACCATTCTAAAAAATAAATCATCCAAAGCAAGTGTATAGAGATCCTTAGGTGCTGGAAAATAAGTTGTTGTCGCTATAGTCATAGTGAAAGACTGGGTTTATATTGCTAGACATGGTTTTCTTATTGAAGGTTGACTTTCTAGTGGATGGCAGTGCTATGGTCAAATTCTTAGAAGACCTCTATATGGGAATCTATCCTTCCGTAGGCATAGGCTATATTCCAGTGTGGAGAATAAACTGTTAATGTTGGTAATTCTTAGGTTTGTAAGACCGAAAGGTGGAATGTAGCAAGAGATGAAGGGAGAGGGCATGATATCAAATAGAGGAATGATATCTCTATTCATCTGTGAAATTGGGAGAAAATGCAAGTCTGTATATACAATTATCCAAAATATAGAAGGAAATAAAATAAAAGACTTAATGGGTAAGAATGCCAGCCTATATTTGGTGATTTCTGACAATTGCTACACATGGAGAATAGACCTAAGTAAATAGCCTCAAATTGCCAACTTGAGCATAGCTCAATTGGTTAAAGTGTATGTTCTCAACCAAAAGGTCAAAGGTTCAAATCTCCACTCCCACACGTTGTTGAACTGAAAATGACTCCAATTTACATTTTCAACAATTTTCTGCAAGATGGGTTATGTATGTTGATTAACTCATGCTTTTTCTTGATTCACCGTGTGATTAGGTTTCTCCATACATACATGTATTATCCTGAGGTAGATCTTTGAGCAATCGTTGATCTACTACTAGTCTGCAACTGTATAGATTTCAACAGACCTTTCTGTTTTCTTGAAGTAAAGCCATTCCTTTCATATCTCAATATTGGTTTAACCGCTTGCATATCTTCTTACCCAATTACTTTTGGGAAAATAATGAAGAGTCTACTGTTTTGTTGAAATTGTAGGAGAGAAGTTTGGAAATTTATTGTCCTTGAGGGCAGTCTGTTACATAAGCTACTAGAAGAATGGCCTCATCCCGACAGTGTTTTAGGACATTTGTGGAAAGCATTAGGCATCTAGCAACTTCAAAGGGTTGTTTTTTTTTTTCTTTTTGGCTATTTCATTTTATTTAAGAGTATCAATACAAGAGCTTTAATGGGACTATTACAACCCAGTCAAGAATATTACCTAAAGTGGAATTGAAACGGTCACGTGTATCATCAGTTCTTAAGATTTGAATGAACTTTAGTATTAAATTGAGCTTGAATAATATGATATACGTTTTTTAAAATGCTTGTGACTTCCAAGTTTTTTTTAATCCATGAGCAAAATCCAAGAGGTTCTAGTATGCTTATCTCCACTGGCTCTATTTATATTCATTATTTTAGAGGCTCCCTTGAGTTAATTAAATAGGACGTCACAAGGCTTGTTGGCTTTCAAAGCTCTAAAATTTGGGTCGTACGGTTGCTTTTGCTTCTTCAAGTGAATACTCATCTTTTCCTCTTTGGCAAATAAAGATTAGCATGAATTTTGACCACTACAGATAACTTTTTTAATTCGATTTATGTCCTTTGATTTGGAGTATGGTGTTGTCTCATTGGAGATCTGCCCAGTTATTGCTTCCTCCAATGTTGAGGTTGATTTTTTGGTAGTTACGGATATGGATGCCCAATGAAGGATTTGTTCTAGCTCCGTGTTGAAAAAGATATGTTCAGGTAAGAGATCAAGCCCTGTATTTGGTTGTTTCCAACGGAACTACATAAAGGAGAATGGCCCAAATTTCTTCTTTAACATGGAGCCTTATCTTCCTAAGAAATTCCATGGGTCTAGAATGTCGATTGGTAGTTTTGAAAAGTTCTAGGAATTTTTCTCTCTTCTTCTCTGCATCATCTCGAAGGATATTGTTGATGGAGCATTCATTATTTCTTCCCTATTTTCTCTTTTTTTATTATTATTATTTTTTTTTTTTTAGAATCACTATTTCGTAATATTCCTGTTGTGGATACTATCTTTTGTTTCTTTCCAAGCTCATTTGGAAGGTGAAGTGTCCTTAGAAAACTTGTTTATCTGTTTCTTCATGGTAGCATCAATGCTAACTGAAGATCATTTTTTGTGATCTCTTTTGGATAGAGTTTGGCCATAGGTTGATGTCTTATTCTCATCTCTTCTTTTTGGCATTAATGAAACTTTCTTTTCTTGCCAAAAATAAACTTCTAAAAAAGTTTTAGACAACCATCTCAAACCATATGGAGAATCTGGAAATCTGAAGTAAAAATGATTTTGATTAAGCAATATATCCATGTACTACATTTAGAAATAATACACTTTGGCCTTCACATATATGGCAATATTTAGAAGTTTCCATAGCTCTACCATTTGCTTGGGAGCGTTTTCCTTCCCCTGCTCATTGGCATATCCCTGCTATCAAACTTCTGGACCAAAAGGCCATTGCCAGAGTAGCAATGGAACTTCGATCATATTGGTGACTGAAATCAGTTCTCAGGACTCAGAATAGGGTCATAAATTATGTAGAATGATTTCTGTTCATAATTCAGGGGAGGGCAAATTGTTTCTTACCTTCTTAGCTCTAATGAGCTAATATAAATTTAGTTGTATTTTTCATTCTGAGGTGTAGTCAGTTTGAGAATGCCAGATGCATGATATTCATATGATAATGGATATAATCTTTTTATCTTGGGATTTCTTGGATAAAAGTTGTAGACAATTCTTGATGTTGCTCGCTATGTAGGCATCAACATTGGAGACTAATTTCATCGTTTATGTCTTGTGAGTCTATTCTCCCTTGTCAACGACAATTCTCAGATAGATTCATAGTGTGTATTTTTGGTGCAGAAGTTAGTTGTGAGTGTCTGAATGCTCATGATGAGTTTGGGTTTTTATTCATTTAAGATTTTTTTTTCTCCAAAACAAAGTAGGATAACCTTCATATTTGTTCTATTTTGATCTTGAATTCTCGTACTTATTCTGTTTTCATTCCTAAACTTTCTAGTTTTCTAGTTTAATTCTCAACGTTCAAATATTTTGTTTTGATCTTCAAACTTTGCGTGCAAAGTTTTTTTCCCTTCGGACAAGAAACAAGCAACCATATAATACTTTTTAGGTCCAGATTTTATTTTAGCTCTTGCACTTTTATACATGTGCACAGTTTTTTATTTTAGCTCTTGCACTTTAATTTTTTTCATAGAAACTTTTTTTTAGTCCACGAAACTTGTATATATAATAAATTATGTAAAAAAAAACCCGACATAAACACATATTACGTTGTTTATTTGCCTTATCATTTGATCAAGAACATTTTTACCTCGTTAATTATCCAAAGTATGATTACTGTTAGGTGTCTATTTTTCTTATTGTCTTCCTCTATTCATGTGCAAATGTTAAGAAATTCTAATAACTTGGGAATGAATTGCAGACATCAAGACCAGAGTACAATCAGATCCTTGTAAAGAAGCCTGAGGGATTTGATATGTGGCCATTCCAGTAAATTCTTGACCTTTCATTCATGTGACTGACTTGTACTCAGCTTTCTAAGTTTGTATCGTTTTTTTTTTTGTTGTTGATGTGCTGGATGATGTAAAAATGTTTATTTACATTTAGACATTTCTATTTATGTTTTCATGAATTGAAAGATTTTGAAGTAAATATTGGTTTTAGAAATGTTGTGGAAGTGTCGAGAAAATTTCCAAAAATATCAAGGAAATTTTAATAATGTCAATGATATAAGTGATAAATGGTATTCTATATTTACTTGATACATCTCGAAATTTCTTTTTTCATTTTAATAATTTTTTATGAGTTTAGTAAATTCTAAAGCTTTCATACACTCTCAAAAGCTATAATTATTCGGTGAAATCGCCACAATGTGGCCGGCGGTTTTTCAGTGTTGGATGAAGAGAGATCAGTATTTCGACTCTATATCCAACAGTTATTAGGAGGCATAAAAATTATTGGATTCATATTCGACGTTATTATAAAGCAGACACATTGCAGCCGAGAATAATTAATCCATGAATCTACCATTTCAAACAGAAAATAAACTATTCATTTCAAACATAAAATAAACTGTTAGTACAGTTTCAACAATGTTGATACAAATACAATTAAAGCAAGGGGGTCCATGATAAAGAATCGATCTTCAGACTGCAAGACAATTCTGTGGTTCAATTTAAGCCAGCGAGAACACTACTACTACTTCTTCTTGGCCGTCTCATTCGCTGTCTCTGTTGCTTCCTCTGGGGCATTGCCGCTGTGGACTCTATTCACAAGCTCCTCGACTGGGATTTTAACGACATCACGACGCACTCCGATATCAGAAACTAATCGACTAGCACAATACATACCAACACCCACAAGCGCCAGACCGCTACAACTGGTGGTTAAATATCGAAGTGGAGAAGAAACAATTGCACTTGTGGCAGCAAGAAACGATGCAGCCTGCCCACTCCTACCGACGCTGAGGGTGGTGTAAACGAGCAATCCAGTTTTACAATAGATGGCAAAGTCTTCACAGTTGTTCTTGAAGATGTGGTACATGCCAAAGCCATTTTGGAGGAGAAAAGAAGCACGATGAAGAACAACTTCAGACGAATCGGAAGAAGCAAGAGTGCAAGTCCCGCCACGGGCTTTTGCGAGAAAGAACGCAGGTGTGACACCATATTCAAAGATGTAGAGATCACCCCCTGCAAGAAAACAATCTAAGCACGAACAAATTACACCATCACCACTCGACTGATCGCCGCATACAGGGCATGGATTGTCTGGAGAATGAGGAGATGAACTAACAAGGAATCGGTCTAATACAGTTCCTGAGCCAATCTCCAAGCCTCCTCCACGAGTGAAGTGGACCACCTTTCCATCACCAATATAAATCCCTAGAGTAATGCAAGTAAACAGGTCGAAATGATAATATTCATTATTCAGAATTGTGTACTTACAAAAGTTTGTAGCATTTAAACAAAGAGTTTTGCTGATAGTTGGGATCAATGAATCACTTAAGAACGATCTTTGCCGTAACTTTTTATATTCACAAGAATTTCCTTCATGGTATTTATTAATTTAATCAACATGCAATAATAGATCAAGAAACAACTCCCTTCAGCTCATCCACTCTTCCTCTGGTAAGAAAGAGCAATTACACATTCAATAGAAAAGATACATAACCTCAAAACACCATCCAAATACTACATAATCTATTAGGGTCTTTGGAATACTCTGCACCCCAAACACATATTATTATAACTCAGACTATACTACTCTGCATTTTAAATAATAACCCACAGACTATTATAATTCCCTGTTATTATAAATCACTCAGTACCCCAAACAACCCTAGACTATTATAACTTCAAACTAAACAACTTTGCATTTTAAACAATATTATATAATTTCGCATCCTATTATAACTCACATTTTGTTATAACTCATGTTATTATAACCAACTCAGCGTCCCAAACAACCCCTTAAGTATTATCTAATTGTTTTCAATTTCAAAGGCAAGTAAAACATCTAAGTAATGGACCTCACATGGCCTCTCCACCTACCCAGAATGTTTGGTGTCAGGCAAATATTAACCATAGCAAGTGAATAAAAGTATCCATAATGTCAAGAATGTACATTTCAAGCACTCTAAGTCCAAGTCCAACTAGGCACGAATTGATGGAAAGGTTGGATGAATAACTCTATATAACAACCAAACAGAAGCTGGACCCCAGCAGGAGAAAAGGCAGACTTTGGGTGTCAAATACAGAGAATTTGAGAAATGGGCTGACAAGTTTCAGACCGAACAGATAAGTCATATCAGCATAATACAATCATCGGAATACTGCATTCATGAATAACAACTTATGTAACCAATACCCACTTGATCATTGTACTATCATCTCTTTCCCATTTTGTTCACAGCAGGACATATCTGGATAACGTATTGATTTCTGTCACTAGAGACAAAGTTATGTAGTTTTACACAACAAATAACAAATAAAGAGAAGAGATAAGATATCGCTCAAGCCCATAGACGAAGAACCTAGGAATAACATCGTCAATCTGAGCATAGCTCAACTAGTTAAATCATATATCCTCGCCAAGAGGTTAGAGGTTCTAATTCCTCCACGTCACATATGTTGTTGAACTAGAAAAAAAAAGACATAAATCTTCATTTGTGATAAACTTAGGTGGAGCAAAGAAGGAAGAAGGGAGCAATTACTCCTAGTTTACCTTAGGTTAAAAAATTAAATATAGAAGCTAAGAGTTAATAGTTTTTCGTCTAATATCTCCTCTAAATTTTTTGACATTTTATACACAAAGTTGCTGCCCCTCCTTAAAAAAATTGGCTCTGCTCGTGAAAATGGAATGATTACAAAATGTAGTCGTCAATGGAAATCCTCCATATGAGTCACTTGAGGATTTATTATGTTATCAATTATAAGCAACTCTACTGGCAAATCAGCAGAACCATAGCGATTCAATCTTTCCAATTTATATAATACATTCCAGAGTTGAAATTCAGAATCAGATAAGTTTACATAAGTTGAAGCTAACACCACCCATCCCCATAGTTCTAGAATAAGCCTAATCTATACCCGATATCCTTTCCATGAAATGACACGATCTAAAAGAATCGAAATGCCCATGAAAGCAAATCAATACAGCAATCAGGAAAAAAAAAAAGTAAAATCAGACACATCTCCTATATTTGTGGACTGATCCCAGAATGCAGTTACGCAATTGAGGGTAAACTATTGCATACGAAATGGATACAAAATGCAAAAGGGATTAAAAAAAAATGTGCCCAAATTAGAACAGAATCACAAAAGAAGAAATCGAGAAGAAAGAGAAGAGAAGAGAAGAACCGTGATGAGCATAAATATAGGCCTGCCTCCAAGAATAGATGTGATCCCCCGGTTTCAATTGCTCCCGCGAAATCTTATTCGACAGCACTCCCATCTTATGGGACTATAAAAAACGATCTCACTTTACGATTCCATCTGAAGGGCAGAAGAAATTTTTAGGGAGAGAGCTGAAGAAAGAGGAGAAAGCGAAATAGGAGGGGTTATGGAGAAGATCTAGCGGCGAAATGAAGCAAAACGAGTAAACAGAAAAGCAAACACTGTGACAATTGGGAACAAATCCAGAAAAGTGATCTTTACGCGGCGTGAGATTTGGTTTATGGGGTTGAGTTCTTTTTTGTTTTACCAACCATTATAATCGGTGACTTAATAACCCAACTCCATGGACTTGAGTTATTAACTCAACCGTACAGTACTTTCCGGCGGCGATCCGGCAACTTTCCGACGAAGGTCCGACGAGTCTCCGACGACGAGCCTCCGATGACGGTCCGACGACACTCCGACGACTGTCCGACAAGATGAAGAAAGTGGAGAAAAGAAGAATATGAGGAGAGTTTTGAACTGTGTCTTTAAGTTGCTAATACTCTAGTTTAAATAGACACCAAAAAGTCTTAATCCTTTTAGAACAAGGAATTCTAATCCTTTTAGACAAAGAAATCCTAAACAAACATCATTTTCTAATCCTATTCTGATTATCCAAGGATTCAAATTTAAAACAAATACAATTAAAGCATCTAATTTTATGGGGTGCCACAATATACCCATCTAAGAAAAACTTTCGTCCTCAAAATTGCTAGAACTTTACAACGGTCACATCTTCGAGTCATAATCTAAACTTAAACTCTAAACTACATTTGCACAAGAACAAAGAAGTCAAAAGCATAGCATAACAAGTGTCAACACACAATCAACTCAAATAACTTTAACTAGACTTCCTGAGGCTATAAGGATCGTTGCCTAAGATGTAGGCGAGTATGCAGAATCTAAGACTCATGTTCTGATAACAACTGTAACAACCCTAATTTTTCATACTCAAAATTTCCTAGGGACGTTACTAAGCAACATTGCCTACACCGAAAATTTCGGTAGCATAACGACGCTACTAGAACCTTGATGACATATCTAATATTTTGTAAATATGCAACTTCAATATGACATAAAATATTTAAGTATGTTGACATATTTTTAACAACTTCACAAGGTAAACTATTTATTCCATTCTAAAGATGTCCATGTATAACAATGCATGTGTTTAGACAAAATTAAATAAACACTCTTCATATGCAAAGTATTAATACTAAATTAAGACCTACCTAAATTAAAATAAAAAACTAGTGGTGAACATGTGCATAAAAAAAAAGAATAAAGTTCATATTGAAGAGTAAAAGTTCTAAATAATGAATCTTATTGGAAAATAAATATTGATATCAAACCCAATATCCATTACTTTTGCAAATACCCCTAACATACATTTGCTTACTTCTAATCCAATTTAATTACAACTTTGTTAAATAGGTTAAAATACCATTTTGTTCCTGGTAATTTGAGTTTCATATTATTTGAGTGGTTTACTTACAATAAAGCTTAAAATTAGTCTCAAGTTTGAAGTTTGGTTAAATAATAATAATAATTTTGATGTAAGGAAACACATTCAAATTTTCAAATGGTATGGAGTGAACTGCAACGCCGATAGAGAACTTTAAATTAGGGGGGAATTCGTATGAAAATTATTTTGAACACATTAATATTAGTTTAGTTACGTTAATGTTAGTTGAACAATAATTGACATGTACCTTTGATAAGGAGTCGTAGATTTGAATCCCCCTAACCATTAAATATTGTTCTTAAAAAATATATATTAGTTTAGTTATAATACTATTTTGGTTATATACCGTCTCATTTCATTTTTATGATTCACTGAAATTACAAAATTGAACTTTGAATAAAGTAGAGAGACTACTTTTAAAAATAGAGAAAAAAAAATCAGGAGGAGTTCCCACTATATTATATTTGTAAAATTAATTTATTAAACTATTTTGGATAGGTCGTAAGCAAGGAGTTCCTATGATTGAGTCACCGAAAAAGAAGCCACTGCTCATTGGTATATAGTAGTAATTTATCAATTCTTTTAAGTCTTTCTCAACTATACTTTCATATCCTCACGCGCCACTGCATGCACACTCTCTCTTCCTGCACCACCATACTTTCATATCCTCATGATCCCTCTCATTCAGATGTGGACTCGGTTCATTCATGTACCCATTTTCCTCGAATGTCACATCGTAATTCGACAATGTGGGTCCCACTTTGTTTGTATTTTACCGCCGCAATCCATCCATATAATCGAATTATACTCAAAATTGTCCTCAATATTCCATTACAAAAAATTATTACATGGGACCACGACAGCAATTTACATGAATTGTCTTTTCTCCCTCGTTCACATGGTGATTTTTGTTAATGTTCTCATACTCATTGCTCAAAACTCTTATCGATATCGCTAGCCATGAGTTTTAGCCCGATCATATTTTGATATGAGATCGATATCAAGATCGATAATATATATTTTTTATATTTTGATCAAGATAAGATTGTTAATATGAATATATTCTATATTTCTTCTTATGTATGAGTTTTGGTAGTCATATTTTGATTGGCATGAGACTATAATATATATTTTTATGCTTGAATTTTGGCCCGACTATATTTTGATATCGAGATCGTTAATATATTTTTTATATTTTGATCGTGATGAAATCGATATATATATTTTTGTGTGTGAATTTTGGTTAAACCATATTTTGATAGAAATGATGAAATCGACATCAATAATATATATTTAAAATCAATATCAATAATATTTTTTTTGTATGTGAGTTTTCGTAGTCATATTCTGATTTAGATAAGACAATAATATATATTTTTTATGCATCATTTTTAGATGAGACAATCATATACATTTTTTATGCGTCAACTTTGACCAAGCTATATTTTGATTGAGATGATTAGATCGATAATATATATTTTTTAGGCTTGAATTTTGGCAGTCATCATTTAATCATTTAATCAAGATGATGAGATAGATATCAGTATTAGAACACGATTAATTTGTTTATTAGTAGGAGGACATAATGGTAATAAAATGTAATTCTCCTTCATTTACAGTCCATTACGTTTACCCAAAATCTTATTACGTCTACGCCAAATCCATTATGGATTATAAACACACCCTTATTAGTTTTTAAAATAATATTATTTAAGATATTTTAACTTTTTAATATGGAAAGTTAAGTTGAATAGTAATTTTGACAATAAGTAATAAATAAATTTAGTCAACATACAAGTTATGAATAACTAAATAAACAATGGTAACATTCTCTTTGTGGTTAATTTTATGTAAAAGAATTTGTTTATATTTGTTGTAATAGTCTAAAAAAAATTTCATGAACACTCAAGTATTTATTCTCTAAACTAATTATGAGAAGAAATTTGAGTGGACAAATACATTAAAAATATTTTATTTATTATTAAAATGGCGCTCCTTATATAAATTATTTATTATTTATTACAAATTTTAGATTTACCAATTAAATACACTTTTAATACACTCATGTTTAATGCCCACAACTAACAAAAGCATAGTTGGCATCACTTGTGACTAAGAGGTCTTGGATTTGAATTGTTAAATGTTCAAATATTAACCTTGGTCGAAATGTTAAAGGTTCAAATTCCAACCTTCGAGTGTTATTGAAAATGTATTCTCCATCCATGTTACAACCTCGTTTAATTTTTCTATTTTTATTTGATTTTTTAATTATATATATATATGTATATACATGTCATTTAAAGTTTTATAGTTAATAGTGTTGGGAAAAAAACCTCCCACCACTAGGAATAAGCAGAAATAAACTGAGAAATTAAAAGATACCAACAAAATAAGAGACACAAGAATTTACGTGGAAAAACTCCAAACCCAGAGAAAAAAACCACGAACAGAAAGAAATTCCACTATGTGAAAAATTGTTACAATCACATAGAATTCTCTCCCTGACCCCAATTACAAAAAGCTTATACCACTCACACCCTTTTCCCCCTTTTCCTCACTCTCAGACCAGAGAATATAAAGAGGGAATTTAACCAGAGCTAGTACTCCAAGCTTAAAGTATTTCTAATTGGGATGCTTTGAAACCAAAGCCATAGACTCCTTTTATAGTGTCAGAAGCCCATCACTTTCATGCACCTTTCAGATGTGGGACAATTTCACTTCTAATATATTGCCAAAAAACCCAACAATTTCCACCTTGGCAAGATATTTGAAGAATCCACATCTCTTGCTGCATCATTGTCTTTACCGACAATCATAATCCTCAACACAGAGAACTATAACCTACTCCACCATAAAAGTAGACCACTTGGAATGCCACCTCCCAAGACTTTTCTTTTTCGTCACATGTCGATATACCCAAATTGAGATTTATGGTGCAACTTCCACTCACTTGGCTCACCCTAAGTTCTTCACCATCGACATAACTTCCACCACACACCTTGCATAGCCGCCAAGTCAATGCCCGTGTGCAAAACTTGTGGAACCGCTAACATCACATCCTCTATCATGGCAAAGCGGACATACCATAAGGATGAATTCTCTTTCTTCGTAAGATGTCACCATCTCCCCGACGAGAGAGACCATGTTAGCATCCGACCCAGAGCCTTTGACGAACTTGCTCATAGGACAATTCTTTTCATGTGTCCATACCGCTGCCTTCCCAACAATCTTTCTTTTGCACGAAGTCTTTCTTCTTCTTCTTCCAATTCCGCATTGTCATGCTAGACTTCTCGAACGTTTGTTTGGAACCACCACCGACTCCGCTGGATCACCATCACCGCTTAATTTTCCAGAACACCACAACTTGGTCTTCCCTTCAAAACCTTGTGTAACCCGTGATTGTAGCACATCTTTGACTTGCACTTGCCACAGGCCAAAGTTCATCTTTCCACAAATTTCTCCACATCAATCTTTACTGACTCATAAAGCTTGACATATCTCGCGCCTCTCCTAGTGAATCTGCAAATAGTGAACAACTATAACCCGCTTTCAAGAAATCTTTTCTCGATGTGGAAGCTCGCACAATGTCGCAACCACAGAGCATACTCGAAAACTCAAGAAACTACAAACCTAAAGCTCGATACCACTTGTTGGGAAAAAACCTCCCACCACTAGGAATAAAATGTAAATAAACTGAGAAATTAAAAGATACCAACAAAATAAGAGACACAAGAATTTACGTGGAAAAACTCCAAACCCAGAGAAAAAAACCACGAACAGAAAGAAATTCCACTATGTGAAAAATTGTTACAATCACATAGAATTCTCTCCCTGACCCCAATTACAAAAACACTCTCCCAAAGCTTATACCACTCACACTCTTTCCTCACTCTCGGACTGCAGAATATAAAGAGGAATTTAACCAGAGCTAGTACTCCAAGCTTAAAGTATTTCTAATTGGGATGTTTTGAAACCAAAGCCATAGGCTCCTTTTATAGTGCCAGAAGCCCATCACTTTCATGCACCTTTCAGATGTGGGACAATTTCACTTCTAATATATTGCCAAAAAACCCAACAAATAGTTTACATAATTGTGTATGTTTGAATTATATAAAATTAACTACTTAAATGACTAACAAGAGCATAGCTTAACGACTCTTCAAATTCTCTCGCCCCCAATTGTTGATGTACTAAAAAAACTACTTGAATGAAGATTTTTGTGAATAATTAACAATCTAATTGAACATGAATAGATATTTCTCATGGAAAGTTAGGTTCTCTTTGGTAAGCAATCTGAAAACATAATTTTGAAAATAAGGGATTCGATGAAAACAAAATTGTATTTCATGTTTTCAGATATGTGTTTGGTAGTAGATTTAAAATTTTGATTCAATTCTAAAAAGTTGTTTAAAGTGTATCCTATAACATATTTATAAATCATGAAATTAGTTGTAATTGCAAAATTAATTATTAGATTGAATATAAACCATTATTAATTAATTTATGAACATGATTTTTATAAATTTTATAGAATTATCATTTTATAATATAATATTATATAATTTGTAATATATTATATTATTCATATTTTAATTTAACAAAAGTAAATTGAGTTCATAACATGAAAAATTTTATTTATTAATATTTTATTTTATTTAATATAATTCTGCATTTTTAAATTTAAATTCAGAATCCAGATACAGTGAAAACATAAAAATGTTGTTTTCAGAATTTCTTCTATTTGGATCACAAAATCCGAAAACAGTTTTCAAAAACACATCTATCAAACACGTATTCACTGAATTGAGTGAATCCGAAAATATAAAACAGAATCTGAATTGCATACCAAATAAGCCCTTAACTATTTGAAAATTTATCAAAAAATTTATTTGATTCAATTGAGATTGAAAAAAAAAATAATAATGAGAAATAATTTTCTGCGGAGATCGATGAACATCTCTAGTTGAGTTATGCTCAATTTCTTCATCTACTTTTACATACCATATATTATTGATCATAATAAAAAAACTAGAAGTATTTCAAAATATCGTATTCAAGGAAACAAATTTTGATAAAATTTATTGAGATTGCACAAAATTGTTAACAAATTGAAATTAAGGTATCTGTGGATATAAAAAGGGTTGTGGGGTGTTTTTGTGAAAGAAAATTGTTTGAAAGCAATGAAAATGCAAAGGGATTCAAGAATGTTTATGCTCATTTGGAAAGAAAATGCAACTAGAAAACAATTGCAATCTTAACTAACACAAGAAACTAAGTAAATTGAATTCAACTCCTATTCAACCTTTTATAAAGTATCTTTAGGAGACTAAGTGATTAAACCTATATTTCTATAGTTAATCTAACTTAGATATTTTGACGCACAACTCTAGTGGTTTTGGAGTCTCGCCTTATGTCTAGAGTCGATGTTTTAGAACTTATGTCTAAGTCTTTTCTTCCATTGCTTTTGAAACATCCACTTTCCTTAACCCTTTCGGTATTAAGTTAAAGTTTGACAAGCAGCACTAGAAGGCCAACTAGGATTTACCCAACATTGAACTCACCAAAAGCAAAATAAGTTCAAGTGTTAGCTAGATTGTTTTTGCTATGAGCCTTACATATTTCATCTATGTCATTTACAAACTTGAATTACTAAGGACTTTTAACTCTTCATGATAAAATTAACAAAACACAGTGAGGTTAAAGTGAGGAAATCATTCAAACAAAAGAGAAATGAAAAAAAAAAACTAAACTAAACTACTAATAGCTTAAACTTATATCAGGAATTCTTTTGCTAATGGAGTGCTTTGTATTTAAGCTGAAAAGGAATTCAAACTTTAATTTACTGCTAAAATATGAAGAACAAATAGTAGTTAAATGTTAAATTAAAGAATAGAAGCAAAACAAAAAAATTACAGAATTCAACTGGATCAAACTACACGAAAATCTATTTCTCTTCATTAATCGAACAAGGGAATCGTAAAAGAACAATAATACAACAAATAACTACTGAAAATGGAAAACATAAATTACAGACAACTTGAAAGAAACCCCAAAAATAAAAACGGAAATACTCTTCGAAACCAAGCTCCCTTGACGGCTTTCTTCTCCAAAATATATAGGGACTTCATGCTAGGGTTTCCTTCTTGGTTGATAGACAACTACAACTCATAATTTAGCTGACTTTCGTTGGTGATTTTCTTCCTGAAATCCCTCGATTTTCATTTTTCCTTATTCTCTAGATATGCCAAAATTGCATTGCTTTTGCATTATGTCAAAACCTGCATTAAAACATTAAGTTTGGATTTTCTTCTTCTCCTGTTCTCTTTTCTTAACTTAGTTTATGGGTCTTCAAATCATACTGTCAATAAATTCAACCCTTTTTTCTAATTTTCATCCAATACCATGAATAAAAATCACAAACCTAACTAAGTTTAGAGATCAAATAATCATCCTAAATAAGAATTATTAGTTGTATTTTAATATTTAAACCTCGCATAACAAATTAATCTTTATAAATAGTTTACAATTTTTTTAAAGATCCCATTATGCATTATTTTGGACCTAAAGAATAAGTTCAAAAAGGAAAAAAAGAAATGGGGGCAATGAGAAGAATGACTAAAATCTAACAAGGTTGAAAAATAGCTACAAATCTATTTTTTCTAAAAAATGTCGAAACTTAATTTTTAATTATTTTGTTAACTATTGTTGGACATAAATGCCCTACCTATTTTTTCTCAATCAAATGAAATCTTTAAAAAAAAAATCTACATTTTCTCCCTTATAACAAGGGAATGAAATTTAAACCAACAAAACTATATTTTCTCTTTTATAAAAACCAAATAAAATCTTAAAAAATAGACAAAACATAAAGAAGAGAGATTATGATTTTTTGTTAGACGCAATTAACAACTTTAATTTTCCTTTAACACTTCCAATTAACTTCCAATTAACTCCATTAATTTTCCTTCAACACTTCCAATTAACTTCCAATTAACTCCAATTAAACTAGAACACTAGATTACGTCGTCATAAAACTATTAACAACAAGTAAAAACACATAAATTAGAGATACCAAAAATGAAAACAATGGACTTAATCATGTAAGTAAATATAGATGATTATAAATGTATCTATCTTATTGTGTCTATAATATGTCTCTACCTCCAACGGATTCCAAGAAATGTTTATATGTTTGAGCTTCCCAGTATTTTCACTTATCTACTAAAAGTGAGTAGGAAAACAAGATTTAGAATTCCTAAATCACAATCATCACCTACCAAATGTTGATTAGTGGTAAATAGGAATAATTATTCTATTGTCCACTATTAATGATGTATTTGAAAACCTCATCGTCTCTTCCAATGAACCATGTTTTTTTTTACATATTCGAGTCCTAAGAAATGCCATGCATTTAAACACTTATCCCCATACCGATTGTCTTGCTAAATGATTTCGAGGTCCCCTAGTTGACTTATTCAAGTACTCATTTGCCATCTCCAGTTAGTCGTTTTCTTCCATTGCTTAATTTTTTTTATACTTAGATGCATTCAACCAAATCTTTTTTTATGATATATATATATATATATATATATATATATATATAATTAGTTGAACTTGAATTTTTTTTTCAAAATCGTTATTTTCTTTCAAAATAAAATCTAAGAGTTAGTTAAAGGTAATAGATATGATGATGACATGACTGTATATATGAATGCTCATCAAGGGTATTTTGAGAAATCAACATTATATTAACCACCTTTTCCTAAAAATGAGTAGACACAAACACAATATTTAAATTATTTTAGACATATTTCATTCACCTCTTTTAATTGTAGACATTATTCACAATTTTTCAAAAGAAATCAAGAGCAAAACCAAGGTGAAATAGGCCCAACAACGAAGGAACTCAAAAAACACAAGAGACCTAAGTTAGAAAATATATATAACAAAAATGGGCAATTAGAAGAATGACTAAAATCTAATAGTGCAAGTTGAAAAATAGCTACACATCTATTTTTTCTCAAAAATGTCTAAACTTAATTTTTAATTATTGTGTTCATTAGTATTAGACGTAAATGCCCTGCCTATTTTTTCTCAACCAAATGAAATCCTAAAAAAACAAATCTACATTTTTCTCTCTTATAACAACCGAATGAAATTTAAACGAACAAAAAGAAATAAAATCCTAAAAAATAGATAAAACAAGAGGATGAGAGATGATGATTTTTTGTTAGATACAATTAACAACTTCGATTTTCCTTCAACACTTCCAATTAACTCCAATTAAATTAGAACATTAGAATACGACAAACTATTAAAAATAAGTAAAAACACACAAATTAGAGATGACCGAAAATGGAAACAATGGTCTTAATTGAGTAAGTAAATATAGATGATTATAAACGTATCTATCTTATTTGTATCTATCATATGTCCCTACCTCCAGATTCCAAAAAATGTTTATATCTCCAAAGCCTCACACTTTCGTTGACCGTCAAACATAAACTCCACCTACATTGAGGTATATACAGATACTTATTCGACCCGATTAAATTCAATTAGGTATTTTTACTTATTTATTGATTCCTCTTGACCACATACGAATTCTTTTGATGTATTTCTCGTGATTACTAGTTCCTTTAGACTTATCTCGTTCCTGTGTATATTAGTATCTACAATACAATATCAATGACAAAGCAACAATCCTTCTACATCCCTTTCGATACCCCGACCTATAATATATAAGGACTTCTTTTAATGGTATTTCCACGTACTTAGTAGTTTCTTTAGACTTACCTCGTTCTTGTATATATTAATATCTAGACCATAATGTCAACGACAAAGCAACAATCCTTATATATCCCTTTCGATACCGCATCCGACCAAGATCTCTATCCTCAGGTATTTTCACAACCAACACCTACCAAATGTTGATTAGGAAAAAATAAGAATAATTATCCTATTATCCCATTAATGGTGTATTTGAAAACCTCATTGTCTCTCTCTTCCAATGAAACCTATTTTTGTTTATAGGTTCGAGTCCTAAAAAATGTCATGCATTTAAACTCTTATCTTCATACCTTTACACTTGAGATCGAGAATTATCGATTGTTTTGCTAATCTTTTTCCGCATACACACACATATATATATATATATAAATAGTGGAACTTGATTTTTATTTTTTCAAAATCGTTATTTTCTTTCAAAATAGAATCTAAGACTTAGTTAAAGGAGATAAATATGATGATGACATGACTGTATATATGAATGCCCATCAAGGGTATTTTGGAAAATCAACATTATATTAACCTCTTTCTAATATGGGGTAGCCATAAGCACAATATTGAAACTATTTTAGACATATATATTTCATTAACTTCTTTTATTTATAGACATTCCTCACAATTTCCATAACAAAAACAAAAGAAGAAGAAAATAATTTAGGCAACCCAATTCATCTCCCTTGGGGGGGCTCATTGGCCCAGTTGAGTTTTCTCATGACCCAATTCAAGAAGAAAACAAGAAAACTCTAAGGGCATGTTTGGTATGCAATTCGGATTCTGTTTTATGTTTTCTCATTCACTTGAATTCAATATGAATATGTATTTAGCGATGTGTTTCAAAATCATTTTTTGATTATGAGATCCAAATAGTAGAAATTCTGAAAACAACATTTTTATATTTTTATTGTATCCAGATTCTGAATTTAAAATTTTAAAATGCAGAATTATATTAAACAAAGATAAAAATCTTAATAAATACAATATTTCATATTATAAACTCAATTTACTTTTATTATATTAAAATATGTATAATATAATATATTATAATTACATAATATTATATTATAAAATGATAATTCTATAAAATGTATAAAATCATGTTCATAAATTAATTAATAATGACTTATATTCAATTTAATGATTAGTTTTGTAACTATAACTAAGTTTATGATCTATAAATATGTTATAAGACACACTTTAAATAACTGTTTAGAATGAAATCAAATTTCTAAATCTGCTACCAAACACATATCTGAAAACATGAAATACAACTCTGTTTTCATTGAATCCCTTGTTTTCAAATTTCGGTTTTCAGATTGCTTACCAAACAAACCCTAAGTTATTCCTCATATAATTATTATTTTATAACCTCATGAGGTAAGCTCTTCTTTATACTATAAACCTTTGCTACACTCCAAATTCTTTGATTGACTTAAGCATCAAAAAGTCTCTGTGACAAGTACTACATCGGTGTGCAAATCTTTCTTTTTTGCAAGTCACATTTTCTCATAAAATACAAATTTACGATTGGTGCACGTGAAGGTCATGTGAGATCTCTCCCTGTTTGGATTTTGGCATCAATAGTTCTGGTAGTACTTTGAATTGATATATTATGCTAATTTGAGTATAGTTGAATAAATATGTGATAATTATCCAAAGAAGAGTCATTATGGTTAGAAAGTGGTGTTTACAGGAGCATTTTAGTATATTTTGTGTTTAGAATCTTTCAATCTTAGAGCTTTTGCATTTGATATTTTATTGAGTGTTGGATAATTGAGTTTCTTATGTTGAAATTTAGGTAAAAAAAATGCAAAAATGGAAGGAACATAATCATTATGCAATGCAAGAGATTGAATTGAAGGATGTCGGAGGTTATCAAGTTCGTTGGAGCATATTTTTGGACATGAAGTTAATGGGGGAAGTCGCACGTGTAACACTATTCGTTAAATTAGTTGGATCAGAATATTCTAAATTAGATGCAAAAGTATGTGGGAGAGCATCACGTACAATGTAGTTGCCTCGTAATAACCGTTGGATGTGGATTCAATAATTTTCATGCCCCTAATAATCGTTCGATATAAAGTTAAAATATTTCTCTCTTTTCATCCAACAGTGAAAAATTGTCGGCCACTCAACCCTTGTTTTCGCAAATAGACAAAACTTTAAATTGAGAAGCAATCGTTTTTAAAAGGGATAAAGGAGAAAGACACAAGAAACAACAGAGATTAGTGAAGTTGTGACAGATCTTGTCAACAGAGGAAATAATTTTGTCAGAGATGTGGTAGCAACACCAACAACGAGCTTCTTCTCCGAGGTGAAGGTAATCAGAATGATTGTTACTTTAATTTTAGTTTATTTTCATTACAACATAATATAGGTTTGTTACTGTTTTATTTTATGGTGAAGACTATCAGAATGATTGTTATTAGTTAATTAATTTCATAGTTGAAGATTCATTTGCTTTTCTAGAGCTATTAATGTTTGAACTAAACTCCGTCTAGTCAATCGAGTTGCAATAGCGTTTCTTTGATATTCGGGAGGATTAGGAGAGGCTGAGAGCTCGAGAATCACATTAATCTTAACTAGGTTAGAAGAAACTTCTAAGTGGGTTGATTAGGGATATTAGTTCACCTAATGCATGTAAAAACAACTTGTAATAACATGAGAGTTTAATAGGTGTTAAAATGTGGCTATTAGGCGTTCAGGGGAGGGAACCTGTTTTAGTTTATAATACAAGCCCCTTTCACATTTATTCATCTACTCTCTCTTTTGATATTCTTTCATGGTCTGTTTTAGCATTTATATCTCCTTATTTTGGTTATCTTTCAGTTCTAAGTGATTAATTATAGTGGTTGTTAAATTACTAATCCCTGAGGAAAACGATAATTATTTACTTAATTACTACTTGCCACAATATTTTGTATACCCTTACACAAAATACGGAAATTACACATTTAGCATGTATCAATTGACATTTATTACTTTCTTTAATATTAAAGAATTGTGATCATTCTCATTTATGAGGATTTTTTTACCCTTAAACTAGGTTATTCTTGTCATTTTTGTATATGTTGATGATGAAAGAACAAGCCTAAGCCTAAGATAGATATTTGAGATCGAGATTCCTCAACACGATTTCAGCCCTACAAATTGACTCAAGGCTATAGAAAGGCAATTAAGGAAACCCTAACCCACGAAGCTTATAAAAAGAAGAGAAGAACCAATGCAACTAGAGTTTGGGTTTTTCGCACACAAAGGCTTCGTTTAATTTTCTGCTAATTCGTGCATCCATAGTTGTTGTCTTTCTTATTTTTCTAGAAACCCTTAAATTTGATACCACTCATTAAAAATACTATACGATGCATTACAACTTGCTTTTATTCTTTTTCCTTTTTAAATGGTTTGGAATGGGATAAAGGATATCATTCGCTCGATTGGGTTTTTTCTAGTTCACCTAAGTACCATAGATACTGACGTTTGATTTTATTTAGATAAAGAAATGGGATGAGGGTGAAATTAAAAACAAAAAAATTAAAGTAAGTGAGAAAATCAATGAGAATAAAGATTTAATTTCACCAATTTGATTCATGATTTAATCAAACTTAATGTAGGTAACAACAAACATGCCACATTTCTAAATTCATTATTGACTCTCACGAGTGCAATTAAGTCACAAGCAAATTAAGAAACCAATATTTCTATTTAGTTTTACAAACATGCAAGGTCTTAAGTCCAATTCTTTTAACAACTTCGCTAAAGCAATCATAGATCACTTAATTTTAGATTCACTTTAGTCATGTAATTAAGGTCCATTCTAAATCACCTCTCCAAAGTATAAGATTTAGATACAACAAGACTCCATCTATGACGAGTTGATCAAAGCATTAAGCAGGTAATTACATGAATGGAAAATAAGGATTAATAAGCATTCAACTAATTAAATAATAAAAATTCAATGGGTACATCAATCTCCCAGAACAAAGAGTTTAGTTATCCATAATCAAAGAATAACTAGACAATCTCATGCTAAAATTTAATTATGACAAAATTACAAAAAGTGGAAGAAGACAAATCAAATTTGGCAGGGCGATATCCCATCTCTCATATTATCTCTACTATTTTGAGCCTTGAAAATCATCCTTTTAAGCTCATGAGTCGTCCACAAAAACTCTCTCAATTCACAACTTTGTTCTACGACAAATTTCCCAAACGCATTTCCCAAAAATAGCTCCAAACTTGTGTATATTATATTTAGGGAGAGCAACATTGAGATGTTGCCCAATTATGTATGTAAATTTAACCAATTAACTAGTAAAAGTAGCAAATTAAACCTTAAAAATGGCTCACTGTATATGTTATCGATGATATGAAAACTTAAATTTGAAGATAAGTGATTCAATGAAAATCATAGTTGTATTTCATGTTTCCGATGCTTTTTTATATGTGTTTGGTAGTAGATTTAAAATCTGGTTCCCAATTTTATAATTGTTCAAAACGTACTTGATAATATATTTATAATCTATAAAAATAATTCTAGTTACAACTAAATATTAGGTTGAATCTCAACTATTATTAATAAATTTATGAGCGTGTTTTATCTTCTAAATTTTGTGCAATTATTATTTTACAATATCATATAATTTATAATATATTATATTATATACATATTTTTTTTAGTACATTATCAATTGGGAGTGGGGAGATTTGAACCATTACCTTTTAGTCATGAGTCTTGATGCCAACTATGCTCTTGTTGGTTATTATATACATATTTTTTTAATTTAACAAAAATGAAATAATTTTATAACATGAACTATTATATTTACCAAAATTCTTACCCTTTTAAATATAATTTTGCATTTTAAAATTTAAAATTTAAAATTTAGATACATTAAAATCATAAAAATATTGTTTTTCAAAATTCTCACTATTTTGGATCATAAAATCTAAAAACAATTTTAAAAAACAAATCTCTAAAACGCATATTCATTCAATTTTAGTTAATCTCAAAATATAAAACATAATTTAAATGGCATTCAAAACAGGATCTAAAATTTTTAAAACCAAAACTAGTAACCCGAAAAAAACATACCTCCAAACAAATCAAAACGAACAAAATCTATCCAACTTTAATGTTTTTGAAACAAAAATCTATGCAAATTAAACTGACCTGACATTCTACTTTTGATTTGGTAGTTTTTTGTTTTCGTTTTTTTTTTTTTTGGTAAATATGAGCATAGTCACTCATTTTCTTAAGGTCAGAAATTCAAATCTCTATGTTCTATCTTTGTTGTACTAAAAAAATATTTGTTTTTGGTTCAGCTTGCAATTATATCCACTACGCGACACGCAAGTGCACGTGATCAAAGTAATATAAAACTGAAAGTATTCCAGAGTATCGAACCCACAGAGAACAGATTTTAACAAATCTTATTTGGAAGACAAACTATGCTAGCGAAAATGCAAGTATGGTAACCGAGATTTGTAAAGTTGTTTTGAATGTATCTAAGCTACTGAAAATTAAGGAAATTCAATGATTAAAAAGAAGAGGATTCAAGTTGCTCTCGCCCTTTCAGATAAAATTTGTCGAAAATGCAGTATCAATTGTGTCAACATAAACCTAAGTAAATCGGATTTGACTCCTATTCGGTTTTGTTATATGTCTATGGCTAATTGAGCTTAGATAATTCGGTGCACTACCCTTGGGTCATGAGTCTCGCCCTATGTCTAGGGTCGAAGTTTCAGATCTTACGTCTAAGTTCTTTCCTCCATTGTATTTATGAGATCTGTTATCCCTTAACCCTTTCAGTATTAAGTTCTAACTTGGTGAATAAATCCTAGTGATCGGCTAGGGTTACCCAAATTACATTCGATAAAAACAAACATAGAATTAGTTTTCGACACAATTACTTTGCTACTTTAAGCTTGACATTTCTCTTCTAGGGCATTCATAACTTGAACCCCTAAAGAGGATTTAGCTCATAATGGAAATGAAGAAAAATAGAAAATTAATAATTAAAAACTTCATACTTTTTTAAAATTAAAAAAAATGATGAAAGTGAAAATAGAATTAATCTACAACCTACTTGTTACTGTCTAAATGCTTGCTTCTAGATTTTAGTGATGAAATAAATAAGGAAAGTAAAACAGTAAAGGAAAACATAAACACTCATAAAAAATGCTTAAAGACTCACGAACACTTTATTGCATACGAAAGGTAAGTACAAGAACTTAATCCTACTTTGATTCTAACCGAAATGAACATAAAAACAACATTAAATGGAAGAAACGATTCTCATAAAAAATAAACAGCAACTAAATTCAAAAACCTAAAGCATAAAACAGTAGCTAAAATCCTAACTTCCTTGTTTGATCGATTCTAACAACCCGTGAATAGGTTATGGATCTTCACCTCCCCATTTTCGTGAAAAAGTGATCAACCTTAGGAAGATTACATGACTAAAAGATGAAGAAGAAGTGCTAGAAAAATAGAGAAGAAGAAAGAATTGCACTCTCTTTCGTATATCTCTCATATGTTTCATTTTGATTCCTAAAAAATAAAAATAAAAAATTTCATTTAGATCATTAAGAGAGATTAGGATGTGTTTGGATTGTCTTTTGTTTAGTTTTGAAAAGAAAAATTATTTTCATAAAATTGGTAGTGTTTAGCAACCATTCAAAATGATTTTTTTAAAAAACGAGTTTAAAAAATAAGTTAGTCATTTTGAAAAACGAGTTTAAGAAATAAGTTATTTTAGATGAAACACTTAAATTCAAATTATAGAAAAAAATATTTTTAAGTGCTTTATTGAGACTCTCCCTTCTACTTTTTTCATCTACTGTCTTCACTTCCTCATGTCCGTCGCTGCCCATCACTGGCAACCACCGACAACCGCCACCGTCCATCGCCATCTCATTGTCGATGCCTGTGAATCAATCTACTGACCACTGCGACCAGTCATGTATAGTATTTTAAATATAAATTTGAAGTTATCAATTCAAAATACTTAATAGTTGTCCTTTTATAGTACTTTACCATTAGTAAAGAAATTTTGAGTGTGAGCGATCTAAACAAACTTGCGTATAAAGAAACTTTTTGAGAAGATGTAACGAGACATATAAATTTTAAATCATTTTTATAAAAGATAGTTTTAAAAATGTATGTTCGAAAAACACTTTTTCGCATACAATACAAGCATGTCTTTATTTTGGGAAAAAAGTTATTCTCTTTTGTAGAAGAGTGTGGGATTTCTAAGAGAAAAAAAAGACATCAACCTTAACATCTACGACAAGGAAAAAGAAATTCGTGAAAGAAGACTCGTCCAAACTTAGAGGAGGTTTTCTTTAACCAAAGAAGATATCCAACCCCAAAAATTGGACATTCTAAGTTGAGAAGGAAGCTATATATATATATATCAGTACACAAGTTTCTAAAAATACTAGTATTTCCTACGTGCCACGTTGTACTTTTTTTTTAATATCATAATAAAATTCAATTATATATGGATTTCATTTTCAATAAACAAAAAATAGTAAGTTTCAAATTACAAAATGGAGATGCAATATTAAAATACATTTTATTATTCCTATTAAAAAAAATATTGTGTTTAATTGTATATAATAGATATGCTCGGCTTATGAATAACTGAGGGTAAGTTCACATGTTGCTAGTTTAAACAATTTTAATATATATACATTAAAGTAATTTTAATTTAAATACTCAGTGTGTACTTGGTTACATATTATTAGAAAAATAAGTTTAATCGCAACTTTGTTTAGTTGCATAAAGTTATTCTACCAACGTCAAACAACATAAAGATAATAAGAAATTTAAATTTAAAATAAGATTATTGTTCACACGAGATTCCACCAAACAAATGGAAATGAGACACGTGTAATGAACTTTAATTTGTATTTGTCTAAATATAGTGGATTACAATCTCTATTGTTTATTCTCCGATTCTTTGTTGGTAGCTTGTTGAAGCACTTTAGCTTGTAGCTTGTTGATGATTTTCGGCTTATAACTTGATGAATATCTTCGGCTTTGTAAACTTGTTGAAGGTATTCAAAGTTTTCTAATGTTTAAGGCTTTGGATTTAGTTCATAAGATTTGATCCTTAACAACTTAAAGAGTCTTCTAATCTTTGCTTCTGAATTCTCTCCTACTTGTATGCTTTTCTCGAGGATTGAAGAGTTTATTCTCGAGATCGAAGCTGCAACAGATTCTTCATATTCGAAGTGATGTTCCTGCAACGGATTCTTCATATTCGAAGTGATGTTCTTAATCTTCAAAACAATGTTCTTCGTTCAGGAAGTATTTGATATTCAAGAGTGCAAAGAGTCTTCTAGTTTGTGAATTCTCTCTGGATTTTCTTTATAAGTCTTCAACTTGAGAATCTTGAAAATGAAAGATGAGGGTCCCTATTTATAGAGTTCTTATGGGTGTCCAGGTGGGCTTGGACCTGGGTTGGACCTGCTGCTTATTGGGTCAACCACTTTGGACTGAGTTAGGCTGGCTTTGGGCACCATTTTGGACTGAACCAGCTTTTTGGGCTTGTTTGATTTAGGCCTTATGTCCTGGACCGGACGTGATTGATTTTGGGTCTTCATCTCAGGACTGGGCTTGGATTTTGCTAATTGAGCCTTTAATTTGAGTTTTTGTCTACCAAATTTTAAGAACCCTAATTGTGTAGTTGGATTTGTCATAATTTAATTTATGGATCATTGTAATTTTAATTAATTCCCATTTAAATATGTTTTGTCATCAATGTTGGGTAATAACGTGACAATTTTAGATTTAATTCCAACAATTATATAATTTTATCATTCTTGAGTTTATTATAATTTTTTTAATGTGAATTTTGTAGTTTTTTTTTCCTTCAAATATGAATATTTTTTATTAGTTATAAACTTATAGAGCGATTGACCGGAAATTCTTTAGAATAATTGGATTTTTTTTTTTTTGCTTAAAATGATTGTTAATCAATCAAATTATTTTAAAAATAAAAAGAATGTATGAAATATCTCAAATTAGCTTTGTTCATATATAAATAGTTATGCAATATTCTTTTACAATGATAGAAATTGATATCTAAATATAAAATATGAACCATGCCCATCATTTATTATTATGGAATAATTTATATCTTACTAAAAATTAAAATAATTTATTTATTTCTAATTTGCAAATGTTATTATCCAATCACATCATCAAATATTAACTATTTTTTAATTATTATTACTATACGCCTTAATTTTCTTAATTTTCATAAAATAGGTCTTAGAAATTAGTGTGAAAATAAGTGAAACAAACAAATTTAAAGGAGTCTAAAACTTTTTACCTTCTTAACATTTTAATATTATATAATTAATATAATAAGATTAAAAAAAAATTAATCGCTGCGGAGGCATTTATGTTGTCTCACGCTACTTTAATAAATTTTAGTTTATATTTTATTGTCTCATATCAACCTCACATATTACTGAAATAAAAATATACGATGAGTTACACATTTTTTAAATCGTATTATGAATTATAATTAAAAGAAAAAATATTTAAGTACATTAAATATATTTATCATCACTAATAATTTATTAATTTATTATTTATAATCAATCATCCCTCAAATTTAAGAAAACAATTATATAACACCATTAGAAGAAAAAAAGAGTGTTCTTTTTTTTTTTTAACCCACCCATAAGATAAGAGGGCATAAACTTCTAGAAAGGGAATGAGAAACAGAGTGGGAAGAAAATTTGTACGTTAGCTGAACAGGGATGAGAACAAATTTATCTTTCCCTTTCCCACCCCGTTTCCCGTGGGAGTGATACTTGGTGACTTGTAACTTATTGTTTTTTTTTTAATATATATAGGAATCATGTGTTATGAACGATGATGAATAAAGGAGGGAATTAAGGTCTGTTTGGTAGGCAATCTGAAAACAGAAACTTGAAAACAAAGGATTCAATGAAAATAAAGTTGTATTTCATGTTTTTAGATATGTGTTTGGTAGCAGATTTAGAAATTTAATTTCATTTTAAACAGTAGTTTAAAGTGTGTTCTATAGTATATTTATATATCATAAAATTAGTTATAGTTGCAAAAATTAAATATTAAGTTGAATATAAGACATTATTAATTAATTTATGAACATGTTTTTTTAATATAATATTTTATATTTTATATTATTTTATATTATACATATTTTAATTTAACAAAGTAAATTAAGTTTATAAACATGAAATATTATATTTATTAATATTTTATCTTTGTTTAATACAATTTTGCATTTTAAATTTTCAAATTCAGAATCTGGATACAATGAAAACATAAAAATGTTGTTTTCAGAATTTCTACTATTTGGATCACAAAATTCGAAAACAGTTTTTGAAAACACGTCTCCCAAACACATATTCACTGAATTCAGTGAATCCGAAAACATAAAACAGAATCTGAATTGCATACCAAACAGACCCTTAAAGATTTGTTATATTTAAATGATTTGAGACTATGTTGTAATATTATTTTTTTTTAATGACTTTGATATTTTGAACTTTGAACCATATGATATGGTTGAACATTTGAACTATATTTTTGGGTAATTATCTTAATTTTATATGCACGTGGAAAAGTATTAGAATTATACTTAGTAAGCAAACGGTGTTAGTTTGGTTAGTTTTTACTTACTGTTAAATGTTGTTAGTCAGTTGTATAGCTTGGCTATATATATGCCACTCATTTCATTAATAAAGCGAGCAAATCTTATTTACGAAGGTTGTTTTAACATGGTGTCAGTTGGAAAATAATTCTCTGAAACCTTTCGTTTTTCTTTTGCCCTAACTTGTCATGGTTGAGCACGATGGCTCTTCTGAGTCAATTCTTCTGTCATCCTCTGGCCACTCCGTTCTTGAGCTTTATGTTAACCCATACTTTCTTCATCATTATGATAGTACGAGTGTCATTCTTGTTTCGAATCCCCTCACTGAGACAAATTTCAACTCGTGGAGTCAGGCGATGATCATCAGGTTAACTGTCAAGAACAAGTTTGGTTTTGTTAATGGTGATATTCCTTGACCGACCGGTGAGCTCCTTAATTCTTGGATTATATGTAATAGCGTTGTTACGGCTTGGATCTTGAATTCATTGTCGAAAGAAATTTCTGCTAGCGTCAATTTTGCTGATTCTGCGCGCGAAATCTGGCTTGATTTATAAGAGAGGTATCAACGGAAGAATCGACCCCAAGTGTTTCAATTATTATGAGAACTATCCAATTTACAACAGAATCAAGATTCAGTGACTACATATTTCGCCAAATTGAAGACACTTTGGAATGAACTTGTATCTTATCGACCTTCCTGTTCTTGCGGTAAGTGTTCTTTTGGTGGAGTTAAAGATTTAGTTCGATACTTCCAAACAGAACATGTCATGACCTTCCTTATGGGGCTCGATGAGTCTTTCGCTCATGTTCGAGCGCAACTTCTTCTAATGGAGCCAGAACTTTCTCTTAATCACACTTTCTCTCTAATTGTTCAAGAGGTTGAACAACGTGTGATTCCGTTTGTGTCTACTTTTCCGGCCAACTCTATTTTGTCTGCCTCTGCTTTACTTGCGAAGAATGTCACTTCTCAATCAACCTCTCGTCCTCCGAGCAATTCCTCGAAGAAAAAGGAGAAGCCTATTTGTACTCATTGTGGTATTCAAGGACACACGGTTGAACGTTGTTACAAACTACATGGTTATCCTCCAGGGCATCACAATTATCAGAATTCCTTTGTGAAGCCAGATAATTCCAATTCGTCATCTTCTTCGGATGCCCTTGCTTCTCTCACCAGTGAGCAGTGTCAAGGCTTATTGACATTGCTGCAATCGCATCTTCACAAGGCCAAGTCTGTCTCCTCTGGTGTTTCCGGTATTTCTGATACTGCACATGTAGCAGGTACATGCTCTCCGGACCATTCTTTTGTTCCCTTTCATTGTTGGGTCGTTGATTCAGGTGCTTCCACACATATCTCTTACTCACGAGATTATTTTACTTCATTATGACGTGACTGGTGTTACAGTTTCTTTACCAAACCATGAACGTGTTCTTGTTGATTTTGTTGGTGATGTCCGCCTTAGCGATGATCTTTTATTGCAAGATGTTATGTATATCCCGACTTTTCGGTTCAACTTGCTTTCTATCAGTGCCCTGATGACATCTCTCCATTTCTCTGTACATTTTACTGGTATGTCTTGTGTCATTCAGGACAAGTCTTGTTCGAAGACGATTGGCAAGGCTGACTTATGGCAAGGATTGTATCTGCTCTCAGCCACGCCTCAATTGCACATAAATTCGGCTGTTTTATCATGCTAAGTCACTGCTCCAAATTGGCATAACCGAATGGGCCACCCCTCTGCTCGACATCTTCAAGCCTTGAAGTCTATTTTACATGTTGATTTTGTTGATCTGTCATCTCCTTGTATGGTTTGTCCCTTAACTAAACAGTGTCGATTGTCTTTTCAATCTCACCTGCACTTAGCTATGTTTGACCTTGTCCATTGCGACATTTGGGGTCCTTTTCAAACCCCCACCTATAAAAGTCATTGTTTTTTCTTAACGATTGTTGATAATTTTTTAAGGTTTACTTGGGTTTTTCTCATGAAGAATAAATCTGATGCTTTATCCATCGTCCCCTTGTTTTTTAAGTTTGTTGAGACTCGGTTTGGTACTCTTATTAAATGTTTTCGCTCCGATAATGCTAAAGAGTTAGCTTTTACTGATTTCTTCTTGTCTAAGGGAGTTATTCATCAGTTTTCTTATGTCGAGCTACCTAAACAAAATTCTGTGGTGGAACACAAACATCAACATTTGTTAAATGTGGCACGTGCGTTGATGTTTCAATCTCGGTTGCCCATGAAGTTTTGGGGTGAGTGTGTGCTAACCGCTGCTTTTCTAATCAATCGCACTCCTTCTCCCTTTTTAGAGTGGCAGACTCCTTACTATCGGTTGCACAAAAAGATGTTGATTATGCTCGATTGCGCACGTTTGGATGTTTGTATTTTGCATCCACCTTGGCTTCTAGGCGCTCTAAGTTTCATCCACCTTAACAAAAAGCATTTTGATGATGCAACGTGAGATGTGGCTACAAAGTAAATGGGATATGGAGTAGCAATGTATGAGTTTCATTTGCCAGTTATATCTCCTTTATGTGTAGAGGCCAAGGTCCTTTTTGAAGGACTTCGACTTGCTCATCGAGGTGGATATACTCGAATTTTGGTGTTCTTTGATTCGTTTAGTTGTATTAATTATATGGATAACGGATCAAAGATATTCAAGAATATTCCTACTTTCTTTTAGACATATTAATATGTGTCTAAAGGCAAATTTCCACATCATTTCTTTTAGACATATTAATATGGATTTAAATGCTTTAACGCACAAATTAGCACGAAAGGGAGCTAGTATGGTTTCTGTTTTTGTGGATGTGTAACTCTCCAAAATGGATCGTACACATTATGAAAATGAGTCCTCTGTAAGAACCGTTTGTTCTCTACCCAAATTGGCTTTGGATTAATATAAATTGACTTTTGAGTTCAAAAAAAGAGAGAGAGATTAAAAAAAGTTATTTTTAGATGGGAATTATCCTTAGAAAGTAACCATTTAAATGAAGATTTTTGAAGAGAATTCATTCTATTTAATTGATAAAAAAAATTTTAAAAAGAAACAAATAGATAAAAAATTTCTTCGGAGAATTTGATCCCTACTCCAATCTCCAAAAAATTTCGCGGGATGAAGAGTTAGATGGATTGAGGCAGGAACCAGGGACATGGATATGGAAGTTATCCTCGACCCTTTCTGCTATGTGAACATCTTCAAACACCATACTATCGAATTATAAGAATTATACAATCAAATCTTCGAATTAGAGAATCGTAACAATTGTTTTTTTTTAATTTTCTAAAATTAAAAAACTATAATGTTAACCAAATAATAATTTCAAATTAAATCTCTCTGTTGACAAAGAAATTTTCGTTATTCCAAATTAATGACGAAACTACAAATAATTAAATTTGGAACTAAGTATAAATTGATATGTGTCCCATATTTTATTTAAAGTTACAAATTGGCAAATTTTAAAGAAAATTAAAAAATCACATGTGTTTCATTATGACAATTTGAACAAATAATTAAATTTAATTTGGTAAAATTGGTTGTATGGAATTTGGTTAAAGTTAAATAAAACCAAAATCTAAATTATTAGGCTCAAAGCCAATCAAAGTCTTTCTAAAAAAAATAGTCCATGGTTGGACCCAAAGGACATTAAAACCCAAACCCACATGCACATGGAAAAACTTTGTAAATAGGAGAGCTCTTCTTCATTTCAATGATTTAGAAATTAAATCCTCTATAGAATTCAAAGCAAAGTCCTTATGTGCTAAACGCTACCTAGGTGTTGAATGTTAAATCTTTATGGGTTGAATTGTAAGTCTTTAGGTCCTTGGATGTTAATGTTAATTAAGTCCTCTTGTGCTAAGTCCTTAGGTATTGAATGCTAAATCTTTAGGTGCTAAGTGTCAAACACTTTTGGAAGACCAAAGGCCCTTTAAGATTGAAGACTCTTCGAAGATCAAAGACACTTTGAATACCAGAAGACTTTAAGACTTTAAAGACTAAAATGTCTTTGAAGGCAAGTCAAAGGCATTTGAAATTTACAAGACTTCAAAACTTCGATCCTATCTTCGATCAAAAAGCCAAGGGTCGATCCAACGATCAACAAGCCAAGGGCTAATCTAACAATCAACAAGCCAAGATCGATCCAAAAATTGACACAATGATCGATACGAAGATCAACAATCCAAATGTCGATCCAACAAGATCAACAAGCCAAAAGCATACCATAAAAGACCAACAAGCACGCTCGAGAATAAGTTTTCAGCTCCATAAAAGAGATAAAGGAATCAGATAAATAAATTAGAGACTATACCCTACCCACAAGATTAATACAATGTCTCATTTGAACACCCTTTTAGTTAGATAGAAAATCTTTTTTCTCTAACTTCTTTTTTTACCTGCTATGAAATTAGACTGATTCATACGAGAGAACAAATCTTGCAGCAATGAGTTTGAATGAAGATTTTTTTTTTCTTGATTTTTTATTATTCCTGCCAATATCAAAACGATAAGGGTTGTAAAGGTTCATGGATGGTGCATCATGATCATGGAGCACATAAAGAAATATCATCAATAGAGAGATGTATTACATGTCTTCCACATCTTATCCACACACTTGACTTTCAATCTAAAATTGATAATTTTCAGTTTCAATCTAAAAATACAAAATCTAGATTTTTTTTTTCAATTGTGTTATCGTGTCTATTTGGTCTCTAAACTTTTAAAATTACAAATTTAATCGATGAACTTTTGAATTTTTTTTTAATTTTACTTATCTATTAGACACAAAATTGAAATTTTAGTGTTCCATTAGACATAAAATTTAAATTTATATCTAATAAATCAATTAGGCCTCATAGTTTTTGGTTTTTGATTTTTGAAAATTAAGTCTATAAATACTATTTCCACATAGATTTTCTTATTTTGTCATCTACTTTTTAATATATTTTTAACCAAACTAAGTTTTGAAGACCAAAAAAATAGTTTTCAAAAACTTGTTTTTATTTTTGAAATTTGGTTAAAAATTCAAAGGTTTTGTTGAGAAATAAGAAAGATGAAATACATTGTAAATAATTGATAAGAAAATAAGCACAGTTTCTAAAAACCTAATATTTTTTTAAAAAATTTTTCTCACTCTAATTTATTTATCTCTAAACATTTCACCCTAGCTTTTCTTTCACTCTCATATTTTTCTCTCTAATAAATATATCTCTAACCTTTTTTTTTAACCAAACTCTAACCTTTTTCTATCTAAAATTATTCTCTCCAAATTTTCTTATCACAACAATTTTTCTTTATTTTTCTAACATATATCTTACTATCAACTTTGCTCTTCCTCTCTATAAGGAGTTGTTTGGGGCACGAGTTACAATACCATGTATTACAATAACCTGTGGAGTAGTCTGCACCCCAAACACATACTATTATAACCCAGACTAAACAACTCTACATTTATGAAGTGGACATCTAAATTTAGTGTTAGAAAGTTAGAAAATATGTTTCTAAATGAATGATTGGAAAAAATAAAAAATAAAGGAAACAAAATAGTTAGTTAAAAATCAGTCTACTTCGAGTTACAAAAAACTACACTATATACCCCTGACAACTCAATTCAACTTTGTACTGCAAACACAAATTTTCTGACTCAACTCAATCTCACTCTACACCTTAAACACAAACTTCTGAACTCACTGATAAACTGATTTTGTCAAATTCAACTCAACTCTGCGACCAAACACCCCTTCTTAAAAGGTGTTTAGATTGACAGGTGAGAGTAGACCTGGAAGAAGTAAATAACTTTCTCAACTCCTTATTTGACTTAAAATATTTTAACTCATGTCGTGTGCCCCACAAACTTATTAACTCATTATCCAACTCATTATTGTGGGCCCTGCGACTTTCCTATATTTTTTTCACCTTACTACTGAAAGAGTCCATATTAAGAAAACAAATGCAATTTAGGATCTTGAGCACTCTAAGTTGATCAATTTTACAAAATAAAAAGCATGCTCAAAACTGGAAAAACAGAGAGTTAGAAAACTCAATTTTGAAGATCAAAGTATCCTCACCCGTTGGACGATTTGCAACACGAACACTTTGTGGATCACCTCTAGTGTCTTCTCTACTATCCTCAGGCCTTGGAACAGATTGTGGGAACCTAGGTTGAGAGAATTTAAAAGAAGAGTGAGTAATGGCCAAAACTGAGAATTCTTAAGTTTACTGCAAAATTCTTCCAAATCACCTCAAATCTCCTTCATATAAAGCTTCAATAAGCTTTGTGATGGTGCCAACACATGAGTGATGATGATGATTGAAGAAGGAGGTGGCCAATTTTGGATAATTTTGAGATTGAATCATCTTGGGCAAGTTGACAACTTGATTTCAAGATTAAACTTGAAATTCCCTTCTAATTTTAATTCAAAATTAATATTAAATTAATTTTAAATTAAATTAATTAATTTTAATTTAATTCAATATCAAATATTAAATTAAATATTTTGTCCAATCTCGATCTCAAAATCAATTTTACGAACATGAATCCCTATTCATGCTATAAACCGAACCAATATTTAAATATGTCCACCTCTTCTTAATCATAGTTTAATTCATAATTAAGTTATGACACGTTAAATATATCGCATATAATTAACGCTTTCTCCCAAAATCGAATTTGAACAGTTCAAATTCTTTTCTCTCAAATTGTTACAAGGCTTAGTTCGAACTAGTAATGGGGACCTAATGGACCTACAAATCATGAGCTCCAACGATACGAGATTAACCGACCAAACTCTTTAGCCTAGCTAATCAACATTCGTTAACCACCGGGACACTCCACTAAAGTTCAGTTGTTGCACTCATCTCACTGTAGATATATTTATGTCCACTCGATATAACCATGATTAGTAAGTCGATCATTCACAGGTTGTTCGTAATTACAGTTGGGTCAAATAAACCATTTTACCCCTATAATTATTTTTTTCCTTAAGTCTCACTGATCCTCTAATGAACAACTGATTTGTGGTCCAACCAACAAACCGAATCCCTCTCGAGCCAATGAGAGGGGTGAACCCTGTTCAAGATCCAGAGTCAACACTTAAGGGAACAACCTCTCTACTAATCCCTAAAGTGAGTAGGAGTGAATTCCATCTTACAGAACTATGTTCCTAGCTATCTATCCAGTCTTATTCCTGAAATGGGAGGCTTATTGAGTCGACAATATCGGGTCACTCTCACCCATGCAAATCTAAGGATAATATTGAATAAACATGAGTGTTCATAACACGCTCGAGATTAAGATCGAGTTACCTAGGTCATCGTATGAATATAGTTAGTTAAGACAGTAAACAGAGTTATAAAGTCTAAGTGACTATTTCGCGGTCCAGTCTTATGCAAACTCATTGCATAGGACGCCCCACTAGTAGAAAAAAAGGGTTTTAATGACGAAAAATACCCGTCATTAAAGGTCTTTGATCGTCATTAAAAGGTGGCATGTTTTGGGTTGGTATCCACTTTTAATGACAAATTTTGCCCGTCATGGAAAGTCAACTTTTAATGACGGGCAATGTCCATCATCTTTTGTCAATAATTGAATAAAAAAAATGTTGCAAATGTGCCTAACCAACAATATTTCTCTTTCTTTAGGTACAAAATAAAATCCCAATAGTTACTACATTTTTATACAACAAATAACTTCATAAAAATTCAAAGAAAACTACATTAGTGGAAGATCCAAAATTGGGGTTTAATGCTCTGTAACATGAAGATATCAAGAAGACAAAAACAACAAAAGGCTATAGAGCTATAAGGTAGTCCATGTAAAATCACATTGATTGCAATAAAAAAGAATTGTCACAAATTTATCCATTATGCTCCAGCATGATGTCACAGAACTCCAATTACACAGTCTGCCAAGAAACTAATATCTGACAGTCTGCCATATATTAAACTCTCTAGAATATATGGGGCATCATGCATGTCCTGTGAGTACTCCCCCAACATCCAAATAAGAGTTGCTTTGGCCTTTGGTTCTTGAATATTTTTACTGTTGATTCTGCCGTCAACAACAATGCAATCATGACTCCATTGTGGATATTTTCTCAAAAGATCTTTAACAAGCACGTGCCAAAATAATTCAAATTGTTCTCTAATTACCAAGCAAGTAAAGAAAAAAAAATACTTTGTTTCACCACTATTGTTACCTTCATAATACAAATTAACATAAAAAAGTGAATCTAATACATATGGACAACAATCTTTACAAAACATAACAAACATGTGAAAAAATAATTACCAGAGCTTCAGCAGTCACATAGTCGTTTTCCATCTCCAAAAATTGCAGAAGTGATCAACAATAACATTCACATCATACTGCTGCAATGCTATTTTCCCTACAACACGTATTGACTCTCTTGCAATGGGAATATCAACATTTGCTACATACTCACATAATTTTGTCACTGAAAAAAGCAAAAAGGCATCATTTGCCAAAACACTTGAGAATCTAAAATAGATATATAATGTTGCAGAAATCAAAACATCAAGTCAAAAAGAAGGTACGAGTAAGGGCATTAAGCAATGATGACTTCCCCACATTCGATCTTCCTAGCATGAAGGAAGATTTAAAGCAACATTACACATTCTGCCAAGAAACTAATATCCAAACGAAAATTCCATAAAAAACAAACAAACAAAGTATCCAAGAAAATTTCAAAATATTGCATAACAAAGTATTAGCAACTATATAATAACACCACCAAAATGAGTGAAAGAGAGAAGTTAAATCTTCATTTTGCAGGCTCTGGACTTAAGTTCAAAACTTAAAATATTATTTATACTTGTTGTTATATAACCTCCTCCCTGTTATTCATTGCATAATTTAATTTGCCCAAACTTATTAGTAAAAAACAATAAAAAACCAATTATTGTGCATCAGATAGTAGAAATAAAAAAAATCATTTTATTAACTAGTATTCTTTATATAAACAAGTATTTATACATTTATTTAAACCATTCAAAATAAGTAATTAACTCAAATTTTACTAAGTACCTTATTCAATCAATGAAATTATAGTCAAGCCACCTCATTATATTCATGTGTTTATTTGAATCACTCAAAAGTACAAAATGTTTAGGCTTTATATAAATCATAAATTTAGAACCACCATGCCATAGGTGCATCTGTACACCAACCACAATGCCACACTCAACCATTATGTTATAGGTGATGCATATGGTAAAAACATCAAAAGCAAACAAACACATATTATTTATATAACCTTAAACCAAAAAAAAAAATGAAAGAAGAACCAAAGATTTGAACGAAAAATAAAACCAATAAGAAAAAAAAACAAGTAATTATGTAAAAATAAAAGTAGAGTAGTTACAAATATCATTGATAAGCCTAATGAGCATTCATTAAAATTTCCAAGCAACCCATTGTCCATTAAAGATCTGCAACTTTTTATTTTTCATTGTAAACAATGGCTCAGAAGCAAAACAAAAATGAATCAAACGAAATTGACTTAAATAAAAATCCAAATGGATTAAGTAGTCTTAAGCCTTATACTACTACATTTTGCTTAAATAAAAATCCATATGTAGGTTCTAAAGCTAAAAAAATAAAATCATGATTACATGGCCACAAATGAAATAGGGCCAACAACATTTTTCTTGAACTTCAACCAATTTGACCTGAAGTGATTTATCTACAACTTCCTATCAATAAGCTTAACTTTCAAGGCCTTGAATTCGTTTTCAAACTATTTAGCAGAGTTCACCTATTAAAGAAAGAGCCCATGTCTTTATAGCCAATAAAATTCTATCATAACACATGTTTGAGAAAAGAAAACACAAAAAAGAAAAGTAATACACAAAACAAACTAATAAGAACATGTGAAAGTTTTTGTCATATATACTCCAAAGTCTCCAACCGTATTGTCCATGTTTCAACTTTAGATATCAAATTTTCCCTTAGGCTATATGTAAGATTTATTATTAAAGATGATTTAGGCATGACCCGAAAATAACGATGTTCAAGGATAGAGTTGAAAGATAGTTATAGTTTAAAAAAACAAAACCAGAACATAACCTTACAAACAAAAAAAACTATTTGGACTGAAAAAGCAAAAACCACAAAGATGGTAACCCTTATACAATTCAATGAAGCAAAAGCGAAGACGAGTGGTGTAGATCTAGACCTCAGACGAGAACTAGATCTGCAAACCCACTTCAAATAAATGGCGGACAAACCAGATCTGGACATCTCCGATGGATGATGATGGCTTCAGATCTGGACCTCGATAACCGACGGACGACCACTTCAGACAAACGACGGACGACGATGGCTTCAGATCTGCAACGACCTTTCCTCTCCGACAAACAATCGCTTCATATCTGCAACGACGACGACAATGGCTTTAAGATTGCAATAGTCGCGCGAGACCATAGATGGAACGATATGGATTGCGGTGGTCGGCGACGATTGACTGCATTGGGCGGTGACTACCACGAATAGCGGCGAATAAATGTTAGGGTTGGGGGCGACAGAGAGTGAGGGAGACGAGAGAGAGTGAGTTATGTGTTTGTCGCGAGGAAGAGATAGTGGGCCTAAAAATGTATTTTTTTTTTAAAAAAAAACCTACAATGACAGGCTTTGCCCGTCATTAAACATAATTTACGATGACGGACATTGCCCATCATTGTATGTTAATTTTGTTGGGTTATTTTTTACTCACACTTGAGTATATTTGTTACCATGGTTCATTAACTATGGTTGGGTTCATTAACTATGGTTGTGCTTTTATTTTAACCCTTGGTTAAAATGCCTTTTAATGAGATGGCATTAGGGTTTTTTTGGACTGCACTATATATGTGCCCTTTTCATTCGATTCTTTGCTTTGAGAGAAAGGGTTGGAGTCGACTTACGGTGAGAGCATTCTTCGATACAGGCTTCTTCTTGAATCCGTTTGTAGCTCTCACTGGTTTTGCTTCTCCTTTTGGTTTATCACTTCGATTCTCACGGTGGTGTATCTTGTATTGAACTCTCTTGATTATTGGAAAGCTTCTCATAGATTAAAGTGGATGTAGGCATAGCCGAACCACTATAAATCCTTTGGTGTTCTTCTTCTCTCTTTCTCTTTACTGTCTTGATGCATGTTTGTTTTTGGGTAATCGGTTTCGCATTTTACATTTTGGTATCAGAGCTGTTGAGGGAGTCTTCGGCTACAAGGTTTTCTCGTTTTTCCTTTTGACGTTTTGGTAAGACCATGGCAGCAAGGTTCGAGTTGGATAAATTTGATGGGAAAGGTGATTTTAGCCTCTGGAAAAAGAAGATGAAAGCGCTTCTCGTACAACAAAAGATAGCTAGAGCTCTTGATGACCCAAGTATGTTACCTTTAACCATTACTGATGTTGAGAAATCTGAGATGGCTGAAATTGCTTATAGTACCATTATTTTGAATTTGGCTGATAATGTGCTTAGAAGAGTCAGTAATATAGAAAGTGTTACTGAACTATGGTCTAAACTTGATGATTTATATATGTCCAAGTCACTCACTAATAAAAATTACTTAATTAAAAGAGAGGTTGTTTGGTTTCAGAATGGACATGTCAAAAGGATTAGAGGAAAACATTGATGAATTTAACAAGATTTGTTTGGATTTAATAAATTCTAGTGAAAATTAGATGCTGAAAACCAGGTCGTAATTCTCCTGAACTCTTTACCTGATAAATATAAAGAAGTGAAAAATGCTATCAAATATGGTAGAGATTCTCTATCATTAGAAGTAGTATTAAATTCACTTCGTTCTAAAGAGTTAGAAATGAAAATTGAGAAGAAAGAATCTGAAGCTTTGTTTGCCAAGACCAATAGTAACAAATATTCAAAAGCTAGTAGTAGCAAATCATCCAAATCTAAACAAAATAGCAAAACTAATCAGAGAGGGAATCAGAAGATAATTTGTAACTATTGTAAAAAGGAAGGGCATATGAAATTTGACTGCCCCATTTTGAAGAAAAAGGGAAAATTACCCGTTAGAAAAGAAAACAAAGAAAATACCAATGCAAATGCTAATGTTTTAGAGGGATATGAGTCAGTCGAAGTCCTCATGGTTAGTTCTTTTGATATTGATTTGAATCAATGGATAATGGATTCCGGTTGCACCTTTCATATGTCACCTCATAAACATTATTTTTGTCATCTGAATGAGTTTGATGGTTGTAGAGTCATTATGGGCAATGATCAACACTGTGAAGTTAAAGGAATTGGGTCAGTAAAACTAAGCATGGATGATGGAACTACTAAAATACTTTCCTCAGTTAGATATGTACCAAGATTAAAGAGGAATTTAATCTCTTTAGGTACACTTGATAATGTTGGTTGTAAGTACAGATCTGAAAAGGGTATTTTATTAGTTTGTAAAGACAACTCTGTTAAACTGACTGGAAAATTGAAAAATGGTCTGTATGTGCTTCAAGAAAATGCAGTGGTTGGTGATTTAAATGTGACTATAGATGCTGCTATAGATACTAAGTTGTGGCATGATAGGCTTGCTCATATTAGTCATAGAGGTCTTAATCATTTGCATCAACAAGGATTATTAGGTAAACACAAATTTTCAGAACTTACATTTTGTGAACATTGTGTTTTATCTAAGTCCACTAGGCAAAGTTTTAAGAAATGATCTCTTAAATCAGAAGCTATCTTGGAATACATTCATTCAGATTCGTGGGGACCATCCAGGGTTCAAACACATGGTGGGGCTAGGTATTTTTTATCCTTAATTGATGACTATTCCAGAAAATTGTGGGTTTATTTGTTGAAATCTAAAGATGAAGTCTTTCAAACTTTTCTTGAATGGAAAACCTACATTGAAAATCAAACTGGAAAGAAGATAAAAATACTTCGAACAGACAATGGGTTTGAGTTTCTTAATGAAAACTTTCACAACTTGTGTAAAAGGAGTGGTATTGAGAGGCATTTGATTGTTCCCGGGACACCACAACAAAATGGGTTGGCTGAAAGGTTCAATAGAACCATTCTTGAAAGGGTTAGGTGTATGTTGTCCAATGCTAGTCTTCCAAAAACTTTTTGGGGTGAAGCTGTTAATACAGCCACATACATAATCAATAGAAGTCCTTCTTCTGCCTTGAATTTTAAAACACCTCAAGAGTTATGGACTGGTAAGCCACCTAACTTAAGTCATATGAAAACCTTTGGGTGTGCTGCTTATGCACACATAAAACAAGGAAAATTAGATGCAAGAGCTAAAAGATGTATTTTCCTTGGGTATCCTCATGGGATTAAAGGGGTACCAAGCCAGTGGTCTCTCTTGAACTTGGGGACAGTAAAAATATTTATCAAGTAGAGATGTAAAATTTAATGAGACATTAATGTCTTGGAGAGACCTCGCTTAGTCTTGGATTACAAGAAACTTGTAATAGAACTTTTGAAATTGAAACTTGAGTTAGTGAACAAGATCACATTGGATCTAGTTCTAGTAATAATTCTTCAGAACCTATTCAAAACACTTCTACTGATATTGTGAATGATCCTATTGAAAACACTCAATTAGACTCAGAGGGTGATAATTCCCAGCCTATTATCCTGGATCAAAATGAACAAATTCAAAATTATCAATTGGCACGAGATAGACAGAGAAGGATAATTAGGCCACCCTCTAGATATGATGAAGTTGATTTTGTAGGTTTTGCCCTAAATTGTTTTGAAACAGAGCAACTTCCAGAACCTAAAACATACAATCAGGCCATAAAATCGAGTGATTCAATGCTTTGGAAATAGGTTATGGATAGGGAAATGAACTCATTATTATGTAATCACACTTGGACACTTGTTGACAAACCAGTTGATCATAAAATTGTTGATTGTAGATGGTTGTTTAAAATCAAACCTGGAATTACAAATCTTGATAAACCTAGATATAAGGCTAGGTTAGTTGCTAAAGGTTTCACGCAAGAAGAGGGCATTGATTATACAGAAGTTTTTTCTCCTGTTGTGCGACATTCATCCATTAGAGTTCTTTTGTCTATGGTTGTTCAATTTAACCTATAATTGGAACAAATGGATGTAACTACTGCATTCTTGCATGGAACTTTAGAGGAAGAAATTTTTATGAAACAACCTCTAGGATATGTTCAAGAAGGCAAAGAACATATGGTTTGCAAATTACATAAGTCCCTTTATGGTTTAAAACAATCTTCAAGACAATGGAACAAATGTTTTGACTCTTTCATAACTGCCCAAGGTTTTGTTAAAAATTCTTATGATGCTTGCGTTTATAAGAAGGTTGTTGATAAGAAACACTTTGTCTTGCTACTTCTTTATGTGGATGACATCCTGATTGCATCTAACAGTGTTTCAAAAATTCAGTGGATTAAAAACCTTTTGAGCAGTAATTTTGAAATGAAAGATTTGGGGTTTGTAAAGAAAATTTTGGGAATGCAGTTGTCTAGAGATAGAGATAGGAATTTGTTATGTATCTCTCAAGATGACTACTTGAAGAATGTTTTAAAAAGATTTCATATGGACAATTGTAAATCTGTTAAGACACCTTTGGCTCAACATTTTAAATTGCATGTTGCTCAATCCCCTACTAAACCTGATGAAGTCTCTGAAATGAAATCCATACCTTATGCCAATCTGGTTGGAAGCTTAATGTATAACATGATTTCTTGTCGTCCTGACTTGGCTCATGCTATGAGCTTAATTAGTAGGTTTATGAACAATCCTGGTAAAGCACATTGGGAGGCATCTAAATGGGTGCTTAGATTTGTTAAAGGTACTTTAGCAAAGGGTCTTATATACACAAAGTGTGATATTTCTAATGAGTTTATTACTGGTTTTGTGGATTCGGATTATGCAGCCGATCTTGACAAACGAAGGTCTTTGACAGGGTATGTTTTTATGTTTTTTGGCAATGTTGTGAGTTGGAAGTCTTCTTTACAGTCTGTAGTAGCTTTGTCTTCAACTGAGGCTGAATACATCGCCTTAACTGATGCTGTGAAGGAAGCTGTCTGGTTGAAAGGTTTGATATCTGAAATGTGTTCTTTGAATTGTTCGGTGAAGTTATATTGTGACAGCCAAAGTGCACTTGCAGTTTCAAGAAATCCAACTTTTCATAATAGAACCAAGCATATAGATGTGCGGTTTCATTATGTTCGGGATGTTATTCATGATCACAAAGTGGATTTACTAAAGGTTAGTACCTTAAATAATCCTGCTGATATGTTGACTAAATCACTTGCTTCTGACAGATTTATGTTCTTGTGTGATTTGCTAAAGCTTGGAATTGGTTGATCATGTTTTTTGTGTGTTACTATGCTGAGAAGTTTTCTTTTGAACAACTCGAGAGTTTCTGCCTTTGTGTTCATCAAGAGGGTGATTTGTTGGGTTATTTTTTACTCACACTTGAGTATATTTGTTACCATGGTTCATTAACTATGGTTGGTTCATTAACTATGGTTGTGCTTTTATTTTAACCCTTGGTTAAAATGCCTTTTAATGAGATGGCATTAGGGTTTTTTGTACTGCACTATATATTTGCCCTTTTCATTCGATTGCTGCTGTGAGAAAGGGTTGGAGGTCGACGGCTTGAGAGCATTCTTCGATACAGGCTTCTTCAATTGAATCCGTTTGCAGCTCTCACTGGTTTTGCTTCTCCTTTTGGTTTATCACTTCGATTCTCACGGTGGTGTATCTTGTATTGAACTCTCTTGATTATTGGAAAGCTTCTCATAGATTAAAGTGGATGTAGGCATAGCCGAACCACTATAAATCCTTTGGTGTTCTTCTTCTCTCTGTCTCTTTACTGTCTTGATGCATGTTTGTTTTTGGGTAATCGGTTTCACATTTTACAAATTTTAATTTTCCTGCATGCTCTAAAGCGCACCCGTCATTGTTTCTGGGCCCTTATTTTTTTCATCCGTCATTATATCCCAATTTTGGTGTAGTGCCCCCACTCGCATGTCTCCACGTGAACGATTCAGGATCATATTGTTTGTACTTTACAAAATGGATCGCGTCCATAGTGTCCACAAGATAAGGTATCCAACCCTATCCTTATACGATATACCGTTCTAGCTATAACTTGAACTTGATCCACTTTTATGTAAGTTCAAGTATACATTTTCTTTATTATATTAGGATTACAGAATACAAAATTCACATTATTCAATAATAAAGTAAAATTATTATAATAAATGACATAAATATATAGTAATATGAACAAAAATATATATGATATTCATTTGCTAAAAAAATATATATTCATTTTGAACTTAATTATTTTAAAATAACATAAATATTTGATATTTTATTTTTAACTTAGTTATTTAAAACTTAAAGAATATATTATTTTCAAATTAGTCAAACTTTAAATATTTCATTTTACAAAAATAAAATCTTAAATTATACAAAAAAAATATTTTTTTATTAAGCTTGAAAAACAAATCTTAATCTAAAACTGATGAACCAAGTATTTGACAAAAATGTAAAAATATTCATGAAATAATATAATTTAAAAATTTAATTTTAAGATCGATAGAAACAATTCTATATTATTTCTAGTATTGAGATGATAAAAACATAAAAATCTTGAAAATCTTTCTAATCACATGTAATATTTAAAAAGGTATTGTAAAACTTTCTTCTATTTGAAACAAATATATATATATATATATAAAAGGAATAATTAATATGAGAGATGTTGAAAAAAGAACGTGCGATATTTTGTTCAAAATTATTTTTCTGTAAAGAAATTTGTAAAATATACATAAATTAATAATAATAAAAAATCTCGATCTTATAATTAACGGGAACAAAAAGTTAAAATCAATTCATACTTCAAAACTCTAGGTTTAACAAATCGGCGCCCCAAACATATACTTCATAACTCCTACTTCCTACAACTCCTAGTCCCAAACACATATTTTTCTAACTCTATACTAAACAACACTGCACTCCAAACATAAACTTCCTAACTTTCTAGGCTTACAAACTCATATTCCCTGCAACTTCTTATTCTAAACAGCGCCTCTTAACGTGAACGCCAACGGATGAATAGTTTCAAAATTTTGGTAAGTGTAAAGATAAAACAATCTTTTCTTTTCATCAAGTACCATATAGCTCTAACAATCTTTGGGTTAATATTTTGTGTTGTCTTGAAGTGCTTATAGGGAAGGCGTGTTTAGCTTAGAGCTTTGTGTTCAATTCTTTTTTCTTTTTTATAGAAATATCAAATATCATATTGGATATCCCAAAATAGTATGATATTGTTCGCTTTGAGCATAAATCTTGAATGATTTTGATTTTGTTTTCAAACAAAAAGGTCTCGTATCAATTGAGATATTGTTCCTTATTTATATCTCGTGATATTTTACTTATCATACACACAACTTCTTTATCGGGAATGTAAGAATTTTACTTATACAATTAAGTTTGTTTGAAGCATGACTGTCATACCACTTGTCAAGGACAACAAAACTCTTCATGTGTGTTCACAATAACATTATATTGTCAGCTCTTACATAAAATTATAGTTTTGTTTTGGGTTTAACCCATAAGACTTCGTACCAACAAAGATATTGTCTCACACTTATATTCTATAAATCTCTCTATTCTGCAGTCAATGTGAGACTTTATTTACATATGCACTCTTGACATATTACTATTATTGATTATGATCTCAATGACAAATTACTGATTAATATGTCACTCAATGTAATGTTTTTTTAAAGCCCAATGTAAATTAGTATTGAACTACAAAATATTTGTCAATTAGAGTATAGCTCAATTAGAGGTAAATTATGTACTAAAAGTTTAGAGCTTTGTAACTTTGCATTTCCCTTCATGTGTTGAACTAGTACATTATATATACACACAAAATGCAAAACAACCTAATGTAGGATGTACGCATTTTTACCACATTTTAGATTTTTCAATGGTCTTTTAACATAGTTCCAATGAAGAGTATACATTTTGTCTCATTTGAGCAAGTCTTAAATTTTAATACATGAAATTATTAGTATTTGACTCATTCAATGTGATTCTTTAGATGATTTATTGTATATAATTCGATAGTTATTAATTTGCCTTTTTTTGTCTGTTCTGAATTTAATATTTCATCATGTAAAATTCTTTAATATATAAAGCATTTAAAATGCCATTTATCTCATTCTCGTATCAAATTTTAATAATATGACACAATTTCAATAATTTTTAAATATTTCAATAAAATAAGTAAGCGAACTAAAAAAAAAATATTATTCATGTTACAAACTAGTATCTTTTTTCCTTTTTTTTTTAATTATCATTTTTTAAAATTATTACCATAGACCATTTTGTAAGTTGAATAAATGTTGGAGTAGAGAACTAAAGAAAATTGTTGGAGTAGAAATTTAAATCTCTAATTCTAAAGAAAGAAAATGATAATTTTACTATAGAGCGAAGCTCATATTGACATCATAAAATTAGTTATAACGGGTACATTTAAACAAAAATTTCTTATTATTTAAAAATGAGAAACAAAATAAAATTGGATTAGATATGTACTAAAAAATAATGGGCCACGTAGGAACTTGCTTCGAATGAGATGAGAATTCTCATGGCGACGAAGATTTTATTTTTAATCTTAGTGATATTGTCGACTCCAAACTTGACTTCTGGGCACACAACCTCATGTGTGTTTTTAATTTGCATATGCAATAATTTCTTAATATTATATCATCATTTGTATTTTAATGCATATTCCTATAAAATTGTGTGTACATAGCAAAAAATCGTGCATACTTACATAAGTTGATCCTCATACGAAATTTGTTCATCACATGCCATTTGCAACTTACACGGGAATCTAAATTCAGTTAATCACTTCATTTTTATCAAATTTTGAATTTTTCTATAGAGTACAAAATTCATATTAGGGGACAAAGATGTAGAAAAAAAAACATATCAACATATCAATTTTACATTGATAACGACACTTCTATCTTCAGTTTGATTCACAAGATAGTAAAAAATCCGTCAAACTTAAGAAAAAAAATCTACCAATACATCAACCAAATTTAGATAAAAAAGAAAATGACATTATTAAAAAAAACAACAATTAAAATTATTATTTTTCCTCCATTTTGAAAGTTTGGCAAATGTCTAAAGAACCAAGACTAAAACTTAAAACCAAACCAAAGATATTTTAGCAAACAGGAAATGAAAAAAGAAAAAAAGAAGGAAAAAAAAAGGAAATCTTGAAAGTTAAAAATGAAAATTGGGAAAAAAGAAAAAAAAAAAAGAAAAAAATGTGATTATTTAACATAATCCGTACTTCTGACAAGGACCACTGGAGGATGGTGGCACATGCCTGCTGTCAAATCAATGGGAGAATGGACGGTGAGGATGAAAAGGTACGGATAGATGAACGGCTGAGATTGCTTCGTTGTAAATTAGTATCTCCTGGACTCCATTCTCTTTTTTGGTTTTAGATTTTCTCTTTTTCTCACTCTTCTTAACATTACACTTACTTACAGAGACACTCCCTTGACCGTGCTTTCTCTCTCCTCTGTCTCTGTCTTTCTTTCTCTCTCATCTTTGAGTTTTTGGAAGAAGCCCCCTTTGAAGAACCCACTTCTTCTCTTTTACTCTTTCTCTCTGTGTATTTGTACTGACTGACATTCTCAGTCAGTCCCGATTGAGATACCGGCTTACTCTACACTTGTTTGTCAGTGGGTTTTTTTTTTCTTTTGTTTTTGCAAAATTTTCTCTTCTTTCTCAGTTCCCCACTTGATTTTACTGGTTTCTTTCGTTTTTCTCTCTTGGGGATCTTGTACGGGTTGCCTTTTTATGTGTGGATTGAGGTTTGAATTTGTCTGTTTTTGAGTGGGGATTGTTGGAGGGTTGGAGGGTTGGAGGGAGGGGGTTTGATTTTTTGGGGATTTTTTTTGCTTAAACCCTAAACGATTCTGTGTTTTGTTTGAGAGATGGATATTGGGTTGGTTTGATTTGGGGCGGGGAGATGGGAGAGCGCGGTGGGGTTGTGAGTGATTGCGTTGGGTTTAGGCAGCGGAGGAATCTTCTTAATGTTATCGGTTGAGAGGAATGAGTTTCAGACAGGGTTCTTGTCCTGTCAATTAGGGTTTTACTATTCTTTTTTGTTTTGTGTTTTGAGACTCATAGGGGAAAGCTTGATATGAAGCTTTCAACATCAGGGTTTGGTCAGCAGGATCACGAAGGTATGATATGATTTTCCTTTTTCTTTTCTTTTCTTTTTTTTTTTTTTTGCTTTGATTTACTGTTTCAATTTAGGACGATCGAAATCCTGTTTTGAGTTATTATTATTATGTGCCCTTTTTATTTTCCCTGCTTCTTGTTGTTGTTTCCCCCCCTTTATTAAATGCTATGGTTCCCTCATCTCCCGCCATAAATTTTGATCTTCTGTGCTGAACTTTAATTATGGCGTTGTAATGATGATGATGATTATAGGAGGGGAAAAGAAATGCTTGAATTCAGAGCTATGGCATGCATGCGCGGGGCCCCTTGTGTCCCTTCCAACTGCTGGGACTCGGGTTGTCTACTTCCCTCAGGGTCACAGCGAACAGGTTCCATGGTTTTTTCCTTTTTCTTTTTTTTTTTTTTTAGTTTGAAAATTTAATTTTCCATTTTTGCGGCTACCTTTTTCTTTTTAATCTTTTTCTTTGCATGGAAAGAAGTTGAGAAGTGCGTTAGTTGAATTAGTTGTCATTGCATAAGCTTGTGAAACTGAAAGGGTTTTCTGTTGATTTTTTTGTCTGTAGGTTGCTGCCACGACCAACAAAGAAGTTGATGGGCATATACCAAATTACCCGAACCTACCTCCCCAGTTGATATGTCAACTTCACAACGTTACAATGCATGTGGGTCCTCTATATTTCATGTAATTTGAGTGTATTTAGCCTTCCCTCCATGGTTAATGTTCTTAATGCGCAAATTTTTCATTAATCTCTCATTAACCATAAATGAGGAAATTAGATTAATCAAGCGAGAAGAACATTTAAGCAGGATTTGTATGTGACATTTCAGGCAGACGTGGAAACGGATGAAGTATATGCTCAAATGACATTACAGCCGCTGACTGCAGTAAAATATCTTTACAACTCTGTTTCTCTTCCAGTTCTTCTTGTCACATTTATTAATACCTCTGTTTAAATTCTTATATACATACAGCAAGAGCAAAAGGATACATTTCTACCCATGGAATTGGGGATTCCAAGTAGACAGCCAACAAATTACTTTTGCAAGACGTTGACAGCAAGTGATACAAGCACCCATGGAGGATTCTCTGTACCTCGTCGTGCTGCTGAGAAAGTTTTTCCTCCGCTGGTACAGACATATATTCTGTTATATGGTTCTGATGGATCTGATGGATGACTTTTGCCATCATTCTCTGGTATGGCCCTGCAGGATTTTTCACAACAGCCACCGGCACAAGAGCTGATTGCAAGGGACCTTCATGACGTTGAATGGAAGTTTAGGCATATTTTTCGCGGTAAGTCCCGTAATGTTCTGTCCAATTGTCGAAATAAGTGCCAAAGTTTTCTTTGTTAATGGTTTTTAATTTATCTTCAACCTTTTCTTTGATCTCTAGTTAAACCAATTTATTTGTAGCGTGGGCTAAGCACTCAGTTTGAGTTGGCATTTGACATGAAGCCGTTGAGCAACTTATTAATCATTCATTTTTGCTTTTGCTACAAAGTAATTGTGATATCAGGTTCTTTAAGTGCAGGACATGTTTTTAAATAAAACTTACTTCGAAGAGAGGTTGATTCTTACTAGAGTATTAACATTGAATTACATTTTGTTCCGCAGTAAATCAAAGTAAAGGTTAATTATTAATTGGTGTTCGTGTTCTTAAATATACTTACAGAATAACAAAGTTAAGCTTAAGTAGTAGGAAAAAGCCTGAGGGCAGAGAATTGAATCGCCTCATTAATTATTGGGAAGTCAATAACCGAACTGTTAGTGAGAAGGAAAGTCACAGAACACTTCAGTTGTTTCATGAAGAATCTTTCTTGGAATGTAAGGGGGTTTTGGAGGTAAGGATAAAAATAGGGCTAGTCAAAGAGATGATTGTTTTGAACAAGCTAGAGTTTATTCTGTTACAAGACACTTGGTCAGTCAAAGTTGATAGATTTCTTGTCAAAGAGTTATGGGCCTCTAGTTCATTGACTGGTCTGCTTTAGAAGCTGAAGGGGTCTTGCTGGGGGAATTTTATATATGTCGTTAGAGAGATGGGTGAAAGTTGCTGAATTCATGGTTCCTTCTTTTGCTCTCCGAAAATCATTTTCAAGATAGTAGGATCTTTGGGGTTGAATGGGCCTTCCTCTCTTCATTTCAAAACTGATGTTGACATTGTGAATCTCTGTGAAGTTGTACATGACAAATGGTATCTTGAGTTCTCTTCTTGATGAGGTGAATTGGCAACCTATAAAGTTTGTTTAGAGCTCTTGTTTTGAAAGACCTATTGAAGAGGAAATAGTTTTCACATTCTCATGGAGCATTGCTTTCCGTAGACTCCTGAAAGAGAGAGAGGTGCCTCTCTTATGGTTATTTTGTCCTCTCTTAAAGTTACAAGGCGGGATAATACTCGAGTTTGGAGTTTGGAGCCTTCCAGGGTGTTCTCGGTTAAATCTCTGACTAGACATTTGGCATCTTCTACACCGTTATTGAAAGCCGAATTCAAAGTGATTTGAAAAACGAAGAGTCCAAAAAAGATTAATATCTTCGTCTGGATTGTTCTTAATGGAAGTCTTAACTCTTCCGAAGTCTTGCAAAGGAAGCTTCCTGGCTCCACTCTTTTGCTCTCGATTTGCCCCTTATGTTACTAGAATGAGGACTATCTTTCTCATCTTTTTTTTGGATGCTCTTATTCTTTAAATTTGTGGTTCAAGCTCTTCTCCAGTTTCAATAGATTGTATCTAGTTGAACCTTTTCTTTTCATATCCTTAATGAAAAGTTGTCTCCTTTTCAAACACAAAAAAAAGAGGAAGTAATTTTCATTAAGAGCCTTGAAAGACTTTGAAATGTTTATAAAAGTGTTGAGAGAGTTCTCGCTACAAGCCATTCTCAATCAACTTTTGCGAGAGAAGATCCTTTCTCTTCCTTCCTTTTTATAGAGGTTCTCATGGAATTATTTACATTAATGTGATGACATGTAGAAAATACAAACTCTCCCAAGCTTTTTAAGAGTCCTGAACTCTACCTTTTCTAGAGAACTCTATAGGCCGAAATTCTACTAATACACCGACTATCTTTTACTACTACTATTATGTGGCTAAATATACCTTTGCCCTGGCCCCTTAGCAGAATACTCTCTTGTTTGTAGTTGATTCTCTTGGTTGTTTTGTGGGTATATGCAAGTGTGGCAAAGTTGGAGGTTAAGAGTGGAGAACCTAGCGCGTCTAATCCAATATTACAGAGAAGATACACTTGTACTGAAACAAGGACAAGAGATGAAACTATTTATTTAGGCTTACTTGATTTCCTCCTAGCATATTGTGGTTGATTCTCTTGATTGTTTTGTGGGTATAAAGTGTGCCAAAATTGGAGGATAAGAGAGAGTGGAGAGCCCATCACATCTAATCCAATATTAAAGAGAAGATACACTTGTAAAAAAGGACAAGAGATGAAACTATTCATTTTACATGGAAAGGTCCAAAACAGATTTTCTATTAAGAGAAAAAATGAATCTTTGGTCAAGTTGATCTTAAATGTAATTGCTTAGTGTTATCTTTCTCTTTTCGAATCTTGTACAATTGGTTTTTAGCTAGAAAAGGTCATGAGAGATTTTTCTTTGAGGGGTTGAGAAGGGTGGGTGGGTCTCATTTAGGGGTTGTTTAGGGCGATGAGTGGATTATAATAGTCTGTGGAGTTATATAATATGTGTTTACGATGAAGAGTTATTTAGTCTAGGTTATAATAGTTCGTGTTTGGGGTGCAGAGTATTCTATAGACTATTATAACATGCACCCCAAACAAACTCTTAGGAAATTGGAATGTTGTGTTAAAACCTGGTCTAGGGATATGACATTTAGAGCTTGTTTGGGGTGCATGTTATAATAACTTGTGTTATAATAGTCTATAGAATACACTGCACCCTAAACACATACTATTATAACCCAGACTAAATAACTCTACATTCTAAACACAAATTTTATAATTCCACAGACTATTATAACTCACAAACTATTATAACCATGTTATTATAACCCGCTCTACACCTGAAACAAACCCAAAGTTAGTAAAAATGTACCCTTCTCTCGAAGTGGCTGTGGTGGTTTCCTTTAGAACCTCAGGGTCTGTAGCATAAGTTAATTTTGAGTATGAGTTGAATTCCAACCGTTAGGATTCTAGTCCAACTTCCATAGGCACCTTTAGGAACTTATGGAAATTGGTCTCTCTCGATCGAAATATATTAAAAAACGAAAGGAAGACAGCTTGAGGGTGAGGGGCAGAGAGGATCCTTTCCCAATCAAAGAAGCTAACACAAAAGTAGTTACAAAAACGCTTTCCAATTTCTAATAATTAAAGCAAGGTTGTAAAAGCTCCAAAATTTTGTGTCTTGAACTCCACCAAGAAGCCAAGTGCTGTATACTATACACAAAAGATTTGCTTCTTTATTCTCTCACCCCTTCCAAAAATTTCTTCGAGCAACCTGATTTCTGGATTACAAAATCCTAAGAAAACATGAAGTTTTCTTTGGACGATTTTGGCCGAGAGAAGTATCAACACTTTTTGAGGAATCTTCTTTTGGCCTTTTCTTCGACTTAAAGTTAGCTTTATGTATCAAAAAATGGAGGAACTATTAAGTCATCTTTTCGTTCACCCCCAACTTTGCTAGATCTCTGGCTTAGCATCCTCCAAATTTTATTGAAGAATGGCTTCCTAAAATTCTCTCATATCGGTGGTTTAAAAGTAAAACTAGAGTGTTTTGGGCAAACGGCTTGAGAGTATTTCTTTGGCTTCAGTTCTTGGATAGGAGAATAACAATAGAATTGCATTTTTTTGATAACTTGTAATATTGTACGTTTTACCCCCTCAAATTAAGTCAAGTATTCAATTCCTTTGTAACTACTATACTTCTTTTATTTACTTCATAAATATTTATAAAAATTGTGTTTCTTGTTAAGAGAAGAATAGGAAAAAAAATGCTTTACTTTTGTAATTAATATAGACCAGAGGTACTTGTTGGAGGATCCAACCTTGAGGTTGTTTTGTTTGGCTGTTTAGAAACCCATCTCTATCAATGACTTGGAGCCTAAAAAATCTATTGATAGTGGAATAATCAAATGCCACTTGTTTTCTTCTCACAAACACTGAGTGCTCCTCTCTTGGATATTTGCATAAAACTCTTGAACTATGGAGACAATAGAAGATTGAGGTGGTTTAGTCAACTCTCCTCATTCCCTATCTCGTATATTTCTAAAAATTGAAGGTTGTTTTATAGGATTTGGTTCTAATCCTCTTTTAGGGACAATGCTCCTCTTAACAACCAAGTCTAAATAGGTTTTGGAGGCTTCTACGTCAACAAATCGACTCCTATCAAAAGACTCTGAAAAACTACCCCCAATTTTAGCATGTTTTGGAGCCATAAACAAAGATTTGCAGATTGAATTCCACCAAACAAGCTCAAACAATTTTTTTTTCATATATTTAATTTTTTAAAAAAACTAACCAAAAATTCCAAATTTATTCAACAAAACAACTTCAAACCTCAATGGGTGTTCTACAAATCAAATTCAACACTTCCAATCTTTCAATACTTTTTTTTTCTTTTTTGAAATACTAACCAAAAATCCCAAATTTCTTCAACGAAAGAACTTCAATGGCATTGTACAAATCAAACTCAACACTTCCAATCTTTGGGTATTTGAAGAAAAACAATTTTACTTCAAACTGCAAGAAATTCGCCAAGTGTCTACGACTTAGATTTGCAAAAGAGAACACTCACTTGGAAGAAAAACCCATAAAAGGAAGTGAAGATGAACTTGTAGATCTTGATGAACTTCCTACTTTGTTTGAAGAAATTTGGCCCTATAAGAAGCAAATAGCTAGTCGGTAATAAAATTTGAAGCAAGAGAAGGAAATATTTGGGTAAAAGAGATGATTTGAGGGAGGAAGAAGATGGAAAAGAGAGGAAAAAGTGTTTTGAGCCCTAAAATCGTGAATGAGGGGGATGGGGAGGTTGTAGTGTTTTTAAAGCACCACTTTATTTTTAATTTTTTGTTTTTTTAAATTAAAAATTTGGCGCCTATGCACCCAAATGCAACGCCTAGGCGCTGCCATTTTGTCTTTCACCCCTTTTTTTGTTTTTTTAATTTTAAATTTAACGTTATATGCCTAGGCGCTATATTGTAGTGCCTAGACACTATGCTACCGTCTTTCGTCTCTCTCTTTTTTTTTCTTTTCCTTCTTCTAAATTTCTCCTCCTTCCCTAAAATGCCTACACCAAAAAAGAAAAATAAAAAAGAATAAGACAACCAAAATACGACCATATAAAACTAACGAAAAGAAAAGAAAACAAAAACGAATGCAAAACAAGTATAAGAAATTGGGTTGCCTCCCAATTACCGCTTAGTTTAATGTTCTCAGCTTGACCATGCTTGCTCTACATCGAACTTAGTAATATTATGGTCTTCACTCTTTCGAACAAGTCATGAACATAAGCTTTCAAGCGTTGCCCATTTATTGCTCACTTCTACTGCTCCATGGGTGAAAACTTGGACCAATAAAGGGCCCCGACCATTTAGGTTTCAACTTTCCCAAAAATAATTTGAGGCTAGAGTTGTAGAGCAACACTTTCTTACCCGAAGCGAAGGTTCTTCTTCTAATGTGTTTATCGTGCCATGTCTTGGTTCTCTCTTTGTAAATTCGAGCATTGTCATATGCACCATTTTTGAACTCATCCATTTCACTCAATTGTAATAATCTCTTCTCACCAACCAATTTCAAGTTCATGTTCAACAATTTCATAGCCCAATACGTGTTATGTTCCAACTCGACTGGAAGGTGACATGCTTACCAAAAACTAACTGGTAAGGAGACATCCCAAGCCGAGTTTTAAAAGCAGTTCGATATACCTACAATGAATCATCTAATTTCTTAGACCAGTTTTTCTTAGAATGTTCTTAGAATGATGCACTGTCTTCTCCAGGATTCTCTTAACCTCTCTATTACTCAACTTAGCTTGCCTGTTGGTCTGAGGGCAATATGCCAATGTCATTCGATGTTTGACCCCATATTTGGCAAGGAGTGCAACAAACTGTTTATTGTGAAAGTATGTACCCTCATCATTGATAATTGCCCAAATCTTGTTAAAATGTTTTTCTTGAGGAAGTTTAGGACTACTTTTCCTTCATTACTTGGAGTAGCAATTGCCTCTATCTATCCACCTTGACACGTAATCAACTGCCAACAAAATATACTAGTTGTATGAAGATGGAAAATTCCCCATGAAGTCCATGTCCCATACATCAAACAATTCTACCTCCAAGATATTTTGTAAGGACGTTTCATCCTTCCTAGAAATGTTTCTAACCCTTTGGCATTTATCACAAGCTGTTACAAATGCGTGAGTATCCATGAATAAAGTGGGCCAATAAAATCCACTTTGCAACACCTTTGCAGTTCTGTTTCCACCATGATGACCCCACATTCTAAGGTGTGACAATGACGCAAAATATCCCCACCTCTTCTTTTGGAATTCATCTTCGTATGACTTGATCTGGACACTGTTTATACAACATGGGTTCATCCCAATAATAGTATTTCACCTTTGAAAAGAATTTATTCCTTTGTTGGTAAGAGAGGTCTTGAGGCACTATTTTTGCTGCCAAGTAGTTCACCAAATCTGTAAACCATGGGACTTCATTTGTTCCTCTTACTACAAAAAGATGCTCATCGAAAAGTTATCGTTAATGGGATTCTTCAAAGATTCAATTTCAATTGGTAATTTAAGTCTCGATAAATGATATGCTACTAAGTTTTTTGAACTTCTTATTTTTAATTTCGAGATCAAATTCCTGAAGAAGAAGAACCCACCAAATAAGCCTAAGTTTAGCATCTTTCTCGGACATTTGATACTTAATAGCAGAGTGATCAGTATACACAACAACTTTACTACCAATCAAATATGATCTAAATCTATCAAATGCAAATACTATGGCAAACAACTCTTTCTGTTATGGCATAATTTAATGAGCATCATTTAGAGTCCTACTTGCATAATATATTGTATGAAAAACTTTGTCTCAATACTGTCCTACAACGCAATTGCTAGCATCACACATTAATTCAAAAGGACAATCCCAAGATGGAGTTACAACTATAGGGGCAAACACTAATTTTTCTTTTAACAATTTAAAAGCTTTCATGCATGCATCATCAAATTAAAATTGTGTACCATGCACCAGTAGGCTTGATAGAGGTTTAGCGATTTTGGAGAGATCCTTGATGAAACTCCAATACAAACCAACGTGTCTTAGAAAGCTTCTCACTCCTTTCGCTAAAATTGGTGGAGGCAACTTCTCAGTTGTCTCTATCTTTGCTCGATCCACCTCAATCCCTTTGAAAGAAATTTTGTGACCTAAAACAATGCCTTCTCGAACCATAAAATGACATTTCTCCCAATTCAAGACAAAGTTAGACTATTCACATCTTTTAAGTGAGGGTCAAGTGGTTCAGGAGGGTGATTGTAATTCGGTGTATTTCCATACGATTGCCAGTGGCAGGAGGAGTAAAAACTCCATCAGTGTTCTTGAAAACGGGGAGGGGGCAGTGTTAAAAGATGGTAAGGAGATTGAGGAGGAGATTCTATCCTTTTTCTCTTCGTTATAGGGTCAGAAGGGGGGGCCCAAACCCTTTGTGGAAGGTCTAGATTGGTGTCCCATCTCTTTGGTGGAGAAGGATTTTTTAGACTCCCCTTTTAGTCTTCAAGAGTTTAGGAAGGTTGTGTTTGAGTGCGATGGGAATAAGGCCCCTGGTCCTGATGGCTTCTCTTTAGCCTTTTTCCAAGCTACCTGGGAAGGGATTAAGGAAGACTTGTGGAAGGTGTTTAGGGAATTTTTTGAGAGGGGAATTCTTGATAATTCGTTGGGTGAAACCTTTGTTTGTCTTATTCCCAAGAAGGATAGGGCTATGAGGGTGAAAGATTTTAGACCTATTAGTCTAGTGATCAGTGTTTATAAGATTATTGCCAAGGTCTTAGCTAATAGGTTGAGGAGGGTTCTTCCATCAACGATTTCAGAGTCTCAAGGGGCCTTTGTTGGTCATCGTCAGTTGGTGGATCAGGCTTTGATAGCTAACGAGGCGATAGAGGATTATAGGTCGTCTCAAAAGGAAGTGATTTTGTTCAAGATTGACTTTGAGAAGGCCTATGATCACGTGGACTGAGATTTCCTTGATAAGGTCCTGGCCAAAAAAGGTTTCGGGTACAAGTGGAGATCTTGGATGTGGAGCTATGTTCGGACGGTTCATTACTCCGTCTTGGTTAATGGTAGCCCTAAGGGGAAGATTTATGCTTCTAGGGGCTTGAGGCAGGGTGACCCTCTTTCTCCTTTTCTATTTTTGCTGGTGGTTGACGTTGTTAGTAGACTTGTTTCTAAAGGGATGGAGGCCAATCTTCTTCAAGGTTTTCAAGTTCGGAAAGATCGGGTGTCCCTTTCCCATCTCCAGTTTGTATCAATGATACCTTGTTTTTCTGCTCTGCTAGTGAGGATTCTTTCTTGAAGTTAAACCAGTTTCTCTAGTTCTTTGAGGCTATGTCAGGTCTTTGGATTAATAGTGAGTCGGGGAAGTTGGCTAGTTGTGCTTCTCTTGTAGGGTGCGAGGTCGGAAGTTTTCCTTCGTGCTATCTAGGATTCCCTCTAGGCGATAACCCTAGAATTTCTTCCTTTTGGGAGCGTAAACGATTGGCAAACTGGAGGAAGAGATATTTTTCGAAGGGGGAAAGACTTACTCTTATTCAGTCGGTGTTAAGTGGGATTCCCTTGCATTTTATGTCCCTCTTTAGGATGTCGGTAAGGTTAGTAAGGTGGTGGAATAGTGTATGAGGGATTTCTTGTGGGAAGGTAAAGGGTCTCATTTGGTGGGTTGGGAGGTTGTTTCTAGGCCTCTCGATCTCGGAGGGTTAGGCATTGGTAATTTCCAGGTTAGAAACAAGGCCCTGTTGGCTAAATGGCTTTGGCGATTCTATCATGAAGCTGGGTCCTTATGGCATGAAGTCGTGGTCAGTAAGTACAGTTCTCACCCCTTTGAGTGGATTGCTGGTAGGGTGCGTGGCACGTGTCGAAACCCTTTCCTTGGTGTTTCCTGTGTTCTCTAGTCTTGTGTGTGGATCAGTGGGGGATGGGAGGGCTACTTTGTTTTGGGAGGATGAGTGGATTGGGAATCGCCCGCTGTGTTTTGTGTTTCCCCATTTGTATCACTTGTCTAGGTTTAAACTTCATTCTGTGGTTGCAGTCCTCCAGTTAGACAATCCTTCGTCATCCACTGGAGGGTCTCTCTCCCCTTCCTTCGAGTTCTGTCGAGATTTGACCGCTAGGGAAACGAAAGAGGTTGTCGAGTTGTTGTCTCTTCTGGCTGAAGCCCAATTTAGGGCTCACAGGTCTGATGTACGTATTTGGAGTCCTTGCCCTTCGATCGATTTTTCCTGCGCGTCTTTTTTCAATTCGTTAGTTAACCCCACTCCCTCGGGGGATTCTGTTTTCTCCTCGTTGTGGATGATTAAGGTCCCCAAGAAGGTTAATTTTTTGATGTGGCAGGTTTGGCATGGTCGAGTTAACACCTTAGATCGCGTTCAGGCTAGAGGGTCTTCCCTGGTGGGGCCTTTTTGCTGTATCCTTTGCAGGAGGGAGGCGAAGGACCTGAACCACATTCTCTGGGAGTGCGATTTTGCTCGTGGGGTTTGGAGTTCTTTTTTGTCGGAGTTTGGTTTTTCTTTTGTTCAGCCCCAGAGGTGTACGAATTTGCTGGTGGAGCTGCTTCTGTTTTCGCCTTTTCGTGGTAGAGGGTTGTTTCTTTGGCAGGCAGGGGTTTTTTGCCTTGATTTGGTGCTTGTGGATTGAGAGGGACTATAGAATTTTCAGGGGGCGCGAGAGATCTTGTAGTAACTTGCGGTCCCTTGTTAGATTTTCTACCTCTCTTTGGGCTTCAGTGTCGAAGCTTTTTTGTAATTATTCGCTTAATCTCATTTCGTTAGACTGGAGCCCTTTTCGCCAAGGGTCTCCTCTTTTGTGGGCTTTATTTTTGCTTGCCCTTGTTTTCTTTCATTTGTTCTCAATGAAAGTTTGGTTTGTCATCTAAAAAAAAATATTTTAAGGATCAATTCTAAGTTAATGAGACAATTATCAAAAGACCTTTCGAAAAGAGAAATGTCATCAGTAAATGCTTCGATACATTTCTCAACCATGTCTGGGAAGATCGCCATCATACACCTTTGAAATGTAGCAGTTGCATTGCATAGACCAAAAGGCATTCTGCGAAACGAGAAAGTACCGTATGACATGTGGATGTGGTCTTCTCTCGATCTTCTGGAGCAATTGCTATTTGTTGATATCTTGAATACCCATCCAAAAAGCAATCATATGCCTGCCCAACCAAATGGTCCAACATCTAGTCGATGAAAGGTAAAGGAAAATGGTCTTTTCTTGTTGCCTTGTTTAACTTCCTGTAACCTATGCAAGTTCTCCACCCCGTGACTATTTTTGTAGGGATCAACTCATTATCCTCATTTTTCACTACGATCATACTTCCTTTTTTTAGGCACCACATGTACTGGGCTCACCCATGCACGGTCAGAAATCAAATATATTATGCCTACATCTAGCCACTTCAGAATCTCACCTCTCACATCTTTCATCTTTGGATTGAGTCTCCTCTGAGTTTCAATGGTTGGTGTCTTCCCTTCCTGAATTTTGTGCATACACATAGAAGAGCTCATACCTTTTATATATCTTCTAGAGACCACCCTATTGCTTGTCTATGTTTCCTCAACCCACGCAGTAATTTTTCTTCCTCACTGTCAGACAATTCTGTTGAAATAATCACGAGAAGTGTGGATTCTTCACCCAAGCATATCTAAGATGAGAGGGTAGTAATTTCAACTCAAGATTAGGTGCTTTCTCTATCCAAGGTAAATGCCTTTGTGAGGCTTGTCCTAATGGTTCAAATCTTCAATCTTCAAAAGGTATTCCACTATCCAACCAATTCATACATTCCATCACACTCAAGTCTTCCAATTCTTCCAAATCAATGTGCAAGACTAACCTCTATTGGAGTCTTTAGTGTGGTTGACTCCTTGGAGGCCAAAGAATCAACAAAATCCTCTCGAAAACAATTGAATTTGGCCTCTTCACCTTCCACACGCAATATCACCTCACCCTTTCGAACACTAATGTTTGCATCTCCAGTTGCTCCCAATACCAACAACCTCCCCAATATGATTAGTATTTCTCTATCTTCCTCCATGTTAAGAACCACAAAGTTAGCCGGAAAAATGAATTTATCTACTTTTACCAGAACATCTTCAATGATTCCTCTTGGATGTTTAATTGATCAATCAGCTAGTTGCAATGTCACTATTATAGGGCTCGCCTCTCCAAATCCAAGTCTCCTGAAAATGGACAAGGGCCCAAATCACACCGTACTCTATCAAAAGTAAAATTGCGTATAGAACATGGAATTGTAAAACTCCCTAGATCTTTTAGCTTTCGAGACAATTTTTGTTGTAAAATAGCACTGCATTGTTTAGGGGTGCTACCGTCCCATATTCTTCAAGCTTCGCCTTGTTTGATAAGATTTATTTCATGAACTTCACGTAGCTCGACATCTGTTCAAGAGCATCCACGAATGGAATGTTAATATGGAGTTTCTTAAAAACATCTAAACATTTAGAGAATTGCTTATCTAGCTTATTCTTTCGAAGGCGTTGATGATATGGCACATGTTGTCTTTGCTCAGTCAGCTTCGACTCTACCCTCACTGGTTGGACTCCCTCTCATTCTAAAGGATTTTCGTGCAGCTCCTTCTTTCACTATTTAGTGAGTCCTGTCACGTCGAGTGATTCTTTTTTATCCTCTTTGTAGAAGGTGAAGGTTCCAAAGAAGGTGAAGTTTTTTGTTTGGCACGGAAGGGTGAACACTTTGGATTGTTTGTTGGCCAGGGGGTCTCCCCTGGTTGGGTCGTTCTGATGTATTCTTTGCTGGAGGGAAAACGAGGATTTGGATCATATGCTTTGGAGTTGTGACTTTGCTCATGCTATTTGGAATTGCTTCTTTCAGCAATTCAACTTCTGTTTTGTTGGACATTTGGATGGTAGAGAGACGTTCATGGAACTTCTTCTCAATTCGCCTTTCCATGAGAAATGATTGTTCTTGTGGTAGGCTGGGGTTTGTGCTATTTTGTGGTATATATGGCGAGAGAGAAACAATAGAATCTTTAGTGGAAAAGATATTTTGCCCTTGGAAGTGTGGTCCCTAGTTAGATTCTATGTTCCTCTTTGGGCTTCGGTGTCGGGGTTCTTTTGTAATTTATTCTCTAAGTCTTATTTTGCTTTATTGGAGCCTCTTTTTATAGTTGGCTCCCACTTTTTTTTTGTGGGCTTCTCTTTTTTTGTACGCCCGCATATTCTTTCATTTTTATCTCAATGAAAGTTCGGTATTTCATAAAAAAAAGATATGACACATGTTGCTGACATCTGGCTTCCTATTAGTGCCTTCCCTTTTTGTCTGGGCAACTCTTTGACATCTGGCTTCTGTTCTATTGGAATTTCTATGGGTGCCACTGAAACCTTGTTCTTTTCCTCTCTATTTTAAGCTTTAAGTGTCTTACCACTCCTCAACGTGATGGCCTTGCATTACTCTTTAGGATTCAACTTAGTTGTGCTTGGCAAACTCCCTTGTGGTCTATCCTTAAACAGAATTGCAAGTTGACCAACTTGAATTTCCAAATTTTTAATGAATGCTGCTTGATTTTGGAAATTTGTTTGTCTCAGCCATGAACTGATTTGTGTTTTGTGTCATTTGCAACATTGCTTCTTCGAGACTACTTTTCTTTTCAGGCCTCTGAAATCCTGGTGGTGGATTTTGAGGCTGATTCTGTGCCCACGAAAAGTTAGGATGGTACGCCAGCTAGGATTATATATATTTGAATAGGGATTATGTTGTAAATGATTGAAGTTCTCTACGAATTGAACCCCGGACCCTGGCATAAATGGATTCCCAACTTGTCAGTCTTCACCCTTATGGCCCACATGACAATATTCACAATATACATGTGGTGACTGAATAACGTTTACTGTCACTTGACTTGCTTGGAGTTGCTTAGTAAGTGAAGCGATCTGTGTAGTCAAATTTGCCATAGCCTCCACCTCATTAAAACTCATTGTCTTCCTTTGAGTTGATCTTTCACTCGACCATTCATAGTGGTTCATGGTCATTTCTTCCAATAACTCAAAGGCCTCATTCTTAGTTTTGCTCATAAATGCTCCTCTTGATGCAAACATTAAGGGTGGTCCTCGTATTGGTATCTAAACCATTATAAAAGTTTTGTACTTGCATCCATCAAGGGATTCCATGGTGAGGACATTCTCTTAAAAGCTCCTTGTACTATTTCCATGTTTCATATACTCTCTCTCCCTCCTACTGATAAAAGTTGTTGATCTCACTACGAATCATGGGTTTTTTTTTTTGCTGGTGAAAGAACTTGGCTAGAAACTTTTTAGCTAGATCATTTCAAGTTTCTATTGAAGCTGCAGGCAATGAATTCAACCACTGCTTAAAGGGAACAATCTGTCGCCCCATTATATTTGAATGTATCACAAATTTCCAAAAAATCAGCGATGTGAGAGTTTGGGTCTTCACTTTGCAGTCCACTGAAACTCAAAGCTTGAACCATTTGAAGTGTAGTTGGCTTGATCTCAAAATTATTGGCTTGAATGGCGGTCTTCGAATAGCAAAGTGAATATCTGTCACATCGAGTAACCCATAATCTCTCAATGCCCTATTCCCATTCTGTATTTCGTCGTTTTCCATCATTTTTTTCTCTAATGCAGTACGTTCTCTCTTTTCTTTTCTGTTTCTTCTGCAAGTGCATTCGATCTCAAAATCAAAAGGAAGTAGATTACTGCTTCCAAATTTTCGCATACACTTTCTTCAACTCCTAAAAAAACAAACAAAACATAACTTAGATTATGATTAAACTAGTGATTTGAATATTGGTAAAATAAATATTCACTCTTCGGCAACGATTTTGCAAATGTATGTGTCGTTATAAGTAATACAGTGATTGAATATCATGATCGTTCTCCATAGGGAGTGAATTCTACCAATTACCGAATTCTCTAGCCTCAATTCTATAGCTTGCTAAAAAATATAACTATCACTAAAAAAACATAGGTTAAAACTTAATTGATAAGAACTCTAAAGCAGTGACTTCACCGTTTCTCCTCCTACTCTTCCTTCATTAATAACTCATATATTCTATTTCTAGGTTGTTGGTAAGCTCTACTCCTATAGACTCGATATTCTTTCTGAAGCAATAACGATATTCGTCAAATAATAAATTGTCTATATTTCTATGACAATTCAGAAAATTCAACTATTAAGCCTGAAAAACCTAAATTACCACAAAACCCACGAGGATATCTCTATCTCAAGTGTAAATTAGGAAAAATATTTCAGCTCGTCAACAATTTGTGTATCTCAACCTCAAATTATTGACACAAAAACAATGTAAAGAATGGCCAGATCTAAACATGTATTAAGTTCAGAAGAATTTTCACAACCACAATTGAAATAGATAAATCAACTATTAACTTGAAAGAGTAAGATTCGAATGTTGGTTACATCAAACCTCTAGAAAGAAAAGTTTAGTTCATAATGTAAAACCTTACAAAACTAGCTGAATGTGTCAAAGAAGTCATTACAGCAGAAAAAGAGAAGGAAAATATGAAAGAGAAACGAATTCAAGCGATTGAGCCTCCAAGCATAGCTCTCGCTCCGGTTGATTGCTCTAGTCCTCCAAGTGGTGTATTGGCTATGGTCTCCCTTTTCTACCTCTCAATCTCTATTTTTCGATCCCAAAAACACCTAAAAGATGACTTTTTAAAGTTAGGCAGTCGAAGTAGCGCCTAGGCATAAAAAAATTAGTTGAACTCTAGAGCCGTAGCACCTAGGCGCCCAAAATGGCACCCTGCTTGTAGTGCATACTGCCTAGGCGCTATACTCACGGGAAAAATTGCATTTTCTTTCCCTTTTTTTCTTCAAATTTAATCTAAAAGTACCTACAAAAGAAAGACACCAAAACAAACAAAAACCGAGTATAATTAGTTCAAAATGACCTAAAAGCATATCCCAAAATGCATCCCCACCTTGCTAAGCCTAAAAATGAATTATCAATTATAAAAGGTTTTTTGCGATTGGAACACACCAAGTAGTATGTTGTACATTGCTCACAAACAGTTTAAGGAAGTCGTCTTATCTTATAAATTCTTTAATTTCTTTTCTTTCATAAGTGCTAAAGAAGGGCTCTAACCGTGCAATTCTAAAGAACTTTAGCTTTTCCTTTAAAGGACATTCTCCCAAGAGCCTCCAAAAGCTTGTTCAATATTTTGTTGAAAACAAATCTTTAATCCTAGTTGAGTCAGTATGAACAACCAAGCGCCTTAGGCGAAAGTACAATGGTGTTTTTTAAATCCACGGTGCAGTTTAAGGCAACAAGTCTCTTAGTCGCCTTAAGGCCAAAAGCATCATATGAGTGAAGCAAGGCACACTCAATAAAATAGTAAATGAAAAAAAAAATAGTAAATGAATATTATTTATACGTTAAAAAATTAAATAATTATATTTTATAATGTGAAAATGTTAATAAAACCATATAATATCCAAATAAAAATTATTACTTTTGATGTATCACGGAATCCACTGCCTGCCCGCCCCAACTGCATAGCAAATGCATCCTAAAAGATAATTTCAAAGATTAGGCTTTAGGTGGATCAAATTATTAATCAGTATTTTTTGGTGAAGGGAGAACAAATCCTTTGTTCGCTCTTGAAGGTCAGAATCACAAGTCGGTGTCCGAGGATGGAAGTCATTGTTTCTCACCACCTTCTTATACTAATATTTCCGTTTTTAGATAATATAATATACATAACCTCGTTTGGTTTTTGTAGGTTGGGAGGATGTCTTATTTTCCCTCCTTGTACTCTTTCGTTAATGAAAAGTAAGTTTTTTTTTTTTTTTCAATACATATACCCACCTAATTATCAAATTATAAAATATACCTTTTACTAGTTTATTAGTCTGGTTCTAGGTTGCTAACTGCTACTGTCAAGAGTATTGATATGTTGGCAAAATTTGTTTATGGGAAGGGGTAGAAGAAAACAGAGAAGGGGTACCTCACTTGGTGAAGTGGGTGCTCTAACCCACATCTACGTGGGCTTGGAGTTGAAACAAAACCTTGATTTTAAGAACTGAGCCATCCTAGGGAGATGGTTTGTGAGATTTGTGCCCATGAGTAGGATTATGTCTAATGGGCCTATTCATAGGAGATATACCGTGTTCTTTCAACTCCAATTATCTATTCTTGCTGACAAGCTGTGGATGATTGAATCTTTAATTAAATCATTGTCCATTTTCCCAAGGTCTCTAGTGCTAGTTCCTTCAAACTCTTGAACTTGAAAAGGAAGAAAAACATTTATAACATCGTTGGGGATAGAGATTGAGTGATTCACTTTGCATCTCTACTGTTTCTGCATTTCAATTTTTTTCCTTTTTTATAACATCTTTTTTTTTTTCCTTCATACCTTCTTATTTTTCTTATTCCTCTTATTTTCTGTCTTCCAAATTAAATACAGTTAGGGCTTTGCTTGTATAGCTTTTGTAAAGGTTGCTTGGGGTTTCCTATATTCTATTTTTTTTTCTTTTCTATATGATGTGATGTATTTCTGTGCTTTTCATTGCACTATCATCTCTTAATGGAAAGTCTGTTTTCAATTTAAATTATTTGGGAACAGTAAACTGCATCTGCATCTGACATGACTGATCTCTTTGTTGTCACAGGACAGCCAAAACGGCATCTTCTTACAACTGGTTGGAGTGTGTTTGTTAGTGCCAAAAGATTGGTTGCTGGGGATTCTGTACTTTTTATATGGTAACTATTCCATTTCCTTGTATGTGTTTTCATTCTGAGTCCTGTTTCAGAGTCCGTAATTTGAACACCCTCCTTATCTAGGAATGAAAAAAATCAGCTTCTTTTGGGTATACGCCGTGCCACAAGACCACAAACCGTGATGCCCTCTTCTGTTTTATCAAGTGATAGCATGCACATTGGACTCCTTGCTGCTGCTGCTCATGCTGCTGCAACTAATAGCTGTTTCACAGTTTTTTACAACCCCAGGTTTGGAAATATTCTTTTCTTTTGCTACTGTTATAACTTTTTTATACTTTAATTTGGCCCTTCTTAAAACAATTTCTTTTGTAAAAAAATAATTCCAGGGCTAGCCCATCAGAGTTTGTCATCCCTCTGACAAAATATGTTAAAGCTGTATTTCATACCCGTGTTTCAGTAGGAATGCGTTTTCGGATGCTTTTTGAGACTGAAGAGTCAAGCGTTCGAAGGTATCGTAACTTCAAATAGTTTATTATCATCGGTTTGATATAAGAATATTCTTGCATTCCTCCCTCTTCCGCACTTTCGTTGGCATGTTCTTCCTACCAATATCACTAGTCTTCTCAACATTTGCTTTGATAGACATTCTTTGAATTCTGAAGCTAAATGTAAATTGGTAAAGTTTTATTCGAGATTCTTTTTGCACCTTCTAGGTTGGGGAGAAACAATAGGATTTTTTTGGGTGAAGAGATTTTTTTTTTTTGTTTAAAGGTAGCTCAATACTTTTGTAGCCCTTTCTCGGTGTGAACTTTACTAAGATTTTTTTTTTGTAGTTTTGGGTTATCTACACTTTGTGGTAATCGAATGGCATTTTATGTAACTACATTATCCTGGGCTGAGGGTTTTCTCCCCTTCCTTCATTTATTTCATACTTTTAATGAAATAGCTTTTTATTAAAAAAAAAAAAGAAGATATTCTTGCGTTTCATTCTGAGAGTTCATTTCATTAAATGAAAAAATGTTTGGTTCATTCTATTGGCAATGCATTCACTTCATGGCATTGTTAGATGGTTACTGTTTTTTAAAAAAAAAAAATTATTTTTTGTCGTCTTTAAACGAAAACTAAGCTTGGTCGGGAAGAAATGAAAGAATATAGGAGCATTAAAAAAACCACAACATAGAGCCAAATTAAAACAAAAAGGGGTTCCAATCTAACAAAATGAGACTTCAGGGATAGTTATAAAAATCTTTATACATTGAAGCCCAAAAAGAGGCACGAAACCCAGTAAAAATTCTATTATTTTAGTCCAGCCAAAGACCCTATAGAACTGCACAACAACTGGGATGACAAACTAACCACTCCTTATCTCGAAAGGGCTAGCCTCCTCCACCAAAGATCTGCACTCTCTAGTGCGTGATAATCGAACCCCAAAAGTTCGGAAAAACAGACTGAGAAAGCAAACTTGCCAGTCTGAGGAAGGGCGAGATGGTTACTGATGTTTGTTGCTAATAAAAAGTCAAGTGACTGTTCCATGGACATGGTTTGAAAATCTGATGTTTCTTGCTTATGATTTTCATACGTCATTGCTCTGATTTCATTTCATTTCTCATGCCTTTTAGTGGGCAGATTGGCAACCAAAATTTTGATTTTGAATGAAAAGTACTTGAATATTCGGGTAGATGGGCCCATTCCTTTGGAATAAAAGAACTCATAGAATTTTTGAAGTTAGGTGCGAGAGATTTCAGGAGATCTGATAACTATATGAATCACTCATTTGTGCTCATTTTGGTGTACCCTCTTATTTCATTTTTACTATTTTGCTCCAAGTGAATTGAAGTAGTCATTTGTAAGCTGCTTGGGCTTTAGAATGAGCTGACGTATCTCCTTTTGTTTTCTCTCCTACTGTTGAAAAAGTCTTTATTTTCTATGTTTCTACGTGGGTTTCAGTGGCAAAGCTTCGTTGTAATTACCCTTTCACTTGATTAGAGGTCCTTTTTTAGTTTGCCTCCTTTCTTTATTTTTGTATGCCCTTATATTCTTTTATTGAGTTCAGTTATTTATTAAAAAAAAAGGTTTATTTCCCATCAAGGAATATTTGACTTGATTCTTTGCTAATGATTGCAAGCCTCTTGGAACAAAGGCCAGGTTGTGAATGCTAGTCAAATTTTGAACGAATGGTAATGGTGTTCAACTTCCTCCTCTTTTGACACCCTTTTCACCTCCTGTACTCGCAAGATTCCTCAAAGATATAATAATAGATTGCCATTCCTCCTCTTGAACTTCTTCCACACTTGACCTGTTGAAGTCTTTTGAGTATTTTCTAGGGTACACCATAGTTTCTCGAGACATCCAAATCAGTTTTCTGAAGGTTATTGGAATTGAAAATATTATAGTAGGTCAATTGTGTAGCAAACTATTGAAGAGAATGTTTGGGCGTTCCCTCTATTTGAGGAATCAGAGCATTAACATGAATGATGGTCGGCGTTCCTATCAATATTCTGTCTCCAAGAAGCCACCTCCTCCAAGAAGGTGGCTTCTTGGAGACTTATTGAAGTGGGACAGGATGGTAGATAAGGTTCAAAGATGGCTTTCATTTTGCAGTAAAGCCTACTACATCTCTACAAGAGGTAGACTTAGTTTGAGTTGGGAGGGATTCCATTTTTTTTAATCTTTTTCCATCTCTTTTCAAAATTTTGGGTTTCATGAAGGAAAGATCTGAAAAGATCATGTGGAACTTGTTGTAGGGAGGGGTCGAGGATGGGGGAAGGGGTCACATTTAGTGAATTGGGAGAGTTATTTCTAAACTGTGTGATTGGGAATGGGACAAATATTTGAGACTTGAATTGTACAAATATTTCTCTTTTGACCAAATGCTTTTTTTTAAATAAGAAACCAAGCTTTTATTGGAAGAAATGAAAGAGTGTACAAAGGCATACAAAAATAAATCCACCAACCAAAAAACCCCCCCAAAAAACTAATTACAAGAGTGGGTTGTAGTCCAAAAGAATGAGACCCAGTTAATTACAAAAAGCCCGATAAACGCTCATAAAGACGAGTTAAATCTAATCAACCCCCAAAGCTCCTCACCTAACCTCTCAGACCCTCTAAAGATTTTGCTATTCCTCTCAAGCCAAATGCCCCACAAAATGGCGAAAAAATAAGCTTGTCGCCGAACTTTCCCTTTGTCAGGAAAAGTAGGATTTAGGAGCACCTCCTCAATTATGGAACAGCACCCTCTATTATGACTTATGAGCCATATCCACCCCAAAGGTTTTGAAAAATTGCCTCTAGAGGGAGAAAGCGATGGACAATCCCACAGAAGATAGTCTAGGTCATCCTCTTGATTCTAGCAAAGAACTCACCATTGTGGTCGCAACACAAAAGAGGAGTCTCTGAGGATGGTCCTAGGTGTTCACTCTCCCATGTAAAACTTGCCAGGCAAACAATTTCACTTTCTTAGCAATTTTAAACCTTCCAAAGAGAGGAGAATGCAGAGGCTCCCTCGGTGGGAGAGGTGCACAAAGGATATGGATAAAAGAACAACAAGAGATCCCTTCGGAGGGCTTGGGAACCCAAAACCTAGAATCCCTTTTCCCATGATGGATCACCCGGTCAGAAATGATAGAAAGGAGTTCAACAATCTTAACAGCCTCTTCGTTAGTGGGAGGATGGTGAAACCCCGGGGAAAGTGAGGGAGTTATCAGACGAGGGCAAATTGAAGCCACTGAATGCAACCTCTTTCAGACAAATGATAAAGATGAGGAAAGAAAGCACACAGGGGTCTCTCCCCCACCAGAGAATCTCCCCAAATAGAACAATTAACTAACTGTGGAAACAGCGGAAGATTCGAAGCAATAGCAGTCTAGTGGTGTTTGCTAGAACCCTTAAACCTACAACCTAAAACCCATTCAGAAGGGTTGGCATCAAGTCACAACTTTGACCCATCTTTTCTCCAAATGCTTATGGTGATTTCCTTTTTTTCTACATATGGGAATCAGGTGGTCTAAGTCGGCTGCCCCATACTGTTCTGCGTTATTTTTGATGGATTACTGCCCTTGCTTTCCTACCTCCCCCTCTTGAAACTAAAGGGAACTGACTACCTATATCTGCCCATCCTCCTTACTTATCCCCACCCAATGCGTCTCATGGCATCTAATAACTTTGGCCCACCTTTTTTATCGAACTAATTATATGATGCCAACACTCTAGATAGAACCTCACTAACTACCCATCTTACAATCAGTTAATTTGTTCCCAGTTCCCAGTTCCCAGTTCCTTTCTCACATCTAATATTCGTGAACTTCACCTGGAGCCAGCAGCAAATATTACTGAAAAAGAGAGGGAACAAATGTGGGCAGCAGTTTCTGAGACCTGGAGTAGAGTGCACATCATGCTTTTGTACAATTTTCAACCACTGGTTTTAGATGTTTTTTCTCATTTGATTTTTAGTGAAGCTGGATGGCTAATCGGTAATGAACTGTCAGTTTATGTCAAGTGCATGATACTTTATGGCTAGATTCCTTTGGATTTCTATGAAGTTGTGCATATGTTATGGCATTGATATTGATTGTTTAACAAGAAAAATATTGTGCCGGTTGCATGCATCACTTTCTAGGCAGTTTTTTCCATAGAAAATTAAATATTCGTAGGTACATATGCAAAAAGAAAGAAAAAACTTGCAAAAAGCACCCAAATATGAGGCTCACCACCCAACGAAATAAATTGCAGAGCTTTGAATTTTGGTGGCTTTTGTTTCTTCCTCTTAGAGGGTTTGGAGACTAGGGTTTGGTTACTTTTATTTTTATTTATTTATTTATTATTATTATTATAATTAAACTGCAACAAATATGAGGTGTTCTTCTTTGCAAATTGCAACTCCTTGGTTGGAATTGGGGTGTTTTCCCCCTTTTTGTATATGGCATTTCTTATGTGCAATTTTTTTCCTACCAAAATGGGAAAAGAAAGTCTCGATGAACAAAACTCCACACTCGGAAAGGTGTAGTTGAAGAGTATCCTTTCTCTGTGTTTTGTCCATTGTTGTGTGGGATGGGGGGACACATTTTTTCTAGAAAGATAAGTGGTAGGGGGATAGCCTCCTCCGCTCTGGGTTTCCACATTTATATCATTTATCCCCGATGACGAATCAATTGGCATCTGCTATTCTGTCTCAACCTAGGCCCTCTCCTTCGCGTATGTTGGGTTTCCGACATTCTTTGTCTAATAGGGAAACATTGATATTGTCAACCTCCTTTTTTTTGGGAGAGCTTCGTTGTACTTCGAGGAGGGACGTTCGTTGTTGGAGTCCTAGTTGCTATTGGCGTTTTTCATGTAGATCCTTTTTTCGTTGCCTAGTTAATCTCTCTCCTTCGAGTGATACTATCTTTGCCCCGTTGTGGAAGAAGAAAAATCCCAAGAAGGTTAAGTCTTGGTTGGCAAGTCCTCAACGGAAGAGTTAACACCTTAGAAAGGGTGTTGAGGAAGATGAGCCTTAGTGTTGCATTCTTTGTGGGGGGCTATTGAGGATCTTGATCATATTCTCTGGAGTTGGAGTTGCAATGTAGCTTATGTTGTTTGGAATTGGTTCTTTGAGGAGTTTGGTCTTGATCTAGCTAGGCAAAGGGGTTCCCTTTCACAAGAAGGGAAAGTTTTTGTGGAGAGCTAGGGTGTGTGCTATCTTGTGAGGGGCGGGGTTCCCTTTCACAAGAAGGGAAAGTTTTTGTGGAGAGCTAGGGTGTGTGCTATCTTGTGAGGGGCTTTGGGGAGAGAGGAACAACAGATTTTTTAGAGGGCTTGAGAGATCTCCCAGTGACGTTGGTCCCTTAGATTCTATGTTTCTCATTATGTCTCCATGGCGTAGCCTTTTGGTAATTTTTCATTAGGCCTTATTTTGTTTGATTGGAGGCCCTTCTTGTAGCTTGTTGCCTTCTTTAGTGCTCTCTCTTTGTATGCTCTTGTATTCTTTCATTTTTTCTATCCCTCCTCCAAGAAAAAAAGAAGAAGTTTTCCCAACTTCCAATGTCATAGTATCATCATATTTCGGCCAATTGGTGGAAGTATATTTTGTAGCTTCCTAGGGAAAGGGGAATCATTCCCAACTTCTGTAATTCCATTTGATCAATGAAATCAAAGAAGAAAAAGTAGTGGACTCATACTCCCACAGTTGTGAATTGCCATATTGTTTGTTGTATGTGTCGCCGGTTTGTTAGTGGTTAAAACAAAATTAATATTACATAAATCAGAAATAAGAAAGGTTTATGTTGAAGTGCACAAGGCTTCCAGCGTTTGACCTTACAATGCTCGTCATTATGAACTTCTTTTTTCATGCTTGAACCAATTGCTGTAATGAGGGGCGAAGACGTCGACAAGCCTTAGAGTCCCCCCTTTCCCCATAAAGAGGGTGAACCAAAGTGTTATATTGCACATGTTCAGGGGATAGAACTTTGTTGATTAGATTAACGAGCAGCTTACTAGAAGTCCATAGACTTTATACGAAATGTGAAATGTATATTGTTACTTCGACTTGCATTCCTTAACAGTTAACAGTGTAGAGATTGTACTAAAAAAAAAATCAATGTAGAGGTTAAGAATTCTACCCTTTATTACGGATATTTTATTGCCATATGCATGTTTCCGCATGCTAATATGTGGATAGTTGAATTGTCAGGTACATGGGTACTATAACTGGAATAAGTGATCTTGACCCTGTTCGTTGGCCGAATTCTCATTGGCGTTCTGTCAAGGTGTTGCAGCTTTATTTCTACAACCATTCCACAAAAACACTTGCTCGATTTACAATTACATTATTTCTCTCTGTACTTATGTAGTAGCACATGCTTAGAATTTGGCCTCTAGTATGAATGACTATTTTCTCTACTGTACTGCTGATTTAGTAACCTGTGTCCTATTGTGGTTGCTCAAAATTAGAGTCTACAATTCTCATCTTTTGGTTGTTTAAATATGGGATAATTATCCATCTGCCATATCTTCTTTTGTTTAGAACTCTCTTTGTGTAGTCAAGCATGCTCTAGCATGTACATATATGGACACGCATTTAAATCTGTATGAGTTAAATTATCTTTCAGTAGTTTCAGTACAGAAAGGTTGAATTGATGTAATAAAACTGATCAACTGGTTCAATAAATGCATAGTTTTGATTGGATGCCTTCAAAAACCCTGATTACAAGTTGTAGTGGGTCGCTTGGAAGTTTCGTTAGATTGTCCATTTATATAATTGACAACCTTTATTTACTTTGTTGATAATAAAAGGACTATGTAATACTAATACTAATAGTCTGAAAACTTGACTCCTGCGGTGTTCTATGCTTTAATGGACTTCAAATAATACTCGAGGTTTAGTAGTATTTATTAGTATAGGGAAAAGATTTTGGATATGAGTCATATGGCATCCCTAGTTTAGGCTGCTCAAATCATTTGGTTCTGAAACTCGAGTAAATTGGTGTCAGCTTACCTACTGTGAAGTTTTTGTGAATCATCAAGAGGGTTCTTAATTCTTGATCTCATCTAATGCAAAAGCTCAACTTCTTATGCTGTTCTTCCTTAACTCTTAGCATTAGCTAGCAATAGAGAGTTGTTTCACCTGTCGTCCAGTCTTGTATGTATGACTGGAAATGTCAGTTTCGGAAGGACTTGGAAATTTAGAACAAATTTTTTAAGCCACTGTTTATTCTAAAATTTCTATGTGCGTCCTTCCACTTTTTATTAATTTACAGTATCAGGTGCCCCCCATCCGAAGTCTGTTCTATTCAGTACCTTTTGACCATTGCCCTTTATTTGTGTTACTTGTCCTTTTGCAGGTAGGGTGGGATGAATCAACAGCTGGGGAGAGGCAGCCAAGGGTATCGTTGTGGGAAATTGAGCCTTTAACTACATTTCCTATGTATCCTTCTCTGTTTCCACTTAGATTAAAACGTCCATGGCATCCTGGAGTCTCTTCTGCTCATGGTATTTGTTTTCTCCTTTTGGAGCTTGTACTTTGAGCATTAGTCTCATTTCATTATTTCAATGAAAGCCTGTTGTCAATTTTCCAAAAAAAAAAAAAACATTTCTGCCCTCTGAATTAGGTGAACTATTTTCTGAAGTCTATGATGCTTTGTAATGCATATTCTTTAGATGCCAAATTTAAGTGGATAAAATATTTCCTTTTAGGCATCAAATGAAATGGTTTTGGTTTATTGATTGGAATCTGCAGAGGTTTGAGGATAAAGAAGGGGAGTTACCATGATTGGGATCTCATGTTCATTTTGGATTATGTTGCTGGCAGTTTTTTTAAAAAAAAATCCAGTGCCCTGAACTTTTGATGCTATTACCTGGGCTTCTAGTTCTAGATTTCAAAATGTTAGATGTGGAGCTTATGGGTTCTCGTTTTTGTATACGCATATCTCTGTTTTGTTTTTGGATTTTCTTCTCCAACGGAATATATCTTATCTGAACCAGCATATTCTCTATTTTGTTATTGGATTCTCTTTTTTGATGGATTATTTCTTCCATATCAGCATATCAGTATTTTGTTAACGCATTCCACATGTAAATATTTAAATTTAAGCTCAGGTAGGTATTGACTTCAGCATTCCTAAAAGTGTTCCCATTCATTGACCCAGGCATCTCTACATTTTGTCATTTTTGTTTGGATAAGTAACATTTCCGTGATGTGATCATCTCTACTTCATATGAGTTGAAAACTTCTCTTTGCTTTTGCTTTTATTCATTTCTGAAACACTTCATTAAAGGAAAAGATTACACCAAATAACTCAGAACTATAGATTTAGCATTAAAGGAAAAGATTAAACCAAATAACTCAGAACTATAGATTTTGCTTTTCCACGATCGGTTGCTTTTAACAGAGTTTAAAACTTCATCTTTTTGTTATCATAATATCATTTATATTCTGAATAAATTGATGTTAAAAAAAATTTTATTGTACCTTGTTGGAACTTAGTACTGATGTAAAAAAACACCTTACCCATGTTAGATGTTGATTTTTAATTGAATACACACACTTAACGTTTTAATACAATCACCCGTCATTTCTATGTGATCTATAACAACGTTACTAAACCAAGAAATAGTTTGATAGTAGAATTGATTTACCCTTCTTTAAACAATGTTTTTATCTACTTGCATTTATTGTGATGTTTTATCTTTAAAAAGTGTACTTGCATTTATTGTGATGTTTTATCTTTAAAAAGTGTACTTATCTCTATTTTAGCAGAGCTTTATGTGGTGCTTGTCTGTATATCTTCTATCATCCCATTTTCTTTATGGCTTGTTGTGGGAACTTTTGGTACCCTGCTTTGTCATTTACCAGGGATTGCTTATGCTCATGAGTCACGACACTGAATAAACTCTTGCCAGTTTAATATATTTAAAAATTTTCACAAATGTGCCCATGAAACTAACTGCATTTTTTTTAATGGACTGTTTCCGTACAGATAACAGAGATGATGCATCTAATGGCTTAATGTGGCTTCGGGGAGGAGGAGTAGGGGACCAGGCTCTACACTCACTGAATTTGCAATCCGTGGGTTCACTGCCCTGGTTGCAGCAGAGACTTGATTCTTCCATGTTTGGAAATGATCATAATCAACAGTATCAAGCCATGCTGGCTGCTGGAATGCCGAACCTTGGAGGTGTTGATATGCTGAGACAGCAAATTATGCATCTTCAACAGCCTTTCCAATATATTCAGCAGGCAGGCTTCCATAATTCTCTGTTGCAGCTGCAACAGCAGCAGCAGCAGCAGCAACAGCAATTGGTTCAACAATCTATGCCCCAGAACATCCTGCAGGGGCCAAACCAAGTTATGGCAGAAAATCTACCCCAACACATTCTCCAGCAAACCCTACAAAATCAACCTGAGGATCTGCCAAACCAGCAACAGCATACTTATCATGATACCCTTCAGGTTCAAAGCAATCAATTTCATCAGGGTGCGCATTCAAATGTGCCATCGCCCACATTTCCCAGAACAGACCTTATGGATTCCAACACAAATTACTCGGAATCCATTACCTCTAGAAGAAACATACTTGCTTCATCATGTGCTGAAGGGACTGGAAATCTTTCCAATATTTATAGAAGTGGGCAGTCAATCCTAACCGAGCAGTTACCTCAACAATCTCCTGTTTCTAAGAATGCTCATTCACAGGTTGATTCTCACCCAACCTCAATGTCCTTTCCACCATTTTCTGGTAGAGACTCAATTTTGGAGCTTGGAAATTGTAATTCAGATTCTCCAAGTCCTACACTTTTTGGTGTTAATATTGATTCATCTGGACTTCTACTTCCCTCTAATGTGCCCACTTACGCTTCTCCATCGATTGGTCCTGATTCATCCTCAATGCCATTGGGAGATTCTGGATTTCAGAATTCTCTGTACAGTTGTGTCCAAGACTCTTCTGAGTTGTTGCACAGCTCAGGGCAAGTTGATCCATCGAATCCAACTCGGACATTTGTGAAGGTGCGACCCTACAATGCACGAGGTAAATGCTGTTTTTATTAGTCGTATGCTGGCTTATAACTCTTCTTCTTTCAGGTTTACAAATCCGGATCTGTTGGGCGCTCACTAGACATCTCCCGGTTCAGCAGCTATCAGGAGCTGCGAGAGGAGCTGGCTCAGATGTTTGGAATCGAGGGACAGTTGGAAGACCCTCATAGATCAGGCTGGCAGCTTGTATTTGTCGACAGGGAGAATGATGTACTTCTCCTTGGAGATGACCCTTGGGAGTAAGTCCTTGACGTATACTTTCCTTTTTAATAGCTCAAGCTCTCAAGAGTATACTCTTACTTTCATGCATCCCCTAAATAGATTTGATGCACTAAAATGGTCGTGGTGTTATTGTTCTAAGAGTTGCTTTTATTTAATAGTGGAAAGCTCTTCGTTTCTGCTCCTAAATTCCTCTCTAAAACTTACCCATAATAGAAACTGAAAAGCACATGGTTTTCTCAACTGGTATCGACTTCTGAGATGAAGAATTTTGTAGAGTTGATATTCTGAGTTTAATATATTTGTTTAACCCCTTTATTGCCAGTAAGCAATTATCCCACTTCTCTTTGCCCTGTGTGAACCTGAAATTTGTTGCCTGTTTACATGTTCTTTCAACTACTGTGCTACTTCTATGTGTAATGTTCTTATATAGTTTGAGAAAAGTTAAAAGTTCAGACAGATACTTACAGTGACAATGTTGCAGGGCATTTGTCAATAATGTCTGGTATATCAAGATACTTTCTCCCCAGGATTTTCAGAAACTAGGGGAACAGGCAATCGAATCCTTCAACCCTATTGTCGGTCAGCGACTAACCAGTGGTGGCAATGAAGCCGAAAATGTTTCGGGGCTACCGTCTGTTGGTTCGCTAGAATATTGAACTGTACGAGGTTCGGGAGACGTTTACTTCGGAACTTGCAATTAAACTAGTTATGCAGTTGAATGCCTTGGAATTAGATCAGTGTGTGTAAACTCTTTTGTATTCATAATTCCTTTTGCTTATAAATACTCTAAAACAATTATCATTTTCAAAGATTATGTGGTTAAAATACATGTACGTCGTTTACTTAGATAAGAAATATAACACGTTTCGAGCATACATGAGCTGCTCCGTTCATTAAGATAATTATCTTTCTTGCTCCATTTGTTCCTTTAATTTTATGTTGTCTTAAATTTCTCTCAATAAATCATACATATTATGCATCTCATTGTGTGCAGAATCTTAGGGTGTTAAAACTTAGGATTTGATTTCTATGCTTTTAAGTTCAATTTATTTTACTTGTGAAGTCTATTATTGGGGGCAATTTCTTTCTCCCCATCTTTTCATTTGGAGCAGGTACAGAAGTGGCATGACATCCCTATAAATGAGCCAAATGTTGAGTTTTTTTTCCCTTAAAAAAATGTGTTCCTTTTTTTAGTACAACAATTCATTTGATTTAAATTTGCGATTTAAAAAAAATGATTATGTCAATTATTGTTGAGCTTATTTTGACTAAAAATGTACGATTCTTTCATAAGGGACCTTTAAAAAATTGATCCTTTAAATTGTGTTTAGAATAACAAGTGATTTTATGGGATCAAAAGTGGTTTTTTAAAAAAATTAATGCATAAAAAGTGTTTCAGAAAATTTGGATTAATTTAATTTTTTTTAAAATAAATAGTTGATGGATATCAAAAAATAACTCTAAATTCGTTAATAAAAAATCTTCCCAACACGTAATAAAAAATAAAAATAAATTTATAATTAATCAAATCACTTTTGAATATGATGTAATTAACAAATTTGTTATTTAAAATACTTTTAAGTAGGGTCGAAATTGGTAAATGAAAAGTTGTGCTTCTAATTAAGTAGGTATAACCATGCGTAGGAAGTTTTTTTGTTTCTTTGCTCTAGCATCTCGTGTAAAAAAAAAGCTTCTCACAAAAGTTATCAATCTATTACAATCTATTAGTAATTTAAATGTGTTTTTCTAAATCGAAAGGCTTAAAAGTTTCCCAATGAACGATCTAAAATGTTGGAGCTAATTTAAACCTAGTTTAACTAATTAAGACATTATAACTTTAGAGCAAAATGTCAGAAGTTCGAGTTTTCACACCTACATGTTGACCTCAAAAGAAAATCATCTATTAAAAAAAAAACCATCTTATAGAGACGAAATAGTTCGTGATTTTTTATTTTTTTTTACAACATATAAAAATGAGAAAGCTCACGTAAAAATTCCCTCAACCTAAATGATTGAAAACAATAAAAAAATAGTGGCAACATAAGAGGAATTTGTGCAATATTAATAGTCCTTTTTAAAAAAAATGGTCATTAATATGTTTGTTCATAGTAATTATGACCTCTAATAGGAATTATCTCATTTCTATATCGACATAAGAAACTTTCTCTCGAACAGACAATTACACTTGTGCATGTGAACTTGTTAGACTATGTTGATATAATTAAATTTATCCCAAACTCTCAGCTTAAACTTTTAGTCAATCAAATTCTATAACGACTCTCTTTTGGATTATGAAAACTAAAATTAATTAAACTTTGTAACCATTAATTTTTGCTTAAATTGTTTAATTTAAGAGAGAATTTTATGGTGAAAATCTTGTTTTTTTGTGCAAATCCGTACATGTCATTTGATTATGATAATCATACTTACTGTTTTGTCTTACCCATCCATCAACTATCATACAATTCATATGCAAAGCTTTAACATCTTCAATGTAACAACAATCCAATAACATTGTTGCACAAAAAATTTGTTTTTCAAAAATATATATTTTTAAACCTTTTTTTATAAAAGCAGTTTCGAATTAAAACACACACACTCAAAAAGACAACAATTAAACACTATAAACTAATAACTTCAAATTTATATTTAAAACACTATGACCAACCATGATGGTTGACGGAGTGGTTGTCGATATTGAGGTGGCAGCGAATAATGACAAAATTTGGTGGTCTGACAGTTGTGGCAACGGTCGTCGGCGGTGGAGTGGCAGTAGATGGCGGCGGAATTCAATGGTCATGGATGGTGGTTGTCAATGGTGGTCGACTGTGGTATCCAGCAGCAGTGAACATGGAAAATTGAAGGTAGCGTGGAGTATTTTGATCATTTTTTTATATCATAAAAATTTGGAAGAATTCTCCATTAAATACTTAAATACATTTTTTTTTGTAAGATCTAAATTCAAGTGTTTCCGTAAAAATAATTTATTTCTCAAACTCATTTAAAAAAAAAATATCATTTTGTGTGATTGTCAAAGTCAAACTACAAATCTTATGAAAATTACTTTTTAAAAAAAAAAAATTAAACACTTGAAAGATCAATATAAATACACTCGAAAAAATACTTTTTAAACACTTGAGGGCTCATCCCAAATAAATTATAAAAGCTTAAATAATTATTAATTCGCCAAATCGAATATAGTTGATGAGTACTATTTTCAATTTTAGAAGTTAATTTTTCAATCTCTTCGACGTGTTTGGACTAAAAAAAAAAAAAGATAACTATTAAGTCCATAATTTGAAATTAAACTTTATTTTTACCGTAGAAATTATATGATAAAGAGTATCATCCCTTGCTGACGTGGCACTTTCCAAGCTTCTCGCATCCATAAATAGTCACAGAGTTCACAAAAAGCTTCACTCTGTACTCCAATGGCGGAATCAAGCGCAATCTCAATCTCAAACCTCAGTTATCGCATCCATTTCTCTTCCTCTCCTCCCATAATCTCCTTCCAATCGTTCAAGATCACGGCCAATCGTTCTAACAATTGCACAAACATAAGCAGAAGATTAGGGCTGGGATTGATAGCTTTAATGGCGTCGTCAGTAGCTAGAACGCCGGTGGAAATAGCGAACGCTTTGGATCTGAAATTGATCGCGCCGGAGCAGAGCTTCGAGGAGGCTGAGAGCGGAATCAGAGGCCACGCGGAAGCGCTTTTGCAGGTGAGAGGTTTAATCGAATCGGAGTCTTGGAAGGAAGCTCAGAAGCGGTTGAGAAGCAGTTCGCCGCTGCTGAAACAGGATCTCTACACTATAATCGAATACAAACCGCCTGCTGAAAGACCTCCTCTCAGGAAACTGTATTCTGTTCTCTTCAACAATGTTACTCGAGTAAGTAAGTTTGATTGTTTGAAGGTCATCAATGTCTCTAATGGCTTGTGTATTTGAACTGACATTGCAAAGAATTTTGTGCTCTTCTTCAAATTCAACTCTTCTTCTTCGATTTAATTCTCTCTGTGTTTGGCGATTTGCAGATGGATTATGCTGCGAGAGATAAAGATGCAGAACGAGTTTGGCAGTGCTACGATAACATTGTGATGGCCATTACTGACATTTTGTCCAGAATTTAGAAAGATAAGTAAAGACTATCGATTCTCAAGCCATTGAAATCGTAATCCATTTTAGTGTTCTTGAGTTGAGTTGGATTTGATTGATTTTTTTCTCAACCAACTTAATTGTTTTAGACTGTTCAACTTAGACAATTCTAGTTCGCAATCAATCTAAGTATGAAATGCTTAGACTGAATGGATTGGAGTTGTTCTAAATTTTGTTCATGAAAAAGAAAACAAAATGTTAGTCCCTAGACATCAATTTATTAATTAAGTTGCAAAACTATGCAAGCATTTCACTTTAATATGGCCAAATCTGATTCATAATGATAAATTAGTTGTGATGAAAACACATCCTAATGATAAATTGGGTACAAAATGGCCACATCCTTAAACTAAAAAGGAAGGTTAAAAAGAAGGGATGTAATAAAGACAGGGTGCATGGAAATATATAGGAGTGTTTTGGGGTTGTGGAACTAAACCATCTTTGTTTTGGAGAGCATAGTTACTTGTTTAGGGTGCATAGTTAATAGGGGGATTCGTACGGATGACTCATTTTTTACCGTTTTAATGTCATCTGACCCGGTGCTCCAAAATAATGAAAATTGACTTATTCTAACGTGGCAAGACGCGAAAAATTACCTAGAAGGACAATATTGGACCCGTCTCACATGTTCACACTCACTCTCGTGGAATCGCTCTCGCTCACACTCATGATACCACTTTGCAAATGATCACTCGCTTGCGTTGACTCTCTCTCATGGACCTCTCATTCTTGCTCTCGTAGGTTCGCTCACGCTCTTACTCATAATATGACTTATGCAAATATCACTTATTCACATGGATTCCCTCTTACGGAGCTCGCACTCTCGCTCTCGTAGGCTCGCTCTCGATATGACTTTTGCAAATGATCACTTGTTCACGTTGATTCTCTCTTACGGACCTCGAGCTCTCGCTCTCGCTCTTGATTCCCCTGATCTCTTTCTTTTCTCTAGAATTTCGACAACTCATTACTATCATGAGGGAGAGCGAGGGAGAGCCTACGAGAGCGAGAACTAGAGAGCACAAAGCGCTCGCGGTAATTTGGACAGAATGCACAATACATAAAGGGTCATATGTCATTAATTTCATAACACAGGTCAAACGATATTAAAGCGCGTGAAAAAGGTTTTATGCGTAAATTTCTTGAGTTCATGAAATTTGTGTTATTTAGTTTGAGTTTATGACATTTGTGTTATGTTTTAAAAAAAATGTTGTACCATAGGACGACAGTTATATTAGATATTAATTTTTCAAATTTTAAATAATAAATATTTGTTTCCATCAAAGAAAATATTTTTTTCATTTCTATTGTTTGGATAGCTAGAGGCACTTTTCAAGGAATTTCTTCAAAATTATCCTGATAGATAATCTTTGTTTTTAATTAATTTTATTGTTTTTTAAAAATATACCATTTATTAAAAACATTTGTCCTAATAACCTAAAAGATGTGTGTGTATATATATATTACTTTAAAAGAAAATAAATTACATACCAATGTTTGATGGTTAATGTAAAAAATCTTTTGTTCTAATTTTAATTTAACTCTATTGTATATCTATTGCCTATGGCTTATAAACTTTATCATTTTATAGTTAGACTTATTATCCATTGTAACTTATCTTAAGATGAAAGTGGGAATTACAAAAGATAGGTGCACGGTATGTGATATATTTTATTCAATCCATACTCATATAAAATCCAATTTTCAAAACTAGAAATCCTACTATATTTCAAAATAAAAATTCCAAAAAAACAGCATATGAAATTGAAAACAAACATTCCTCCAATTTCAATCTAAAAAATTTCTTATATCTTTTATGCCAAATTGAAAAAGAAACAACACATATATATATACCATCTTTATATATGCTTTTCAAAATCAAATATAAAGCCCTCTATTTACATTTAAGGAAAAAAAAAGAGAAATGGAATAATTGTTTCGGATGAAGCTATCGAGTCTGTTGATTAGTAGGCTCCTAATTTAATTTTACTGATTTTCAATTTCAACTTCCTTTTATTACAGCTTCCCATTAAATATCAATTTACAAAAGAAACCATTTTAACTCTAATGAATTCAACTGTTTAGTGAAGGTTGATTTTGACTTCCATTATTTTAAAAATCAGCTAACCATAAAAATTTGAATTTAAATTCAGTGATCTTTCTTATTACATCACATTCCTTAATTTGTGCTTTGCAGAAGGAAAGAAAAAGAACAAAATATCCTAAACTCTTTGCTACCTATCCAAATCACCATTTTAATTGGGTTATTCTTCTTATTACCCCCCTTCGAATTATTAGTAAGTGGAGATGATAGATGTCAATACGAACATAACTCATTGAATTAAACATGTTACCAAAAATAATCTTCTATTTGCACATAAAAATAAATAAATGGAATTAAACATGTTACCAAAAGTAATCTTCTATTTGCACATAAAAATAAATAAATGAAGATTGATAAACTTTCCTAGTTAGTTATAGAGGCTCCAACCTGACGGAAAAAATTCTAGTACTACTGTAGTATGGAAAATTTTTCATACTACTCCCACTTATTGCTTATCACATCAGCATTCTTTTGAAAAACATGCTAGGTGTACTCGCATTAGAAATCTATTAATAAATCCAAAACTATAGTAGGGACTCGGGACTCCCATAGTACTAGAAATTTTCCCCAACCTGACTCCACTTTCTTCATGGTAGCTCAATATTTTCCAGTTGATCCATCATCAATCATGAAGAATGTTTTGATGCAAAAATAAAATAAAATATAATATAAGGAAAATGGAAAATGGAAAATCAAACATACATCTCACTCCGAATTTCCTAATAAAAGGTGGTGATATTTTTACTCTGAAAGACTTCCAATAATGTCATTTAATTGAAGGGCAAATAAGGATATGCCAAAATTACTTATAAATTACATTGACTACCTTAATATATCAAGGAACTTAAAAAGACTCTTACAATCTAACCACTATGTGAAAAAGAGGTTCCTATGAAGTTGATTAAATGCAAAGCCACTAATAAATACATGACCTCCATATAGTAGGTAATACACAAAAAAAACTTAGTTTAAAAAAAGGGGAAAAAGAATTAGCTCACCCAAAAAATCCAATATATTTCATGTAATTGAAGCAGGTGAGACCGTACTCAGCAAACTTCATTTCGAGCAGATGACTATCTTCTCCAACTTATTTTACAATGGGACTGGAAGCATGCTCAATCTTCCATATTTGATTCTTATCTTGTCATATACTCTCCGGTAACTAAAATAGCTACAATTATCATGGTGCCCCAGAAACTCCAGGGAATAGTTCCGATATCTTATTGAAAACGTCCATGACCTAAAAGCGCAACGGAAAAAAAGGTAAGATATCAGCAGAGTATAAATTTAGAATTTGTTTCGAATGAATCATATCGTTACATTTTTAAAGAAATAAAGCAATGGAAATCAGTACTAATATGTCAAAAGGATAAGAAAAATTAAGTCCAAAATTATACATCAGGGCATTCAAAAAAGCCAATTGAAACAAGTTACTGCAGAAGCGTGTGGAAGAACAGAATGTAAAGTGACGAGAGTAATGTTTTTGTTTTCTTTAATTGATGAAACTTTCATCTGCAGGAATTGAAATACGAAGGCATATGCATGCATGGAACATGGAGCTAAAAAAGACAGCACCACCCAGCTAAACGATAGAGCTACCGACTGTATTCCACGACATAAAGTGACTGCTCCAACAGGACTACAATTTCATTGTTGCTAAAAAGAACAGATATGAATGAAACTAGAAAGGTGCAAAGTGCAGCTGAGAATGAACAAGTTAACGATGTAAAATTTTTATTAACAATCTGCAAAAAGAATGAGGAATTTGCACAGAATACTTATTTTCACACGCTTTAATGACGTTTGAACCATGTTTTGAAATTAATGACATATGACATTTTATGTACTGTGCATTACGTCCAAATTACCCTGAGGGCATCGCACTCTAACCCTAGCTCTCTAGTTCTCGCTCTAATTCTCTCTCTCGCTCATGATAGTAACAAGAAATTCTAGAGAAAAGAAAAAGATAAGGAAAATCTCTCTCGCTCTAGTACCAGTTCTCGCTCTAGCTTGTCTCATGATGCTCTATCTCTTCTCGCTCTCGCTCTTGCTCTTGCTCTACTGCTTCTTTCTCTTGCTTAATTTTTTTTCTTCTCTTTTTCTCCAGATTTTCAACCACTCGTTTGAGCGAGAGTAAGAGAGCTAGAGCAATGGTGTTTCCACGTACGAGAGCGTGAATAATGAAGACCACCTCATACCCTCGTGGGTAATTTTGCACACATTGCCATGCCAGAATGGGTCATGTTTTGTTATTTTCAGAACGCAGGTTATCAGTCATTAAAGCGCTGGAAAACAGGTCATCTATACGAAAACCCCAAAAAGAACCCTCCCACCAGAATCAGTACAATGAAATTCTGAGTTTATGTCAACAGGTAGTCAGCATAACTCTACTTCGTTTGAGTTCTATATAAACCGTGTGAAAGATGAAAGTACAAGAACAATATCAATTTAACGTACCTCTTTGTCATTTTGATACTTTGTTATACTCAGTGGATTTTGTGAACACTGCAAAAAGTAAAATCAAAATGTTAGATTTGAACCAAAAATGTATTAACCTTGAGAAGAACATACATCCATGATGGCTGCTTGAACTCTTGGATTTTGAAATGCCATTGCGATTTCTGGATTGGCCATAATTTTTGAAATAACTTCTTCAGGTGTAAGCCCAATTTGATCTGTCAAGGTTCCAGAAAGAAAGAGTAAGCCTCAATTATTTTTAATATTTATAAACGAATAATTAATTGAGAAAACATGTGAAAACAATAAGATATTGTTTTTGCCGTCTTTTATATGTGAAAACAATAAGATAAGACAGACTTTTTATTCTTAAAAACAGAACCAACCAGACACCAAGTAACGCACAAAAACATATACTAAATGAAATCATTAGTTCTGAGCAGCCATGAATCGTAATTTTGTATTTCAATTTCAAAGAATATATTTAAATCAATTTCAGCATTGGAGTAAGAAGAGAAACTGACATTAGCATCAGAAAACAAAAACCAAAGCAAAGTTTACATAGACTTCTGAGCTTTATCAATTATTTTCACAACAAAATGTCAGTCCATATTTTTTAAGAGTTGCACTATATGATTGCATCAGTCATATATATTATCCGCATTTCACCTATATATGAAATATATGATGCCATAGTAAATCCCAACCAGAGAATAGTAAACAAGCCAGTTAACTCCCGCCCAATAACTATTGACAAAATGTACAAAAGCAAATGAGATTGATTTGACTGACCAAACTGCTGCTTAACTTCAGGGCTGCTAAGATCAAAGTTTTTCAAGGAATCCATGAGGCGGCCGTCCCATTGAGGGCTTCCACTCATATTGTTACTGAGATTAATAATTAAAGCAGAAAAAACATCACATTAGAAGAAGGCTATCACATACTTCAAACATATAGCAACTCTAGAGGGGAATTACAAGAAATCACGCCAATTTGTAATAAAAAACGAAAGACTGAAAGCTTTAAAAGAACTTTTACATTTACACAAATAGAGAGCATTAAAAAGGATCAATCTATAAAAGTATCAAAAGCGGATTGTTGCTCATTAAAAATCCTCCTATTCCTCACACACCAAATAGTCCAAAAGAAGGTAAGATAAAAAAAATAATAATAAAAAACAAAATGAGAAAGCATTGAGACTAGAACCAGAAGTAGTGTGATTACCCTTTTGCATCTAGGCATCTATGAAATGAAAAATAAAATTCTATCTTATTAAATGTTATGTAAATGTGATAACCTGAGGCACAGTTAATTATTCTGCAAAGAAAGATCATTAAACTCTTGACAGTGATCTTTAAGGCTTTGACACTTTATGACTTGTAAGGTGTGTCACGCTTTGAAAACATGGTTCAAAACCTTACATAATACCAACAACGTTCATTCCCTAGATACAAGTCTACAAAGCACATCCAAGACTACAATAAGAGAGGAAATAGAATTTCCTTATCTAAGCCGTCTATTAGCAAATATCTTTCCTCAAGGTCTATCATGAACTGGAGTGAAATATTCAACGACTAGCCCTATAATCCTCTATGGCTCAAATCAGGCCACTCCAAAAGCCACTTACCATGAGGCAACAATCCTATCTCCATGAAATATCAACATCAAGTCCACGTAAGCTCAAAAGAAGGGATAAAAGTTTAGAAAATTTCATTATTAATAGCAACCCACAAATCAGCATTCAACCTATGGTGGTTAGTACTTAGTATCATGAGAGAAGTATTAAAAGCTAACTCAAAAGTACTTTAACTTCAAATCCCCTTCCTACTTCAAGATCAAATCCAACTTTTTTAACCGACCGAATGACAAAGGTTTGGTTCGAAGCGTTGCTTGGAATTGAGAAGGGGAGGATATAGGAAGGCACCCGAAGAAAATAAGCTATACATAGACTACCGAAAGGGTCTATAGAAACCAGATAAAAGTGACCCTTTGCATAAACCTAACTTAGAATTTTATTTAATAAGAAACTGAGCTTTCATTGAGAATTATGAAAGAATGTACAAGACACACAAAAAATAACCTTAGTTATAATATTAACTTAAAATAATATGGAACATAGGATCTTAATCACTTGCATTATGCATTTAAATTACTATTCACGCTGAATAGGAAAAAAATTAGATTCCAACATCACCAAGCATGTTCTGCAATTGCATATTTCAATAAAATCAAATTCAGGAGTCAAGACTCAGGTATAGTTTCAGTCTTTCAGAAGTTTGAAAACAACAGTACTGTCACAAGCCACTTTAAGATTTTAGGAGCAAACACAAAAAAGCAAGCGACAGCTGAAAAATAAAAGATTGCTCATTCAAACTAACATGATACATAAGAAGCCATTGAACAGAATTACACAATTATTTCTTTAAAGAAGAAAAACAAGAATAAAGAAACTGAACTTACAGCATTTCTTCTAATTGTTGACGATACTGTGGATTTTGCATCATCCCTATTCAATATAGTTCAATTAATAAGTGATGCCTTGTTGGAGATTAGACATTAGAGGTTTTTTTTTTTTTTATGAAATACCTTTCATTGAGAGAAAAATGAAAGAATACACAGGCATACAAAAAAAGAGAAGCCCACAAAAAAAGAGGGGAGCCAACTGCAAAAAGGGGCTCCAATCAAGCAAAATCAAACTTAGAGAAGAATTACAAAAGAACCCTGACACCGAGGCCCAAAGAGAAACATAGAATCTAAGTAGGGTCCACACTTCTGAAGTAGAAGTTTCTTTTCCCCTAAAGATTCTATTGTTTCTCTCCCGCCACAAATACCACAAGATAGCACAAACCCCACCCTGCCACAAAAACAACCCCTCCTCATGTAAAGGGGAACTGAGAAGAAGCTCCATGAACGTCTCTCAACTGTTGAATTGGCCAACAAAATTCCAAACTGCCTTGTTGGAGATTAGACATTAGAGTAACTGATAAAGTAAAATTCCAAACTAAGTATAAGTTACCAATCTTCCAAGTATGCCCCAAAAGAAAATCACAGGAACTCCAGAAATTTATTCTAGATTATGAAGTTCAAAATAAATGTTTAGAAATTCCAATTTTGATCGTTATATCCATCATCTGAATTTAAATAGGAGTAATAAAAAAGGGTAAAAAAAGAGTAGGCTGATTAATATATCTTTCACTTTTATATAACTGAGAGGCTTTTGAAGAATAACAGTATCCAAATATGCGACACCGTAAGATTTTTATTCTAGAAGATTAAAATAGAATTGAAAAACTCGTCTTGCATCTTGTTACGACCACTTAGTAAAGTTAATTTCTTCCATGCTCACTGTACCCACTTTGTTCACACATTCGTTTTGCCTTTTGGTTTATTAATTTTTTTCCTATTTATTTCCAGCATACCCACCCTCCCCCTCCCAGGGTTTCTTCTTCTATCTTCATCAGAAACACCCCTGGGCCCCTTTCTTCAGCTTATTGATTTATACTTATTAAAAGGCATAATGCCTGAAGATGCAATAATCAATAAACTTACACTTGAATGTTTCTGGATTTCTCATCTCCTCGGGCAAATGACTGTAAGATGAAAAATAAGTACACGTTCTTTCAGAAATCAACATAACTTCAAGTATTCAGGAATCAAATTTAGCTGTAAGCTGCTTCAGGAAATGGTCATAGAAGTTACATGTATATGCATCAAGACAAGCAATAAAAAATCCCAAAAGGCAGAAAATATATGCACCTAAAAAATAAGAGGTCATTGAATACCCAGGACATGGTGGAAAACAGAAATAACATTCATGCATAATGGAGTCTTCTGACCAAAACTTTAATTTAATGAAAAGAAAGAGTTGGTGCAAGGAAATCATTATATCGGATTCTGGCCCTTTGATAAGACATGAAAATACATGTACATCATTCTTTCAGAATAACTAATGGAAGAAGAGATGCTTGATCAACAGGCAGGAAATGGCAGTTGGGAGGATCCTCACTGAGTTAGAGAAATGAGAGAGTAGTTATAGACATCACTGAAACCTTTAACCCAAAAACAGTTAAAGCAGCTTTCATTTGAATTTCCCTGATGTGTCTCCTATTGCTGGATCTTCCAAGTTGAGCCTTAAGAGACATTAAATAGGTGAAAATCAGAAAGCCTATCCTTGAGTTGGTTGATAAGATATCATCTGAGTTTAAAAAGAGCGGCATTGTTAACTCCACTTATGAGAAAGAGAAGACGAAAGGGATGGAAGAGCACTTATTTTTCAAAAGGTGGGAGAGTTACACTTATTTCATCCTCTCTAATAGAACTTGTGCAAAATTTCAATAAATGTCAAAAAGACTACTGAGAAAATTATGAGATTTCCTTGAGGAGAGGATGCATGAAGGTAGTCATTTAGCCGGGTGAAATATTAATTACTATCATAAACAATTAGGTGGGCTAAGCTTGGGCAGTATCCAGTATGAAAATCAAGCTTAAATCTCCAAGAGAGTGTGAAGAACTCCTCTATATCCTCTTCTCTGTGGAACTCTATTATATAGTAAGTACAGTTTGGAACTACAGAACCAGGAAGATTACAGGGGTCAAAGTCGCCATCCCTGGATTATTATTACCAAATTGGCTTGATGTATTGTAAAATTTTTTGCATTTAAATATGTGAAACAATGCCTATTTCTGCACATTTCTTTTCACTTTCTTATTTCGAATACAGCAATGTGTTTCCACTGATATAAACATATATAGATATATGGGGAAACCAAATCATAAAAAATTCCAAAATTATTAAGTAGATAAAGAGTAAAAGCTGCATACGGATATATCATCTTCTGCACTGTCGGATCTTCCATCATTTTCTCCACAGCTTCCACTGATAAGACTGAGCCAGGTTTTCCTAATAGACAAGAATGTCAGAGATTATATTAAATTTAATGTAATAAGTAATAACTAAACATATACATTCAATCATGAATTAATGGACCTTGCAGCAGAACAACAACAAGATCAAATATATTATTTTTATGAGACAGAAATATCAAATAGTGGGTTAGAATTTTATAAGGGTTGTGCCAATATGTAGACCAAGTACTTGCCTAAGCTCCTATCTTTTTAGACTGGGTTTTGAGTTGTCATATATCTGGCTTTACTTTAAAGTAGGACTTGTACAGAGAGAAAAAGGAGAGGGAAAAAAAGGAATAACATTGACGAAGAAATATTATCATTGATTATTATCAACTTACGGCTGAATTGTGATCCCTCTGAACCATTAAAAGCTGGCTTAGAAGCAGCTCCATTCTGTGGAAGCTTCATAAATAAATCAAAGAGTAAATCAACATATCAGCCGCCTGCCACAAAAAAATAATAATAAATAATAAATAATAATAATAAAAAAAACCTTACTTCCTCACTAGGCTGAGCACTCTTTGAAACACTCGTTTCTGTTGCATCTTCTTTGAATGGACTCTTTTGCTCCGTTTCTTCAGGAGAGACGTCTACAAAAGCTGTGAAAAGAAGTAGATATTATAAATCCTTCCGAATTTTGATACCAAATAGTCGTAAAGTCTAATTAATGTCTTATAAAGTTGGTTGAGAAGCAGATAGTCTGGCTGGAGCACCGAAAATTGAAATATATGTGCATATATAATATATTTATTATTTACAATACTTGCATACTACTGTGCAGGTGCAAGCGAAGAAATGGGATTAGGTTTTATCACCTATTCCACTAGATCATATGAAGCGTGTTCAAAAAAAAAATTGAAGCCTTGACATTAAGGAGCGGAGATGACCAAACCTCCTTTTACATATCTCTTGTTATTAAGGACATATTTATCTAAGAATCCTACTATAGGCAAAGTGGTGGGGTGTTGAACCTATACAGCAGAAATGGAATTTCTAAAATTCCTCAAAGGAATCTAAAAAATAAACAAATAAATATCCACACACACACACACATAAATATGTATAGTTCAATATCCAGGACAACAAGGCAATTAAAGTACATGAACCAAAATGGTTTGTAATTTTATTAGAAGGAACAAGAAAGAGCACCAATCATATAAAAAAAAATCATTAATAATTGCGGGTATCCATATTGGGCACTTCACCGACTAATCCTGAAGGTTACAGAAGGCACTGTTCACACCCAATTCCAAGGAAAATACAATAAAACCTGAAAGACTTTTAGTTTTAAGCTCATCACAAGGACTAAAATGTAAACCTGGAGATTTGAATCCCAAACATTCAAGCCTCCAGTTAAGAGGGTAGTCACTTGGGAGCGCATAAATCAAATCACAATTGATCAATTAAGAAGAACCATCATATTGAAATAATGTAATAGGAGGAGAATCCTTAGTTACCAAACTTATTTGCTTCCTTGTTCTCTGTACCAATTTTGGCATTAGTAACTGGTTCGTCTTCAACTTTTGTTGCGGTTACATCAATCGATGCAGCAGGTTCAGAAACAGATGGAGAAACTGTTGTGCCAGTCCCAAATGTTGGAGGTATTGGAAAAGGTGATCCAGATAGTGTAGGATTACTCATCGGGCTGTTTTGAGAATTCATTTGTGACACCATCGTCTTGAAAGCTTGTTGCATTGCATATTTCTGAAATGCAATTACAATGAAATATATAGGAAAAAAAGAAACACGCATATAGGTCAAGGTCAGTATTGATCCAAGTTGTATCTTATATGCATGAAAAAAAATGGAACAAAGATCTTATAGAAATAGGTTCATTGAAGACATGAATCTTTTTATCAGAGAAACAGACCTTTTTGACAGGCCCCCACTCATTACTGTTTACAAAAGAAAACGTGCAAAGGGTGGGGATCAATGTATTAATGATAGAACTTAGTCAATCGGTAAGAGTGTGAAGAGACAACGTATTAATGAAAGAATGGGAAGTGTTGAAAGTAAACTAGTATAAGTAGTATAGTAAAGGTGTGAGGAATGCTTATGTAAAAGATAAGTAGTAACATGTAGGAGAGAAAGGAACTCCCGAATTTCCCTCAACTGTAACTAGGGTCTCTTAAACCCATGTAATTTCTACATCTTTTATTAGTACACAAAGAAACATCAGAGTCATGATACCAAAATCCAAAATGCTAGCATATATTTTTCTTACGTTCAATTACTAATCCTTAATTTCCCTCACATGTAGTTTTTTTATTCTTTCATATATATATATATAACTTATAAGAGCGTTATAAATTGAAACATGTAATAAGATAATAAAAGTGGTCAACTGGATAATGAAACTTATCATAAAGGAAACAACAAAACTTATCATCTTTTATAAATTATTCTTTTATAAAAAAAATAATAATAAAAAAATATTTTAAAAAAAAAAATTAATAAAACAGAGTTTAATCGTTTTAAGGAAAAAGGAAACAAAACTTATCATCTCCTAATATAAAAATTCTTTGAAGATGACATACAATTCATCTCCCAACTTAAGAAACCTCTAAGAGCATCAAACAAATAGCAATCCTAAACTAAAACAAGATTGAGACACTTTTCCTTCCCAATTACTTCTTTGCCTTCAAATATACAGGGGTCGGCTCTTCACTTTTGCTGCTGCAAAAGAACTTTTTTTTTTTTATGAGAAACTTATAAGCATTTCATTGATTGTATGAAATGTACAAAAAGGGGTCCAACAAACAAAAGGGTTTGAAGGGACCCAATTACAAAAGGTTTTCCCAATTGCTAAGAAGGAAAGTGAGACTATAGTCACCAAAAAAAGGGGAGAATTTACACCAATAGAAAGCAAGGTAGAGAACATGTTCTAAAACAATGTGGGGGTCTCTCGCACATCTTCAATTCACTTGCTGACCAATTCTTCAAGAAAGGTTAAAGGCAGCATAGAAATTATAAACACTGCAAAATCTGGACCTCAAAGCAAGACAACTTAATTTGACTGAAAACCCCAAAAACCTCAGAAGGCAAGCAAGAATCCCTTAATAATCAAAGTACAGCCTTCCCATAATTCACCTTAGAAGCTAGATTTCCTAGTTCACCGATTCCTTTTGAAGATTTTTTCCTTTTAACTTTCTTCTTTTCATTCGGACCCTACTGGCATCCCAAAATTCAAGAACGATCCTCGGGATTATTTTAGATTTCTGAGAGTTTCACAAGATTTCAGTGAGGGTTTTGTGGCTATTGCGATCGGAAAAGCAGCGTGATAGGTAAGAAGGAAAACAGAAGAACCCTGTAAAATTGACAAAATTCTAATATGAATATCTGCCTAGAGTTTAACTTTAATCAACAAGCCCAACACAAAAAATATTTACTTGGTAACTCAATAAAAACTTATTTAACTATTTTGTTGTGCTTGCTGGAAAAAACATAAAATTAAATCAGCAACATTTAAAGAAAAAATAAGTACATAACTAAGATGTCTACTAGATTTAAACTAGGTCCCGAAAATCCACTAGAATTAGAATCTCTAATTAAAATAAGGGGACCTCTTATACAAGACACAAGTAGAACTCAAATTGATCTAAAAGAATCCAAAACATGCAATTAAAAAAATAAACAAATAAGCTATACAAGATACAGTAAATGCATGGCATATGACTCTTAATTGCATTCCTGTATTATAAATGTAAACAAATATATGATCAATAATGCTCATACTTGTCTTTTGCTACACAAGCAGTCACTTGTTGCTCAGCACTCCAACGTAGCATTAGTACATACACAACTCTTTTGAGTTCTAGTCTAGTGCATAGAGTTTTTTCCCTTCCTAAATCTGAACTAATAAAAAAATTGCAAAACAAAGCAAAACTAGCGTAATCGAGACGTGATAATACATTTTTCATACAAAAACAAATTGAAAAAATAAAATCAAAGCTATATGTAATAATAAATGAGAGGAGCTGCAAAGACAGATTATTCACTACACCACCTTTTTTCCGACAACAAAAGTGCAGAAAGTTTTTGTATATAATGGTTGATACTTTTCAAAGGTCAACAACTCCACAGACAATAAACCGCTAACATGTAGTAATCCAAGCAGAAAGGATAGACATTTTCCGAAGAATATCTGTGCAAGCTAAGAGAGAGCTATGGAAGACCGACTCTAGCAGGAACGACAGCACCCAAAGGATAGTTTATAAGGCACAATCATATTCTCATACCTTGTGGGAGAAAACTCACCTTTAAGTAAGAAGCCCCCTGCAATTTTTAAAACTTGTTAAAAGAACATTCAACCTAAAAGCTTGTTGATAAATTAAGTAATATCCGCATTAGAAAAATATGCAGTTTAGACATATAGATTCGATTCTCACTCACCCATGTAAATAGTGCTGAAAGCCCAACACCAACACCAACCCAAAAGAGAGGCGACCCTCTAAAAAAGTTGACAACCAGAATATTAAAGATCTATAAAATAAAAAGAAAACACAACAGAACAAAGCCGGTAGTTGCATCAAAGATACTGAACTTAGTTAATATCATATCATATCAATTCAATCAAATCCGTTTCTTCTCAGGAAAAAAAAAATGTAGAAATGAACTCCATAAATCTATAATTGAAAGACAGGGGAAAGAAAATTTACACATATGAAGAGGGGGGAGGAACTGAAACTGATGGAACACCAACAGAAGACGACTCATTGCTGGTTGTCGAAGAAGAAACACTCGCAAACCGTTCAGCCACTGTTTTTCACGACAGCGAAGAAAACAGAGAACAACAATCAAATACAAAGCCAACTAAAATACTGAAGATTACAACTACGTACAAACATCATTTTCAACAACGAAATCGACTATTACCGACGATACGGTGACTGGGTCGACGATTAACGGCAGAAGCATAAATTCTGGGAGGAGACTTAATCCGGGACCTTGCCAAGCGCCTGCTTCCGCACAATTGATTGGTTCTGGTGGCAGTGGAGATAGAAGAAGAAGAAGAGTACCCGAGCAAAACAAACTTGGGAGGAGATGTTAGGGCTAAATTGAGCCTGTCCATTGAATTGTTTTCAGTTTGCTTTGATGATAAACAGTGGATGATTACGGGAAGAAGAAGAAGAAGAAGATAGGCTTCGAACCCTTGGAAAGGTTTCGGCTTTTGTTCAGAGTGTGGAGAGCGCGGAAGTTTTGTCTGCAGAGCCGGAGTCAGTGCTCACTGCTGGGCTTGATTTTTCATTCATTGGCCTGGATCGTCTGCTCGCGGGCTTATGTTAAATCTACGTATTTTTTATCCAATTTAATTTATTTAATTTTTTAAATTTCTTTTTTATTATAAATTTACTTTTCAATGGTGGATCTATGGAATTTAAGGAACTTTAGTTTAATTAAATTTTCTCAATAAATAAATAAATATGTAGATGGAATTCAAAAAATATTTAACAACGCTTTCGACTACCACTCTCATTTCTTTATTTTGTTATTTATTTTTTACATATGTTTCTTAAATTCAGTTAAGTTTTAAAAACTAAAAAAAAAAAATCAAAACTTATTTTTGATTTTATAATTTGGTTAATAATTCAAATGTTTTCTTTAAAAAATGAAATATATTATTGAAAATGATGATAAAACAAACATAATTAATTAAATAGTTATCAAACGAGTCTTAGCATTTGAATTATAGTTTGCAGCATAGTTCTTATGCTTTCAATTTTGCAATAATTTAGTCCCTAATCAATTGGTCAACTTACATAAGAAATAAATCTTATTAAATCTGTCAATTTGAACATGATTTAATGGATAAAGCATCCATTATCATCTTATAAGTTGATAGTTTGATCCTCTCAACCCTTAATTGTTGAATTAAAAAAAAATCTTATTATTTTTTTTCCCTTTTTGGTTTTTTTAGTTAAACTATGAATGAGGGTGAAGATTGGAACTTATTAATATATATAAAGAGTTTTCAACTAGAATTTTAGATTAATTTCGATTTTCCATTAAAATATCAACAAAATATATCAATTGTCAAAAGTGAGCCTACATCAATTGACATAGCTATCTAATTAAGGCACATATCAATTGGTTATAATGAGGACGAGGGGAAAAAAAGGGTTGAAAATATATATTTTTTATCTAATTTACTAACTATTTTGAAGTCAATTGTGTCAAATTATTATTATTATTATTATTATTATTATTTGACCATATGTGGAGTCGAGATTCGAACCACTAACCTCTTGGTCGATAATCAATACTTGATGCTAGTTGAAATATCTTACCTCCGGATCGAAAATCAATACTTTATTCTAGTTACCTTAGTAATCATGCCAAATTCCTAGTCTCACATACCACGAAAATTTTTAAGTATCAAGGTCAATAATGGAGATTTACTAGGTTCAGAATCAAAAGTCTACAAATAAATATTTTTCAAATATTAATCCAAAGAAACAAGGTTACAAAAAATAATAATAATCATAGCAAATAAAAATTAAATAGACAATATATATATGTGTGTGTGTACAGTGTACATAATAAATTTAAAATTCTCAATTAAATTAGATCAATGATCACATCATTCATATAAACAAGCACTTGCACTAGTTGCACCAGCCAAAAGAATATCATATTGCGCTTAAAATAATAAGAGCATTCTTCATCTCCATTTCATTATAAGTTATAACTCCCACTCAAGAATATATATATACCATCGATCTCTAATCCCCATCTCAGATAAACAAAAAAAAAAAAAAAACTGCTTCTGACTTCATTACAAGTTTACAACATCATAAAGTGTGAACTCAGATGGCTAAATTTACAGCATAAACAACTTTCTAAAGCTCTGTGGACTTTCTAACAACTAAGGAGAAGGGGATTATAAAAGGGATATCAGAGGTTACATTTAAATTTTCAACCACTTGGGTTTTAATGCACAACATCACATGGTCGACAAAGTAACTATAGAAGGAAAAAAGGGTGAATAGTGTTCACATGGATTGCTTAGTTTCAAGTCTAGATGGATATCATACCGTTCATGCTATAAACTGTCGCTATCCCGACGAATATCGTCTCTGTTCGCCATCAAAGGCAAGGATGGGTGTGATTCCATGCGTGGAAATAATAATTTTAGACGAAATGCATCGACTCCATTCAAGTAATAATGAAAGAGTCGTTTTGCCCTTATAAACCCAAGACGACCATACAGTGCAAGTGCTCCTTTATTTGTAACTTCAGCTTCTAATGTGACCTTCAGACAAAACAAAATCAGATGGGAAGTTGGCATGTCAACTTTCTTGGGAACAAAACATTCTATTACCCAAAACACAGATTAGAAAGGAGAGAAAACAAGCAATCCTCTCTCTCGAGGCCGAAGAGATAATAGATAACAATTTAAATTGGCAAAGTTAATAAAAGAAGAGTGATTGCAGACTTGTATAAAATAAGAACACCAACATGAAAAGAGCCTGACAACATCCCCAAAGGAGGTTTAACCATGTTTATCCAAAAGAACTTTGATTTTCTTTTGAAAGGGTGACTGCATATTAATTGCAGTTGGCATCTACTCAAACAACCCAAAGCATGGCAAGAAAATGAAAGGCATACTATTTTACAGAAATAAACTAAACAAGGAGCCATTTGGTTCAAAATGTCAAATCAAATAAAAAGGAAAATGTTATTCAAGAAAGTAATGCTGGAGGTAAATTCAACAGAACCCGTTAATATCAAAATCAGATCAGGTTCAGCTATATCCGTACCGTCAATTCAGTATAACTCCCAAAGATTATTCAGCCTGGTAAGTTTGAGTCGCATTCAAAACAATTTAACATCCTAACTTGAGAATAACTTTTCTCTTTTAAACCTGAGTGCTAAAAACAAGTTATGCACATGTCATCTAATCAACAAATCCTACAAGATTCCATAGACAACGTCGGCCATATTGTGGAAAATGTAGCATAAACATTCAAGCATGAACAAACATTTGAAGCTTCGCCCCGGATAAGAAAATGAAGTCCAATATAAATAAGCTGCAACGTTGTCGGTACAACCCAAGATTTGGTTTGCAACGAAGATAGTTGCACCATGAAATATAGTTCTTAAAGATTTTTTTCACTCAGTTGCTGTACAGTGCCACTTTCTAGCTGTTTAGGAACTTGTGGATTCTTATTCCTTATATCAATATTTGCAAGGAGCAGAATTAATTGTTCCCTCTGGTTTTCTACATTTCCTTTCTGAAACCCAAAAATAGTTCTGGTTTGCTACATTTCCATTTTCCACTGCTCCTTAGTTTTGATTTGCAAAAATGGGGTCCTACCCCTTTAGATTTGAGATGTCTGGTTGGACCACCCTGATTTCTCCTCCTGCATTAAAGAGTGGTGGGATGCTATAAGGATTGATGGCTGGCCAGGTTTTCGATTTATGGAGAAGTTAAAGCGCCTTAAAGTTCAGCTAAGTAAATGGAATAAAGAGGTCTGGGAAAATTGATAGTGAAAAGCAGAAAATTCAAAGGGAGATTGATGTGATCGATAGGGCCAAAGAAAACAACTCTTTTAGTCCTGATATGGCAAGTAGAAGAACGCTGCTTAAGGTGGATTTGCAGAACACTGTTTTACAGGAGCAAAGGCTGTGGAATCAAAAGTGCAAAATCCAGTGGCTAAGAGAAGGTGAGGAAAATACCAACTTCTTTCATAGATGGGAAACTGACGAAGTTAAGATTGAAGAAGTATTCGTCAATTTTTTTAAAAAAAACTGTACTCTAAAGCGAAGGGGCAGAGATTTGTTTTGGAAGGGGTAAATTGGGCTCCTTTGAGCACTCCGGCTATGGTTGAGCTGGAGCGTCGCTTTGAGAAGGCGAGATCTACACAACTGTTATAAGTTTAGGCAATATGAAGTCCACGGTCCCGAACGACACGACCAATGAATTTTTTAAAAAAACACATTAAACATCTTGAAAAATGATTTAGTAGAGATGTTCCAAGATTTTTTTTGAGAATGGGGTCATTAACAAAAGGACCAACGAGACCTATATTTGCCTAATCCCCAAGAAGTTAAAAGCTAACAAGGTGGGAGAGTATAGAACTATCAGTCTTACGACGTCGTTGTATAAGGTGATTGCTAAAGTTCTAGTTAAGTGGTTGAAAAAAGTGCTCCCCTTGATCATTAATGTTACTTAAGTGACTTTTGTAGAGGGGAGACAGATTATGGATGGCATTATGATAGCTTCAGAAGTGATTGGCGATTGTAATTCAAAACAAAAAGAATGCTTCCTTTTGAAGTTAGACCTTGAGAAGGCTTATGCCAAGGTGGATTGGTCGTACCTTGATGCTATTATTGAGCTTAAAGGCTTTGGAATTAGATGGAGGAGGTGGATTGGAGGGTGCCTTTCAAATGTCAATTTTTCCGTTTTAATCAATGGAAGGCCTAGGGGGAAGATTTATGTTGAAAGGTGAATCAGACAAGGGGACTCAATCTCTCCTTTCTTGTATGTTATTGTGGGAGACGCGTTAAGTCACTCTATTTCGTATGGCTATGAAAAAAGTGTTTCGAAAGGCATAAGGTGGGAAGTAATTCGCTTGAGATAAGTCACCTTCAGTGTGTTGATGACCCATTAATCTTTTGTCCGAATAGTGAAGGTTACCTTCGGGAGTGGTGGGACTTCTTGAATATCTTCTTAAAAGGAACTGGGTGTTACAAACCAACTATTTACAATAATGCTCTCTTCTCTCTCCTCTCTCTTCCCTCCTCTCTCCCCTTACCGTTTCTAGAACTCCGGTGACTTTTTCGGCAACCCTTTCTTTCCTCCAACTATGACCCCAACCATCTCCTCCACCCCATGGAACCACTCAACAAGATCCATTTTAATTGATCTTAAGATCTTCCACATTGCTTTTGATGAAGCATTTAGAGGGAGTAGGGCAAAGATCACCGAACAAGGCAAACTCTCTTCTTTCTCCATCTCCCTGACTTGGCAATCTTTGGAATGGCTCTCTCTTTCTTTCGAGATACTCTACAAAGAACCCACAACATTCAAATTCTTCAAGAAATTTCGAGGTGAGAATGACAACTTTTGGCTGGAAAAACATAGCAACAAGCATGGTTTCTTTGTTGAGTTCACACAGCTACAACATTCGGGTGAAAGGAAGAAACTTTTCATCCCTTCAGAGGAAAAAAAGCAAGGCTGGTTCTCTTTTTACTCACTGATTTCAGACTATCCCCGGAAAAAGATCGACAACCAAACCTCTTACCCCATGATCTTCAAAGTAGCTGATCTTCCTTCAACTACTCATAAGTCAAATCCTTCACCGCCCCCTGCCTCCTCTGAGTGTCAAAGCGAAATTGTAGTAATTGAGCAGCGTCTCCAATCAGATAAGTGGCCACTCATCCTTGCTGTTCTCCGTAGTTCTCTCTCCATTAACAGGTGCACAATCAACCCGTTTCAGGATAATAAAGCTCTGCTTCATGTTTATGACAGTGCTCTAGCTTCAAAACTTTGTAGCCTAAAGGATTGGTCACTCTTTGATTCCATTAGTCTGAAATTCTCTCTGCTCACAACCTCTTCTTGTATACAAAATCACAAAGTTGCCTCATATGGTGGCTGGATTGAGATCCTAAACCTTCCTCCAACACTTTGGCTAGACATTATTTTTAAATTCATTGGTGATGAATGTGGAGGCTTCCTCAAAGTTTCAGACAATACAGAAAGGAATTTGTCGTGTATGGCTGCAAGAATCAAGGTTAGAGCAAATGACACAGGTTTTCTCCCAGCAATCATAGCCATCCCACCGGACCTAGCAGGCGAACAAATCTCCGTTCAGATTAAAGGTTTCTCGACCGGAAAAATAGCTGTTACAAGTAATTATGGTGGTGCACCGATTAAGGACCCTTCCTTATCGAAAAAGGAAGGTTTCTTGGAATTAAATGGGCACTATAACTCAAAAGGCAAGTGTCCGTTAATTGTGGAAACAGTTGGTGATTCTGCCAAGATCCTATTGGAAGATCTTTTGCTAAAGGACTGCCTTATTATCTCGGATTCTCCTGCACACGTGGACAGCAACTTTTTGCCCGCCTCTGGTGGTTTTAAAATCCTCTCAGAAATTCACGCGGATCCTTTGGTAAGTGAGGATATAATCCCCGAGATCTGCCCTAGTATCACGGATTCTCTTCCAATCTTGGCGGCTGGTACAGAAACCCTAATCCCTGGGACTGATCCTCGGTTTGTTCCATCGACTTCCCTCTCCCCTGCCCTCATTCAACCCTCATTTAATGTTGTCTCTTTCAACGAGGGCCCCACCAATCAGCCGTTCTCATCCCTACAGCTTGGATCGATTAAGTTCACTTCATCCAAACAGCCGTTCACAAATTTACAAGGATCTCGATCTGAGGCATACCTGTCCCACCTTGGCCACTTACTTCATTCAACCTTTAGAGTTCCAACCCCAACCTTTCGACCTAGCAATCTTCGAGGATGATCCAAACCTAGAATTGCAACAACCAATCGAATTCCTCCCACCTATTCCAGAAGATCTTTCACCCATAGCTATGGAAAATAACTTTGAACTGGCACCTACCCTTACTCTTAATCCACCTTCTACCCTTCCATCCACCATACCCAAGGCCACGGATTCTCCCTCGGTTTCGGGCTATGTGCCTTCCCAGTTGCCTTGTAGCCTACGAGAAATAGCAGATTTCCTCTCCGATCATGGTCTGTGTATTTTGCCAATACCTGCACTGCCCACACCAAATAAAAAAAAAAGAAGTGCCCCACGAGGGGAAGGAAGAAAAGTCTACAGAGAGAGTTACAAAACCTGAATTCTTCAATCCATTATGACAAAACAGCAACTTTGGCATTGTTGGAGGGCTCCTCTGTTGCCTCATGAAATTCTTAACTTTGAATGTTCAAGGGTTGGGTTCCTGGAAGAAGAGGTCATTGATTAAAAAGACCATACAACTTCAAAATCCGGGTATTGTGTTGTTGCAAGAAACTAAGCTTAATTCAACTGATTCCTACTTGATAAAATCAATTTGGAGCTCCTCCCACATTGGTTGGACGACACTTGATGCCACTAATTCGGCAGGTGGAATCCTTATTCTTTGGAATGAACCAGGACTTTTCAATTCTAGAGGTTATCCGCGCCTATATTCTTCTCTTTCAATTCACGCTTTATTATCGATGGTTTTGTTTCTGGTTATCAGCAATATATGGTCCTTCAGCTTCAGGTTTTCACGAGGACTATTGGCGTGAATTGAACGATATTGCTGGTCTGGGAGGAGATCGTTGGGTTGTTGGAGGTGACTTTAATGTTACACGTTGGTCTTGGGAGAAATCACATGATCAATCTATTTCCAGAAGTATGCGGGTTTTCAATCAGTGGATTAGCAATTATGAGCTCTTAGACATCCCTTTCTGAATGGTAAGTTTACCCGGTCCACTTTAGTGGTTCACATTACAGATCTGTTCTGGATCGGTTCCTACTCACAGATGCTTGTCTCAGGAAATTTGGTAATGCTAAATTCAAACGCATTGACCGAATCACTTATGATCATTATCCATTGGTTTTATCCTTTGGGGATATAGAGTGGGGGCCTTGTCCCTTTCGCTTTGAAAATGCGTGGCCCCAAAACTTGTCTATTCGCCAGTGGTAAATGATTGGTGGCAACAAAAAGCAGACTTGAAGGTCGGCACGGACATGGACTCATGATGAAATTGAAAGGGCTCGAATTGTACTTAAACAAAGGGAGTAAATCAATTAACTCACGTGCTTCTTTTTTCCTCTCTTATGGCCCAGTTAATCTCTTGATAACTTAGCGAGATAGTGGCCCTCTTACGGGTTCACAATTGGAATCTCGTCATTTGCTTTGTGAACAGATTGAAGACTTGACTGTTCAAGAACATATTTCCTGGCAACAACGATGTAAGTTGAAGTGGTTCAGTGAGGGGGATGAAAATACACAATTCTTTCATAGAATTGTGGCTGTCCGTAGGCGAAAAAACACGATTACTGAGATTATCTCAAGGGATGGGCGTAGCCTGCTGACAGCTAATGACATTGAGACAGAATTCATCAGTTTTTACTCAACTCTCTTCACAAAGGATGACAATCAGAGATTTATTCCAACGAATGTCTTTTGGAGTCCTATCAACACCGATCAGGCCACAAATCTTGAGGGAGTCTTTACTGAGGAGGAAGTCTACAGAGCAGTTACTTCTCTAGGCACAAGTAAGTCTCCTGGACCAGATGGCTTTACAGCAGAATTTTTTAGATTCTTCTGGGATACCATCAAATCTGATATTATGGTTATGATGCATGATTTCCACTCTTCCGGGGTTATCAACGCTGCGCTAAATGAGACATACCTGTGTTTAATTCCAAAGAAACTCACACCTAAGTTGGTCTCAGAGTTTCGTCCTATTAGCTTGATCTCCTGTGCCTACAAGATTATTGCTCGAGTCTTATCGAATAGATTAAAGTTGGTTCTGCCTTTTACTATTTCTGAAAATCAACTCGCATATGTGGCTGACAGACAAATTATTGATGCATCTCTTATGGCTAACGAGATAATCGATGAGTGGACTATCTCACAGCGTAGTGGTGTGGTATTAAAGCTCGACTTAGAGAAAGCCTTTGATACAGTTGATTGGGACTTTCTGGATGCCATCCTGCATGCCAAAGGCTTTGGTATGAAGTGGAGAGCTTGGATTAGGGGATGTATCTCTAGTGCTAATTACTCAATTATTGTTAATGGCAAGCCACGAGGCAAGATCATTCCATCTCGAGGCATTCGACAGGGAGATCCACTATCACCTTTTCTTTTTATCTTGGTCTCTGATTGTCTGAGTCGTCTCATGTCTCATAGTGCTTCAATGGGGGTTATCTCTACTCATCCGATCGGTCACACATCTTTCTGCTTGAATCACTTGCAATTCGTTGATGACATTCTCTTATTCTCTACTTCTGGCAGATCTGCTGTGACCCGTCTTTTTGAAGTAGTAAAAATCTTTGAATCTGCCTCTGGTTTAAAGATCAATTTGTCTAAAAGTGAGCTGCTAGGGATCAATGTCGATGATGGAGAAATGGAGTGGTTTTTGACCAAATATGGTTGTAAACAGGGTTGTTGGCCTTCTTCCTATCTGGGACTTCCCTTGGGAGGGAATTCTAAATTGGGCTCGTTCTGGAATCCAGTAGTTGAGAAGTTACAACGGAAGCTACATAACTGGAAGTATGCTTATATCTCAAAAGGGGGAAGACACACTCTTATTCAGGCTACTCTTGCCGAGATCTTACGATATATTACTTATCCTCTTTTAAGATGCCTTATTCTTCATTATAAAAATCATAAACAAGATTATTTATGACTTTTTTTGGGAGGGCTCTAGAGGAGATGGGGGCGTTCATAATGTAAATTGGAAGTTAGTACAACTTCCAAAGCTGATGGGAGGTCTTGGTATCGGTAACTTCAAACTTAGAAATGATGCACTTCTAGCCAAATGGGTGTGGCGGTTCGTTCAAGAAAAAGATGCTTTGTGGAGGAAACTGATTGTCGCCAAGTACTATGGGTTTCCTCATGATGGGGGTTGCCACAGGTTGTCCATTCGAATGCTCATAAATCACCCTGGCGAAATATTTCACTCTTGTCGAACTTGGTTTCAAGCAATGCTTCTCGTGTTTTAGGTGATGGTTGTCATACATTGTTTTGGAAGGATGCTTGCTCTCGGCCAGGACCATGTTTAGCTTTCCCTCGATTATTTCGATTAACTACGAATCCGGACAGCTTGGTGGTAAACATGTGGAATGCAGTCACAAATGCTTGGGATTTGCTACCTCGTCGCAATTTAAATGAACTAGAAATAGAGGAATGGGCTACTCTATCTCAACTCTTGTATCTAGTTAGACTTCAGAATATCCCTGACTCTTGGTCTTGGTCTTTAGATCCTTCTGGTTCTTTTTCGAATGACTCACTTTTGGATTCTCTGGTTAGTGAGTCCGTTCCACTGGTTAAAAGACTTGTATACGGCTATTTGGAAGGACAAATATCCAAAAAAGGTCAAAATTTTCCTTTGGGAACTCAGTTTGGGAGCAATCAATACAGCAGAGAGACTTCAAAGAAGATTGCCTTACATGTCGCTCTCACCATCATGGTGTGTTATGTGTTATTCTGACGCGGAATGTGTTGGCCATCTCTTAATGCATTGTTCCTTTGCTTCGCGTTTCTGGTCTTTTATGCTTGAAGCCTTTGGTTGGTGTCAACCGTTTCCCTTCGCGATTCCTGAGTTACTTTCTTTAGTTCTTGTGGGACATCCATTTCACGGTCTTAAACAAAAACTTTGGCTTGCCTTCACTCGTGCTTTCTTCTGGACTTTGTGGACGGAACGAAACGGGCGGATCTTCAAAGGAATTTCTTCTACGTTTGATAAGTTTCTTGATACTGATTTTATTATCGCTTTCCAATGGTGTAAACTTGAATATCCTTTCTCGCTTTGCTGATTTATCTTTTTATTCTCTAATTGGAAAGTTTTCATGTAACCCTTCTATGGGGACCGGAGTATTACTCCCTCATTTCATTCATCAATGAAATTGTTTCTTGAACAAAAAAATAAGAGGAACTGGGTTATCTCTCAAAATTTCTAAATTAGCAGTTATCGGCATTAATGTTGATTTGGAAGAGGTGAATCTTCAAGCTGCCCATTTGGGTTGTAAGGTTGAAGAGCCCCCTTTCACTTATTTAGGTGTTCCCCTTGGGAGGAATTACCGTTCGAAAGGCTTTTGGGACCCAGTGATTGATAAGTTCCAAGCTAAGTTGGAAAAGTGGAAGCACACCCTGCTCTCAAAAGGAGGGAGACTTACTCTTGCTTTATCAACACTTAACAGTCTTCCTATTTATTGGTTTTATGTATTCAAAGCGCCAAAGCCTACGAAAATAATTATTCGCAAGAAGAGAAAGTGTTACTGGGAGAGGGTAATAGAAAGTATTTATGGTTGTCAGTTGGGGTGGTTGTCTTTCCCTCCCAAAGGTGCTTCTCAAATGCGACCTTGGGTCAAAATTGCTAAACACGGTGGTTTCTTTGTGAGTTTATCAATTTTAGGGTGAAAAACGGGAAGTGAGTTTACTTTGGCGAGATAAATGGGTAGGCAAAGCTCCTCTTAATGATGTCCTGACTTATTCCTGATTTCCCAAAAGGAGGCTACTATGGCGGATTGCTGGAACCCGGATCAAACTGATTAGGATCTTGGTTTTCACAGAGGTATTCTGGATAGAGAGTTTGACAGTTTGTTTGGGCTTATCTCTTTTATTGACCCAATAAGGTTGGGGGATGGTATTGATAGAGCTTATTGTGCTCTTGAAAAGTTTGGGGATTTTTCTACTCATTCAGCTTTCGGAAAGCTTGTTGAAACTACCCCACAATAAAATTCCCTTTGATTAAGGCGATTTGGAAGTTTAATACTCTTAAGACGATCAAGATTTTCTTATGGAGTTTGGCTCGCAAGAGTTTGAACGCTCCGGACAAATTACAACAGAAGTTTAGTAATAATACTCTTTCCCTCCGTCTGTGTTTTATGTTTTAATGGTGTAGAACCCCTAGTTCATCTTTTTCTGAGATGCGCGTATGCCCTTAAAGGGTGGGAGCAGATTTTGAAGGCTTTTGGGTTTAGTAGTTGCTTTCCCAAGGAGGTGCTTGATTGGTTGCTGGAAGTGTTGATTGGTTGGGGCCTTAAGGGTAAAGCAAAAATTTTGTGGAAGTGTGCCACTAGAGCGCTTGTGTAGGAATTATGGAGAGAAAGAAATAGACAGATTTTCAAAGATAAGAGTTCTTTTTTTTTAGTCCTTTTGTATTAATGTACAAATTACTCCCTCTTTATGGAATCTTAAACGCAGAGTTTTTTCTTTTTTTGTAATTACAGCCTAGCTCAGATCATTCATTATTAGGAGGCTTGCTTGTATAGTTGTTTGGTGGGGAGAGGTTTCTCACCGCTCTGCTCTTAGGTTGTGTCTTGTGTTTAATACATATATGTTTCTTATCAAAAAAGAAAAACAACAACAAATCCTACAATATTGTTGCCTAGCACTACAACATTGGAATTGAGAAACTCATTAAATATTAATATCTAATATCAGTGGCCTCCAAACCTTAAGCCCGTGGTCTCAAAAATAAACATGTTCCTCATCATTATTGCACACCTTCAACCTAGTTAGAAGAGGGAACGAATTCACTCTTCTAGTTCAAAAAATTGAGTGTCACATCAACACCCAAAACCTTTTGAGTTCTCTAGTTCGCCAAATCAAGATCAAACGGTCAGTTCAACTTAACTTATTTGATAGTTAGGGCACCCAGAGAAATACTCAGTATCTCAAAGTAGCTAGCCCCAAGGGGTTTCAATGTTTCTTTTTTTCTTTTTCTTTTTAATCTAATTTAAAGGTCTTTTACCCGTACACAATGTCACAACCCAAACTTTGAGTTCACATCACTACCTTAAATTATTACATTTCACTCCTTTACATATATTCCATTTTCTTCATTGTAAACAAACGACATTCAACTTAATACTGAAATAGATGAGGTTAAATTACTAAATATGTTAACAATTAAAAAATTTCCATATTAAATGATCGATTTGTAACTGTAATTATCTTCAGTAAAATTATGTCATCAAATCATGGGATGGAATAAAGCCAATTTTCATTTTAACTGTCATATGGCCTTGGATTGAAACAGACTTGATGAAAGCTGATGTCTCATCCAATTTACCAAGTAATTCCAAGTAGGAATGGGGGATTGAAAGAGATCTTGTAGTAAAAAGATCACTTAGCATTTAAAGGAGATGACACAACAAGTATAATATTGCAGAAGCATTCTCGAGCTGTATTTTTCTTTAAAAGGTCACATTAGCTGACGCAGACTATACAACCATCCACAATTAACTTATAGTTCAGTGACTCAATTAGAAAAGTTAGAAACCAATCTCTATAATAGAGGGAAGAGAACTCACAAGTTAGTTGCTTTGGCTCCTTTAATGAATCAATAAAGGAAAATAAATATCGACATAAATATAATACAAAGGGAATACCATATTTGATGCTAACATACCTCATCACAACCTGATTCCATCATGACTTTTATAGATCTCGTGACTAGCTCCGTAGCTACAATAAAGAGAAAAATAATAATAATGAAGATCTGTGAACTCTAATAGGTTCATAACAAAAAGAATGTGTATTGCCCAATTTAAAATTGCAAAACATTATGAAGTAATGTCAATGTTATGCATATGAATAAATGATGTTCTAGCCAACTTGGAGGAAGAGAAGATTGGAATCATGCACAAGAGTAAATCAGGCTTTCTTGACAAATAGCATTGAATATAAATTATTCTAACAATGTGATTGTATTGTAAGAACATGGGAATCCAAGTAAACAATGCAAATGAGCCTTCCGAATAAAATACATCTCCAAATAAATGGCCATGGGTCCATTGATAATTCAATTTTACAAGGAAAAACTATTGAAAGCTTCTATATAAGATAACTCAAACAGCTACGAGCAACAGGAACAACAAATTTCATTGATCACACATTAGAGTAAATGAGCCATTATCAAACACAGGTCAGTAACAATCACTTCACAGAAACCAGAAAAACAAAGAAAATTTTACCAATGCCTTTGCCTCTATAAGGCTTGATGACCACCAACATGGCAATATACCCTCTGAAAGTGCCCCGATGTTCTCCCATCTTACAAACCACCGTCCCGACACATTTTCCTTTATGGAAGGCCTGAAAAAACAACAAAAACAGAAAGAATGGAACAAAAATTAAAGGGAATGGCGACGATCATGATCTGATTAATCGGAGATTTGATACAAAAGCGAGAATAATACCAGGAATGAGAGTTGGGGCCATAGATATACGAAGTAACGATAAGTGAATATGGAGTAGGGTTCGCTGAGTTCTTGATCGACGAGATTCATGATAAGAGGTAAGTGATGCTCACCGCCATAGCTTACGTACTCTATCTCCGATGCATCGAATTCAACTTTCCTCGTTTCACCTTCTTCTATTGCACTGTCCAATTTCGCTTCCATTCTCTGTTCTTCTTGCCGGAGGGGTGCGCCGGAGACCGCCGCGTCGCCTGAAGAAATCCGGCGGAATTTTCAGGGTATTAATCGGTAAGAGAGAATTAAACTTGAACGCCTGCGAAATATTGAAGCCTATAATCCATTTTTTAAAAACTCGAATGAAGATAATTACTTTTGTAAATTATTAAAATTATCGAGTAAACTTTTAACGTATTATTCTATTTTAGTCTATTTATTTTTAAATAACCAAATTTAGTCTATCTATTTTCAATAAAATTCAAATTTAGTCTCTACTATTAATTTATTATTAATTTTTCTTTAAAATACAGTGTCTATTAATTTTTTCTCTACAAAATTTGAAAGTATGTTCATATTATGTCTTTTCTTGTATTGAAATTGTTATTACTATTTAATCAATTTTGATTAAAAAAAACTTTAAACTTATCATAGGAACCCGATTTAAACTTTATGAAAAGTACATAGACTAAAATTTGACATTTGAAATGACAGAGATCAAAATGAAACAATGTTCAAATTACGAATACCAAAATGGTATTTTAACGAAATTTCACATTAATTTCAAACTAAATATTTGAATTATTTAATTTTGCATAATCTATACTCTGGGACAGCTCTGTCGCAAATACCATAGTTCAACTCTCATATTTGCAATATCCACTGCCTACGGTCAAATTAAAAATTACTCACTTATTCAAGTTTAAGGCAAAGAATTGCAATATATATTAAAGTACCCAAAAATGCAGCTAGATTAAATTTAAGGACCCTTCATTTTGTTAAGAGACCATCGTTTTTATACCTTCATACGTGTCAACTTAAAATTTGTGAGGTTTGTTTTTTCACCTATTCAAATTTAAAGCAAGAATTGCAATATCTATTGAAGTACTCAAAGATGCAACTAGATGAACTTTAAAATTTAGAGACTCTTTAATTTTGTTAAGAGACCACTGTTTTTATGTTCTTATATGTGTCAACTAAAAGTTTGTGGGTGTTAATTTTCTTTCATCTATTTTATCAAAAATGAGTTGTATTTTTTAAAAAAAAAAAATTACCTTAGGGTGAAAATATGAACTTCTAACTTTTTTGTCAAGGATGTAATGTCTTAATTAATTAGTTTTTTTTAAGTACAACAAATGGATAGATCGAGATTTGAACTTTCGATCTCATAAGAGTTAATACATGTCAATCATTGACGACATATGCTCACTTTAATAATGTGTTTAACAGTTGAAAAGTGCACCGATTAAGGTCAATGATTAACTGTTTTATTCTGTATATGTGATAAAAACTTTATTTTTTGACTTACTTTGAATAATTTGCTTTTATAATATTTCATAGAGAGAAAAAATCCAGACCTATGATATCTGGAGGAAGAGATGTGTCCTAATCCTAACTACTGTAGAGCTATGTTCATGTGTTACTATCTATTAACTCGTTGTAATAAAAAAAAATGTTTAAATATTATTTTAGTCTTTATATTACTTGGTTTGTAATTTTGATGTCTGTACTTTCAAAACGTCTATTTTAGTCCCTATGCTTTTAGAAAATATATTTTTGATCTTTGTACTTTCAAAATGTGACTATCTTGGTCCTATCATTTTCTTATAATGTATATATATACACGATTTAAACATTGCGCCAATAAACTGTTTATGAATTTTGCAATATGAGATTCAAAATGGTCATTTTTCATAAATATAGAGAACGAAAATAGACTTTTTTAAAATACATAAAATAAACCGAAGTTGAAAGTATATATAACTACCAAAATAAACACTTTAAAATAACTTAGAGTCGAAAGTTTAAAATCTGTTTGGTAAACAATATGAAAACAGAAATTTGAAAACAAGTGATCTAGTAAATACAGGGTTGTATTTCATGTTTTCATATATTATTTGGTAGCAGATTTAGAAATTTGATTTCATTTTAAATAGTTGTTTAAAGTGTGTGCTATAATATATTTATAGATTATGAAATTAGTGTAGTTGCAAAACTAATTATTAAATGGAATATAAGTCATTATTAATTAATTTATAAACATTATTTTTATTAATTTATAGAATTATCATTTTATGATATACTATTATATAATTTATAATAGATTATACATATTTTAATTTAACAAAAGTAAATTGAGTTTATAACATAAAATAATGTATTGATTAATATTTTCATCTTTGTTTAATATAATTATGCATTTTAAATTTTTAAATTCAGAATGTGGATACAATGAAAATATAAAAATGTTGTTTTCATAATTTATACTATTTGGATCACAGAATCCGAAAACAGTTTCAGTGAATCTGAAAACATAAAACAGAATCCGAAATACATATCAAACATACCCTTAAGAAACAAAATAATATTTAGACTTAAGAAAATGTAACATTATGGTAAAATCGTATAACCAAGTCTCCCAAGTTTAAGAAATAGATTTATTAAATCTTATTAACACGAGTATGGTTGAATTGACATACAAATGTTACTTTTAATTAAAAGATTATAAATTGAAAATCACGTTTCTCTTCCTCCTTCATCTCTCATCTTCTTTATTTTTCAAATTTGGGTTTTCACCGCTGCCCCCACTAAAGCTCACGTCAAAGTTCTTCTTTTTCTACGTTTTCAGATCTAAGTTTCTTTCTTTTTTTTTTCCTTCCTTCTTAATGTGTGTTTGCTACTAAGATCTAAAAAAAAAACAAAAAAAAAAGGCTTAAATTCCAGATCTTAGAAAAAAAAAAGGTCAAGAATAAAAGAAGAAGAAGAGAGAGAGACATGAGGGAGGAAGAGAGGTGTTGGTATCGGCGCCGGCGTCGGAGCGGGTCAGGAGGGGAGATAATTAATATTATATTATTATTTAAAGAATTATTACATTTTTTGTTTAATACAAATTGTCATGTGAGTGCCTCTCCGTTAATGGTGTTGATTTAGAGACTATAGAATTATTTATTGCCTTTTAAAAAAAATAATATTATTTATTCCCCTTGGAAAAACTTCCAATCTTGAAACCAGGGATGAAATTAGACAAAAATAATAATAATAACAACAAATAATAATAATAATAATTTATTCACAATATAATTATACGAAACAAAAAAAAAGTTGCAAATTACAAATTTGGTCTATATACTTAATATGAAGTATATCGTCATGAGTGGTATACTATATTTAGGTATATCGATGAAATAAAATTTGTAATATTCAATAGGGATGAACAAAAAAACACCGAAAACCGACACGACCGATTGGCAGTCGGTCGATTTTGTGAAGGTTTCGATCGAGGTCGGTTTTGGCCTTCACAAAACCGACCGAACCGACCGAAAATTAAAAAATATATATATAATAATAATAAATAATAACAATAATAATAATTTAAAAAATAAAAAACTACAAAATTTCTCAAAATAATTATAAATTATTAAATAATAATAAAATAATAATTATAAATTATTAAATAATTAATTAAATAAATATTTAAAAATATATATATATATATATAAAATCGACCGAATCGAATCACGAATCAATTTGGTCAGTCATTTTTTTGGTAAGGTTTTTTTATAAAAAATCCCCAACCGAACGGACATACAGTCGTGGTTTAGAGGTTTCGATTCGGTTCGCCAAACCGATCCCGACCGACCGATGCTCACCCCTAATATTCAATGTATTAGTAGTATATAAAAATATTGAATATTACAAAATGTTTAATATGAAGTATATCAAGAATATAATAGTAATGTCAATCAAGTATATTTGATATATACTGAAGTATTATATCAATGATATACTATTGATATGCTTTACTTAGACATATCGTTGAAATAACATTCTTAATATAAGATATATCAACAATATATTGGTAATTCATAATCTGTATATCATATATACTTATATGAAGTATATCAAGCATATACTAGTAATTCATATATGAGATATATGCATAATACGAAATGTATCAGTGATATACTATTGATATCTTGATTTTAGTTATTAACTTTGTTATTAATAAATTTTGGTTACCATTTTTTTTTGTCGATGCATTGGTTTTTAGTCAATATACTTATCTAGTACTATATATTACTAGTAAATTCATTATATAATACTAATATACTTCATTCTATGCATATTATTTAACTGATATATCTAATATATATGAAATATGTCAATCGTATATCAATACTACATATTCATTATACTAGATATATTGTTGATACACTTTATTTTAGTTTTTATTTTATCAATAGTTATTCGTCACTTAAGGTGATGAAGCACATCATTGGATGAAGTATACCATTAATATACTTATTGATATACTCAGTGTTGTTAGGTATATTAGTTATATACAAATATGCAAAATATTCGTAATATGTTACTGTTGTACTCCATATATAGTATGTCATTTATCCGGATATACCTAAAAGGAAGTGTATGAGTACTATATACCAGTAACATACTATTAATACGTTTTAGGTATGTATTGGTTGACTTATATACCAAATGTAAAGTATATTAGATATAATACTGATATACTATTAATATACCATATATAAAGTATATTAGATATACTACTGATATACTTGTTAATGCACCAATAAGGATAAATTTGGAACAATAAAAAAATAAAAACCAGATTTATAAAATTTTGCTATATTTACATATCTCCAAAACGGTCGTTATATTTGTAAACATCATAATATTTTTTGCTACCCATTACAATTCCCTTTAATCTAGTCATTATAGGTGTAGAAGTTTCAATTTAGTCCATGTAATTCGAGTTAAATGTCAATATTTAGTTTATATTATTTAAAAATTTTCAATTACATCCCAAACATTTTAAACGTCTCAATTATAATATCAATAGTTTAGTCAAATCTAAAAAATTATATCCCTGCCATGAATTATATCTCGTGCAGTGTATTGTGGGTAAAATATGACAATGAGAATAATTTTGAAATATAAAGAAAGTGGAAGGACAAATACGTAAAGAATAACTTAATATGGAACGAGACAGGTGAAACAAACCAAAAATCAAAAGGAATAGGGTCTTCAAGGTAATTAGAAGGAGGGCCAAGTTCCCTGGTTGCCCTCCGTTAAAACGATCAAGCCCAACTCCCCCTTGTGTCCTTGTTCAACTTATATGCTCCTAACTTTTTTGTTCTATTTATAATTCTTCGCCATCTATTCATCATTATGCCTTAGAAAGGCCATATAATAAAAATTAAAGGCAAAACATGTCTAAAAAACGCAATAAGAATCATTACGGCTCGAAAAATCGAGTCAACGCAAGAAAGGAGTGGTTCCCAAGTCCCTGGTTTGCCTCGATCGACCACACAAAGCCCTCTTTTGGGCCTTGTCTCTTCTCCTCTTGGCTCGAACCACCTTTTGTACAACTCGATCCGGTCATTTGCCGTCTTATTGTTACAAAAATTCTTAAAAAACTTTAAAAGAGAAGTATTTAATTAAGTTCTCTAACCCGAATGAGAGAGATGTAAGTTTACTAGCTCATTCTTCTTAACGTCGACTATACTCTCTAAAAACCTCCTAACTAACTTAAGCATTAAAGTTTGTGTGGTAAGTATTAGTAGTCAGTACCTAGGTTACGTTTCAAAGTATTAGTATACCTAAATTCCCCTTGTCTTGTAAGTCATGCTCTTCCTTTAAACCACAAATTAAACTTACTACCACTAAACTACAAATTAAATTTACTGTCATTGTCACGTGATGAAACTTGAAAGTCAAGTGAGTTTCTCCGATATATATATATTTTTAATGTGTGACATAGAAATTAGTATACCTAAATTTTCCTTCAACCCAGCTTAATTAACCCATAAAACACACCACCACTAAAATCCAATCCCCCAATAAATAAATTAAAATTAATAAAAAAAAAAACTATAATCGTAAACACACCAAAAAATAAAAATCCAAAATCCAAACCCAAGAAAGAGACGAGAGAGGAGTCATAATTAAAAGAATAATATCGTAACATAAAATAAAACCATGGCTCCATTTCTGCCATCGTTGATGTTCGAGAACTACTCACAATCACAAGTCACAAAACTACTGAAACAAATTAAATAAAAAAAAAAAAAAAAAAGAGGGGGAGGGTGGGTGACGGAGAGTCCAAAGCAAAAGTAAAAGGACCATTGATTGAGAAAAAAATGTATAGTGTGGTTGCATGCAAATTCAGAACTTTTGCTCCACCTGTAACTCTCCTCTTCTTCCCCAACTTTCCTCCCTCTTCCACCGTCCATCCGTCTCTCACTTTCTGGCCAACCCCAACCCCAACCCCCATTTTTAACCATGGTTAAATTAATTAACCATTCTAATTTCATTATATTCCACTCCCCTCAACGCTCAACGCTTCCTTCCTTCACATTTGTCACTCCCTTTTTTAACCCCATTCCTCTTCTTCTTCTTCTTCTTTCTCTCTTGCCAAAAATAGCTACCACATTGTTATTATTATTATTATTATCCATCATGAATAATAATAATAATAATAATAATAATATTAATATTATGCCGCCCATGATGATGAACCCCATCCCGGTTCACCACGTTAACCGGTTCGCCGCCTCCGCTAATTCTTCGCCGGATCTCGCCGCCGCCGTTCCCGGCTTCGGAGTTCATCGCAAGAAGAGGATGGCTAGACAGCGCCGCTCTTCTTCTAATCTTCATTTCTCCTTTCCTTCTTCTTCTTCTTCTTCAAATTCTTCTTCCTCCGCCCACCTCCTCCCTTCCCCACGGGTACGTTCGCTACCTACTCCCCTTATCTCTTCTTTTTCTTTCGCTTCAAACTTCAAATGAAAGTTTTGATTCTTTTTTTAATTATTCGATGTGACTGTCTTTTAATAATCGTCAAATGTAGCAACAAATTCTTCTGAAAGGAAGTACGAATTAGTTTCTAATTTAGTTTATCCAATAAATTTGTGTTGAAAAAATTATCCAAGAAGATCCCTCATTATAAAAAATAAACATTAATATAGCTGATTGTGACTATTTGAACTTAGGAGTACTCTCACCAATGTCTTGCATATTTTCAAAGGAGTTCAAAGATCTTAGGGTCGGTTTGGAGTCGATTTGGGGGCATATAAACTAATATAGTTTGCGAATAACTTTATACTCGAGATACAAATTATTATAATTCAAAATAACTATAATTCTTAACTCATATTATATAACTCTATCCAAATTATTATAACTCACCTAAGGAAATAATTATTTAGTGGGTGAGACTAGACAATATTATACTATATTTTTTAAGGAAATAATTATTTAGTGGGTGAGACTAGACAATATTATACTATATTTTTAAGTATCGTAAGGGGGTTTTTTAAATTTATTTATTAAAATAGTTTACTGTCTCTTTTTTTTATTTGGTTCATTTATAATTTTATATAATATATTAGTACGTTATTTTAGTAATATTTTTGAACCACTAAAAATAATCGAACTATACGAGAAAGAGTTGGAAGCAACTCCATCGAAGGGTGGATAGAACGATATTAATAAAATAAAACGAAAACAAAACAAAAAATATCTCTTTTATCCATTTCTTTGGCTAAGGCTAACTTGGTAATTAAGTAGAATATGGAGGTGAATTACTTAACCCTTAAGATTTTGTATGGTAAGCCAAATAAAGTAGGGTATGAAAACGAGCAAAAGGTAACCTTAGAAACTGAATAAAAACAGGGTTACCATATATATATATATGTTTAAATACAAACTGATTATTACTAAAATCCAAACACTTCTTAATTCTATTTGGATTCTTTTTATTTTATTTTATTTTTTTTATATTTTAGGTTATGTCCCAGACAATATAGTTTTGAAGCAAGCGAATTGATTGATTAATAGTTTAATTGATCTTTTTCTTTTTTGGTCCATCAAACACGATAACAACATTCTTGTACCTTTTTTTTTTTTAATCTTTGGTGTTATGTTTTCGATCCTAATGTTGGATTTTGAGGTGGTCGTGTTGGGGGTAGTGTCCTTGCTGTTTTAAACACCATGTTATTATTATTATTATTATTATTTTGTTATAATTGAGATGGGATTTTTTTTTTATAAGCTGCTCGGGATCGGCCCGATCGGGGTTAGGACTAATCTTCGATTTGATCTTCATATATAGTTGTTTTTTTAGTACAATAGAGAGGTTGAAGTGATTTGAATCACTAATTTCGTGGTCGTTAATATATTCAATATGTTAGATGAACCATACTCTTTTTGGCATCTTGATGTATAGTTGTTGATTTTTTTTAAGTACTATAGGGGATTAAGGGATTTGAACCACATATCTTATAATCATTAATACATTTGAGATGGAAGATGGAGCTATGCTCTCGTTAGCTATAGTTATTGAGTTTTAAAACTAACTATCAAGAGGCCGTTTTGATTGAGGAGTTGGGGGAGTATGAGTTGTAGGGAGCAGAGTAAAGAAGTCTGTGGGGCCCACAAAAAGGAGTTAAAAATTTGTGCAGCTCATAAAAAAGAGTTGAAAAAAGTGTTAATAAAGCTGTGAGACCTACAAAAATGAGTTAATAACTCCTCGGACCAAACAAGGAGTTGGGGGAGTTATTATAAACTCCTCCCAACTCCACTCCCCCAACTTCTCAATCCAAACGCCCCTAAGGGTTTTTTTAGTATTTGTTGAAGAATCAATATATATATATATATATATGTTCATTATTTATCAAGCTCGAATAACTTCATTAGAATCAAATTTGATAAGTTAGACATAGTGTTGATGATATCTTATCCTATGCTATTTATCTATTCTTTATTATTTTTTTTTTGTTTACTTTCAAAACCATTCTTGAAATTTTAGAAACAAAAAAAATAGCTTAGGAAACATGTTTTTTTTTTTAAAAAAAAAGATAAGATGTAAATTGGTTAAATAATTGTGAAATTATAATTAAATCTGATAAAGATTTGTGTATTTTTGTAATTTGAATGAACAGGTAATTGATCTAAGGAGGCTGAAGTTTCTTTTTCAGAAGGAGCTGAAAAACAGTGATGTTAGCTCTCTGAGGAGAATGATACTCCCAAAGGTTTGAATTTGTACTTGAACAAAATTATTTATGTTTAAATGCTTTAAAATATAATTAATTAATTAACATACAACTTATTGTTTTGAATAATTAATTTTTAGAAAGCAGCTGAAACTCACCTCCCAGCTTTAGAGTCTAAAGAAGGGATCATCATCACCATGGATGACTTGGATGGGGTGCATGTTTGGAACTTTAAATACAGGTTCGGTTCAGTTCTGTTTGATAATGATTTTGTTTTTTGTTTTCTGCTCGAAAGTTTTTTATTTATTTTTTTACCTTAGTTTATCAGTTTTTTGTTAATAAAAGGAACAAAACGGCCTCTTTTTCTCACTTCTTGAAATTTGAAAAACACTTATGGAATTACTGTTGGTCAATTGACAGGTAATTTCTATGTATAATATATGTATTAATGCCAATATTTTGTGTTGAATTTTGCAGGTTTTGGCCAAATAACAATAGTAGAATGTATGTACTTGAAAATACTGGTAGGGCTCTCTCTTCAATATATATAATGTCATGGCTAATTTGAATTCTTTTTGATATCTACATTATTTAATTTTCATCCATACAGTTTACTCGTTACTCGTTAATATGTCTCGTTCTAGTTTCTATCGGCGTTTTCCTTTTTGAAAAATACAAATTAAGGAAAATACATATAAAAACATAAGACAAAAACGTTATCAAACAGAACTTAGTTAAACGTCACGATCTAACATAGATATCTATTTGTTATTTTGGTATTGAGTTGTCATAGGGGACTTTGTCAATGCCCATGGCTTACAACTAGGAGATTTCATCATGGTTTACCAAGATTTTGAAGATCACAATTATGTAAGCTTCAATATCTTCTTTATCTAATAAGAAAATCTATTAAACACTTAGCTTGTTTGCCCTAAATCTTATTTTTTCTCTCTTGCCATTGTCACAGGTCATTCAAGCAAAAAAGGCTTCCGATCAAGAACTATATTCCGACATAGCAAGCAACGTCGTGATCAACGACGACATTGCCTTTCAAGACTACGATGCTAGCAAAGCTGCCAGCTCCATATACGTGCCTAGTCCAACCATGGACGATCCCGTGTCGTCGTTCATCTACGACACCAGTTCTGCCTTCGACAACGATTCACCCTTCGACTTTATGAGTGGCTCAATGACCAACTACTCGAGAATGGGAGCTCTCGAAGGCTTTGGATCGGTCGAGAACTTGTCCCTCGACGACTTCTACTAAGAGACGACGTAGCTACAATAGTAAAGAAGCAGCTTCTGCATGGTTTCACAACATGGATCAAATATTTAGCTAGAAAAATCCTCTGGAGATGAAAGGGGTTTAAACTTAATATTTGTACTGTCTATTTTGGTACAATACTGTTTATTTTGGTGCTAAAATGTGACCATGCAAGTTTGTATAATAATAAAAGAAAATGTCAAGCTTTAAGGTTGTTGGCTTGGTGTGTTATACCTTAATTTTATATCCTCTTTTCACAAAATTGGTTGTAGTATTGTAATTCAAAAAATTTGAAAGCATTTTGAGTGGGAGAAATTTGGAATCTTTTAACTCCTATAATAGGAGTTTAAAAATGCCGTTATTAATATCTTATCTGTTGAGTTATATTCTCATATTCTCATTATGCTTAATTATCAACTGAAAATAATATAAATGGTTGGAAAACTTTTGCATAATATTAGTATAAATTCGTCAATGTGACATAACTATTAAACTGCTTCTACTCCCTATACTCTCTCTCTATATATTTGGTTTAAATCTTAATGGAAACAAAATTAATTTGATCACTTTGGTTGCTATTTTTATTTCATAGTTTTCAATTATATTAAAAAAAAAAACTAACTGGAAAATCGAATATATATTATAATTAGTTGTATACACATTTTGTTATAATGGAAAATAATCATTTATTTAATTTAACTTCTCTCTTTGAAAATTTAAATTTAGCGCTTTTTGAGGTACGCTTTTGCTACTTCTACCGTTCTATACGCATTATCAACTAACTTGCGCATGGAAGGATAGTTTCGAAATATCGAATCGGTGCAAGGGCCATCTTAGGTATTCTTTAATTTTCGCTTTCGTTCTTTTAAGTAGGGGTGTACAAGAAAACCTCAGAATCTTGACCAGCGCAGACTACCCAACCCAAACCTTAAGGGTTGGGTAGGGTTAGATTTTTTTTGGGTTGGGTTAGAAGTTTGAGAAAGCGAAAAGTTGGGTCGGTTCTCGGGTTGAGCCTTTTGAGCTCGGGTTGACCCAACCCAACCCAACCCAACCCAAAGTTTTATATTTTTTAATTTTATTTTAATTAAATATATACTTATAAATGAATTATTTGTAAATTTCTTATGTTTTCTTCTAGATTTCTAACAAAATGTTAAGATGTTATGGATTTTGAAGTTTGATATTTGAATTTTATGTGATTTTAGTTATTAATTCAAGAAAAAATTTAAAATAATTTAAAAATAATTAAAAAATAAAAAAAGTTAACTTGGTGATTGACCCAACCCAACCCAAAAATATTGGGTTGGGTTGGGTTGGGTTACTCTTATGAATAGGGTTGGTTGGGTTGAAGGAATGACCAACCCGAATTTTCGGGTTGGTCCAAAAATCTCCCTCAACCCAACCCAACCCGGCTTATGTACACCCCTACTTTTAAGCCTTCTTATTTACTTTACTTTTTATTAAACAGTTTTCGAAAAATATATATTTTAGAAGGAAAAATATATATTTTAAAAAACTACAATGAGTGAAGGGCATTTTTTAATAATATTGTAAAATTTAAAACTTATTATATAAATATTGTATTTTTTAAACTATTTATATTAATATTGTAGTTTTAATGCGTTGGCATTTCGTGCATGGAAGATGATCGTCTCCTTAAAAGACGATCAAATTTGCCATCTGTCAAAAAATTTAAAAAATTGGGTTCGAGTTACGTGAAATGTAGTTTTTTTATAACAACATTTTTTTAATATCCATTATATTGTAATTTATTATTTTTCTTTCTTTTACTTATTTTATTTAAATCAAATAAAATATCTGATTTTTTAAATATAGATTATATTGTAATTTATTATTTCGTTACCATTTTTTTAACATTTTAAATAATTAAAAATAACGTGATGATTTTGTTTAAAATTAACTTAGAATGATGTAAATGAAAATGTTTTTTTCTCAAAACCGTATTAAAGCAATAAGAAAATTTATCTATTTATTTTTTAAAAAAATAAAAGATGGCAATATAATATTCAATTTACTTAAAATGTTAAAATATAGTAAATAAATAATAAATTATAATATACTATTCAATTTACATAAAAAAATAGAGAACAAAATGAATAATGAAAAAACAGAAGAAAAAAAGAAAGAGAAAAAATGTTATAAAAATACTACATTTCATGTGAAACAAACCAATAACCACCACTATGCCAAAAACCAAGTTTGCTAAAAGTTTTGAGTAGACCATCCACAAATTTTTTTAAATTTTTTGACACATAACAAATTTGATCGTCTCTTGAAGAGACGACCATGTTCCACACACAAGATGGTCGTCTCTTTGCCAACACATTAAAACTACAATATTAATATAAATAGTTTAAAAAATGTAATATTTATATAATTAGTTTTAAATTTTACAAAATTATTAAAAAATGCCCATGGGTGAATTGTAATATTGTGGTTATTTTAGAGTTGTTTTGCCTTAATTTTTCAAACTTTAGTGAATAAGAACCTCTCAAAATTAAATTAATGGATCATTTACTAAATCGTAATGAATTTGGACATAATCATAATGATATTGGGATAAAACACAATAAAATTTGGTGTTCACTTTACTACCTCTAGAATGAAAATAAAATAAATATGAGTACTATTATGTTATTTATAATTAATTAAACTACAGTAACTACGCGATTAACGGGTTCTTCTTCAATTTTATTGACTTATTAAAAAAAAATTAAATAATTTTTTTAAAATTTATAAAACAATTTTTTTTTGTGCAAATATTTATATATCATATTGATCAAAATATGATTTGACTGCAATTTTTTAAATCAAGAACCTGAAGTAACAATATGAAAATTTAGGTCTAATATATAAATTCAAAAACATTTGGGGATGAAGGTTTCGAACCTAAGGTCATAAATCATATTTCATGTCGGTTGAGCTACGCTCTTGTTGGCCGTTTGATAGCGATTTGATTGTTGCTTTTATGTTTTTGAAAATTAAGCTTGAAAACACAATTGTTTTGTAATCTACTTGTACTAATGTTTCAAAAAATCAATATGATTTTTGAAAACCAATAAAAGCCATTTTTTACAACATGCTTTTATTTTTAAAATTTTATTAAGAATTCAAATGTTTTTAGATAAATTTTATTAAAATTTCAAATGTTTCTATGAAAAATAAAATAAACATTGTATAGGTTAGGTGAGAACACAAACCTAATTTTTAAAAATTAAAAAATTATTAAATAGGGTTAGCTTTTCAATCACTTTGTTGCTATTTTTTACATCATAATTTTCCACGATGGAGAAAAAAAATTTGAAAACTCTAATTATACATATGATTAGTTGTTACTGATTGTTATATAGAGCCATCGTAATCATAACCACCATATTTATTGAAAATCATAAAAGTTAATCTCTTTTTAGATATTTGTTTAAAGAGAACAAGAAAAGAAAAGAAGAAGCTCTTCAGAATTTTAATTTGAGCGCTTGGGTTACGTTTTATTTATCAATAATATTATTATTAAAAAAAAAGTTTATGGAATCGGTTAATTATATACACACTGTTTTGGTATCATCGAATCAAATCGCTACCTAAGTGTCTGTTTGATAAGCAAATCTGAAAACATAGAATTCAATAAAAACAAAATTGTATTTATTGTTTTCAGATATGTGTTTGGTAGCAGATTTAAAATTTTGATCACATTCTAAATAATTGTTTAAAATGTGTTATATAACATATTTATAAATCATGAAAATTAGTTGTAGTTACAAAACTAATTACTAGATTTAATATAAGCCATTATTAATTAAATTATGAAATGATTTTATAAATTTTATAGAATTATCATTTTATAATACAATATTATATATATAGTTTATAATATATTATATTATATATATTTTAATTTAACAAAAGTAAATTGAGTTCATAACATGAAATATTGTATTTATTAAGATTTTTATCTTTGTTTAATATAATTATGCATTTTAAAATTTTAAATTCATAATCTAGATATAATGAAAACATAAAAATATTGTTTTGAGAATTTATACTATTTAGATCTCAAAATCCAAAAACAGTTTTCGAAAACACATTTGTCAAACACATATTCATTGAATTCAATGAATCAAACATACTCAAATCCTCTCTCATCTTTCCTTTAGTTTATTTAATATTTTTTTTTTTACAGACTTTTTGAAAAATATTGTTTAAAGAAGTAGGATGGGTTGAAATGCAATATTATGGTTTATTGGAGTTATTTTCATAACATTGTTTTTCAAACTCAAGGAGTGAAATTAAAACAACCCAAAACCAAGATACAAATCGTTACTCATAAACTAACCAATAGATTACACAAGATTTAACTAAAAAAAAAAAAAACAAAATAAATGAGTTTTAAAACTAATTACAAAATAGAATAGATGAATGAGATTGGTAGACAAGATTTCTCTAAATCTGATATGAATTATGATTTATCTTATAAATAACCTGTTACATTTATACACATGGAGTTGAAATCAGTAAGAAGATCACGTTTGAAAATGAAGTACATCTTCTTATCCATAAGAACTATTGCCCTGATTTATTTCCTGCCTCACTTTAACCCTGAAAACACCCTGACACTACTGATGCATATTATTATAGTCTTGGTAGCATGACTTACAGGTGGAGTTCATGCAGGAGACTCTGACTCTCTCATTCATATATTTAACAAATGAAGTATGATACTGTGGTCCCTAATACTCTACTGATTTTTCATCCTAACATCGGGATACCATACTCATCTTTGATCCCTAACATCGGGCTCATCGCTCTCCAGAGACGTTGCTTCATCGACTACTTGCCCTTCCATTATCAAAGTCTCCCCTCCTCTCCCACCTCTATCCCTCTCTTTTTGGTTTCTTTCTTTTGGTAAATTTCAAACACTTTCGTCTTCTTGGCGTTTTCATGGCCAATTTGATCGGAAAAAATAATCACAAATTGTTAACATTAATTTTCAATTTAAATCACTAAAACTAATGTATCAAGTCCTAAAGAAAGGATCTCTAAAAAAAAAAACAAAAAAAAATCATAAAGAAAGGCTAATGCCGTCACTATTGCGGCCCCGCGACCTTCGACTCGCAAAAGAAAAGCCGTATTTTTGTCGATTTTTTTTTTTAAATAAATAATTTTAAAATATTGATTTATTAAAAGTGATTTTTATATAATAATTTTCATATTTGGTTTTATACTTTTAATAGTGATTTTGGTTTTGAAAAAATTCACTTCTTATGGAAAGTTATGAACTTTAACAAAAGATTACGATTTTTACTCGTCATTAAAAGCATCAAAAATCACTTGGAAATCATCAGTTCAAATGATTTTGTATTTTTCCAAAATCACTCTGCCAAAGTGATAAGAAAGTATTTTTAGACATGTCAAAAAGTGATTTTGGCCATTTCAAAATAACTCCCAAACATGTCCTTTATTGTAAAATTTTAATTTTGTTTGAGCATATTTTAAAATTTTATTTTAAATAAAAAGAAGGAAGGCTGTGAAAATTAAAATTTCCCAAAATTTACGATTAATACGTGGGGTGAAATTTGAATTTCTACTGAAATTATTTTTACCCGTTCGAAGGCTCGAAACAATTTGGAACTGGAAATTGTGAAGTTAATCAAAATCCTTGATCGTTTGCTTCGTTCCTCGTACAGTTCTATCGAAAACCCTAATTCGTTTCGTCGATTGACTCTGCAATTAGGTCTTGAAGTTTTGAAGGTAGGGTTCTGCGCCACGTTAATGGCGGAAACTACCAGTAGAGAGGAGACTACATTTGATGCGAAGCGCAAACCTGATCCCTGCTGCGAAGCGAAAGAGGAGCGTTCGAACAAAATTCAGAAGCTCGAAGTGGTTGAGGGCGATTCCTGCAATGCTATGAAGAATGTTGATAATGGTGACCATAAGCAGATTGATGGCAATTCCTTGGTTGCGGAAGGAAAAGATGGTGGAGTTGTTGGAGCTGATGTAGATGCGGGAGAAGCAGATTACGAGGGTGACGAGGAGGGGGATTACGAGGGTGTGGACGACGATGAGGACGAAGAGGAAGACGACAGTGAGGATGGTGAGAAGTCAAGTGGGAAAGCTGCTGAGGATCGTAAGGGGAAAAGCATCATGAAGAACGACAAAGGAAAAGGGAAATTGATTGAGGAAGACGACGACGATGAAGATTCCAGTGATGACGGAAGTGAGTTAGGCTCTGAAGAGAGCGATTTGTCGGATGATCCACTTGCGGAGGTCGATTTGGACAACATCCTTCCTTCAAGGACGCGGAGGCGGACTGTTCATCCTGGAGTTTATTTTGCTACGGATCTGGGGAACGACGACGATGATAGCAGTGATAGCGATGCTTGAAGCGAAACGAGGGAGGTCAGTAAACACGGCAATCGAATCTTGGTATTAGTAGAAGTGATGTGAGTTCATATTTATCAGTTTATCTCCATTAGGGATAATGCAGCAATGTAATGAATTTCCTCATATAATTTGATTTTGAAGATTACATGTTTTTTTCCCACTTTGATAGCCGAAGCATTAAGGATTGCTTGCATCTATGGTTTTCTTTAACATGCCTTTTCTGAACAACGCAGAAGCAGTATTAAGTCTTCCTTTCTAGGGGGTTTGTACTCATCACTCTTAATTGAAAGCCAAAATTTTACCCAATAAAGCTAAATTAATGGATATTAAAAGGGTATAACATATGATTCTTCACCTATTGAATTTGTTAATAGTGCCAATACTCTTGCACATTGAGAAAGCTGTTGCTTGAGACTTAGTCCATCACTTACACTGGATTCTTATGACCCAAGCACCATTGCAGTAAAACCTGTCACTATGAAGGAAGTACCTTGAGAACATTAAAACATTGGGCTAAAGATCTTCTCCTCTTAAAGATTGTAATCATGCAAATGCCTCTTGGAGTGAAAATTTTCCAGGGAAAAGACTCACATGATGACAATAACTTGCTAATCTGTGAGGGAGAAATCCTGTTGAATGAAAGAATTATTTTTTACATATCTTCTCACATTCTTTTTCTTTACTTCGACTATGTTTCCTTTTTTTCCCCTGTTCGTGAAAATGTGTTGCAGGAGAAGGGTTAGTTATAGAGTCATGTTAATTGTGGTTATTTGATACTTATTAGTGCATTTGACGTTATATGTGACTGTGCGAGTCTTCAGTATAGTTCTGCAACCAGTTATTCTTTGTTCCATCCGTCAAGCTTGTTTATTAGAGAAATTTTATCTGTTGTATGTTATAGAGATGCTGCTATAGTATTATCTTTCCTTACGCTCATGTTACTGATTTGATATTTTTTCTCTCCCTCATTCTTTAGTGTGTGTATATATATGACATACATAATTTGGGTAGAGGGTAGGGGTGTAGGGGGTGGAAGTTAAGAAGCAACCTACCGATTCTCACCAGAAAGAAAAGAAAGAAACAGATGTACTGATGGTGTAGGACATATGCCAAAGATGAGGAGGAGGATATTGTACTAAATCCAAAAGCCGAGGGGGGAGATCACAAAAGATTCTTCGGTTGGAATAATCAGAAAAGACACGAAATTCTCGAGCATATTAAACCACTCCAAACTTTTCAGTCCTCGAAGTTGTCACTTGGCAAAGTGGCTTCGCTCTTCGAGAGACACTCCCCCTCTGTTGGACAGAAATTATATTACCTCACCCCAAGGAGCGTTGAGGGTAGTTAACTCAAGCATAAAGCTCAATTTGGAGGCTAGTTAAAAGTCATATCTAACTTTTTCATCATCTTTTTGTGGATTTCTTCTGACTTTTTTTCAAAGTAGTCTTTAAGGTGGCCTTGCCCTTCAATAGCCACTCACCCATTTGAAAACAACTTATGGCATCCCTTCCCAAGTAGCGGTGGAGTAATTTTGAAAGAATTGAGGCATAAAACTCCAATTAAATAAATGTTCGAGTGATATATTTAACTTTATCATCATGGTGAAAGAATTCTGTCATTTTCTTTAAACAATTTTTTTCAAACAAGTTGGCTTGGTTGTTATGAGCCTAGTAACCTTGTTTATGCCACCCTGAACAATGCTCTAACAAAAACCTAAACAATGCTCTAACAATAATGGTGTGAGAAATTCTTCAATTAAATGAGGATTATTAGGGAGAAAATCTGAAGTAAAGAAGATTGGAGTCTATTTGAGAATTGACATCTGATAATTAATCATCATACACCATTAAGGAGAAACTGAAATACTCAGATTCTTCTCTTGGAGACCACAGGAATTTCAGAGACCAAGAGAGCATGAGAAGTTATTTAACTCTCTTAGACATGGATTTACTTTTACCCAAGTGTTGGTAAATTCTCTCAATAACACAAGAAGTTGTTTGAAGAAAGTGTTCTATAGGAATAGAGCCATTTAGTTCCATACTCTGGAACTCAGGAGAATGACTGAGACACATTCCATCATATCTTTTCAAGAACCATAACCTGTTTGATAATCTCCCGACAATTTAATTGCTATAAAATTTTAGATACCAAGTACTCTTCTAATTACTATTTGCAGGTGTATCCAGATCTTGGAAAAGAAAGCATGACCTTTGATTTCGTGATCAAGAATGATCGTGGCGATAACCAATAAGGGGTTGTTTGAGACGTTGAGTAGGTTATAAAAACACGGGTTATAATAGTATGTGGAGTTGTGTAATTTGTTTTTAGGATGTAGAGTTATTTACTCCATGTTTGCTGGGCAGATTATTCTACATGCTATTATAACACAGACTATTATAACTCACGTCCAAACAACTCCTAAATAGTTATGGTTTAGTTATCATTTGTTGAATGAATAGTTTTTCCTATGTAAGTTCTCTGTTATTGCCTTATAAGTATGCTTATAATGGGAGAACTCTCTCAAAATATGTGACACCTGAAATCATATAGGATCTAGCAATGCCTACATTGTTTTTTTAATTTAGCATTACAGTTATGAGAGTGAGAAATTTGTCGGGCCTATAAAAAAATGTTACATATGTCTTTAGGTTGATAAATATGTGATGCTCCTAAGAACATTTGTTTCTAGGATCGTCTCATTTGAGCTGTTTACTGTGTTTTGTGATTTTAGAGAATTAGGAGAATCTTTTGTATGAGTTTGGTTATTTGGAGTCAGGATGTAATAAACTCTCATTTCACTTTGGATGCATTTTTTGTTTTTGTTTCCGTGTGCAGTTCAAGCATGGCTTGTCTTCTTTCCTTCTTTTGTGTCTGTCCGCCGACCAGGAATCTATTCTTTACCCAGATATGAAGAGATTTTATTTTCAAGAATTTATAAAAATTATTTTAATTAATTAATATTTTGCATATATATATATATATATATATATATATATATATATATATATATATATATATATATATGACAAATGTGTGGTATGAGAATTTGAACATCTAGCCTCAAAGGAATGAATGCATGTCAATTACTCTTTAGTTATGCTCGCTTTGGCCTCTTTTTATCTTTTGAAGGGATAGATTTTGAACTTCACATATATATCAATGATTTCTAGAAATATTGAAAGATAGATTTTGAACTTCACAATCAACTTTAGTTGGGGCTGTTTGGGACACTGAATGAGTTATAATAACTAGAGGGGATCATTGGTCGGTTTTCAACCTCAATCAATCTCGAATCGACCAAGTTTGGTTGGTTCGGTCGGTTTTTTTTTCCTTAATCGACCAGTTGGTTTGGTCGATTTATTTACTTCTTTTAATTCTTAATTAATTTTTTATTATTTAATTAATAAAAATATGTGAAATTTTGTTGATAACTTTCCATTAAAGTTGTTAATACATTTGATATTTATACCATTATTTTTTATGCTTCTTTAAAATTGCCTTCTTAAGCTACCTGAAACAGATTTTAATGAGTCCACAGAAAAATTATTGTTAATTGCCTGAAATGAGAAAAAGGTATTATGATAAAGACGTTCTTCAATAATATCATCGTGACTTTCAAAGTCATGTGTGGTAGCAATACCAAACCAAATACAACGAGTAGTAGGGTTTTTAGTTAAGCCTTGGCCATTCATCGAGAGTTTTTAGATTTAATGTCGATATTTTAGCAACAAATCCAATAAAAAGCGTAGTGCTTGATGTACTGATTTTTTTTAAGGGAGCGTGTGTGAGTTGTTTATTTAAAGAATAGGTTGGATACAACAAATTGTACTTTTCTCATTATAACTACGAAAAGATGCATGATCCATACACATTATATCGAATATACCAAGAAAATAATTTGCTAACATGGACACACAAAAGCTTGTACATTCGATTAATAGTTTAGAGGTTTAAATCCCCTATTTTACATATTCTTGTAGAAAAAATAATGAAAGTATAAATATAATTAAATCACACCAATAAGATTCCTAAATAATAACAATATTAAGAACTTGACATGGAAGTTAATTACAATATTAAGAACTTGACATGGAAGTTAATTAAAATATACCCAACAAAATCTAGAAGGTGAATGTTTAAATTATAATTAATGGATCCCCCAACGCCCAATGAATGTCATATTTGAAACCACCAACATTGTTCTTGCAAAAATAATGTAAACAATCAATATTTAATGTAATTATTAATTAATTGATATGAAGTAGGTGAAATGAATACCGCATCAAATAATCATCTTCCTAACTATTTACTAAAAGACGTCTAAAAAAAGTGCTATTCAAGATAATTTCTCATGATTTTGCTTGTCATGCTTTAGTCTCTTTATAATCGATAAATTTAAGAAATAAATTAAAATTTGTGATTGAAACATGATAAATAATTTAAAAGTTGTTACCTTATTTAGAGTGAGAAAAATTTGAAATTAATGTAATTAATTTTAAAAAAAAGATATGGGCTTTGGACTTTTTTGGATGTGGGCTTTTTGGGTGGTGGCCTAACCATTGAGTTGGGCTAAGGTTTTTCCTTTTTGGAATGTAGGCTTTTTGGGTACTGATGGAGTAGAAAAATATGGCAAAGATGAGAGGAGGAGGATATTCTACCATATCCAAAAGCCAAGGAGGAGGGAGATGATAGAAGATTATTCAATTGGTATAATTAGAAAAGACACAAAATTCCCGACCATATTAAACTACTCTAAACATTTCAGTCCTCGAAATTACCACTTAGTAAAGTGGCTTGTCTCTTAGAGAGATACTCGTTTTTTTGTTCAAACACAACTTATGTTGTTTCGCTCCCTTAAAAAATTCAGGCATAAAACTCAATTTGGAGGCTAGGTAATAAGTGGTATCTAACTTTGTCATCATCATGAAGACGATTATATAAATTTCTTATGACAAAAATTTTCAAACAAGCCTTCAAAACTTCATTCTTTGATAGACACTCACCTCTTCTTTGGAAACGACTTGTGTTATCCCTTCTCAAGTAGCGGTGGGGTAATTTTGAAAGAATTTTGACATAATGTTACTTTTAAATGTTGGTTTATAAGTGATATCTAACTATGTTATCAACAAAAAAATTCGATTAAGGTGTATTTGGTCTGGGAGAGACACTAACCCTACATTGGAAACGACTTATGCTAAATTGTAATCTCACTCGGTGGGGTAATTTGGTAAGAATTTAGGTATAAAATTCAATTTGAATATAAACTAGAGTAATTTTGTAGCAATGACTCAGGGTGAGTGATGGGGTAATTTTGAAAATTTTTGGCATAAAACTCAAATTGGATGCCGTTAATAAGTGGGCCAAAATAACAGCCCAATTTTTTATTTTTATTTTTTTAAAAAACAGCCCACTTTGTAAAATAAAATAAAAATAAATAAAAGAAAGAGAAACCCTTTGAACTTACTGTCACTCTCAGGTGCTCCACCTTCTTCTTCTCCACGCTGTCTTCTTCTCCCTTTCAGCAGCTCAGTGTCGGCTCTGCCTCCGACGTCACTCCGGCGCCGTCTTTCTTCCGCTTTAGCCGCCGCCGCCGCCTCCATCATAGTGGGCGGCACTGATTTTCTACTCCCTCGTTGTTACTGGTATTCCCTTATTCTCCATCCATGTCTCTTTTTTCTCACTTGAAAAACACAAATTAGGGCTTGTTTCATGGAACAACGGAAAAAGGAGAACAAAAGAAAACAGCCTTGCGGCAAGTGGTGGCTTTTCGAACTGCCTTGTGCTATCCTCCTCCTTTTGATTTGTTGCATATCTCTGCGAATTGAGTCTTTGATCATCTGTATATCTATTTGATCTCTGCTGAAAGTTGCCTTTGTTTCTGCGGCCACCGATTTTCCCGCATCTCCCCTTTTCTTTATTTATCTAGTAATCTGTAGGAGTTATTTTGATTGACGGAACAACCTGAACCGTATTTATATTTGTGGATTATAGTTGGGAAGAAGACAATATCACAGACCAATTTATTTATTTATTTTTTCATCATCCCAAATTGAGTCGATGAAACCCTATACTCTTCAATTCCCTTTTGCTGTTGCTATACCCATCAGGCTAGCCGTTCCTTTAACTTCTCCTTCTCAGATTTTTGATTCACTCTTTTGGGTTTTCCTTTCTCTTCTCCTTGTTTGTTTTGAGTATCTATCTTACTCTTAATTTTTGAATTGACCTTTTCTTTCGCCATAGAAGTTGCATTCATTGATGAGCTCAATTGGGTTTTTCTTCAGGTAGGAGGGAGCCACTATGTTCTTCCACATAGTTTTGGAGAGGAATATGCAGCTGCATCCTCGGCACTTTGGCCGAAACCTTCGTGAGAATTTGGTAACGAAACTCATGAAAGATGTTGAGGGTACTTGTAGGTTTGTTAACTTTTCCCCCCTTTTGTTTGATGGAACGTTACTCTTGTTGTTCTTTTCTTTTGTTAACTTTGGAGAAAAAAGCCTAAGAGAAAATCAAGAGCTAGATTTGATATTGGAATTTGAGGTCATTGTGTGGTATCCCATGCCTGAGATAAAACGAACAACTCAAGTATCTCAAAAAGATCGACATTCCACCCTCAACTTAAATTTGAATAACTTCAAACTTTTCATGAACGAACTTAAAGACCTCTTATCTTTCAATGGATTCAATCATGGTAACGAATAGGATTTTTGAAATAATGGTATTTAATCCACATAGTCCCCAACATAAAAAGGACACAGATACATATTAACATTTATGGTGTGTAAATCACCAATTAACCCAAAAGCTTAAGCTAATAGGTTATGTCAAATATAATTATATAAACACCAACACTCCCTCTCACTTGTGGGCTTAGAAATTTGAACAAAGGGCCAACAAATCGATATTAATTGGGAGAGACTTTACTAGGGTTTGAACACAGGACATGACCTACTGCTCTGATACCATGTAAATCACCAATTAACCCAAAAGCTTAAGCTAATAGGTTATGACAAATCTAATTATATCAACACCAACATGGTGCAAAGGGCCATGGTCCAAGGATCCAATTTAAGTCCAGGGCCCAATGATTGTCGGTTCACCAGGAAGAGGCCAATTCAATTTTTGGAAATAAGGAATTTATCCAGATGATTAAGAATTGCGCCCGGTTTTTGAATTGCACCTGGTTTTTGATTGGACTTGTTAGATTCTGTTTAATGAATTAGGACGATTGAGGAGGCCATAACCTTTTATAAATTTTTGCTAAAAAGCCTCATGGACTTGGTAACTCTGCCAACATTAGATTTTTTTAGAAGGGAAACCTGGTTATACTAAAATCACCTGCCAAATACTAGATTTGCTCACAAAGGCCATACAGATTACCCAACTTTCCCCAAAAAGTTTATTTTTCCCAATGTCTATAAGGATGTGCGAGTGTTGAAAATGAAAAACCAAATAGATGAAGAGGAGTCATAGATCACTTCCATAATAATAACAACACTTTCAGAACCCCATGTTTTGACTTCTTCCATGCCCCCACAGCTTTCCAAATGCTTTTAACTGATTTAGTAGGACAAGATGGTTGTGTAGTTTCTTGCAGAAAAGCCTCCCCAATAAGTCTCCTGTTGCTTACTCTCCTTGACATTCCAAGAGAGAATCTTTTTTAAGAAACTAAACGCCCTTAGCTCCAATAGAAGCCTATATTATGTCGTAATTGGTGGTAGATTCTAAATTAAGTTCCCCAAATCTTTTAACCTTATTGCCCTGGTGCGTAATCCCCATCTTCACCTTTAGACTTGGACCTAGAGGCTAAAATTTAGGGGAACAATACAGAAAGCAACCTTAGCAAAAAACACTCAAATTTGACCGTCCTTACTAGACTGACCAGAATGATCTACTGCTCTTGATAGGCCAGGGAAAAGTAAATTTGCTCTTTCTGTTCAAACCAGGGGAAGACATTCCCCTTGTATTCTTTTATGAAAGTTTTATTTCTCATGAAAACAAAAACAGTTTGATGGACGGTATTTCTTTTGAAAGTTTGATACCTCTTTCAACTAGTGAACAACTAGACGCACTTTGTTATTGAAAAACTTATGTACTTTGACACAGCACTTTGTTATTGAAAAACTTATGTACTTTGACACAGCGGACGACATGGTTTTGTAGTGGCGATTACTGGAATTGAGAATATTGGGAAAGGATTGATTCGTGATGGGACAGGTTTTGTCACTTTTCCTGTTAAATATCAATGTGTTGTGTTTCGGCCATTCAAGGGAGAAATCTTAGAAGCAGTTGTTACTATGGTAAACAAGGTTGGTATATGCCACACTTTTTTTCCATCTAGTAAGTACTTAATGAAGTATTTTTAATGATGAATATACATATGACTACAACTGCAACTATTGTAGATGGGTTTCTTTGCTGAAGCTGGACCTGTTCAGATTTTTGTTTCGAATCATGTAAGTATATATTTATGAACTATCCCAATTATCTTCTTTTTCCCCTCTCTGATGTTTCAAACCACCAAATATCTTGGCTTGTGGCGCCTGGACATTTTTTAATAATGTCATGAAATCTATGAAATCGATCCTTACCAAATATGTGTGTGCGTGTGTGGTGGAACAGCATGGCCGTGATGCGCAGAGAGGTTTCTTAGGCCAATTGAACTTTTGTCACGTTGTCCACAAAGTTGTGTAGTGTGTATATAGTGAGGAGTAAACTGCATTATATGAAAAAGTTGATTGTAAAAATATGTAGACCGAGACATATTCAGAATTTCGTTATGAATGCTGTCACCAACTTCAGTTCTTGTAGTGTTTGACGTGCAGTGTAGTAGTTAAGCAAGCCAACACCTTTTCTTATCAGTTTACAGTTTGTTCTTTTGATGTATCCCAGTGTTGTTGTGCCATGATGAACTACATATCATTAAGGGGGTGTTTTGCATTTAGGTTCATCCATGAGATATGTTTGTATAATCTTATTCTTGGCAATGCAAACACATGCATGTCATTCTCAGCAATCCTATAACAAAATTTCCCATTTTCAAGCTTCTATATCAACACAAATGATAATCTGTTCTGATTCTAAATGCAAACATCTTATTCGTAATGAAGTTGGCTCGATGATCGATTTCAACATACCAAATACTTCCTACTGGAATTTACCCCTCTTAACTGTACTTAGAACACCAATATTTTGATTTATATATTCCTATTATATAATTTCCCCATCATAAATGTGCTTGATCTTTAATGAACTTATCTCGCATCTTATGTTTCAGTTGATTCCAGATGATATGGAGTTCCAGTCTGGAGATGTGCCAAACTATACCACTTCGGATGGATCAGTATATTTCTATTTTACATGCCCTCTATAACATCGACTGATTGTTTGTGTTGAATTTACTAAATTACTTCTCTTCTCCTGTAGGTTAAGATTCAGAAGGACAGCGAAGTTCGATTAAAGATAATTGGGACTCGAGTAGATGCAACTGAAATCGTATGCTTTTTCCTTATTTAGTATTGTTTGTAGATGTCTCTGTCGACCATGATTTTAAATTTATTTTTTCCCTTCTCTGCATGGTGCTTGTTAATTTTTGGATTTTTTCCTTCTGTGCTTCGCCTTTATTCTTACAACGTTCGGATGAACTCTGAAAGCATACAAGGGCTTGAGATGTTCCGAAAATTTTAAAATGATTTAAAACTTCTGCCATCTCTTAGAAAACAAAAGTAGGTTTTTAGAAACTATTTTTTTTAGTTTTCAAAATTTAGCTTGGTTTTGAAAAAGTTCTTAAAAAAAAAAGATAATAAAGCAAGAAAATTATAGGGTGGAAGTAGCGTTTGTAGACAATAAAGAAAGAAAACTATAGGTGGAAGAAGTGTTTGTAGGCTTGATTTTCAAAAACAGAAAATTAAAAAATGGTTATCAAACAGGAACTATTAGTATATATTAGGATGTATGAATTCTAGTTATGAGAATATTGTTAACCTTTTACATGAAAGTTCAAAAGTTGCATCCACTAGTACAATTTCTCTCTTTTGCATATTCTCTAAAGTGGTGAAAATATTCAAAACTTGATAACTCCATGTTCACCCTTGTGACTTTGATAGAATCTGTGTCGCTGTATCCTGTCCTTTAAAAATTTGTTTCTGGTCTAAAAAGAAAAAGAATCTGTGCCACTGTGTGCCACTATCAAATTCTAAAATCTAAAATCTATCAAATTCTAAAATCTAAAATCTAGCTGTGAATCCAAGCATAGCTCCGTAGATAAGATACTGATTACCATTCCAAAGGTCGATGATTCGATTTCTTAAAGTAAAAACTTGTAGATCACATTTTGTTTATTTATGTAACTTTGCTTTCTCATTTAAGTATTCCTTTCGTTTGCAGTTTTGTATTGGAACCATAAAAGATGATTTCTTGGGTGTGATAAATGACCCTGCGGCAGCTTGAAGGGCAATAATCTTGTTCAAGAAATTCTTCCTTGCATTGGAGTTACCAGTTTGTATACTATGGTTATCGGCTAACCTTGTCTTGTCTTATACATTTTCTTACCTAATTTCATTGTATAGTTTTTCCATTTTCTGAACTACTTGTGTATTTTAATTATACAGATCTTTTTGCTAGTTGCTTTGGTTTTGTGGCATTAGAATGAGAAACATATTAATGTTATTGGGAATTATAATACCCCTTTCTATATCCCTCATCTAAATAAAATTCATGTATGTGTGTAAAAAAACATGCTAGTATTATTTTTAATTACAAGCATTATTACTGATAGAGAATTTTAGTAGTCGCGAAATTTATCTAAATAATTTGTTTGATACTAATGTATAACCATTAATAGTTGCCAACAAGAGTATAGCTCAATGAAATCAAATAAGACTTATGACCAAGAAGTTATAGGTTATAGCTCAATGAAATCAAATAATACTTATGACCAAGAGGTTATAGGTTCGAAAATGTTGATGTGTACTAAAAAAAAGTCACTAATAGTTTATCAAATATTGGTATAATTATTTATTAGAAGAATTATGAATAGATAGTATCGTTATTTTATTGAATTGTTTATTAACAATGGAGTTTATTTTATCGAATTAATAGATATGGATAAATAGCGATGAATTAAAAAGTAAATAATTAATATTTTGATATAAGTTTTTTATATTTTGAAGGAAGATCAAACCTAAAAAAAAATAAGTATAATTTGCACGAGAGGGTAAAAATTGTACGGAAATAGAAGAAGACATGGGTTCCAAATAAGTTATATGGGGGGTTGATTATGTATTTACCACTATACCAGAAAACTTTTTTGTTATTTGATCTGACTTTTTCTATACATATTATTAAAAGTAAAAAATTTGATGGGGGGCTCGAGCCCCCCTGGACCTATGATAAATCTGCCCCTGTATGGAAGGATGAGCTTGATGGTATCTTGCAAAGAGTACCAGGTTCTCTCATTTTGTTAAAGAATGATTTCCAACAAATTGAAGCCTTGTCCCATTGATTGTTTTCCTTTCTTTCAAAGCTGAACTCACATTGATAATAATAATTATTATTATTATTTTGTTAATACATTTAATATGTCAGTTGAGAATGCTCTTTTTGACATATACACATTGACTTTCTTTTGTATATGTTTAAAATCTCAACTCTTTGTTAATATTCATTATATTATCAAAAAGATCATTATGAGCCGTTAAAGATATTTGTAACCTCTTCCATCAACGTGGAGATAAATATTTAAACATTTGACCTCTTAGTCGAAGGTCATAGTTAAGCTATGCTTAAATTCATCATTATATTGAATCTTACACTTATATGAGCCAATTAAAATAAAAATCAAGTTTTGCACAATGTTGAACTTGATTGTATACAAGATCTACCACTGAATAACTCCACTAGAACTCACAATTTTTTAAAAATCAAATATAATGTCCTTTTTCTTTATAAGTCCTATTCACTTCATACAAAAATTCAAGGAAGGAATACAAAATAATTTTTCTTTAACAATTCTTCAAAGTTTCCTATACCAAGATATAAGAATAAAAATTGTAACACTTTTTAAGTTTAAGGTGAAAATTACAGATCAAAATTTAATGGTTTTTATAAAAAAATTGGGACAAAAAAAAAAGTGAGAGAGTTGAAATTGAAATGAATATGAATATACCGGTGATGAATCTGGTGTCTTACACGTCCATGGTGTAAACGGATCTGAGCCGTTGAAAAATCTGCAGATCTTGAGATGATACTGTAATGTTATTCCTCAATAAAATAAGAAGATGAGAGAGAGAGAGAGTAAGAGAGAGAAACTCTTGATCTCGGATGCAAAGCAAAGCAACCGCAACTGCAACAGCTTCTCTCGTCTCTCTCGTTTTCCAGTTGATACTTCCACAGCTTGGGACACAAAGCTGTAATGGCGAGCCGATACTGGATGGTCTCTTTACCCGTTCAAGGCTCCGCTTCTTCCCTATGGAATCGTCTCCAAGAACAAATCTCCAAGCACTCTTTCGATACTCTTCTTTACAGGGTACTCATTTCGCCGCTAAATCTTCAAATCTCCTTGATTTCTATGATTTTACACCCCCTTTTATTTTTTATGTTTCTGATTTTTTCTTTTGTTTAGTTCAATATTCCTAATCTCCGCGTTGGAACGCTGGATTCGCTCCTTTCCCTCAGCGATGATCTCCTCAAGGTATTTCTTTCTTTCCTCTTTCGAATTGAATTGATGCCTTCCAATGCGATTTAATTTGTTTGTTTTTAAAATTAAAATTGGGCTGAAAATCTTCGCAATCTGTATGCTTCCGGTTTTTACTATGATATTAGAAGTATCAAAATCCATTTGATTGTGCAGTCGAACAGTTTTGTGGAAGGAGTTTCCCAGAAGATCAGACGGCAGATCGAGGAACTGGAAAAGGTTTCGGGTGTGGAGAGCAATGTTTTGACGGTTGATGGAGTCCCCGTTGATTCGTACCTTACTAGGTAAAATGGGCGTTTTTTTTTTTTTAATAAAAAATTGATTTCAATTTGGGAAATTAGGTTCAAATGTTGTGGTCACATGTCTGCGTGATGTGCTGAATTTTGTTTGGTAATGGAAGGTTCGTGTGGGATGAAGCCAAGTACCCAACAATGTCGCCTCTGAGAGACATTGTGGATAGCATTCACAGTCAAGTGGCCAAGATTGAGGATGACCTCAAGGTATCGTTTATTTGCTTGAGCTGATTTGAGATGTAGTTATCTTAAGATTTGTTGAAACTCTTGTTGAGATTGTGGAAAATTCTCCAGAAGATTTCCAAAAAAAAAAAAAATCCTCCATTCGGGATATCTCCCTGCCTATTTCATAAGTTATTACCATTATGAATATTCTAGTTTGATGGAGTAAATATTTGTTTTGACATTGCCCTTCATGGTTAATCATGATCTTCTTTGTATCTTGTTGTTACTTCTGTTTTCTGAATGCATTACTGCCCTCACTTTTGTAAAGATAAAGAATAGTCAAGCTTCTAATGGCTAGGTGTAGAATTTTTTTTGCTGCCGTCTTAAGGTTGTATTGTTGTGAAAAAATGGCTTTGCTGAAGGTGGGAGTTGGTGGACGAGATATGAAATCCCAAGTCTTGCACTGTGAAGTAATTTTTAGGAAGTTCTTAAATTTTAAAAACTATCACGATCAGATTATAATTTGTGAGAGTACTAGTAAGGGATATATTGGTAATATTAATAAGGGCATAGTGATAATTAGTTAGGGCCTTAGGGGTGACTTGGTTATAAATAGGGGAGTTAGGGAGCTTAGAAGGAAGAAGGGATTTTGAGTATTGTCCAATGTGGGACTTTGGGAGAGACATAGTGCTCTTGAAAGGCTATAGATATTGTGATTTCTCTTTGATATTGCAATATAGTTCTATTTTATGTTTCCTTGTTAGGGGAATCCTAACAAATTACCATTATGCCGTTACTAATATTTTCAATACAACCCTTACTAGTACTCTCACATAATCATCTTTGTCTCTTGACCTAACCTTAGGTCCTTATCAGCAACAGCAACAGCAAGGCGGTAGCCATTAATATAGGATGAGACTACAGCAGACTTTACATGTGTTAAATCATATATATATATATATTATCACTTGTATTGAATCAGATATTTCAATATAGTTGAATATTTTCATACAGTTCAATGATTTTCACATTAAAACTATGTTCTTGATTGTGACAATGTGATATGCATATAAGTGATGAAATATGCAATAATCTGAGTGAGTTAATTACACTTTTGAAACCAAATAAACATTCTTATAAATTATTTAATATCTTTTGAAAACAAAAATTCGGAATCAACTATGTTTAGGCACTTGCATGCTTTAAAAAAAGGTTGATGTTGTCTCCACTCTGTTATTACTTTTCTCATTTATTTCTTTTTATGTGTTTTTGAAACAAAAATAAATATAAAATTTAGCACTTTTGTTCAAGTATCTAATAATGATTCAACAAATATTCACAAGTGCTTGACACGCATGTAATATGGTTCAGAAAGTCTTCAACATGTATCTTGTATGCTTGACTAGCATCCAACACATTTTTACTGGGGTTTGAGTGTTAGATACACATTAGGATTGAACAACCAAACTAAAATGTCAATGCTTCATAGGAGATTTTACCATCATGCCACCATAACCTCATCCATTGATTTTCTAACTTGCAATATTGTGCTATTTTATTATTTAGTGCTCTCCTGGAACTTTATTAATGTAAATTGCTTTCTTTACTGACCCTTGGTACTAAACTAACCAGAAATAGATGAAACCTTTTTGTTATCTACTTCATATATTTCAATTAGTTTTTGGATGCTTAGGGGTTTCAAATAGAAATTTTCATTGAAAGCTATTTCTTTTGCTAGATTCGTGTTGCTGAGTACAATAATGTGCGGAGTCAACTTAATGCCATTAACAGGAAGCAAAGTGGAAGGTATGAATGCACATAATTGATACATTGGTGTTTAGCATATTTGATGTTTCTAATTGATCTTGGTTTCATCAGCTTGGCAGTCCGTGATATTTCCAATCTTGTAAAACCAGAGGACATAATTACCTCAGAACATCTAGCAACCCTTCTCGTGGTTGTTCCCAAGTACTCACAGAAAGAATGGCTATCTAGCTATGAAACACTGACTAGCTATGTGGTAAGTTTGTGTTTGTAACTTTTTACTCTTGTACAACAGATTTACATGGTTACTTTTCCATGGCTGACTTAGATTACGTCAGATTAGGCGAAATGAATTACGCAGATGTAGCCTCACTATGTTGAAATGTCTGGGACTATAATGCTGCTACTTCTTGTTTCTTGTTCTGTTCTTTTTATGTTCTCATAATTATGCTAAGCTTTTTTAGGTTCCCAGGTCTTCCAAGAAGTTATTCGAGGATAATGAGTATGCCCTTTACACTGTAACACTCTTTAACCGCGTTGCAGACAATTTCAAAACAAGTGCACGTGAAAAAGGATTCCAGGTGAATAATAAATTCATTTTGAATCATCTTTTAAAACCCAGTTATTAACATATAATAGTTTTTCAGGCCTAATCTCTTTTAATTTTTAATGTGTTGGAGATTCGTGAATTTGAATATAGTCCAGAAGCACAGGAGAGTAGAAAACAGGAGTTAGAAAAATTGGTGCAGGACCAGGATGGTTTGAGAAGTTCTTTATTGCAGTGGTCCTACGCTAGTTATGCTGAGGTTGCTCCTTTTTTCAGGTGTACCTGTAAAAATGCATGCTTTTTTTTATTCCTTCCTCTAATTGAGTTTCTTATATACCTGCAGGTTTTCATTTCCTGGATGCACTTTTGTGCTGTACGTGTCTTTGCCGAGAGTATCCTGAGATATGGTTTACCACCATCCTTCTTGGTATATAACTTGCATTTGCTCCCTGGTTTCTGCCAAGCATTTCCTCTTTTGACGGAGCTGATTCTGTCAATGATTTGCAGGCATCTGTTCTGGCACCATCTTCTAAAAGTGAGAAGAAAGTTAGGTCAATCCTGGAAGGTTTGTGCGACAGTGCTAACAGGTAAGTTATCGAGTATTTTCATGTTCTATTGACATTTAATGGATGTTTACTGAAGTTGCTCACAGTAAATAATTCAACTGTCACATCATGTTGACTGACAGTTACTCGGTAAAGGGTCAATTGCTATGCCATGTTAGCTTAGTTAAGATTCAACTGTGATATACTCGGGAAATATTATACTGTCATGTTAGATACTTACCACAAACACTTTATCTGATCTATAACGCCCCGCGTTAAAAAATTAGGCCATTTTAGGGTAGTTAGGATATTCATTGGAGTTCTAATTTAGAATATTATGATTCAAGTTTAGTCCCTTAAGTTTGGTAAATAAAATTTCTATAATTTTGGAAAAGGAGATTTTGAATTAAATCTTTTTGCATACTTTAACATTCTGAACTAGATTGTTAAATATCTTCTCTTATTTAAGAAATTAGTGGATGTAAAAGTAAAATTAGTGGATGTATAAGTCAATATAGGATAAGAAAGATGAATTTTGGGAGTGAAAAAAAAATACTTAACATATAATTTATATTTCTATTGTTATAACTTATAAGATATTGAGTTATTTTAACAAAATATGTATTTGGTCTAGTACTGGATCTGGAAAGAAGCAGTCTAAGGTTTCTATTAAATGTAATACAGAAAATTTACCATTGGGTTCGGAAACAGATTTTCATGTAAAATTTATATTCAAAACTAGATCATTTGAAGTACAAGGATCAAAAGAAAAGAAATGTGTAAACTTAGGGACTAAAGTAGGCTTTAAGCCTATATTCTAATAAACATGTCTTTGCTATATATATATATATATATATATATATATATATATATCCTATTAGTTTATCTCTAAGATGATAAGACATCTATTACCTTTCTCGAGGTTAAATGTTCAATCCCCCACCAATCATTGAACTGAAGAGAAAAAAAAAAATAGCTTGTCCCTTGGTCGATGCTCCATGTCCATGTCATATGGATTTTGTGTTTATGGAATGGATTTTATGGATGTGGTTGTTTATGATTCCAGTATTTTAATGATTTAGAATTTTGGTTGTGCAGTACATATTGGAAAACTGAAGATGAAGTGGGAGGAGGGATGGCTGGTCTCGGAGGAGATTCTGATGCACACCCATATGTCTCCTTCACAATCAATCTTGCCTAATTCACCTCCTTTTAACGTCCAAAGTTGAGAAGGTTTGTTCTCTATAGAGCAATAATAGTGGAGTGAACCAGACCTACATTTTATTATTTCACTGTCATATTCCTATTCGTGGTTGTTTATGAATAATTGCATCTCAAGTTCATGTGAGGGGTTTGTGAAATATATGAAGCTTATATATTTATTTGATTTGTCAATAATCATATATTCTGAGAAGTGAGAACTACCGTGCGAGGAGTTCGACATTTTTGAAAAGGTACGACATTTGGTACCAAACAAAATTACTTGTGCTCGATGTTTGATTGATTTTATTGCATTGTGATTCCATAGTGAACCCAGTTAGACTGTGTGTGTGGACTGTATTTATACGAGAGGAGGCTCTTAAGATTCAATCAGGATTCAGGCCATGTTAGTTTTCATGGTGCTTCTGCCATGGGAGCCATTTATAAGCAAGAGTTTAGAAATAAACATGTCAGTCTTGTGGCTGAGTCAGAGTGGGTGAATATGAAAGATGTTTTTGTTATGTCCGTTCAATGGATATTTTTTCCACCTTTCCTTGTGGAAAAAATTCTGTAGAAGTTTGAAAATTTTTTCATACTCCATTCATTGACCGCTATAAAAGAATCATTTAAGAATGATATAAAGTTCACAAAATAAAATAAGTGCCAAATACTAAATATGCAACTGTAATACCAGAAAATTTTCCTAATTTCTCCAATTTCATCCCTTCAACTTCAGTTTGGTGTCAATGTCTGGCCAAAACAAAAGTTGCTGTTCTCTCCCCCAATTTCACCATCATTTCCCTCTACCACTAGTACCCCTCCTCTGCCAGTGCCAACATCTTCTCCTTGTAGAGACTCACTGTTACCGTCGCCAACCTTTCTGCCATCGATCGATCACTCCGACACCGACACTTTTGCAAAGAACGACTACAGATCTAGTCGTTCCAAATCTTGGTTAGTTAAAAGGCAACGATAGTCACTGAGTCATTGTCATAGGTGAGTGAGGATGACATGACAAGGAATGAGGGAGTGTGATTGTGACTTGTGAGGGCTTGTTGGCAAACAAAAGCATAAGAGAAATGGAGAAAAGAGGAGGGAAGAAAAAACAATAGAAGCTCATCCTTTTTTCATTAGGCAAATAACATTCGAACAAGAAGAACTTTTTAGAAAAAATTTTCAAACCTCAAAATCCAATATCTCTTTTGAAACACCTTAGAGATCGAATAAACATCTAGGGTGTGTTTGCCAAATTGACGTTGTGGGGTAGCTGTAGTGGAAGGAGAATTACGTTTGACATTCTTTATCAATTGTAATTGGTAATAGCAATTCAAACTTCCAAATATGTACAATTATCATTATGACCTCTTATATATTTATAATTGATTAATATGCAGCAATATATTATCAAGATTAAGATATCCTTAATTTTATTTACTTATTCAATTTTTTTTTTAAATAACTTTTCAAGTTTTTAAAAATGATTTTTTTTGTAACAGTTTAAACCAAAAAATAACATATAAAAAATAGTGGAAAATCATAACAGATTTTCATGCAAATCTAGATAAAAATGGATTATTGATTATCTATAAAATTATGGCTCGATGAAAATATGGTTTGACCAAAATTATTAGGGGTAAACAATATATCCATAAAAATAGGTTTAGCCTAAAAAAATATCGTAAAAAAATATCTTATTGATAAAAATATGACATCGATGCTAAAATATCTCATCAATAAAAATATTATCGGGCATAAAAAATATCTATTATCTTATCATTACTGGTCCTTGGCGGGATTGATTAAAATATGACATCGATAAAAATATGTTCGGTCAAAGATATGGTAAAAAATATCCATAAAAATATAGCTTGGTTGCGGTAAAAAATGGATGAGGCAAAACTCGCATAAAGAAATATCTTACGATAAAAAATATTACCTAGCATAAATATCTATTATCGTTATCGTTACCGTTTGTTATCGATGGTCTACCTAACAATAAAAATATGGTCGACGTAAAAAATATTATTATATCGATGGTTTGCCCCATTGGTATCGATAAAAACATAGCTAGCTTGGCATAAAAATACCGATAGCCTTGATGGAGATCTGATCTCCTTGAGCAGCGAAAACGTGTTTGAGATCGTAAATTGTTTGATTGTTTTAATTGAAACAAAAACCAGTACATTGACAAAATAAATACAAAACAAGCATGAATTTCTAATCCTATTAGACATGGATTAATTGCATACATGCAAACATATGTTAAATTTAACAATTAAACTAAAGGGAAGAAAGGAATACCTTTGTAGACTTTCTCCAGCAACTTGTTGCTCCAAACAGTACATCAACACAGGAACTTCTAAGAAACTTCTCTGTTTTCTTCAATTGGACAACACCACGAGGAAAACCTCTTATGTCTCTGAATGCTTAGATCTTCCTTGGTGGGAAGGATCCAACAATTGGAAGAAGAAGGGAGTTTTGGAGATTGAGAGAGAGAGCAAATTTTTTCCTTCTGTCGGTTCAATCTCATTGATCGATCACCCAAATCAGCAACCCCCTTCTCCCTGTTAAACTGTCGATAGGGAGAAGGGGAGGGGTAGTGGGGAACGTGTCTGGATGACACGTTCCCTCATTTATTATTATTAAAATAATAATAATAATAATAATAATAATAATAATAATAATAATAATAATATAATTAAATCAAAATTTAATTATTCATTTAAATCATATTTAAATAATACAAATTAAATATCATATATTTAATTTGGATTAAATCTCATATATTTAATTTGGATTAAATCTCATTTAATCACATTATCCCTTTAACCTATAGTTTTAATGTACAACCAGTGCACATTAAATTTTATCCTATAGTTTGCAAATGTGAATCACATTCACATTTAATATAATATTTGAACTCTTTCAAATATTCAATTCTCTCATATAATTTAATATGAATCATATTCACATTAAATTTATAATATATAGTTCCAAAACTATATATTATATCGTATCTAAATACATTAAATATATTCCCTAATGAATTTGAACATTCAAATTCAAATGATCTAAGAACCCTTTACGAGCTAGAAGGTGGATCTAATGGACCTACAGATCAGAAGCTCCAACGATACGAGATTGTTCGGTTAATCTCATTAACCTCCCAATCAACATTCGTTAACTGCGGGAACGAGTGAATTCCATCTTGTTAAGTTAAGTTCCCAACTGCTCACTCGGTCTTGTCCCCAAGAAGGTAGGCATATTGAATCGGCGAATCTGGCCACTCTCACTCATACTAGTCAAAAGACAATCCCTCGCGAACAGGAGTTCGTAACCTGCTCAGGATTGAGATCAAGTTGCCTAGGTCATCCTAGTGAAATATAAACCTAACTAGTCAACGAAGTTACAGCTAGAGGTTACTATTTCGTGGTCCGGTCTTATGTAATCTCATTACATAGGATATCCCCACTCACATGTCATCTACACGAACACATTAGGATCACAGTGTTTGTATCAAATACAAAGTGGGCCACATCCATAGTTTAACCAGGGTAAGGTACCCAAACCTTATCCCCTAACTATAGACCCTTTAGGCTGTATCTCGAACCGAGATCCTTTTTATGTACATTACATTCAGTTAGAGATTCATTTAACAACCTTTGATGTTTAGTTTATTGGATTTAGGGTTTAAATAAAGGCAAACTCGTAGATAACGAACAATAACATTTTATTGAAATAACAACACTTTATTACAATAATTAGAACATAATTACAAACTACGAGTTTTAGGGCACAAATCCCAACAAGCCTGCCATAGATAAAAATATGGCCTTACATAAAGAATACGATGGCATGCCAAACATTTTGATAAAAATATGATATGACCTGACATAGAAACATATGTTATCGTTATCGATATCGATATCTAGATATCGATAAAAATATGGTAGGACCAAGCCAAAATTCGATATCGACCAAAACTCACGCATAAAAAATATCAATCAAAATATGTTTGGCCAAAACTCAGGTATCTGAAACATCTTGTAAGATAATCAAATATGACATAAAATCATAGATAATAACCTTCAGAAATGAAAAAATCTTGTATTGTAACCAGATATGACAAAAATCACAATAATAAACTTCAGAAATGAATCCTTTCAAATAGGTAGAAAACGATGATCCAGAAACGATTTTTTTTATTTAATAAAGCCATAAAAATAATTGAGAGGAGGAAGAAAGAAGAAATAATCAAGGGCAAAATGTGGAAAGAAAACCAAAAAGATGAATGAGACCACATAATATACTCATGTGCAATTGGATTGAGTACCTTTTAGGTGTAATGTGATTACACGATTGGATTACTATGTCAGAGGTGAGTCCCATAATGCATCGCGTTTGATTACATTTGCAGGGAAGTAAACGTGCCCTTAATTCAAACCTCAAAGATTAAAAGTGTATTTTGCCTAACATTTTTTTTTTGTTTAAATAACATTCTTTATAAGAAATAAAACTCATAAATGTTTTAGTTCCTAAGATCGTTTGATAACATTTGGTTTTTTAAAATGTTTTTTTTAATCATTGCTCTATAACGAGTTTCATATTTTTGAATAAAACATTGGAATTCTTAGTCAAATTCCAAAAACAAAAACAAGTTTTTGAAACTATTTTTTTTTAGTTTTGAAAACTTGCCATAGGTTTGAAAACATATGTAAAATCTAAATAACAAAACAATGAAATTCATAGGTAGAAGTAGTATTTATGCTCTTAATTTTCAAAAACAAAAAATTAAAAACCAAATAGTTATAAAAGGAGACCTAATATTCTAGTCTTTTTCAATTTAGTCTGTAATCTTTTAAATGTTTCAACTTCATCCCTTATGTATTGATTTTTTTTTTAATTAAGTCTATAATCACTAAATATTAAAAGAATGATAATGTTGATTTTTAAAATAGTAATTCTTATGAGTTTGTCGATCATTATTCCCACATTTTAGTGGCTCACAATATAACAACGAGCAATTTCATGTTATTTTTTTTGTTTACTAAAATTTAGTTACTATGTACTAAGTCGAATGAATCGAGCAAGTTTTAAAATTTATAGAGGATTATTATGTTTATTTCATCAAACTAGAATATAATTAAAATACTTTTAACTCAACTTTAAAGTGTATTTTGATATTACTTTATAATTTTGCTAATTATTTTAATGTTTCCTGCAATATAATTGAAAAAACAAAATCAATGCACTATGGATGGAATTGATGTGTTTAAAAACTAGGAATCTAAATTGAAACAAATACTTTGTCATCCCAAAAAAAAAAAAACATTAAGAATCAAAATAAACATTTAGCTTAACAAATAATGGTAGAAGTACTTCATATAAATTTGAGACTACATACACATTAATTACATTTCCTTTCGACTCTAGATCAGGGTAAAACTAAAAAAAGAAAAGGATAATGGTAATAAGTGGCAAAATTAGTTGTCCTATTTATAAATATGTCAATTTGCAAATACTACAATTTTTTAAAATTTCGAGTCTATGCGTTTTATACATAAATAACCCAAATTAGAGGCTCATATTACAAATGTGTATATAATTCACCATTTTTTACATAAATGACCATTTTGACCCATTTTTTACATAAAAGTCAGAGGCTTTTTACGAAATGGCCCTTTATGTGATATGAGCGTTTTTTTTTTAAAAATCAAGGCATTTGAACGGTTGTATATTCGGAAAGAAGTAGAAATAGGAAAAACGGAAATTGGGGGAGAAAGTTTTCGCCTAAACTTTTGGTAGTGGAAATTGACTTCCTCTCCATGGACTCAGAAACGGGTGGTAGACGAAAAACGGACGATCGAATCATGAAGGAAAGGAAAGAAGAAGACACACATTTTTCGTATTTCATCGTTGCGGTAAGTTGAATTACAGTATATTGTTTTACATTATAGGGTTTGAGAGTCAATGGGTATTTCTTATGGATTATACAACAAAAACATTGTTTGTTATGAGTATATCTGATATGTTTTCTAGCTAGAGTTTCTTAATTTTTTGCAGTTTTGACGATTTGAGGTTTCATGTACTGTGAAGAAAATGAAGAAAAATTGGAGGACAAGTAGTTGGTTTTGATAAATTGAAGTTTATTATGATAAATAGTTGTGCATGTCATATTAGTTGAGAAAACTGATGTTTATGTTGGTTGTATGTTGAAATACTAAACTGAAAAATTATTTACACACTGGAATATGTTAAATTTAAACAGGAATATAGTTAAACATAGTAATATGTGAAGTTTAAATGTATTTAACACTTTAAATATAGGAATTTATGAAATATGACCCAATATATATTTGCATATTCTTTGAGAAAACTGATGTTTATAATGAGTGTATGCTGAGATAATAAACCGAAAAATTATTTACACACCAGATTATGTTAAATTTGAACAGGAATATAGTTAAACAGAGTAATATGTGAAGTTTAAATGTATTTAACGGTTTAAATATAGGAATATATGAAATATGACACTGTATATGTTAGATGATTTTAGAGATTTTATTATATAACATTGTGTACATATATTATAATGTTTGACGAAGTTTATAACTGATATCCATCTGCATAAATGATATATAATAGGTAATGTCGACTAAAGATAGATACACGTGAAACAGTGAAAATCTAAGAAGAAGTGCAAGATTAGTAGGTAGTTATAGAACGATACCAAAAAAAGGGAATGAAAATGAGATTATCCAGATAGAATCTGAGGTATGAAAATATAAATTTAATCTTATTTGTCATATTGATAAGTTTATATGATATGATCTATGTGTTATTGCAGGAAGGAAGTACAAACACAAAATAATACTATAACAGAAAATCGAGGTGATGTGGATAGTGAAATATATACTCCAGAAACTCAAGGTATACCAACAAAATTACAAGACCCAGATACAGTGTGCTCCCAAATAGTTACTTATGGATATTGTTTCGAACGAATTGTATACAATGGAGTATATAATATATACAATTGTGTATATATTATGAAAGTAAATATTACATTGAAACATATTAGAACGAACTGTATACAGTGGGGTATACAATATAAATGAATGTATATACACGATCTGTAAATAATCCACTGTGCTACTTGTCCATATTCCTTCAAATTTACATGATAAACACATATGGAATACAAAAACATAATGAAACATTAATACATGTCATTTACAAGTTATACATATATGATTGAATAACATACGTAAATTGAACAACATACGTAAACCAAACATAGTTAAACACATGACCCGAACAAAGTTAAACAAAGTACTACACAACATAATAAAAAACATACCCATTGCAATGAATAAAGAAACACTTAGTTGATGTATTGATCCTTCTCGTACATTGAGTATATGAAAAGGAGGATGATATGAACGATAGAAATGAAAAATAACAAAAGTATGTAAATAATAACGATTTTGTGAGTAATATACTATAAATAAATCGAGCGTTAATTAATTAAGGATAATATTATGAAAGATAAAGAAATGTTTATGGAAAATATATTCAAATATATTCTTATAACATATGGAAAGTATATGCAATTAAGACCCAAAATCATGTTAGTAATTAATAATAATAATAATAAAAATATATATAATAAAAAATATGCACAAGAATTTATGGAAGAGAGATAAAGAGTATATTTGGATCCAAAATCACTATAAAAGTCTACGAGTGAAATAAATGATACATTATGTACATTTATGTAAATATGTATCACAAACCTATACATTTGTGTAAAAATTCCTATCACTTATATATCAATTTTGTAGTCTATATCAACGATATACCTCTATCATTGATAGATTATTTTAATAGTCTATATGGTATATATTTATACTTTAGCACTGATAAATGTCTCTCACTAATCGACCATTTTTATATCTATTACTAATAAACAATTCTTATGTCTATTGCCAATAGACCATTTATTACAAAGAGGTTGTTTTTATATCTATTAACAACCATTTCTATGTGTTTGTTAGACCATTTTTTATGTCCATTTACTCATAGAGCATTATCATGTTTATTGTTTATTATTGATAGACTATTTCTACATCTATCAATGGTTGGTGTTTATCATTGACTATCACTAATAAACATAACAAAAATGGTATATTAGTGATACATAGTAATTAATAATTCACTATTATTTGTTACCAATTTTTTTTTGTTATCTATATTAAGTTACCAATGATTTACTATTTTTAATCTATTGATATGACATGTTAATGATAGACCAGATAAACATGCAAACGATCATTAAAAGAAAAAAAAAAGGCCAAATATCATTGATATACCATTTTAATCCTATTAATATGACATAACGGTATTAGAATTAATAGAAAATAAGCATGTTATAGAAAATGAAAGTTTAATGACACTTATATACCAAATAAGCTTGCAAACAAGGCACATTACTAATATACCTAATCACAAATAAGCTTGCAAACATCCATGCATCCATTGGTAGAAAATTAAGTGAAATATTACTTTTCATATATTTTTTATTCAATTGATATAGTTATATTAATGATAAACCTAATAGTAAAAGAGCATGCAAATAATTATTGATGGATTATATATATATATAAAATAATCAAGATAGACCTAATAACAAGTGCGTATGAAAACAAATACATATATAAAATAAAAGTTAAATACTACAAATTTATCTCTTTTAATATATTGTTATGACGAATCAATGATAAAGCTCATAAATCATAACAAAGAAGTATATAGACATTCATGAATATCAAATATCACTCCCATAGAATTTTTAACTCTATTGACATGATATATTAACGATAGACCTAATAACAAATGAACATACAAATAATCATAGACAAAAACCAAAAGTTAAATCTCATTGATATAGCCTTCTTATTTTATTGATAATGTATGCCCATAATAAACCTAAAAGAAAAGGAATATGAACCTGCAATTGCACGCAATCATTTAATAGTAAATTGAAGTAAAATATTATTTATATATCATATTATACCAACAATCAATGACAATCATTAGTGATGGGATAGATTTATCATTGATAAATATATCTGTCATTGATAGATTTATTAGATAGGTCTCATTGTATAAGATTGCTATCTATGCAATTGTCCTAAAGAGAAATAAGGGTTGGAAGTTACTATAATTGACCTACTTTCCAAATAGGATTGCCCAATAAAAATATAAAAAATGATTTTATTGTAATAACTTTCCTGATTAAAAATGATTATTTTACCATAATTTGGCCTATTTTCCAGATAGGATTATCCAATAAAATACAAAAAATAATTGTGTTGCTATGTTTGTAAATCAGAAATATGCCCATAAATAAATGCTCTTCCATCACAAATGAAACAAAATAAAATAAATTTAATTACATTTTATCATTGATTTAAGTTGGAAGGAGATGGCTAAGTTTTCTTGCTCCCTATTTTTCCTCCTTGTTCTCCTTTTCTCAGGTTTGTTTGTTAGATCTCTCTATGTTTGATCTTGTCAAATTATTAGATATGCATAATTTAAATTTTCTAAACTTAAAAATCACAGCTCTATATTTTAAAAATGTCTTTAAAAATATTGTAGTCTATGTTTTGGCAAAACATGTCATAGGTTGTTAAATAATTACATTTCTAGTTTATTTTCAATGTTTTAAAATTAATTTTCAAATTTGCCTCCAATTATTATTTTTAAATCATTCAATTAAATTTTTACTAAACAGCATAGAAGGATGCACTATCACTAGAAAATTTTCAATAAAATATCCCTTCATTTAAGATCTTCAAATTATATTTGGAAAATCATAAAATTTGTTTTATTTTTTCCCTTACAAGTTTTTTTTTTTTGAGTACATCAATAATTGGGGGTGGGAGATTCGAACCCATGTCCTCTTGGTCATGAGTCATACTTGATATCAATTGAGTTATGCTTTTGTTGGCGGTTATATTTACAAGTTAGTTGTTCTCAAATTGCCTCTGCTTTCTATTTTATTTTTCTCTTTAATTTAACGACGTTTTAAAATTTGATAGCATCAGATATACGACCAAGATGAGTATAGCTCAACAGATATATTAAATGTGTTAACGACCAAAAGATTTGTGGGTTGGATTGGGTCGAGTTGGTCTACTTTTTAGACCAAACCCCAACTATTAGAATTGCAAATTTCTTAAACCCAAACAACTCTTATTAAATAATGAACCTAACCCAACCATGAAACATTTGATTGAATTATATACTCAAAGTTAAGTATCGATTTTTTAAAAATATTATTTATTTTTTAATATTAAATTAAGATTAGCAACTTATTTTAATTTATAGTATGATTTTTTACCTCTCAAGGACTTAAAAACTTATTTTAAAAAGTTATTGGAGAATAAATAATCCAAAAATAATTATAAAATCAAAATAGATATATGTATACCTATAGTTGCAATATAAATTAAAAAATATTTTCAATCCAAACTAAATTTTGGTGAACCCACAAATCAAGTCAATGAAGTTTCTATTTTTTAATTCTAACTCAACCTAACTCAAATAAGTAGATAATCCAATCCAAATCGTAAATTAAATTGGATGGATCAAATTTTTTGAACACCTCTAATATATGATATTGAAAATTTTTGCAGTTGCATTGACGGTACCTCGAGTCGCGGATGCAGCAAAATGTACGGACAAATTGTATGTAGGATGCCTAGCTGAAGAATGTAAGCAAAAGTGTCTAGAGAAGTATCCTGGTTCAACATCTGACTGTGTAGCAGCCCCTCCAATTCCTTTTACCTTTGCTTGCTATTGCTTCTACAATTGTCGTAAAATCTAAAGTGCTTTTCATCATATGATGATGTACCAATTATCTATATTTCTTCAATAAAATTGGTTTGTATGTTTGACTCTAAACTCGTCAAATTGCATCTATGGAGTGAGAATTTATTAGAGAGTTCAACTTGCAACACTTTTTAAAGTTTGAGTTTAAGATTGCAACCGTTAACTAAGTTTGAGATGAAATTTAATGAAATTGAAAGATCAAGATTAAAATTAATGCTACTCGACAAGTTTAGGAGCCAAGATTGATTCTCCCAACAAAAATCTCTTATTGACCCGAACTTTATTTATGTTAAATGGGGTTCTTTGTGCCCTATTTGAAGTGCAACATACAATTTTTTTCTCTATCACTAACAACAAATATGACATGAATTTATTTTCACCACAATAAGTTCCTTCTTAAGTGGTTCACGACAAAGTTTGTAAAGGATAATTATAATACGAAATTTTGTATATACTACAAGAAATAACGGATACAATAGCTAATAAAAAATGTTATAATAGACTTTTATAACTTTTTTTTGAAAGTCTTAGCAACCCATGTTATTAAAAGTCTAGAACTTTTTATAACTTTTTTTGTATAGCTATAACAAATGCTACATAGAGTATCAAGATATGACATATATACGGAAGGAAATGAAATTCTCGCAGCAAAAAACGACATGAAACGTCGTGGTGTTCGTTATGCAATTCTTTTCTTAAAATCGAATAAACTACTTTAATCCAAGGCTAAACATGCTGATTTAAGAAGAAAACAGAAAGTAAATGACAATACTTAATTGTTGAAGAACTCTTCTTCAAGATTTTCTTCTCCGATCACGAACTCTTCGTGCCTTCGATCTCTACACACGATCTCTCGTACCAAGAACAGTGACACCTCCGAAAGGTCTTCTCAGTTGTTCTCGATCGGTTGAGGGAGAGTGGTGAGACTCCCTTTGGTTTGGGTCGAAGAGAATTCTTGTGAAATGAAAGAGAGGTTTTGAGAGAATTTCTTTCTCTTTGGATTGTGAATTCCAAAAAATGAGAAGAAGTGTTGTGGAATGTCTCACATTCCATCCTTTTATAATGCCATATGGTGGAGTTAAAATCTCCACCATTTACCAATTTACCACAATTATATGATATGCAAATCATATTTGCATATCACATAATATAAGGTATCTCATACCTTATTATACAAATTCCATTTGCATAATTGTGGAATTTTAAATTGAATCATATTCAATTTAATTTCTCTCAATTTAATTTCTCCAAATTAGCACTAATTAAAGAATTAGGCTAACCTATAGTTTATTATGAATCTCATTCACATAAAACTATATATTATGTCAACTATATTACATATAAATGACATAAATACCCAAATAATGAATTTGAACACTTCAAATTCACACCAATCTGTAAACCCCCAATTTATCCAGTTTGAGCCAACTGAGGGACCTAATGGACCTACAGATGACGAGCTCCAATGATTCGAGATTAACCTGTCAAACTCGTTGACCCGGTTATTCAACATTCATTAGCTACGGTAACACTCCACTAAAGTCCATAGCTGCACTCCCATCACTGTAGGACAAGTTGTGTCCATCGATATAACCAATGCCCGTGAGTCGACCCTTCACAGGTTGTTCGTAGAAACTGCTGGTCAAATTACCGTTTTACCCCTTGTGTCTACCTTTTGCTCCTTAAGTCCCACTGCTCCTCTAATGAATAACTACGTTGCATGGTCCAACCATGAGCAACATCCCTCTCGGGCCAGCGAGAGGGTGGGCACCCGTTGTCCGTTGAGGATCCCATATTGGAAAAATGGAGAGAAGCTTCCTAATATATAAGATATGTGGGTTACTCCTCTCATATCCAATTGGTTTTGAGATGGAACTCCATATAATCTACTATGGTATCAGAGCCCATTAAACTCAAACGGGTATTCGGTCCAAAAATTGAAATTGGGATCCGATTCAAGAATGGTGAACCCAAAGAGGCACCATCTTGAGGGGGCATGTTGAGGATCCCACATTGGAAAAGTGGAGAGAAGCTTCACAATATATAAGATATGTGGGTTACTCCTCTCATTGCCAATTGGTTTTGAGATGGAACCCCATATAATCTAATATGGTATCAGAGCCATCTTTTGTGCGTGTAGTCAGACAAGACAGACAGAGACAAACCCAGGATCGTGTTCAAGACTTCACAAGTGCATCAAGAGTGCCAAGAGAACGGCAGGGCAGTTGTGTTGTCAGTATCAGAGACAGTGTGTGGGTCAAAAGTCGGACTCTAGGAGTGAGTCCAACCCGTCAGAAAAGCAAGAACCAAGTCTTTTTGCCTGAGGCTTGGGTTTCCGTCCGAGTGCGACATTTCATGAAGGCAAAGTTGAAAATGCTCCCGATAGTGGAGCTCATTTTGAAGCCAAATGCGGAGGTAGCCGCAAGAAGAAAGAGTTGGGGTCCGTCCTTGCTTACACAAAAAGAAAAGAAAGAAAAGAAAAGAAAAGAACAAAAAGTTGAACCCGGCTGAGTTGGCGTTAGCAATAGAAATTGTATGTCAAGCAGTATGGGCAACGCCTTGGCATATGAGGACAATGTTAGCGTTGATTCAGTGCAGGGAAGTAGTGAGCAAGACGAGATGCCCGAGTACGCAGATGGCATGTTTGCCATCAAAAGAAGAAAGAAAAGGGCTCAGTGTGCCCAAACAAACGTGCCAGGAGTGCACCGACAGAAGAAGAAAAAGTCCCGAGTGTGGACAAACATATGGCCAAAAGTGCCACAGAAAAGTGAAGTACCTCGAGAGAGAGAGTGCTTGCCCTCAGAGAAAAAAATAAACGAGAAACCGTCCCTGAAGTGGACAAACATGGCCAGGAGTGCCACACGAAAGAGAACAAGAAAGAAAAACAAAGATGGGTTTCGCTTTGTAGCGTCCTGCGCGCTACCGCCACTACAGTGTGGCGAGGCAGCGATTGGTTGGTGGGAGTGCCAACAAGAGAGGGCTATGTTACAAGCTTTCAGACTTTGCTTCAGTCAAGAAAAATGCCACGAAAAGACAGTGGTAGGCTTGCGAGCCTCACCCCGCGGGGTGCATCGCCATGTGTGACAGAGAATATCTACGAGAAATCGGGGCAAGAGTCCCCACAAGAAGAAAGCGGAAGACCAAGAGGCGTCAGAAGTTTTACCGTATCTACGTTGCGAGTCTCGGGCCAAGAGAGAGCCAAAAGTGGGATAGCTCGTAGATAGTGTGCAGTTGTTTGCCTTACCCATGTGGTGAACCTAGGCGTCCGGGCCCTAAGAGTTGGGTGCAGTAAGAGGCGGGGCCCATGGGTATTGTGCGATTGTGTTTTGCTGCTTGTGTGGTGAACCTATGCGTCTGTGCCCTGAAGTGGAGTGCAATGAAGAGGCGGGGCCCACAAGTATGGCACAGTTTCCATATTCTTCTGGAGCACGATCATTTTACAGCAAGTCAGTCAGCAACCAACCTAAGTAAAGATCGTCATCGGGACGATGTCGAGATTAAGTGGGGGAGAGTGTCACAATCCATTGTGTGATGAGTTGGATTGTGCCCCCGAGTGAGTCATCGAGGACGATGACTAGTTTAAGTGGGGGAGAGTGTCACAGCCACACTAGAAGAGAGTTGGTTGTGAACCCCACAAGCACAGACAGATGCAACGGCGACACGCGAGTGTCGCCCATCGGGCCACGTGAGGGCCAAAAGAAGACAAGTTCCATGACGCGACGGAGGAGGACGGTGCATCATCTAACACACCAAGATCAGTGGGCATGAATGCCAAGTTGTGAAACAAGCATTGCAGGAAGAAACTATGTCGTCAGTGGTGTCAGTGACACGCCTAGTGGGGGCCAGATGGGGCCCCGGGCCATAGCCTCGAAAGTCGGAGTTCCGTCGTGAGTTTTGACGAGCGGCTCTGGAGTTAAGTCCGTATATGGACAAGATGGAAGCTCGCCAGATTTCATGTCAATCGGAGTCCAGACGAGCGCTCTACGCTGGCGTATGACTCATTACCAAATTGACGTGCATGGGTGTCAAAGCCAAATTTTCACATAGTCTACTATAGGGGGAGGCATGGTGTTGGCTCTCCACCACCCCTTGGCCTCATGGCCTAAGTGAGCTACCCCATGGCACATGCAATTGTGTCATGGCTGGGGCGAGCGTGTCAAGACGAGTGTCTTGAGGCATCTTCCTATGGAATGAGTTTTCCAAGGACAGTGTCGGGCGGCACGGGTGTGCCGACATTGCGCCCTTCCCCATGAGCTAGAGGTTGCACCATAGGACCCGGTAGCGGCACGCGATACGAAAATGACTCGGTATGGATTTGGAAGGGTCCATGCCCCGATGACTCGGATGGATGGATGTCCGAGAGGCCCCAATCATGAAGTTAAGCCATGGGAAGGTTTCGATAGCATGTTCGAGCGAGCAGCTAAGTCCGATGACATCCCGAGGCTCGGGATGGCATCACTATTCATCAGTGGGACCCGATAGTTTTCGGTTGGCTCGATATTTGCCCGTTATGTCCCAGTAAGCGTTATAATGGCCCGAAAAGCTCCGGTTTGCAATGTTTGCTCCCGATAAGCGTTATAATGCCCCAGTTAGTTCCGATAAGTCCCGAAATCACCCGGTAAGCTCCGGTTGAGCGTTTTTAGGCCGTTTTGGCCCCAAGAAGGGTCCGAATGAGTCCCAGTGAAGTCCCAGATCGATGTTAGACCTTGACGGACATGTCTAAGATGTTGAGAAAGATGTCTTGAGAAGCGACAAAGCTTTCTAATGACCTTGGCCTAGTGTAGAGGCAAGGTCGAGCCTTGAGACTTGGCCTAGAGTAGAGGCAAGTCGGCTAGAGTCGCGTTCGAGTGAAAATACACGTACGGGCGACGTGTATGACCAAGTATTATTCCGCTGCATGTTGTAAAGAAGCTTGGTTGAGGGAAAGAACCTCGCCTAAGGTCCGACGAAGCCACAAAAGGTTGCGATCAGAGAGACGGGGCTTGAGTTCCCCTTAAGGCTGGCCATGATTGAGCGAAAAAATTATGGCCCCGCACGGTTGGAGAGATACGACCGTGACATTTGGTATCAGAGCATTGGAAAAGTGGAGAGAAACCTCACAATATATAAGATGTATGGGCTACTCCACTCATTGTCAATTGGTTTTGAGATGGAACCCTATATAATCTAATATGATATCAGAGCCCATTAAACCCAAACGGGTATTCGGTCCAAAAATTGAAATTGGGATCCCATCCAAGAATGGTGAACCCAAAGAGGCACCATCTTGAGGGGGCATGTTGAGGATCCCACATTGGAAAAGTGGAGAGAAACCTCACAATATATAAGATATGTGGGTTACTCCTCTCATTGCCAATTGGTTTTGAGATGGAACCCCATATAATCTAATAGTCCAAGCCCTGGAGACAACACTTAAGGGAACAACCCCTTTAGTTCCCCTAATTCGGGAACGAGTGAATTCCATCTCGCATAGTTAAGTTTCTAGCTCCCCACGTGGTCCTGTCCCTGAGAAGATATGCATATTAGATGAGTAACTGTGACCACCCTCACCCGTACTAGCCAAAGAACATACCCCCACAGACAGGAGTCCGTAACATGCTCAGGATTAGGGTCGAGTCACTAATGGTCATCTACGAAGTTATTAGTCCTATACTGTCAACGGTGTTGCATCAGTAAGTCTAATAATTCACGGTCCGGTCTTGTACAATCTCATTGCACATGATGCCCCCACTCGCATGTCAACCACATGAACGAGTTGGATCACCTTGTTTGTATCTAATACATAGCAGACCACATCCACAACGTATCCAGGATTAGGTCTCCAACCCTATCCATATACTGTAGACTGTTCGGGTCATTAACTCGAACATGATCCTCCCAGTGTGTCTACTACACACCATTCAAGTTTTAGTTCTCTCATAATTCAATGACCCTGAAGCTTAGTTTATTGAATTAAGTTTATAAATATGCGAGACACAAAGTGATGAAAAAAAATAACTCTTATTTATTTCAATAAGAAATATTACAAACTTACACAAGATTAGGACATACATCCCAACATATACATTATTATAAAAACATTTGATAGCATTTCTTATTAAAACTATGGTATAACATAGCCAAAATATGATGCTACCTTTAAGATATGATAGTTTTTCTTGAATGCTAAAAGGTTTGTAATACGTGATAAGCAATTACCTGAGTATGATAAACTCATCACAATCATTTGATAAGTGGGGTATTGAAATATATATCTATATCTATATCTATCTATATATATATATATATTTGAAAATGTGAATTGAAATAAATAGTTAAAATCACATGAGTTTTATTTTAAAGTGATGGTATACATCCGTGTATTACCATATGCGCCACTTTATTGGAAAAGTTGTAGATTTATGGGCCGAACTGCATTATGAAACTTTTCAAAAAAAAAAAAAAAAACTAAATCATGGAAATGAAAATTGATTGGTAGTTGTACTAAATATCGTACACTCTCGGCTATTCCAAAAGACAAAGTGCATCACTCTCACGCTGGTTAAATTAATTATTCGCCTTTTATAAACGAATATTGTGTACTAATAAACTTGCTTCCTGTAACCAAAAAAAAAGAACGATAGAAGTAGTGAGACCTTTTAATTTACAATTCAATTTACTTTTGAGTTACTCTTTCAGTTTCTTTTTTCTTTGACAACAAGAAAAATCATTTCATTAACTAAGAATAATGAGAAACACTCAAAAATGAAATTGATAATAAAAACAATTTCACCCAATTTCAAAAATCCTATATCTATAACATTGGAATCCAAGCTAACTCAATCCGAGCTAACCTATCGACCAACCCATTTTAATCCCATCTTACCAGGGAAAATTTTACTGATGCATTTTGATAACAAAAAGAATATTTTGACCTTCTGAGGTCATATTCTACCATCCATTCAACATGGATATAACAACATGAGAATTAGAGTAGATATGCACTCTTGAGAAACCCATCTTGTGGGAGAGTTGAGACCTTCGAATATCGCACAAGCTTCGAAATAACTTGTAGAGACAAAGAAATTTTTCATGCTTGCCATTACAACTACCACCCCCTTCGTTAGGATAACTAATCACCACACTAATGTCAGTTGACATATCACGTTCACTACGAGTTGGAGATTTATCGGCGTCGGTTATCTTTATCAAATACACTGCTCTTGAAGGCCTATATGTTGCTGATGTCTTCCACCTGGACTAATCCAATCACATCTATCAATTATGGGTTGGATTGGTGGATTAAACCACAAACTATTCCCTTACACCCATTCTCGTTCGAGGATGCATGTTCCTCTTGCCAAAACATGAAAGTTTGATACCTACTCTTAACTTGATAGATATGTTGTTTGTCAAAATGGCGTACCCACCTATCAAACATAAAAACTGGCTCAGTTTGCCCACATCCCAATGACCCGTATGTGTAATAAACCTCACTACCTTCATATCCATCTCATCATTTGTCCTCATAAAGACTTTGAAAGACCACGACTTAGGAATCTGAGTCCTTGAAAATTCTGATTGAAGTCCCATTGCCAATCTGTAATTTCACCTACCCTTATTCAATAATCATGTGTATTTAATATGTTGTATTGCGTAAATTTCAATTTAGTTTAATAGATAAAACAACAATTATCATCTCAAAAGTCAGTGATGTAGATAAGACAACAATTATCATCTCAAAGGGTCAATGATTTGATCTCTTCCTACCCTACACTTGTGACTACACACCAATTATCATCTCAAAGGTTAATGGTTTAATCTCCCCTACCCTACACTTGTGGCTACACATTGGTGTGTAACTATTAAGTTTCCTGTTTGAATGATAACTATTTCATTTTTTGCTTTTGAAAGTTAAACCTAAAAATACTACTTCTACCAATAGATTTATATGTTTTCTTATCTAGTTTTCAAAAATTTGTTTTAGTTTTTCAAATTTGGCTAGAAACTTAAATTATACCTCAATAAAGATGGAAATTATTGTGAGAATATGAAGAGAAATTTTGAAAAAATAAGCTTAATTTTCAAAAACAAAAAACTAAAAACCAAATGGCTATCAAATAAATTAAAGCCTTAGTTTTTGAAAATTAAGTCTAAAAATACTATTTCTACCCATGAGTTTTTATGTTTTCTTATCTTGTTTGTACCTATATTTTCAAAAACTAAGCTAACTTTTTTTGAAAACTAAAAAAGTAATTTTCAAAAACTTGTTTTTGTTTAAGAAATTTGGCTAGAAACTAAAATAATATCTCAAATAAATGAAAATTATTGTAGCGAAATTGAAGAGAAATTGTAAAAAAATAAACATAATTTTTAAAGATAAAAAACTTAAAAAACTAAATGATTATCAAAGGTGACTTAAAATTTTTAGGCTAACAGAAAAGTAGGGTGCTGGGAGTGCGACCAAAGTCCCACATCAGTAAAATTCTCGGGTGCCGAACAAAGGATGTGAGCCTTGAAGTGTAGGTGGAGATCAGCTCTATCGGATAGACGATGTGCTCTATTTCAGGGGAGGCCACATCGGCTAGAAAAAGGGAAGATCATGAGTATATAATTGAGTGATAGTATTTCATTAATATTTTGGTGAGATGTAAATTAAAATCTCTATTCTTATTTGTAATATTGAAGGAAAGAAAAACTAAAACAACCTCCCAGTCTCAACCAAACTTTATTAGAGTAGTCTAGCTAGTAATTGGAATTATGATACAACATGAAAAGAAAGTTAAGAATTGAATCATATGAACAATTATAATATATATCAAATTAAGAAGTATTAAAAAAAGAACAAAAGAAAGAAGATGAAGAGGAGGGAAGAGAATTAAAGAGATTGAAATAATTATTGATGGATAAAAAATCCAATATTACTAATATATATATTTTTAATTCATTGATATAATATATCAACAATAGACTACAAATGAGTACTATGAAAATAATGATCACAGAGAAAACAAAAATTAAAAGCCAACCATTGATGGGATGAATCAAAGATAAAGCTTATAAATCCTAACAAAGGCAATCATGGATGTTAAATATCACTCAAATATAATTTTTAATTTTATTGACATGATATATTAGTGATAGATACTAGTACAAAATTCGAGTTTAATGACGGTCATTGTCTGTCATTATAAGATTTTGATGACAGGCACACACCTAACATTAATAGGTGTGTCATTGTATTGTAGGGGTGAGCATCGGTCGGTCGGGGTCGGTTTTCGACCCCAACCGACCCCCGAACCGACCAAGGTCGATCAGTTCGACCGACGCTTCATTATTATTTTTTTAAAAAAATTGGGGTCGATTCGGTAGGTCGGTTTGGTCGGTTTTTATATATATTTTTAAATAATTAATTAATTAATTAATTAATTATTTAATAATTTATAATAATTATTTAATATATTTTGAGATTTTTTTAATAATAATAATAATAATTATTATTATTATATATATATATATATATATATATATATATTTAAAATATCGATCGGTTCGTTGGGTTTGAGGCAAAAGCCCTAAACCGACTGACCGACCGGTCGGTTTTGTCAAGCACAAAACCGACCCCGACCGAAAAAGCCATAAAACCGACCGACCGCCCTCGGTTCGGTCGGTTTCGGTCGGTCGAGTCGGTTTTCGGTCTTTTTTTGCTCACCTTACAATGACACACAGTTTTAAACGACGAACATTGATTGTTATTATAGGTCAATGCCCGTCATTAAAAATGTGACATATTCCGATCAACTTTTAATGACGGGTATTACTTGCCATCTATAACAATTTAGATTAAAAAATTTTATTATGTACACGTGGTTAATTAACAATATTTTTCTTAGGTACAAAATAAAATCTCAACAACATCATATTTTTACACAACAACTAACTCAACAAACATTAACTTTAATTTATTAAAATATAAAATATTTAATACAGTAAGAATAGTAATAATTTATTTAACTAATAAATCTCAACAACTATCCTCTCAATCAAGAATGAAATTTAAATCTAGCTCCTTATCGACAACTAATGAATAGATAAATGTTAAACATGCATAAGCTTATTGATCGATTATTGTTGCACTCTTTAACCAGTCTCATGTAAGCTTCTTGATCATCTGCCTTTATTACTTGGATCCTCAATTTTTCTACCATTGTAGCACACTGTCTTTGTCTTTCATATCATGCATGTCTAAATATCATAAGATAGATCATTTTTCAAGGTACGAGGTAATTGAAAAAGTGTAGTTATCATAACAATTTTTCTAACTCATTAATAACTTTCGAGAGAATTTCCAAAGTTCCATAATTGTGAAATTGATTGAATATTAATTTATTGAATTTGTAAATGATGTCCAATAATGATTGCAATTACAAAGCTATGATAGAGAAATACAACCTTTCATGAGAATGATGCCAATCCTTTGAAGAACTTGATCTATCATAATAAGCACTACTCATATCAGTTATGTGTAAAACATATTGAGGATGAACTATTGTAAAAATTTAAAAACTAGTTGCATTCAATATCACAAAACATATATATAGACCAATTTATATAATTATAAAAAACAAGTACATACTCTTTACATGAGAACATTCATAATTTAAAGATATCACACTTTAGTAATTGAATAAAAATATTTTAAAAGAAACATAAATTTTCTCTCAATCCCTATAAAAAATAATGTAAAATTTCACTTATGCACACAACATAAGATGTGTGTATTATTTTCGATCCTTTAGAAACTAGATTCTTAAAAAAAGAAAAAAAACTAATCAATATCAAGAACTAGACTAACTCAATAGAAAAGCAATAAGACCCAAAAAAATGGGTTGTAACAACTTACATAGCCATGAAATTGTTGAGCAATGACTTCAATCTCGTCAGCACTCGACATTGTGACTAGGGGTGAGCATCAGTCGGTCAGGGTCGGTTTTCGACCCCAACCGAGGTCGGTCGGTTCGGCCGGACTATATATATATTTTTTTTAAAAAAAACTTACCAAAACCGACCGACCGATCGGTTCAGTCGGTCGGTTTGGTCGATTTTTATATATATTTTTAAATATTTATTTAATATTTATAATTAATATTTTATTATTATTTAATATTTAATATTTATTATTTAATTATTATTTAATATATTTTGAGAAAATCTTTTTAGGTTTTTATTCTTTTTTAATAATACTTATTATATATATATATAATTTTTTTTAAATATCGGTCGGTTTTGTGAAGCACAAAACCAACCCACTCGGTGGGCAGGCACAAAAAAGCGACCTCCACCCTCGGTTCGGTCGGTCGAGTCGGTTTTCGGTCTTTTTTTGCTCACCCCTTATTGTACAAAACAAAATCCCTTGCTTCATCCCATCCTTTTGTTGTAAATCACATTTCGAAAAAAACAACACTCAATTTTGAAAATTAAGACAAAATAAATGAGGCTCTCAAAAGAATAGACAAACTTAATAAAACTAATAGGAACATAACTTCTAACCTCTCAAGTCCCGACTTTCATGGTCTAAAGAAACTCGAAACTAAACCTATAAAATATGAAAGGGAAAATATTAGCAATAAAAAAACTACCTCGACCCTTTCAACCTGTGTAATGCTTTCGAATAAGTTGACGAGTTGACAGAAGGATACAAATTAAACCCAAAAGAACTATCGAAATACAAAAGAGAACAAGTTTTAATTCAAGACATTAGCAATCAAAACATAATTTTAAGAGAATTCACAAAAGATACTCACGTTTTCTTCCTCAAAACCTTCTCCGCATATCGTTTCTTTGCAAACATCTTACCCCTTAAAAGCCAGATTTGTTGTAGTGAGAACGGTGTATTTTGGCAAACTCAATGTTATCAAAATCTTTGAAATGCTTAGCCAAATTCTCCACATTCTTGTTTGTTTGTCTTGCAAGTAATAGCCTATGTTAGGGGTGTACAAATAATCCATGTTTTTTTTTAATTTTTTTTTTCGGTTTGAGTTGGGTTAGAAGTTTGGAAAATTGAAAAGTTCGGGTCGATTCTCGGGTTGAGCTTTTTAGGCTTGGGTTGGCTCAACCCAACCCAAAGTTTATATATTTTTAATTTATTTTAATTACGTATGTACTTATAAATGAATTATTTGTCAATTTTTTATGTTTTTCTTATAGACTTCTAACCAATGTTAAGATGTTATGAATTTTGAAGTTTGATATTTGAATTTTATGTGATTTTAGTTATTAATTCAAGAAAAAAATATTTTAAATAATTAAAAAGTTATAAAAAAAACAAAAAAGTAACCTGACGACTCAACCCAACTCAACCCGAAAATATTGGGTTGAGTTGGGTTACTCTCATGAATTGAGTTGATTGGGTTGAAGGAATGACCAACCCGAATTTTCAGGTTGGTCCAAAAAACTCTTTCAACCCAACCCAACCCAACTTATGTACACCCTTAGCCCATGGTGTGTGCACATGTTTCATACATTTTAAACACAATATTAGACCTATAAGAAGCCACACCAAAAGACTAAACTTAAGCTAAATATAAATTTTGAGACTATTTATAGGAGAGGAGTTGAGAAGCTAATGAAATATTAATTACCTCTATTTAGTATCTTAACAAGTGTTCGATACGTGTCTAACTAATGTGGGACCTACAATGACTTTATACAACTAGGTGTCAACACATATATCTATTGTATTAAGAAGTGATCAGGTGAACTTTAGGGTGAAGAAAAATATGTAATTACGTTTAACCCTAGTGCAAGTGCAAGCTGTCGATGCAAGTAATAAAACATGAATATTCTTGAGTATCGATCCCACAAGGGAACAAAGTAACAAAAAGATTGTTTGAACAAAAATGTGAGAAGAATTGCAAGTTGAAAATTTAAAATGCAAAATGGTTTGAGGGGTTTTTGGTATGTGATAACAAAATAACTGAAAGATTAGTTGTGCTTAATTAAGTTCAACTGCAAAATCTAAATGCAAAATCTAACCTTGCAAAAATGAATAACAAAGAAATAAATTGCAAAACAGATTGCAAAATCAAGTTGAAATTGCAAAAACAGATTGTGGAATAAAATTTTGCAAAATGAAAATAACACAAGAAATGTAAAAGGTGCAAGAAAAATTACTCAAGGGTGGAAATGAGACTCAAGAATCTCATTGCCCTAAGTTGTAATTGCAAAACCAAAAATACAAATCCAACATATTCTACACTCAATTGTAAAACAAAATTGTTACTTCTATTCATCTTAAAATTTAGGTTTTTAGGAGGCAAAGTGAGTGACTTATGGGGTCGTTTGGCCCCTTGTTTTGGATTTGGATTCCAAATCCAAAACCATGTTTGACCCAATGTGTTCAAAACCCTTGGTTTTGAAACACAACCCCATGGGTTACAACAGTGCAACCCCATGGGTTTGTTCCATGTTTTCTTATTTTATTTGTCATCTTCCATTTTCGGTGATTACTTCAACAACAATTTCGGTGACAACTCCAACAACTACACCGGTGACCCGACTACAGCTAAAGGCTACCTCCAACTACAACTCCAGAGACCCGACCACTGCTGACAATTACCTCCGGTGATAACTCCAACGACCACACCGACGACCCCTGACACCACTAACGACTACCTCCGACGACCATACCGATGACTCGATCACTGTTGACGACTACCTCCGACGACCACACCGACGACTCGAACCACCGCTGACGTCTACCTCTGACGAAAACTTCGACGACTACACCGGCGACCCCAACCACCGCTGACGACTACCTTCGACGACAACTCTAATGACTACATCGACGACCTAACAACTACTTTCGACAACCACTCAAGAGACTTGTATAGGCCTACCCCAACAACCCGATCACTCGAGCAATCAACTACCCTAACAACCTAACTTGTGTGCAATCACCACTTTTCTTATTAGAGTTCTAAAAATAGATTTTTGGATACTTTGTGGAATAAAATTTTAAATTTTCTAATCACTTAAATAGACTTCCAATTTTTTAATTTCTAAAATAGAATTCCAAAAATAAGTTTTTGAATACTTTATAAAATATAGTTTCAAATTACCTAATTTATTAAATAGACTTCTAATTTTTTTAATTTTAAAGTAGAATTCCAAAAAATAGTTTTCAAAATACTATGTGACGTGAAATAAAGTTTTTAATTCCCTCTAATTTCTTAAATAAACTTCTATTTTTTTTTAATTTATAAAATAGAGTTCCAAAAATACTTTTCTAAATATTTTTTGAAATAGAGCTTTAAATTCCTAATTTCTTAAATGGATTTTCAATTTTTTAATTTCTAAAATAGAGTTCCAAAAATACTTTTCTAAATATTTTGTGAAATGGAGTTTTAAATTCCCTAATTTCTTACCTAGACTTCCAATTTCTTAATTTCTAAAATAGAGTTTCAATTTTGTAACCCATTTATGTTATACAAAGGTTTCTACAATTGACAAAACATCCACTAAAAAATAAGAGAATAAAACAGCTAAAAAAAGGAAAAAAAACAACAACATAAACCCAAGATTTAGAATCACACCCCAAACATCGCTTTCTTATTCATGCGCTTTCATAATACTGCACTTTTGAACCCAAATTTCTGATTTCGGGTTTGAGAACCAAAGCTTGATTCCCGAAAAGTTAAATTATCTATAGTCCCTCTATCTTAGATAATTTAGCTCAACAATGTTATGAGTTTTGTAGTCTTTAATCCCTAGATTGACTTATGTCTAAGCTCTTGTCTCCATCACTTGTGCGAAATTTGCTTATTTCTAACCCTGCCGGTATTGGATCTAAACTTAAGTTGGTTGATCAATCTAGGGTTCCAACAGAATTAAACTCAACACAAGCAAACAATATTGAAGTGTAGGCTTGGTTTTGTTGGAATTTTGGCTACATTTACTTCTTAGGGAATCCACATTTTTGAACCCCTAAAGAAGTTTATCTCATCTTTAATTTACAAAATTTAAAATAATTTCTAAAACAAAATTCCATTGCTAGAAAATAAAATTTGCAAAACTAATAGTTCTAGTTGCAATTAAGATAAAGAAAATAAAAACAAAGACTTTGCTATCAAAATTTGGTAAGTTGAAAGTAATTATTGTACTAAACATTGAGAATTTTTACTCTAACATATATATATCCATGAACAATGACAACAAATTTTAAAGGAAATAAAGCTTGAAGTTTTTTTTTTTAACAGAGAAAACCCACCTCATGAACATAAACTTTGAAAGTACAATGAATTCAAGTTTTATTCCTTCTCAATTCAAATTCAACTCCAGTACATAGTAAACAAAGTGCAGAAACTAAGTTCTTCAAGAAACTTTGGCTAAAAACAATAAATGTAATAGAAGGAAAATTTAACCAAAATTTACAGTAACTTCAAGATGAAAACAGAGAAGAAACTTAAAGAAAAATAGAGGAACAATTGAATGGAAACCACAAGTAAACTTATCCAAAACGAACTTGATTTAAACTAATAAAATCATGATTACATAATGTAAAAAAATACAACAATGTTGCTAGAAAACAGAAGAAAAATGGTAGAAAAATAGAAGAGGATGGCAACAAAACAAAGGGAAAAAACTGGAAAAACCCAAAATAAAACTCCTAAAATGCCTCAAAAAAATGTGTTTTAAACAACTTCCTTTCTTCCCCATTTATAAGCCTTCATTAGAGTAAAGTAGACTAAAAATCGTGCTTAAAATTCCACAAATCGTGCATAAACCAAAGATTTTTCAAATGAGTTTCGTTTCTCTTTTTTTCTCCCATTTTTTTTTTCGTATTCCAGACTGCGCAGAATTTGCAATTTCTCGAAAATTTGCAATTTTCCTGAAATTGCATTTGGATTTTGCATTTTTCGCATCCTGGCACAAAAGTAAGTTATTTATATTTTTTTCATCCCAATTGCTTTTGTTCTTCTTTCTTTCCCATTACCAAGATATTTTTAGCTATTATCCAATAATCTAAAGACAAAACAACAATATTTTAAGTATTTGGACGTTAAATAAGCCTTAATACTAAGAATTATCACACCCCCAAACTTAAGATATTGCTTATCCTCAAGTAATTAGAAACCAAATAGCAACATACGCACACAAACGTTTTATAAAATGATTTCAAATAGTGTTTTTGACAAAGAAAATGTTCATGATCTCTTGGTCATAGGTCGTCTTATCTAATGTCAGTTGAGTTATGCTCTTGTTGGCTTTTTGTCTGTCATTAAATGTACAGTTTGTTGTAGTGAGACCTAATAAAATGAACATACAAATAATCATAGACAAAAATTAAAAATTAAATATCATTAATATAACTTTTTTATTTTATTGATAATGTATATCCATAATAAATCTAAGAGTCTGTTTGGGGCACAAGTTATAATAACATGTGTTATTATAACCTGTGGAATACTCTGCACCCCAAACACATACTATTATAACCCCAGATTATACTACTCTGCATTTTAAATAATATTATTTTATTCTACAGATTATGATAACCTACAAACTATTATAACTCTATGTTATTAAAACCTACTCAGCGCCCCAAACAAACCCTAAAAGAAACTGGACATAAACGTGCAATCAATCATCTAATAGTAAATTGAAGTAAAGTATTATTTTTATACTATATTATTAAAAAATCAATGATAAATATTAGTGGTAGACACCTATCATTGATAGACTCCCATCAATGTAAATTTATCATTAATAGATCTATTAGATAGGTTTGTCACTGTATTAGATTGCTATATATACAATTGTCCTAGGAAGTTACCATTATTGGCTTAATTGGCTTACTTTCCAAATAGGTCATCCAATAAAATATAAAAATGATTTTATTACCATAACTGCCCTGATATAAAAAAATGATTATTTTACCATAATTGGCATATTTCCCAGATAGGATCTTCCAATAAAATACAAAAATATTTGTGTTGCCATGTATGTAAATCACAATTTTTTTTCCATAAATACATGCTCTTCAACCACAAATGAAACAACTCAACAGAGATAAATTTAATTACATTTTATCATTGATTTAAGTTTGAAGGAGATGACTAAGTTTTCTTGCTCCCTATTTTTCCTCCTTGTTCTCCTTTTCTCAGGTTTGTTTGTTAGATCTCTCTATGTTTGATCTTCAAATTATTAGATATGGTTAATTAAAATTTTCTATACTTGAAAATCATAGCTCTATATTTTAAAAATGTCTTTAAAATATTGTAGTCTTTTTTTTTTTTTGAGTACATCAATATTTGGGGTGGGGGATTCGAACTCATGACCTCATGATCATAAGTCTTACTTAATGTCATTTGAGCTATGCTCTCATTGACAAAATATTGTAGTCTATGTTTTGACAAAACATGTCATAGATTATTAAATAATTACATTTCTAGGTTTATTTTCAAATTTTTAAAATTTTCAAATTTTTAAAATTTTCAAATTTTTAACATTTTCAAATTTACCTCCAATTATTATTTTAAAATCATTCAATCAAATTTTTACTAAATAGCATCGTATATGATGCACGAGCACTAGAAAAATTTCAATAGAATATCCCCTTCATTCATGATCTTCAAATTATATTTCGAAATTATAAATTATGTTTTATTTTTTCTCTTTCTCCCTCTCACTTAGTAGTTGATCTCAAAGTTCTCAAATTAAACGACCTACGTGTACCTTTTATTTCATTTTCTCTTTAATTTAGCAAGGTTTTAAAACTTCATAGTATCAAATATATGGGCAAGGTGAGCATAGCTGAATTGAGCTATTGAGTATATTAACGATTAATAGATCCGTGGTTCAAATCTCTCAACTTCTATTATACTAAAAAAAATATCGAAGGTATGATATAGAAAAAATTTGCAGTTGCGTTGATGGTACCTCAAGGTGCGAATGCAGCAAAATGTTCGGACAAGTTGTATGATGTAGGATGCTTACCTCAAGACTGTCAACTAAAGTGTCTAGAGAAGTATTCTGATTCAACATTTCAATGCGTAGCAGCCACTCCAATTCCTTTGACCTTTGCTTGCTATTGCTTCTACAATTGTGGTAAAATCTAAAGTGCTTTTCATCACATGATAATGTAGCAATTATCTATATTTCTTTCAATAAATTAAAATGGTTGGATGACTTTATTGTCATTCAATTTTGGAGCTAGCACATTGCATTTTTATTCTTCGTTTCCATCTCAAAAGGACAAGAAAAGAAGGGGAGAAAAAAAAAAATCAAATTTGACCCCAAACTTGTGGGATTGTATCTTAGGCCTTAAACTTACTCAAGTGTTGTAATTTTTACCTTAAGTTCAATTTTGACTAATTCATCCACTAATGTTAACCAGAAAAAAAAAAAAGAGTGTAAAAGTCCTTGTAGACTAATTAATTTCAATAAAATAAAGTTTTGTATAAAAATAAGTTTGACTAATACAAAAATTAACGGTCAAATAACTTTATCAAAATTCATAAATTTTAACAAAAATTTTTTAGCTCTATTGTCCGTTTACTCTAAATTTTTATAATCAATTTTATATCATACATATATTTTATAATTTATTGAACGAATGAGATAATTTTTTTTTAATGATATTTGGAGCGAGAACTTATTAGAGGGTTCAAATTGTAACATTTTTTTAAAGTTTGAGGTTAAGATTATATTGCAACACTTAACCAGAGTTTGAGATGCAATTTAATGAAGTTGAACGTTTGAGTCAAAATTGATTTTTTCCAAAAAAAAAAAAAACCCTCCTTCTTGACCTGAACTTTATTTAAAATGGGGGTTGTTTGTGCCCTATTTAGATCCATGCATTTTTATCGAGGGGTAATTCAAAAAAATATTTAAAGTTATCCATACTAGAGTTTAAACCAGGGGCTTGAGAGGAGGCTGCAAACATACTAACTACTAAGCCAAAAGATTTTTTTTGTATTTTAATTTGATTTTTCCTATACATATTATATAAATTAAAAAATTTGAGGGACTTGGACCTTAACTAAATCTGCCCCTCCATGTCTCCCAATTTATTGAAAAAAAAGTTGAATCACAAGCTTCTAAGGCTTGTTTGGTAGACAATCTGGATTCTATTTTATGTTTTCGGATTCACTGAATTAGTCAATACATGTTTGGCAGACATGTTTTTGAAAACTGTTTTCGAATTCTGTGATCCAAATAGTCGAAATTCTGAAAACAACATTTTTACGTTTTCATTGTATCCAGATTCTGAATTTGAAATTTTAAAATGCAAAATTGTATTAAACAAAGATAAAATCTTAATAAATATAGTATTTCATGTTCACAAACTTAATTTACTTTTGTTAAATTAAAATATGTATAATATAATATATTATAAAATATAAAATATTATATTATAAAATAATAATTATATAAAACTTATTAAAAAAAAACACATGTTCATAAATTAATTAATAATGTCTTATATTCAACCTAATATTTAGCTTTGCAGCTACAACTAATTTTATGATCTATAAATATATTATAGAACACACTTTAAATTACTGTTTAAAATGGAATTAAATTTTTAAATCTGCTACCAAATACATATCTGAAAACATGAAATACAACTTTATTTTCATTGAATCCCTTGTTTTCAAATTTATGTTTTCGAATTGCCTACCAAACAAGCCCTAAGTTATCTGAATCTCATTCTGTCAAAAGAAGTTTTGTCAATTGTTGAGTGGAAGCAGGCTATGTCCAAAGATGGTAGCATTTCATGAGAATAATACATTGAATTTAGTTCCTTATGATGAGTCATATAATTTGGTGGGCAACAAATGGGTCTTTCAGTTAAAATACAATTATGGTGGTAGTATTCAATGACATATAAGACACGATTGGTTGCGAAAGGATCTAAAAGTGCCCATATCTCATAATTGTAGAATCTAAAGGCAACACAAGAGAGGGATGAATAACGTTCTATTTTTTTTTTTTTTTTTAAGTTTCTAAATTTCTAAACTTTGTTAAACAACATGTAAAGAATTTAGCACACACAAAACTATGAGATACAAATTGAGCGCTTAAAATATTAAAGCAGAATAAATACTAAACCATGTCGCCGAATGAAATAATAAACTAAAAGTAGAAAATAAAGCGCAAAAAAAAAAAAGGATAGGGTAAAGAAGACACCAAAAATTTATAGCGGTTTCACAAATTACCTACTCCACTCCTAAGATTCATTCTTGGCTATTTTACTATGTGATCTTCTTGCGGGTGAGAACCAAATCGACACGACCCTCTTTTTCTTACGTTAAAGATTGTTTTACTGGTTCAAAATTAAACCAATTTAATTTTCACACAATTCAAGGTGTACCCCACACTTGCAAATAAATCCCAAAAGAAAATTCTCACAATACAAAAATGGTTCTCGAAAGCATGAAACACCAATTTTAGATTAAAAAAAAACCACTCTTAAGACTCCTTACACAATTGCAATAGACCGGTTAGAGAATATGAGAGAATTTGATAGCTTTTCTTTTCTTTTTGGAGAGCTTGCTGGGTTTTATTTATTTATTATATTTTAAATTAATCAAATAAGTTCCTTAGAAATTTTAGATGGTGCCAAGTGTCGCGATATTGGACAACCCATAATATAAGTAGCTTGTCATGTGTTGTCTTGCCATCCGTCCACGCGTGTTATGTCATCGCCATGTCATAAAAAAATTTAGCCATTGGATGCCACGCTAGCTGCCATGTCAACATAGTGCCACATGTTACTATTTTATTGGTTTCTCCTTTCAAACTTCTTTTGTTCATATCTCTTTCATTTGAACTTCGATTCAAGCGATTTGAAGGTGTTGGACTCATCTCTTCAAGCTTTATAATATAGATCCTTTGAAACACTAAAAGGATTAGTACAAAAATTTGACTTTGTTATCATCAAAATATTTAGTTTAATTGTAGTCTTAAAGCTAACAACAATTGGTACATTCACCAACTTGATATTAATAAGGCTTCCTTAAATGGTCACTTTGGAAGAAAAGGTTTATATGACTCAACCTGAAGATTTGTCAATAGGTTTATATGACTCAACCTGAAAAGGTTTATATGTTTTTATTTCACTATATATAGAAAACTAACCATTTCCAAAGTTGAACTAACATTTAAAATTGGTTTAGATTTAGTGTACCTTGTAGACTTCCTTTGGAGACGTTTTTCAATCTTTATGGCTATGTGCACCATCCTCTCCAAATCCTCATAAGGTTGAAGATCAAGCCTAATTGCAATCTCCTTGTTAAGTCCTCTAAAGAATCAAGCCATTGTAACAGTTTCATCCTCATAAATTTCGAGTTCCTCAAGCAACGTTTGCATCTCCATGTAGTAAGCCTCCACACTTTTGCTCCCTTGTCTCAAAGTTCGCAAGTTATGGAAAAACTTAGGAACAAAGTGCTCCCGCATTATTTGCTTAAGAACATTCCATGATTCAATTGGACGGTTAAGGTTCCTCCTACTCAAAAACAATTTATCCCACCAAGTAATGGCATAATCTCTAAGATGAGAAACGATGAGTTTTACCTTTTTCTCCTCATTCAAAGTGCAACAATGAAAGACATGCTCAACTTGCCTTTCCCATTGAATGTACTCCGTCGGATTTGTACTTCCATAGAATTTAGGAAATTTCAGCTTCATGGTTTTTTTTTTTGGTTTGTTTCTGCAAAAACTAAAAAAAAAAGTAACACAAAAATGGACCTCACAAGCACTCCCTCACGTGTTTTCACTCGTTAAGGTATAGTCACTCGTGTTTACACTCAAAACTACACACTCTCAGCAAACTCACAATTTCACTCACATGAGCCAATAAGCAAAGTTTGCAATCATGTGATAGACAACGCTCTAAGAAAATACAAATAGCTTTAAATATGGAGCAAAAACGAAAATCGAATAAGAAAAAAGTTAACAAAGAAAGAAATGGATAAGATAGATATGGAATGGAACAAAGTGTATAAGAGTTACAATAGTAAATGCCAACAACTAGTGCAATATTCCAGCAAATAACTCTTCCAAAATGAATGATCGATATGCAATGAGTAATTGAAAGAAGTTACAATCTGATTTAACATCAAAATGAATTGGAGTTACAAACACAATTAGTCAATGACTTTAAAATCACGTGGCTGGAAATTTCAATTTGTAACTGATGTGCATTTATTGCAATTGATAATTTGTAACATATATGAAAAAATCAAACACCAACATTTAGATCTAACATGGAAATATCAAATCTAAGCTCAAGATATGAAAGATATAAATAAAGAACACCATAGAACATCAAGAATCAAAGAAAACTTATGCTCTCGGTTTTCTCGATTTTCCAGAATAGATTATCAAAATGAAACGTTTTCACCCTTAAGCAAGTTGAATTTGAAAGACTTGTAAAAGACACAATTGAAGTTTAGACAGAGATTTATAACTATGTAGAAGACAAAAATACCAAAGGGCTGACGCAAAAGACACTTTTTTTGAGTTTTATATAAATTGACAGAATGTGACGAGATGACCAAAAAGGAACAAAAAAATTCAGAATAAAAGTGAAGACAAGAACAGAAACAATGAAAACATATATCCGATCTAGAACCTAAATCTCTGATACCAAATGATAAATAACCCTTGAGATTTAAATCTAACAACCTTGTTGAAGAACAAGACCTTTAGATCTAAAACTCAAAAACCCCAAATCTAAATGATTTCATCCCAAGGAAGAAGATAGAAACAGATTTACCTTGATGATCAAGATCAAAAGTAGATAAAACTTGTTTCTAAACTCAAGGTTCGAATCACTCCATAAGTAGTTTGATCAACGCTACTTGAATGATCCTAGCATGCAAATCTAAACACAAGATATGCAAAAAACAAGCTCATGGCTTAAGAAGCAAAATATGCAACTTTTCATTCAAAACATCATTCCAAGTCTTTCTTTACAATACATCTTTGATGGCTTTATATAGCCTTTGAATTGTAACCTAAAATAAGCTAAAATGACATGTTTAATATTGAAACTTCCACAACTTTAATGCCATAACTATCCACTACTCAAATGTAACCTAAAACTTATGAAATATGCTTAAAAACTGAAAATTACATAATAGAGGGCCATAAATCCGAGATTGAATATTGCATTCATTCTTCTAGGTATTTGTAACCATCCATTAGTAAATGAAGCTCATATTGAAGTAGCTTGAAGTGTCGTTCCATTAATTGATGGTTGACTTGCATTAAATGAACTTGAGTTCATTTAATTCAACTTTAATTCCTTTAATGCAACTTGAGTTCATCATAAATGAAGTTATGGTGCATTTAATGTATCTCCATCTTGAAGCTCTTCTTTATTCTTGATTGGCATTGTAGGGTTCATATCATCTTCTTCCTAATCCAACTGAGCACACAGAAGTTTAATTGGTGCACTCCAATATCATAGGCACATACAACTTGAGATCTCTTTTATTATCAACAAGCTTAGTTAGTTTCTCTATGTCCAACAACAGTTCATTGGCAAGCGGCCAGAGCTGGAGGTACAGCGTAGGACCGGAGGGAGGCTCCAACCCCCCTGCTATCATTTGTATTTAGTAATTTAGGTAGAATACCATAATTAGATTGTCATAGTGGCAATGATGCACAAAAAGCCCTTTCTCACGCAAGAGTGCTCAAGTTTGAATCTCACAAAACAAACGGCACACATCATTTTTACCCCCTCATTACATATGAGAGAATTGCACGGAAGACCCCTTTTTACCGCAAGTTGTCAAAATTTTGGAAAAAAGAAAAAAATAACAAAAATCGTATTATAGTTGACTCGCTCTCGCTGACTTGTGAACAAGAAAAACCGCTTCATATTATCCTTATGAGTAATTTTGCGCGTACTGTCACGTCAGAATGAGTCATATTTCATTATTTTGAAATGTCAGATCAAATGTCATTAATGTCCGGAAAAACGGGTTATCCGTACGAAAACCCCATTACACATCCACATTTCCACATTTTAATATTTTTTAGATTTTTCTCATCTCCATATGCACACATATTTCCATTTCTAAACGTGCATGTTTGATATATTTTTAAATATTTTAATAAAATGTTGTTATTTCACTATATATAGAAAACTATTCCTTCGTTATTAAAAACAGTTATAAATTTCCTCTCAAGGAAATAATTTAAACTTATATGTTTTTAATATAAATGTAAATAGTAAGTCTCAATTTCTTTAAATAATTTCATCTACAAATATTTATCGTTTACAAATAGTTATATATTTTTATTTTAAGTTCTTCTCCCAATTTTACTTTTTCCTTCATACTAATTATAAATAGAAATGAATAAAAATATTTTATATAATTAATTCTTTAATAAAATGTAATAATTATAAAATATATATTTTTATTATTTCAAGTTTTATTTGTTAAAATATAATTTTGAAACTTGTACTTTGAGACTTGTTTTGTTTTAGTGTTTATACTTTCAAATATCCAAATTCAGTCCTTGTACTATAATAAATCTCAAAATTAGTCATTATCATTAGTTTATTGTTAACTTTTTAAAAAATATTTACATTCCCTCTATAAAATTATGATAACAACTAATTTTGAAATTTATTGAATACAAGAACTAAATTTAAACATTTGAAAATACCAGGACTATAATGGAATGAAACCTAGAGTACCGAGACCAAAATAATATTTAACCTAAAAAATTTTTCTATTAAACAAACTAAGAGGTTGTTTAGGGCGTTGGGTGAGTTATAATAACATGGGGTTATAATAGTCCGTGAGTTATTATAATAATTTGTGGGTTATTATAATTTGTGGAATCATATAATATTATTTAAAATGCAGAGTAGTATAGTCTAGGGTTATAATAGTTTGTGTTTGGGGTGTAGAGTATTCCACACGTTATTATAACATTGCCTCAAATTGACTCTAATATCGAAATATATCAAGTCTCCCTCCTCTTAGACATAAAGTTCTAGATTCGCCACTGCATGCGACAAAACATGTTCTCTGTTATTTGAAAGGAACCATCCATCATGTCAACCCTTCTTATTCAACCATCCACTATCGGCTACTGTGTGTTTTCTTCGGTAATACTCTAGTATCTTGGACCTCCCGAAAACAACATGTTGTGGCTGATTCTAGAACATAGTAAAATATAGAGCTTTAACTCGTTGCAACAGAAACTTGCTCACTTGAATCCTTACTCACATAAGTCGGTATTCATCTTTCCCACACATCCATCATCTGGTGTGACAACATGAGTGTTCTTTCATTAGCTGCCAATCCTGTATTTCCCTCTCGAACAAAGCATATTGAATTAGATGTTCATTTTATTCGCAACAAGGTTTTAGTGCATCAACTTGATGTTCGTTATATACTTTCTAGTGACCAAACTACTGATTGTTTAACCAAACCACTCTCTAAGGTAAAATTTGTCGAACTTCGCAACAAACTCATGGTTGTCATCTCACCCACTCGTTTGAGGGGGGATGTTAAGTTATTGTGCAATTCAACAAATATTCAACATTGATTACGTGATAGACCTAATAACAAATTAATGAACATACAAATAATCATGGACAAAAAACAAAAATTAAATATCATTGATAATCTATATCCACAATAAACCTAAAAGAAAATGAACATAAACAAGCAAGCAATCATCTAATAGTAAATTGGAGTAAAGTATCACTTTTATGCCATTGATAAATCCATTAGGATATGTTTGTATTGTGTGTTAGATTGCTATATATGCCATTTGTCCCTAAAAGAAATAAGGGCGTTGGAATTTACCATAATTAACCTACTTTTCAAATAGAATCGTCCAATAAAATATAAAAATGATTTTATTATCATAACTTCCCTGATACAAAAATGATTATTTTACCACAAGTTGCCTATTTTCCAAATAAAATATAAAAATGATTTTCTCAGGTTTGTTTGTTAGATCTCTCTATGTTTGATCTTCAAATTATTAGATATGCATTATTTAAATTTTCTAAACTTAAAAATCACAGCTCTATATTTTAAAAATGTCTTTAAAAATATTGTAGTATATGTTTTGACAAAAACATGTCATAGGTTGTTGTTCAAAAATATACTACATTTCTAGGTTTAGGTTGCTCAATTGTATGTTGTTAATTTTGAATGATTTTAAAATTGGATAGTATCAAATATATGGCTAAGGTACCGACATACTGAATGTGTTAATGACTAAGCAATTTGTGGTTCGAATCTCTAAATTTTGCAGTTGCATTGATGGTACCTCAAGGTGTGGATGCAAAAAAATGTTCGGCCAAGTTGTATGATGGAGGATGCCTACCTCAAGACTGTCAACTAAGGTGTCTAGAGAAGTATTCTGATTCAACATTTCGATGTGTACCAGTCTCTCTAATTCCTTTTAACTTTGCTTGCTATTGCTTCTACAATTGTGGTAAAATCTAAAGTGCTTTTCATCACATGATGATGTAGCAATTATCTATGTTTCTTCAATAAAATGGTTGGATGACTTTATTGTCATTCAATTTTGGAGCACATTGCATTTTTACTCCTCGTTTCTATCTCAAAAGGACAAGACAAAATGGAAAAAAAAAAAAAAAATCAAATTTGACCTTAAATTTGTCGGACTACATCTTAGACTATGCTAATTCATTCACTAATGTTGACAAAAAAGAAGTATAAAATCCTCGTAAACTCATTAATTTCAATAAAATAAAGTTTTGCACAAAAATAAATTTGACGAATGCACAAATTAACCGTTAAATAATTTTGTTAAAATTCTTAAATCTTAACACAAAAAAATTTTGTTCTAATATCCGTGTACTCTAAATTTTTATCGATTTTATATCGTACATATATTTTATAATTTATTGAACGAACACACAAGAGAAAATTTCTTTTTACAGGTTCAAATTGTAACACTTCTTAAAGTTTGAAGTTAAGATTGCAAACTTAATTTAAGTTTGGGTTGAGATTCAATAAAATTCAACGTTTAAGATTAGAATGGATGGTACTTACAAGTTTGGAGTCGAAATTGATTTTTTCAAAAAAAAAAAAAACCCTCCTTCTTGACTTAGAACTTTATTTAAAATGGGGTTGTTTGTGCCCTATAACATACAGTTTGTTTTTTTTTTTCTCTTCACTAACAACAAATATGACGCTTTCAAAAAAAAAACAAAAACAAAACAAATATGACATGAATTCTCACGACATTAATTTCTTCTTAAGGGTTTACGACAAGAAGTTTGTAAAAGATAGTTATAATATGAAATTATGTATATATATATATATACACATAATCGCAAAAAGTTTGTAATACGTGATGAGCAATTTCCTGATAAATGAGAATCATGTGGTAAGTAGAGATGTCCATTTTCACGTGGAGGTGAGGCCCCGCGGGGACCCGCCCCTAATGGGACGGGGAACGGGGGAGGGAGTGGGGACAAAATTTTTCACGTTGGCTAAACGGGGACGGGGACGGGGAATATTCCCCATCCCCGACCCCGACCCCGTCCCCGTCCCCGCCCCGATTAATTTTTTTATTTTAAATATATATATTTTTATACATCTAATACACCATAAGTCTAAAAATTTATTAAATATAATTTTATTTTTCTATGAAAATTGAAAAAATATCTCTTAACTAGAAATTTCTAAAGAATAATTAACCATTTAAATACAAATTTCAAAAAAAAAAAGAAATTAGTTAATATAATTTTTAAAAAATAAAATTATAAACGGGGAATTATTCCCCGCGGGAAACCCGATCCCCGCGAATTCTCCACGAGGAATCCCCGCCCCGTTTCCCGCAAAATTAAATGGGAAATTTCGCAGAGACGGTGAATGAAATGGGGGGCGGGGATGGGGACGAGGACGGGGAGCCATTCCCCTGTCCCGCCCCGCCCCGTGGACATCTCTAGTGTAAGTGGGGTATTTAAATAATGGGCAAAATGCACTTTTAATCCCTCAAGTTTGGGTTTGATGTCTATTTTGGTCCATGAGGTTTGAAAATATACATTTTAGTCTCCCAGGTTTGAAAACTCATTCTAAATGGTCATTGACTTAACTTTAACCTAACAGAATGTTTACTGGATCGTTATGTGATGACATGGATGAGATGACAACTCTATATTTGCTGACATAGATGGAATGTTAGATTTATTTCATTTGGTTACTTGGCAAAAAATCAAACGACTTAAATTATTAAGATAATTTTTAAAAATTTTTAAATTAAGAGGAATTATAATTGGTAGCAAAAAATATTGAGATAATTACAATTTTAGTTTTTGGAGATTTGCAAATATAGCAAAAAAAAAACTAATTTCTATTTTTTTATTGTTCCAATTTTTCCCTCATTAATGAAACAATAGATATATCAATAGTATATCTGATATACTTTATATTTAGTATATCAGTAGTATATTAGTAGTATATATAATATACTTTTCACTTTTGATATATAAATCAACTTATATTTAGATAGTTTGCATAGTTGGTATATAACTAATATACCTAACACTGAGTATATTCATAGTCTATCAATAATATACTTCATTTAGTGATAAGATTCGTTACTTTTTTTTTTAATAATGATTCGTTACTTTAAGTGATGAATAATGTATCATTCATTCACTATTAATATAGTGCATCAACAAAAAAAAATAAATAAAACTAGTGACAAAAGTTATTAATAAAGTCAAAAACTAAAATAAGGTATATAGTACTGGTATACCACTAATATACCTACCACGGATATACCTTATATTACATATATCTCATTTTATTGATATATTTAAGTATGGTATATCAGGAGTTTATCGATAATATTCATGTTAAATATATTTGATATATTGAATATAAATTATAGTCAATACTATTTCATATTAGTCATTTTTTATACGGATGATAATTCGAATATTGAAAATTCAACTTCATTGATATACTTAAATAATGTACGTCAATAGTATATAATTGATATACTTCATACTAGGTAGTAGGTATATCAGAGATATATCAATAGTTTATCATTGATGATATACCCCTGATACACGTCATATTGCAAACACGAGAATTAAACGTGAAGGTTATTTTAGATATTTTGCAAAACAGTTGACATACCTACAATTTTTAAAAAATCGATGGCACGCCCACAATTGAGCTTTTTTTTTCTTTTGCTAATGATGCAACTCTCCCTTAAATTAAACCAAAATTTGTGTCCTATTTCAAAACCTCACTAATACATCTGTAATGGTTGTCGAGTTGAAGACTTCACAGGGTGCTGGATTCTTCAATCCATGCAAATGGGTTAATATGGGTTGGCGGATGGCAAGGAGCATTAGTTTTCTTTGTGATGGACCAATTCAGTCACGTTTTCATTCATTTCGAATTTAGGCTCTTCTACGTCATTTTTATTTACTTATTTTTCCCTCTCTTTTTTTTTTCTTTTTTTATTCCCTTCGATCATTCCTTAAGTCCGAAGGTTTGATCCTGTAGAATTTGACTCATTTTTTCATTGAGCGAAAGGTACAAAATAAATCAGATTGATTTTGCGATCAAAAGTACTATGTGAAATCTTCGTTTTTTTCCTCTTTCTCTATCCCTATCCCGCGGGTAAACAAAATAGGGCACAAATTTTGATTTATTTAAACCATTTTAAAATTAACTTAATAATTTAAACTTTTTAATTGAATTTTTTAATTAACTTGTCAAGTAATCAAATAAAATGAATCTATGATTCTTCTTAAACTTAAGTCAAGGACCATTTAGAATAATTTTGCAAACTTAAGAGACTAAAATGTATCTTTTCAAACCTCAGGGACCAAATAGACATCAACTCTAAACTTCGAGACCAAAAGTGCATTTTGTCCTTAAATAAATAAAGTTTAAAACACATCAGTTTTATTTTAAAAGTGATGGCATACATCCAGACATTACCATATGGAAATGAAAATTGATCGTGGTATAAATATCGTATAAAAAGTAGTGATAGATCGAATAAGAAATAGAAGAAGACTGAGTTCAAGGTTATGATGAATACTCTCGTAGTATTGATGTTTTGTTCTCACACCGAATTACACATGAGCAAGCTCTACATTTATTGAGAAGCCTTGCCTCTCAGAAAGTACAAAGATAGAACAAATAAAGTACAACAAAAGAACAACTAAACCAAAGGCAGATAACATATGTTAATGCAAGAAGTAACCTAAAAAAGTATAAGATCGACTGAACAACAGGACATAAAACAGAGAAGTGACAACTTTTCTTAACAACCCCCTCAAATGATGGCGCAAGAGACTGAAGGTCGAGTTTGTTACGAAGGGTCAGAAATTGTTGAGGAGGTAACGACTTGATCAGAGAATTTGCGAACTGATCCTGGGAACGAACATGATGAATTTTCCAGTTGGTCAGATAACACATGATCACGAATAAAATGAGCATCAAGTTCAATATGCTTGGTTCGGGCGTGGAAGACAAGATTGCGGCCAAGTGCAGCAGCAGAGAGAATATCACAATCCACATAAGTTCACATGCCACATGAGATAGAGTGCAGTATTTCGATTCAGTACTCGAGCGAGCAACCACAACCTATTTTTTGATGACCAAGAGATTAAAGAGGAGCCAAAAAACACACAATAACCACTCACAGAGGAAGTAGTAGGCCATATGAGAGAGAGTACCCTGAAGTTATCGAAGGATACGTTTGAGGGCACGCCAATGGCCAACACATGGAGCTTTAATTGTATTGGCTTAACTTATTAACAAAGAAGGCTATATCTGGCGAGTATACTGAAGATATTGGAGGGACTCCAACACACTACGGTATAGTTGCGGATTAGCCATATAATTATTATTTCAAGTTTCATTTTATTTTTTTTATATATTTATATTTATATAAATAATAGGTTAAAATATAACTTTGGAACTTGTACTTTAAGACTTGTTTTGTTTTAGTCCCCTTGTACTCTCAAATGTCCAGGTTCGGTTCCTTTTTAAAAAATATTTACATCCCTTCTATAAAATTTGACGATGACGACTAATTTTGAAATTTAATTAGTACAAGAACTAAATTTAAACATTTGAAAGTACAAGGACAAAAATGTAATGAGATCTAGAGTATTGAGACCAAAATAATATTTAACCTAAAAAAAATTCTATTAAACAAACTAATATCGAAATATATCAAGTCTCCCCCTCTTAGACATAAAGTTCTCTAGATCTGCCACTACATGCGACAAAACATGTTCTTTGTTATTTGAAAGGAACCATCCATCAAGTCGACCCTTCTTATTCAACCATCCACTATCGTCTGTTGTATTTTCTGTAGTAATACTCTAATGTCTTGGACCTCTGGAAAACAACATGTTGTTGCTCGTTCTAGCACATAGTAAAAATATAGAGCTTTAGCTCTAGTCGCAGAGAAATTTGCTAGCTTGAATCCTTACTCGTAGAAGTCGGTATTCATCTTTCCCACGCATCCATCGTTTGGTGTGACAATATGAGTGCTCTTTCATTAGTTTCCAATCCCGTATTTCACTCTCGGATAAAACATATTAAATAAGATGTTCATTTTATTTGCGACAAGGTTCTAGTACATCAACTTGATGTTCGTTATGTACCTTCTAGTGACCAAACTACTGATTGTTTAACCAAACCACTCTCTAAGGTAAAATTTGTCAAACTTCGCAGCAAACTCGGGGTTGTCATCTCTCACCTCGCTCGTTTGAAGGGGATGTTCAGTTATTGTGCAATTCAACAAATATTCAACATTGATTACGTGATAGACCTAATAACAAATTTATGAACATACAAATAATCATAGAAAAAAAAATTAAATATCATTGATATAACCTTTTTATTTCTTTTGATAATCTATATCCACACTAAACCTAAAAGAAAATGAATATGAACATACATGCAATCATCTAATAACAAATTGAAGTAAAGTATCACTTTTATACCCTATTATACAAACAATCAATGATTATTAATAGACCTCTATCATTGATAAATTTATTAGGATAGGTTTGTCATTGTTGTTGTCAAATTTTGGACAAGAGAATACACCTGAACTACACGTGACAACGACGGTAAATTTGTATTCTTTGAGGAAGAACCCGACCTGCAAGACAAGAAAAAACCTGGACACCAGTGTGACAACCAATGCTTAAGTCAGAGAAGGAAGAAAAGTGTAGCCAACCATAATTTTGGAAGAAAAGTGTAACAAAGTATAATTTAGAGAATGATGGTTTAGTTGAGCCCCCTATCTTTGAGTCATAATGATCCATTTATAGGATTTTTGACTTTTTTATTCCTTTTCATATAAGAATTTAAATAGATTTCCCTTTTTTTATCTTTTTTGTCCAATTTTCACCCACAACATTAGCTCTCACACCCTAATTAGGATTCATGGTTTATCTTTATTGTCATGGGCTATTGGCATGAAGACTTATTTGGGAGTAATCTATCAAATTTTTGGAGTCATTGTTGACATTTTGAGGTTTGCCTCGAATTCTACCTAATTAGGATTCAGTCTTCTAGAGTATCAATTTCTCCATTTTTTGATTGATTACACTTTGTATGTCTGATGTCGCTTCAGTGCTTTTCGCGATCGTTGTTTCAACAAAATCTGGTCGGCTTCGTGCATTAGCATGTAAGATAACCTGCACAATAGATTTCAGTTACTTACCTTGCTCACCTTATTTTTTAGTGATAACTGGCGTGACTTGTTGTTTCTGCCAAAGATCAGCTTATTGTCTGTTTTTTAGTATAGGATTTTAATTTTCTCATCCCTTCAACCACATTCGCTTTTCCTTTTCTTAGATCTTGTACAGATGGTTCCTCTTCGCGTCGTTCTTCTCTCTAAAGTCTAGTTGGTCAAGTTTTTCGAGGATTTTCAACAGGTACGTGCCCATGTTATCGCTCTTCTTCTTCAACTTGACCATCTCCTCTTTTGGTCAGCCTGTGTCAATACGAGGCCGATGAACCTAATTGGAATCGTCTCCATCATCATTCTGATATCTGTTTCTATAAATTCTGCTTATCTTTTCACAAGAAGATTGGTTCAAACACAAGGTTTTTCAAGCAAGCATTGTCATTCCTCACAGACGACGCCCAATTGTTGTTGTCAAATTTTGGGCAGGAAAACACACATACCTACACGTGACAACGACGGTAAATTTGTATTTTTTGGGGGAAGAATGCGACCTATAAGCAACAACCTGGGCACCTGTGTGCCAATACTTAAGTTAGAGAAGGAAAAAAAGTGTAGTCAACCATAATTTTGGAAGAAAAGTGTAACAAATTATAATTTAGAGAATGAGGGTTTAATTGAGCTCCCTGTTTTTGAGCCATAATGATCTATTTATAGTATCTTTGACTTTTCTATTCTTTTCATATAAGAATTTAAATCGATTTCTTTTTTTTTTTATCTAGGAATGAAATTTAAAAAGGTTAATCTTATCTGATTCCTGCTATAATTCAAATTTATGTTCTTGGTCCAATTTCACCTACAACAGTCATTGTGTTAGATTGCTATATATATCATTGTCCCTAAGAGAAATAAGGGTTGATGTTTACCATTTTGGCCTACTTTTCAAATAAAATCGTCCAATAAAATATAAAAATGATTTTATTATCATAACTACCCCGTGATTATTTTACCACAATTTGCCTATTTTCCAAATAGGATCGTCTAATAAAATACAAAAAATAAATATCCTTGATATAGCCTTTTTATTTTATTCCCTTTTTATTTTATTTATGATGTATATCCACAATAAACTTAAAAGAAAATGAACATGATCATGCAAGCAATCATCCAATAGTAAATTGAAGTAAAATGTCACTTTATACCCTATTATACAATCGATGATTATTAATAGACCTCTGTCATTGATAGATGTATTAGGATTGATTTGTCATGGTGTTAAATTGCTATATATGCCATTTGTCGCTAAAAGAAATAAGGGTTGGAATTTACCATAATTAACCTACTTTTCAAATAGAATCGTCCAATAAAATATAAAAATGATTTTATTATCATAACTACCCTGATACACAAATGATTATTTTACCACAATTTGCCTATTTTCCAAATAGGATCGTCTAATAAAATACAAAAATAATTGTGTTACTATGTTTATAAATCACAAATCTGCCCATAAATACATGCTCTTCAATCACAAATGATACAACTCAACAAACATAAATTTAATTACTTTTTATCATTGATTTAGTTTGAAGGAGATGGCTAAATTTTCTTGCTCCCTATTTTTCCTCATTGCTCTCCTCTTCTCAGGTTTGTTCGTTAGATCTCTCTATGTTTGATCTTCAAATTATTAGATATGCATAATTTAAATTTTCTAAACTTAAAAATCACAGCTCTATATTTTAAAAGTGTCTTTAAAAATATTGTAGTCTATGTTTTGACAAAAACATGTCATAGGTTGTTGTTCAAAAATATATTACATTTCTAGGTTTAGGTTGCTAACTTGTATGTTGTTAATTTTGAAAGATTTTAAAACTTGATAGTATCAAATATATGGCCAAGGTACCGACATACCGAACGTGTTAGTGACTAAATACGGTTTGTGGTTCGAATCTCTAAATTTTGCAGTTGCATTGACGGTACCTCGAGGCGTGGATGCAAAAAAATGTTCGGCCAAGTTGTATGATGGAGGATGCCTACCTCAAGACTGTCAACTAAGGTGTCTAGAGAAGTATTCTGATTCAACATTTCGATGTGTACCAGTCTCTCTAATTCCTTTTAATTTTGCTTGCTATTGCTTCTACAATTGTGGTAAAATCTAAAGTGCTTTTCATCACATGATGATGTAGCAATTATCTATGTTTCTTCAATAAAATGGTTGGATGATTTTATTGTCATTCAATTTTGGAGCACATTGCATTTTTATTCTTCCTTTCTATCTCAAAAGGACAAGACAAAAAGAGGGGGAAAAAATCAAATTTGACCTTAAATTTGTCGGACATCTTAGACCATGCTAATTCATTCATTAATGTTGACAAAAAAAGTATAAAATCTTCGTAAACTCATTAATTTCAATAAAATAAAGTTTTGCACAAGTTTGACCAATGACCATTGCACAATACATAACTTTGTCAAAATTCATAAATTTTAATTAAAAAATTTCTAGCTCTAATGTCATTTTACTCTAAATTTTTATCAATTTTAAATTGAATGTATGTTTAATAATTTATTGAACGCATGAGAGAATTTTTTTAATGATATTTGGAGCGAGAACTTATTAGATGGTTTAAAATTTAAATTGTAATATTTTTAAAATTTGAGGTTAAGATTGCAATACTAACCTAAGTTTGAGATGCAATTTAATGAAGTCAAACGTTTGAGATTAAAATTGATGTCACTTGACAAGTTTAGGGGTCAAAATTGAATTTTTTTTTTCTCCAAAAAAGAAAATCCCTCCTTGACCTGAACTTTATTTAAAATGGGGGTTCTTTGCGCCCTATTTGCAGTGCAACATACAAACTCTCTCTCTTTCACTAACAACAAATATGACATGAATTTATTTTCACAACAATAATTTCTTCTCAAGGGTTCACGACAACAAGTTTGTAAAGGATAGTTATAATATGAAATTATATATATACAAAATGCTAAAAAGTTTGTAATACGTGAATGAGCAATTTCTTGAGTATGATAAAACTCATCATAATCATTTGATGAGTGGGGTATTTTAAATAAATATGGTTTAAAACACATTAGTTTTATTTTAAAAGTGTTAGTATACATCCGTGCATTTAGTGGCGGATCCAAAATTTTTACTGGAGAACTTAAATATGAAATTCAAAAAAATATTTAAAGTTTTCCATGGTAGAGCTTGGGCGTGGAATTTGAAGATGGCTGAAGACATAATAACCACTAAACCAGAAGACTTTTTTGTGTTTTAAATTGATTTTTCCTATACATATTATATAAAGTAAAAAAAATTGGAGGGGCTCGGCGTTAACTAAATCTGCCGCAAGCATTACCATATGTCCCAATTTATTGAAAAAAAAAAAGTTATAGATTTATTGGCCGAACTATGTCATGGAAATGAAAATTCATCGTTGTATAAATATCGTATAAAAGTAGTGATAGATCTTCTAATTTACAATTCGATTACTTTTATGTCAAATAGCCTTGTGACATCAGTAGATCCTTCATATGATATACTCTTATAGTCTTATTTAATAATCATGCGTATCTAATATATTGTATTCCATAAATATGAATTTAGCTTAGTGGATAAGATACTAATTACCATCTCAAATCTCAAAGATCAACTATTAAAATTTTTGCAGAAAAGTAGAGAATGAAACTTATTTTTTTCAAATCATGGGATCTTATATAAATATCATTTTAATTTTTATACTTGGATTTAATTTCATTTTAGTCCATAAAACGTTAAAATGATCAAATCTAGTATTCTTGTACCTAGATATTAATATTATGTCAAGATGTAAATTTAAATCACCATATTTGTAGTGTACGTAATATTGGAGGGAAAAAAAAAAGCTGAAACAACCAGCTTCCAACCAAACTTTATTCTAGGAGTCTAATAATTGGAATTATCATACAACATGAAAAGAGAATTAAGAGTAGAATCATATGAACAAGTGAACTATAATATATATATATATATATATATTATATATTATAAAAAGGCAGACATAGAGAGATTTGAGAGCCACACATAAAGAAATTGAAGAAGGTATTAAAAGAAAAAGGAACAAAAGAAAGAAGAAGAGGAAGGAAAGAGAGAGATGAAATAATGATTGGTAGGTTTTTCAAGCCAACTCAGGCCCAGTGGGGAGGGGCTCATAACCATCGTGGAAATGGCATGTGGTTTTGGAGTTAGAATTAGAAACAGGGATGCATTTCAGGAGCATGGCTATTGGTAAACTCAAAGCTCCGATTATGATGCTGCCTGCCCATAATTTCCAACTCAATGGCATTGTTTCTGCAAATGTCCCAAGAAATTCTACTATTATGATTTGGAAACCTACGGTTGAAGCCATCACTCCTATGAAAACCCAACTCCCCAATATCCCTCTGAAAACGTTTATCTTCTCCATGTCACGGCTGTTTATTTCATTGAATACCTGTCAACAAAACAAAAAAATAGATGAGTTATTCTTGAATAATGATGGATTATTAGGCCTAATAATATTCCAACGAACTCAACTTTCTATTTTGGTAGAGAGAGAGAGAGAGAGACATGCCTGGCAAAACACGAAGGAGTTGAAGATGAATGTGTCGAGAATGATACTTGAATCGGGACCAGTGAGCTTCAGCAGGCGCTTTCCTTCAAATCTCAGGATTAATAAGACAGTGATTTGGTAGATGCTCTGACCGATGATGTTCCTCCACATAATCCCAGTGATGATATTAACATTTCTCCCAATTGGTTTTCTTTTCATCAGCCCCTCGTTCGGAGGCTCTGTCGCCAAAGCCAGAGCCCCGAGTGTGTCCATTATCAAGTTCACCCATAGCATTTGAACAGCAGTGAGAGGAGCAGAACCTGAAAATCATTTTTACAAAGTTTAGCTCCCTTTCATAACCATTTTATTTTTCAGTTTTTTAAATTTTAGCTAATAAACATTCATTTCACCCATGTGTTTCTTTTACTTTGATATCTACTTTTTTTTTTTTTAGTTTTCGGTGTTTTTTTTTTTTTACTTTGTTATCAACTTATCTATTATTTAAAAACGTTTTCAAATTAAAAAAGATAGGTCCGTTCGATAACCATTTTATTTTTTGTTTTCAATTTTTTGAAAAGAAAGTCTATAAATACTACTTCTACCTATGGATTTCCTTGTTCTGTTATCTATTTTTTATCTATGTTTTCAAAAATCAAGCCAATTTTTTGAAAACTAAAAACAAAGTAATTTTCAAAAACTTGTTTTTAGAATTTAGCTAGGAATTCAAATATTTTCTTAAATAAATATGAAATCCATTGTAGTGAATTAATAAGTAAACAAGCAGAATTTTCAAAAGTAAAAAACTAAAGAGTTATAAAACGAGATCGTAGCTTTTAAAAACTTGTTTTTTATTTTGAAATTGGACTAGCTATTCAAAAAACATAACATAGAAATGGAAAGAAAGTAGGGAATAATTTTTAAAAACAGAATGATTATTAAAGGGACCTAAACATTTTTATTTCAAGTTCAAAAAGGTAGAGGATCAACTGATTCACAGACCTGAAGCGCACGCTGATATAAAATTGAGCATGAGAGCCACTACGTTGACTGTAAGCTGGAACTGTACGAATTTCTGAATGTTGATGTAGACTGCACGTCCCCATCTCGCAACATTCACAATGGTTGTGAAATTATCATCCATTATTACTACGTCTGCATTTTCTTTTGCAACCTGCATGCAGACAAACAAAAGTGTTAATAATGCTTCAACTTTCTACAACTTAATAGGAAAGAATGAAGAAACTTCTCACGGCCTATAATGGATTAATTATTGGGCTAAATTATAAGAATTTAAAAAAAAAAAAAAAAATCTCTAAACTTTGCCCTTTGTCTAAAAAATGCCCATATCTTTTCAAAAGTTACAATATTATCCTTGATTTTTCATAAACATCTTAAAACCATCCTTCAAATATAAATATGTTATAAATATGAAAGAACGGTGTTCCACTCGTCCAACTTGTTAACGAAGTTTCTAATACAAATGTAGTTTTGAAACATTTATAAAAAGTCAAGAGTAATATTCGACTCTTGAAAAAAAAATAGAGGTATTTCTAAAATAAAATGCAAAGGGTAAGGTATTTTTATTTTTATAATTTAGCTTAACTATTACAATAATATGTATGATCATAATTTAAAATCGATTAGAAATTTCCACCTTTTTTTGTCTTCCACTTGGGTCTAAAATGCAATTATTCAATTGCATTATATATATATATATTAATATTTCTCTCGTGGACTGACTCAATCTTTTTGGAGTCAATTTTCCATTCAAATGTTGCCATTTCTATAAATTTAAGAAAAGATTTGAAATTTCAATAGATGGTCATTAAATTAAACCTAAACCTAAATTTCAATAGATGTGTTCTATACAGTACAAAGGTTGCAAGTGTATGAATGATCAGTAAACAAACCTCTGTTCCGGCAATACCCATGGCCAATCCAATGTCTGCCTCATGCAAAGCAGGGGCATCATTAGTCCCATCGCCTGTGACAGCCACCACTTCTTTGAACGTTTTCCTCAACTGTCCTACCAACGTATGCTTGTCAAGAGGAGATGATCGAGCCATCACCTACACATAAGATAGATACAAACAAACAAATTAAAATCAAACACAAATCACCAATATGTCTTCCTTTTTTTTTTTAATTGTGAATTTCAGGTTTTCTTTATAATATGTAAAAGAAAAACCTGGAGTTTTGGTATTAACTTCTCCATTTCATCTTGGCTCTTGTTGCGGAACTCTGGCCCTTCTATTGCCAAACCACCTTCTGTCAAAATGCCACACTCTTTGGCTATGGCTTTAGCCGTGTTTATGTTATCGCCAGTTACCATTCTTACAGTTATTCCAGCAGCCAAACAAGCCTGAACTGCCTCCTTTACACCTGGACGTACAGGATCTTTAATACCAATAACAGCAATTAAAGTAAAATCATCATCTGGAATTTTGTCTGTTGCTGAAGAAACTTCTATATCCTTGTAAGCGATGCATAGAGTTCTAAGAGCATCGCTGGCAAAACTATTAATGATATTCGAGATGTTTGCTCTTTTTTCGTCTGAAAGAGGCAATGCTTCTCCGTTAGAACTGAGAACCTTGTTACACATAGATAAAATGATTTCTGATGCTCCCTTGCAGAATGCTCGAAAGCCGCCACCGGGAAGAGCCACAAGGACAGACATTTTCTTTCTATTTGAATTGAATGGCTCAACTTTGACGATCTTATACTCGTCATTCAATGAACCAAAAGCACCACCCAAAAGCAAGCCAAATTCTAGCAATGCAGTCTCAGTTGGAGTACCTAAAATGGTGTTGCTCCCGTCTTTGCCTTTGACCACCTCTGAGCTAGTATTTTGAAATATGGATTGTACGAAGAGATTGTATACCGTTTCATTTACGGAGGTTTTCAAAGCAGCTTCGTCGTGGGGATTTTTGATTGTCCTCGTTTCTTCACAGATCCATATTCTATCAACAACCATATGATTTGTTGTCAATGTACCTGTTTTATCAGTGCAAATGCAGGTTGCAGACCCCATAGTTTCACAAGCAGAGAGATGCCTCACAAGTGCCTTATCCTTCATTAACCTTTTCATGGCAAAGGCAAGACTTAGTGTCACGGCCAGAGGCAATCCTTCTGGAACTGCAACAACAACTATAATAACAGCAATGGCAAAATAATTCAGAAGAATTGATGCATCTCTGGAGGACCAGTGCCCAATCTGATTGTGTAATGCTTTATGCACAAAGAACCTTGAGATCAGAACTATGAACGTTAACAGCGCGAAAACCAAGCCGATCTTTCCGATAATTGTCGCAACCCCATTAAGCTTTACCTGAAGTGGCGTTTCGTCATCTCCTCCTTCACTCAAAGTGACCATCAACCTTCCCCATTCAGTTCTCATCCCAACCGAAGCAACCAGCATTTTACCAGACCCATCCTGCACTTTGGTCCCTGCTAGAAGAAAAGGCCTATTATCATCTACATTTACAGGTTCACTTTCGCCTGACAAGCTCGATTCGTCAAGTGATAAGCTGTAGCCTGACACCAAAATGCCATCAGCAGGGACTTGATCTCCAATAGACAAATGAACAATATCCCCAACCACCAAGTCATAAATGGAAACCTTCTGTCTGCATCCATCTCTTGTAACTTGAATGATAATGTTTTTCTTCTGCTTTTCCAAGTCCTTAAATTGCAAGGACTGATTATAGTCACTGATTGCCGTTACCATCACGACCAGAATAATACTTAGTATTATTCCAAGTCCGTCGTACATGCCTTTAGGCCAACCTTCAGTTGCATTTCCAACGCCAATGGAAACCACAGCAGAAACCAAGAGAATGATAAGAGTCAAATCATGCAAGGCTTCCCATACAAACGTCCAAAAGCCTCTTGAAGGCTTCTCAACATAACGGTTGATGCCGTATATGTTCTGCCTCGAAGGTATTTCACTTGAAACAATTCCATCTTTCAGAGAAACGTCTAATTCTCTTGCCAATCCCTCAATTCCCCCAAAATATTCCAAACTCTTGGTGTTATGGGTTTGAACAATAGATGCTAATGCATCAGGATCGACTCCGAAACCAGCTTCCCTTACTTCTGTGGAGAGCTTGTAATCACCTCGCTTCCCAGCTGGTACATAGCGATAAAAATATATATATATATATATATATATATATATAAATATATAATTTTGAAACTAAGAACAAACATGCAATGAATATGTAAGATATTGTAAAAGGGAATTAGAAGACATACCATCAATGAAATGCAATGCTGCTTTTTGTACGTATAGAGCTACTCGTATCTTTTCCTGTACAACATACAGGGAAAAGCAGGAAAAGCAAGAAGTTTAAACTTACTGTTTGTTGGCAATTGGTTGGACAAAAAAAAGTTCTTAATCAGATGCCTTTCTGTTCTCTGTTCTCCAATATTTCGACATATTCACACCGATAGACAATGATTATGATCCGATGGATATGCGGAGGACTATAATGGGTCTCCAATTAAATCTTCCACGGATTATGTAATCCGAACTATAAGTTTTTTTAAAAAATGAAAAACTAGAATATACGGACATAAAAAAAAAAAAAACCAAAAAGGAACTCAACTAAAAAATGAGCTCCAATCGAGCCGGAACTATAAATTATACTCAAATAACATGCAATCTACAGACATTTACAAAAATCAAATTTCAGATAACGAAATTATGAACTCTTATACTTGCAAAGCACAGAGACAATGAGATCAATTAAGGGTGGGTTTCACATGGCAATAGTAAAAAAATAATATAATTAGTTAAAAGGGTTTCTTTTTTTTTTTTTTTGGTTTCATAAGCATGAAATGCTTAAGCACTTGATTACTATTGTTTAAAATACTTAAAAGAAAGGTATTTTAAAAAGCATTTCACTTAAAAATACTACTAACTCTAAACCCACTCACTCGTAACCACTCGCCAAGGTGATAATTCTAAAGCCTACGCAAGAATATGTAGTTTTATGAGAGGAACAATATTTGACTACATATAAGTGCCATTAAAATTTTGATAGGTAGGTGAGAGAAATGTGCTAAAAACAATAAAACTCCTACCCATTTTTACAATGGTATGATATTGTCTATTTTGGACGTAGGCCCTTATGGCTTTGTTTTTTATTCCACCCAAAAGGCATCATTCCAATAGAGATAGTTGTCCTCACTTATTTATCCAATATGAGACTTTGGTCGCATTTTCAACCAAAGTAGAATAATAAATAATTTGATTCATGTCTTAAGCTTCTAAATCAATATTAAACCCCCTTCTAGCTTTTAGTATAATGAGCTTAAAAACAAGTAGCTATATCCATTGACCATGTAAAAGAAATGTAATCAAGACCACATTATACGGAAATAATAATAATGATGGTGATGATGATGTGATGATGGAATAGGAGGAAGATTTTATAACTTGCAGTACAGTACACACTGATTGACAAATAGACTAGAGAAGAAAATGTGCCCACGTAGGGAGTGGGGGAAACTTAAGCTTGACATATACATTGTGGGACAGAGACATGCACAAGACATCACAAGAGAGAAAAATGAGATGACTTAATTTATAAACTAATGCAGAGAAATTTCGAAGAAACTTCCCAAAGTCTTGGAACGTCAAGATGAAGACATGTTTTGCCTTGACCGAGTTACATTTCATTATATTGAAAAGTTTAAGGTCGAGAAAAAAGGAATTATTAATAAAATTTCCAACACTACTGTAGAAGTTTGATTATAGCCCCTTCTTCTATACTAAATTAGATCACCAATACCATGAATTTCCAAATGAACATAGTTTGGCAGTTAAGAGTTAAGACATCGAAGACTTAAATCTCCATCGTACATTTTTTTTTTGTACTAAACAAAAAATGGTTACAAGTTTATATCATTAATTAAACTATTTAATATATTCTCAATTGTGTGGAGCATTCCCTCACTCTTTCTCTTTGTGTGTAATGATGGATTAATTAAATTACGGCCACCTGAGCCCTCTAAATCACTGGAAACTTCTACATGATTGTTTCTTTAGAAGATCAAATTATCGAGAGGACTACTCTCATCTTGAGCTTTCTAATTTCTCTTACAACTAAGTCTACCAAAATGAAATTATCCAGTCTTGATTTTAATACCATTTTTTGTGGATAAATTATACATGATTGTTTCTTTAGAAGTTCAAATATTCATTCTGGAGGAAATATACTACTGTTTTTACGTTTAATTTTGGAGTATTCATTTCTGGAGCGCTAAGAGCTAACGAAATGTAGCTGAACATAGAACAAGAACTAAAGCTGAAGAATACAAATTCATAATCAGAAAGCCTCCAAAGCAAGTTCTTAATTTGAACGACTTCTTTTACTAGTCCCTGCAGAAAGTTTTTCCAATAAGCTTCGTCCTGTTTTTTTTTCCTTTTCTTTTTTAACATCAGGGACTAATTTGAGCAATGTTTTATTCCACAAGTCTTCACGATTTTGTTTTAATTATGAACAACAAATTTGAAATCAGAGGTACCAGGCTTCATTTACAAGCCAATATAAAGTTGACCTGCCTCTCCCACGTGTTCTTCCAAAATGCACACGGCAATGTTTCCATTTGCTAATGTCCATTAAAGAAATGGAAGACTCGAAAGCATTTCTCAAATTTGACTTTTACTATTCATTCTCAATTGGCTGCTAATTCCAAGTGGAGAAAGAAATTCATCCTCTACCTCCGTGCAGAAACAACTTGTGGATTTCCTTCACGACTTCTCATTCGAAGACCATAACAAATAGCTAAACATGAAAAACCTTTTTCTTCATGTACGGTAACAATCTTCGAATCAAAATCAAAATCCAATGACAAAAGCAGATTAAAAAAAATAATAATAACCGATATCAATCTTTCATGTATTAATCAATTATGTAAACTAACTAAACCTTCTTCAACTGAAAAAGCAGAGAATCACAGAACACAAGAATGCAAGATCTCACGAAAGAAAAAAGATTAAAAAAATAAATTAATTAATTAAAAAAAACGAAGGCGTAACGGAAATTAGTTAGATCGGAAACGAGAAAAGGTAAAAGCAAATAAAAACCTGGAGTTTCTTGCGCTTCTCCTCACACTCAGCACGCTTCCCGAGATCAGCAACCATGCGGAACCTCCGGCGGCGATTCTTGACAATAGAGACGGCGGATCGCCATCGCATTTGAGCCTCCTCCGACGGACCCTTCGGCTCGAGTTCGAAGTTCTTTCTCAAGTAATTCTCAATCGTCTCACTCATTGTTGCCTTTTTTTTTTTCCTCTGCAACTCGAATCAATCTGTGTGTGAAGAAGAGAAAAAGTTTAGTGATGGTGATGGCGATGGCGAGGAAGAAGAATTCAAACAGCTCCGCATAAGGCGGGAAAGAAAGAGAGAAAATGTGATGCACGAACACCTGATCGTGAAAGCGAGGACATGGGGGACAGAGCACAATGAAGCATTCGCACTATATTTCATATTTCCGCTCGCTATTTATACGACGTTTGTTATGACTTTATGAGTTATGAGCGTCAATTTTATTATTATTATTTTTTTTTTCGAGTAGAACAAATATGAAACTTAACTCCGATCTTAACGAATGAGTACATAATAATTACGGTTGGGTTATCCTTATTTTAGCACTTATGAGCATCAATTCAACTATCATGGTATGAATAAAATTATATTTTAGCCCTTCAATTATGATAACGATGTTACAATTTAAAATAACGAGCTTATAGTTCAACTGGTTAAGGTATATATTGTTGACGAAAATGTCAAATGTTCAAGTTTTTCAGGATTGTCACACTTTCAAATATAACAACTAACTATGATTTTGTATTGATCTTAACATAATTTAATGGATAAGACATTAATTATCATTTCAAGAGTTAGTTAGATCCTCAACCTAACCATTGTTGAACTACAAAAAATAAAATAATAAAAATAACTATGATTGTGTAAATATGACTTTTTTTCAATTTTTTGTGTTCGTATGTCAACAATTTTATGTAATTTATCATTTACATTTATATATCGTTGATATATTATTGATACACATTCGCACATGACTACCAAATCAGTGATAGATGTGTGAGATTGAGGCATTGTGGGAGAAAGAAACTCTTGCAAGTTTTGAGAATGTTGTTTATATATTTGCAATTGATCTAGCTTGTTTTGCCATAAATGCAAACTCTTTTCATAAATGCAAACTCTTTTCACTAGTATAATTTCGGGATTTTTTTAGGTTGAAAAATTATTATAACCACATTTCATGACTTTTTTTTAGTCATAGAAGAGGTCATTAAGGAAACTCTATACATGACACATCCAAAAATTTGTTATAATTATTTATTTTATGACAATTAATGGTTGAAAAAAAAACATATTCAAAACATTTGTTAAAAGGCATGATAGACTTTTTATGACAATTAAACATTGTCAATAAATACCTCCTAAAACCGACGTTTTCGTCAAGCTACATATATTAACGATAATTTTTAAACGTCATAGAAATTTTGTTAATGATAGAGAGTTTCAGTGTCAAGCATGTTGTTTTATGACAACAAAAAAAAAAACTGTTAATGACAGTATTCTTGTGTCAAATATTTTCTTTATTTGATAGTTTGTAGTTGTTAACAAAAAAAAATTATTCAAAGCCCAATTTACTTAAGCTTAACAAGCACATTAACTACAGGAAGTTCATGTTAATATTGATGCTAAAATGAAGGAGAGAGAGGCATTTTATAGGAAAAAATATATCTCTAAAACACAAAATTTTCGATGTGAGACAAATGGAGTAGGGTTTGACGTTGGAAAATTGTCATAAATTTGTGATGTTGAAAATTTGTCATAAATTTTTGAAAACACGAAACTCTCCATTTTTTCCTGTAAAAAATGTGTCTTCAACCATCTATGACAACTTTTTATCTAAGTCATGAATGTTTGACGTTGAAAAACTGTCATAAATTTATGATGTTGGAAAACTGTCATAAATTTTTGAAAATACGAAAAATCTCCATTTTCCCGCCAAAAACGATAGTTTTTTTTTCTCTTCCTTTTATTTGGCTTAGCTATGGTGTCATAGAATGTCAAAATTATAGTAGTGTTTATTTATGTATGTTCTCAATAATTTTCTGATATAAGTTCGAAATACAATTTTTAAATTCTTTCCTCAACTTTCGTCAACTTAAAATCACCAATCACCTTACTTCAACTTTCGAATAATTTTTTGGTTAACAATCATTCGGTTAGACAATCGTTTTTTTTTTTTAAATTTGTCCACTAATAAATATCAAAAGATGAGAAAATTAAAAAGTTGACCCTAAAAAAGTTCTTACTTCATTTCTCTTTTGTTTGGGCTCATCTACCAAATACCATGAATCAATGATATAATGAAAAATATAAATAATTAAAGTCTCATTTGATAATCATTTGATTTTTTGTTTTTAGTTTTTGAAAATTAAGTTTGTTCTCTCTCAATTTCTCTACCATAATTTTCATCTCATGAATCATTTGGATTCTTAGCTAAATTCTAAAAAAAAAAAACAAGTTTTTGAAAAACTACTTTTTGTAGTTTTCAAAATATGGTTTAGTTTTTGAAAACATAGGTAAAAAGTAGATAATAAAATAAGTAAATCTTTAGATGAGATTAGAGTATTTATAGGGCTTAATTTTTAAAAATCAAATAATTATCAAACGGGTTTAATTTTTTTTTTATTTCAAAAATTTAAAAAGGTTTAAAAGAATATGGAATTTTGAAAAAAAGGAGGCTTTCAAAAACGGTTCTTTAATTTTAAATGGTTCCGCCTCCAACATGCTTCGCATGCCTTTGTTTTTATTTTATTCTGAAATAGCCTGCTTTTTTTTTTCAAAGTTCTGCCTTTTTTTTTTATTGAGCTTCTTTTGTGTGTATGTATATATTTGGTTAAAATACTATTTAGGTATATATATAATTTTGAATCTCGTTCTATTATAATTCTTGTAATTTCAAGTTTAAATTTAGTTTTTATACTTTCAATAAATCTTAAAGTTACTCTTTATTGTTGGTTTGAAATATCAAACTTGATAAAATAAAATTAATAATAATTTTTATTTTTAAAAAAAAGACATAATGAGAATATTTTTCTAAAATTTATGGAAGAAAGACTAAATATATATTATTTAAAAAATTAACAACAAATTAATAAAAATATAGAAACTAAAATAGAACAGGTCCAAAATATAGGGACCAAAATGATATAAACCTCTTTATAATTCAACAAGACTAAATCATGCCTTAGTGGTGAGCGCACCCCAATTTTTCATGGATTGGTAGGTTTGATTCTTAGTATTGGCAAATTATTTTCATCATTTCATGTGACATCCAAGTAGGTTAGAGATACCTAATGAATGATATCATATTAATGGGGTCTTTAAAAATTGATGATTACGGCCAACAACAGCATAGTTCAACTGAAATTAAGTATGACTCATGACTAAGAGGTCATGGGTCGAGTCCCTTTACCCCCAAATTGTTGATGTACTAAAAAAAAAATTGATGGTTACTATTGTGTTGAGATTTATGTCCTAAAACCTCATAAAGTTATTAGCGTAATTTCAAACTGAGATTGACATATGGGAAGATTATGTTTAAGAAATAACTTAAAAGGTCAACAATATATGGATAAAGTTGAATGTTTTATTCTTGTTAATACTATTGATGTGACTCACCTTTTTAATAGTTTGATCTAAATTGTTCATGTGGAGACATGTGAGTTGCTTTAACATGTACAATGATCGAGTTTGTATAAGATTGAACAACAAAATATTTTCTCTCTCTTTATAAATTTGTTAATTGAGAATATTAATATTTCAACCTGAGTATTTATGAACTCCTATCTATAAGTGTTTGTCCTTTAATCTGCATAAGTGAGAATGACTTTTGAAACTGATTCAATAAACTTACTATTTTGGGACTTGACCAAATATGGAGCTAGAAACATAAGTTTTAGATGAAATTCACTCCTCCTCATATAAAAAACGTAGATGAGTAGTTTTCTTATGTGTCGATTTCAAGACTTGAACAATGGGATCTCACCCTCTCACTCTAGGTCTGAGAAGGAATTAGTTTATAATTGAATTATAAACAAATTGTTCATTAGATGATCAATGGTACTTAAGGCATAAGATGTAATTACAGGTATAAAACAAACATTTGACCCAACTAGAATTACAAACAGTTTGAAGCATGTCATAGTTATATTCATAGACATAACTTGTCCTACAATAATGAAATTGATTGATTAAAGAGTTTAATATTAATTAATATAGTAACACTAAAAGGATCAATTTAGTTTAAATAAAAATTTGAAATGTTCAAATAAATTTATTTTTTTTACAATATGTGGGGTGAGAGAATCAAACCAATCGCGAGGTGGATAATACAAGCTTAATGTCAGCCATACTCATTTTGACTTCAAATTAAAATTTAATATATATTATATTAAATAAGAAAAAAATTAAAATTACAAATTTGATTGACATGTATGTCCCACCAATATATCTTGCGACGAAATATATCTTGCTTCCATCGAATGTCCCACCAATTTGCCTGCGACACGATGCTACATCTTAAGACTATGCAAGTATGATTAAGATAAGATAAAAAAAAAAATAATAGTTGTTACATTTATCAACAAGATGTACTTTTTTTTACGGCTCAATTGTAGAAACTCCAAAGTTAAACGTTCTTTAAAACATGTTAAAAGGACTGGTTTGTAGAGACAATCTTCACTCTCAAAAGTAGTTTAAGACATGTAGCTAATCTGGTCGGGATGCAAGGAAAATGCAAAGGACTATCCAGCAGTGAATCCTGACCATGGGGCTTTACATTAGCAGACAATTTTTTAATCATAAATTTATTTTTTTTAATATATAGAAGAATTAAAGTCATTAAAAAAGAAAAAAAATATAGTATTAATACTTTGGGTAGATGCTAATGATGTGAAGAGATCCCAAATCCTAATAAATTTCAAATGAAATTTGTTACTTGTTATTACAGGAAAGAAAATGATTTGAATTTTAAGTAATTTCAAATCATGTTTTTACATTTTAAAAAAATTATGAACTAAAATAATCATAGTAAGTGGGTTATAATAATCTAGGTTATAGTACTTTGTAGATTATTGTAGCTTGTAAAATTATATAATACTATTTAAAATGTATAGTTGTTTAGTTTGAAGTTATAATAGTATGTGTTGTGATGCTGATTATTCCACATGTTATAAAAACTTATGCCCCAAAAGAGGCTTTAAGATTTTGCATAATTTCATATGATTTAGAGATAAATTACTTATTTGACCTTAATATGCTCTAATTTTCTATTAATAAATCAGAATTAAAAGTATATATTAATAAACTTCTTATTTTCTTTTCTTTTTCGGTTAACGTCCAAATACAAAATCTTAAATACATTCATTTATTTGTAGGGTTTTTACAATATATTAAAAGTGAAAATTGTCCTATATCAGAAAAGTGCATAGAAGTGATGAGCTCCTTGCACTAAAAGGAGTCTATGGCTTTGGTTTCAAAGCATCCCAATTAGAAACACTTTAAGTTTTGTTTACTATAACTAGTTAAATTCCTCAAAAGGAGTGAATGGTATAAAGCTTTGTGAGAGTGTTTTTGTAATTGGGGTCGGGGAGAGAATTTTTTCCAACAAGTTGTATCAGAGCTTTAGATTTGCTAGGAGTGAAGCAGATATGTCAAGTTTTATGAGTTCAGTAAAGATTGACATGAAGAAATTTGACAGAATGATAGACTTTGGCTTGTGGCAAGTGCAAGTTAAAGATATGCTTATACAATTTGGGTTACGAAGGTTTGGTGTTCCTGAAAAGTTAAGTAGTGATGGTGGTCCAACAGAGTCCAGTGGTAGTTCCAGCAGAGGTTATAAAAAGTCCAATATGACAATCTGGAATTAGAATAAGAAGAAGAAAGACTTCGTGTAAAAGAAAGGTTGTTGGGAATGCAGACAGCCTGGACACATGAAAAAAATTGTTCTAACAGAGCAAATTCGTCAAAAGGCTCCGGTTTGGATGCTAACGTGGTCTCTCTCATTAAGGGAGATGGTGACTTCTTCTAAAGAAAGACAGAATTCATCCTCATAGTATGTTCGCTTTACCATGATAGATGATGTGATGTTAGCGATTCAACAGGTTTGCACACGGGCATTGACTTGGCAGTTATGCAAGGTGTGTGTAGTGGAAGGTATGTGGATGACTGAAGAACTTTCAGGTGAGCCACGGTAGGTGGAAGTATAAATTTCAACAGGATTTATCGACATGTGACAAAAAACAAGTCTTTGAGTGTGACATTCCAAGTAGTCTACTTTTATGGTGGAGTAGGTTATAATTCTCTGAGTTGAGGATTATGATTTAAAGACAATGATGCAGCAAGAGTTGTGGATTCTTCAAATATCTTGCCAGTGAAAATTGTCCAACATCGAAAAGGTGCATAAAAGTGATGGGCTCAGTACTATAAAATGAGTCTATGACTTTGGTTTCAAAGCATCACAATTAGAAACACTTTAAGCTTGATGTACTAGCTTTAGTTAAATTCCTTAAAACATGTGAGTGGTATAAAGATTTGGGAGTGTGTTTTTGTAATTGGGATCTGGAAGAGAATTCTGTGTGATTGTAACAATTTTTCACATAGTGGAATTTCTTTCTGTTCATGGGTTTTCCTCCGAGTTTGGAGTTTTTGCATGTAAATTCTTGTGTTTCTTATTTTGTTGTTTTCTTTTTAATTTCCCAGTTATTTCTACTTATTCATGCAGTAGTAGTGGGAGATTTTTTCCCAACATTATTTTCTTTTCTTTTTCGGTTAATATCCAAATACAAAATCTTTAAATACATTAATTTCAAATCTTTCTCATTCCAAACGAGACAAAAGATTTAAAATTATTTTTCGATTTTTAAATGGTAAGATTTAAAATCATTTCTTAAACACTTTCTGGTTCCAATAAAAAGGTTAATGAACTCTAATTATTGTAAGCCCATTCTGATTCAATTTATAGTTTTCCTTCCATCTTTCATGGTAGGTAAAAATGGTTTATTGTGAGGTTAGTTATTGTAGCGTTTGAGTATTGCATCTTTTCTTTTATTAAGACTCATATTTATTTAAACTTCGTTTGATAATTATTGTTTTTTGTTTTTTGTTTTTAAAAATTAAGCCTAAAAACACTACATCCACCAATGAGTTTTTATGTTTTCTTATATATTTTGTACCTATGATTTCAAAAACTAAACTAAGTTTTGAAAACTAAAAAAAAATAACTTTCAAAAACTTGTTTTTATTGTTGAAATTTTGGCTAGAAACTTAAATGGTACCTCAAGAAAGATAAAACTATTAATTGTAGAGAAGATGAAGAGAAATTGTGAAAAAACAAGCATAATTTTCAAAAACTAAAAACTAAAAACCAAATGGTTATCAAACGGAGACTTAGTCTTTAGTTTTTGGTTTTTAAAAATTATGCTTATTTTTTTCATCATTTCCCTTCATCTTCTCTACAATAATTTTCATTTTCGTGAGGAACCATTTATACTGTAACCAATTCCAAAAATAAAAATATGTTTTTGAAAACTACTTTATTTATGTTCTCAAAACTTAGTTTGATTTTTGAAAACATAGGTAAGAATTGGATAAGAAAGCATAGAACCCCCACAATATTTTTAGGCTTAATTTTTTAAAACTAAAAATCAAATAGTTATCAAATAAGATCTTAGTTTTTTTTTTTTATAATCTTAAATACAAATATATGAATAGAATTAACTACAAACACAGAATAAAATTATAGTTAAAAGCTTGGTTTTTCTTTTTTCAAATACACGAATTAAATAGGTTTAATGTTTAAAGTTTATATCTAAATTTATAACTTTACATTTATAAGACAAGAAATGCATACATTGTCCTAAGGTTTAAAATGTCAGTGTTGGCAGAAGTATCGATGTCTTAATTTTATAGAAATGTCGATAGATTATCGATGTCAAAAATAATTTTTAAAAAAATACATAAATTAGTAAATAAACACGTAACACTTTTTTTAATGGACTAAAGGACTTATTACTAATATATTGTTTACGTTAATAATTTTTTGTTGCAATTTTTTAGTGTTTCATTGATTTTCTTACAGTCTAACGAAGATGTAGATTCACTTCTTATATCGATGTCTAATCTATGAACATGTAAAAATGTCAATAGAGATTTAATACTATAGTCATATTCTAAAATTAAATCAAGAAAAAAGGAAAGTCTCCTTCCTAGAGAAAAAAGTTGTCATCCCTACTAAGGTAGTGTTGTGTTTCCCATGATTATGTTTTACATGTCCCCTATGAGTTGACAAGTCTTTAACAAACTATTGCCAACCACTTTGGTATTTTTGTAGCATTGAAATTAATTTTCATGTAATACTATTTATGATCATGAGTTGACAAGTCTCTTTGCATGAGTTGTTGCAACCATAACTTCATGTGGCATTATTTAGTAAAGGTCATTTATTGTCACTATTCAAAGGTACAATCTAACATTGTCTATGCATGGATTAAATAATGTATTTCGGTATTTGATCTCACCATAATTCAATGGTTCAAAATATTATTAATAATAGGACAAAATACCTTTTTGGTTTTAATTCTATTTTGATTACTCAGTTTTCAAACTCAACAAATTTACCCTAGAGCTTTGCATTTAATTATACTTTTAGTCCTTTCATCCAAATTTTCATTTAATACTAACAAACGGATGTAGCACTTATTTTTTTATTTTAAAAAATATAGTTTTATTATTTTGTTATTTTTTAATCAAAAACATTTTATTTTTATTTTCTCTTTCTCTTTCTCCCTGTCTTCTTTAATCTTTTCCGTCTTCTTCAATTTTCTTCTTCAATCTTGAATCTCTGGTGATGACTTCAACAATAGCTTCAATCTTCAATTTCACGAATTTAGGGATTTTTTTTGTTGGTTCTTCGAGCTCAATCGAAGAGTGGGAGAGAACTAGAGAAGATTTTGGAGATTTTGGACTTCGATTTACTCAAAGAGACTGAATCCTTGGTGAGTTTAATTGAAGAAACTAGGGGTGTACATAAGCCGGGTTGGGTTGGGTTGATGGAGATTTTTGGACCAACCCGAAAATTCGGGTTGGTCATTCCTTCAACCCAACCAACCCTATTCATGAGAGTAACCCAACCCAAGATTTTCGAGTTGGGTTGGGTTGGGTTACCGGGTTAACTTTTTTATTTTTTTAAATTATTTAAAATATTTTTTTTCTTGAATTAATAACTAAAATCACATAAAATTCAAATATCAAACTTCAAAATTCATAACATCTTAACATTTTGTTAGAAGTCTAGAAGAAAACATAAGAAATTGACAAATAATTCATTTATAAGTATATATTTAATTAAAATAAAATTAAAAAATATAAACTTTGGGTTAGGTTGGGTCAACCCGAGCCTAAAAGGCCCAACCCGGGAACCGACCCAAACTTTTCGGTTCTCCAAACTTCTAACCCAATCCAAACCGAAAAAAAATCTAACCCTACCCAACCCTTACAGTTTGGATTGGGTAGTCCGGGTTGGTCGGGTTACCGGGTTACTTGTACACCCCTAGAAGAAACTAACCTCACCATTTGTCATATCTACGCGCGGAGGGTAGATTTAATCGAAAAAAGGATTTGTGCATGAAGGGTTGGTTTAAAGGAAAAACCAGAGCCTCATTTTTGGTGGATTTAATCATAAAAACTACAAAACCACGAAGCAACTTCAGTGACTCTGGTGAATCAGCGTGCGACTCTATCGAGCGGCGGCAAGCAACATTTAGAGAGGGAGAAAAAAGAAAAAAAAAATCCAAACACCTATCTAGTTCACCAAATTTCGAGATCTTTAATTTGTTGAAAGTTGAATGAAAAGGAATTTGGAGAGAAGAATGAAAACTCTGTGCAACAATAGAATCTTTCATACTTTGGTGTTTTTTAGTTTTAGTTTTATTTAGTTTTATTTGGTTGAGAACTACTATATTTTTTTAATAAAAAATGAGTGTCACATCAGCATTTTGTTAGTATTAAATGGAAATTTAGATGGGATGACTAAAAGTATAACTAAATGCAAACCTCGTATAAATTTGTTGAATTTACAAACTGAATGAACAAAAGCGAACTAAATGCAAAAATCAACAAGTATTTTGCTCTTAATAATATATTTTAAAGATTATAAGTTTGAATCCTTTGTGGTCTTGAAATCTCATCGAAAAAGAATGTAGTATTTTAATATACTACATAGCAAATAATTGCAAATAATTGATTGAAATTGCAAACCATTTTTCAACCATAGAGAGATGGAGGAAAGGTGGGAGCGGGAGAAAAAAAAAATAAAACGGTTCAATGTTTCAATTATTGAATTTTGATTTATTTTTTCAATCAAAATTGATAAGGTACAAAACTTTCACTAGCAAGTCAACAAGAAAATAGCTCAACTGTCATCAAATCGTAATTTTACATCTAAAAGATGAAAGGTAAAATTCTAATAACTTCCATAGTTCAATGTGAGCATTTTAATATATTTTTTAATCGAGAATATAATATCTTAATCGATTATATTCTGCAATAATTAACATGCATTCTTTTTTAAAAAAAAAAATTGAAGATTCAAATCTCTACTGCTCACATTTTTTTTTTTGAATTCAACAACATTTGGGGATGAGTAGATTTGAACCTATGACCTCTTAATCATAAGCCCATCGCTCATATTTATTGTACTAAAAAATGGATAATATAATATCTTAATCAATTATATTCTGCAATAATTAACATGTATTCTTTTTTTTTTAAATTGAAGGTTCAAATCTGCATTACTCACATTTTTGTTTCGAGTTCAACAATATTTGGGGTGAGTGGATTTGAACCTATGACTTCTTGGTCATAAGTCCACTGCTCACATTTGTTGTACTAAAAAAAATATATTCAAATTATAAATAGAACAACTTTCATTTTTCTAATGTCAATTGTTGTTTTCTAAATTATGTTAATTCACATTTTTAATGTTAATTATTTTTTCTTCTATTGCAATTTTATTAACCCACACACTTTCCCTGATTTAATGCACTTGACAGCATATAATTTATTGAAATCACAAACAAATCATGACAATATTAAAATTACATGAAAACCATCCTAAACAAATACAAATAAATTATCAATCATTTATTTGTTGTACTAATTATTTTTTTTAGTACAACAAATGATATCTCAGTTGAGTTGTTTTGATTTTAACTTTGTTTATTATATCTATTATATCTTTAATATTATATATGTGAATTTTCAAATGAATCTTAACTAATAAATGCTATATTTTATTTTATTTTATTAAAAAACTTTACTTTTAAATTTAATAGTAATTAGTTTCTTTTAACGCTTTACCTTAAGTTGGGTAACATATAACATAATCGATAAATTAACATAAAATTTGATTGAAGTATAAACTATAATGATTAATTGAAGTGTATTCTACTTTTATTTTCCAATAATTGCAATTATTATTTATATTATAATATCTACAATATAAAACCAACCAATATTTGGAGTTGACTCCACCCCTAAGCAACAACTAGAATCATTCCATTGTGACGTCCATGGTTCAATATGACTAAAAAAAATGGGCCAATTATTTTTAATTAACTAAAAAACTGTGGCAATTCTTTTAACATTATTAAATTAATGGAAGAAATTAAAATTTGTATTTTGAACATGCATCAAGCAATAATTGAGAGAACAACACACTGCCATTAGAGTCCCATAAATAAAACGAAGCTTGAGAATGTTTTAATAAACAAGATTAATTCTCAAGCCTCGTCCGATAATTATTTGGATTCTATTTGATTATCATTTATTTATTTTTTTTAATTAAGCTTGTTTTCACCCAATTTCTCTACAGTTTCATCTTCTTTAAGGAAATCTTTAAAGTTGTTTCAAAAAAAAAAAGAAAATCTTTAAAGTTTTAGCCAAGTTTTTTAAAATTATGCTTATATATATATTACTTCTCCGATGGGTTTTCATGTTTTCTTATTTACTTTTTACATATATTTTCAAAAACCAAGACAAGTTTTGAAAACTAAAAAAGTAAGCCTCGTTTGATAACCATTTTGTTTTTTAATTTTTTATTTTTGAAAATTAAGCCTAAAAATACTACTTCCACTTGTGAATTTCATTTTCTTATCTACTTCTTACATGTTTTAAAAAATCAAGCTAAGTTTTTTAAAATTTAAAGAAAAAATTCAAAAACTTGTTTTTGTTATGGAAATTGGCTAAATATAACTCAAATGGTTCCTAACAGAAAATGGAAATCAAGCTAGAGATGATGAAGAGAACTGGTAAAAAAAAAAAATACTTTTTAAAAACCTAATGGTTATTAAACAGGGTGTAATTTTTAAAAAGTTATTTTTGTTTTTGGATTTTGCCTAGAAACTCAAGTATTTTCTTAAGAAAGATGAAAACCATGGTAGAGAAATTGTGAGAAAACAAACATAATTTTCAAAAACCAAAAACTAGCCCCGTTTGATAATCATTTTGTTTTTAGTTTTTAGTTTTTGAAAGTTAAGCTTATTTTCACCTAATTTCTTAACATTAGAGACCATCTCCCTTAAGTAAGCATTTGAACTCTTAGCCAAATTCTAAAAACAAAATTAAGTTTTTGAAAACTACTTTTTTAAGTTTTTAAAAGGTAGCTTGTTTTTAAAAACATAGGAACAAAGTAGATAAGAAGACATATACACTCATGGGTAGAAATAGTATTTTTAGGTTTAAATTTCAAAAACTAAAAACCAAAAACAAAATGGTTATCAAACTGGCCCTAAATGGTTATCAAACATGGCCTTGGTTTTCAAAACATGACTTGATTTTTGAAAATGCATGTAAAAAGTAGATATCAAAGCAAGAAAACCCATAGGTGGGAGTAGTATTTATAGGATTTATTTTCAAAAAACCAAATGGTTATAAAATGGGACCTTGTTTTTTATTTTAGTTTTTTAATATTAAGACTATAAATACTACTTCCATCTATGAATTTCCATATTGTTTTATTCACTTTTTACCTACATTTTCAAACCAGACCAAGTTTTGAAAACAAGAAAAATAGTTTTCAAAAACTTGTTTTTGTTTTTAAATTTTGACTAGAAATTCAGATGTTTCCTTAAAAAAAATTGAGACCATTGCCAAACAATATCAAAAATCAAATGGTTGTCCACACTTTAATTTTTAGTTTTTGGAAACTAAACTTCATTATAAATTGTCGGTCATTATACCCTATAATGACATGTGTATTGATGTCGTGCGTACTCATCATTAAAACCCTATAATGATGGGCAATGTCCGTCACTAAACCCCAAAATTGTACTAGTAAGATTTATTTGTTTTATTAACTATTATTTACACGTGTTTGAAAATCTAGTTTAAATTTTAAAAATAAAAACTAAAAAAATAATTTTTAAACAAATATATATTTGAAATTTAGTTTAAAAAATTAATGAAAACCATGATAAAAAAGTTATGGAGAAAAAAACAAACCATTCTCAAATAGCAAAAGTTATCAAACAACCCTTTGTTTTTTACTATTTTGGGGTTTTTATTAAAAAAAAAAAAGACTAACTTTTTCCTTTTTTGGAGAAATAAATTAAATCCCATTTAAGTAAATAAAGAATAAATAATGATTTAAAGTATTTCAGTTGCTCATTGGTGCTAGTTTGTTACATTTTCAAGAGCTCATGAAAATCCAATTTACCAAAATATCTTTTAAAAGCCTATTAGCATTGATCATTCAATTTAATAATCATTTAACACTTTGGATATACAAAGAAGAGTGTATTTTGAACATGTTGGCTTCTGAATTCCCCTTGTAAGATTTACATTGGCAAGAGAATTACAGTGCCCAAACAGCCAAAACTACATGTCAATCAATGTCTCTCCTTTTCTCTTTTACTTGTGTCTTCACTTCAACTACACTAAATAAATAAATTGAAAACTAAAACTAGCTTCTTCAACAACAACAATCATCATAGAAAAATGACCTCTTCCCGTTTTCGCACTCGTCGGGAGACCTTGTGAGACGATCGAAACGCCAGGCTCTACGAGACAACAAGAGTTTTTTCTTTTTATTGAGCGCTTCATTCATAGCTTCGATCTCTTATGACACTTCTTGAAATTTCTGTACAAGATAATAAAATGGTTTGAGTTTGTCAAGCCAAGGGAAGAAAATTGAAGAATGGTATAGGAGGAGTTACATGTTGAGCTAAAAGGGGAAGCTAAATCCCGACTCGACACGTCGGTCCGCCCGTGCTTGCATACAATCCAATGGCTCCATGGCCAGAAGAGTACCTGAAAATTGATATACAAATCTCATTATCTGCAAGAAATGATAGTTCAGAATATCAGAGGACTCAAAGGCAAGAAGAAAAAAGGGGCCTACTGGCAGTTGAAAGATTTGAAGGGTGCGCCGAGATTCGATGTCGAAATGAAGGATGAAGCTGCAGAATGATTGTCAGTTGAGGTATCCGATTCGTCGGCCTCGATGCCACTTGGCGTGTACGAGGCAGTGGCGAAGGGACTGTCAGGGAGATTATGCTCCAAACTGCAACAAAACAAGAACAATCAAAACTGAAACTTAAACAGCCCTGACTTTGATCAGTTCAAATATGTCAATGAAGAACCTTATAGGCCCTTTTTCACTGATGTTTTTGAATTTAAAACTTGGTAACTAAAGAAGAACTAGGCCCATTAGTTAGATAACAATTCCGTCTTTTAAAATTGTGCTTGTTTTATAATCATTTCTTTAGTATAGTTTTTATCTTTCTTGAAGAAATGTTGCAATTATTAGCCAAATTTGAAAAACAAAAACAAGTTTTTAAAAACTATTTTTTAGTTTTCAAAATTTGACTCGGATTTTGAAAACATGTGTAAATGTAGATTGCAAAACAAAGAAACTCACAAGTGAAGTAGTGTTTGTAAACTTAATTCTCAAAAACCAGAAACCAAATAGTTATCAACAGAGTCTCAGATTGATTTTTTTTGTCCGGTTTTTAATTTTACAAAATGTCAATGAAGTTGCTAGCTTTGCCTTCAGGCTCATAGATTGCAATTTACAAGACCCAAAAAAAAAAAAAATTTAATGACAACTCTTTTAATTTGTTATTTCTCCCAAACTAATTTTCGAGTCAAATTTTGTATAAATATTTTAGAGAACCAGAAACAAAAAAAAAAAAATCAACGTATCCATTTCTTTTTTCTTTTATCAAAAAAGTGAACATAAGAACAAAAAAAATAGCAAACAAACACATTTTTGCTTCTCATCTAAAAAAAACAAGAAACGAGAATGTTACCAAATAGAACCAGTAGTACCTAGTTTCTTGCAAGTCGGTTTCCTTATCATTGCTACTATCACTATCAACTGTCGAATCTGAATTGTTCATCATCCGTGGCTCGACGCGAACCTCGGGCAAGCGGCTCGAGCCATTCTCTACAAACAACAAGACGATTTATCGAGATAGAACGAACATCGACTAGTGATAATCAAACACGTCTATGCAACAAAGAGAGAATGTACCTTGGAGAACTTGTGAGTTGGTTGGAATTGAATGGAAAAGAAGGGTTTGATTGAAGGGATTATTAGGAGAGTGAGTGGGGGAAGGAATTGGGCTGCAAGTTGGAAGAGGAGTGTGATGGTGATGAGGCTTTTTGACATCACCAAGTTGCAAACTCATTACTCTTAAAGCTTGAAGCTCAAGAGCTTGTTGCAAATCAGCTTGCTCCTCTAGTTTCCTCCTCCATAGCATGTCTTGAGTGTTGTAAAACATTCTTGCTCCTACATTGTAAAACAAGTTATGGAGGCGATTTTCCGAGACAATTACTTTCATAGCTCGCTCGTGATTGTGAATGTTACAACTCGAAAAACTTGAGCCTCGTTTAATGATGCTCTCACTTCCTATTATCTGTTTCTTGTTTTCGGTTTTTATAGAAACAAGTTGGATTGTGTTTCTTACTTTTGGTTTCTTAACTATTATATGAGATCTAAAAAGCACAGATACAAATACGAGACACAAATATGGCACGTCTTGGACACAGTGCAATGTTTAGGACACAAACATGAAAAGGATACATTTATTCACCTTTTTTGAAATATAAGTTTATGCATTTATATGCTTAAATAAATGAGTTTGATGGATTTCATTCTTAAAACTTATTATTTTTGTCCTATGTTATTATGTCTACTTAGTATACTTAATAGGTGTTTGATACGTATCTGACAAATATTAGACCTATATTGACTTTGTACAACTAGTGTTTGACACATATCTATTGCAATAACAAGTGTCTTAATACGTGTCCAACAAGTATTGGAGGCGTCCAAGTGTCCTACACGTGTCAGGAACAAACAAGCTAGTCAAACTAAAGTGTTTGTGCTTCTTATTACGAGACAATATATAACCCTATAACATTTGATTGCATAATCAAATTCATTAAAGTTTTCGTCCTTAAGAAATGAAGCGATCCTAACATGACAAACAAAACAAAAGGTCAAGAACATTAGTAAATGGACCCTTAAACTCAAGATCTTCAAATACGTTCGAGTTTACAACATGGCTGTTAAGCGTTCGATTTCATAACTTCGTCCTTTTAATCATTGGGATGTGCATTGTGTAACAATTTCTAATCCTTAGAAGTTGTAATAAACAAAATAATATTGAGATAGAATTGGTTGCTTACCAAGATGGAGATCATGAAGATCTCTAGAATCAAGACCACTAGGAGTACCACAAGGTGAAGAGAAATCTCCCCTTTCCATTTGTTGTTGTTTCCTAATCATAGTTTCAATATAAGATTTCAAATTAGCCATGGAAAAAGGATTTAAAAATGAAAAACAGAGCAAGCTAATCAATTTTAGGAATCAAAACAAAATAAACATGAAAGCATTGTTGGGGCCAAAAGCAATTTAGTCATGACCATCATATATGGGAGTGATTCAAAAGTGCTTTACAAAAAGACAAAAGCACTCAAAGTGCTTAGTGAGAAAGTACATTTAGAGTTGTTATTTCTCATGCTTGATAAGGGAGTGCTTAAATGACAATGATAAGAGTGAAAAACCAAACATCATAGTGATTTGTCATTAAGTCAAAAGTGAGCATAATTCAACAGTTAATGTTGATGAACTAAAAAAACATAAGATAAAATAGTGATTTGTCATTAAGCACATTGTACTAAAATGCTTATGGTCAAAGTACTCTTACTAAAATCACTTATTTAAAGGTGTCTCTAGAGCACTTTTAAAATAAGTATTTTGATTAGAAGTACTTACGCAAAAATCATCAAACAACAAATCACTTTCATGTTTGCTAGCTATCACTTTGGGGCCGAGAAAGCACTCTACACGTGTGCTTCCTCACGAAGCACTTTCAAGTGTTTTGAACTTTTTCAAAAAGCAGTAATAAATGACCTCAAAACATGATATTGATTTAGCCGAGGAAGTAGTTATGGTCATGGTAAAAATGAAAATAGGATAAGGAAAGAAGAGAACCTGAATTTATCAGGGACTTTGCCCTTCTCCTTGTAAGGCTTAACCAGAACACGAGAATCACAAACAAAATGAGGATTTCCCTTAGCCAGGATAAGCTTAACCGTGTCCGCGTACACGAAAGTCACGAAACCAAACATCCTCTTTTGCTGATATGGGATTCTCACGTCCTGAACTGGTCCATAAATGCTGCATAATCACACAAGACTTTTATTTTAAATCTTCTGATTTGAATTTTTTTTCGGGTTTGAAGTGAGAAATATTTGAAATGAATATAAATACATTTCTTTGTTTGAATATTCATCCCAATGAAAAACAAACTAAAAAGTTTAGGCCCCATTTGATAATAATTTTGGTCTCGTTTGATAACCATTTTATTTTTCATTTTTGGTTTTCGAAAATTGTACTTGTTTTCTCACCATTTCGCTACAGGAGTTTTCATCTTCCCTTCCCATCTTTCTTAAGAAAAAACTTGAATTCTTAGCTAAATTTCAAAAATAAAAATAAATTTTTAGAAACTACTTTTTTTAGTTTTCAAAACTTCGCTTGTTTTTTTAAAACACATCTAAAAACTAGATAAGACAACATGAAAAATTAAGGGTGGAAGTAGTATTTATAGGTATAATTTTTAAAAACTAAACACCAAAAATCAAAAGGTTATCAAACGGAGCCTTAGTTTTTGGTTTTCGAAAATTTTTCTTGTTTTCCCACTATCTTCTTACTGTGGTTTTCATCTTTTTTAAGGAAACATTTGAATTCTAAGCCAATTTATTTTTTAAAAAAAAAAAGGTTTTAGAAGTTGGTTTGGATTTTGAAACATGTTTAAAAAGTAAATAACAAAACAAAAGAACTCAGGTGGAAAGGGTGTTTGTAAACTTAATTTTCAAAAACCAAACGGTTTTCTAACCAAGCTTTTGTTTTTAGTTTTCTATTTTTCAAAATTATATTAGTTTCCTCACAATTTCATTACTGTTGTTTTTACATTTTTTAAACACAAGTTTGAATTCTTAGCCAAATTTCAAAAACAAAAACAAGATTTTAAAAACTATGGCCTCATTCGATAACCATTGGAATTGTTGTTTTTAGTTATTGAAAATTAAGCTTTTAAACACTACATCCACCTATGAGTTTATTTGTTTTGTTATCTACTTTTTTCAAATGTTTTCAAAATTTAAGGCCAAGTTTTGAAAACTCAAATATATACATTTAAAAACTTTTTTTGAAAATTGGCTAAGAATTCAAATGCTTCTTGAGAAAGATAACCATCGTAAGAAAATAAACAAAATTTTCAAAAACCAAATGTTATCAAACAAACCTACTTTGTTTTTAGTTTTCAAAACATGAATTTAAAAATATTTTCATAACAAAAAAAAAAAAGTGAAAGTAGCATGTATAAGCATAATTTTCAAAAACTAAAGGGTTGTAGACCTAACATAAATTAATAGAAAATTAAAACATGAGAGAATTAAAGAAGTAATTTATTACCTTAAAAACACGATTATTATTTTTTTTAAATGGTAATATTTAATATTGAAAACAAAACCAAAATTGTTTTGAAATCATTGTCCTTTCCCAGCAAAGACCAAAAACTTGAGTTTTCAGACCAGTCTAATGATTACAAGAAACCAAAATTCATTAATTACAAAGCTACAAAATTAGCACCTGAAATATTTGGACACATCTTCCTCTTTGAAACTGCTGTCTGCTGGAAATGTCAAGTAAATTTGTCTGGCCGCCGGATTCCCCATTCCTCCGCCGGAAAATTCGGTTCTTTCCAGCCGGAATCTTCCTGAGTTGCTTGATTCCTCCGCCATGGATAAACCCACCGCCGCTCTGCATACATTTTCACCACAAAGAAGATCAGCCATAATTTTTTTTTTAAAATTAAGCCTATAAATATACTTATGATTTTTCATGTTTTCTTATCCACTTTAAAGATTATTTCCAAAAAACAAGCCAAGTTTTGGAAACAAAAAAAATAGGTCGATAACCTTTTGGTTTTTAGTTTTTTCTTTTTGAAAATTAAGCCTAAAAATAATACTTCTACCTATGACTTTCTATGTTTTCTTATCTATTTTGTACTTATGTTTTCAAAAGTCAAGCTAAGTTTTAAAAACTAAAAAAAGTAATTTTCAAAAACTTGTTTTTGTTTTTGAAATTTGGCTAGAAACTTAATGATTTCTCGAGAAAGATGGGGATCAATGTAGAGAAAATGAAGAGAAATTGTGAACAAACAAGCATAATTTTCATAAACCAAAAACTAAATGATTATCAAACGGGACCATAGTTTTCAAAAACTTATTTTTGTTTTTATAATTTTGTTAAGAATTTAAGTGTTTTTTTTAAGAAAATGGAAACTATTATAGAGAAGACGTAAATCATTGTAGAGAAATGGTGAGAAAACCATAACAATTTCAAAAAATAAAAAAACAAAAAACCAAAAAATACTACTTCTACCAATGAGTTTATATCTTTTCTTATCTACTTTGTACCTATGTTTTAAAAAACCAAGCCAATTTTTAAAAACTAAAAAAAGTATCTTTCAAAAACTTGACTTTGTTTATAGAATTTGACTAAGAGTTAAATGCTTACTTAAGGGAGATGATCGCTATTGTAGAGAAATTAGGTGAAAATAAGCTTAACTATCAAAAATTAAAAACCAAAAACAAAATAGTTATCAAACGGGTCCCAAATGATTATCAAATGTGGCCTCAATTTTTAGTCCATTATTTTTCAATTTAGTTTGTGTGATTGTAATTTTTTTTACATTTGGTTAAACCTCTCAAAATGTCTTTGCTACACGATAGAGACAATGAAGCTATGATATATTATTACAAATGAGTGAATTTTATTTAGAATATAGTATTACAAATGTAGGAGTGAGAATTCAATTGGACTTTACTCGTGCTTAGGTTGTTTTTTAGTTCAAGGTAAGGATTCATCCCTCTTCCCTTCTGATCCAAGATATATATCTTAATTAGTTAAGATGTACTCAGGTTGACATGTTCATACTTAGGTTGGCAAAAGTTAAAAAACATTTTTGATCCCGCAACCTTAAATAACAATGGAATCTAAACATTTCATCATATAGCAAGTTGCTCTTTGTATTTATACATTTATAACAATTTAGAATGCAACAATTTAGCTCCGTCATCATTTGGTTGTTGGTTCTTATTTTTTAAAGTTGTGTTTCTTTTCTCAAAATTTTGTAGTCATTTTCCTGCGAATGAGTTTGAAAACATTTGAACTCTTAGTTAAGTTTCAAAAAATAAAAATAAATTTTTGAAAACATCTTTTTTGTTTCAAATTAGAAAAGAACATGTCTATAGGCTTGATTTTCAAAAATTAAATAGATATTAACTAGGACGTTAATTCCTAAAATTTAAAATATTTAATGTTTTAGTCCAAAAATCTCATCAAAATGAAGTATCGATTTTAATTTCGCTATCATTTAAGTAGGTGTAATTGATCTAAAAAAAATCAACCACTAAACCAAAAGAATTGGTTAGATACCTTCGCATTTCGTTTTGCTGCTGATGAAGAAGCAAATCAGAAGCCGCCGTCGGCGAATAGGGAAAAAAGTTACAGTTATTGCCAACAGAACCCACTCCCAATCTCTGCTGCAGACCCGATTTTGATCGGAGAAGAAGAACATCATTACACTGCTCCACCATCTCCGCTCTTCCACCGCCGCCGTCCGCCGTCAACCCCAACTCACCGCCGCCAGAGTGAAAAAACCTGCACCCACTTCCATTCTTACAAAACCCTCTCGCGTAATACAAACACGGCCGCCATCCGAGCCCCAACCCCGCCTCGTCGGCCCAATTCCCGCCGCCGTACAGCAGGTCGCCGTCGGTCGAACTGGCCGGAAAATCCGCCGGAAGAGAGTAAAAGAAATCTGGGTTTTCATTTACAGAGCTGTCGGTGAGGAAAGAGAGGTGATCTTGAATCTGAAACTCATCAACAAAATCAGCTCCTCCAATTCCACCATTGTTGTTGAAAAGGGGCTTGGAATTGTTACTGTTGGGAGTGATGAGAAATTCATCTGGGTGGTGGTTTGAAAAGGGGTGAGTTTGATTTGGAATTGGAATTGGAATTGACAGAGATGGGAGATTGATTCTAGACCTTAAAGAAGAAGAAGAAGAACAACAAGAAGAAGAAGAAGAAGGGTTCAAGTTCAATTCAGTTTTGGCCTTGAGAATCATGGAATGGATTAAAGCTTCAGGGCCAAAAGCTAATCTGATCATTTCCTTTTCACCATGGTCTTGGAGAAGGAGGAGGCCCATGATTTTTGAGGCATTTTCAGGGTCTAGATTTTGAACCCTTGAGAACACAATTCTTGTTGCTTCATAATCATCCATCATCAGCTGAAAAATCAAAAAACAAAAAACAAAAAACAAAAACAAGGGTGTTTCAGCATTAAGTTTCAAACCCACCAAGACCTCATTAAAACAACCAAAAAGCAAAAAAAAGAAAAAGATAAAATTTTCTCTTCCAACCAAACAGAAAAGAAAGATTCACTTTTGACGAGTGGAGACATACATGGATTTTCCTTTCACTCACTTTTTTCTTTCTCTGCAAACCCAAGAAAGAGAAAAGAGAACAAAAAAAAAAGAAAAAAGAAAAAAAAGGGCATGGAAAAAGAGAATGAAGAGAACAAAATCGAAAAAACCCAGAAGAAACCATGCATTGAAGTTGAATTTCAGCCATGAAAGAGAAAATTACAGAGGAAAAACAGAGAAGAAAGGAAGTACCGGAAAGGGGAAAAGGGGAAGAGGAGGAAGAGAAATCAGAGGGAGAGAGAAGAATCGCCATTGAAGAGGAGCTTCATTTGGTTGGTGATGGGTACAATAATGGGAGTCAATTGAAAGTGAAGAAGAAGAGGAGGAAGATAAGGAAGATGAAGAAGAAGGAGGAGGGATAATCAGAGTAATGGCACTGTGATTTTATTGGGGCCCGAGCTAGTGGGCATGGCGAGCAGAAGCGCTTTCTCACACAACAGTAACTTTTTTTTTTTTTTTTTTAATTTTTGAAGCTTCCCCCATGCCCATGTGAAACAAGGATTGGTAAAAGTGAAGGCCACACAGAGAAGTGGTTTTGGCTGTGTGGGATAGGACAGGGAAAGCTGAGTAAGAGTCTTGTTTTTTTCTTTTTTCTTTTTTTTTTGGTGTGTTAAATAATAAGTTTATAACTTGGTCCATTGATATCCTTTTCTCTCGGACATTTAAAGCACCGTATCGGGTTTGAATAATTTTATGATTTAAACCCAAGATGTTATTAAGAATATTGTGTTTAAAATTTAATGCTTTTGAAACAAAATCTTACCTTATTGAGTTTGAAACAAAATTCTATGATTTTGATTCTAAAAATTATTCTCTAAAAGACTCGGTAAATTTGTAAAAAAAAAAAAAAAGATTGACTTTGGTGGTGTGAACTTTGAAGTGAAATCTAATTTACATGTTGTCGTTGTTTTTGTATTTCGAATTTGTTTGTCAAAACAAGTGGTGAAAATATAGAATATTTTAACTTTGTGTGCTCTTTTTTTATGATTAAATCTCTTGTTTTCAAATTATTGTTTTTAGATCACCAGCTTGTAATGGTCTGATTTTGTTTTTTGAATTTTTAGATCCCTTTGAATAATTATTTGATTTTTTGTTTTTAGTTTTTGAAAATTAAGCTTATATATATTACTTCAACCTTTTTTTTTAAAGATTTCAAAAACTTTTTTTAAAAACAAAAGTAACTAGTTTTTGTTTTTTGAATTTAGCTAATGAATTAAATGTTTTCCTTGTGAAAAAATGAAACTCATGGTAAGAAAGATGAGAAAACAAGCACAATTTTCAAACACCAAAAATTCAAATTCATATAGTAATCCAATGGAATGTAAGCGTGTCGCACAAGTATCAAATTAACGAAGTTTGATTTTTGAGTTCAACAAACATATGTGACAAATCAAACTTTTTTTTTGTTTTAATTCAACAATGTGTAGGCGACGAAAATTTGAATCTTTAATCTTTTAGTCATTGATATAACATCGTACTTAGATGAGTTGCGATCAAATTGACAAAAGATCAAACTTTCGATCTTATAGAAGATATTAATTGTGTTATTTATTAAAGTATACTTAAATATAATAGAAAATTTTTAGTACTATGAGTATGAAAAAAAATTTTAATACTCTCATTTATTGCTTGTCAAATCAGCAATCCTTTAAAAATTATGTAGGTTCATCAAAAATTATATAGAATCTACTAATATTTTTTTTTTAGTACATAATCTACTATTATTAAAATATAGTATGAATATAATAAATATGGTAGTAGAAATTCTAAATTTAATCGACACAAAACAGTAAATAAACAGAAATTTAAAAGTGGTAAAAATAGTCCAACAGATAAACATAAAAGTCCAATGTTCAAAATTGTAATTTATTTATTTATTTATTTATTTAGCTTTTGAGTATTTTGAGAGTGAATTTTCAGAAATCAGAAATTCAGATCCGTGGTTCCAATACAAGATGGTGCACGTTGAGTTGCCCCCAATGTCTGACACATATCCAATAAATATCGCTCTTTAAAAGTGGTATTTCGAAATGATGTTTGAAAGTTGTTTTTCTAAATTTTTTTTAAAAAAATATTTTTTGGGGTTTTCCAATAAAGAAACACATGTTTGAAAAAAGTCATTTTTTAATTATTTTTTCAAAAATCCAACATGTATGATATAACTCCTTTTGAGTTAAAGTGTATTGGGAAAATAAATACAAATCAAAACATTTTGATGACATTTTCTTTAAAACTTTCTGTTTCTCGATAAACGAAAACCAAAATTTATTTTATAGTGATGTTTATCCATTTTATAATATCAAATTATATATTATATTCTAATTATAAAAGTTCAGATCTTTTTGTTTAATACAGTTCTCAGATTTTTCTTTTTTTTGTATGTTTAGTTTTTTTTTTTAACATGTTATGTTAGTATTTATAAAACAATTAAGGGAGAGAGGCATATATATATATATATATTTATTTATTTATTTTTGAAATAGGAGAGAGGAATGTATTGTGGATGAGTGAGAGTTATATAAAAAAATAGGACAGGGATTAATTATTGAGATAACTGATAAATTTGATAGAGGTAATATAAAAGAATTTTTTTCAATCTTTTTTTAGTAAAAAGAAAAGTTTTAGTAATTCTAAATACTGAACATGAATAAATGAATTTAAAAGAACTCAGTTCACTTAAGAAAAATTTATAGTATTTAAGTTAATGGTATGGAAACACTAATGTCTCGAGGTTTATATTAATTAAATATTTCCTCGGTTATTTAAAAAAAAAAATTAATTTTATATTGTTATTTTATTTCATTCAATTAAATTGGTGTAATTTTCTAATTTGCATTTTAGAAATAACCGTTCTAAGAGAAATAATAGTTTAACAAATAAATAAATAACCTCTATTAGAGGTGCCATCCCTCATACTTTGGTTGTGAAAGTTTTTTTTTTTTTTTTTTTTGAGAAATGGTTGTGAGAGTTCTATTAAGCTAATATTGTGTTTTGAAAATATGCATTGGTCAGTGAAGCACTTGTTTTAAAAGCATTTTTAAGAAAAAAAAAAAAAAGGAGTTCAGCCTTTTAAGTGTTTTTTAAAAAATCTATTTTTATAATTTTTTAAATCACTTTTTAAGTCAAAGATACTTTACTTTTTACCAGTAGTAAACGGTTTAACTAAACACTATCAATTAAAAAATTATTTTTTTATTATTCATAAGTACTTTAAAAGACATACTACAAACACACACTAACCGCTCGAAAACTTTTTTAAAAAAAATAAAAGCTAGAGAAACTCATCGACTTGAATTTTAAGAGGTTGTGTTATGACATGAATAGACGATAAATAAACAATCAAACACGAAAAATTAACACACAAATTTACGTGATTCGTTGATGGTGTGTTAGCTACATCAATAAGCAGGGAGAAAATTGTTTTACTATCTTGAGGAGCAACAAAGTACCAAATACAAAGATATATATAAAGATAAGTGTTATAGGGTTTATATATAGCAACCATCTTAAACCCTAAACAGAATAAGTCTCCCGTCATTTGGAGTGATAGATAACTGATTCAAGGACATTTTTAGAAGAGGTTGCAATATAATATATTATTGTATCGTATCTTCTTAAGTTGGTGAGATTCTTAATGTAAAATGCACTTCAACAAAGAGAATTAAACAAGATCATTTAAAGCATAAAAAAATACAATTATTTTTTGCTTGAATTATATCATGGATGGTCATATGTATGCCTCCAAGAAGATTGCCCATGGATTATTATGGGGTACTTTGGAACACAAGTACAAAGTAAAGAAAGTTAAAGCTAAGAAATGTGTATTTGGTTGCTTCCTTGGCTACAAAATAGTGGGGACTAAAAGACTATGAGTAGACAAGTTGATGCATCTCAAGTAGTACTTTTGCATATAAATTTAATGTTGAGGGAAATAGTTTAAAAAGTGAATATTTACGCAAGTCGAAAAAATGATTCGGGTTCGAGGTTCGAGTGTTTGAAGGCGAATGTTTTTTTTACATAAATCTATTTGATTTGTGAATGCATATTGACCAGATGAGAACAAAATGAAAGCATTTAAATGTACGCTTTAAAAACACTAACGAGTTTCAGGTAAATTTTGTGAATGATAATGACATTACTTGAGATATAACTAATATGATAATTTATTGTACATTGGTGAACCTAATAAAATATAATACAAAAGAATGATAGATTAACCGTTAAATCATAAAATATGTTTGTTTAGACAAGTCATATTCATTGCATTATAACTAACAATGAGAATGAAAAAATATATAAATCAAAGCTTAAAAAAAAAATCAATGTTTATCCCTAAATAAGTATATCAATTTTCATTCTAAATTTTCCATTTATTGGACTAGACCATAAACTTAGATATTGTTGCATTTTTTACCTTATATTCATTTTTTTGCCAATTCACCCACAGGTCTTAACAAAAGTAATATAAAAATATCTGAAACCTAATTAATTTCAATAAAATCTAGTTTTTGCACAAAAATAAGTTTGGTTGATACACAAATGGACCATTAAGTTTTCGATAACAATTTTATTTTTAGTTTTCTATTTTTGAAATTTATGTTTATTTTTTCCTCATAATTTTTGTAAGGCAAAATTAATTTATACACTTCAACTGTGGGAGTTGTATAAATACAAATCCCAAAGTAATAACACTGCAATGAGGGCCTCAAAATATACCTCTCAGCCCTTCATCCCTAGGACGTAGGACTGGTCAAGCGGTACTATGTACTCTCACTTTGGTATACCCTCCTAAGAGGAGTACTTGGCAGCAGGTGGTGGGTTTTGGGGATGGTATGACTCGGCTCCCTGAACTCTAGCAACCAATACTCCCCACTGAGTTTTCCTATTTCGGGACTATATATGCAAGATGCAAATGCATGCAATGCTTAGGTGTTGTATCAATTAAACCCCTAAAATTTGATCAGTATATCAATTTACATATCATCAGTTAGATTTTGTTTCAAAAATGTTAATTTACATGTGTGCAAACTTATAATTATATCAATTAAACTTTTGAAGTTTTATAATTGAATCAATTTAGATTCTCTATCTCAAATAATGGACGATTTTCAAATAGAGCGTCTAGATTTTTTAAGAAGTCTACACATGTATGAGAATTGATGCATGAACGATTGTTAAATTAAGGGCTTAAATTGATTCATTTATAACATTTTAGGGATTTAATTGGTAGAACAATAAGTTCCCACATATATGAGCTAACTTTTTTCAAATGAAATCTGATGGAGTGTATAAATCGATATATATATGAAATTTCAGGTTTTAATTGATAAAATTATTAATTTGTGATTTTTTATTGATACAACTCCCTAAAGTTTAGGGATATAAATTAATTTTTACCTATTTCTTTACTATGGTTTTCACCTTTTTTATATAAACAATTAAATTCTCAAATTCAAAAAACACGTTCTTAAAACTATTTTTAGTTTTTAAATTTTGGCTTGATTTTGAAAATACTTTTAAAAAAAAGTAGATAAAAAAACAAAAAAAAACTCATAAATATAAGTAGTGTTTACCAGTTTAATTTTAAAAGACAAAAAATTAAGTCCGTTTGATAATCATTTGATTTTGAAAAATTATGTTTGTTTGTTTTTTTTTTTCACAATTTCTCTTAATCTCCTCTACAAAGATTTCCAAATTTCCCCAAGAACCATTTGAGTTTATGTAGTTTCCAACACTTACCTTGGTTTTTTAAAACATAGGTAAAATTAGATAAGAACACATATAAACCTATAGGTGAAAGTGGTATTTTTAGGCTTGATTTTCAAAAACCAAGAACAAAAAATAAAAAACATAATGGCTATCAAACCGACCCATAAAGTCCCATTTTATAACCATTTCATTTATGGATTTTGGTTTTTAAAAATTGTACTTGTTTTCCCCTTTGTTTTTCTATAATTCTCTACGATGATTGTAATCACTCTTAAGAAAACATTTGAATTCTTAGCCAAATTCTAAAAATAAAAACAAGTTTTGAAAACTAATTTTTCTAGTTTTCAAAAATTAGTTTTCAAAACTTGTGTTGATTTTTGAAAACATAGGTAAAAAATGGATAACAAACTAAGGAAATGAGTACAAGTAGTATTTATAAGTTTAATTTTCAAAAAATCAAAAACTAAAAACCCAAATAGTTATAAAAAATGGCCCAATTTTTTTTTTTTTTTTGAAAAATTAAGCCTATAAATACTAGCTACTTTCACCAATAAGCTTTCTTATTTTGTTATCTACACTTTAAATATATTTTTAAAATTCAAACTAAGTTTTGCCAAACTAAAAAAAGTACTTTTCAAAATATTGTTTTGTTTTTGGAGTTTAACTAGGAATTCAAGTGTTTTCTTAAGAATGATGAAATTTATTGTAGTGAATGATGAGAAAATAAGCATAATTTTTAAAAACCAAATGGTTATCAAACCATTTTACTTGAAAATCTATCATGTATAGTGCTCAAAATCTATCGAAACTCTCAAACTTCAAGAAAAACATATCAAATATCATTTTACTTGAAAATCTATCATGTATCGCTCAAAATCTATCCACCATATATATGTTTTATGATTTATTGAATACACATCTTAATACCTTTCTTTAGTGGTTATGGAGATTAAAAAAATATATATTCAAATGTAAAATCTGATACTTAAGAGTTGTTTGGCTCGCTATTTTGTAATAAGAAAGTTTGGGAATTAGAGAGCCTGAAAATCCTAAGTCGTAATCAGAAATTTTGGGAATCATGATTAATTTGTTTGGAGTGCATGCAACATTGAGTCTATCTAGTTTGTTGATACCTATATTTGGGGTGTTACGTTTAATTGGATATGTTTATGTTGTTTTTAATACATTTTTATGCTATTTTTTTAATTCCATTTTTTGTGACCTAATAATTTGTCTCTTAACTACATATTAATATTTTGACAAAATTTGTGTGAAAACTCGCATATCAATATTTAAAAGATTTTGTCTCAACCATATTCAAATTGGAATTATACTATATACAATTTGTATAACTCTAATCTACGTCATTCACTCCACTTATAGTAATGTCAATTTAAATGAGATATGAATAAGTTTAAAGTAAGAAGGGTATATTGTAATTAAAGTTTTGAGGTTTTAAAAGTATATTTACAGAGTAGTTTGACTGAAAGTTTAAACATGGAGAAATTAACTTTTGTTTCAAGTATTTTTTCTAAATCTTCATAAATTTGAGTAGGTGTCATAAGTTAAAGTAGTAGAAAAAAATTATATGGGTTATGGAAGAAGTGAAATTAGTATAAGAATTATATATAGAGGAAAACGTACATAGTTTTTATAATTTTAATTTGATTAAATTAAATTAAAATATTTTCTGTGTGTTATTTTTAAAATGACTAAATTAAAAAATAAAATAATATATACTTAACTTATTTTAATATAATTAAGGTCACGTTTATATCGTCACAATTACAATCCTCAAAATTTATTACGTTTAATTGTGTTTACCATCGTCTACAATTGTATTCACATTGTAGGACCCATCAACCCATCCACAATCAAATTCTGTTGTCCTATTGTGGCCAGAGGAGTCTGCAATAAGATTTTGATTGAGGAATACATGGGACTCACATGGGTCCATGTAGTTAGTGTTGTGCAAATTCCACGTCCTTCGTCTTAGTTCCACATCATGTCATTATCGTTACCGATTGTGATAAAGAATACCGATCATGTAACATCTATATCGGTATGGATATGAAATGATTATTAGTATTTTTTTCCCGAAAAATTACATTTGGCATGTCTTGAATAACATTAACCTGTTATCGATATCTATATATTTCATATTATACAACAAACCCAAACATTCACTATAAATGACATTTTTTTGTTGATTCCAATAATTTGCTAGCTAATTTATTTATTAATGACGTTAAGCTCGATTTTGATACAGTATAGTAAATGATCGACGGTTCGAAAATGTGTAGAAGAAGAGATGCGTGAATGTTGAAGTTTCACTTTTTTTTATTACTCCGAAGGGTATTGCGATAACATTACAATGCCCATTGCGGTTGAATATGTGAATTGAAGTACATCAATTGAAAATTTCCTTTGCGATATCGTCTATGCCCATCGATATCTATAGTGGGAAGGGCATCAATTGCGATTGTGAGCTCATCGAAGTAAACACATTCAAACGTAATGAATTTGGATTGTGATTGAAGGCCATTGTGATTATGTTCGAAATACGATTACGAGCCAATTTCTACCGTGTGTGGTAAAGACAACTTAAGTTCAAAATTAATATCATACATATACTTTTATTTTTTTATCTAATTTTTAAAATTAAATATTTTTTACTAAAACAATTTAAAATTAATTATTCTTTATTTTATTCTAATAAATTCAAGATAAAATACTATTTATTTTTTTAACATTGAATATTGTTAATTTAAAAATGAAATATAGGCTTAAAATTTAATATGTTAACTTAAAATTAAATGTTCTTTTTAAAATATTAATATAAGTAATATAAGTAGGTCGTCTAAAATATATTTTTCATATCTTAAAATTTAAAAATTATACATATTTTAAACTATTATTGATTGAATTAAATATAAATAAACAAGAAGAATAATTTTATTTAGATTATAATAGTATAACTCTACATTTTTTTTTATATATAAGTATAACTCTACATTTTAATTGAAGAAAAATTATATAATTGTAATTTTAAAAATCTTTTAATAAAGAAAGATGGATAGGGAGAAAGAAATTGTGAGACCAGTCATAATTATGAAAAAAAATAGAGAAAAAAGCGGTGGGACGGACCATAATTATTACAAAAATAGAGAAAAAGTGATAATCCCACTCACTTTTTATAATTTTAGTTCTCTTAGGTTTAGAGAATGTATTTATATGAAATTTGTTATTTGAATAATTGAACGAAAAATCTATCACCCAAATATAAACCAATCCAGCTCAATCCAAATCTATTTTCTAGACGACAATAAAAAAAACATTAATCTAATTTTTAAAAGAATTTTTTTTTGATGAAGCTACACCTTGATTGATTGGGAGGTGATGAACACGCGCCAATGCTGGATTTTTCTTTATTATTATTATTTTTTAATATAAAATTTGGATGTTTATTCATTGTCTCATAATTAGGATTTTCATGAGTGGAATGAGTCAATGGCTCCCCAATGAAAATATTCCAGTAGGTCCCACATCTATCACTCATTTTTCAAACATTTCAACATCCTAATCATTTTCTTTTTCTTTTCATAATTTAAGAGAGTATTTGCGAAAAATATATATTAATAAATTTAACTCAACTTCGTAGTATTAACCAAAGTAAATGAAAATATAAAATTACATTATACAAACTTCTCACCCACATACCAAAGTGATCAGTTATTCTATTTCTCATATTATCACATTTATACCCTTGATTATGAAATATGCAGTAGAAGTTAAAATTTTTCGTTTTTGGTTTTTAGTTTTTGAAAATTAAGTTTGTTTTCTTACCATTTTTCTGCAATGATTTTCCTCTCACTGAATGATGCATTTGAATTCTTAGTGTCTAATCATAAACACAAAAACAAATTTTTCAAACCTATTTTTTTTAGTTTTCAAAACATGATTTGATTTTTTAAAACATAAGTAAAAAGTATATATCAAAACAAGTAAATTTTTAGGTGTGAGTAGTATCTATAAGCTTAATTTTTCAAAAATAAAAAATAAAAACTAAATGGTTGTCAAACGGGACCTTAGTTTTTTGTTTTGATTTTTGTGTTTGTTTTCATCAATTTTCTATAATGAGATTTATATTTCTTAAGAAAACATTTGAATTCTTAACCAAATTCTAAGAACATAAACAATTTTTTGAAAACTATTTTTGTTTTAGTTTTCTATAAAGATGTCTTCGATCTATTATCTACCAGTTCGAAATCTAACTCAGTTTATTTTTTTGTACTTTGGGCCAATTGGGTCAACTATGTATTAGTGTTTAGAAGGGGTGTCTCATAAACTCCTATCCGAAATAATCTGGTTTTCTATAATTTTGTTCTCTTGTTTTTCAATTAATAAAATTACTCTCTCCATTTGTTCGTGGATGTAGCTAACACAACTTTAGTGAACCATGTAAATTATGTGTGTTAAATTTCTTTTTTGTGACTCTTCGCTTATCTACTGTTTTCGTTTTAACGTTTTCAAAACTTTACTTGATTTTCTAAAACATAGATAAAAAGTAGATAACAAAACAAGGAAACACATAGATTAAAGTAATATTTATATGCTTATTTTTAAAAACTAAATGTTTATCAAACAATACATAAATCATCATTAACTTAAGTATAACTTAACCATCTAAAGCATTAGACATATCCACCCCTACATTGTTGGTCTAGAAAACCATAAATGATTTGCAAATGAATGCAAATTTAAAAAGAAATGTTAAAATATCAATTTGGGCACTGTACATCGAGAATTGTTCTATTTTAATCCTTGTACTTTTAAAAATTCAAATATAGGCTATGCACTTTCAATAAGTCTTAAAATTAGTATTGTTAATTTTTTATTAAAAAAATAAAACTAGTCTCTATTAGTATTTCATCTATCAATCTGAAAATATATTAATATTATATCTTTTTTTAAATGAAAATTATTGTTACTATTTTACTAAATTCGATAAAAATTAACCTCAAACTACTAATAATGACTAATTTCAATAATGATTGGAAGTACAATAACTAAATTTGAATATTTAACAGTATCAATACATGGAAACTAATAAAGTGACATCAAACCAAAAAAGAAATTAATAAGGTGTAGGTAAACTATGATTTATTATGGTTTGAGACATAAAATATTTTTTAAAAATATTGATTACTTGATTAGTTTCTAAAACCTAGCTAAGAACATAAAACAATCTGAAGAATAAAAAGATAATAATAAAAGTAAAAATGTATACTTTTTTTGTTTTTTTGGATTACTCACTAATTAAAGTCCAAATTACAAACAAAAGCCCAATTAATTAGTGTGGGAACATTAATGTAGGCAAATGTCCCACCACCATATTTATGCTTCATTCTCTATACCCCATATTGTCCTTTTGGCCTTGTCCCACATTAAATAATTGCTTATATAATCATTGCCATCAAATTTAATTAAATTAAGATTCTATTTGGATTATAGAAATTTAATATAATAAAAAGTTATGGGAGATAGACATACAAGTGGGGAGAAGGTTCCTTTTTTAGCTTTGATTCCTTGTGGTTAAAGGAATGTAAAAAGAATAACTTAAAAAAAAAAATGCTATTTTTGCACAATAATTTTTATAATTATTTCAGTTTGGTATTTGCACTTTTTATATGTTTTACTTTTACTTTAGTCTCTAAATTTTAGATAAAAATCTATTTTTGTTGCTGTCCTCACTAAATTTTTTAGTAGATTTGACAAAAATGTCATTGGTGTGGACATTAAGTGAACCTATGTTATAAAGCCACGTGTATTGAATTTGATATTAAATTTGAGAGTACGTACTTAAAATCTTGAAACTACGTATTTAAAATCTTTGTAAGATACAATATAAAATTTTGACATCAAAGTAAAAATGAGTTTTTTATGAAAGGATGGAGACTAAGATAGAATATTTAAAATTGCATGATAGTAAGTAAGTATATTTAAGGTTGTACTAAAAAAAATAGATTTTTAAGGACTAATATATAGGATTCAACATTTATTTCAATGGATTTTTTTTTTTTAGCTCATGGTGTGGATTTTTATTACTGGTAATTTATCGTTTAATATAAATATTTTACAATTGATCATTATTACTTTATTTAATTTTGAGAAGTCAGTCTAAAAATAAGTCATTGGATAATGCACTCATTTTAATTGTCATTATTGTTTGATTCTCACTCCCACAGTTATTGAATTTCAAAATAAAAGTATAATTTTAAGGGACATGTATTCTTCGAATCATAGTACTATAATGAAATACAACGTCAATCATCTGTTATCAATTTTGAAAAATGATAAGAAAAAATGGTTCAACCATCTTATTTTGATTTCTCGGACCAAATAGATTCATGAATGATGAATTAGGATCTTAATACATATAGATATATATAAACGGTCCAATGGGAGTAAAAAATTTTAAGAGCGTTCCATGTATGGGTTATATATTAATCAATATCGATTGATTCATCAAATGTTATTACTGAAAAAAGATTTGCGTTAATTATGTTCTTTCTAAAAAAACAACTAATTTAAAGATAGACATTTTAATACTTGACTTCTAAGAAAAATTACAAAGTCCTTACTATTAAACTATGCTTAAGTTAGCATGTCAATTATGTTTTTAAATTTTAACGCTCTTGTTAAAATTTCGACTACATGTATTTTATCTTAATTATTTTGTTTTTTTTTTATCAACTTGATCCACTAAGAATTCTCCTTTTATATCTTCTAGTTTTTAATGATGTTCTTTTCTTAAAATCTTAGTCAAAATTTAAAGGATCATTTGAAAAAACAACTTTTCCCCTTTTAGAATGAAAATGTAGGGAAAAAAAAGCTAAGGTGATTTGTTTTTTCCTACTTTGTTCTGTTCACACATGTGATATATATATATATAGGGAAAAAAAAAATAATAGTGATTTCAATTACAATAGCTTTCAACTTTATTATCTACCAAAAAAAAAATTGTTCTTAAAAGTAGTTCCAAAAAACTCTGAAGTTATTTTTCAAATGAAGTTTTTTATTTTGTTTTCAATTTTTCTTGAATGAGCTATAATTAGATGGTTTGAAAAGGTTAGTATTATTGTACACATTAAAATTACTATCCATAAATTCATGATTTTAAGAGGAAAAAAAAAACTTGTTATAGAAAACAATTTGTATGTGAATGCACTACGAAAAAGAAAAAAAAAATCAACTTTAAAGAAATAGTAATTCTAACATATTTTCAGAAAATTTATGCTTTGAAAAATAAATTCATTAAGAAACTATCATACAAATATATATAGAATATTATAAAATCAGAAGAAGCAACACTAAATTAACTTTTGAAAAGTAAAAATTAAAGACTAATTTTTTAGGGGAAAGAAACGATAATCGTTATAACAAAAGTAAAGAACAACACATCGCAATAAAATCTTGAATAAACCATGTAACAATTTGTGAGATTCGAGAAATTATTGAATGAGCCCGCCACAATATAACTGCCTAATAATGATCGTTGGATGCAGATTCTATAATTTTTATGTATTCTAATAATCGTTTAATATAAATTTGAAATATTTCTTTGTTTTCATCCAACGATAAAAAACTGTTGGCCATATTATGGCGGCCTCACCGAATAATTTCTCGTGAGAATTGACATTTTAAGCTTCTTTAATTGAACTTTCTTCTCCCCTTTTTGAACAAAATATAACTTTTAGGAACAATAAAATAAAATAAAAAATCAATTGAAGGGCTTTCTCAATAACATTTTTGTTTTAAAAAGGTAAGTTTTACTAACATTTTTTTCATTTTCTAATTTAATTTCAAATTCATTTCTTGTAAAATCACACACAAAATTTGATACATATAGATATATAGATGAAATTTTTGAAAAGGATTTTAAAACCATACTTTTTGTTATTGAAATTTGGTTTTAAAAATTTTAAAAACTATTTTTTTTTTTTTTTGAGTAAACCACAAAGGTCTATTATATATGTAGTTTCCATAGCCTTAATCTTCGAAAATAGAAAACAGAAATCCAGATAATTGCCAAACAGATTATAAGTTAAAAATATTATGTTCTTTTATTATAATTAAACTGAACCAGAGAAGAACAGTAAAAATAGGTTGAAAATATTATGTTGTTTACAAGGTTACGATGTCGATTGAAATATCGAGGTCTCAATTTCATAAAAATATTGATAGAAATATCGATAAAATGTTCATGTCGATGGATATTTCTAGAAAAAATTTAAAAACAAAAAAAAATTCTACACTTTTTAAACGAGTTAAAATATTTGTTATAATATTATATTCACATTATGTTACCTTGTATTGTTATTTCCTTTAATATTTCATTAAATTTGTAAGATATAATGAAAATGTCAATTCGTGTCGATGTCGAACCTACAAACATGTTGAAATATCGATGAAAATGTCGACGGGAATTTAATATCATGATTCTTTAGACGTTTTTATCTCTTCACAAAGAGAGAGAATAACACTAAAAAGATAAGAGAGAGAGAAGAGAGTGATGCGACTTTCAATCCACTTGTTTGAGTTGTTTGCAAAAGTAATCAACCAATCATTATTTACAGGATTACACATTGTTAAATTGGTTTAAATTACCTATCAAATTTAAATCGATAAATTATGATAAATTTAATTATAACAATACTAGTCCAACACAAACACGAAGTTACAAGAAACTACAAGAAGTTACAAGACTGGAACTCAGGTAAGTTACAAGAAAACTACATAAATGAGAGACTGGAACTCAGGTAAGTAATGAAGTATAGTCAACATAACTTTATAGATCGGATGAGCCATCTATTCTCAAAGCTCGATTGTTCGATCACCACCGCTTAATCGTTGAACCCACGAAAAAAAATGAGTGTTAATAAAAACGAATTAAATGTGGTGTGTGTAACCCTACAAGGAAAAGATATGGACATTCTACCTCTTATTTTAGTATAATCATTACGAGGTAGAGGATCAAATTATAAAATATTATTCAATATGGTAATAGATCTCTTATATCTACCAAATTACTATACTCGTTTTTTTTAGTTCATCAACATATAGGGTGGAGGATTCAAATCTCTAACTTCCCGGACAAAGGTATATATCTTAATTAACCAGTTGAACTATACTCAGATTAACAAACTCGGAATAGAATGGCGACATAAAAATCTACATATAATACAATATTTACAACTTCCAAATGAAAGAAAAAAAGATCTCAACTTTGAAGGGAAAGCATGGGCATTGCTTTCTCAAATTGTCAGCTTTCCAAGAGAGAGATGCCCTCCACAAAGCCAAAATAAATGATGACTGAATCTCCCTCTTCCCATCTCCTTTTTATCACAAGGATTTTTTTTTTATTTTTATTATTATTATTATTCTCTTTCTCTTTTTTCAATTTACACTTTCATTCCTTTCACTTCATCACTTTTTTTCTTTCAACTTTTTCTGTGTTATATTTAGTTATTTACAAACTGATGTGAAGAAAAGAAAAAAAAAAAAAAAGCAATATATATGGTCGTGGTGAGTATCCAAAGGACTTTGTGAACTTTGAAAAGAAGCTTTGGCTTTCAACTATATATAGAGATCAATTATGATGCTCTTCATTGGGGCCTTTTTTTTTTTGTTGTGGGAGAATTTTTAATGATGTCGATTTTTTTTTTCGCGTTTGTTTTCTAGAGATGTGGAATATTTGGAATATTCGGCCCTGATAGTTTCATTTAGACATTGAACTTTCAAAACGTCTTGTTCTCTAATTCCTAAATTTAAAAAAAAAAAAAAAAAAAGACTATAATGATCTGTGAATTATAAAAGTTAACAATATTTTTAGTATTTTATATTATTGTATTGTCTAAATCTACCTACTTAATACATAATTCAACTAATTTTGTAGCTCTAATACATGTCTATGTTATATTAATATATTAATACACGTATTCAAAGTCATGTTATCTATTTATTAAACAATTAATGATAAAATGATAGGGTGGACGAAAATTATTGTTATTATTTAAAGGTAAGGAACTGAAATAAATATCTTAAAAGTTCAATAAAAAAAAAGTGAATATTTAATCTTGAAAGAAGAGGGGAAAAAGTGAGATTTAAATTTATATAAGTAGAATTTGCAACTATTTATTCAATTGAGTTGGCTCTTTATAGTGATAATTATTGTGTGAGAGTTTGCAACTCTTTTTTCCCAAAAAGTAAAAAAAAAAATACACATAGATACCATACTTTTTGAGATTTGTATCTTTCTGTAAAAGCCTTTCAACTTTATAAATAGGTTAAACATACAAAATGTCTTATATCTGTATAATTATTTCACTTTTATACCTCTAACTTTTATAGGTTTTGGTTTTATTCCCAATCTTTATAATGGTTAAAATAAAAATTGTTAGTAATTTTGGCTATGGTAGAATGCAAATCTTCTAAAAGATTAAAGGCCAAAATTGAGGAAATCTTTGTTTTTTTTTTCTTTTTGAATTCAACCATATATGGGAGTAGGGGTATTCGTGAGTTGGATTGGGTCGGTTGAGGTACTTACCCAACCCAATTGTTCGCATTAGAAATTTCTTCAACCAAACCCTCTTTATTAAGTAATGAACTCAATCTAAAGTAACCCAACCGAGAAACATATAGGTTGGGTTAGTTGAGTTATATATTTAAAATTTTCTTTTAAGAAAAAATTAAGGATTGATATGTAAAATATATATTTGAATTGAGATTAGCGACTCAATCTCAATTTATATTATGAATTTTTACGTTTCAAAAACTTTAAAACTTATTTTAAAAAGTTCTTAGAAAAAAATAATCATAAAATAATTACACAATTAGAATAAATATATGTACATATAATTGTAATTTAAGTAAACAAAATATTTTTAAATTAATAAGAAGTTCGGATTGGTTTGGTTCAACCTAAACTAATTTTGTGTGAACTCACAAACCAACCCAACCTATTAAGTTTCTATTTGTTTGAACCAACCAACCCGATTCAAACAAGTTGATAACCCAACCTAAATCATAGAATTGGGTTGGGTTGATTGGGTTTTTCGGGATGTCGTATTTAAACACCCCTATGTGGGAATAAGAATTTAAACTTTTAATCTCATAGTCAAGAATTTGTGTCTTAACCAACTGAGCTATGTTCAGATTGACAATTGAAAAAATATATTGTATAAATATATCAGGGACAAAATTGAAATTGATTACATTTTACAAAATGCCATACACCATGCATGATTGGTTTATAGGGGCATTCTTCAGACAAATTTGTTATTGATCTTGAGGTTGTTTGGGACGTTGAGTGGGTTATAATAACATGAATTATAATAGTTTGTGGAATTATATAATATTATTTAAAATGCAAAGTTGTTTAGTATGAGGTTATAATAGTTTGTGTTTGGGGTGCAAAGTATTCTACAAGTTATTATAACACATGTTATAATAACTCGTGCTCCAAAACAGACCCTAAAGAAGTTGTTTGGAATGCTAAATGAGTTATAATAATTTGTGAAGTTATATAATAACTTGTGTTTAGGCACTAGTAGAAATTCGAGATTTTATGACATTAAAAAAGTGTCATGAACACATTTTATGACACTTTTTATCCGTCGTAGAAGCCACCATCATAGAAACTCCATACATGGCACATTTAAAAAATTGTCATAATTAACTATTATATGACAATTTTATCTTGTCGAGAAAGCCGTATACATGACATTTTTTAAGTGTCATGGTAAACTTTTGTATGACAATTAAACATTGTCAAGAAATAACCCGTCCATCCTAATTTTTCGTCAAGACATATCAAACAATGACAGATTTTAAATGTCATAGAAATTATGTTTATGACAGAAAATTAGTGTCAAACATGTTGTTTAGATGACAATATTTTCATGTAATGTTGTTGCTTACTTTGATAGATTTTAATTGTCATAGATGCTTTTTCAGTGACAATTTTGAATTGTCATGTATTTAGTTACTTTGACAGTTTAAAGTGTTAAGAAAGATCATTTAATGACTGTTGAATGAGAAATTTCGGTCAATCACAAATTGCCACGTCATCAATTTTAATTAATGATAAAGTAAATTTGAGGCCAATTATAAATTCACACATGTCCTAAAATTAAATTAAAAGACATGAAAAATTGACAAATTAAATAATGTCACATGTCTAGTATTAAAAATGAATTGGACTCAATTTAAATAATTCAAACCTTTTAAAAAAATAAATGGATTGGATTAAGTCCAAATAAGACTAAGTTCAAGAGTTGGGCCCAAAGTCCACTGTGCCCAAGCCCATACAAGGTCCATCATCGACTTATAAATGAGAAGACACCCTCCCTTCTCGGACATTCGGAAAGAGTCGAATCCGCAGATCTAGCCAGAGAGTTCGAGTCTTCCGTAATCGAATCGTGCTCTCATATGATGACAGAATTCGAGTTCCAGTCGAATTGTAAACTCTTCAAGAGTCGAGATTCGAAACTCTTCGAGAGTCAAAATTCAGAAACCTCAGCTTAGCTAGAGAATTCAGAGTCTTCCAAAGTCAGAACTCCGAAGCTTCAAATTCTGTCAGAGAATCCAAAGAATTCTTCTAATCCAAAGATCCAGAATTCAGGAGATTTAACGACTTAAAGGCTTTAACAAATTGATCGTCTCTTCATCAACTACAAAATTCAATCTCCCTCCGTCTGAGAACAAGCTCGTCAGCTCTCAGATCAAAGTCTACATTCCAAGATTAACAAGCCAACAGGCCGATCCAAGATCAACAAACCAACAGGCCGATCCAAGATCAACATCCAAGATCAACAAACCAACAGGCCGATCCAAGATCAACAAACCAACAGATCGATCCAAGATCAACAAGCCTGCAATATCAACAAGCAAACAGGTCGATCCAATATCAACAAGCCAACAGGTCGATCCAATATCAACAAGCCAACAGGTCGATCCAAGATCAACAAGCCAACAGGCCGATCCAAGATCAACAAGCCAACAGGCCGATCCAAGATCAACAAGCCAACAAGATAACAGTTCGATTCAAGGTCAACAAGTCAAAAAGTCCATTCAAGAGGATCAACAAGCCAGTAGGCCGATCCAAGAAACTTAACCAGTCAGAGCCCAAGACTTACAAATTCGAGAGAAAGAATCAGAGGATAAATATTAGAGATTGTAACACTTCACAAAAATCAATAAAAATCAAGTTTATTCCACGAATTAAATTGCTACGGAAATCTCGTGCGAACAATGACATTTTCTATTTGTCAACAAAAGTATTATGATAGATTCCTTCTGTCAAAGACTTATTTTCTTTGATGCTTTTTATTAGTTAACAAACAATGTTTACAACCAAACTATGGTAAAATGTATATATTACATTAATGTGAAACGAAAGAATTATCACTCATTAATTAAAAAATAATTATGTTTACAACCAAACTATGATAAAATGTATATATTACATTAATATAATGTGTTCACATGCCAATATGCTTCTTCCACTATGTGAGTGTTCCGCTCTGCTTGATTCTGCAATGGACAAAATAATATTCATTTAAATATTGAACATAATCCTTTAAAGAATACTCTTAAGGGGAAGAAATGATATCTAAATTGGTGTACTTACATTTAATTACATAATACCAAAATTTCACAAAGATAACGACATAATTACAACAATACCCAAAATTTTTACAAGTACCTGTTTAAGTAAAAACACACTTATAACAACTCAATAACCAGATAACCAAACCAAACTTCATCGCCATAACCCATTAAAGGTTCAAAATTCTCATCAACAAAAGTTCGAACCAATATGAGTTAGTTATAAAAGATTATAATGCTTATACTATAACTATATGACTTTCCTAAAAAAAAGTTTACTAATACTTATAACTAAACATTATATATGCCTAACCTTGAGAAGAAAAAGTTAGACACATATATAAGTTTAGATAAAACAACCAACAAGTAATGGGTAATAGTAGAATCAATACCTAATCTAGCATATGTACACATGTAACACTTCTCAAATGTTAAAACTAAACTACTAAGTACAAAAATAACATTACTAAGCTTGTATGGATATAATTCAACTAGTCCTATAACCGTTACTACAAAATTACCTAAAATTTGAATGGATATAATTCCAGGTTGTAAGTATGGTGACTTCCTTTGTTCCAGATAGTTTGTAATAGACTCCTCTAGCTCCTCGCAGTCACTTCCTTCACTTCAAAGTTCATACACCCCTTCATGAGCATACCTATACAAAATGAAACGAAATGAAATAAAAGAAACTGGAGCCAATTAAAATGAACCGAAATGAAATGAAAGGAGAATGAGGATGATGGTGCAGGGGAAGCCTCCATTCCAACTTCCCCTCTTTGTGGTTGCCATTTTCAAACTTTTTCATTACTATAGTTGGCAACATGACCTTTTTTCCTCTAGTTGGCAACATGATTAAGCATAGTAATGAAAAAGTTAAAAGTGAAATAAAATGTGGGGCAAGCAATAATAACACAATAAAGTATATTGAAGTAACTACTCGAGTTGCTCTTTTGGTGAGTAAGCAACATTCTACTTTTGAGTTGCATTCTTAGGAAAGGTTGAAAACTAAGAAAACTGGAAATTTACAAGTTGTTGGGGAAAGGAAAAAATACATTGGTGGAACTAATCGAGAAAAAAAGCAAGGATAAATGAATCGAGACTGCAATATAGAGTAGATGTGTGGGGAAAATTCTAATTGAGCTTAGTAGATAAACATTACTCTAGAGGTAGTGGATCAAGATTAAGAGATGAATCAACCTTCAATAGCATTGTTGAGTGACAAAAAACACAAGTTACATACCAATTTGACTCTACAAATTAAAGTGACTCTAAAGCAAGTAAAAAAGGAAATTATTCGACTAACCTCCCTTATGTCATCAATATTGTGTGCGTTCTCAGTGGGATATTAGCAAATATTTTCCAATTCAACTTTAACAAATCTTGAACGTTGACATACCCATCACTCTTCATATACAAGTTTAACATCGAAGCCATATGGTGGATAGACTGGTGTCCCGAAGTTTATTACAATGGAGCAAATATCAGTCAACAAAAGATAAACCATATAAACATTGCTGCTGCAAAAAAAAAAAAACGAATCTTATATGCATTATGCATAACTTACAAGAATCTTGTTCATTCTTCACCAACCAATCATAAACAGTAAGATATAGGAAGGCTCACAAGAGCTTAGCTGAAAATAGTTAAGTAACCACCCCAATTTATAAAGATATAGAGTCAAGTGATAGTACTACTAAAACAGAAAATGAGCCTATATCCTACTAATCCACTAGAAATTTTGCCAAACTTATATAATGCTTAGTTCAAAGAAATTGATGGAACCAAACATTAAACAAGAGAATTCTTTGGGATCTCTAATCAAAAAGTGTTTATATTCAAAGCATGTCAATACAAGAAATTAACCCTCTATTTATAAACGATTTAAACTAATTAATCCAACTAAGTTAACTAATTAACATGTCCATATAAAACTATTTCTAATAGAACAAAAGAGAAAGAAATGAAGATCAAAGTGTTGCTATTTATCACTCATGTAATTGCATAACAACTTAGTAAGTGACTCTCAGAAGTACTTTTCTGGTAATGAAAGCTCAACCTCCGAAAGAATATTCAAGAGGAATGTTCTTACCCAAAAATAACTCTCAAGCTCAGCTGAACACTCCAAAACTACTTTGGATCCTTACACAAGACATACTCTGATTAGAGACCTATCTAATGTACTCTAATTAAGTTTGCAATGGGCTCAAACAGAGCTTTAATACCTTAAACTCACCGAAATTGACTTGGGTCCTTATTGGAGAGCTATTCGAGACTTGAAACTAGATCGTCGGATTGGTCGAATGACTCAAATCAAGCAATTTTGACTCAAGCTTCACGATTCTTCTGACAGTCGCACGAGGAGGCGTCGACGTCGATTGCTGCCCAAAGAGGCGATGGGTTGCTGCGCGAAGAGGCACTGACGTCGACTGTTATGGTCGGCGGTTGCGCGAGGGAGGATCTGACAGGAAGCGAGCTAACATCGTCGACGTGAGGAGAAGCGTACGCGCGCGATCAGAAGCAGCCGACAACTGGCGCTCCGTAAAGACCGACGAGAGTGGCGGCTTGCTGTCGACGGTGTGAAGAAGGAGAAGACGAAGACGGAGGTGGGTTAGCGGCTGCGTGAACACGGTCGAAGAAGAAAAAGAGATCGATAGGGGTAAAATCGCTCACGTTGCTGCTCGAGGTTGCTGCCGACGTTGAAGAAAGAAATGGTCGCTGGCGTGAAGCAAACCAAGGAGAAGACGCTGAAGCCCCGGCTTGGAGAAGACGTACGAAAAAAGGAGTTGGGAGAGAGAATAAAAACTTAGGGTTTCCTTTTCTTTTTATTTAATTTCCTTTAATTTTCTTCTCATTTAAAAAAAACAAACCCAAATAAGTAACCTTAAAGTTTTTGGGTTAAAAGTTAACTAAAAATGATTTGAGTACCTTTTGAGCTTGAGAATAAAATCAAAGATTAAATCCTTAAATCTCGAATTAAAGATTTACTTAAAACCCTTATTTTCCAAAATTACATAAATTTAACTTCACCAAACTTCTTGAGCTAAAATAGAAATTTTAATTTTCAAATTAGAATTCTAACGAACACTAGTGAAACTAAATTATCTTAATTCAATAATGTGGGCGTTATGAAGGATTGAGGGTTTTGCAAGAGGAAAATTGGAAGGTTGAAGAATATCAATAAGAGGAAGAGTAAATATTTTTCAAATGTTTTTAACACCTTGATAAAAGATAATATGTTTTTTTGAAAGATTTTAATGTTCTCTCAAAAATATTATATATAATCTCTTTTTCAAAGGATTTTGCAAACCTTCGATAAAGAGTATATACTTTTAAAAGGCTTTTTAAACACCTTCGATAAAATATAATATATTTTTCGAAGGATTTTAATGTTTTTGATAAATATAATCTCTTTTTCAAAAGTTTTTACAAACCTTCGATAAAGAGTAGATATTTTTCAAAGACTTTTTAAACACCTTCGATAAAAGATAATATATTTTTCGAAGGATTTTAAACACACGAGCAATTGGGAGAATTAGTGAGAGTGTTTCATGTATACATAGGAAGATAAGAATGTTGACGAAATATTTGAAAAAAAAAATAGAACTCATTGTTGTTCTTTAATTTTTTCTGCCTTTCATTTTTTAATGAAAAGTACTAATAGAACCAAATAACAATGACATTTAAACGTTGTCATAAATTTATGACACTAAAAATTGTAAATCTTGAAAAAATTCTTGACTTTTTCCACCAAAAAATATGTCTTTTCCAACCAAAAACACGTCTTTTCCCGCCAAAAACTGAACCCTCAGTCATCTATGACATATATAAATCATTAAAATATGACATTGAAAAAATGTCATATGATATGAAAAAAGTGTCATAAATTTATGATATTAAAAAAGTGTCATAAATTTTGGAAATCAAAAATCTCTGCGCTTCTTCCTTAAAAACGCGCCTCCAACCATTTATGAAACTTTTTTTACTTCCTCCCACATTTTTGGTTTATATGAGGTGTCATAGAAAGCTCAAATTGGTGTAGTGAGTGTGCATAGTTATTTAGTCTGAGTTATGATAATCTGTGTTTAGGGTGTATAGCATTCTACACACCATTATAACTTACGCTTCAAATAACCCCCAAGTGTATCATAAGTTTTTTTTTATACACTCTACCATTGAAGATAAGTTTCAACTAAAAATGAAGGGAAAAAATCAATTTATACCTCCTAAACTTTAGAGTGTGTATCAACAAAAAAAATCCTAAACTAATAATTGTATTAATTTAACCCTTAAACTTTCATAAGTGTATTAATTTATGTCTCGGTCGATTTCGTTTGAAAAATTTTAGTTCACATATGTACAAACTTATAATTGTATCAATTAAACTCATGAACTTTTATAGTAGATGAATTTATACCTTTTGTTTCAAATGCGTGAGCGGCACGCGATTTCGATCGAATGGAGGGTCTAGTTTTTTTAAGAAATCTACACGCATGAAAATTGATGCATAGACGATTTTCAAATGAAAGGTCTAAATTGATTAATTTATGAAAGTTCATGAGTTTAATTGATACAATTATAAATTTGCAGGCGTATGAACATTTTTCAAATAGAATCTAACAAATTGTGTAAATTGACATACGTGTAAAAGTTCAATGTTTAAATTCATACAACCCCAAAGTTTAGAAGCATAAGTTGATTTTCGCCCGAAAAAAATTATTGTTATTCATAGGTTCATGAGCTCTCCCAAGATGCTCAATTGAGAAAGTTGGAGCTAAAAGTAGTCCCCACTGAATGGATATTTTGAGCATTTTAGGACCATTGAGCATTTGATGGGCAATTGACTTTGCTTTAATTCCTTTTGGTGTTACAAATTTTCCTAATGCTCTGTTTGGTATTTCTTGTAGTAAAAATGATTTCAAATTTTAAAATTTTAAAAGATAAATATGATTTCAAATTTTTGTTTGTGTTTGGAACCAAATTGATTTGAAATCACCGAAATTAAAATTTCTTCTTTGGATGCTCACAAGAAATGAAAAGAATGTACTACATTTTACTATTATGCCCTTATGAATTTTATAGGAGATTATTTTAATTAATAACAAAATATTTTAATTTTAAATAACATTATCAAAACATATCATCATGAAAAATATATTAATAATCAAAACAAGTCAACTCATTAAATTAAAATTTACAAAAGTTATCATTATTGTTAAAAATGAAAATAAAAAAAAATTACAAATGCCTTAATTTAAATGAAAAAAAAAAGATCATAGTCGAATCTAAACAAAATCCATCAAAAGAGATTTGATATATTTTGTTGAGAAAAAAATTCAAAATAATATATATTTTTTTAATTTCTTCTTGAATCTAATGAATGAAAACACAAAACTAAAGAAATCTATATAAAAAAAAATTGATAGAATGAATATAGATATAAAAAACAAAAAAAAAACATATTATTCCTATCAAATCAATAAATTAAAAAAAAAAGGTTTAAGAAGATGAACAAGGCAACAAAAAAAACACTTATACTTTATTTGTCTATAAAAAATACTTGTTGAAAATGTAAAAATTGAATGTAAAAGATTGAAATTGTTATTATCAATTTTTTTAAAAAAATATAAAAATATAATGGAGAAGTAAAATAAAAATCTAACTTGAGTTTGAATAAAAAATATCGATTGTATGAAGTTGAATGAAAAAAAACAGCATGAAGAAACTATTGTATTAGTTGGGTAAAATTGGAAACATATTTTTTCAAACTTAAAGTTCTATCAAATCCGACCTATTTGGAATGGATTTTTTTTTTTTTTAAATAAGATTTGAAATCATGAACGATTTCAAATCCTTTTTGTAGTTTCCCAACGATAAAAGGATTTCAAATTTGTTATTATTTGAAATCATCCAGATCCAACGTTCCAAATAAGGAGTAAGTGTTCCCTCATTCTAAGGAGATGGGGATAGAATCATAGAAGGTACTTAATTAATCAACTCCTTTACATAAAATTTAAAAGGAAATACAACTAAATTTACATCAATATTCAGTAAAATGAAAAAAAAAAAATGGATGATCAAGTAAACTAAATTAAAAAAAAAACGCTCCTGAAAAAAGGCAACAAATAGTAAATGGCAAGTCAAGATACTTATAATAACTTTTTTTTTTTTACATGTGCATTTGCAATTTTTAAACATTTGATCCATTTTATTAAAAAATAATGATGATAAATTTGATTATATTTTTTTAGTACATAAATTTGATTATATTAATTAAAAGGACAAGTTATTTGGCAAAATTATTAATTCATGTGGTATAATTTATATTTAACAAGAAAGATAAATTTCAATCGACATACTTATGACCAAGAAGTCATGAGTTCGAATTCTCACTCCGAATGTTGATGTACTATATATATATATATATTTAACAAAATAATTAAAATTGATTTATGTGTTTCTTGTTTAAAATAAAACAGCAGCATTTTTTTAAAAAAAAATTTAAGTACTTAAAAACATTCAAAATACAAGAAAAAAAAAAGTTAACACAAAATAAAATATACATATTTTAAACCTGGATAAATATTATAAAAAAAAAGTGCTAACGTTCAGCCACACTGAATTAAAGAAAAGAAAAAAAAAGTACAAAGATAATGTCAAATTGTTGTTAACACTTAAAAGAGGGTGGAAAAAAGTTATTTTATAGTTGTAGCCGATAAGGGATAAGAAATGGAGGGGCAGTTTTTTTTTTTTTTTTTTTTTTTTTAACGTTATTTTACTTCAATATAATTAAAGGTAGTTTGAAAATAATATATATATATAATTAAAGGTACTAATTTCTTGAATTATTTCATATAAATAAAACGAATACTTTTCATACTCTAGTATTTTAAATGATTTAAGTTATACATATAATCTAATGTATCTATTGAAGTAGTAAAACTTCTGATATTCCAAAATTTTTATATTCTTTAATTAAATATAATTAAAGGTAATAATTATTTAATTAAATTATGCAAATAAAGATAATTTTTTATATTCTAACCTCTTAAATTAATCTAATAACTTATTAATGGTTTATTTGGGAGTGACATATTTTGTACATTTAAAATTTGAGGTGGGATAATATAGTACACAAATTTTATTCTTCTAGGATTTTAATTTTTTTTAATATATTACAATTTATAGATAAAAATAATACACTAAATAATAAAAGAATAGAAAAAAAACAACAGTGAAAAATTTTAAAATCCTAGCTATACACCAATTCCTTAAAATAAAATTTGCCTACTTTAAACCTAGATTAGTTCAGGATTCGTTTTCGATTTTTATGTTTTCAAAAATATAAAAAAGAACAATGATGAAAACACATTTGGTGTATTTATTTTCGAAGACATGTCTTAAAATAGTTTTTTTTTTTCTTTTCTAGAAATGATATGTTGCTCTTTTCTTTGTTTTTAAAAAATTATGAAAACAATGATACACTCTCCCAAAAAACTTGTTTCTATCAAACAACAACTTGAATGTTGGGATTGTTCTTAAAAAACAAAAGGAAAAAAAAATCCAAAAGCTCCCTTCTTCGAAGTGAATCTCTCATCAATTCTTCGCGATCATTTTTTTATTATGAAAACCACAAATAAGATAGATGAAACAAATCAAATTATTGCACATATCTATAGTTGATTATATCAATAATTTAAATGGTCTAACATCGCATAAACCTTAAATTTTGTCCCATTTTCATTTCATTTCATTTTATTTTGATTCTTATAAATTAACATCACATAAACATTAAATTTTGTCCCATTTTCTTTTCATTTCATTTTATTTTGATTCTTATAAATTTTAGGGGTGTATTTCAAGAAACTAAAAAAAAAAATCTCTCCCACTAATCTCTACTTATCCGCCATCAACAAGTTTAAATTGACCATGTGTTGTAAAAATAGGATGAAAACCTAAGTATAATTTTACCAATATTAAAATACTAATATAATAATATATTTATAATAATAATATAATAAGAATAATATAATAATATAATAATAATAATAATAATAATAAAATAAGTGTTTGGAAAGTGGGGGCAATATATATAATATAAATAAAGAGATAGTGGAAATTTATGGAAAATGAAATAAAGACTAAAAAGAGAAAGTGGGAGAGAATGAAGAGAATTGGAGAGAATTTCACCAATGGATGCATTTTATTTTTCCACCAAAAGCCACTATTTATAGGCAATTTGACAAGAGGATGAGTTGGTACATTTGGACACTAAGCATTGGTAAAAATTTGACACTTGGAGAACACTATGGCTATGGAAATTTTGCCACTTGGCATAGGTAATATATGGCATGTGGATGGGCATTTATACTACATATTTTACAATACTCCCCTTAAATGCCCATTTATATAATATATGCTCTCGTTAAAACCTTACTAGGAAAAAATCCAATGGGATAAAAACCTAGTGAAGGAAAAAAAAGTACATATTTTATATAATACATTTACTCCCTCATGACGACATCACTTGAGATCTCTCGAGTCTTCGCATCCCAATACCGTGAACCAATTTCTCAAATGTTGTAGTTGGTAATGCTTTTGTAAATATGTCCGCCAAGTTATCTTTCGAACAAATTTGTTGTCTTGAGATGTCACCATTTTCTTCAAGGTCATGAGTGTAGAAAAAAGCTTCTGAGAGATATGTTTCGTTCTATCTCCTTTTGATATATCCTCCTTTGATTTGAGTTATACATGTTGTGTTGTCTTTTATATAATATTGTTGGAGGATGTTTACTTGAAGACCATCCACATGTCTCACGAATGTGTTGTGTCATCGATCTTAGCCATACACATTATCGACTTGCCTCGTGAATTGCGAGAATTTCAAAGATGATTCGAAGAAGTGGCGCCGTGATGGTCTTCATTTCACGATCGCCATGATATAGCGGTTCCTCCATATGTAAATAGATAACTCCGTCCGAGATCTAGCTTTATGTGGATCGGATAGATAACTGAGAATCTGCATAGCCAACTAGATCAAAACTAGATTTGTTAGAATAAAATAAACCCATATCAATCGTCCCTCGAGAGGTATCGAGTACATGCTTAACTCCGCTTCCAATGTCTTTTTGTAGGACATGAACCGTATCTAGCTAATAAATTTCACCAAAATGCAATATCCGGTCTTGTGTTATTAGCTAGATACATAAGTGCACCATTTGCACTAAGATATGGTACTTCAGGACCAAACAGCTTCTTCATTATCATCTCGAGGTCGAAATATATCTTTCTTTACATCCAAAGAGCGAACTTCCATTGGAATATTCAATGGATGTGTTTTATCCATATAAAATCTTTTTAAGATTTTCTCTGTATAAGTTGATTGATGAACAAATATCCCATCTCGCTAAATGTTCAATTTGCAAACCAAGGCAAAATTTTGTTTTTCCAAGATCTTTCATCTCGAATTATTTCTTAAGATATTCTATTGCCTTGGATAACTCTTGAGAGTTCCAATTATATTTAAGTCATCAACATATACAGTTATAATAGCAAATCCTGACTGAGATTTCTTTATAAAAACACACGGACATATTGGATTATTTTGATATCCTTATTTCAACAAATATTCACTCAGGCGATTATACCATATTCGTCCTGATTGTTTTAATCCATATAATGATCTTTGTAACTTTATTGAATACAATTCCCGAGAACTTGGTTCATATGTTTCTGGTATTTTAAATCCTTCCGGGATTTTCATATAAATGTCATTATCCAGAGATCCATATAAATACGCCGTGACTACATCCATTAGATGCATATCAAGTTTTTCATATACAGTCAGGCCAATCAAATATCTTAACGTTATTGCATCCACCACATGAGAATATGTCTCCTCATAATCTATACCAGGCCTTTGCGAGAATCCTTGTGCAACAAGTCTCGCTTTATATCTCAATGACTTCATTCTTTTCATTTCTTTTCCTTACAAATGCCCATTTGTATCCCACGAGTTTTAACACCTTCCGGTGTTAGGACTCTTCGGTCCAAAACCTCACGTTTTGAAAGTGAGTTCAACTCTGCTTGGATTGCTTTTTTCCACTTCAACCAATCCTTTCTACGTTTACATTCATCGATAGATTTTGGATCAAAATCGTCACTTTCATGAATAATATCGTGAGCAACATTATAAGCAAAAATGTTGTCAACAATAATATCATTTCGGTTCCATCTCTTTCCTGTTGTAACATAGTTTATAAAAATTTCATTATTATCCTCAAGCGTTTGATTTTCATCAATACTCTTTTGAGTAGTTGTATTCTGGATTTCTTCTGGAGCATCAATACCTTTCATTGAATCATTTTGATTCTCAACTACTTTTCTTTTTCCGATGATTTTTATCTTTGGAACCCATTGGTCTACCACGCTTTTGGCGTGCTCCAGACTCATTATTGACAACTTGTTCCTGTGGAATATCAATTTTTGATGGATCATTTCTTGCTTTGGTATATATGATTTAGTCGCCCTTTTAGCATCTGTGAATGCATCTGGTAATTGATTTGCTATATTTTGCAAATGAATTATCTTTTGAACTTCAAGTTCACATTGATCTCTTTGAGGATCTAAATGAGATAATAATGATGCATTCCACGTAATTTCTTTTTCCAACTTCTTAATTCCTCCCCCTAATGTTGGAAAATTTGTTTCATTAAAATGACAATCAAAGAAATCGTGCAAGAAATACATCACCGTCGTGGGTTCAAGATATTTAATAATTGATGGGAATCATATCCAACATATATTCCTAACCTCCTTTGAGGACCAATCTTAGTATGCGTTGTGGTGGAGCAATTGGAACATATACCGCACATCCAAAAATTCTCGGATGGGATACATTTGGTCACTTGCCATAAGCTAATTGCATGGGGAATATTTATTATAAAGCTCTCGCCTAATACGTAATAATGATGTATCGTGTAAAATAGCATGACCCCAGACCGATGTAGGGAGTTTAGCTCTCATAAGCAATGGTCTTGCAATTAATTACAGACGTTTTATAAATGATTCTGCTAGACCATTTTGTGTATGAACATGGGCTACTGGGATGTTCAACACTTATCCCAATTGACATACAATAATTATTAAAAGTTTGGGATGTAAATTCACCAAAGATTATCAAGTCGAATTGTCTTAATTGTATAATCGTGAAATTGTGCTCTTAACTTAATCATTTGAGCAAGTAATCTTGCAAATGCAAGATTTCGACTTGATAATAAGCATACATGTGACCATCTCACTTGGATCGCGCGTCAATCAATACCATAAAATATCTAAATGGACCACTTGGTGGGTTAATAGGTCCACAAATATCACCTTGAATTCGCTCAAAAATGTAGGTGATTCAATGCCCACTTTAAATTGTGATGGTCTAATAATTAATTTCCTCGAGAGCAAGTATCACATGACAACTCATTGGATTGAAGAATCTTCCGGTTCTTTAAAGGATGTCCATGTGAATTCTCAATAATTTTCCTCATCATTATCGATCTTGGATGACCCAATCGATCATGCCAAACACCGAATATTTCGGATTCATGAACTTCGGTTCATTGTTGCATAACTTTCGATTACTCGTATATGAGTATAATATAATCCGTAAGAAAAAGTGGCGTTGTTTCCAATATACGTTTTTCATGTGAAATAATAGATGTGATATAGAGATACTTTATATTATTTTTACGATCGCTTTCAACATGATAATCATTATTACGTATATCTTTGAAACTCAATAGATTTCTTTTTGATTTGCTAGAGAACAAAGCATTATTAATTGAAAATTTTGTTCCTTTAGGCAAGATAAAACTTGCTTTTCCAAAACCTTCAATCAGTCTACGTAACTCCGATATAGTATTGATTTTTTTGCTTCCAAAGATTGTCAATTTAGAAAAATATTTTCTGCTTATATGAGTATCGTGTGCGTGAGTTCACGCAAATCTGCTGCTACATAAATTCTCATTGCTCATTTTCAAGTTACTCAACATATTGAAATTGTCCATATTTCTTCATTGATAAGAAAAGGAAAAACGATTACAAAAAGTTCTAAATATATATACAAAAACAAGAAACATATTATAAATGATGACTTAATTATATATCTTCATACAAAACATCCTTTACTTGTTTGATTGCATCAATTTTCTCTCCAGGAGATTTAAAATAATCAGCCACATCAAGATGCACCATATTGGAGGATCGAATACATCATCTTCTTGAATGGCAAGATTCACCTCCACATTCTTCTCTTTTCCTTTTTCCTTCAGGAAGCTTCGATAGAGATCAACAAGGTGTTTTGACGTCACGGCAGTGCGTGACCAAAGGCCTATCATTCCGCACTGCAAACATTTATGTTCATCACCTTTGAACTCCTATCTTGTGGAGCTTTTCCTTTATGATCATCAGTTCGTGTGGGTTTCTTAAAGTTATAATGCCCACCACGAAAATAGGTATTTTTTCCTCTACCGCGGTCCGACCTCGACCACGACCACGACCTAATTCTACGACCACGATTATTAAAATTCACAACATTCACTTCGTGGAATGGTGTTGCTCCATTGGTCGAGATTCATGATTTTTCATTAATAGCTCGTTATTTTGTTCAAATGCACGAGAAGACATGAAATTAGTTCTAATATTTTTTAAAGCATTTCTCTCGATATTGCCGCTGCAGAGCATATTCGAGACATGAAAAGTGGAGAATGTCTTCTAAACATATCAACATCATGAAATTTTTCTCCGCATAATTTTAGTTTTGAACTAATTCAAGAGTGCGAATTATATTCACTAACCGATTTGAAGTCCTGCAACCTCGTGTGCATCCAATCATAACGCGCTTTTTTGAAAGAATAACTGCTTTTTGATGATCATACCTTTCTTTCAAGCCTTGCCATAGAATGTAGGGATCTTTTATTGTAAGATACTCCATTTTCAATCCTCGTGAAGATGATGGCGAAGGAAGATCATAGCTTTGGTTTTACTTGATTTGATGCATCATTTCCTTCTTTAATTGTTTCTCCAAGATTCATGGAGTCTAAATGGATCTCAGCATTAAGGACAAATGACAAGTAGTTATTTTCATTAATATCCAGTGGTATAAATTCTAGTTTTGCAAGATTTGCCATAAGTAATACTATATACAAAAGAAATTGCATTTACATTAGTAAATTTATTAAACATGCAAAATAACATTTAATTATTAAAAAAATGGCTTACCTTGAGGACCTACCTTCAAAGGGAAAAATCTGCAGAGCTTCATGGCGATATAACGTGTTGTAAAAATAGGATGAAAACCGGGTATAATTTTACCAATATTAAAATACTAATATAATAATATATTTATAATAATAATATAATAAGAATATAATAATAATAATAATAATAATAATAATAATAATATTATTATTATTATTATTATTATTAAAATAAGTGTTTGGAAAGTAGGGGCAATATATATAATATAAATAAAGAGATAGTGGAAATTTATGGAAAATTAAATAAAGACTAAAAAGAGAAAGTGGGAGAGAATGAAGAGAATTGAAGAGAATTTCACCAATGGATGCATTTTATTTTTCCACCAAAAGCCACTATTTATAGGCAATTTGGCTAGGGATGAGTTGGTACATTTGGACACTAAGTATTGGTAAAAATTTGACACTTGGAGGACACTATGGCTATGGAAATTTTGCCACTTGGCATAAGTAATATATGGCATGTGGATGGGCATTTATACAACATATTTTACAATACTATGATCATAAATAATTATATTTTATACATACATATATATATTAAGAATGACCTTTTTTTATCGCTGAAAAAAATAGATTTTATCAAACACATTAATTTTTTTTTTTTTCAGTTTCAAATTCACAACTAAATAGATTTTTTTAACTTTGAATTCAAATTTGAACCAAAATGTATTTTTAAATGCAGTAAAAACAAAGAATTTGTTTTCGTTTTCTACACAACTCCTTTGTTTTTTAAAATGAATTTTCAAATCACGAACCAAATGGGGTTTTAATAGTTGCTAAACAATCACCATTATTTAACTTCCATCAAAGTGAAGTTATAATGTTGCATGTTCGGGATTCAAGACATAGATTCAACACCTTCATCCCTTGTAAATTGAATATATACCACCAATATCTTAAGATGTTTTTGAGACTAAAGAAGCTTTGCGAGCAATTTTTTTAATAAAGAATAACATTCATATTGTCAAATTTCATAAGTGAGACAATCACTCTCACTTTAGATTAGTGCTGAAAAACATTAGCGCTATTCACGTCCAAGATCTACAAGAAAATACAATTATGCTGGAATTGGAAAGAAAAATTAAAGCGTGCATATTTTGCCCTTTCATAGACCAATCTAATTTTTGTTAAACTATCTGTTAATATTTGTTAAGTATAACTACTTTCTGTTGTATTCTTTATTATAAAAGCCAGTCTTGTAAAGATTTCAAAAATGAGAAAATTACTCTCTTCTCAAGAGAATTATTATATGGTATCAGTAGTACCAATCACGTGTACAGATTGTGGCTCCTTGGAGAAGTGTTTGTGTAAAATGGCTATTGGCATGGTGGTGGGGTCACTAACAAGGTTTTGAGGTTAAGGTTTGCATCCAAGCATGGTTTGGGAAAAGGGAAAGGTGGTTTCATCAAAAGGACATGGCGAGTGGTGTATAGTTTGTCGTTGCTCATGTTGTAACAGAGATACCCCTTAGAGTTGATAGGATAGCCAAGGAAAACGCATTGTGCAGACTTAGGTGCAAGTTTATGACTAGTGTAAGGCATGAGAAGAGGGTAGCACGCACAACCGAAGGTTTTGAAGATGTTGTAGTCAACTGGTTTCTTGAAGAGGATCTCAAAGGGTGAGTGATGATTAAGTGTGGAGGAAGGGAGACGATTAATGATAAAGACTGTGGTTGCAAAGGCAAATGGCCAAAAATTGACAGGTATTGAGGCAGTGGACATTAGTGTGATGGCGACATCGACAATGTGGCGGTGTTTCCTTTCTACGACCCCATTTTGTTGTGGAGTGTATGGACAAGACTTTTGGTGAGTAATGCCATGGATTTGGAGATATGACCCGAGAGAGTGATTAACAAATTCACCTCCACCATCTGATCTTAAGGTTTTGATTCTAGAATCAAGTAAGTTTTCAACAAGGGGTTTAAATTTCTTAAAAACAGGAGAAACATCAGATTTCAAAGCAATGGGGTAGAGCCAAGTGAACTTAGAACAATCATTCACAAAGGAAACATAGTAGTTATATCCATTTATAGAAATTTCAAGGGCAGGACTAAACACGTAGAAATCGACTTCCACTTTATCAGAGAACGAGTCATCCGAAAAGACATCAATCTTTGCTACATCTCTACGACTTATCAACTGGTTGATCTACTTACAAAGCCTCATACTTCCAATCGGTTGATCTTCCTCAAATCCAAACTCATGTCTCAAAGACACACTTGGTTTTGCGGGGATGTTAAACTATCTATCTAATATTTTGTTAAGTATAACTACTTTCTGTATTCTTTATTATAAAAGCCAACCTTGTAAAGATTTCAAAAATGAGAAAATTACTCTCTTCTCAAGAGAATTATTACAATTTTACCTCGAAAAGTATGATGAAAATAAATTCCAATTCTATCTCTAGTCAAGTCTATGTCATTTTTAAAATAGTAGATGTTTAGGAGTTACCACACTTTTATAATTCTAAAACTTCTGAAATTCTATTATAAGTTATAATTAAAAAAAAAAAAAAAAGTAAATGGTAGGAAAAGTTGTTTACATTCTTTAATCTTTATATTTATTATTATTGATAACAAATTACAGTTTATAATTAATTATCAACAACATAGATTAAATATGAATAAAAGTCTAGAAATATTTTTTTCAACATCCTCACTTTGAAAAATTATGGAGTATTGATTATAAATAGATAGTTACAATTGTAAACTAAATTATAGTAAATCGTGTACGATAATATTGAATAAAATGAAAGAATGGCCCATAGACCATGCAAGTTCAGTCTCTAGAAATATCCAACTTTAAACTACAAACTTAATTGGTTAAAAGAGGAAATAAAGAAACTAAATTGACAAAATGCAATTAATAATAAATAATAAATTAGCAATCAAAATAATAATAACAATAATAAATAAAAGTTAAAATATCATTTTGATTCATGTAGTTTGAGATTTATTCCGTTTTATTTTTTATATTTTTAAATGTCCAATTTTAGTTCCTAACTTTCAATTAACCTAAAAAATAGTATTGCACATCGCCTATCCGATAAAGTGATATCATTGTTAGGGACAACAACTCTCCACATATCTCCACATTAGTATGATATTGTATATTTTGGATATAAGCCCTCGTAGATTTACTTTTGGTTTCACCCAAAACACCTCATACATATTATCTTCAATTGGTTTGTAATCTCCATTTTCTTTTTCAAATCCCTCCAATTTCTCAAACTATATAATGAAGGAGAAATTATTGGATTGCGGCTTTCTCCTATTATGATGTCACCTGTAGTTTATTGGTGGACCAACAAGAAATAAGAAAATTATTGAGTTTAATTTTTCTTTTCACCAACCTATTGTTTTTTTTAGAAAAAAAAATATTTTTTACTCTTGAACTTTGCAAGTTGTATCAATTTTAAGCCTAAATTTTCAATTTCATCCATTTAAACCTCAAACTTGACAGATTGTGTTAATTTTAACTCTAAACTTCCAATTTAATCAATTTAAACCTTAAACTTAGCAAATTGTATCAATTTTTATCCTAAACTTTTAATTTTATCAATTTAAAGCTCAAACTTGAATAATTGTATCAATTTACACCCTTGGTTAAGTTTCTGTTTCCATCATCATTAGAAAGATTCTCCACACATGCTCAAAGTCATATCTTGATTAATGATATGTACTTGTTTGTTATTTTTTTCAAAAAAAAAAAAATAATCTAAATTATTAAATCATTTTATATTGGGTTGCAACGATCCTGAAAACACAAACTCGACTTTTGAATGTATGACCCACACTAAAGCAAATGGAATTTTGTGTTTCTCTCTCGCATTTGTTATTGATACCAACGATTTAGTTAGTGTGAAGAAAAAATCCAATTGGTGATGTTATTGAAGGCAACAATGACCACGATGATTTTGTTGACTTCGATGATGAGACATTTTAGCTTGACTAAAATGCGGAACAAAACAAGAAAGGTGGTGGTGAACATAGGGACGCTCATGAACACAATAAACTGGTCATAGCCAACCTTGTTAATCTCATCGATAGTCTTATGAAAAGATTAAAATGACTATGATGTTGGAGATAAAGGAACAAAACTTCTAACAAGGACGATTTTGAAATTCTTACTTCTATTGTGGCAGATGGAGAATAAATCAAGCTCGAGATTGACGAGAAATTAAAAAAAAATCAATATTACCGACCGATTGAAGAATGAAAGTACTCCATCGAGAAGAAATTTGATGCAAATAAGTTTAACCGAGTGTGTAAATTGTTACACTTATTCAAGATTAAGGTTTAAATAATGAAATTGAAAGTTTATGGTTAAAATTGATACAATCGGCTAAGTTTGAGGTTTAAATTGATTAAATTGGAAGTTCATGGTTAAGATTGATACAATGTAACGATCCAAATCATTTTTTTAATAAAAAAAAAGGAAAGCAATCGGTGGGTTTCGCCCCATTCCTCGCTCAACGCCTGCTCACCGCTTTCTTGCGCATGAGCCCCCCTCTCTCTTTTTTTTTTTTTTTTTTTTTTTTTTTTCTCTTTTCTTCTCCTCTCTCTCCTCTCCTCACCGTCACTTTCTCCCTTTCTCGTTCCCTCACGGCCTCTCTCTCTCTCTCTCTATCTCTCTCTCTCCCGCCGAGCTCCTCTCCTCACCGCTCATCTCTCTCTCTCACGATTCTCTCTCTAGCCTCGGGTTTTCATTGCGCGCCACGAGCAGACGCGCCAGACCGCCAGCCAGCAGCCTAAGGCCGCCGGCGAACCTAGATCCGCGAGACTCGCTGCTTTGGTTCTCACTGGTTCAGCCGTTTTAGGCCGATTTTCGACGAACGGAGTCCGGTTCTGGATAGATCGGGCCGTGAGGATTCCGGATCTGCCGCCGCACGTCGTCGCCGCCAAGTTCACGCCGCCGCGCCGCCGCCGCGCCGCCACACACACGCCGCCGCTTTTGGCACTCCGTGGGTGAGTTTCGCCTCTCTCTTTTTAGTTTCTGTGCTTCGCTCGTTGCGTCGTGTTCGGTTTATTGATTGATTTTGTCGTGATTGCTTTTCGTTGGGGATTAATTGAAAGTAGAAATACGTTTGGAGCACGCCACGCTACTCAAAGTCGCCGTTGTCGTTGGTTTTCACTGTAAGTAGTCGTTTGGATTAAACCACCCCTAAGTGTAGGGCTTAGGGGGCTTCGTTGCATGTTATACTGTTTCGAAATTAATTGACTGAATGTTTTAGAATGTGTAACGTACTGGACTTGTAGTAGCATGCTAGGTCAGTGGTAGACCTGCGCGATACTTGGTTCTATGTTGCCTGTCCTTTTTGTTGTGAATGTGATGAATCGGTGTTGTAGTCGTCATCCTTTCGTGCTATAAGGTTATCTCTTCGTGCTTAGATGTGATCTTGTTAGGAAAGTTGACCTAAGCTTGTGCTGAGAACGATGATTATGTTAGAGGTACATGTCGTGCTAAAAATTGGTGATTATGCTAGAGTTATGCGTCTGTTTGTCCCGAGCCTGGTTGTCCCGTGCTTAGTCTGTAGTGACTTGGGAAGTGTCGTTGAGCCTTAGGATTGTAGTTAGCACAACTAGCCCCAGTGCAGGCCCAAGTCCTAAGTATCTGTGTAACCCTTAGTAGACTGAGACTAGATGTTGGCGAGATGACGATGATGCATGGGATGTGATGGTTCGCCCTCCATCCAGTTGTGCGACTCGGGGTACGATCTCTGGAGTCAGAGGGTTGGATAGAGTCCTTCGCCCTAGTGCAGGCCCGAGAATGAGCCCGAGGTCGATTGTGCGCGGTAGTACCGCTTTGATGCTTATGGGATGTGGTGGTCCGCCTCCATCCAATTGTGCGACTCAGGGTGTGATCCTTAGAGTCAGAGGGGTTGGATAGAGTCCTTCGCCCTAGTGCCGGCCCGGGGATGAGTCTCGTGGCCACGTGCTGCCAACCCATTCTAGGAGCTAAAGGTAGGACAGAACTGAGGAAACTGAGTAAGAGTAGGGCCAGGATGCTTGTTGAGGTTGTTTGGCGGGCTAGGTGTCGTGTTTAGCTAAGTCTAAGGTCGTTCTTTATGTTCTTTATTCTTGGACGGTTGGATCACATCTTGAGTATATTTTTATACTCATCCCTTCTTTATTTCTTTTTCGTTGCAGGTAAGGCAAACCAGTGAGATGACCACTGACGACGAGACCCCTACGAGGCTATGGAAGACTTGTAGGACTTAGGGGTTGCGTTAGGAGTTGTTGTTTTTTTTTCTTTCTTCTGTTGCGTTTTGTTGCTTCCGTTCATGTTTTAAACTTTATTCTATCTGTTGTTCATTTCTCGAATTGAAGTATGTTCAGTTAAGTTTTTTTTCGTATTCAAAGCATGCTCCTCGCCGCTTGAGTTATCTATTAACTCCGAGGACCGGAGCCCAACCTATTGTTTCGTGTAGTTTGTGGAGGTTGGGTACCCTCGTGAGTCATTTGAAGTGTTCTCGTTTAGGTTCAAGCTTGCTGTAAATTTTCGATTTGTCCAGGTTGCGCCGTTATGCTGCCGGATTTTTCGGCGCGAACGACACAATTTGGAAGTAATGCCTCGAATAGTTTGTTCACTTTTTTCGGGGTGTTACATACAATATGTCAAGTTTGAGATTTAAATCGATGAAATTGAAGTTTATGGTTAAAATTGATACAACCTGCAAAATTCAAAAGTCAAAAATATTTTTTTCACTATTTTTTGTTTTATTTTTTTCCTTCCAATATAAAATCTAAATGTTGCTCTTCCTTTTCGTTTTTTTTTTCGGTTTAGGAGGTATTTTCTTAAAAAAAATAAATAAATAATAGTCATTGTTAAATTTATTTAAACTTATTTTTAAATCATTTTTATAAATTTTTAGATCAATTCAAAATTAATAAATATAATGTTGTGTCTACTAAAAAGTAATATTTGTATATGAGGTGAGGTATTTTTCTTCACTACTCGGTTTACTTCTCGGGTTTGGTTGTTTTTTTACACATATAAAATCTAAGAGAAAGAATATAAAGAAAGAGAAAACTTATTTTCTTTCAAAATGAGTTATCAAAAGAGCAAGAAACCTCAAAAAAACTTAATTAGAGAAATTTAGATACAGACAAAAATAAAACAAAAAAAATGTTGACTGAATAGGTAAAAAAAAATCTTAAGAAACTGAAGAAAAAAAAATAAGGAATAACAAAAATTCGAGATATAAGTGGCTAAAATGGTTAAGAATAAAAAAAAAAAAAAATCGAAGTTGGATATTTAATCGACGTGTCATGATTTGGGAGAGAGCCACATTGTGAATGGATCACCCAATAAATTATCGAGATAAGGGAAAAAACGAGAGAGAAAACAAAGGAGAAGAGAGAAAGTTAAAAGAAAGAAAGGAGGAGAGGGAGAATGGGTGAGGAGAGAGAAAAAAATAATTATTTATTCTATTTCATGAAGTTTTAAGGGTAAGATAATGCCAAACTAACACTAAGGATTGTTTTATAGGTTAATTGAAAGTTCATAAACTAAAATTGGGCATTTGAAAATAGTGGACTAAAATTTAACAAGTCTCAAAGTATAAAAACCAAAATAATATTTTAATTGATAGTAAATTAGGTGAATAAATCGAGAGTGAGTTATGAAACTCTAAGGGGTTGTTTGGGGCGTTGAGTGGGTTATAATAGTCTGTGAGTCATTATAATCTATGAAACATATAATATTATTTAAAATGCAAAGTAGTATAGTTTGTGATTATAATAGTTTGTGTTTGGGGTACAGAGTATTACAAAGGTTATTACGATAATAGTATTAATAAACTAAACTAATATCGAGAATGAAGATAAGTTGGGGATTGGTATTTTAACCGATTACTTGTCAAAATAACTCGACCAAATCAATTAATGAAGGGATAATCAAACTTCGTATTTTGGAGGATGGTTGGATTATGTAATTGATTCTTCTTTTTTTTTTCCCTCAAACTTTGAGCACGAAGGTTTATTAAATTATTGAAAGAGTAAGTGAAAGTTGCCCTGAGTACGAGCAAAACAACAATGAAAATATAAAATGACGCGACACCAAATGAATATACAACAACGTGGAAACGAGTGAGACAATAGTGAATACGTGAATGACAGTGGAGTTTGAATTGAGAAAGGAAGTACATTAAATTAAATAATGAATAAAGATAAGGGTGGGAATTAGGATATAAAAAAAAAACAACATTTAGTATTAAAGCTAACTAGCAAAAAATGGACCAACAGTGGAAGAATAGATGAGCGATCAAATCCTTGGAGACAACAAACATTTGTGAAGGTTTGAGAACGCTTAAATGCATGGATCTTTTCCTCGTCGTTCGAGATCATAGTGGAGTCGGAATCCTGGGATGTCACAACTGCCTTGAATAACTTGGATTGGGATATTTTTAAACAAAATTTATGTTGGATGACTTTCTTTTTTTTGGCCTCTCTTTGGCCTTTAGTTTCTTTTATGTATTGTCTCATATCTTGTAATTATGTCGTCTGTCATCTCTCGAAGGCAATTTTTTTGGGGCTTGTTGTTTGGCCGTCCTTCTCCACTTTGGAGTATGATCCTGTTATTTGGTTTTCATATTCCCCTTAGATTTGATGTATTCTCGGGGAGAAGCTTGTTTTCATGTTGCTTAATGAATTTATTGCTTTTAAAAAAAGGCTCACTAACAAAAATGTTGAAAAGTCCAACCAAATCATTCAGCTTTGTTATATATAGATTTTTAAATCGAAAATATGAACCACGCTTACACGATCCAACCACACAAAGCATGCATCAAATTATTCTAAAAACTCAGCAAATGAAACACACTATAATGAGTGATAATGGGCCAACCAATTTACTTAGCCGGTAAAAAAAAAAGCCCAATATAACCTTAGCCCAGGTTTTGGAGTAATTTTTTTAATAAGGTTTTGGAGTAATTTTGAAATGATTACCGTTACTTTTGTTATATTGAAAACCATTCCCTATCATGTATTTAATCATTTAAAATTATTTGAATGTTTAATTTTTACACTTTTAATTGTGATTTTACATACCATCAAAATTAATTTTAAATAATTAAATGCATATGTTTGGAGTAATTTTAACAATTTCAAAATAACTCCTAAACCTGTCATATCTAACACGAAGTGTGCAATTAGGACTTGTTTGTTTCATGGGTTTTGGCACGTGTTTTTAGGTCAATATTTAATATATGTATTTGTTTTACTAAATTTCAATTTTCAAAATCCATGATATTATTCTTGGAGAACTCTTAATACCATCGGGAGTCCTTTTATACCCTCTATATAGGTAGGATTTTTATGGAGAGATGAATATAATATAATATATTTATTTATTTATACTAATTTAGTTTTAATTAATTATTAATATCAATATAATTTTTAGACTTAATATAATTATAATTAATATATTTATATTTTATTAACTATTTATTATAAAATAGACATCAACTTTTAGTTTTTCGACATTAATTATTGTCCTACCTATCCAAAGACAGATATTTATTATCCATACATTTAAATCTCAAATTTTAACCTAACCCATATGGACAACCTAAACGAGCTAAAGCTCGTTATAGACAAAGTGACTAGACTTGGCTAAAGCTCATTTACACGATGGATCAATCGCAACGTCACCTAACTTGTAATCACAACTTGCTTCAATCTCATTGTTACACTCATTAAAGGTTGTGAAAAATATCGGAAGTTCCCTTACTATACCAAAACTCAACTCAAAGTTAACTTTATTGTTGTCTTCAACTTTTGTTCCCCTTTTGGAGCATGTCTTCAATTTTATATTTTTTTAGACTTTAATTATCCTTTTAAGTCTGATTTCACTTGGGACCATTTTTTGTTTTTTAGTTTACATCCTAATTGTGAGCTTTCTTTTTTCATAAATGAAAGTTTGATTATTCCATATAAAAGAAAATCCAGCTATATAATTGTTTTTACAAACTCCTTAAAAAACATGCCAACCATAACCAACCATCTTAATCAAGTAAAAAATCGACCTAAACCATGTGAATGCCATAAACAATCTAATTCTTAGCTTTCAAATTGTATTTATAAAATCAAACCGGGTTTTTATATGGATGACCCAAGTTCGTGGACCTCCGAATGATCTATGATAAATTTTTTTCTTTTCTAAAAGTAATATTATATACCTCTTGGTTACATAAAAAAACCCAACGAGAGCGAGAAGACGATAAAACAACAATCAACCCACACTGACACCACCGTCACCATCTTCAACCTTACAGGTTATGTTTGTGTGTGTGAAAATTATGTTGAAAGGGGTGAGCAGGTTTGTTGGAATGCGTAGAGTATCAAATATGGAATCAATTTGGCAAAACAATGTTGGAAATCACACGGAGGTAGTAACCAATGCTGACACTCGTGGCGTCGTCTATGTTAAATCCTCGTCATTTGCATTCGCTTGTTGGAAGAGGAAGAAAATGAAGATGGAGACGGTGATGTGGGTTGGTTACTGACATGCGTGAGAAGGAGAAGAAGAAGGTCGGAGATGGTGACGGGGGCGTCGATGTGGGTGATTGATCGTTATTTTTCTCATCTTTCTACTCTTGTCCCTCTCACTCTCGTTGGATTTTCTCGTCTTCAAAGCTATTTAACCTTAATTTAAAAAAACAAGTTATATATCATCTAGGACAAAAAAAAAAAAAAAAAAATCGGACAAAAACTCTCCATTAAAACGTAGTTTAATGTGCAAATTTCCCTCCAAAATAAATTTTAGCCACAGTAAAACGAGAAGGAAAAAAAAAACCCTCCAAATTTCGGCGCCAGTTTTCGGAAAACAAGTGGACATGTGTAAGTCCACCCACAGTTTCTCCCCAAACCCTCCTCTACTTTTACGATCTTCTCCTTCACACCGCTAGATGCTCCCAATCTCTCTCTTCTTCTTCTTCGTCTTCTTCTTCTTATTCTCTCTCTACTCTGCTGCTTCTTCTTCTTTCTACTCCATCTTCTTTCGATTCAGGTTCCTCTTTCCTTTCGTTCATGGCGCGAGGTAGAAAGCGGCGGCGACCGGAGACTGCTGCGGAAGGTACGGAAAGCAGAGGGGAGGTTGAAAATACTGAAGCCAAGGTAGGGCGTGGCGATGGAGGGACTGAAGTTGGAGTAATTGAAAAGGGGTTTTTAGGCGACGGTGAAAACGAGGTGCAATGGGGGAAGAAGAGACAAGAGGAGGATGGGTTGGTTGCAGAATGTAACGATGGCGAAACCCCGCCGCGGAAGGATGGGGAGGGCAATGACGAGGAGCAGAAGGGTTTTGTTGGAGGAAAAACGGGCGAATTGGAATATAGGGTTTCGATCACAAGTTCGCCGAGGAGTTTGAGGAAGAAGGCGAGAGTTTCGTACAATGAGGAGGTTTACGAGTTTGAGGAGGACGATGAAGAGGAAATTCCTTTCAAGAAGCCTGGGCGAAGGGGTAGGAAAAAGAAGGTATTGTCTTCGAATCGGAATGTATCCGACGAGGAAGAGCAACGGAGTCCTGTGGAAGAAGCGGATACCGATAGGAAGAAAAAATCTGGTGTTTCGGGAAATCGGAGAGGTTCTTCAAGAAGGAAACGTGGTGGACGATATGCGCTAAGAAAGGAAATAGTTGCCAAACCGGAGGGCGAGAAGAAAATCAATAAGTTGGATCCGGAGGTAAGAATTGACAGTTTGTGCCTGCTGTAATTTTTGTTTTTCTTGTTTATTTCGGTTATGATTGTATTTTTTCCTTGTGAATCAACAGTTCATCGAGAAGATATCATTAATGTGCCATCAGTGTCAGAGGAATGATAAAGGCCGTGTGGTACGCTGTACTGCTTGCAAGAGGAAGCGATATTGTATACCTTGTTTACAGAATTGGTAGGCAATTTTCCTTATTTACCTTGACTTCTTTTCCATTGTTGCTACTGATAAATTAGCTATAATTTATTGTTGACTGTTTATTTGCTTTGTGGAACTATGTAAATGGACGTCGTATGCTTATAGCTGGATGTTTATATATAATGTACACGGTTGTGTTTGTACTTTTATACCTTGATGGTGGGGAGAGGTGGGAGTCTATTAATATGTGATGAGCAACGCATTATAGGATGCATATCTTTCCAAGACCTATATTTAATTATTTTACTACATAAGTACTTAACTGAAAGACTCACAACGTCTTGCCCTCTTCTCTTGGTATTTAGTCGGTGGTACAATGCTATGACATTAATGGGGTTTGGACTAGATCATGCAGGGGCCATAAGTTGATGCATACTAGTTCTTAGTTTCTCATGGTACTAGAGGAATATTTCTGTCTTTCCAACTGTAGACTGCAATAGTGATCTGTCAAGTAGATTATGAGGCCAGTCTATTCCACAATTTATAAGATAAATGTGCTTCTTCTTCCCCCCGCCCATTTCATAGTAACAACTTATCATTACTTGAGAAAAACACAACAGGATAGGAAATCCTCTCTAAGCCGAGGAGTTCACTTAAAAGCACTCCAATTTGTATAAATAGAGGTGCTGTTCCAAGATTGACTCCAAAGAAATCACCAAAGAAAAGCCAAATCTTTACATTTCTCCCAAATACTTGTCATTCTCCCTAGAAGAGTCTTGGGATATCCTTGTATTCCTTTATAATTAAAGTTCTCAGCATAACACTTCGGCAGCATTAATATGCAGAATATTTGCTTTTCCTTTGAAGGGATAACCACAGAGAATCTGCCCTTGAGTTTCTTCCAAAGCATTAGGAGAAGCACCACTGTAATTTGAAAGTCTGCAGGATTGGGCAACACCATTTGTAAGTGGAAGGGGAACTTAGGAACATATTCTCTGCCTTTCATTGGAATTTTTACCGACGATGCACCTACTCTAAGAGATTTGGATGATGGGATGGGTTTTTTTTTTTTATTATTTAATTATACCTTTTTTTTAATTTTTTTTTTTGGTCTTAAATGCTATATGAAATTCATTCCTTTGTGTTGGTTCCTTCCAAGTTCAAAGATCCATAAAAGAAATCAATTTTCTTGGGAATGTTTTCTTTCCATATCATCGCACTAACATAGTGAGGCAGAATCAATTGTATGAATCCAGATTTATTAATTGAGATTTACTGGGGAATTTGATTGAAGCTTCAAGAATCTAATACTTATTGTTTTCAATGATTTTTCTGGCAGTATCCAATCACGATATTCAAGGAGATCTAGTCCTTAATCTCTATATCTTAATGATTTCTTCTAAAATCAGATCTCTATCCTCCTAACAGGAACCAAAGGTCACATTGGTCACCAAATTCTGTCTAGTGAACACCCCCCAATTTCATCCATCCCTAGTTTGAGACTATAGATTCAGTAAACAACTTTTTGACATGACTAGTAATCTAAAGCTTCAAAGATATCGTCTATTTAGGGTTCCTTATTCACTTTATATCAACCTCCTAAATCTTTCCCATATTTGTGGGTTTATATTTTGAGCCCTTGAAGGAAATTCTCCATAACCACTTGGAAATGAGGAATTGTTATTCTTTTATTCATCTTGATTCTCAATAATAGTTTGGTTTCTCATTAAAAATTAGAAATTAAGTGAATGTTTATTTTTCTCAAGTTGCCAAGCCCATGTTCTCCTTTATCTGGCAGCTAGCTCCATCTATATATGTTCATAGATGCATGAATATGTGTATAGGGTACATACATATATATAGAAGGGGAGAGGAAAACTTCAAAAAACTATCATTAAGAGGAAAACTTGCACAAAGTGATCATTGGAGCTATAAGAAGGCTTTATCCAATTAACAGTGGTGGAGGAAATAGAATAGTTTGACAAATTACATAACTCATTGCTGAAGGAGGCTAAAAAAAAAGACTAATATGAGAGCTCAGTTTTTTTCTTGATATTATTTAAATGCTTCTTCTATTTCTTTCAGTCCACACTTCTCAGCTCAGTGCATAGAGCATTAAGCTAAAGAAGTTAGCTTTTGTTAAAGGGCAGCCACGCTAAAGTTGCAGAATACCTATTCTATTTCTTTCAATCTGCACTTCGCAGAGCAGTGCAGGGATAGCATTAAGCTTAAGAAGTTAGCTTTTTTCTGAAAGGGCAGCAACAATTAAGTTGCAGAAGACCTACTTTATCTTTCAGGTAACTATATTGGAAAGGATAGGTGTCTGATAGGTTCCACTAAAGTTTTAGGTTGTAAGGGCTACCAGCCAAGAAGAGGTGGTAAGCATGCTCATTGGTTCCCTTACATGGATGTCACCAGTCAGAAGAGTGTTCAGTTAGAGTTTCTATTCCCAAGCTAAAAGTTGCACTTAGACTTACATACAAGTACAAATACTTCCAGGATGTAGGACCACAAAGCCAAATATTTTTTGTACATCAATTTTCTAGACGATTGAATTATCATATTGAGGAAATAAACATAATCAAGAGTTTGGTGGACCTACAGGAACCTTTATCTTGAGTTTCTATGTCCATGAAGCCTTCTTGAAAAGATTATTTATCTGAATATGTTCTCGTATACTAAATGAAATCCATATTTTGGTGAAGTTGGAAGTTTTATGTTGCTTTGTTTGTGTGGTTAATGGTTGTTTCTTTCTTTCTTTTCCCTTTAGAAATTACTAGGTGTAATTCTTTATTCTGCAGGTACCCTCATACACCAGAAGAGGCAATTGCAGAGTCTTGCCCAGTTTGCCGTGGGAATTGCAATTGCAAAGCATGTTTACGTTTAGATGTTCCTGTTAAAGTGAGCCTTTTCTCGGGTTCCTTCTTCATGAGTATTATCTTTTCATTTGTTGACATTCTCTTTTAAAATCAATAATTTCTTGTAATTATAGAATTTGAAGAACATGGAACCAGAAGTCAAAGAAGGTGTAGAGGTTGAGCATGCAAAATATGTACTACGTAAACTAATACCATTTCTAAAATGGCTCAATGAAGAACAGATCAGGGAGAAAAAACAGGAGGCTACAAGGCTAGGTACTTTTGTGTTGTCCATCAAGTAGTAATCGGCTCCATTCCGAAGCAATTTCCGTTCTCAGTGTTGTTAAAACTGTTGGATTTGGAATTCTGTTTTTTAGTTTTGCTCATCTCATTGGACTAATATTACTATAGTCATGACTCATAACAGAGTATATTTAAGGAGTTCACAGTCTACTTTGGTTCATAGCAGCAATACAATTTTTGACATTGTTTGTTTTAGCTTTGCATATTTGGACCATGCAATTATGAAAACATATATTAGTCAATTCTTGTGGTTGGTTTTGATATGCTCCCAGTTTCTTTTAATGGTTCATATAGTTATTTGGTTTTCATTATTCTTCAAATAACTTGTCTTCTACTTTGTATTAAAAAGATGATCAGCTGGATGAGTTGATATATAAAACCTCCTTATTTAGACAAATGATCTTCAATCATGTTTTACTTTGTAATTGGTTGGGCAGGTTTGCCTCTTCATGATCTGAAGGTGGAGAAGGTAGACTGTGAAGACAATGAGCGAATGTACTGGTAGAGACATTCTTCATAAGATATCTTCCCTTTGGTTTGTGTGTGGTATTAGTTTGATGAGGTCCTGATTAATCCTTTTTTGCAGCGACATCTGTAAAACATCAATTTTTGATTTTCATCGAACCTGCAATTCTTGTTCGTTTGACCTTTGTATCAACTGTTGTCGGGAAATCCGTGATGGAGATATGCGATGTTGTGAGAAAAAAGAGATAATTCCATATATTAGGCGAGGATTTGAGTACTTGCATGGTGGAGATTCTAAAAAAGCTGAGGTGAGTGCTGGGTCTTATCCTAGAGATTGTGTGGAATCAGCATTCATATGGAGAGCAGAAAAAGATGGAAGCATTCCTTGTCCACCGCGCAGTTTGGGTGGTTGTGGTCATGGTTTTCTAGAGTTGAGATGTATATTGGAAGATTCAGTCTCTGAACTGGTGGATGAAGGAGAGGAAATTGCCAGAATTCACAACATAATGGACGTAGATGAAACTGCAGGAAAGTGGTGCTCATGCTTTAACTCGGGCGGTGAAATTGATATTGAGTGTGGTATGTTGAAGAAAGCTGCTTCCAGACAGGGTTCAAGTGATAATTATTTATACTGTCCCAGGGGCAGGGATATCCAAGCTGGAGAATTGAAGCATTTTCAGTGGCATTGGAGCAAAGGTGAGCCTGTGGTTGTTGGCAATGTTCTTGAAACTACATCAGGTTTGAGCTGGGAACCTCTTGTCATGTGGCGTGCCTTCCGTCAAATTACACATACAAAACATGGTCAACAGTTGGAGGTTAAGGCCATTGATTGCTTGGATTGGTGTGAGGTCAGTTCAATTGCTTTTGCTAGAAAATGATATCATTTCAGCTCGCCCCCTATTTTGTTGTGAGATAGTTTCTCTGTTCACTTTACTGTGTATATTTAAGGAAACTCCATGGTTTGATTCATCAAACTTGGAACAGCATTTCGGGGGGGGGGGGGGATAAAGGTTAGCATCCTCCCCAAAAAAATTCGTTCATAAAAATGATAGCAATCACTGTTTTTTTATTCCACAAAACTGGAAAGAAAAAACCAACATGTATGCTAGAAATTCAGCCAAAAAACTAATAGCGGACCGGCTTATAACCCAAAAATTAACATACCTTTCAATACCAAACTATTGGCAAGGGAGGAAGTCACATAAAAAGAAAGGAGACATGCAAAGGAAAGTGAATTAGAGATCACAGAAACTTCAGATTTCCAAATGAGTGAGGAAGAGGAAGCCTTCAATTTTATTGAGACCAATTTCAAGCCACGAGGTACTTTCAATCCATCAAGCATCCATATATACTAGTCAACAGTGATGGAGAGAAACCTGCAACCATAGCAAGAGTGGAAGTGTGGCTGAGAGGTGGAAGTTGTATTATCTATTTTGATGGATAGAAAAACAGGATGGATCAAGGGAGGGAGTTTGAACCTAACTTAAGAGGAGGAGGGGGTTGCTTTCTCTACATGTTAAAATGAGGCGGGAAACTGGGGAAAGTATAATAAAATGCATAACTATTTTAATATTCTTCTATTTGTTTTTCTCTGGTTCAATCTATATGAATTCCGGCAACCAAACCAAATATCAGTTTTCATTTTCCCTTGTAGTAAAATTTGCTAAAGTACAAAAGAATACATGAGTTTGTTGTGCTTGATTCATCCTTTCCTTTATATGTGCGTATGCATATTGCATACCCCTAATGGAAAGGATTGGGATAGAGAAGCAATGCAGGTGGAAAATGTTCAGGAAAATCTGCTGTGTATAATGCACTAGTTTGTTTTATTTTGTTTGTTATTTTTTAAAGTTAAATTTAAATGCTGTATTATAACGCTATACTCTTATTCTGGCTTCAAATCCTACTTTCTCTTTTTCAAATCTTGCAAAGGAATTTAATGGTTCTATTTTCTCTCTCATCCACTGCATATCAGGTTAAAGCTTGACATTTGGCAAATGAAACATGTTTTTGTTAAGATCATCTAGGTAAAGAATTATCTTTATCTTTTAGTTTTAATCTGATAAATTGGTACTAGCAGGAACGTGTTGTTTCCGCCTTGATTTAAAGTGGATTTTAGGAATTTTTGGTCTGGATGCTTTCTGGTGATTGGGTTCTGAATTTCTAACCCTTCTTATATTTGGTGATTCTTTAGTTTGATAATTGATGTGGCAAATCTGTAAAAATTACATTTCTTCTGGTGTATAGATCATAGATGCAAACAACTGCCTTAAATCTCAACCAAAAACATTCAGCAGTTTCAGGCTCAGAAACATCAAATGGAAGTCATTTTTGAAATCTCGTGGTCAAGATCTACATCCATTTTTAGAAATTAAAATTTAGAGATTTTGTCCAATTTCAATCTTTCTAATATTTCTTTTTGAAAATGAATGTGTTCTTAATACTAAAATGTATCAGTGTTTTATCTGGACATGCATTATTATCACATTTTAGGGTAAACTTTGTTTTTGATCTATATAACTAATATAAATGTGTTAAATTGCAGCTTGATGTCAACATACACAAATTCTTTACTGGGTATTCAGATGGTCAGTTCGATGCAAAATTGTGGCCTCGGATACTGAAACTCAAGGACTGGCCCCCTTCTAATCATTTTGAGAAATGCTTGCCACGTCATAATGCTGAATTTATCAGTTGCTTACCTTTTAAGGAATATACACATCCTTACAAAGGCAATCTAAATCTTGCTGTTAAATTGCCGGAGAAATCTTTAAAACCTGATATGGGACCTAAGACATATATTGCTTATGGAGTTGCACAGGAGCTTGGTCGTGGGGACTCAGTTACCAAGCTTCATTGTGATATGTCTGATGCAGTATGTCACTATCTAATTTTCTTCCATCTTATAGAACTATATCGATTTTCCTCTCATTGTTTTTAACTAGCTGGTTTTCCCTCTTGAAAATGGAGACAAGCAGTATCAAATTCTTTGTCGAGTTATTATTTCCAATGTTTATCATTCACAATACGCTGTGTGAGACCGTATATGACAGTATACACTATTGCTAGGACTGTTCCGTTGGATGATTAGTTTCATTATATCTAGTTCTTGTTTTGAGTAGGCAACTCTATCACACGATAGACAGATTTACACGTGTTTCAGATGTCTCTTTTCTGCACCCTATAATTTTTAATGCATATGTTTGAGAATCTGTACGTCAAACAGTTGAGAGGAAACCAACTTTTTCTGAATATCTTGAGATTGTTTAAGGGAAATGCTCATTTAAAGACTAAAGAGTATTCTATCATGTTCCTTCCTAATTTTTGTTTGTATTGCTGCATGAAGATTTGTATTCTGATGAGGGAGGTCAACTGGTTGATTTCTTAACTCTTCTGGTTTTGTATTTCCGTATGCAAGTATTCTAGTTCAGATTATTTGTTATGACAAGAAAAACTACGTTGTTGGCCTTCATTTATCATCATTTAGGGGTTGTTTGGGGCGGTGAGTGGGTTATAATAACCAGAGGTTATGATAGTCTGTGGGTTATTATAGTCTGCGAAACATATAATATTATTTAAAATGCAGAGTAGTATAGTCTGGAGTTATAATAGTATGTGTTTGAGGTGCAGAGTATTTTAGAGGTTATTATAACACGGGTTATAATAACCCGTGGGCCAAACAGGCCTTAAGGATTTTGGTTAGGACTATGTTTTGAAGTTTCTGATTATGTCTGATTGATACTGGTAAGAAATGGAAAATGTTACAGCAATATATGTGATGCAAATCTTATTTCTTTAATGATTGCTTTTACTTGTTATTATACTCATTGCTTACCGCTCCTTTAATGTGATTAGTTGCTTCATTTTTACTTGAATCAAAACAATCTTTTGCTGGCTTGTTTCAGGTAAATGTTCTTACACATGTTTCCAAGGTCACCCTTGAGCCCAAGCATTTACATAGTATTAAAGAATTAAAAGCAAAACATCTTGCACAAGACCAGAAAGAAATTTATGGTGCCGTGACAGATACTAATATTATCGACAGAAGCAAGTTTTGCAATGACCCTTGTAGCATGGCGGAAAATGGAAAGGAATATGTTTGTGAAGTTGGTCAACAAAACAATAATGCAGGTTTGGAGGATGCATCTAGCCCTACGAAAGGTGATGCTGAAGAGTGTGATCTTCAAAGTTTGAATGAACACAACAATACTGCCCCTGATGAGCCTGTAAAGGCAAGTCTTGGTGAAGAAACTTGTAGTGATGCAAAAATATCAGAAGAAATAGAAAGTTGGGAGGTGTCTGATGGTGGTGCACTATGGGACATTTTTCGAAGGCAAGATGTTCCCTTGCTGCAGGAATATCTCAACAAGCATTTCAGAGAATTTAGGCACATCCATGCTGGTCCCGTTCCACAGGTTAATACGATCAACAATTTTACTTGCATTCTGCAGTTGTCTTAATATCGAGACAGCAAAACTATCCATTCTTTATAATTCCAGTACTTTCTGGCTGAACTACCCTTCCATGCAATGTTATGGTGTATCCTTGGTTTAGTTAGGACTCATTATTTATTCCATTTTAAAGTAAAAGAAAAAATGAAAATAAAAGAACAAAATAAATGTTCCTTCCTATCTGCTCAAAATGATATCAGTGTTGCTTTGAAGGAAATATGAAGGAATGTTCTACACTTCTACCTTGTGATGCTCCTGGCTAGATGACCAAAGTTAGCTGTTATGCATTATATGTGAACTGGACTTGTTTTGAAATACCTATATATTATAGAAAACTTATGAAATAATGTGCATTTCTATAAATTTGATCCCTTGTGGATTTGGTCAAGAAGTTTCATATCATAACTGTTTCCACTTCTATAAGCTTGTTTATATTTTACTTGGTATATATTTAGGTAAAGATCTATACTTCGTCAAGACATCACATGTTTATTAGTTGCCCTTGCTTTGGTAATCCAGGTGTTTCATCCAGTTCATGATCAATCATTTTATTTGACTTTGGAACACAAAAGAAAGCTCAAGGAGGAATATGGTTAGATTGTCGTGTTATTGGGCTAGACATTATATCACTCTCAATTCTTGACAATAATCTTCTTATGCTTGCTTTTTATACAGGAATTGAACCTTGGACATTTGTCCAAAAACTGGGAGATGCTGTCTTTATTCCTGCTGGTTGTCCTCATCAAGTCAGAAACTTGAAGGTTGGTTTGAACTATTGTGATCTTTAAAAACTGGTTGACGTAATTGTTTGAATTTTAAGAGATATGTTCACGTGTTTCTATTTTTGTATGTTTCTAAAAACACTCTTATCTAGATAGCAGTTCTGCATGCTAAGTTTATTAGCTCATCTACATTAGTATTACATCAAGAAATACAACTGGGTTCTTTTTTAGCTAATGTTTCACCCAACCTTTCGGTCTTACTCTTACATATCAAGATATCTATTTATTCTCAATGGTTTAGTGAATAAGGATATATGTAAAATAAAAATGAATGTTTTTCTGTATTATCAAATGAAGCTTATTTGCATATTACCCAACAGGTATTCTATTTATATTTGTATTTGTTAAGTTGTCTTTAACGTAGAAAATTGAGGTTCCATTTAAAGACAATGGTCTAGTTTTGTCATTTTTCTGAATCTTTCAGTCGTTTAATGGTCTCGGCAAATCTCAATTATATTATCAATTCCATGTCCTGGCATTACAACTTGCCAGAGTGCTCTGTGCTTTCTCTTACTTTTCACATAGTCGATCACAAAATACTGTTCACATACACATATGGGGCCATTCCACTGAATTTTTGACATTATCGTTCTATAAAAATGAATAATTGAAGCAGCTGCATAAATGGCGCCTTCAGATTCTTTGCGTGAATTGCCTAAGTAATAGTTGTATCATTAAAATATCTTGCTCGAAGACTAATTTTATATAACGATTAATTTCCTTGGCTAAATCTGTGCATGGCTATTATTCTAATTACGTTCCGATTCATGTTCCCCATAGTCATGCATAAAGGTTGCTCTGGACTTTGTCTCACCTGAGAATGTTGGAGAGTGCATCCACTTGACTGAAGAATTTCGCAGGCTTCCGTCAAATCATTGGGCTAAGGAGGACAAGTTGGAGGTAACCCATCATTATATGTCTTCGATATCTTCTATTCGCTTAAATGTCCATCAATGTTCATAACATAATGAAAGTTATTGATTGGTCGAACCATATTAGAGCATTACTTTGGATTTTTTTAAATTAGAAAGAAACAATAAATTTTTTTACGTAGAGAAGATTGTTTTATGTTTTGCTGGAACATATTGTTTTTGTGGCTGTCTGGTATCCTTTACTATGAAGTTCTGTTCTTTGTGTGATGATTGGAAGACTTCGTTTATAACTTCCTTAGCCTGGGCTTAGGCTTTTATTCCTCTCCACTTCTTTCTTATAGTTTCAATGAAATAGTTTCTTATCCCGCAAAATTCGAAGCAAGGTTGTAGCATGACTTATGCTTGAAACAGGTCAAGAAAATGAGTATCTATGCTATGAAAGCGACAATTGCGTGTTTGAAGGAAAAGTGCGAGTGATGCACACCAAGATTTTCCTAATTAGGATATTCCTTATGAGGTTAGTTAAATCAATCTGAATTCACACATTTTTCACGTCCTAAAGATATTTTTGAGATTAATATTGTTGTATACGAGTTCTCGTTGGTATTTGAAGTTGATTTCGCTTATGTTTTGAACTCTGTACTTCTCAGGGGGTCATCCTGTGACCAGAAGATTGAGCATAAAGGCTTCAGTTGGTATAAAAGATGTTTCATCATGAGCTTTTGTGATGCCAACTGTTTTGTAGCAATAGAACTATTCCCCATACGTTTTGTACAATGATTCATTGGCCCTTTTACTCCTATGTATGATATAGTTCAACAATAACTTAAGCGGGTATGTCATTTATCAGCGATGAGATTTGGCGTATCGCTTTTGATCCCTTTGGCATTTTTGTATAGATAACATAACAACATTACTGCCATAATGGGAAAGCCAAATGCACAAGCATGACCTGTATGTTTTGAAACCTTCATACTCCCTTTCAAAATTGTATTTTTGTTAGGTCTCTTCTATTGTTTTTGAACAGCTGGGATACGAACTCGGACTCGAACGTTAGAAGCCAAGATCAAGCCTGCAGAGTTCTCCAGGTACATCGATATGAATGATTGAATCTGTTTGAATACCATAAATTGCAAAAATGACCAACATAACGGTAATAAGTTAAAATGGATATGATTGAAAGAAGAAATTACTTTTAATTGGTATAGTCAAGTTTAGAAGTTGAAATTTAGAGCTTTGAGGTAAAAAAGAATTGTCATGATGCTACTGCAATATTAATGTAGTGACGTAGTTTAATTGATTTTAAATGTCTTGATTAAGCTTGTTCCTACTATATGGTTCTCTAATAAAGGTTAGTTTAGTTCTTCTTAATCTTTCATGTATGTAACCAAATAGATCAGACAAAATGTGTAGAATTTGGCCAAACTGAAATCTTTCTTAGATTAATTATTGCCACAAGTTACAGTTATATTATCATCTTCAAATTTAAACTTAATCTTCTTTTTATGGTGTTTAGATCAACTTAATCCTCACTTGGGAATAATCCAATGTGTTTCATATGGCCCTTCAATGAAGGTATTCAATACTCATAAATGTTTGGGTTTTCTCCATGTCCAAGGATTGTTTTTTTCTTAATATTGGTTTGTATTATTTAATTAACTTAATATTTTAAATGTGTTTAAATTAAATTTAAAATTGATTAACTTACATTAAAATTAATTACAGATGTATTAAATGTAATTACATTTTATTAGTAATGATGCATTAGGACTAATGTGATTAATTATTAGTCATTTATTTATTTTTATTAAAAACATTGTTAAGTTCATAAATTACTTACTGTAGCTATTAATTAATTAATAATAGAATAAGTGAAATTTATTCAACTAAATAATTTAGTTGAAGTATTTAGTTTGACCGTTATATTTAAATATTTAATTAAAGTTATTCATTGATTACTTTCAATAAACCAATATTAATTAATTACTTTGTTAATTAGTTCATTAGTAAATAAAATAGTTCACAATTATAAAAAATTTCTTGGATTGCTATAAATATTTGATATTATTCCCATACAATACTAAATACAACAATCTTTGATTTTTAAATTATTATCAAGTACATTAAAGGATATTGAATCAATTCAAATCAAATGGCCTCTACAAGTTTAGAAGTAGTGATGTGCCATGCTGAACTGTTCATATACAACGCGACTTAATCATCCACATCACAATAAATATGGTTCGATATGTTTTAGATTAATGGTCTGCAACTTATTTTTTAAAAAAGCTATAGCTTTTAATCAAGCAACTTGGTTTAAAAGGAATAGAATAATAAGAGATTCAATTTAGTCATTGTCAACTGGTTTATATATGACAAAATAAAAAATCTTGGGTGAAAGTTGGCTCACTCTTACAAGTTTAAGGTAAAAGATGAATTTTTTCAATAATTTTTATGCAAAATCAAGACTGATAAAAATGGAATAATATCAAATTTCAGGACCTAAACAGGTTTAACCTGATTTATAAAATGATTTCTCACAAGCAATATCAATTTCTTAGCCATGGTGAAGGCTGTAGCCAACTATACACCAACAAACGAAGCAGTGCTGATTCTACAAATTGTATGAGTTAAAATGAATTGTGAAATAACTTATAGCCTCTTCAGCCTAAATCACTATATTATTTAGAAAGAAGCACATAACTTTGGCATCAAAGAAGGAGAAAATAACCTTATTTCTAAATGAATCCACCCATTCAAGGATGACTGAACATGTTATGTCTACTATCAAATGCAGGTACCCTGGAGTTTGGAAAACCGATCCTCGAATCAAGATAGAAGTCTCGAACCAACCGTTCGATTTGCAAATGCATCAATGTTGCCCTTTGCTTTGCAACCAAAAGTTTCTTCCTAACTCCTTATGATAAGGTAACAGAAAAGGCTTCAACTTCAGCTCCGAAGATCTGAAATGCTAATTGTTGGAATGCTGCCCTTTTGGATAAGAGATTTAACCCCCGAGCCTGTTCGTTCGTCTTCGGATAGTTTAAATATTGCATCTCTTATGGTTATATAGTTCTTGTCAGTTGGATCAGGGGCGTTTCCTTTCTCAACTGTCTTCTCTAATATGTTAAGAGCCATGGGAAAGTTTTGTTTAGATACGAAAGCATCAATCAATGCAACAGAGACATAACTGTCAGGTTTCATTTCCTTTTCGTCCATCCTGTAGTAATAAACTAGAGCTTCGTCGGGCCTTCTGCATTTGCAAAGACCATGCACGATTGCCATGTAAGCTATCCTGTTCGGGGAGCACCCTTTTTGCTGCATTTCATTCCAAAGTGTTTCGGCATCGTCGGGCCTTCCAGAGTTGCAGCATCCATCGATCAAAGTCGTGTAAGTGACAACGGTTGGTTCCCTGTTCTCTCCATTCATTCTGGAAAGACAAAGGATGGCCTGATCAATATCACCACTTTTGCACCATCCATCGATAAGAAGATTATAGGTAACAACCGTAGGAACTAGCCCTGCTATTGTCATTTTGTTCAGAAAATCCTGGGCTTCCCTAACTCTCCCAGCTTTACAGAAGCCGTTTATCAATACGTTATAAGCAACCACGTCGGGATGATAACCACGAGTACAAATGTCTTGGAACATCTCAAAAGCACGATCCACTTCATGAATTTTGACTAGTCCATCCATGGCAGCAGAGTAGGCAATTATATCAGGTAGGAAACCTTCACAAACCATATCAGCAAGAAAATTACAAGCTTCCATAACTCGCCCATTTTTGCACAGCTGTTTCACAAGAAGCGTAGAATGTTTTATCCATGGCTCGTGTCCGTGACCGCGCATCTCCCTCAGCAATTCAATGGCTCCTACAGTATCCTCTCTTCTACACAGGCACCCAAATATTGAATTATGGGTAAAATGTGTTGGTTGAAGTCCTGATTGGTTCATGTCTCTCAGAAGCTTATAACTTTCCTCTAATTTGTCTGATTTGCACAGTGCATCTATCAAATTATTATAAAGTAATTGATTTCGTTCACAACCCAGTCGAATCATATCTTCAAAGAGGCTTAACGCTACATCCAATTTACCTGTCTTTAGCAATCCATCGATTACAGTACCGAACGAAGCAGTATTAGGACGTACCTTCTTAAAAGCTTGGTGGAGCTCACAAATGTGAATATCATCAGTATGAGACTCATTTTCCATCGTAACCCGAAGCAAATAACAAGCTCTATCTACTGAGTCAGCATTAACAAGACAAGTCAACACAGAATTGTAAAGCAAGATCATACCTTCATCATTCATATCTTTTGGTTTTTCCTCGAGTAACATGGTCACAACTCTTTCTTCAGACGCCGATGCTATCAGCTTCGCAAGTATCTCGATGTCAGGTGTAATTCCAAACAACTTCATCTTCCAAAACAAAGCTATTGCTTTCTCAAATGCTCCCTTCTTACAAAGTCCTCCTATTAGCACATCATAGATTGAAATATCAGGAGTCAAACCCAGTTTCTGCATTTTCTCAAGCAACTTAAGAGCCATATCCTCTCTGGATTCCTTCACAAAACCATGAATCAATGCATAGAATGTTTTTTCATTCAACCCAGGGGTTTGATCTCCCATTCTTTCTATGAATTCCATTGCCCTATCTACCTCACCCCACTTGCTAAAAGCTAATGCCAAGATAGAAAAGACATATCCATCAATCCACCCTCTTTCATGAATATCATTATACACATTTAAAGCTTTGTCAAACTTCCCACCATTGCAGTAAGCCTTCAAAACTGGTGTCAATGTGTACTTATCCACTTCCCACCCAAAATCCTTCATCTCCCTCAGCCTGTTCTCGATGCAATCAATAGCATTTGCCTTAGACAAAATCTCCAACAAACAGTTATAACTATAACTATTTGGAACACAGAGACCCATTACTCTAACCTGATCAAACAAAAAGTTAGCTTCATCAACCAACCCCACGCTTCCCAAACATCTCAAAAAGACTCCCAAAGCTCCAGGGGTCATCGAACAACGAAAGTTAAGAACATCCATAGCAATGGCTCTCAGTGGGGCATTTTGTCGAGCATGTGATAGGATTGATGCAATGGCATTGAAAGTATAGCAATTATGCCTGTAGCCATGTTGTTTTGAGGCCCAAATGAAGAACATATGAGCAACCTTCCAACTCCTCAGGCCATTCAATACAGTTTCAACAATCTGGGTGTTGAGTCTTGGAGCTAAATTTTTTAGCTCGGGGTCATCAGGGGAAAATTTTCGTAGACTGAAGAGGGAAATGAAGTTATTACTGATATGGGTTTCGTCAAGAGAAGGGAGAACATTGAACACTTCTGTACAAATTGGCCTGCAAGGTTGAGAAACAACAACACGAGAGAGATTTTCGCTGAAGATAAGTGAAACAAGAGCAGCAGAATTAGTGACATTGACCAATTTGCAGAGGCTTTGATGGGCAAGCGTGATTCTGGGAAGCGCCATGGGAATGGAGATGAGATATTCAAGTTCCGTTTAGACGAAGCTGAAGCTTGGATTCCAGAAGTATTTTGGGTTCTTCCATGTGGGCTCTCTCATTCTGAGAAGGTTTAGCAGTAAAAATCTGCGAAATTAGCGATGAAAAAACTCAGATGATCATACATGAACTTAAGAAGATTATGATTATGAACTGAAAACGATCTTTTAGCAACGCCCCGATGGTTGAAGCAATCAGGAATTCGCTCTCGACCCGATGGTTAACCCTCTATTTATAAACGATTTAAACTAATTAATCCAACTAAGTTAACTAATTAACATGTCCATATAAAACTATTTCTAATAGAACAAAAGAGAAAGAAATGAAGATCAAAGTGTTGCTATTTATCACTCATGTAATTGCATAACAACTTAGTAAGTGACTCTCAGAAGTACTTTTCTGGTAATGAAAGCTCAACCTCCGAAAGAATATTCAAGAGGAATGTTCTTACCCAAAAATAACTCTCAAGCTCAGCTGAACACTCCAAAACTACTTTGGATCCTTACACAAGACATACTCTGATTAGAGACCTATCTAATGTACTCTAATTAAGTTTGCAATGGGCTCAAACAGAGCTTTAATACCTTAAACTCACCGAAATTGACTTGGGTCCTTGTTGGAGAGCTATTCGAGACTTGAAACTAGATCGTCGGATTGGTCGAATGACTCAAATCAAGCAATTTTGACTCAAGCTTCACGATTCTTCTGACAGTCGCACGAGGAGGCGTCGACGTCGATTGCTGCCCAAAGAGGCGATGGGTTGCTGCGCGAAGAGGCACTGACGTCGACTGTTATGGTCGGCGGTTGCGCGAGGGAGGATCTGACAGGAAGCGAGCTAACATCGTCGACGTGAGGAGAAGCGTACGCGCGCGATCAGAAGCAGCCGACAACTGGCGCTCCGTAAAGACCGACGAGAGTGGCGGCTTGCTGTCGACGGTGTGAAGAAGGAGAAGACGAAGACGGAGGTGGGTTAGCGGCTGCGTGAACACGGTCGAAGAAGAAAAAGAGATCGATAGGGGTAAAATCGCTCACGTTGCTGCTCGAGGTTGCTGCCGACGTTGAAGAAAGAAATGGTCGCTGGCGTGAAGCAAACCAAGGAGAAGACGCTGAAGCCCCGGCTTGGAGAAGACGTACGAAAAAAGGAGTTGGGAGAGAGAATAAAAACTTAGGGTTTCCTTTTCTTTTTATTTAATTTCCTTTAATTTTCTTCTCATTTAAAAAAAACAAACCCAAATAAGTAACCTTAAAGTTTTTGGGTTAAAAGTTAACTAAAAATGATTTGAGTACCTTTTGAGCTTGAGAATAAAATCAAAGATTAAATCCTTAAATCTCGGAATTAAAGATTTACTTAAAACCCTTATTTTCCAAAATTACATAAATTTAACTTCACCAAACTTCAGGAGCTAAAATAGAAATTTTAATTTTCAAATTAGAATTCTAACGAACACGGTGAAACTAAATTATCTTAATTCAATAATGTGGGGCGTTACAGAAGGATTGAGGGTTTTGCAAGAGGAAAATTGGAAGGTTGAAGAATATCAATAAGAGGAAGAGTAAATATTTTTCAAATGTTTTTTAACACCTTGATAAAAGATAATATGTTTTTTTTGAAAGATTTTAATGTTCTCTGAAAAATATTATATATAATCTCTTTTTCAAAGGATTTTGCAAACCTTCGATAAAGAGTATATACTTTTAAAAGGCTTTTTAAACACCTTCGATAAAATATAATATATTTTTCGAAGGATTTTAATGTTTTTGATAAATATAATCTCTTTTTCAAAAGTTTTTACAAACCTTCGATAAAGAGTAGATATTTTTCAAAGACTTTTTAAACACCTTCGATAAAAGATAATATATTTTTCGAAGGATTTTAAACACACGAGCAATTGGGAGAATTAGTGAGAGTGTTTCATGTATACATAGGAAGATAAGAATGTTGACGAAATATTTGAAAAAAAAAATAGAACTCATTGTTGTTCTTTAATTTTTTCTGCCTTTCATTTTTTAATGAAAAGTACTAATAGAACCAAATAACAATGACATTTAAACGTTGTCATAAATTTATGACACTAAAAATTGTAAATCTTGAAAAAATTCTTGACTTTTTCACCAAAAATATGTCTTTTCCAACCAAAAACACGTCTTTTCCCTTAAAAATCGAACCTCGAGTCATCTATGACATATATAAATCATTAAAATATGACATTGAAAAAATGTCATATGATATGAAAAAAGTGTCATAAATTTATGATATTAAAAAAGTGTCATAAATTTTGGAAATCCGAAAATCTCTGTCGTTTCCCGCCAAAAACGCGCCTCCAACCATTTATGAAACTTTTTTTACTTCCTCCCACATTTTTGGTTTATATGAGGTGTCATAGAAAGCCCAAATTGGTGTAGTGAGGGTGCATAGTTATTTAGTCTGAGTTATGATAATCTGTGTTTAGGGTGTATAGCATTCTACACACCATTATAACTTACGCTTCAAATAACCCCCAAGTGTATCATAAGTTTTTTTTTATACACTCTACCATTGAAGATAAGTTTCAACTAAAAATGAAGGGAAAAATCAATTTATACCTCCTAAACTTTAGAGTGTGTATCAACAAAAAAAATCCTAAACTAATAATTGTATTAATTTAACCCTTAAACTTTCATAAGTGTATTAATTTATGTCTCGGTCGATTTCGTTTGAAAAATTTTAGTTCACATATGTACAAACTTATAATTGTATCAATTAAACTCATGAACTTTTATAGTAGATGAATTTATACCTTTTGTTTCAAATGCGTAGACGACGATTTCGATCGAATGGAGGGTCTAGTTTTTTTAAGAAATCTACACGCATGAAAATTGATGCATAGACGATTTTCAAATGAAAGGTCTAAATTGATTAATTTATGAAAGTTCATGAGTTTAATTGATACAATTATAAATTTGCAGGCGTATGAACATTTTTCAAATAGAATCTAACAAATTGTGTAAATTGACATACGTGTAAAAGTTCAATGTTTAAATTCATACAACCCCAAAGTTTAGAAGCATAAGTTGATTTTCGCCCAAAAAAATTATTGTTATTCATAGGTTCATGAGCTCTCCCAAGATGCTCAATTGAGAAAGTTGGAGCTAAAAGTAGTCCCCACTGAATGGATATTTTGAGCATTTTAGGACCATTGAGCATTTGATGGGCAATTGACTTTGCTTTAATTCCTTTTGGTGTTACAAATTTTCCTAATGCTCTGTTTGGTATTTCGGTAAGAAATGATTTCAAATTTTAAAATTTTAAAAGATAAATATGATTTCAAATTTTTGTTTGTGTTTGGAACCAAATTGATTTGAAATCACCGAAATTAAAATTTCTTCTTTGGATGCTCACAAGAAATGAAAAGAATGTACTACATTTTACTATTATGCCCTTATGAATTTTATAGGAGATTATTTTAATTAATAACAAAATATTTTAATTTTAAATAACATTATCAAAACATATCATCATGAAAATATATTAATAATCAAAACAAGTCAACTCATTAAATTAAAATTTACAAAAGTTATCATTATTGTTAAAATTGAAAATAAAAAAAAAATTACAAATGCCTTAATTTAAATGAAAAAAAAAAAAGATCATAGTCGAATCTAAACAAAATCCATCAAAAGAGATTTGATATATTTTGTGGAGAAAAAAATTCAAAATAATATATTTTTTTTTAATTTCTTCTTGAATCTAATGAATGAAAACACAAAACTAAAGAAATCTATATAAAAAAAAATTGATAGAATGAATATAGATATAAAAAACAAAAAAAAAACATATTATTCCTATCAAATCAATAAATTAAAAAAAAAAGGTTTAAGAAGATGAACAAGGCAACAAAAAAAACACTTATACTTTATTTGTCTATAAAAAATACTTGTTGAAAATGTAAAAATTGAATGTAAAAGATTGAAATTGTTATTATCAATTTTTTTAAAAAAATATAAAAATATAATGGAGAAGTAAAATAAAAACCTAACTTGAGTTTGAATAAAAAATATTGATTGTATGAAGTTGAATGAAAAAAAACAGCATGAAGAAACTATTGTATTAGTTGGGTAAAATTGGAAACATATTTTTTCAAACTTAAAGTTCTATCAAATCCGACCTATTTGGAATGGATTTTTTTTTTTTTTTAAAAAAATAAGATTTGAAATCATGAACGATTTCAAATCCTTTTTGTAATTTCCCAACGATAAAAGGATTTCAAATTTGTTATTATTTGAAATCATCAAGATCCAACGTTCCAAATAAGGAGTAAGCGTTCCCTCATTCTAAGGGGATGGGGATAGAATCATGGAAGGTACTTAATTAATCAACTCCTTTACATAAAATTTAAAAGGAAATACAACTAAATTTACATCAATATTCAGTAAAATGAAAAAAAAAAAAGGATGATCAAGTAAACTAAATTAAAAAAAAAAACGCTCCTGAAAAAAGGCAACAAATAGTAAATGGCAAGTCAAGATACTTATAATAACTTTTTTTTTTTTACATGTGCATTTGCAATTTTTAAACATTTGATCCATTTTATTAAAAAATAATGATGATAAATTTGATTATATTTTTTTAGTACATAAATTTGATTATATTAATTAAAAGGACAAGTTATTTGGCAAAATTATTAATTCATGTGTTATAATTTATATTTAACAACAGCATAGCTCAACTGACATACTTATGACCAAGAAGTCATGAGTTCGAATTCTCACTCCGAATGTTGATGTACTATATATATATATATTTAACAAAATAATTAAAATTGATTTATGTGTTTCTTGTTTAAAATAAAACAGCAGCATTTTTTTTTTCAAAATTTAAGTACTTAAAAACATTCAAAATACAAGAAAAAAAAAAGTTAACACAAAATAAAATATACATATTTTAAACCTGCATAAATATTATAAAAAAAAAGTGCTAACGTTCAGCCACACTGAATTAAAGAAAAGAAAAAAAAAAGTACAAATATAATGTCAAATTGTTGTTAACACTTAAAAGAGGGTGGAAAAGAGTTATTTTATAGTTGTAGCCGATAAGGGATAAGAAATGGAGGGGCAGTTTTTTTTTTTTTTTTTTTTTTTTTTTTTTTTTTTTTTTTTAACGTTATTTTACTTCAATATAATTAAAGGTAGTTTGAAAATAATATATATATATAATTAAAGGTACTAATTTCTTGAATTATTTCATATAAATAAAACGAATACTTTTCATACTCTAGTATTTTAAATGATTTAAGTTATACATATAATCTAATGTATCTATTGAAGTAGTAAAACTTCTGATATTCCAAAATTTTTATATTCTTTAATTAAATATAATTAAAGGTAATAATTATTTAATTAATTTATGCAAATAAAGATAATTTTTTATATTCTAACCTCTTAAATTAATCTAATAACTTATTAATGGTTTATTTGGGAGTGACATATTTTGTACATTTAAAATTTGAGGTGGGATAAAATAGTACACAAATTTTATTCTTCTAGGATTTTAATTTTTTTTAATATATTACAATTTATAGATAAAAATAATACACTAAATAATAAAAGAATAGAAAAAACAACAACAGAAAAATTTTAAAATCCTAGCTATACACCAATTCCTTAAAATAAAATTTGCCTACTTTAAACCTAGATTAGTTCAGGATTCGTTTTCGATTTTTATGTTTTCAAAAATATAAAAAAGAACAATGATGAAAACACATTTGGTGTATTTATTTTCGAAGACATGTCTTAAAATAGTTTTTTTTTTCTTTTCTAGAAATGATATGTTGCTCTTTTCTTTGTTTTTAAAAAATTATGAAAACAATGATACACTCTCCCAAAAAACTTGTTTCTATCAAACAACAACTTGAATGTTGGGATTGTTCTTAAAAAACAAAAGGAAAAAAAAATCCAAAAGCTCCCTTCTTCGAAGTGAATCTCTCATCAATTCTTCGCGATCATTTTTTTATTATGAAAACCACAAATAAGATAGATGAAACAAATCAAATTATTGCACATATCTATGGTTGATTATATCAATAATTTAAATGGTCTAACATCACATAAACCTTAAATTTTGTCCCATTTTCATTTCATTTCATTTTATTTTGATTCTTATAAATTAACATCACATAAACATTAAATTTTGTCCCATTTTCATTTCATTTCATTTTATTTTGATTCTTATAAATTTTAGGGGTGTATTTCAAGAAACTAAAAAAAAAAATCTCTCCCACTAATCTCTACTTATCTGGCCATCAACAAGTTTAAATTGACCATGTGTTGTAAAAATAGGATGAAAACCGGGTATAATTTTACTAATATTAACATACTAATATAATAATATATTTATAATAATAATATAATAAGAATAATATAATAATATAATAATAATAATAATAATAAAATAAGTGTTTGGAAAGTGGGGGCAATATATATAATATAAATAAAGAGATAGTGGAAATTTATGGAAAATTAAATAAAGACTAAAAAGAGAAAGTGGGAGAGAATGAAGAGAATTGGAGAGAATTTCACCAATGGATGCATTTTATTTTTCCACCAAAAGCCACTATTTATAGGCAATTTGGCAAGGGATGAGTTGGTACATTTGGACACTAAGCATTGGTAAAAATTTGACACTTGGAGAACACTATGGCTATGGAAATTTTGCCACTTGGCATAGGTAATATATGGCATGTGGATGGGCATTTATACTACATATTTTACAATACTCCCCCTTAAATGCCCATTTATATAATATATGCCTCGTTAAAACCTTACTAGGAAAAATCCAATGGGATAAAAACCCTAGTGAAGGAAAAAGAGTACATATTTTATATAATACATTTACTCCCTCATGACGACATCACTGAGATCTCTCGAGTCTTCGCATCCCAATCACGTGAACCAATTTCTCAAATGTTGTAGTTGGTAATGCTTTTGTAAATATGTCCGCCAAGTTATCTTTCGAACAAATTTGTTGTCTTGAGATGTCACCATTTTTGAAGTCATGAGTGTAGAAAAGCTTGGAGAGATATGTTTCGTTCTATCTCCTTTGATATATCCTCCTTTGATTTGAGTTATACATGTTGTGTTGTCTTCATATAATATTGTTGGAGGATGTTTACTTGAAGACCATCCACATGTCTCACGAATGTGTTGTGTCATCGATCTTAGCCATACACATTATCGACTTGCCTCGTGAATTGCGAGAATTTCAAAGATGATTCGAAGAAGTGGCCGATGATGTCTGTTTCACCGATCGCCATGATATAGCGGTTCCTCCATATGTAAATAGATAACCTGTCTGAGATCTAGCTTTATGTGGATCAGATAGATAACCAGAATCTGCATAGCCAACTAGATCAAAACTAGATTTGTTAGAATAAAATAAACCCATATCAATCGTCCCTCGAAGGTATCGGAGTACATGCTTAACTCCGTTCCAATGTCTTTTTGTAGGACATGAATCGTATCTAGCTAATAAATTTCACGAAAATGCAATATCTGGTCTTGTGTTATTAGCTAGATACATAAGTGCACCAATTGCACTAAGATATGGTACTTCAGGACCAAACAGTTCTTCATTATCATCTCGAGGTCGAAATATATCTTTCTTTACATCCAGTGAACGAACTTCCATTGGAATATTCAATGGATGTGCTTTATCCATATAAAATCTTTTTAAGATTTTCTCTATAGATAAGTTGATTGATGAACAAATATCCCATCTCGCTAAATGTTCAATTTACAAACCAAGGCAAAATTTTGTTTTTCCAAGATCTTTCATCTCGAATTATTTCTTAAGATATTCTATTGCCTTGGATAACTCTTTTTAGAGTTCCAATTATATTTAAGTCATCAACATATACTGATTATAATAGCAAATCCTCGATCGAGATTTCTTTATAAAAACACACGGACATATTGGATTATTTTGATATCCTTCTTTCAACAAATATTCACTCAGGCGATTATACCACATTCGTCCTGATTGTTTTAATCCATATAATGATCTTTGTAACTTTATTGAATACAATTCCCGAGAACTTGATTCATATGTTTCTCGTATTTTAAATCATTCCGGATTTTCATATAAATGTCATTATCCGTAGATCCATATAAATACGCCGTGACTACATCCATTAGATGCATATAAAGTTTTTCATATACAATCAAAGCCAATCAAATATCTTAACGTTATTGCATCCACCACGGAGAATATGTCTCTCTCATAATCTATACCGTGCCTTTGCGAGAATCCTTGTGCAACAAGTCCCGCTTTATATCTTGTGACTTCATTCTTTTCATTTCTTTTCCTTACAAATGCCCATTTGTATCCCACAGGTTTAACACCTTCCGGGTTGTTAGGACTCATCGGGTCCAAAAACCTCACGTTTTGAAAGTGAGTTCAACTCTGCTTGGATTGCTTTTTCCACTTCAACCAATCCTTTCTACGCTTACATTCATCGATAGATTTTGGATCAAAATCGTCACTTTCATGAATAATATCGTGAGCAACATTATAAGCAAAAATGTTGTCAACAATAATATCATTTCGGTTCCATCTCTTTCCTGTTGTAACATAGTTTATAAAAATTTCATTATTATCCTCAAGCGTTTGATTTTCATCAATACTCTTTTGAGTAGTTGTATTCTGGATTTCTTCTGGAGCATCCATACCTTTCATTGAATCATTTTGATTCTCAACTACTTTTCTTTTTCCGATGATTTTTATCTTTGGAACCCATTGGTCTACCACGCTTTTGGCGTGCTCCAGACTCATTATTGACAACTTGTTCCTGTGGAATATCAATTTTTGATGGATCACTTGCTGCTGGTATATATGATTTAGTCGCCCTTTAGCATCTGTGAATGCATCTGGTAATTGATTTGCTATATTTTGCAAATGAATTATCTTTTGAACTTCAAGTTCACATTGATCTCTTCGAGGATCTAAATGAGATAATAATATGATGCATTCCACGTAATTTATTTTTCCAACTTCTTAATTCCTCCCCCTAATGTTGGAAAATTTGTTTCATTAAAATGACAATCAGCAAATCGTGCAGTAAATACATCACCCGCCGGGGTTCAAGATATTTAATAATTGATGGGGAATCATATCCAACATATATTCCTAACCTCCTTTGAGGACCCATCTTAAATACGTTGTGGTGGAGCAATTGGAACATATCTCGCACATCCAAAAATTCTCGGATGGGATACATTTGGTCACGCCATAAGCTAATTGCATGGGGAATATTTATTATAGGCTCACCGCCTAATACGTAATAATGATGTATCGTGTAAAATAGCATGACCCCAGACCGATGTAGGGAGTTTAGCTCTCATAAGCAATGGTCTTGCAATTAATTGCGACGCTTTATAAATGATTATGCTAGACCATTTTGTGTATGAACATGGGCTACTGGATGTTCAACACTTATCCCAATTGACATACAATAATTATTAAAAGTTTGGGATGTAAATTCATCAGCATTATCAAGTCGAATTGTCTTAATTGTATAATCAGGAAATTGTGCTCTTAACTTAATCATTTGAGCAAGTAATCTTGCAAATGCAAGATTTCGACTTGATAATAAGCATACATGTGACCATCTGCTGGATGCGTCAATCAATACCATAAAATATCTAAATGGACCACTTGGTGGGTTAATAGGTCCACAAATATCACCTTGAATTCGCTCAAAATGTAGGTGATTCAATGGCCACTTTAATTTGGTGATGGTGTAATAATTAATTTCCGCGAGAGCAAGCATCACATGACAACTCATTGGATTGAAGAATCTTCTGGTTCTTTAAAGGATGTCCATGTGAATTCTCAATAATTTTCCTCATCATTATCGATCTTGGATGACCCAGTCGATCATGCCAAACACTGAATATTTCTGGATTCATGAACTTCTGGTTCATTGTTGCATAACTTTCGATTACTCGTATATGAGTATAATATAATCCGTAAGAAAAAGTCGGCGATGTTTCCAATATACGTTTTCATGTGAAATAATAGATGTGATATAGAGATACTTTATATTATTTTTACGATCAGTTTCAACATGATAATCATTATTACGTATATCTTTGAAACTCAATAGATTTCTTTTTGATTTGCTAGAGAACAAAGCATTATTAATTGAAAATTTTGTTCCTTTAGGCAAGATAAAACTTGCTTTTCCAAAACCTTAGACCTGATATAGTATTGATTTTTGCTTCCAGCATTGTCAATTTAGAAAAATATTTTTCTGTTTATGAGTATCGTGTGTGTAGTTGCGCAGTCTGCTAGACATAAATTCTCATTGCTCATTTTCGGGTTACTCAACATATTGAAATTGTCCATATTTCTTCATTGATAAGAAAAGGAAAAACGATTACAAAAAGTTCTAAATATATATACAAAAACAAGAAACATATTATAAACAGTACTTAATTATATATCTTCATACAAAACATCCTTTACTTGTTTGATTGCATCAATTTTCTCTCCAGGAGATTTAAAATAATCAGCCACATCAAGATGCACCATATTGGAGGGATCGAATACATCATCTTCTTGAATAGCAAGATTCACCTCCACATTCTTCTCTTTTCCTTTTTCCTTCAAGGAAGCTTGATAGAGATCAACAAGGTGTTTTGACGTTGATAACTCACCATAAGTGAGTTATTTTACAAGAATTTTAGTGTTTAATCCACTTGAATTGCATTTAATTTAGTTATCCTCATGTTATTTTATCCCTAAATTATGTGTGTTAGCTTTAATATCTTGAATTTAAGCATTAGGTGCAAAAAGAATTAATTTTGATGTTTTTGTGTTTTAATTCAAGAATTTAGGAAAATAAGCTAACAGTTAATTGAAGACCAAAATTTGAGATTTTTCTTAACTCCAAAAATCCTTGCGTGTTTTGATTTATAATTGACTTCATATATTTATTTTGGATTTTCTCATGTGCAGAGATTATAAAAATTACAAGAGTCCCTAAGGGCATTTTAGATATCTTACCCGAAGGGTAAGATGGTCTTTCTACTCCTAAGGGCATTTTTGTAATTTGTGGAATTAGGCAACATCATCTTATATAAGGAGGCTAGGGGTTCAGTGCAAAAAGGAGAGTTGGAGTTGTGACAAAAGGAAGAGACCGAGAGAGAACGGGCGATTGCTACAGCAAAGGTGTGCATTGGAGGAAAATCGTGAAGGTTCCATTGCTGCAGCAATCGTGACGAGTGAGGAAAAATTGAAGATTCAGGTGTTATTATTTGTAGCAAAACCGAGAGGCCATTGTTGTAACAAAATTGAGAGTGCAGTTCGATTTTCACAGATGTCATTCACGAAATTTGTGATTACCGGCGATCCAACCGTTGGATTTTACTAGAACTTTGTCAGCCTGTTGAGGACTCATAGAGCTCCCACTTGAACGGTTGGATCGTGGTTTCGAGCTTTCCTGTGTCAGATATCGCAGTCACATTGGGCGACAACAACAGTTCGGTTTTTCACAGACGATGCTCACAAAGTTGTCGTTTGCCGGAGTTTCAACCGTTGGATCGTGCTGAAATTTTGCCAGATTATTCAAGACTCATAGGGCTTTACTTTGAACGGTTGGATCGTCGTTCTGAGCTTCGGTGGATGAGATATCGCTGTCGCACAGAACCTGCAAAACTAAAATCTGCTACTATGGTCTGCTGTCTTTGGTGGTATCTTTTGCTTCGTGTCATTACCTCTCCTAATCTCTAATTGTTAATGTTGTTTTTCCGCTATTGGACACATGTTTAAGACTATTTTTGTTCACTATTTTAGACCGAATTCGTGACTGTTTTTAGGCTAGAATTGTGACTGATTTATGATAAATTTGTGAACATCATTGGGTTGTTTTCTTGAATTCTTTGATGGATAAAAACATGCATCAATTAGAAGTTTGTGAGTTGATTTTTGTCATGAACTAAATTATCTTAGGCAAGGTTTAGGTTGTTTTAATGTAATTTTGGATTAAATTTATGGTTGATGCCATTAATTGAATTTATGAAATTTTATTAAATTTAACGGTGCATGAGAATTAAAATTGGCCTTTTAACTTCTCTATAATTCATAAACTTGGGAAAGCTAATGAATTAGAAAACTAAAATTTCATTCTAGGATTATTGAGTTGATTAGGGATAATTAACCCACCTAGAACCTAAAATCATGGGCATAATTTAGATCACAATTGGGAAATTGTAGGTTTTAAAACTTAGTGATTTTGGAAAGAATCATTTGAATGCATGTGTAGGTAAATTCAAGGCATCACTAAAAATTTATTCCAATTGAACATTAGAACTCTAACCTAACCCGAGCCTATTTTTCATTACAAATCTCATCTCTTGTATCTGCCTTCTTGTTTGCACTCTCCTCTCCCCGCTTTAAATTAAGTTATTTTCTTTTGTCTTATCTTTTCTTTCGTACTTATCATCAATTTATTTATTTACAACAATAATTTGCACACTCATGCATTGCACTAAAATAAGGAAAATTTGCTAGAACACCGACTAATTTAGGTCTAACTAGTCCTCGTGGGATCGATACTCTTATCTTATCACTTGTCGCACTCTCGACCGTGTATACTTGCACGTCGTAAAAGTGTCTCGAGTCTCGCTCTAATTTGCATTAGTTTAGGGCACTCGATATTTTCGCATCAAGTTTTTGGCGCCGCTGTTGGGGACTAGTTTTGATTCTTATTTTGTTTGAGTTGATTTTAGCATTTTATCCTTTTTCTTGTTGGGTGTGTCTTGTTATCTTTGTTTCATATTTTTATCTTTGTTGAGTCTTTGTTATTCTTTCTCAGTTGTGTTGGTGCATATTGTGTTTGTTGAGCTCATTATAATTGATTCATTATTTTATTATGGCTTATGATAACTTTGGGTGGTTTTTCATGCCCAATGAGCAACCACAATATAGTTCCTTTTCTTATGATTATCCCTATGCCAATTTAGCGCCTTCTAGTGAGGGTATGAATCTTATGGCTACCAAATGCCTAATTACTATCATACTAACCCTATGACTTATGGGAATCATATGTATGATAATAATCGAGAGCAATTGGGGCTATGAACCATATCCTAAGGGTTTTGAGCCATATCCTTCCTATATTCAAGAAACCTGGTGAAAGACGAATCTTCCCTTAAAATATTGTTATTAGAATATATGAGAACCACGTAAGAGAGAGGAATAAGCAAATAGAAGAGATGAATAATCAAATAGGGAGTCAATTCAACGCTAACTGGATACACTTGTCTCCTTTAGAGAACAAATGTACTTAGACTCATCCGAGGTTGAACACCCTAGGGAAGATAGTGAAGGAGGACCCACACTCTTAGATAGTTCGGTGAGTCACTTGATCACCGACCCACCGATAGACCCTCGGGATCTTAGTCCTTCACATTTTTCCGAGTATAGGCATTTAGAGAATTGTGCTTTAGATGTAAAAGAACTAGAACTCATTAGCACTCACCAGGATGGAGTTAGTGAGAGTGTGGAAGAAGTGGAGCTGTTGAGTCAGACAAAGAGGTAGAGGTGTGTGTGAGCTTTTGAGTCTATGTCGCTTCTATCTTCTCATTTTTCTCTTATTGGTGAATGTTTTTCTTTCTATGCTCTCAGTCGTTGTCTTTTTTTGTGAGTCTGTTCATTTTCCTGTTTTTCCTTCTTTTCTTTTACCAAATAAAAACCAAAAATGTTTACTTTGTTGTTGTTCCTTCTTTTCTTTTAATATATGAAAAATCAAAAATATATTTGTTTCTGGCTCTCACGAGAAGCTAGTATTCTTGCTAGCTCTCTGATTTGTTTTGTAGATTCAAGAAAGAGAGGCTAGAAGAAGTGGGAGAATTTTTACGTGCCTTGACGAGCCCACGTATACTACGTCAAGCTAATGACGTAAAACAAGCGCTTTCTTGGGAGGCAACCCAAAGTTTATTTTGTTTGTTTCGCTTTTAATTTTTTTTTTTTTTTTTTTGCTTTTGTTTCGCTTTTTAGTTGTTTTTATTTTTAAATAAATAACCCTTACCTATTTTGCACTCCCTAGGGTTTGATGATTGATATGCGCTGTAGTAGAGGTCTCTTCGATTCGATTCAGGCGATTGTTCTCCTTCCATCTTTATTAGTTGTCCTTAAGCATGCTTAAGTGAGTAGATTATACATTAAGGGCAATGTGTGCTTTAACCATGAGGGGAGGTGTGTTGTTCTCAATCGAGTTTGGGCTTAATTGAAAATTTTTCTACTGATGAGACGTGTGTCTTTCTTTAGAGTTTATAGGGTGTTGCATGCCTCTGCGTTTATAAAGTTATTTACTTGCTTTAGGGCTTCAAAATGATCTATTTTGACTACTGGATTCCATGTTAGTTGTTGGTTTCATGGTCTTTGATATGCATGATGTAGGTAGTTGATTCATTATGTTTAAGCAAGTAAAAAATAGAAAAATGGTTGTTGTCCCTTGTTTAAAAATTAAGTTTCTCATGTGTTTTTATGGTAAAAGTGTGATGTCTTTTGTAGAAACTTGATATGCATCTCTTGAAAATAAAAAAGTTAAGGTCAAATCTCAGGGTTAATGAAAATAAGAGTTGTTGCTTGTGTTTGAGGCAAGAGTATGCTATCTTGTTTGGTGTTTCTCAAGGTCAAGCTTGTCAGTAGGGTTCTTTAGTGCGCTTATGGTTAGTGTGTCAATCAAAGTAGTTAGGATTCAACTCCTAGGCCAAAAATTTCGAAAACTAGAAGCCATGACAAGTTAGGTAACCCATACATTTTTTTAGAACGCTCCAAAATTAGTAAACTTCAAATTTGTGATCATTTCAAGTTTGGGGATTACCTGATTCCCTAACTCAATGAGGACATTGAGTACTCTAAGTTTGGGGGGAAAGGTATATTCGTCGTGTTTTTTTTAAAAAAAAGAAGAAAAAAAAGAAAAAAAAAGAGTATGCAAACCTTTCATTTTCCTTAAAACTCCATTGGGCTAGAAAAATAATGTGCTACTTCTTTTGTTATTTAGAGTCAATTTAGGCATCTTGGTACTGATGTCGTGGTCCAGGCACTAACCATGTTGGCCTCTTGGGCGAAGGTATCAAGCAAGAAGCCTATTCTCATTGCTTAGGTGCTACTGCGTTAACCACGTGTGCCATTCTAAGAACTACGGGAAGTTTCATTGCTTAGGTGTGCTGCGCTAAACACGTGTGCCATTCTAAGAACTACGGGAGAGTCAAAAAAATAAATAAAAATAAAACCAAAAAAAAAAAAAGAAAGTAAAAAAAAACTTGTCCTTAGCAGTGAGTTTTATGGAAATTGAGGGGAATAATGCACATATCTATTTTTTTTTAAAAAAATAATATATATAAAAAAGTAAAAATGAATGATCATTAAATTGTAGCCATGCGAGTTTTGGAGTATGACTTATTTTTAACTATGTGTTGCTTGATTTGAATGATTAGGATTCTAGTGGTTGAGCTTGAAGGTAGATGTTGAATCCTAGTTGATTTGCTCTTGGTTATTGATGCATAAGTGTAGCTAAAAAACCCCAGATGAGCCACTTAGAAAGCATGAAATAAATGGTCACTTGTAGCTTAGAACATAAGTGTTCAACCCTTGTTTAGTTACTCTTAATAATGTGAGTCTTTAAAGGTCTTTTAAGTCTTTATGGAATAGAACTCATTGAGGACAATGAGTAGTTCAAGTTTGGGGGTTTGATAACTCACCATAAGTGAGTTATTTTACAAGAATTTTAGTGTTTAATCCACTTGAATTGCATTTAATTTAGTTATCCTCATGTTATTTTATCCCTAAATTATGTGTGTTAGCTTTAATATCTTGAATTTAAGCATTAGGTGCAAAAAGAATTAATTTTGATGTTTTTGTGTTTTAATTCAAGAATTTAGGAAAATAAGCTAACAGTTAATTGAAGACCAAAATTTGAGATTTTTCTTAACTCCAAAAATCCTTGCGTGTTTTGATTTATAATTGACTTCATATATTTATTTTGGATTTTTCTGTGTGCAGGAGATTATAAAAATTACAAGAGTCCCTAAGGGCATTTTAGATATCTTACCCGAAGGGTAAGATGGTCTTTCTACTCCTAAGGGCATTTTTGTAATTTGTGGAATTAGGGCAACATCATCTTATATAAGGAGGCTAGGGTTCAAGTGCAAAAAAGGAGAGTTGGAGTTGTGACAAAAGGAAGAGACCGAGAGAGAACGGGCGATTGCTACAGCAAAGGTGTGCATTGGAGAGGAAAATCGTGAAGGTTCCATTGCTGTAGCAATCGTACGAGTGAGGAAAAATTGAAGATTCGTGGTGTTATTCTTTGTGAAAAACCGAGAGGCCATTGTTGTAACAAAATTGAGAGTGCAGTTCGATTTTCACAGATGTCATTCACGAAATTTGTGATTACCGGCGATCCAACCGTTGGATTTTACTAGAACTTTGTCAGCCTGTTGAGGACTCATAGAGCTCCCACTTGAACGGTTGGATCGTGGTTTCGAGCTTTCCTGTGTCAGATATCGCAGTCACATTGGGCGACAACAACAGTTCGGTTTTTCACAGACGATGCTCACAAAGTTGTCGTTTGCCGGAGTTTCAACCGTTGGATCGTGCTGAAATTTTGCCAGATTATTCAAGACTCATAGGGCTTTACTTTGAACGGTTGGATCGTCGTTCTGAGCTTCGGTGGATGAGATATCGCTGTCGCACAGAACCTGCAAAACTAAAATCTGCTACTATGGTCTGCTGTCTTTGGTGGTATCTTTTGCTTCGTGTCATTACCTCTCCTAATCTCTAATTGTTAATGTTGTTTTTCCGCTATTGGACACATGTTTAAGACTATTTTTGTTCACTATTTTAGACCGAATTCGTGACTGTTTTTAGGCTAGAATTGTGACTGATTTATGATAAATTTGTGAACATCATTGGGTTGTTTTCTTGAATTCTTTGATGGATAAAAACATGCATCAATTAGAAGTTTGTGAGTTGATTTTTGTCATGAACTAAATTATCTTAGGCAAGGTTTAGGTTGTTTTAATGTAATTTTGGATTAAATTTATGGTTGATGCCATTAATTGAATTTATGAAATTTTATTAAATTTAACGGTGCATGAGAATTAAAATTGGCCTTTTTAACTTCTCTATAATTCATAAACTTGGGAAAGCTAATGAATTAGAAAACTAAAATTTCATTCTAGGATTATTGAGTTGATTAGGGATAATTAACCCACCTAGAACCTAAAATCATGGGCATAATTTAGATCACAATTGGGAAATTGTAGGTTTTAAAACTTAGTGATTTTGGAAAGAATCATTTGAATGCATGTGTAGGTAAATTCAAGGCATCACTAAAAATTTATTCCAATTGAACATTAGAACTCTAACCTAACCCGAGCCTATTTTTCATTACAAATCTCATCTCTTGTATCTGCCTTCTTGTTTGCACTCTCCTCTCCCCGCTTTAAATTAAGTTATTTTCTTTTGTCTTATCTTTTCTTTCGTACTTATCAATTTATTTATTTACAACAATAATTTGCACACTCATGCATTGCACTAAAATAAGGAAAATTTGCTAGAACACTGACTAATTTAGGTCTAACTAGTCCTCGTGGGATCGATACTCTTATCTTATCACTTGCTGCACTCGACCGTGTATACTTGCACGTCGTAAAAGTGTCTCGAGTCTCGCTCTAATTTGCATTAGTTTAGGCACACTCGATATTTTCGCATCGACGCATTTACGACGAGTACGTGACCAAAGCCACCATTCCGCACGAAAACATTTATGTTCATCACCTTTTGAACTCCTATCTTGTGGAGCTTTTCCTTTATGATCATCAGTTCGTGTGGGTTTCTTAAAGTTATAATGCCCACCACGAAAATAGGTATTTTTTTCCTCTACCGCGGTCCCGACCTCACCACGACCCACGACCTCGACCACGATTATTAAAATTCACAAAGATTCACTTCGAGGGAATGGTGTTGCTCCAGCTTGGTCGAGATTCATGATTTTTCATTAATAGCTCGTTATTTTGTTCAAATTACGAGAAGACATGAAATTAGTTCGAAATATTTTTAAAGCCTTTCTCTCGATATTGTTTCTGCTGCATGCATGAGCATATTCGAGACATGAAAAGTGGAGAATGTCTTCTAACATATCAACATCGCAATTTTTTCTCCGCATAATTTTAGTTTTGAACTAATTCGAAAAGTGCGAGAATTATATTCACTAACTGATTTGAAGTCCTGCAACCTCAGGTGCATCCAATCATAACGCGCTTTTGAAAGAATAACTGTTTTTTGATGATCATACCTTTCTTTCAAGCCTTGCCATAGAATGTAGGGATCTTTTATTGTAAGATACTCCATTTTCAATCCTCGAAAGATGATGGCGAAGGAAGATCATAGCTTTGGTTTTTTCTTGATTTGATGCATCATTTCCTTCTTTAATTGTTTCTCCAAGATTCATGGAGTCTAAATGGATCTCAGCATTAAGGACAAATGACAAGTAGTTATTTTCATTAATATCCAGGGCCGCAAATTCTAGTTTTGCAAGATTTGCCATAGTAATACTATATACAAAGAAATTGCATTTACATTAGTAAATTTATTAAACATGCAAAATAACATTTAATTATTAAAAAAAAATGGCTTACCCGGAGGACCTACCTTCAGTGGAAAAATCGGCAGAGCTTCGTGCTGATAACGTGTTGTAAAAATAGGATGAAAACCGGGTATAATTTTACCAATATTAAAATACTAATATAATAATATATTTATAATAATATAATAATAATAATAATAATAATAATATTATTATTATTATTATTATTATTATTATTATTAAAATAAGTGTTTGGAAAGTAGGGGCAATATATATAATATAAATAAAGAGATAGTGGAAATTTATGGAAAATTAAATAAAGACTAAAAAGAGAAAGTGGGAGAGAATGAAGAGAATTGAAGAGAATTTCACCAATGGATGCATTTTATTTTTCCACCAAAAGCCACTATTTATAGACAATTTGGCAAGGGATGAGTTGGTACATTTGGACACTAAGCATTGGTAAAAATTTGACACTTGGAGGACACTATGGCTATGGAAATTTTAAGATAGGTAATATATGGCATGTGGATGGGCATTTATACAACATATTTTACAATACTATGATCATAAATAATTATATTTTATACATATATATATATATTAAGAATGACCTTTTTTTATCGCTGAAAAAAAATAGATTTTATCAAACACATTATTTTATTTTTTTCAGCCAAATTCACAACTAAATAGATTTTTTAACTTTGAATTCAAATTTGAACCAAAATGTATTTTTAAATGCAAGAAAAAACAAAGAATTTGTTTTCGCTTTCACAAACTCCTTTGTTTTTTAAAATGAATTTTCAAATCACGAACCAAATGGGGTTTTAATAGTTGCTAAACAATCACCATTATTTAACTTCCATCAAAGTGAAGTTATAATGTTGCATGTTCGGGATTCAAGACATAGATTCAACACCTTCATCCCTTGTAAATTGAATATATACCACCAATATCTTAAGATGTTTTTGAGACTAAAGAAGCTTTGCGAGCAATTTTTTTAATAAAGAATAACATTCATATTGTCAAATTTCATAAGTGAGACAATCACTCTCACTTTAGATTAGTGCTGAAAAACATTAGCGCTATTCACGTCCAAGATCTACAAGAAAATACAATTATGCTGGAATTGGAAAGAAAAATTAAAGCGTGCATATTTTGCCCTTTAATAGACCAATCTAATTTTTGTTAAACTATCTGTTAATATTTGTTAAGTATAACTACTTTCTGTTGTATTCTTTATTATAAAAGCCAGTCTTGTAAAGATTTCAAAAATGAGAAAATTACTCTCTTCTCAAGAGAATTATTATATGGTATCAGTAGTACCAATCACGTGTACAGATTGTGGCTCCTTGGAGAAGTGTTTGTGTAAAATGGCTATTGGCATGGTGGTGGGGTCACTAACAAGGTTTTGAGGGTTAAGGTTTGCAGTCTGAAGCATGGTTTGGGAAAAGGGAAAGGTGGTTTCATCAAAAAGGACATGGCGAGTGGTGTATAGTTTGTCGTTGCTCATGTTGTAACAGAGATATCCCTTAGAGTTGATAGGATAGCAAAGGAAAACGCATTGTGTAGACTTAGGTGCAAGTTTATGACTAGTGTAAGGCCTGAGAAGAGGGTAGCACGCACAACCGAAGGTTTTGAAGATGTTGTAGTCAACTGGTTTCTTGAAGAGGATCTCAAAGGGTGAGTGATGATTAAGTGTGGAGGAAGGGAGACGATTAATGATAAAGACTGTGGTTGCAAAGGCAAATGGCCAAAAATTGACAGGTATTGAGGCAGTGGACATTAGTGTGATGGCGACATCGACAATGTGGCGGTGTTTCCTTTCTACGACCCCATTTTGTTGTGGAGTGTATGGACAAGACTTTTGGTGAGTAATGCCATGGATTTGGAGATATGACCCGAGAGAGTGATTAACAAATTCACCTCCACCATCTGATCTTAAGGTTTTGATTATAGAATCAAGTAAGTTTTCAACAAGGGGTTTAAATTTCTTAAAAACAGGAGAAACGTCAGATTTCAAAGCAATGAGGTAGAGCCAAGTGAACTTAAAACAATCATTCACAAAGGAAACATAGTAGTTATATCCATTTATAGAAATTTCAAGGGCAGGACTAAACACGTAGAAATCGACTTCCACTTTATCAGAGAATGAGTCATCCGAAAAGACATCAATCTTTGCTACATCTCTACGACTTATCAACTGGTTGATCTACTTACAAAGCCTCATACTTCCAATCGGTTGATCTTCCTCAAATCCAAACTCATGTCTCAGTGACACTTGGTTTGCGGGGGATGTTAAACTATCTGTTAATATTTGTTAAGTATAACTACTTTCTGTTGTATTCTTTATTATAAAAGCCAACCTTGTAAAGATTTCAAAAATGAGAAAATTACTCTCTTCTCAAGAGAATTATTACAATTTTACCTCGAAAAGTATGATGAAAATAAATTCCAATTCTATCTCTAGTCAAGTCTATGTCATTTTTAAAATAGTAGATGTTTAGGAGTTACCACACTTTTATAATTCTAAAACTTATGAAATTCTATTATAAGTTATAATTAAAAAAAAAAAAAAAAAGTAAATGGTAGGAAAAGTTGTTTACATTCTTTAATCTTTATATTTATTATTATTGATAACAAATTACAGTTTATAATTAATTATCAATAACATAGATTAAATATGAATAAAAGTCTAGAAATATTTTTTTCAACATCCTTTAGATAGTTACAATTGTAAACTAAATTATAGTAAATCGTGTACGATAATATTGAATAAAATGAAAGAATGGCCCATAGACCATGCAAGTTCAGTCTCTAGAAATATCCAACTTTAAACTACAAACTTAATTGGTTAAAAGAGGAAATAAAGAAACTAAATTGACAAAATGCAATTAATAATAAATAATAAATTAGCAATCAAAATAATAATAACAATAATAAATAAAAGTTAAAATATCATTTTGATTCATGTAGTTTGAGATTTATTCCGTTTTATTTTTTATATTTTTAAATGTCCAATTTTAGTTCCTAACTTTCAATTAACCTAAAAAATAGTATTGCACATCGCCTATCCGATAAAGTGATATCATTGTTAGGGACAACAACTCTCCACATATCTCCACATTAGTATGATATTGTATATTTTGGATATAAGCCCTCGTAGATTTATTTTTGGTTTCACCCAAAACACCTCATACATATTATCTTCAATTGGTTTGTAATCTCCATTTTCTTTTTCAAATCCCTCCAATTTCTCAAACTATATAATGAAGGAGAAATTATTGGATTGCGGCTTTCTCCTATTATGATGTCACCTGTAGTTTATTGGTGAACCAACAAGAAATAAGAAAATTATTGAGTTTAATTTTTCTTTTCACCAACCTATTGTTTTTTTTAGAAAAAAAAAATATTTTTTACTCTTGAACTTTGCAAGTTGTATCAATTTTAAGCCTAAAATTTCAATTTCATCCATTTAAACCTCAAACTTGACAGATTGTGTTAATTTTAACTCTAAACTTCCAATTTAATCAATTTAAACCTTAAACTTAGCAAATTGTATCAATTTTTATCCTAAACTTTTAATTTTATCAATTTAAAGCTCAAACTTGAATAATTGTATCAATTTACACCCTTGGTTAAGTTTCTGTTTCCATCATCATTAGAAAGATCCTCCACACATGCTCAAAGTCATATCTTGATTAATGATATGTACTTGTTTGTTATTTTTTTCAAAAAAAAAAAATAATCTAAATTATTAAATCATTTTATATTGGGTTGCAACGATCCTGAAAACACAAACTCGACTTTTGAATGTATGACCCACACTAAAGCAAATGGAATTTTGTGTTTCTCTCGCATTTGTTATTGATACCAACGACGACGAGTGTGAAGAAAATCCAGTTGGTGATGTTATTGAAGGCAACAATGACCACGATGATTTTGTTGACTTCGATGATGAGACATTTTAGCTTGACTAAAATGCGGAACAAAACAAGAAAGGTGGTGGTGAACATAGGGACGCTCATGAACACAATAAACTGGTCATAACCAACCTTGTTAATCTCATCGATAGTCTTATGAAAAGATTAAAATGACTATGATGTTGGAGATAAAGGAACAAAACTTCTAACAAGGACGATTTTGAAATTCTTACTTCTATTGTGGCAGATGGAGAATAAATCAAGCTCGAGACTGACGAGAAATTTAAAAAAAATCAATATTACCGACCGATTGAAGAATGAAAGTACTCCATCGAGAAGAAATTTGATGCAAATAAGTTTAACCGAGTGTGTAAATTGTTACACTTATTCAAGATTAAGGTTTAAATAATGAAATTGAAAGTTTATGGTTAAAATTGATACAATCGGCTAAGTTTGAGGTTTAAATTGATTAAATTGGAAGTTCATGGTTAAGATTGATACAATGTAACGATCCAGTCATTTTTTTTTTTTAATAAAAAAAAAAGGAAAGCAATCGGTGGGTTTCGCCCCCATTCCTCGCTTCAACGCCTTGTCACCGCTTTTTCTACGTGAGAGCCCTCCTCTCCTTTTTTTTTTTTTTTTTTTTTTTTTCTTTCTTCTCTCCTCTGGATTTCTCCTCTCCATCACCGCTACTTTCTCCTCTCTCGCTCCCTCACTCACTCTCTCTCTCTCGTCTCTCTCTCTCTCTCTCTCCGCAAGCTCCTCTCCTCACCGCTCTCTCTCACCGCTCTCTCTCTCTCAGTACTCTCTCTAGCCCCTGGGTTTTCGCCGCCGCCACGAGCAGACGCGCCCAGCCGAGCCGCCGCAACGCCGTCGTAGCCAAGGCCGCCGGCGAACCTAGATCCGCGAGACTCGTCGTTTGGTTCTGCTGGTTCAGGCCGTTTTAGGCCGATTTTCGACGAACGGAGTCCGGTTCTGGATAGACCGGGCCGTGAGGATTCCAGATCTGCTGCCCACGCGTCGTCGCCGTCAAGTTCACGTGCCGCCGTCGCCGACGCCCGCCGGTCCACGCGCCGCCGTTTTGGCACTCCGTGGGTGAGTTTCGCTCCTCTCTTTTAGTTTCTATGTCGGTTCGTTGCGTCGTGTTCGGTTTATTGATTCTTGTCGTGATTGCTCTTCGATAGGGATTAATTGAAAGTAGAAATACGTTTGGAGCACGCCACGTTACTCAAAGTCGCTCGTTGTCGTTGGTTTTCACTGTAAGTAGTCGTTTGGATTAAACCACCCCTAAGTGTAGGGCTTAGGGGGTTTCGTTGCATGTTATACTGTTTCGAAATTAATTGACTGAATGTTTTAGAATGTGTAACGTACTGGACTTGTAGTAGCATGCTAGGTTGTGGTAGACCCTGCGATACTTGGTTCTATGTTGCCTGTCCTTTTTGTTGTGAATGTGATGAATCGGTGTTGTAGTCGTCATCCTTTCGTGCTATAAGGTTATCTCTTCGTGCTTAGATGTGATCTTGTTAGGAAAGTTGACCTAAGCTTGTGCTGAGAATGATGATTATGTTAGAGGTACATGTCGTGCTGAAAATTGGTGATTATGCTAGAGTTATGCGTCTGTTTGTCCCGAGCCTGGTTGTCCCGTGCTTAGTCTGTAGTGACTTGGGAAGTGTCGTTGAGCCTTAGGATTGTAGTTAGCACAACTAGCCCCAGTGCAGGCCTAAGTCCTAAGTATCTGTGTAACCCTTAGTAGACTGAGACTAGATGTTGGCGAGATGACGATGATGCATGGGATGTGATGGTTCGCCCTCCATCCAGTTGTGCGACTCGGGGTACGATCTCTGGAGTCAGAGGGGTTGGATAGAGTCCTTCGCCCTGCAGTGCGAGCAGAGAATGAGCCCGAGAGTCGATTGTGCGCGGTAGTACCGCTTTGATGCTTATGGGATGTGGTGGTCCGCCCCATCCAGGTTGTGCGACTCGGTGTGATCCTTAGAGTCGTCGGAGGGTTGGATAGAGTCCTTCGCCCTAGTGCTGCGCCCGGATGAGTCTCGTGGCCACGTCTTCGCCAACCCATTCTAGGAGCTAAGGTAGGATGTGAATCGAGGAAACTGAGTAAGAGTAGGGCCAGGATGCTTGTTGAGGTTGTTTGGCGGGCTAGGTGTCGTGTTTAGCTAAGTCTAAGGTCGTTCTTTATGTTCTTTATTCTTGGACGAAGTGGGCTGCTTACTGAGTATATTTTTATACTCATCCCTTCTTTATTTCTTTTTCGTTGCAGGTAAGGCAAATCAGTGAGATGACCACTGACGACGAGACCCCTACGAGGCTATGGAAGACTTGTAGGACTTAGGGGTTGCGTTAGGAGTTGTTGTTTTTTTTTTCTTTCTTCTGTTGCGTTTTGTTGCTTCCGTTCATGTTTTAAACTTTATTCTATCTGTTGTTCATTTCTCGAATTGAAGTATGTTCAGTTAAGTTTTTTTTCGTATTCAAAGCATGCTCCTGCTGTTTGAGTTATCTATTAACTCCGAGGGACTGGAGCCCAACCTATTGTTTCTGTGTAGTTTGGTGGAGGTTGGGTACCCTCGTGAGTCATTTGAAGTGTTCTCGTTTAGGTTCAAGCTTGCTGTAAATTTTCGGTTTGTCCAGGTTGCGCCGTTATGCTGCCGGATTTTTCGGCGCGAACGACACAATTTGGAAGTAATGCCTCGAATAGTTTGTTCACTTTTTTCGGGGTGTTACATACAATATGTCAAGTTTGAGATTTAAATCGATGAAATTGAAGTTTATGGTTAAAATTGATACAACCTGCAAAATTCAAAAGTCAAAAATATTTTTTTCACTATTTTTTGTTTTATTTTTTTCCTTCCAATTTAAAATCTAAATGTTGCTCTTCCTTTTCGTTTTTTTTTTCGGTTTAGGAGGTATTTTCTTAAAAAAAATAAATAAATAATAGTCATTGTTAAATTTATTTAAACTTATTTTTAAATCATTTTTTATAAATTTTTTAGATCAATTCAAAATTAATAAATATAATGTTGTGTCTACTAAAAAGTAATATTTGTATATGAGGTATGAGGTATTTTTCTTCACTACTCAGTTTCGCCTTGGGTTTGGTTGTTTTTTTACACATATAAAATCTAAGAGAAAGAATATAAAGAAAGAGAAAACTTATTTTCTTTCAAAATGAGTTATCAAAAGAGCAAGAAACCTAAAAAAAAAACTTAATTAGAGAAATTTAGATACAGACAAAAATAAAACAAAAAAAATGTTGACTGAATAGGTAAAAAAAATCTTAAGAAACTGAAGAAAAAAAAATAAGGAATAACAAAAATTCGAGATATAAGTGGCTAAAATGGTTAAGAATAATAAAAAAAAAAAGTTAACTGAGTTGGATAGTTAACTGGACGTGTCATGATTTGGGAGAGAGCCACATTGTGAATGGATCACCCAATAAATTATCGAGATAAGGGAAAAAACGAGAGAGAAAAAAAAGGAGAAGAGAGAAAGTTAAAAGAAAGAAAGGAGGAGAGGGAGAATGGGTGAGGAGAGAGAAAAAAATAATTATTTATTCTATTTCATGAAGTTTTAAGGGTAAGATAATGCCAAACTAACGCTAAGGATTGTTTTATAGGTTAATTGAAAGTTCATAAACTAAAATTGGGCATTTGAAAATAGTGGACTAAAATTTAACAAGTCTCAAAGTATAAAAACCAAAATAATATTTTAATTGATAGTAAATTAGGTGAATAAATCGAGAGTGAGTTATGAAACTCTAAGAGGTTGTTTGGGGCGTTGAGTGGGTTATAATAGTCTGTGAGTCATTATAATCTATGAAACATATAATATTATTTAAAATGCAAAGTAGTATAGTTTGTGATTATAATAATTTGTGTTTGGGGTACAGAGTATTACAAAGGTTATTATGATAATAGTATTAATAAACTAAACTAATATCGAGAATGAAGATAAGTTGGGGATTGGTATTTTAACTGATTACTTGTCAAGATAACTCGACCAAATCAATTAATGAAGGGATAATCAAACTTCGTATTTTGGAGGATGGTTGGATTATGTAATTGATTCTTCTTCTTTTTTTTCCCTCAAACTTTGAGCACGAAGGTTTATTAAATTATTGAAAGAGTAAGTGAAAGTTGCCCTGAGTACGAGCAAAACAACAATGAAAATATAAAATGACGCGACACCAAATGAATATACAACAACGTGGAAACGAGTGAGACAATAGTGAATACGTGAATGACAATGGAGTTTGAATTGAGAAAGGAAGTACATTAAATTAAATAATGAATAAAGATAAGGGTGGGAATTAGGATATAAAAAAAACAACATTTAGTATTAAAGCTAACTAGCAAAAAATGGACCAACAGTGGAAGAATAGATGAGCGATCAAATCCTTGGAGACAACAAACATTTGTGAAGGTTTGAGAACGCTTAAATGCATGGATCTTTTCCTCGTCATTCGAGATCATAGTGGAGTCGGAATCCTGGGATGTCACAACTGCCTTGAATAACTTGGATTGGGATATTTTTAAACAAAATTTATGTTGGATGACTTTCTTTTTTTGGCCTCTCTTTGGCCTTTAGTTTCTTTTATGTATTGTCTCATATCTTGTAATTATGTCGTCTGTCATCTCTCGAAGGCAATTTTTTTGGGGCTTGTTGTTTGGTCGTCCTTCTCCACTTTGGAGTATGATCCTGTTATTTGGTTTTCATATTCCCCTTAGATTTGATGTATTCTCGGGGAGAAGCTTGTTTTCATGTTGCTTAATGAATTTATTGCTTTTAAAAAAAAAGGCTCACTAACAAAAATGTTGAAAAGTCCAACCAAATCATTCAGCTTTGTTATATATAGATTTTTAAATCGAAAATATGAACCACGCTTACACGATCCAACCACACAAAGCATGCATCAAATTATTCTAAAAACTCAGCAAATGAAACACACTATAATGAGTGATAATGGGCCAACCAATTTACTTAGCCTGTAAAAAAAAAGCCCAATATAACCTTAGCCCAGGTTTTGGAGTAATTTTTTTAATAAGGTTTTGGAGTAATTTTGAAATGATTACCGTTACTTTTGTTATATTGAAAATCATTCCCTATCATGTGTTTAATCATTTAAAATTATTTGAATGTTTAATTTTTACACTTTTAATTGTGATTTTACATACCATCAAAATTAATTTTAAATAATTAAATGCATATGTTTGGAGTAATTTTAACAATTTCAAAATAACTCATAAACTCACATATCTAACACGAAGTGTGCAATTAGGACTTGTTTGTTTCATGGGTTTTGTACGTGTTTTTAGGTCAATATTTAATATATGTATTTGTTTTACTAAATTTCAATTTTCAAAATCCATGATATTATTCTTGGAGAACTCTTAATACCATCGGGAGTCCTTTTATACCCTCTATATAGGTAGGATTTTTATGGAGAGATGAATATAATATAATTTATTTATTTATTTATACTAATTTAGTTTTAATTAATTATTAATATCAATATAATTTTTAGACTTAATATAATTATAATTAATATATTTATATTTTATTAACTATTTATTATAAAATAGACATCAACTTTTAGTTTTTCGACATTAATTATTGTCCTACCTATCCAAAGACAGATATTTATTATCCATACATTTAAATCTCAAATTTTAACCTAACCCATATGGACAACCTAAACGAGCCGTTATAGACAAAGTGACTAGACTTGGCTAAAGCTCATTTACACGATGGATCAATCGCAACGTCACCTAACTTGTAATCACAACTTGCTTCAATCTCATTGTTACACTCATTAAAGGTTGTGAAAAATATCGGAAGTTCCCTTACTATACCAAAACTCAACTCAAAGTTAACTTTATTGTTGTCTTCAACTTTTGTTCCCCTTTTGGAGCATGTCTTCAATTTTATATTTTTTTAGACTTTAATTATCCTTTTAAGTCTGATTTCACTTGGGACCATTTTTTGTTTTTTAGTTTACATCCTAATTGTGAGCTTTCTTTTTCATAAATGAAAGTTTGATTATTCCATATAAAAGAAAATCCAGCTATATAATTGTTTTTACAAACTCCTTAAAAAACATGCCAACCATAACCAACCATCTTAATCAAGTAAAAAATCGACCTAAACCATGTGAATGCCATAAACAATCTAATTCTTAGCTTTCAAATTGTATTTATAAAATCAAACCGGGTTTTTATATGGATGACCCAAGTTCGTGGACCTCCGAATGATCTATGATAAATTTTTTTCTTTTCTAAAAGTAATATTATATACCTCTTGGTTACATAAAAAAACCCAACGAGAGCGAGAAGACGATAAAACAACAATCAACCCACACTGACACCACCGTCACCATCTTCAACCTTACAGGTTATGTTTGTGTGTGTGAAAATTATGTTGAAAGGGGTGAGCAGGTTTGTTGGAATGCGTAGAGTATCAAATATGGAATCAATTTGGCAAAACAATGTTGGAAATCACACGAGAGGTAATGGCAACCAATCTTGCGACACTCGTGGCGTCGTCTATGTTAAATCCTCGTCATTTGCATTCGCTTGTTGGAAGAGGAAGAAAATGAAGATGGAGACGGTGATGTGGGTTGGTTACTGACATGCGTGAGAAGGAGAAGAAGAAGGTCGGAGATGGTGACGGGGGCGTCGATGTGGGTGATTGATCGTTATTTTTCTCATCTTTCTACTCTTGTCCCTCTCTACTCGTTGGATTTTCTCGTCTTCAAAGCTATTTAACCTTAATTTAAAAAAACAAGTTATATATCATCTAGGACAAAAAAAAAAAAAAAAAAATCGGACAAAAACTCTCCATTAAAACGTAGTTTAATGTGCAAATTTCCCTCCAAAATAAATTTTAGCCACAGTAAAACGAGAAGGAAAAAAAAAACCCTCCAAATTTCGGCGCCAGTTTTCGGAAAACAAGTGGACATGTGTAAGTCCACCCACAGTTTCTCCCCAAACCCTCCTCTACTTTTACGATCTTCTCCTTCACACCGCTAGATGCTCCCAATCTCTCTCTTCTTCTTCTTCGTCTTCTTCTTCTTATTCTCTCTCTACTCTGCTGCTTCTTCTTCTTTCTACTCCATCTTCTTTCGATTCAGGTTCCTCTTTCCTTTCGTTCATGGCGCGAGGTAGAAAGCGGCGGCGACCGGAGACTGCTGCGGAAGGTACGGAAAGCAGAGGGGAGGTTGAAAATACTGAAGCCAAGGTAGGGCGTGGCGATGGAGGGACTGAAGTTGGAGTAATTGAAAAGGGGTTTTTAGGCGACGGTGAAAACGAGGTGCAATGGGGGAAGAAGAGACAAGAGGAGGATGGGTTGGTTGCAGAATGTAACGATGGCGAAACCCCGCCGCGGAAGGATGGGGAGGGCAATGACGAGGAGCAGAAGGGTTTTGTTGGAGGAAAAAACGGCGAATTGGAATATAGGGTTTCGATCACAAGTTCGCCGAGGAGTTTGAGGAAGAAGGCGAGAGTTTCGTACAATGAGGAGGTTTACGAGTTTGAGGAGGACGATGAAGAGGAAATTCCTTTCAAGAAGCCTGGGCGAAGGGGTAGGAAAAAGAAGGTATTGTCTTCGAATCGGAATGTATCCGACGAGGAAGAGCAACGGAGTCCTGTGGAAGAAGCGGATACCGATAGGAAGAAAAAATCTGGTGTTTCGGGAAATCGGAGAGGTTCTTCAAGAAGGAAACGTGGTGGACGATATGCGCTAAGAAAGGAAATAGTTGCCAAACCGGAGGGCGAGAAGAAAATCAATAAGTTGGATCCGGAGGTAAGAATTGACAGTTTGTGCCTGCTGTAATTTTTTGTTTTTCTTGTTTATTTCGGTTATGATTGTATTTTTTCCTTGTGAATCAACAGTTCATCGAGAAGATATCATTAATGTGCCATCAGTGTCAGAGGAATGATAAAGGCCGTGTGGTACGCTGTACTGCTTGCAAGAGGAAGCGATATTGTATACCTTGTTTACAGAATTGGTAGGCAATTTTCCTTATTTACCTTGACTTCTTTTCCATTGTTGCTACTGATAAATTAGCTATAATTTATTGTTGACTGTTTATTTGCTTTGTGGAACTATGTAAATGGACGTCGTATGCTTATAGCTGGATGTTTATATATAATGTACACGGTTGTGTTTGTACTTTTATACCTTGATGGTGGGGAGAGGTGGGAGTCTATTAATATGTGATGAGCAACGCATTATAGGATGCATATCTTTCCAAGACCTATATTTAATTATTTTACTACATAAGTACTTAACTGAAAGACTCACAACGTCTTGCCCTCTTCTCTTGGTATTTAGTCGGTGGTACAATGCTATGACATTAATGGGGTTTGGACTAGATCATGCAGGGGCCATAAGTTGATGCATACTAGTTCTTAGTTTCTCATGGTACTAGAGGAATATTTCTGTCTTTCCAACTGTAGACTGCAATAGTGATCTGTCAAGTAGATTATGAGGCCAGTCTATTCCACAATTTATAAGATAAATGTGCTTCTTCTTCCCCCCGCCCATTTCATAGTAACAACTTATCATTACTTGAGAAAAACACAACAGGATAGGAAATCCTCTCTAAGCCGAGGAGTTCACTTAAAAGCACTCCAATTTGTATAAATAGAGGTGCTGTTCCAAGATTGACTCAAAAGAAATCACCAAAGAAAAGCCAAATCTTTACATTTCTCCCAAATACTTGTCATTCTCCCTAGAAGAGTCTTGGGATATCCTTGTATTCCTTTATAATTAAAGTTCTCAGCATAACACTTCGGCAGCATTAATATGCAGAATATTTGCTTTTCCTTTGAAGGGATAACCACAGAGAATCTGCCCTTGAGTTTCTTCCAAAGCATTAGGAGAAGCACCACTGTAATTTGAAAGTCTGCAGGATTGGGCAACACCATTTGTAAGTGGAAGGGGAACTTAGGAACATATTCTCTGCCTTTCATTGGAATTTTTACCGACGATGCACCTACTCTAAGAGATTTGGATGATGGGATGGGTTTTTTTTTTTATTATTTAATTATACCTTTTTTTAATTTTTTTTTGGTCTTAAATGCTATATGAAATTCATTCCTTTGTGTTGGTTCCTTCCAAGTTCAAAGATCCATAAAAGAAATCAATTTTCTTGGGAATGTTTTCTTTCCATATCATCGCACTAACATAGTGAGGCAGAATCAATTGTATGAATCCAGATTTATTAATTGAGATTTACTGGGGAATTTGATTGAAGCTTCAAGAATCTAATACTTATTGTTTTCAATGATTTTTCTGGCAGTATCCAATCACGATATTCAAGGAGATCTAGTCCTTAATCTCTATATCTCAATGATTTCTTCTAAAATCAGATCTCTATCCTCCTAACAGGAACCAAAGGTCACATTGGTCACCAAATTCTGTCTAGTGAACACCCCCCAATTTCACCCATCCCTAGTTTGAGACTATAGATTCAGTAAACAACTTTTTGACATGACTAGTAATCTAAAGCTTCAAAGATATCGTCTATTTAGGGTTCCTTATTCACTTTATATCAACCTCCTAAATCTTTCCCATATTTGTGGGTTTATATTTTGAGCCCTTGAAGGAAATTCTCCATAACCACTTGGAAATGAGGAATTGTTATTCTTTTATTCATCTTGATTCTCAATAATAGTTTGGTTTCTCATTAAAAATTAGAAATTAAGTGAATGTTTATTTTTCTCAAGTTGCCAAGCCCATGTTCTCCTTTATCTGGCAGCTAGCTCCATCTATATATGTTCATAGATGCATGAATATGTGTATAGGTACATACATATATATAGAAGGGGAGAGGAAAACTTCAAAAAACTATCATTAAGAGGAAAACTTGCACAAAGTGATCATTGGAGCTATAAGAAGGCTTTATCCAATTAACAGTGGTGGAGGAAATAGAATAGTTTGACAAATTACATAACTCATTGCTGAAGGAGGCTAAAAAAAAGACTAATATGAGAGCTCAGTTTTTTTCTTGATATTATTTAAATGCTTCTTCTATTTCTTTCAGTCCACACTTCTCAGCTCAGTGCATAGAGCATTAAGCTAAAGAAGTTAGCTTTTGTTAAAGGGCAGCCACGCTAAAGTTGCAGAATACCTATTCTATTTCTTTCAATCTGCACTTCGCAGAGCAGTGCAGGGATAGCATTAAGCTTAAGAAGTTAGCTTTTTTCTGAAAGGGCAGCAACAATTAAGTTGCAGAAGACCTACTTTATCTTTCAGGTAACTATATTGGAAAGGATAGGTGTCTGATAGGTTCCACTAAAGTTTTAGGTTGTAAGGGCTACCAGCCAAGAAGAGGTGGTAAGCATGCTCATTGGTTCCCTTACATGGATGTCACCAGTCAGAAGAGTGTTCAGTTAGAGTTTCTATTCCCAAGCTAAAAGTTGCACTTAGACTTACATACAAGTACAAATACTTCCAGGATGTAGGACCACAAAGCCAAATATTTTTTGTACATCAATTTTCTAGACGATTGAATTATCATATTGAGGAAATAAACATAATCAAGAGTTTGGTGGACCTACAGGAACCTTTATCTTGAGTTTCTATGTCCACGAAGCCTTCTTGAAAAGATTATTTATCTGAATATGTTCTCGTATACTAAATGAAATCCATATTTTGGTGAAGTTGGAAGTTTTATGTTGCTTTGTTTGTGTGGTTAATGGTTGTTTCTTTCTTTCTTTTCCTTTAGAAATTACTAGGTGTAATTCTTTATTCTGCAGGTACCCTCATACACCAGAAGAGGAAATTGCAGAGTCTTGCCCAGTTTGCCGTGGGAATTGCAATTGCAAAGCATGTTTACGTTTAGATGTTCCTGTTAAAGTGAGCCTTTTCTCGGGTTCCTTCTTCATGAGTATTATCTTTTCATTTGTTGACATTCTCTTTTAAAATCAATAATTTCTTGTAATTATAGAATTTGAAGAACATGGAACCAGAAGTCAAAGAAGGTGTAGAGGTTGAGCATGCAAAATATGTACTACGTAAACTAATACCATTTCTAAAATGGCTCAATGAAGAACAGATCAGGAGAAAAAAGGAGGCTACAAGGCTAGGTACTTTTGTGTTGTCCATCAAGTAGTAATCGGCTCCATTCCAAGCAATTTCCGTTCTCAGTGTTGTTAAAACTGTTGGATTTGGAATTCTGTTTTTTAGTTTTGCTCATCTCATTGGACTAATATTACTATAGTCATGACTCATAACAGAGTATATTTAAGGAGTTCACAGTCTACTTTGGTTCATAGCAGCAATACAATTTTTGACATTGTTTGTTTTAGCTTTGCATATTTGGACCATGCAATTATGAAAACATATATTAGTCAATTCTTGTGGTTGGTTTTGATATGCTCCCAGTTTCTTTTAATGGTTCATATAGTTATTTGGTTTTCATTATTCTTCAAATAACTTGTCTTCTACTTTGTATTAAAAAGATGATCAGCTGGATGAGTTGATATATAAAACCTCCTTATTTAGACAAATGATCTTCAATCATGTTTTACTTTGTAATTGGTTGGGCAGGTTTGCCTCTTCATGATCTGAAGGTGGAGAAGGTAGACTGTGAAGACAATGAGCGAATGTACTGGTAGAGACATTCTTCATAAGATATCTTCCCCTTTGGTTTGTGTGTGGTATTAGTTTGATGAGGTCCTGATTAATCCTTTTTTGCAGCGACATCTGTAAAACATCAATTTTTGATTTTCATTGAACCTGCAATTCTTGTTCGTTTGACCTTTGTATCAACTGTTGTCGGGAAATCCGTGATGGAGATATGCGATGTTGTGAGAAAAAAGAGATAATTCCATATATTAGGCGAGGATTTGAGTACTTGCATGGTGGAGATTCTAAAAAAGCTGAGGTGAGTGCTGGGTCTTATCCTAGAGATCGTGTGGAATCAGCATTCATATGGAGAGCAGAAAAAGATGGAAGCATTCCTTGTCCACCGCGCAGTTTGGGTGGTTGTGGTCATGGTTTTCTAGAGTTGAGATGTATATTGGAAGATTCAGTCTCTGAACTGGTGGATGAAGGAGAGGAAATTGCCAGAATTCACAACATAATGGACGTAGATGAAACTGCAGGAAAGTGGTGCTCATGCTTTAACTCGGGCGGTGAAATTGATATTGAGTGTGGTATGTTGAAGAAAGCTGCTTCCAGACAGGGTTCAAGTGATAATTATTTATACTGTCCCAGGGGCAGGGATATCCAAGCTGGAGAATTGAAGCATTTTCAGTGGCATTGGAGCAAAGGTGAGCCTGTGGTTGTTGGCAATGTTCTTGAAACTACATCAGGTTTGAGCTGGGAACCTCTTGTCATGTGGCGTGCCTTCCGTCAAAATTACACATACAGAACATGGTCAACAGTTGGAGGTTAAGGCCATTGATTGCTTGGATTGGTGTGAGGTCAGTTCAATTGCTTTTGCTAGAAAATGATATCATTTCAGCTCGCCCCCTATTTTGTTGTGAGATAGTTTCTCTGTTCACTTTACTGTGTATATTTAAGGAAACTCCATGGATTGATTCATCAAACTTGGAACAGCATTTCGGGGGGGGGGGGGGGAATAAAGGTTAACATCCTCCCCAAAAAAATTCGTTCATAAAAATGATAGCAATCACTGTTTTTTTATTCCACAAAACTGGAAAGAAAAAACCAACATGTATGCTAGAAATTCAGCCAAAAAACTAATAGCGGACCGGCTTATAACCCAAAAATTAACATACCTTTCAATACCAAACTATTGGCAAGGGAGGAAGTCACATAAAAAGAAAGGAGACATGCAAAGGAAAGTGAATTAGAGATCACAGAAACTTCAGATTTCCAAATGAGTGAGGAAGAGGAAGCCTTCAATTTTATTGAGACCAATTTCAAGCCACGAGGTACTTTCAATCCATCAAGCATCCATATATACTAGTCAACAGTGATGGAGAGAAACCTGCAACCATAGCAAGAGTGGAAGTGTGGCTGAGAGGTGGAAGTTGTATTATCTATTTTGATGGATAGAAAAAACAGGATGGATCAAGGGAGGGAGTTTGAACCTAACTTAAGAGGAGGAGGGGGTTGCTTTCTCTACATGTTAAAATGAGGCGGGAAACTGGGGAAAGTATAATAAAATGCATAACTATTTTAATATTCTTCTATTTGTTTTTCTCTGGTTCAATCTATATGAATTCCGGCAACCAAACCAAATATCAGTTTTCATTTTCCCTTGTAGTAAAATTTGCTAAAGTACAAAAGAATACATGAGTTTGTTGTGCTTGATTCATCCTTTCCTTTATATGTGCGTATGCATATTGCATACCCCTAATGGAAAGGATTGGGATAGAGAAGCAATGCAGGTGGAAAATGTTCAGGAAAATCTGCTGTGTATAATGCACTAGTTTGTTTTATTTTGTTTGTTATTTTTTAAAGTTAAATTTAAATTCTGTATTATAACGCTATACTCTTATTCTGGCTTCAAATCCTACTTTCTCTTTTTCAAATCTTGCAAAGGAATTTAATGGTTCTATTTTCTCTCTCATCCACTGCATATCAGGTTAAAGCTTGACATTTGGCAAATGAAACATGTTTTTGTTAAGATCATCTAGGTAAAGAATTATCTTTATCTTTTAGTTTTAATCTGATAAATTGGTACTAGCAGGAACGTGTTGTTTCCGCCTTGATTTAAAGTGGATTTTAGGAATTTTTGGTCTGGATGCTTTCTGGTGATTGGGTTCTGAATTTCTAACCCTTCTTATATTTGGTGATTCTTTAGTTTGATAATTGATGTGGCAAATCTGTAAAAATTACATTTCTTCTGGTGTATAGATCATAGATGCAAACAACTGCCTTAAATCTCAACCAAAAACATTCAGCAGTTTCAGGCTCAGAAACATCAAATGGAAGTCATTTTTGAAATCTCGTGGTCAAGATCTACATCCATTTTTAGAAATTAAAATTTAGAGATTTTGTCCAATTTCAATCTTTCTAATATTTCTTTTTGAAAATGAATGTGTTCTTAATACTAAAATGTATCAGTGTTTTAGCTGGACATGCATTATTATCACATTTTAGGGTAAACTTTGTTTTTGATCTATATAACTAATATAAATGTGTTAAATTGCAGCTTGATGTCAACATACACAAATTCTTTACTGGGTATTCAGATGGTCAGTTCGATGCAAAATTGTGGCCTCGGATACTGAAACTCAAGGACTGGCCCCCTTCTAATCATTTTGAGAAATGCTTGCCACGTCATAATGCTGAATTTATCAGTTGCTTACCTTTTAAGGAATATACACATCCTTACAAAGGCAATCTAAATCTTGCTGTTAAATTGCCGGAGAAATCTTTAAAACCTGATATGGGACCTAAGACATATATTGCTTATGGAGTTGCACAGGAGCTTGGTCGTGGGGACTTGGTTACCAAGCTTCATTGTGATATGTCTGATGCAGTATGTCACTATCTAATTTTCTTCCATCTTATAGAACTATATCGATTTTCCTCTCATTGTTTTTAACTAGCTGGTTTCCCCTCTTGAAAATGGAGACAAGCAGTATCAAATTCTTTGTCGAGTTATTATTTCCAATGTTTATCATTCACAATACGCAGTGTGAGACCGTATATGACAGTATACACTATTGCTAGGACTGTTCCGTTGGATGATTAGTTTCATTATATCTAGTTCTTGTTTTGAGTAGGCAACTCTATCACACGATAGACAGATTTACACGTGTTTCAGATGTCTCTTTTCTGCACCCTATAATTTTTAATGCATATGTTTGAGAATCTGTACGTCAAACAGTTGAGAGGAAACCAACTTTTTCTGAATATCTTGAGATTGTTTAAGGGAAATGCTCATTTAAAGACTAAAGAGTATTCTATCATGTTCCTTCCTAATTTTTGTTTGTATTGCTGCATGAAGATTTGTATTCTGATGAGGGAGGTCAACTGGTTGATTTCTTAACTCTTCTAGTTTAGTATTTCCATATGCAAGTATTCTAGTTCAGATTATTTGTTATGACAAGAAAAACTACGTTGTTGGCCTTCATTTATCATCATTTAAGGATTTTGGTTAGGACTATGTTTTGAAGTTTCTGATTATGTCTGATTGATACTGGTAAGAAATGGAAAATGTTACAGCAATATATGTGATGCAAATCTTATTTCTTTAATGATTGCTATTACTTGTTATTATACTCGTTGCTTACCGCTCCTTTAATGTGATTAGTTGCTTCATTTTTACTTGAATCAAAACAATCTTTTGCTGGCTTGTTTCAGGTAAATGTTCTTACACATGTTTCCGAGGTCACCCTTGAGCCCAAGCATTTACATAGTATTAAAGAATTAAAAGCAAAACATCTTGCACAAGACCAGAAAGAAATTTATGGTGCTGTGACAGATACTAATATTGTCGACAGAAGTAAGTTTTGCAATGACCCTTGTAGCATGGCGGAAAATGGAAAGGAATATGTTTGTGAAGTTGGTCAACAAAACAATAATGCAGTTTTGGAGGATGCATCTAGCCCTAAGAAAGGTGATGCTGAAGAGTGTGATCTTCAAAGTTTGAATGAACACAACAAAACTGCCCCTGATGAGCCTGTAAAGGCAAGTCTTGGTGAAGAAACTTGTAGTGATGCAAAAATATCAGAAGAAATGGAAAGTTGGGAGGTGTCTGATGGTGGTGCACTATGGGACATTTTTCGAAGGCAAGATGTCCCCTTGCTGCAGGAATATCTCAACAAGCATTTCAGTGAATTTAGGCACATCCATGCTGGTCCCGTTCCACAGGTTAATACGATCAACAATTTTACTTGCATTCTGCAGTTGTCTTGATATTGAGACAGCAAAACCTTCCATTCTTTATAATTCCAGTACTTTCTGGCTGAACTACCCTTCCATGCAATGTTATGGAGTATCCTTGGTTTAGTTAGGACTCATTATTTATTCCATTTTAAAGTAAAAGAAAAAATGAAAATAAAAGAACAAAATAAATGTTCCTTCCTATCTGCTCAAAATGATATCAGTGTTGCTTTGAAGGAAATATGAAGGAATGTTCTACACTTCTACCTTGTGATGCTCCTGGCTAGATGACCAAAGTTAGCTGTTATGCATTATATGTGAACTGGACTTGTTTTGAAATACCTATATATTATAGAAAACTTATGAAATAATGTGCATTTCTATAAATTTGATCCCTTGTGGATTTGGTCAAGAAGTTTCATATCATAACTGTTTCCACTTCTATAAGCTTGTTTATATTTTACTTTGTATATATTTAGGTAAAGATCTATACTTCGTCAAGACATCACATGTTTATTAGTTGCCCTTGCTTTGGTAATCCAGGTGTTTCATCCAGTTCATGATCAGTCATTTTATTTGACTTTGGAACACAAAAGAAAGCTCAAGGAGGAATATGGTTAGATTGTCGTGTTATTGGGCTAGACATTATATCACTCTCATTCTTGACAATAATCTTCTTATGCTTGCTTTTTATACAGGAATTGAACCTTGGACATTTGTCCAAAAACTGGGAGATGCTGTCTTTATTCCTGCTGGTTGTCCTCATCAAGTCAGAAACTTGAAGGTTGGTTTGAACTATTGTGATCTTTACAAACTGGTTTAATTTTAAGAGATGTGTTCATGTGTTTCTTTTTTTGTATGTTTCTAAAAACACTCTTATCTAGATAGCAGTTCTGCATGCTAAGTTTATTAGCTCATCTACATTAGTATTACATCAAGAAATACAACTGGGTTCTTTTTTAGCTAATGTTTCACCCAACCTTTCGGTCTTACTCTTACATATCAAAATATCTATTTATTCTCAATGGTTTAGTGAATAAGAATATATGTCAAATAAAAATGAATGTTTTTCTGTATTATCAAACGAAGCTTATTTGCATATTACCCGACAGGTATTCTATTTATATTTGTATTTGTTAAGTTGTCTTTAACGTAGAAAATTGAGGTTCCATTTAAAGACAATGGTCTAGTTTTGTCATTTTTCTGAATCTTTCAGTCGTTTAATGGTCTCGGCAAATCTCAATTATATTATCAATTCCATGTCCTGGAATTACAACTTGCCAGAGTGCTCTGTGCTCTCTTACTTTTCACATAGTCGATCAAAAAATACTGTTCACATACACATATGGGGCCATTCCACTGATTTTTTGACATTATCGTTCTATAAAAATGAATAATTGAAGCAGCTGCATAAATGGCGCCTTCAGATTCTTTGCGTGAATTGCCTAAGTAATAGTTGTATCATCAAAATATCTTGCTCGAAGTTGCGAACAATAGTATAGTATGAATACTAATTTTATATAACGATTAATTCCCTTGGCTAAATCTGTGCATGGCTATTATTCTAATTACGTTCCAATTCATGTTCCCCATAGTCATGCATAAAGGTTGCTCTGGACTTTGTCTCACCTGAGAATGTTGGAGAGTGCATCCACTTGACTGAAGAATTTCGCAGGCTTCCGTCAAATCATTGGGCTAAGGAGGACAAGTTGGAGGTAACCCATCATTATGTCTTCAATATCTTCTATTCGCTTAAATGTCTATCAATGTTCATAACATAATGAAAGTTATTGCTTGGTCGAACCATATTAGAGCATTACTTTGGATTTTTTTAAATTAGAAAGAAACAATAATTTTTTTTACGTAGAGAAGATTGTTTTATGTTTTGCTGGAACATATTGTTTTTGTGGCTGTCTGGTATCCTTTTTATAACTATGAAGTTCTGTTCTTTGTGTGATGATTGGAAGACTTCGTTTATAACTTCCTTAGCCTGGGCTTAGGCTTTTATTCCTCTCCACTTCTTTCTCATAGTTTCAATGAAATAGTTTCTTATCCCGCAAAATTCGAAGCAAGGTTGTAGCATGACTTATGCTTGAAACAGGTCAAGAAAATGAGTATCTATGCTATGAAAGCGACAATTGCGTGTTTGAAGGAAAAGTGCGAGTGATGCACACCAAGATTTTCCTAATTAGGATATTATTCCTTATGAGGTTAGTTAAATCAATCTGAATTCACACATTTTTCATGTCCTACAGATATTTTTGAGATTAATATCGTTGTATACGAGTTCTCGTTGGTATTTGAAGTTGATTTCGTTTATTTTTTGAACTCGGTACAGCCTCAGGGGGTCATCCTGTGACCAGAAGATTGAGCATAAAGGCTTCAGTTGGTATAAAAGATGTTTCATCATGAGCTTTTGTGATGCCAACTGTTTTGTAGCAATAGAACTAATTCCCCATACGTTTTGTACAATGATTCATTGGCCCTTTTACTCCCATGTATTAGTTCAACAATAACTTAAGCCGGTATATCATTTATCAGCGATGAGATTCGGGGTATCGCTTTTGATCTCTTTGGCATTTTTGTATAGATAACATAACAACATTACTGCCATAATGGGAAAGCCAAATGCACAAGCATGACCTGTATGTTTTGAAACCTTCATACTCCCTTTCAAAATTGTATTTTTGTTAGGTCTCTTCTATTGTTTTTGAACAGCTGGGATACGAACTCGGACTCAAACGTTAGAAGCCAAGATCAAGCCTGCAGAGTTCTCCAGGTACGTCGATATGAATGATTGAATCTGTTTGAATACCATAAATTGCAAAAATGACCAACATAATGGTAATGAGTTAAAATGGATATGATTGAAAGAAGAAATTACTTTAATTGGTTTAGTCAAGTTTAGAAGTTGAAATTTAGAGCTTTGAGGTAAAAAAGAATTGTCATGATGCTAGTGCAATATTAATGTAGGGACATAGTTTAATTGATTTTAAATGTCTTGATTAAGCTTGTTCCTACTATATGGTTCTCTAATAAAGGTTAGTTTAGCTCTTCTTAATCTTTCATGTATGTAACCAAATAGATCAGAGAAAATGTGTAGAATTTGGCCAAACTGAAATCTTTCTTAGATTAATTATTGCCACAAGTTACAGTTATATTATCATCTTCAAATTTAAACCTAATCTTCTTTTTATGGTGTTTTGATCAACTTAATCCTCACTTAGGAATAATCCAATGTGTTTCATATGGCCCTTCAATGAAGGTATTCAATACTCATAAATGTTTGGGGTTTCTCCATGTCCAAGGATTGTTTTTTTCTAAAGTGTTTCTTTTTATTTTTCTTAATATTGGTTTGTATTATTTAATTAACTTAATATTTTAAATGTGTTTAAATTAAATTTAAAATTGATTAACCTACATTAAAATTAATTACAGATGTATTAAATGTAATTACATTTTATTAGTAATGATGCATTAGGACTAATGTGATTAATTATTACATCCTCATAAATCAATAAATGTCAAGTGGTTTATTACGTCATTTATTTATTTATATTAAAACATTATTAAGTTCATAAATTATTTACTGTAGCCATTAATTAATTAATAATAGAATAAGTGAAATTTATTCAACTAAATAATTTAGTTGAAGTATTTAGTTTGACCGTTGTATTTAAATATTTAATTAAAGCTATTCATTGATTACTTTCAATAAACCAATATTAATTAATTACTTTGTTAATTAGTTCATTAGTAAATAAAATAGTTCACAATTCTATAAAATTTCTTGGATTGCCATAAATATTTGATATTATTCCCATACAATACTAAATACAACAATCTTTGATTTTTAAATTATTATCAAGTGCATTAAAGGATATTGAATCAATTCAAATCAAATGGCCTCTACAAGTTTACAAGTAGTGATGTGCCATGCTGCACTGTTCATATACAACGCGACTTAATTCATCCACATCACAATAAATATGGTTCGATATGTTTTAGATTAATGGTCTGCAACTTATTTTTTAAAAAAGCTATAGCTTTTAATCAAGCAACTTGGTTTAAAAGGAATAGAATAATAAGATTCAATTTAGTCATTGTCAACTGGTTTATATATGACAAAATAAAAAATCTTGGGTGAAAGTTGGCTCACTCTTACAAGTTTAAGGTAAAAGATGAATTTTTTCAATAATTTTTATGCAAAATCAAGACTGATAAAAATGGAATAATATCAAATTTCAGGACCTAAACAGGTTTAACCTGATTTATAAAATGACTTCTCACAAAAAGTTTCAAGCAATATCAATTTCTTAGCCATGGTGAAGGCTGTAGCCAACTATACACCAACAAACAAAGCAGTGCTGATTCTACAAATTGTATGAGTTATAAAGAATTGTGAAAGAACTTGTAGCCTCTTCAACCAAAATCACTATATTATTTAGAAAGAAGCACATAACTTTGGCATCAAAGAAGGAGAAAAGAACCTTATTTCTAAATGAATCCACCCATTCAATGATGACTGAACATGTTATGTCTACTATCAAATGAAGGTAGCCTGGAGTTTGGAAAACCGATCCTCGAATCAAGATAGAAGTCTCGAACCAACCGTTCGGTTTGCAAATGCATCAATGTTGCCCTTTGCTTTGCAACCAAAAGTTTCTTATGATAAGGTAACAGAAAAGGCTTCAACTTCAGCTCCGGAGATCTGAAATGCTAATTGTTGGAATGCTGCCCTTTTCGATTAGAGATTTAACCCCTGAGCCTGTTCGTTCGTCTTCGGATAGTTTAAATATTGCATCTCTTATGGTTATATAGTTCTTGTCAGTTGGATCGGGGACGTTTCCTTTCTCAACTGTCTTCTCTAATATGTTAAGAGCCATGGGAAAGTTTTGTTTAGATACGAAAGCATCAATCAATGCAACAGAGACATAACTGTCAGGTTTCATTTCCTTTTCGTCCATCCTGTGGTAATAAACTAGAGCTTCGTCGGGCCTTCTGCATTTGCAAAGACCATGCATGATTGCCATGTAAGCTATCCTGTTCGGGGAGCACCCTTTTTGCTGCATTTCATTCCAAAGTATTTCGGCATCGTCGGGCCTTCCAGAGTTGCAGCATCCATCGATCAAAGTCGTGTAGGTGATGATGGTTGGTTCCCTGTTCTCTCCATTCATTCTGGAAAGACAATGGATGGCCTGATCAATATCACCACTTTTGCACCATCCATCAATAAGAAGATTATAGGTAACAACCGTAGGAACTAGCCCTGCCACTGTCATTTTGTTCAGAAAATCCTGGGCTTCCCTAACTCTCCCAGCTTTACATAAGCCGTTTATCAATACGTTATAAGCAACCACGTCGGGACGATAACCACGAGTACAAATGTCCTGGAACATCTCGAAAGCACGATCCACTTCATGAATTTTGACTAGCCCATCCATGGCAGCAGAGTAGGCAATTATATCAGGTAGGAAGCCTTCACAAACCATATCAGCAAGAAAATTACAAGCTTCCATAACTCGCCCTTTTTTGCACAGCTGTTTCACAAGAAGCGTAGAATGTTTTATCCATGGCTCGTGTCCGTGACCGCGCATCTCCCTCAGCAATTCAATGGCTCCTACAGTATCCTCTCTTCTACACAGGCACCCAAATATTGAATTATGGGTAAAATGTGTTGGTTGAAGTCCTGATTGGTTCATGTCTCTCAGAAGCTTATAACTTTCCTCTAATTTGTCTGATTTGCACAGTGCATCTATCAAATTATTATAAAGTAATTGATTTCGTTCACAACCAAGTCGAATCATATCTTCAAAGAGGCTTAACGCTACATCCAATTTACCTGTCTTTAGCAATCCATCGATTACAATACCGAACGAAGCAGTATTAGGGCGTACCTTCTTAAAAGCTTGGTGGAGCTCACAAATGTGAATATCATCAGTATGAGACTCATTTTCCATCGTAACCCGAAGCAAATAACAAGCTCTATCTACTGACTCAGCATTAACAAGACAAGTCAACACAGAATTGTAAAGCAAGATCATACCTTCATCATTCATATCTTTTGGTTTTTCCTCGAGTAACATGGTCACAACTCTTTCTTCAGACGACGATGCTATTAGCTTCGCAAGTATCTCGATGTCAGGTGTAATTCCAGACAACTTCATCTTCCAAAACAAAGCCATTGCTTTCTCAAATGCTCCCTTCTTACAAAGTCCTCCTATTAGCACATCATAGATTGAAATATCAGGAGTCAAACCCAGTTTCTGCATTTTCTCAAGCAACTTAAGAGCCATATCCTCTCTGGATTCCTTCACAAAACCATGAATCAATGCATAGAATGTTTTTTCATTCAACCCAGGGGTTTGATCTCCCATTCTTTCTATGAATTCCATTGCCCTATCTACCTCACCCCACTTGCTAAAAGCTAATGCCAAGATAGAAAAGACATATCCATCAATCCACCCTCTTTCATGAATATCATTATACACATTTAAAGCTTTGTCAAACTTCCCACCATTGCAGTAAGCCTTCAAAACTGGTGTCAATGTGTACTTATCCACTTCCCACCCAAAATCCTTCATCTCCCTCAGCCTGTTCTCGATGCAATCAATAGCATTTGCCTTAGACAAAATCTCCAACAAACAGTTATAACTATAACTATTTGGAACACAGAGACCCATTACTCTAACCTGATCAAACAAAAAGTTAGCTTCATCAACCAACCCCACGCTTCCCAAACATCTCAAAAAGACTCCCAAAGCTCCAGGGGTCATCGAACAACGAAAGTTAAGAACATCCATAGCAATGGCTCTCAGTGGGGCATTTTGTCGAGCATGTGATAGGATTGATGCAATGGCATTGAAAGTATAGCAATTATGCCTGTAGCCATGTTGTTTTGAGGCCCAAATGAAGAACATATGAGCAACCTTCTAACTCCTCAGGCCATTCAATACAGTTTCAACAATCTGGGTGTTGAGTCTTGGAGCTAAATTTTTTAGCTCGGGGTCATCAGGGGAAAACTTTCGTTGACTGAAGAGGGAAATGAAGTTATTACTGATATGGGTTTCGTCAAGAGAAGGAAGAATATTGAACACTTCTGTACAAATTGGCCTGCAAGGTTGAGAAACAACAACACGAGAGAGATTTTCGCTGAAGATAAGCGAAACAAGAGCAGCAGAATTAGTGACATTGACCAATTTGCAGAGGCTTTGATGGGCAAGCGTGATTCTGGGAAGCGCCATGGGAATGGAGATGAGATATTCCAGTTCCGTTTAGACGAAGCTGAAGCTTGGATTCCAGAAGTATTTTGGGTTCTTCCATGTGGGCTCTCTCATTCTGAGAAGGTTTAGCAGTAAAATCTGCGAAATTAGCGATGAAGAAACTCAGATGATCATACATGAACTTAAGAAGATTATGATTATGAACTGAAAACGATCTTTTAGCAACGCCCCGATGTTTGAAGCAATCAGGAATTCGCTCTCGACCTGTGATATTCTATTTCTTCTTCTTCCTCCCGGAGCTTTTTGAGCGACATGGGCGTACGGAACATAAATATGATTACACGTCCAAAAATTAAACTTTGGAAAATTAAAAAATGTTGGAAAAAAAAACGTTTTTGGCTTTCAACTTAGCTGACGGTATAATTTAACACAAACTTTCAATTTTATAGACTTAAATCTCAAACTAAATTAGATAAATTTTATCTTAAACTTTTAATTTAATCAAAGTTTGTATTAATTTAAATTTTAAATTTTAAGTTTCATCTATCTAAACTTCAAACTTGAATAAGAAATAGACTCTTATATTTTTGTGCCTTTGGTTGATACTATTAGAACAACTTTCGTAAATAACACTTGCCACACTTTATTAATAGAATATGGGCTATATATAACGAGTGATGTACAGTTATATAAAACATAAATAACAAATTTACAACTAATCAATGGTTAAAAATTAATACTCCCCCTCAAGAGGAGGCAGTGAGATTGAGCAGCTGCATCTTGGATAAAAGATTGTTGAATGGAGCAACAGGCAGAGCCTTGGTAAAAAGATCAGCAAGCTGAAGGTGTGTGCGAATAGGAAGAAGTTTCACGCGCCCTTGAATCACTTTATCCCGAACAAAGTGACAGTCAATCTCGATATGTTTAATTCGTTCATGGAACTTAGGATTAGAAGCAATATGAATAGCAACTGTATTATCACGATATATCAGGGGTGAGGACGATGATGAAACCTGTAAATCAGCCAATAATTGAGTTAACCAAGTAATCTCTGCTGTGACCATAGCAAGAGACCGATACTCTGGCTCAGCAGAGGAGCGTGAAACAATGCTTTGTTTCTTGGTCTTCCATGACACTAAAGAATCACCCAAAAACACACAAAATCCTGTGGTGGATTTACGAGAATCAACACAAGATGCCCAGTCGGCATCAACAAAAGCTCGTAATTGCAAAGAGGATGTGACAGGAATGGCGCGTTGTTCAACTTCTTGAATAACCAAAGAAAAGGCACGATTGATCGTAGATTTCGGTTCCATCAAGAGAAGTTGAGAGCGAACATGACCGAAAGACTCGTCGAGGCCCATGAGAAAAGTCATAACGTGTTCTGTTTGAAAATACTGTAATAATGCTTTGACACCACCACAAGAACACTTCCCGCAAGAGCAGGAAGGGCGATAAAACGCAAGTTCGTTCCAAAGAGACTTCAGTTTAGCATAACAAGTAGTAACAGAATCTTGGTTCTGATGAAGATTAGTCAATTCACGGCGCAATTGAAACACGCGCGGGCGATTCTTCCACTGGTATCTTTCCTGAAGATCAAACCAAATGTCTCGCGCGGAATCCGTGAAATTAACACTTGTAGAGATTTCCTTGGATAAGGAATTCAGAATCCAAGCCGTGACAACACTGTTACAGATTGTCCACGAATGAAGCAAATCACCAGTCGGTCGTGAGATATCGCCATTGACGAAACCAAATTTGTTCTTGACTGTCAATCCGATAATCATCGCTTGACTCCACGAGTTATAGTTTGTTTCAGTGAGAGGATTCGAAACAAGAACAAGACTCAGGCTATCAGAATGATGAAGGAAGTATGGATTGGTATAAAGTTCAAGAACAGAATGGCCTGAAGTCGGAGGAAGGAACGATTCCGAAGGGGGCGAGGAACTGTGAGTAACCATGGCGGATTAGGGCAAGGAGAAAGCCTTTTACTAAAAACACTCAACTGATACCATATTAGAACATCTTTCGTAAATAACACTTGCCACACTTTATTAATAGAATATGGGCTATATATAACAAGTGATGTACAGTTATATAAAACAGAAATAACAAATTTACAACTAATCAATGGTTAAAAACTAATAGATACCAACGACGACGAGCGTGAAAAAGATCTAGGCAGTAACGTCATTGAAGGTAGGAATAACCATGGTGGTTTTGTTTGACTTCGGTGATGAGGGGCTTGGGTTTAACTAAAATACGAGAGAAAACAAAAAAAAGTGGTGGGGATAAAGTGACGAAATGAACACAATGAACTCGTCATAGTCCACCGATTCAAGAATGAGAGTACTCCATTGAAAAGAAATGATACAAATAAGTTTTATTTCTACTAAGCTGATGGATCGAGCATAATTATGCCTTAAAATTGAAAACCCCTTCATTAATGAAATGAAAAAAAAAAAGTGAAAAAAAAAACTATGCTCTCAAATTGAAAATTAGTCTAACTCCAATTTTATTCAACAATTTTATTTTTTAATAACAAATATGTATTTGGTATAGAGCAACATGTGGCTTTTGGACATGTGTGAGAAACCTTTCAAACAGGAATTGAAACGAAGACGAACTGAGAGTGTAAATTGATACATTTATTTAAATTTGAGGTTTAAATTAATGAAATCGAAAGTTTATGGTTAAAATTGATACAATCTGTCAAGTTTGAGGTTTAAATTGATTAAATTAAAAGTTTGAGGTTAAAATTGATATAATCTGCCATGTTTGAGGTTTAAATTGATAAAATTGAAAGTTATTAAAATTGATACAACTTGCCAAGTTTAAAGGTCAAAAACGTTTTTTTTTTTTATTTCCTAAAAATGTTTAATTGTATAAAATACCCCATAAATTTTAATTATGGGATAAGGTAAGTTTTATTATTATTATTATTTTAGTTCAACAACTCAAGGTGAGGGGATTCGAACCACTTTGAAGTTATACTCATTTTTAACCGTGTAAATTTTAATTATGATCTTAAACTTTGAAAATTTTTATTTTTTTTCAATATTTTAAAATATGTTTAAAAAAAGACTATTGAACTTTGAAATTTGTAAAAGAAATCGTTAAAATAAATTATGAAAATTGACAATGTAAAAATTAGACGATGTGATATTATTTACAACTATATACATTGAAAATTAAAATCGTTGTTACCATTTATTTTATCTCAAAAGATATTGTTAAAATAATTTTATATAATCAATTTTTAATTTACTTTCACCTTAATTTATGTGATTAATGTTCTAAACAATGTTACTATGCCTTTTAAGTCCTAATCAATGTTACTATGCCTTTTAATTTTTACACATTAGCCTTTGCATCAATTTTTATATTATTTTACTTAAAAAAAAGTATCTTTTGGAACAAATTTCAAAGTTGAAAGGTAAAAATAAAATTTTTTAAAATTTAGAGACATAATGGAAACCTATAAAAATATGATAAAATACACTTTTTAGTCCATCATCTTTGAACTTAATTTATATTTGCTTCTCAATTTTGCTTTAGACGAATCTTTACTGAATAGGGTTTTCTTTTAGTTCCAACAACATTTGGTGGTGAGGAGATTCAAATTTGTGCTCTCACGATAAATGATATATGTCAATTATCGATGAGTTATGCTCACCTTAGCTTTCCATAAAAGAATTGATTATTAATTGACTTAACTGAATGATAATTGGTCAATTAACTTACGCTAACTAGACTCGACATATATGTATCTTTTAAAGTGTAGGGTTTTATTTTATTTTTATTTTGTAACTTTTATTGTTTATACTTTGCAATTCTTAGAAACTAATTTTAAACTTTAGAAAACAATTAGAAATTAGATTTAAATCTAAAAAACTAACACCCGTTCGATAACCATTTAGTTTTTGAAAATTATATTTGTTTTCTCACAATTTCTCTATAATGATTTTCATATTCCCTGCAATGGTTTTCATTTTTCTTAAGAAGTTCTCTAAGTACTTAACCAAATTCTAAAAATAAAAATATTAGTGTATCATTTTCACATGTGTGCAAACTTATTATTGTATCAATTAATTTCCTTAAACTTTTATAAGTGAAGCAATTTAAATTCTCCATTATAATTTTATTTGAAAACTTCTCATATGTTGGTAGACTTCTACAGATGTCGACAATATTGTTTAGGTAAATCAGCAGTTTTCATCTTCTATTTGTCTTCTATATTTTTCTTTTTTACTTTTTTTATGATGGCAATATTATTTAAGTAAATTTGAGTTTATTTTAAATAAAATCGAGTGAAAAATACTTCTAAAGATCTTTGCTTCATATAAAGGACAAAATGTTTGTACAATTTATATAAAAAAAATCATGGTTGTTTTTCTATAATTTATTATTATATTATTTTTTAATTATTCTATTTGGATATTATCACATATTCCTACAGAATAATTAAAATAGCATATAATATTTCTATAAAAAAGGGCATATAATGCATCAAATACCCAATTTATAATAATTTTTTTAAAAAACTTATAATAAACTACAAAAAGATAACCATGAAATTAGTAGATGTTAACACATTGCACAAATATTTTATTTTCAAAATATAACATTTTTCTTGTGATTGCCCTACTTCTTTCCTCATTTTTTTTTATCTATCAGTATGATAGCCATAGTTATAAATTAAGGGGGGAAATATTATTTTATAAAAGTTAAAAAAAAATGGTGTACCAAAATAAGATTTAAAGGGTCAATTTAAACTTAAGGTAGCACTCACCCTACAACCAATTAAGCTAATAATGTAAGCAAAGAATTTCATGTTAAGAGTAGATATGATTTAGTGCCCATACAAAACTTGTTTACCTAAAGTGAATAATACACTTTCATATTTGATTTAAGAGTCACTCGTCTAAACTTTGTAATTTTTAGATAGATTGATTGGAAATAGATATCTCTACTACAAGATGTAGAGATATTATTACAACCACACAAAATTCTCTCTTCGATCTCAATGAAAAAAAAAATACATCATTTCAAAGTTTTGTACTATTGCATCATTTTCCTCACTCTTAAACAAGAGAAATAAATGAGAGAATTTAACTAGAGTTAGTACACTGTAGCTTAAGTTAACTAAGACAGGTAAAAAACAAAATAATTGGGTCATTTTATAAGACTCGTAAGATGTTTGGTCCACCATTTTGAGTTCGTTGGTTTTTGGTCCACCATTTTGAGTTCGTTGGTTTTAAAATCAAAATCTAAAAGGGTGTTTGGGCGATGATGTTCAAAACTCATAGTTTTTGAAACGGGGCAACTAGAAGAATGACTAAAATCTAATAGTGCAAGTTGGAAATATAATTTTTTTTCGAAAAAATGTCTAAACTTAATTTTTAATTCTTCTGTTAATTATGATGGACATAAATGCCTTTACCTACGTTTTCTCAACCAAATGAAATCCTAAAAAAATAACAAATCTACATTTTTTTCCTCTTATAACAAACCAAATGAAATCAAAATAAATAAATTTATGTTTTCTCTTTTATAACAACCAAATAAAATCCAAAACTTTCATTTTCCTTCAACACTTCCACAAAACACTAGTATATGCTAGAAAACTATTAAAAACAAGTGAAACACACAAATTAAATATGATCGAAAATAAAAACGATAACATTAATTATGTAAGTAAATATAGATGATTGTAAATGTATCTATCTTTTTGTATCTACCCTATGTATCTACCTCCAACATATTCTAAAAAATGTTTATATCTACGAGCCTCCCACTTAATTTATCCCTCATCACCGACGATTGTAACTCCACCCTACATTGAGGTATATACAGATACTTGTTTGACCCAATTAAGCTCAATTATGTATTTTTCTTTCATTTATTGATTTCTCTCGAAGACCTACTATATACATGGACTTCTTTTGATGGTATTTTCTCGTGCTTATTAGTTCCTTTAGACTTACTTCGTTTTTGTATATATTAGTATCTATAACATAATATCAACGACAAAGCAACAATCCTTGTACATCCCTTTCGATACCCTTACATACAAAATACATGAACTTCTTTTGATGATATTTCCTCGTGCTTATTAGTTTCTTTAGACTTACCTCGTTTCTGTATATATTAGTATCTATAACATAATATCAACGACAAAGCAACAATCCTTGTACATCCCTTTCGATACCCTTACATACAATATACATGAACTTCTTTTGATGATATTTCCTCGTGCTTATTAGTTCCTTTAGCCTAGCTTATCTTGTTTATGTATATATTAGTATTTATAACATAAAATCAACGATAAAACAATAATCCTTGTACATCCCTTTAGATACCATTATATACAATATACAAGAACTTCTTTTGATGATATTTCTTCATGCTTGCTAATTCCTTTAGACTTTTCCAGTATATATTGGTATTTGCAACACGACTAAACATGAATCTTTATACATCCCTTTCGATACCCTGACAAGCATTCAGGCGAAATCTCTATCCTCAAACTAGAAATAAGTGTAAGTAGACTAAACGTAGGTAAAAAAAAGATTTAAAATCCCTAAATCACAACCGATACCTACCAAATGTTGATTAGGGGTAAATATGAATAACTCACGACTGACTTCTTCAAGTAATCGTTTGACTTCTCCGATTAGTCGTTTTCTTTCTTGATTGCTCTTTTTTTTTCCTGCTCGTATGTCTTCAATAAAAAAAAATTACGAAATGATATACATAGGTGAACAATTTTTTTTTTAAATCATAATTTTCTTTCAAAATATAATTTAAGGGGTTGTTTGGGTTATAATAACATGGAATTATAATAGTTTGTGGGTTATTATAGTCTGTGAAACATATAATATTATTTAAAATGCAGAGTAGTATAGTTTGAGGTTATAATAGTCTGTGTTTGGGGTGCAGAGTATTTCACAAGTTATTATAACACGGGTTTATAATAACCAGTGAGCCAAACAGACCCTAAGGGTTAGTTAAATGTGGTAGATATAATAATGACTTGACTGTATATACGAATATCCACTAAGGGCATTTTGAAAAATCTACATTATATTAACCTCTTCTTAAAAACAGAGTAGTCATAAATATTATATTGAAACTATTTTAGTCATATTTCATTAACCCTTTTTATTTGTAGACATTCTTTACAATTTCTCTTTTGAAACACAACTCGATGGTTTTGAATTTTTTTGATTTCCAGGCTTCAAACCATTGCACCCAAGGCCCAAATACTGTTTATGTTTCTCAGCCTTTTAAACTTCATAGATCAAACTTTCAGTAGCTTCGAATGCAAGGATTCCGATTTCGAAACGGTAAGTCAAACATTCTCTAAAACTTTTATTACCTTTCAGGTATTTTTTTTTGTTTTCTAATATTTTGCCAAAAATCAATATGTAGACCATCTACATACCAACACATGGAATTTGAATACATAGACTCCATCTCTCTGAAGTGCTTGATTTTAATTTATTTCTCATTACTAGAATCCTATATTGCAGGCATATAAATGTCATTGAATTCTATTAATTGTCATTTGATATGACAATTTGCACTTCACTTAAGCCTAATGATAGTTAGGTTATTGTGTGTTATGTTGTGACATAAAGTCTGCCTTACTTTCTAGCTTTAATTTGTTAACTTTTGTTGACAAGGAATAGTCTCATAATTAACCAACTCATCTGTCAACACTTTTCTTCCATGGTCTATTCTCTTCCACAAAACCCTATTAAAAAAAAAAAAAAAAACTTGATATTTATCTATATACAAATATTTATTTTACCTAACATTAAAATAAACATGCCCTCAATACCTTTTTGTCTATAGATAAGCATAGACGTGAACCTAACTTTTGAAAGAGATTCTTTTTTTGGAGCTAAATTCTAAGAAAGATCCATAGACTTTATCCTTAATTTAAGAAATACTTCTCTTCTTTACAAAGTTGCAATATTATCTTTGACTTTTTATACACGTTTCAAAATTACTATTGACGTAGAAAATCAATAAGGATGTTAGAACAAAAAGTCGACATGACAAAAATCGTTCTTTCAAACTTAAAACAGACAAATGTTCCCATTTACTGCAATGTTGACTTTTTGTCCAAAATATTTCTTTCAAACTTAACATCGACAAATGTTCCAATCATTGCAATGTCGACTTTTTGTCCAACATTCTAACAGATTTCTACTCAAAAGATAGTTCTGAAACCTTTATGAAAGGTCAAAGATAGTAATGCAATTTTTGAAAGAATATGAATATTTTTTAAACTAAAGACAATATTTTTTAGGCTAAATTACAAGTTTAGTCCATGGGTTTTCAGATTTGTATCAGATAGGTCTCCAAACTTAAAAAGTTTCAAATAGGTTCTTGAATTTTCAATTTTGTATCTAATAAGTTCCTTAATTTTAAAAAGTTTTTGATAAGTCCCTAAACTTTTAATTTTGTATATTTTAAGTCCTTGAACTTTTAATTTTTTGTCTAATAGGTCATTGATACATTTGACATTTTTCAAAATTCACGAACCTATCGGACACGAAATTGAAAGTTTAATATATTATTAGACACAAAATTCAATTTTATGTATGCTAAAATCATTACTTTTAAAAAATTTGAATACGTCAAGGACTTTTAGATACAAAATTGAAAGTTCGAGAATCTATTTAACATTTTTAAAGTTCATGGACTTATTAGACACAAAATTGAAAGCTCACAGACCTATTAGAAACTCTTTAAAGTTTAAGGACCTATCTGATACAAACCTGAAAGTTTATAAGTTCAAATACCTATTAGAAACTAAGTTTGAGGACCTATGTGATACAAACATAAAAGTTTATGGACTAAACTTGTAATTTAACCAACCAATTATTTCGAACGTCCACTTCACATTTCTATTTTATTTTATTTTTGGAACTATCTCACATTTTTATTGATATCTTAACATTTTTTAAAAAATAGATTAAAATATAATATTAGATGCAAAATCTCATGAATAAAATATGGGAAAAAAACTATTTTGACCCCTAGACTTATTAAATTATATCAATTTTAACTATAAACTTTCAATTTCATCAAATTATTTCTCAAACTTAGATAAAGATTACCATCTTAATCTCAAACTTTAAAAAGTGTTTGTAATTTCAACTCTTTAACAAGTTTTCACTTTAAATATCATTAAAAGAAGTTTTTCGTTTATACATTCAATAAATTATAAAATATATATATGATACAACATTGATAAAATCTTTAATAAAAATGATATTAGAGATTTTTTTGTTTTTGAAATTTATGATTTTTTACAAACTTGATTTTTTGCAAAACTTTATTTTATTGTAATTAATAAATTTATGAAGTTTTTATATAGTTTTTGGTTAAAATTAGTAAGCGAAACAGTAGAATTTAAATGTGATGAAGTTAAAATTTTAGGGTCGGACCAAATTCATAGAACTCAGGTTTAGGAAAAAAATAAAAATGGATTTTTTTTTTCCAATAAAATAAAGAATGGAACAAATTCACAAAAATCTAGAATCTTCTCAAGTCGTCGAGAATCTTCAAGAGCGATTTACTCTGTAGAAGAAGAACCGTCATCAGCCAATGGAATTGACGACGACGACGACGACGACAAATCCGCCGTTCTTTGCCCATTCTTACACCAATCTTCTTTTCGTCTCTTCGAATTCTTTAATATAAATCCTCTTTTCTTCTCTTTTTCTCTGCGAAGTCTCATTGTTTTTCCTTTCCACAATGGCCTCCGCCGCCGTCGATAAGCCTTTCTTCTGCCACCAGTGTGATCGCGCCGTTACTGTTACTGTATCCACCTCCTTGGATCCTCTCTGCCCATTTTGCAACGAGGGGTTTCTTGAAGAGTACGAGAATTTCAGCTCGAATGCCAATCTTGATTCTAGGTCATTTGTCTTTCCCGACCCCTTCCGTGATTTTAATCCTCTTGTTTTCTCTTCTTCGACTGTTGTTGATCTTCAAAACCCTGGTTTATTTTCAAGAACTTTGAGTCCGGCTCCCCATCCTTGGCATAGGAATCAATCCGATTCGTCAGTTCAGCCGGAGCCGTTCGATCCCTTTGTTTTTCTTCAGAATCATTTACGGGGCATCTTCGATAGTGGTGCGGATGTTGTGTTTGAAATTCAGGGCCATCCTTCTCACTCTGGCGTTTCAATGCCGCAAAATGTTGGCGATTACTTCATTGGACCTGGCCTCGAGCAGCTTATTCAATTGCTAGCCGAGAATGACCCGAACCGACATGGAACCCCGCCGGCTTCGAAATCGGCGATTGAGAAGCTTCCGACTGTCACTGTTACAGAGGATCTTTTGAATTCGGAAATGAACCAGTGTGCTGTCTGCATAGATGGGTTTGAAAAAGGTATTAAGGTTAAACAGATGCCCTGCAAGCATGTTTTTCATGATTATTGTCTTTTGCCTTGGCTTGAATTGCATAATTCATGCCCTGTTTGCCGATTCGAGTTGCCTACGGATGATTCTGATTACGAGAATCGAACTCGTGGTCGCCGGGTGCAGGCAAATGAAACTTCCGGAGAAGAATCAGGGTCAGGAAACAGTGGGAGCAGTAGGGAGCGTGTTGAGAGGAGGTTTAGAGTGCCGCTATGGTGGCCATTTGGGGGCCGGAACGATGGGAGCGACTCTGGTGGTGGAAATGACAGCGAATGAGAGGGTAACTTTCTTTCTCGCCTATTGTTAGGCTTTTGCAGACTGCTTGCTTTGCTGTTTTTTTTTTCCTCCTAAGTTTTAGATCACTTTTTGTTGCTTGACTAATCTTGCTCTAACCATCCGTTAGAAAAGCTTCCAAATATTGAAGCTTTGTCCAAAATTAGTGGCTCTTATAGATGCTGGACGCTCTTAAGTGAGATATTCATCATCCAAGACCTTACTGGAACAGGATTTGCTTTAGGTTGTACTACTGTCTCCTTTAGAACGTGGGATATTCCTCCTTTCACGTTAGCCTTTCCCATAGGAGGTTCTTGAGTGAAAGGATTATGTTACGAAGGGCGCATCTGAGAGTTGATTAATAGAATAGGCAGTTTCCTTGCAGAAAACTTGTTTTCCAACTGTCTAACCCAAGGACAGAGGGGAAGAGACAGAAAGAAAAACACAATAAGGATTGAAAATTGATTCTTAACTTCTGGTATTTTTCTTGATCTGTTTTGAAGTAATTGTTCATAGAACACTCTTTTGTACAATAACTTTATTTGATGTAGACTCAAGTGAAAACAGTGGGAAAAAAATACATATTAAATATATTTCTCAGCATGCGCTCAAAGAAAATCTCAAGGATGTTTTGCTCTCCAGGTCCACTTTGACGAGGTATATCTAATGTTTTTGCTCATTTGTGCTGTGGAGAGGTAACTTCAATTAGGGATGATGAAATACATGGTCTATGGTGTCTGACTTATCAATTTGTAAAAATGAAAACCTAGTATTATGTTTAGATAGTGTTCTTGAGGCTCAACCAGGCAAGGGGAGGCCTTACTGCCTGGCAAGTACTCAGGGCAAGCACCTTCAATGAGACGGTCGCATTTTGCGCCTTTCAGTCGCCTTGAACATGTTCAAGGTGACACATGCTCTTGCTTTTACTTTTTCTTTCACTGTTCAAATTTTCTGTTTGTCTTCAAATTTTCTTCTTCAATCCTTTGACTAAGAAGAACAATGGTTCTTCTCCTTTTTTTTTATTGAGAATGTTTTTTCTATTGCTTTTAATTAATGTAGACATTTACAACCTTTTTGCCATTATAGCTTATCTTTCTTAGTTTTCAATTGGAGTGTTTTCATGTAATTCACCAATAGGTGCTCGGAGCTTTATCTCCTTATTCATTCATCAATAAAATTGTTTCCTTTATAAAAAAGAGAAACTAAGAAGAAGAATGGAAGTTTGAAGAAGAATTAAAGAAAAACCAAAGACAGGAAGAAGAATTGAAAAAAAAGAATGGCAAAAGGAGTTTCCTTTATTAAAAAAAACTAAGAAGAAGAATGGAAGTTTGAAGAAGAATTAAAGAAAAATCAAAGAGAGGAAGAAGAATTGAAGAAAAAGAATTGCAAAAGGAGTAATAGGAAAAAACCGAAGAAGCCATCTTTTTTGTTCAGCTATCCATCAGCTGCTTATCAAAGAAGGAGAAAAGGAGAAAGAGGAAGAAGAGGGGTTGGAATTCGGGAGGAAGAAGAAAATCCATGATAAGCTCTCTTTTATTTCTTACATTTCCTAGAAGAATTGAGGGGTGGGCTGCCAGCATTAATGAAATGTAGGGTGGGCTGCCACCATTAAAGAAATGCAAGCTGCATGCTAGACTGCCAAATGGAAAATTTTCTACTTTATTATTCAAAGCACCATTTTTTACCCATATAGAAAGCATTTCTACTTCTATTTTTCTTTTCAAATATATTTCTTTTCTCAATATTATTTAAGTTAATATTTATTTGAAACTTAAATAATTTTGTTAATATTTTAACATTTTAAAAATCTAAGTATTTTTTTTAACTACAATTGTAAAAAATATTAGTTATTTATTATTTTATGAGGTGCACCTTGTATCAGTCGGGCAACGTATTTTTTGTCACCTCTCGCCTTGAGGCGATTAAAAATCTTGTCGCCTTAGAATGTGGCTTGCACTTTGAAAACATTATGTTTAGGGTGATGTGATTAATAGGTGATGTTCTTATGGACGTTTAAAGGGAATAAAAGCTTGGAATCCTTGATAGGCAACATGAAATTTCATTCATAAAACTCAGAATTAAAGGATCTTTTCTTATGAATATAACAAATTTCTCCTTTAATTCTTTTTGTAATAGTGTGCAACACATAGCTTTATGGTGGTGTTATAACTACAAAAATTTCTTTTGTAATTATAGTTTTTGACGATTATAGCAGATTATAATGCCATTCTTTTATAGCTACTTCGAACAAGGGTTTTCTCTAGGTTGTGCTCTTCCTTAATCCGAATATATTTCTTTATTTTTTATTGAAAAAAAAAACAAGATTTCTAAAAAGAGCAGGGGAAATAAAACACCAACCCATTGGAAGTTGAACAAGTTCACAAAAAAGCATTCAAGTAAATATTATAATTAGAAAGACAGAGATCGGAGAGGATGACAACAGAAATGCAGAAATTTGCTAATATGGAGCTTCACTTGGAAGTCTTAACTTGTCCCAAAGAAATTTGTGGGTCCTTCCTGATCATGCTTCCCCGTTTCTCTAACCACTTGAAGGAATGGCAACAATAAATCTTTGAGGTCACCCTTTGGATTGTATCAAGCGTTTGAGTCCTCTATTTGTTAGAAATCAACATTGCAAAAAAAAGAAAAAAATTGGACTTTCGGCATTGGATTGCAATGGATATTTTCTTATCTAGCTTTGACTTCAAAGTCATCAATGAATACTAGATGAAGTTCTCCCTCTTAGTCTTAGTTCTTTTTTGTTGGTTTGTTGATATTACGTTAGGATTAATTCACTTGCTCAAGTGTTTCTTTAGGATTGGAGTCCTTTTTTTGTTTTGTCAGGTGTTTTGTATGGCTGCGTTTTTGGGCTGTTGTTTTTCTCAGGATCTTTTGTTTTCTTTGATCTTTCCTCAATGAAAGCTTAACTTTTCTATTAAAAAATTTCTTTTGTTCAAGTGCTTCATTTGCACTCTTCTAGAGTGCAAGGCTTGTCTTGCCTCGGGAAATAAGACATCTCATACATGAGGTATAGCTTTTCTGCTTCAATATAAAGACAATATCTCCTCGACAGCTTTACAAATAGCGTGTTGTATTTTCATGGATTCATCTTGTGTCCACTCTCAAATCTCTTTTAAATCATTATTTACCAACCCAAGTTTCTTTCCAAATTGATGATATGTGAGCAGCTCTGACAAAAATGAAAAGGAGCCACCATCTCTCAGTCCATATCTTGTATTCCTGACAAAAATCTTCTCTGCATTTTATAGGGGGTATAAGTAGGTTTGTTTGGGTAAATTTTGGAATAGGAAGAGGATGAATAGGGAGAGCCATGCGGTCCGTGGGCTTTAGTAGATACATGAGGAGTTATATATGGACATAGCTCTAGCATAGTGAGGTATCTTCCTGTTAGAAAAGGCTTGGAATTTTAGAGGAGATGGGTACTCCCAAATTATCCCTTCACTTGTATCTCTATGCCATCAATAAGAATTGCTTTCTATCAGATTTTGGACATTGGCTTAGCCAACCATCCAAACCAAACCAACGACTTTACACTAACTGAACTAAATTGGTTTGGTCAGTTTTTTTGGGTTGTAGGTCTTTATTTATCTTATTTTTAGCTTTGACCTGCATCCAAGCATTTTGGATCACGAACGTTTGGGCCTTATGGTTTTTCCCGTTCATTTTTGTATCAGAATTCCTCTTCTTGTCCATATTTTCTCTTGGCATTTATGTGCAAGTATCTTTCTCTCGAGGGAGAGAAAAAAAAAAGAAAATAACAGAATCATTTATATATAATGTTCACTCACACTAGCTTATGTTTGCTTTGTATATAGGAAGAGATGCATAAATTTTGGTGTCCCAACGATAAAATATTTGAGGCTATAGGCTACTTGAAGCTTCTGTCTATGTAGAGCTGATGTATGTAGAAGACGTAGGCATATCCTAACCTTGGAGCAGTATTTCCCTAGTATTTGATTAGGATCTCTCTTTTATCAATATTTTTCACAGTTCCCTATTAAAAAAGGGTCTTTTAAAGCGATTTCCATTGACCTAACCACAGATATGAACAGAGAAATGGTAAGACATGGAGATATAGAAAGTGTCTTTAGTATTAGATAACGATCAAGACCTGCGAAGGGTGGACGAGAGGATACACATTATAAGACACATACGTGGTGACATTTTACTTCCGGAAAAATTAAGATAATATTTGTTATTAATTATGATGTGGACGTTTAGAATACATTATAAAGAACTGATTGGTAGTTATATATTTCTAAATCCCAATGCGGTTCTGTGCCTGAGAATTTGAAGACAATCCAAATTTGAATTAATTTGTGCCCATATCTTTATGTACCAGTGAAAATAGGAGTGGTGAATTTGATTCACAATTTTTTATGCTCCTCTTAGACTTATTTTTATGCCCATGTATGCAGAAAAAAAATTATGTTGCAATGCTAAGAATCTTGGTATGTCTAATGGGGCATATGTGTACTATCCAAACTTTAAGCGCTCATGCCGAGGTCATATAATTAGTGTCATGAGTATATGCATAATTGGTAGGTGTGGAGCTAGTGATGAGACTATACACAGTATTTTAAAAAGTCCCTTCGGGCGCGCGCCTAAGCGCAAGGTGCACTTCGAGGCGAGGTGCATGTAAGAAGGCGCACGCTTCTGGGGCTTTTTAAGTCTATTTATTTTTTCCAGTTTTACCAGTAGAATGTATTGTTTACTTATTTTAAATATATATTTTTTTAAAAAACCAAAACACAAGAAACCCACTTCATTTAGGGTTTACATATACAACTTTTATGCTAAAACTTAAAAGAATTGCAACCCACAGTCGGCAGTCTCACACTTTCTGTCTTCTCCTTCAATCTATGTTCAAAAACTAATATTTGAACCTTATTTCTTTTATCTATTTTTCTTGGTTAAAACTTAATTTCTTTCCATGAAGGGTTTTTTCTTATTGTGTATGTATACATATATATTATATATATTTTTTTATATAGTGTGCTTTAGAAAAAAAGCTTGCGCCTTTTGGTGCGCCTTGCGCCTAAGCTTTAGAGGGCTATTGCGCCTTAGTGCGCCTTGAGCCTTTAAAAACACTGCTAATACATGTGTGTATGTCTATACCTTGGAAATGCTTAGCCATTCCCTTTTATTATTCGTTGTTCTTGGATATGAAACACATATTTTCAGATATGAGCTTTTTTTTGTTTCTTTTTCAAGGGTGAATGGGCGAGGGAATTGGGTCCTAAATGCATCCATTATTTGTTAGTAGGCCATCACTAGTTTATTAGGGAATATATTAGAAGAGGTATTTGGACATGGGTTAGGGAGTATATAAGGAAGGTATTTGACACATGGGTTAGGTTTATGCAAGTTGAGGTTAATGAGTTGTGTCTATGTTTGCTAGATGGGCTTGTTTATCCTAGATTATAGATTATGAATTAGATGATCCTGTGAGGTATATAGATAGTTTTTTTTAGTCCAACAACATGTGGAGGTATAGGGATTTGAACCTCTGATCGTTTGGTAAAAAATATGTCTTAACTAGTTGAGCTATGCTCGTGAAGTATCATATACTCTACATCTTAATTTTTCTTTGTAAATCAGATGCAGGTCTCGCATACTCGAGTGTCTAATTGTATAAACCAAACCTAGACTTCTCAATTTCGAAGTTGCACAGATCTAGATTTATCAAAATCATAACACAAACAACCCATATATCTATACTGTTGTCAGCATCATCTATATTTTTGTGTTAAGAGTTGATTATGTGATTAATGATATGAACATCCAGTTTCTGCTAGCCGTGATTACCGCCATTGATTCTGGCAAATTGCACCACCGTCTTTGAAGAAATAACAAAGGCCAAAGGCCAACGCATTCCTGACCCTTGTTCAAATTTTGTTTTCAGGCAAAAGGGGGGGCTCTATTTTGAGATTGTCTCACACATTTAGAAGGAATTTCAGCTTCAAAAATACACAGACAAGTCAGTGACTTTTAGTTGTCTTTTGTTTGTTTGTTTTAAAATTTTGTTTCAACAATGCCGACATCATTATATGTATAGATGTGTTCATTTTGGATGACATTTCTTCTTTCAACGTAGAATGTATACACATTCCAAATCTCTTTGCTAGCTTTGTTTCATAGGTCTGATTGCATTCTTCTATATCCGTAAGGTCTTCAGTTTTCTGAACTGGATATATTGCAGACCTTGTTAACGGTCAAAGAAATGCAATTTCTATACAAATAATAAACATCTCTCTTTAAGATCGAGAGTGAATGTAAAGAACTCCCATCTGGTTAACAAAATAAAAAAGATATAGTTTGTATTGTTATCATTATTATTGTTGTTAAATTATAAATTTAGAATTCAATGGTAATTGACATGTATCTTTGACCAAGAAGTTATTATGAGTTCAAATTCCTCTAGGACTTTAAAACTTTCAATTTTGTGTTCAATATGTATTCACATTTTTAATTTTGACATTTTTTAAATGAACCTACTACACAATCGAAAATTATTTAGGATCTCATTAGACATAAAATTCAATTTTATATCTATCTAATCTAATTTTTAAATAATTTCTAATATGTTGGGTATGATATATTAGACACAAAATTGAAAGTCCAAGAGCCTATCAGACATTTTAAAAATTTAGGTCCCATTTGATAACCATTTTGTTTTTGGTTTTTAGTTTTTGAAAGTTAAGCTTATTTTCACCTAATTTCTCTATAATAGAGATCATCTCCCTTAATAGAGATCATCTCTTTTAAGGTCAAGTTTTTGAAAATTACTTTTTTTAGTTTTTAAAAGTTAGCTTGTTTTCGAAAACATAGGTATAACGTAAATAAGAAAACATATAAACTCATTGGTAGAAGTAGTATTTTTAAGTTTAAATTTCAAAAACTAAAAACTAAAAATAAAATGGTTATTAAACGGGGCCTTTGATATCTATTTGACACAATTGAAAGTTAACCTATTAGGCACTCTCAAAAGTTTAAGGCAAAATAGAAAGTTTAATACTAATAAAAGTCAAATGATGAAAAGAAATAGGTAATGAGATGTTGTGCCTAGATCAAGGGGTTGCAAAAATGATTTTCAATTGGTATAAATATGTGAAAGTTCATCATCCCAAAATTCTTTAATGTCATTTTTGTTAGTCTTTGAAAATACATGGATTCCTTTCTGCACGTTGATGAAACTCCTAGTTCTATAGTAGCTGTATCGGACGAAAGGAAAGCTTACGAGTCAAACTATAAGGGAAATACCATCAACCCCAGGTGAAGAAGATTCAACGGAAGCATCTATAGGAGTCAACTCCAGGTAATGAGCCAAAATTCTCCATAAAATGACAACCATTGCGTTAGTCCAAATTTCTCATGGCTTGAAAGACGAGCTAACCAAACCTTAATGCAAGCAAGTGCTAGAAAGTAAACACCATTAGTTGATTTTTGGATTGTCAAAGTGAACATAACTTAGTGGTAATTATCGTTGAACTAAAAAAAAAGAAAAAAGATGAATTGAATCGTAAATTCATGTCCTCTAGAATTTGATGTGGATTGTTAGAATAAAAAACAACACTAATAAATCTATATATTTAATACCTCTCTAGAATTATCTCAAAAGAATGGCTCTAGAAATGTCTTAGGACTTTCTTTAGATAAGGATAAACTTCCCATTTGATAATCATTTGATTTTTGAAAATTTAGCCTATAAATACTATTCCTATATAAGAATTTACTTGTTTTGTTATATATTTTTTACCTATGTTTCAAAAAACCAAGCTATATTTTGAAAACTAAAAAATGTTTTCAAAAACTTGTTTTTGTTTTTATAATTTGGCTAAAAATTCAAATGCTTCCTTAAGAGAGATGAAAACCATTGCAGAGTAATTTATATTCAATGACAAAAAATCAAATGATTATCAAATGGAGCCTAAAATATTTTAGGTTTCACAAGAGCCTAGAAAAATACTTTTATTTGGGCTTTAAGGATCATAATTATAAAAATAAACTGTATAAGAAAAGTGATTAAAATGGGTTAGTGAGAGTGTCTTCTCTCAAAAGTGTTCATCTCTATACTTTCCTCGTAAAAGTTTCTCTCTTTCAAGTGTTCGTCTATTTCTTTTAGTGCTAATTTTTCTACATGGAGTGACTTTGAGACAAAAAGGATGATGCCCTTGTAGGTTGAGAAAATATTCAAGTTGTCTAACTCCTTCAAGATAATTTAGCTAGTAAGGAATATATCTTGCGCTTAGCAATCGTATCAATGATCGTGATAAAATAATATGTTCAACATAAGTACGACAAACTAGTAAACGACCCAATATGTTTAGTGATCAAGGAATAATTAGGCTTAGACTAAGAAAAAACTATGCAACAATAAAAACACATTATTAGGAGGTTTGCATTAAACCATAAATTGACTTTAATTTTACAACACTGTTATACCAATATCTTCCCCTTATAGTAGAATGCCAATGAGGGTGATAGTTTAAGATGAATCCATTTAAACTTTTTAAGAAATTACTGTATACATTGTATTGTGATCATTTAATTGAATTAAAGGCCATCAACTATAACCAGTAGTAATGCGCATTAAAAAAAACAAAAAAAACAAAAAAAAAAAAAGCTGTTAAAAGAGAGAGGCCCCACGAGTCCTCGAAAGTACTTTTGGTAAAATCACTGTAGCTTCGGAAACAAATAATGGAGTAAGAAACTTGAAAGGGTGGAAGAAGATACTCAAAAAAACACCGGAAAAATTTAGGTCCCGTTTGATAACCATTTTGTTTTTGAAAGTTAAGCTTATGTTCACCTAATTTCTCTACAATAGAGACCATCTCCCTTAAATAAACATTTGAACTCTTAGCCAAATTCTAAAAACAAAGTCAAATTTTTTAAAGCTACTTTATTTAGTTTTCAAAAGTTGACTTGGTTTTTTAAAACATAGGTACAAAATAGATCAGAAGACATATAAACTCATTGGTATAAGTAGTATTTTTAGGTTTAAATTTCAAAAACTAAAAACTAGAAACAAAATGGTTATCAAACGGAGCCTTAAAAATTGACTCTCAATTCTTTGGAGGGGCGTTTGAGGTTTAATTTGGGACGCTATGAAAATCCTCTGATGGAACGTTCGAGGTTTGGGAAGTCCTCGAACGCTACGAACGCTACATCACGAAGGAAGTATTCCTAGCAAAGACAAAGAACGATGGGAATATAGAGAAGAAGGTGAACCACGATCTTGTGGTTCTAGAGAAGGAAAAGGGAGGGGCCTAATGATCTTTTGGAATAATGACCCTACAATCTTAATCTAAAAAAAAATGTTGGGAGTACTTTGTTTGAGTACATCAACAATTGGGGGTGGGAATTCGAAAAGATCATAAGTCATACTTGATGCCACTGGTTTGCATATCTTTCTTGTTAATGATGTTGAAGTACTTTAAATATAGTAAGCTTGATAATTCGCGAAAATATATCAATAAAGTTAAGATTTCTTATTGTATATACTCATAGTGATAAGTCTTATAACGTTTAATTAAACCATCATCAAATATTTAGGTCAACTTAATTATATCCTAAAGAAATATTGTTTGGTATCATGAGACTCCATAGTCTCTAAATTCAACATTCATTGTCTGCCTCGAATGTTGAGAAATTAATTAAATTTTCTGCTTGATGATAAAATTATTTTTCATAATGAAAAGAAAAATGAACATACTTACAATGAGATAGAGAAAGACTAGAGATTTTTAGACATTATTACTCTCAGCTAAGCACTTACGTAAGTATTAGAGTGTGTCTGGCACAACACTATACCTGTGTGAGAACCTTCTCTATTAGTCAGTTCAACTTTTTGACTAATCACCTCAACTCAAAGACCGATGCGTACCTATGACCAGATTTACATTAACAATATTGTTTAAGGGATAACTATGTCCTTAAAATTAAGCAATTCCAAAATTCTTAGTATTAGTCTCAACTTGAAGGAAAAAAAGAAAAGAAAAAAGAAAGTTTGATTGTGACCTTCATACTTATCTGAATCTTTTTCTATCATTCATACTTTTGGGGAAAAAAAAAAAAAAAAAAAAAACCAATACATGAATGGCCCCACTTCCTCTTACAACATCAGACACATTTTTCTTTCACAAATATATATTAATTGTTGTTTGATGAAAGTAAAACAAGCCTTCTTATCTATATATTTGTTTTCTCATTCTACTTTTCAAGTGCTTTCTTTTCTTTTAAATCTTCCCCTTTCTCTACAACTTTGAAGTAAAGTTGTTAATACAATTATGTTTCCCATATTATAATTCAATGTTTTATTCGTTTACGAAGATATGATATATTCTTATCTTAGTTTCAGTCGATAAGAAAAATAGACCATAACTTAGTGATTAAAGTATCATTTTTTTTTCTAAAAGGTTTGAAGTTTGAATGTTTAGTTATGATATTTTTTTTAAAAAAAAAATATTTCTTTTATTATTATTTTATAAAAAACAATCATATATGATGTCTATACTTTCTTTGTTTAATTTTTTACTCTTTGAAAATATTTTTAAAATCAAACTCAAATCAATTAAACGATTTTAAAAATTACCTGTTGAATGTTTGAAGTATGACTAGAAACATTAAAACATTTTAGTAGAATGTTAAGGTCACAAATGAAAGATATTATATTTAAATGGTTGGAGTAAGATGTTTGGTGTTTACTTCAAGCAATTTTAATTATTAGTTCAAGAGTTATGGCAAGTTTGAAAGGAGAATTCAATAGAGTTTCAGTGCACATGTATGAAGTATCACCTCGAATGTGACAATATAAGATGATATTTATTACAAAATTAAAGATGATGAGAATAGGTGTCGCAAGTCTTGAGTAGGCGGGACTAGACATCTTCTATCGTAGGTCAATAAGACTAAAGCTTTTTTAGGTCATGAAAGTTCATTAAGAATACCGTGTAATAATATTCATACAGTAAAACTTAGTTGAGCAATTAATGAGGGGCAAAGAAGCACTCTCACCTTATATAGAGTCAAGGGGTCCCCAAGCTAGACATGGCTGAGAAGAGATAAGCGGCATTGTGATGTTGCTTTGAATCGTGCCAATTCTATGATCTCTCATTGTGATCAACTATCATTGTCGTGTTCGACTAATTGACTTGTTGTCACATTTTTGTCTTGAGCTTATTAATACGCTACTTATTTTTAACATAATGGTCTAAACAATATAGGCCACCTGCAATAATTTCAAATATAATTGTTTCCCTAATTGATGAATTAATTGGTATTTACATATATAAAATAATATCTACTCATGTTACATGAAATGGGAGAAAAATATCCCACAAAATATACTTTTTTTTGTTTTAATGTTTAAAGAGATAGCACATGCATGGGATAGAGTACATAAATGAGAATTGTACGGCTTGAAAAAGGACAATTACAGTCGGTGGTCACCGTTTGCAAATAGAAGGAGATAAGCCTACTGGGCCTGCTTGGGCCCATTTGCATTTACTAAGCATCTCTCTTAGTAGATCTAAAAATATGTCTATTCTTAATAATTATTAGATACAAAATTGAAACATTTTTATAATTTATCTTTCAACAATGTAAAATTGTAAACTATATTATCTTCATCTCGTTGAATAACAAGAGAATTACAAAAAAAAAAAAGAATAGAAGTGAGATTTTTTTTTGGTAAAAATACGTTTTGGCATTTAAACTTAATTTCATCAAAATAACCATTTACTTGATGAAGTTTTGTTCTAATAATTTAATTCATAAAATAGTAACAATTTAGTCCTGAACTTTAGTATGGACAATTTATTTTTATTTTTTAGTTCATCAACATTTGAGGTGCAGATTTGAACTTTTAACCTCTTGGTCAAGGGTATCTGCTTGAATAGTTGAGTTAAGTTGACAATAATTTAATCCTCATATTTTCACCTTCTGTAACAATTTTATCCCTATAGTAAAAAATTACATTTAAATTAAGTGTCCATTTTTATTATGTAACGACCTAGTCTTGTAGTTTATAAACATATTTGGTCTCTAATCAATTTATAAATATACACATGCAAGAAAATTCATTGCATCATAACAATATTTTTCGCCATAGGGACTAAAGAGTTAAAGTAAATGGACTAAAGTGTTACACGCTAAAGTTTAATGACAAAATTGTTAGAAAACAAAAGATACGGTATAAATTGTTACAAAATAAAGTTTGAAGATTAAATTGTTACTTTTGAAAAAGTTTAGTGACCAAATATATATTTTTTAACCAATGTCTTTTTGGATAACAATTATCATAATGGAGCTTTTTTATCTCATTAAAGGTGATAAATGTATTATGTATTGAATTACACACCAATTGGTTGCGAGTTCAATTTGAATACTTATGCATTGACATACGAAAATGGTCCTCTTTTAACTTTTATTTTTATTTTTAGTGCTTTTAACTACAACAAAATAATAAAGAACGTAAACCAGTATCCATTAAGGCATTGTTTGATAACTATTTGAGTTTTGAGTTTTGGTTTTTAATTTTCGTTTGATAACTATTTGAGTTTTGGTTTTTAGTTTTTGAAAATTAAGGCTATCAATATAACTTCTATATGTGACTTTTCATGTTTTTTTATCTACTTTTTAGATGTGTTTTAAAAAATCAAGCCAAGTTTTGATAACTAAGACCTCGTTTGATAACCATTTGGTTTTTGAAAATTAAGTTTGTTTCATTCTAATTTTTTTATAATTATTTTCATCACCCTTGAGGAAGTATTTGGATTTTTAGCCAAATTCTAAAAATAAAAACAAGTTTTTGAAAATTATTTTTTTTGTTTTCAAAATATAACTTGGTTATTTTTGAAAATATGGGTAAAAAGGATATAACAAAACAAGTAAATTCATAGGTGAGAGTATTATTTATAGGCTTAATTTTCAAAAACCAAAACAAAAAACCAAATGGTTATCAAATGTGGCCTAAATAAAGTAGTTTCAAAAACTTGTTTTTGTTTTTGAAATTTAACTAACGGTTCAAAGTGTTTTTTTTAAGAAACATGAGAACCATTATAGAAAAATGGTGATAAAACAAGTAAGATTTTTAAAAATTAATGGTTAACAAATGAGGCCTAAGGATTTTGTTGCCCTTTAGAGAATAGTTTGGCACATACGATAAAGGTATTTTTCATTTTTTTCATTTTTTTTTGTTGGGGTAAGGGTCTACCCTCGAAGCAACATCTAAATTAATTTTATTTTTTCATTCTTAGTTATTCAAATGGTAACCAAACTAGTTAAGACATTAGTGGTATTGATCTTTATCAATCTCTTGATTTAATTCTAAGTCATTAATTCAATTTAAAGTGAAAAAAATAAAGCATACAACTTAAATTAATTAGAATCTCAATAAAATTTATTCATAATGATTTGAAATATTCATAAAGTTGTCAATAAGTAATTCTTAACATTTGACCAATCAAAGAATGTTCAAACATAAAATAAATAAATAAATAATAATTACAACAAACCTTTCAACAAATACCAATTTTTTAAAATAAAAATACAATTAATTGAGACAAATGTGTAAAACCACACTCGAGTAAGGATGTTCACAGGGTGGGCATCTCTATAAAATTTTTCATTTATTTTTTTTGTGGGAAATGGGACGGTTCTTTCTACGGAATTCGTAGGATCGGGTTCCTACGACCCCGTTCGATAATGTTTCTGTTTCTTGTTTCCTGTTTCTTGTTTCTCATTTTTTAAGAATAAGAAACAAGAATATGTTTGATAACTATTTCTGTTTCTTGTTTCTTTGAAAACAAGAAATAGAAACATAAACTTGTTTGATAACCGTTTCTTGTTTCTTGTTCTTGAATGTTTTCTTTATCTCATTTTTTTGTCATTTTTTTATAGTTTAAAAAGAATTTAGTTATATAATATAAAATATATAACATGCATTAAAATATATAAGTATACAATTAATTATAACACATTTATATTATCAAATACCAACAAGTCTCAATGCAAAATTAATTAATAATAAAAATAAATAAATAAAATTATTTTATTCTTCAAATGTTGTTCAAATTTGATCTGCAATATTATCTCTTACTCGAACCATTCGTCTTGAATGATGTCGACTTAGATCAAACTCAATTATATTGATAAATGTTGTAGTTTGTAAAATATTAAAATGAGGTTAAAGGCATGTTTTAGTGAACAAAATTTATTTATTGCAAAATTACAATAATATATAAATATAAAGATTGCAAAATTAAAATTGTATAAAAATCAAAACTATATATATTGCAAAAAAACAGAATTGATAAAAAAGAAAAACAAGAAGTTGAACTGACCAAGGATCAAACTTGGGGCTTGAAATGGAAGGAGTATTATTTTGACATACATTTCACCAATAGGCTGGAGGCTGAGGATGGTAAATATGGAAAACATTTAATATAAAAAGAAACGAAACAGAAAGAAACTAACTATTTGAAGTTTCTCAAATTTAGTCCAAATTTTAGAAACGTTTCTCAAATTTTGGGAACAAGAAACGGGATGGATTATCAAACAAGTCTGTTTCTTAAAAAATGAGAAATAGAAACAAGAAACAGGAAACGAGAATGTTATCAAACGGGCCCTACGTGAACTTTTTCTTGTTTTGCTTACTCTTTTTTAATTTATTCTCAACAATAATACAACTCCTTACTAACCACTCCTAAATAAATAATTTCTAAATTCCAATATGATTTCTATTAAAGAAAATGCTATAAAATTTCTTAATAAAAATAATAATATACCTTAAGTAAAAATATTATGATTTTGAAAAAACTTAATTTTAAAAAATTCAAATTTCAATATATACCATTGTCTTTTAACTTTTTTTTTTTAACTAAAAAATAGCCTTCAACTAATTTAGTTTTTTCTTTTTAATGGGAAAACTCTCCTCACTCCCTCCCATTTTCCGAATAATTTAGAAATTTCCGCCCAACGACAGAAAAAAAAACTAATTTTATTAGATTATATAGGCTTTTCATCTCAAAACCAATTGACAATGAGAGAAGTAGCCCATATATCTTATATATTGTGAGGTTACTCTCAACTTTTTTAATGTGGGATCCTCAACAAACTCTACTATTGGACAACGATTTCTTATTCATAACATGCATTTATTTCATCACATTATTTTTCGAGTCAAACACATTTGACATACGATAACTCCACAACAAATTTGGCAGTTGCATGTGCCAATTTGTTGCACAAATTAAACAATATGCGAGAAATCTCTATTATTATGTATTTTTTTGTGATCATTTCAAAAAAATTTATTCTCCTTTTTTCCCTTGGTTCAACAAAAAAAATTAGTGAACTCAATATCTTTAGTGAAATTTACATTAATTTGATGACTATTTTATTTTTAGTTTTTATTTTTTAAAAATGTTTTTTTTGTTCTTTTGTTCTTTTTTCTTTTTTCTTTTTTATCAATTCTCTATATATGATAGGTTTTAGTCTTTCAGATAATTTCTTAAACAAAACATTTGAAATATTAGCTAAATTCCAAAAACAAAAATAAATTTTTGAAAACTACATTTTTAGGTCTCGTTTGATAATCATTTAATTTGATTTTCTGTTTTTGGTTTTTAGAATTTGACTAAGAATTCAAATGTTTTCTTAAGAAAAATGAAATTAATTATTGCTGAGAACTAATGAGAAAACAAAAAAAATTTAAAATATAAAAAAATTAAATAATTATCAAATGGGGTCTTAAACTTAGGTGGGATTTTTACTCCATACTGGTCAAAATTCATTGCATACATCCTTTAAATATTTAATGAGGAAACTGCATAAGATGCTTTTAATTACAAAATTCCATCTTAACTATGTATGATTAATTAAGCAAATTAAATGACAAATGATAATTGTGTGAGACAATGATTAATTCCCATTTAATCTATGGATTATTAAAGGCAATTCTAAACTTTATATAATTAATCATCAATTTGAAAAATGATCACTTCCCCACCATATAAGTAATCAATGGCTATGATTCAATCAAATCCTTTTTCTTAGAATTATCATATGGGCCAATTATGTCTTCTATTTTAATCACAAAAATAGATAGGCTTAAACATATATATAAGTATTCAAAAGATTCAATGATCCTGATGAACTCCAATCTAAATCATTATAAGGATTTTGTGAGTTGGTTGAATTTTTAAAATTGAAATTTTATGTGTTGGGTTGATTTATCAACTTTGATGTTGGTTTGATACAAACCGACCTTAAATTATTATAATATCTACCATGAATGTAAAATATGTTTAACTTATAATTATCTTTAAAAGAAAATATTATATTTATATAAAGATAGAAGGAGCAGATCATAAAAGAATGGTAAAACACATTTAATTAAATTAAAAGTTAGTATCTAAAATTTTTTGCTTTCCGTAAATATCTAATAGGTCTCTAAACTTTTAATTATATATTTGATGTGTCTCTAAACTTTAAAAAGTGTTTAATAAGGGATTAAACTTTCAATTTAGTATCTAGTAAGTCTATGAGCTAGCTTTCAATTTCGTGTTTGATAACCTTGACATGTCTAAAATTTTTCAAAATTCAAGAATTTATTGGACACAAAATTAAAAGTTTAATGTTTTATTGAACACAAATTTCAATTTTATATTCAATAACTTTGTTAATTTTTAAAAATGTTGAATATGTCAATGAGCTATTAGACACAAAATTAAAATTTCAAGTATCTATTAGATATTTTTTAAAGTTTGGAGACCTATTAAAACATAAATATGAAAGTTTAAGTACTAAACTTGTAATTTAATTAAATACTATTAAAAATAACTAAACAACATTTAACATCCAATATTCTTTAAAAAAATATATTTTATTTGCACAAAATCAAACTTTCAATTTCCCATTAGAAAAAAACTAAATTAGAACTCAACAATTCAATTTAAAAGAACAATAATCAAAAGGGATAAAATGTAAATTAATTTCTTTTCCTAATAATGTATCATTTCAATATTCAATAATTCCATATTAAAAAAATTGATACAAATGATTAAAGGAAAAAGAAGATAATAAAGATTGTTATGATCTTATCCCATGAATCAATGATAAAAGATAATTGGTAAAGAAAAAGATTGGGTGAGATGGCCAAAATCCTTTGGTAGTCTTGTCTCAATTTTATAATGATGGTACATGAAATAATATTATATTACAAACTTCATTAAAACATTTCATTAAAATGAAACCATTGCAATGATTGTTAATCATTTGATAATCGATTGTCCAAAAGTACTATTACCTTATTACTAAATGCTTCATTATTGTCCACTTTCTTGGATTTTGTGATCATAATTGACCAATATTGTATTAGCCAAAATATTATTAGTTTTAAGATTATGTAAAATTGAGGGAAAGTTTCAAATTTTCCTTCTAATTTATGTTTAGGGTCAAACTTAGCTAAAGTCAACCTTAGAATTAAATTTAAATATGTACGAGATGTTGGGAATAAATTTGGGCTTTAGACTCAAAAACTCACCTAGTAAATATAGGATAAATAGATTACTTTTGTCCTACATTAGAAGATTTTGTTGAGGAACCCACATTAAAAAAAATTGGAGAGAAAGCTCACAATATATAAGATATATGAATTACTCCTCTTATTGTCAATTGATTTTGAGATGAAACCTCATATAATCTAATATAGTATAGAGCCCATTAAACCCAAACGGTATTCGGTCCAAAAATTGAAATTAGGATCCGATCCAAGAATGGTGAACCCAAATAGGCATATCTTGAGGGGGCATGTTGAGGATCTCACATTGAAAAAATGAAAAGAAAGCTCACAATATATAAGATATATGAATTACTCCTCTCATGCATTCCCAATTGATTTTGAGATGAAACCTCATATAATCTAATAGATTTAGATGGGTAGAAGTGGTTTATATAATACATGTGGATAAAAAGTAGTTGTAGTGGTATTAAAATACATTCTCACATGCATGTTGCGTTTGTTTAGACGGGTTCAGGTAAATGTGTGAAATGGGAAAAAAAATATTTTTTTGTCTAAAAATTAAAACAAAAAAACGTTTTGATTCATCGACCTTAATTGAATATGTTTTTCCTTAATTAAAAAAATATTTTCCTCATTTAAATTAATTGTGGATCTCAATTCCATATCTAAATTTTGGTTTTTATTCAAATTAGAGAGCAAATGTTTGCATCAATTTGAGATTGATCTTCATTTTCTTCTTCTTCTTCTTTTATGTTTTTTCGAGTACTATTTATCTTGATTCCAAATCCTTCATTAACTAGTGTATGTCCGTGAAGGGTGTTGTGCTAACTTTGTAGAGCAATCAACTTAACCAATTTAACCTCAAGGTTGTGTTAAAATTGCTTTCAAGGCAGTGGTCCTTATCACGACACAACAACGATCTGTTCGACATCTTCTATTTTCATAAGATTAAATATGAATCTTTAATTTTAAGTTTTGATAGTTCATAGACCAATTTGCTTAAGTTACATAAATATAAATTGTTGTGCCAAACTTATTAAATTGATAACAAAAGGTTGATTCAACATTATAGGTTACTTTAGACGAGTACTTTGCAAGTTGATTCGGTTAATAAAAAACAATAATGGTACAAGAGAAAATATGCTAAAATTTTAAAGCAAATTTTCAATTGAAAATATTTTGCTAATTTGAAATAAATATTGATAATTATTACCTTTTTTTAAAAGGTAAAGGTCGAAACTCTTACTAATAATAACAATATCAGCCAATGCTCAAATTCATATGAGACAAAAGACATATATCTTTATAAAAGTGCAGGTTGACAATTATAGCAAAAATTATAATCATTATAATACATGTAATAATAAGACAAAAGAGGTCAAAATAGTCCTTGTAGAAATAAGCTTGTGAGATTTAATTTTACCCTTTTTTTAGTTCAAAGTAGAAATTTAAATTTTTATCAGTGTGGTGGTGGGAGATATATACTTTAATTAATTGAATTATACTTAGATTAAGAAGAAAAATTGTATTTATAGGAACTAAAGTTTATTGTTTCCTCTCAAAGTACATTAATAGTTATCTCAGTATAGATAAGAATGGAAAAGAGTAAGAAACGATCTTTGGAGAGACATTGTTGCAAGACAAGGCCTATGAAGTTTTTTCTCACAGACGTTAAATCATTCAAAATATAATTCATAAGGTTCTTAATAAATGTTTCATTGATAATGATTTTTTGTTCAATTATTGTAAAGGTGAGGACTGAACTATCAACATTTGGAATAAAAATATGTACTTCATATATTGACTAACGTATTCGAATTAATTTCATTGATAATGATTAGAAAATACATAAATCATTGATTCCAGTCCGTTTGAGAAATATATGAAATAGTGGAGATTTAAGAAAGGTTAATATTGGCCATTAGCAATACTATCTTTTGAGTTTATTTATGCCATGGATATAAAAGATGTTAATAATTTGAATATTAAAACTTTTTTACTTCAACAATAAAGGTGAAAATTTATACCTATGTAATCTTTAAGACAGATGAATAAAATACCTTAACTAGTTGAGTTACATGTGTTCTGGTTGACTATATGTCTTAACCAATTAATAATTTGTATATAATACTTAAAAATATGGTTAGGCATGTGTTAGGAATGATCTTATCATATCAAACACATACAATTGCTTTTGGATATATTTTAGACTGAACAAAATTAATTGGAGTAATATTTACAGCTTTAAAAAATGGAAAAGAATATTTTCTCCTTCAAAACACCCTTTGTCATGAGTATTGAAGAGAGAAATGGAACTTTGTGATTATTCAAAAATTTAGAAATACTTTGCTAGGAAGGTTCTAGAAGGCTTGGGGTTTTATTTAGGTTAATTTATATAAAATCTCCTTATACTTGAAAGTAAGGTTTTTTTTTTTTAAATGAAGATGAAAATTTGATGTATGGTGGTGATTTGTAAAATAGTGGTACATGTATTGTAGGTGACCAACTTCAATTATGTTTCTAAATTTTAAGAAAGTTTTGAATTATGTACTCCTAAATTTTTAGAGTATGCTTCAATATGCTCTTATTGGCTTAAAAGTTCCATTTTGACTCTTAACTTTTGAAATTGTTTCAAAACAATAATTTCATTAGCTTCTCTATTAAATGAATATATGAGAATGTGTGATGTGGTGGTGATCCTAATTGTAAAAAATGAATGGCTCATTGTCACATTCGAAACGTCATATGGTTTGGAGGACGGCATGGTAACAAATTTGGGGTTTAGAGTAAAAATATTATTTTTCTCCTCTTATGATCAAAGGATTTGGAGAGATAAATTATTTTAGGGAATAAATAGTCCTGAAATGAAATTTTTGGAGCATCTATCTCACATATATTGATAAAAATTAAAGTTAGGGCATAAACGAACAGGAGAAAAAGATAATAAACAAAAAAATTCAAGATAACTAAACTTAAAGATCATTATTGTTCGATACATTTTTTAGTTTTAAGGATGAAATTTAGCTTCTTTAATTAGTTAATCATTTTCTTAACTTAGGTCCTCGTAACCATTTGGTTTTTAATTTTTTGTTTTTGAAAATGAGGCTTGTTTTTCCACAATTTCACGTCATTTTCTCTAGAGTGATTTCCATCTTTTTTGAGGTACCATTTAAGTTTGCCAAATTTAAAAAACAAAAACAAGTTTTTGAAAACTACTTTTTTTAGCTTTTAAAACTCACCTTGGTTTTTGAAAATATAGGTGTAAAGTAGATATATATATATATATATATATATATAAGCTTATTGGTAGAAGTAGTATTTTTAAACTTAATTTTTCAAAAATCAAAACCCAAAATCCAAAAATCTGGTTATCAAACGGGGTCGTTAATCATTTTCTTTGTTTACAACCTTTCAACTTTTTTATCCCTCCTCATTTTATATATCCACATGTAACCTCCATTTTTAAAGTTAATCACCACATCATATTTTCATCTCTATCTTAATGGGATAACTAATAGAATAGTTATTTTGAAACAATTTTAGGGTTCCAAAGTTAAAATGAAACTTTTGAAATAATAATTACATAATTAAAATCTTCTCCATTTAGTTCAAGAGAGTGGTACAAGAGGCCTAATAGAAACTTGCATGTGTCCTCTTGTACTACTATCTTCAACTCACTATCATGTAACATATTTATTTTATTTAAACAAAAGAGTTATTTTGAAATAAATTTAAAAGTTTAGAGTGTAAATGAAACTTTTAAAAGTTTAGACACAATTGAAATCACCTGCCATAAATTTAGAAGTTTTTTTTTTTTTTTTTTTTTGTAATTTAACATTTTATGTAAAAATGGAATTTTAAATTCCTATTGAAACTAAAAATCTCTTTTTTTCCTTCTTGAAAGAAAACTCATATTATAGAGTTTAATTTTCTTTTAAAATAACTAAACCTGGCTTGCAATAATGAAGGAAGAAAAAAAAATAGCTTCACTAAAATTTCATTAATTTAAAGCTCATTTTATCTTCAATTATTTGAATTCAAAAAATTCAAACTATTTTATTTTCTAGAAGGGCAGCTGGCCCTATGAAATAATTTGGGCTCTCATTTACTCTTTCATGGACTTTCCATATCCAAGCCTTCTATTAGGCTTATGGTCATTTTCTTCCTTCGGCTACATAGATCTTATTTATTTCAAACATTTCTTCCAAATTAAAATTTTCAACCCACAAGATCCATAATGTTACTATGTTTTTCCTAAAAAAAATAAGAATAATAATAATAAATAATAATGTTATTATGTTATTATGTGCATGGGTATCTACACATCTATGAGCCCTAATGATATTAAGTTACTTATTGTAATTAATTCAAAATGATTTTAATGCTAAACGAGGGTGTACCTTCCTGTAAAAAAATTTATGAATATAATTATTACATGCAAGTCGATTCATAATTACAATGAGGCCAGATTATATACCTAATTATTATATCTTACCCTCTAGTAAACAGCTATTTAATGATTTAGTCATAAAGCTTCTCTGGAACTCGAGGGAGGGTAAAATCTCAATGTTATTATTATTTGCCCAAGTTTCTATTATAAAAAGAAGTAATATTATTATTATTATTATTATTATTATTATTATTATTGTTATATACACCCAGATAATCTAACTAATAAATGATTTACCCTACTTTTGTACTAAAAAAAGAAAAAGCTAATAAATGATTTTAAATAAATTAACATATGAAAAGTCATGAAATTAAGAATAGCTTAATTATGACAAGTATTTTTTTTTCTTTTTTTTTGTTGAAAATAAACTTAATGAAAGGTTTTGGGAATAGTTAAGAAAATTATATTTGATGAATTATTAAATATTTTATGAAAACAAAAATATGAAAGGAAAGAAGCATAATAAATATAAAGTGTAAACTATGCCAAAGAGAGCATATAGGTCTGATATATCCAATGTGTTAATGCCAAAGAGAGCATATAGGTCTGATATATCCAATGTGTTAATGACCACGAGATCTATAATTTAAATCTCAACTCCTATTATATTAAAAAAATCATTATAATAAAGCATAAACTATCGAAGGTCCCATTGAAATTTTAAAATTAAATGTGTGAAAAATAAAGATTTTTTTTTTTACAATCTCTAATTCTAATATAAAATAAATTTTAAATTGACTTAAAGGAGAAAAATGTGAGTATAAAGAAGTAAAACTAGGAAGAATAAAAAGAGAGATCCAAATAAACTAATTAAGGAAGATGTATATGTATCACTGATTTGATTATAAGTAATTTAAATGTTAAATAACCAACATTTGATAACACAACAATTTTGACCTTTTTTTTACCTTCTAATGGAGATATTTTTTATGATTTCAGGTCAGATTGAGATGCGTCCAATTATTTCGGTTGGGTGATGGACTGTGGCAACTCAGAAATGCTAGACACCTTCATGATCATCCTGTGGAAAATCTGGAGTTTTAGGAACAACATCGTGCAAAATGGTGGAGGCGTGGATTGGAACAGATGGAAGAAAACTACTCAACTGGCCTTAGATGAGTTTCACCGTCATCTTAATTGACCGGAGCATTCATTGGATGAGAACCAGAACCCACTCCATCATTGGAGCCCCCTGACGTCGGGTTGGTGGAGTTTTTGTACGGATGCGTCTTGGAGCTCATAAAAGGATAGTGGAGGTATTGGCTTGTACGAGACTGGGAAGGTCGTTTGATCTGTGCAGGTCATAAGCATATCAGTTCACAATGACCCATTTTAGTGTTGGAACTAGAATAAAGGGATAGTCAGGGGGTTGAGATCGGTTTAGAATCACGGGTTCCCTTTATTGGTCGAATTAGACTGGTGTAAACCAAATTAAAGAAGATGAAGCTTAGAGTAGGAGCCTGATGGCAATCTTGATTTTCGAAGATAAATCATAACAAGATCACCTTCCTCAAAGAATTTTTGTCTTCGATGCTTGTCTGATGCTTCTTTGTATTTTAGGTTAGACTTTTCCAAATGATCTTGAACTTCTTTATGGAGATTGACAATCCTTTCAGCCATCTCACTAGCTTCCTGACTTAAATCCACAGAAGAAGGAAGATTAGTTAAATCCACAGTTAATCGGGGAAGTTTAGTATATACAATCTCAAATGGTGACTTCCCTGTCGAACGATTGCACATATTATTGTATGCGAATTCAGCTTGAGCAAGAGCCAAATCCCACTGTTTAGGCTTATCTCCACTTAAACATCGAATTAAATTGCCAAGAGTTCGATTTGTTACCTCCGTTTGACCATCTGTTTGGGGATGGCTCGTGGTGCTAAATCTTAAACTTGTATCAAACTTTCTCCAAAGAGTCTTCCAAAAAAAACTTAAAAACTTAACATCACTACGACACAATACTTTTAGGTATGCCATGTAGTCTCACTACTTCCTTAAAAAAAAGATTTGCAACATAAATAGCATCCGAAGTTTTCTTACATGCCAAAAAGTGAGCCATTTTACTAAATCGGTCTACCACTACCATAACGGAATCAAAACCACGTTTGAGTCCTGGTAAGCCTAAAATAAAATCCATAGATAGATCTTCCCAAATAGATTGAGGAATAGGAAGAGGAGTATATAACCCGGTATTTTGACTATGCCCCTTAGAAACCTCGCAAACATAACATTTTTTAACAAAGTTGTTTACATCTTTCCGAAGTTGAGGCCAATAAAAACGACTTGACAACAATTCATAGGTCTTATCAATACCAAAATGTCCTGCCAACCCGCTAGCATGTAATTCTTTAATTAAGGCCGTTCGTAATGATGTGTGAGGAATACGAAGTTCATTACCCTTAAACAAATATTTATCCACAAGGTGATAATCATTAAAGTTGACATGTTGTCCACATTTTATCCATATCGTGCCAAAATCAGAATCATTTTCATAAAGAGTAGGTAAATCTTCAAAAGCAATAATTTCTCCTTTAAGTAAGGTTAGCAGATTGCTTTTTTCTACTAAGTGCATCACCGCCTTGTTAATGTGCTCCCGCCTTTATGTTTGATAACAAAATCAAATTTTTGAAGAAAACTAATCCATCTTGCATGCATTTTACTAATAGTTTTCTGCGTTTGTAAAAACGTAAGTGAGTAATGGTCAGTAAATAAAATGAATTCTTTACCAAGCAAGTAGTGTTCCCATTGTTTTAGGGCTCGAATTAATGAATAAAATTCTTGTTCATATGTACTCCATTTCATCATGTGGGGGCTTAACTTTTCACTAAAGTATTCAATAGGGTGACTATCTTGGGATAAACCGCCTATTCCTAACCCCAAGATCTACACCACCTCAAAAACCTTATCAAAGTTTGGTAATACCAAAACGGGAGTTGAGCAAAGTTTATCTTTTAGCAAGGAAAAACTCTCTTCTTGTTCTTTTTCCCAACGAAATTGATTCCTTTTTAAGCAATCAGTCAATGGGGCTACTATGGAGCTAAAATCTCGAATAAATTTCCTATAAAAGGATGCCAATCCTAGAAAACATTGTATATCCCTTTCTTTTTTTAGGTGTTGGCCATTCTTTTATTGCTTTAATCTTAGAGGATCGATGTAAATTCCTTGTTTACTAATTATAAACCCGAGGAAGTGAATGCTTGGTACCAAAAACTACATTTTTTAAGGTTAATATATAGTTGGTTATCCCTTAAGACCTTAAAAATGATGTCTAAATGTTTTAAGTGGTCCTCCTTTGTCCCATCAGAAATCAAGATATCATCAAAATATACTACTACAAAATGATTAATAAAAGGTTGTAGAATTTGATTCATAAGTCTCATAAATGTACTAGGGGCATTAGTTAGGCCAAAGGGCATTACTAACCATTCAAAGAGTCCCATATTGGTTTTAAAGCGCGCTTTCCATTCATCTCCTGTCTAATCCGAATTTGGTGATATCCACTTCTTAGGTCTACCTTAGAAAAATTTCTCGCACCGCTTCAATTGATCAAGTAAGTCGGATAATCGAGGAATAGGAAAGCGATACTTTACCGTTATCTTATTAATTGCCCGACTATCCACACACATGCGCCAAGAGCCATCCTTCTTAGGTGTGAGGAGTCTTTGGAACAAAGACATGGACTCAAGCTTGGTTGGATGTGTCCTTTTTGAAGTAGTTCGTTAACTTGCTCTTGTAATACCTCATACTCACTAGGGCTCATTCTATAATGGCGAAGATTTGGCAAAACAGAACCTGGTTGGAGATCTATTTGATGCTGGACATCACGTAATGGAGGAAGTGCTGCAGGAATATTAGTAATTTCAAATATTTACTAAGAATTTCAAAGAACCTCAATACTTACCTCCTCGAGATCAAGTGTTGAACTATGTTCTCCCTTGGTTTGTGGTTGTAAATTTCCTTCCTTGCTAACCAGTGCCCAAATTAATCTTTTGTTCATGGAGACAAACTCTTTTGATCCAATGATGGTGAATAGTGGTGCTTGTTTCGGCTCATCATCCTTCTTGTGTCTTTTATCCGTGGTTGTAGCAAGAGGCAAGAGGACAATCTTGCGTCCCATCCAATAGAACTCATAGGTGTTTTCACGCCCCTTGTGAAGTGCTTGAACATCATATTGCCATGGTCTACCTAGTAAAATATGACAAGCATCCATTTCCAATATATCGCAAATTATTTGATCTTTATAGTTAGATCCAATGGATAATGGAACAGTACATATTTCATTAACTTGAACTTCACCCCCTTTCTTTATCCAACTTACCTTATAGGGATTCGGATGAGGATCAGATTTAAGATGTAATGCCTGGACTACCTTGCGTGAGATGATATTTTCGCTACTTCCACTATCAATAATAACATTGCAAACTTTACCATTTATCGTGCATTTTGTTCGAAATAATGAGTGCCTTTGAGGATGGGATTCCGTATTTGGAGTGAGTAATAACCTCTGCAAAACACAATTAAGTTGTTCCCCTTCATCGGCCTCAGTGTAGTCAACCTCGTCTTCCTCATGTTCATCATCTTGCTCGAATTCCTCTTCAAGATCAACCATAGCCACGGCTTTTCTTTGAGGGCATTCGTTGGAGAGATGCCCTTGTTGACCGCACTCCTAAAACACTTCCCGGCGGTAGGTCGATTATATTGATTAATTGATTTTTAGGGATGGTACCTTCACTATTCTTGGACCCGCCATATTCTTTGTTGGTGTTTGAGCCTTTTCTTTATCAGGATAGGAATTGGACGAACTTCCAACTTGATAGTTCTTTGAAGCTTCCCGATTATTCCTTCGACTGTATGTGTTGATCTTATTAATTTCCCAAGTTGGTCGTCTAGTAGTTTGGGATCTTGGCTTCAAATTTTTTTGCTCTTCCACCTTATTGGCCAAAGAAACAGCATCAGTTAAATGAAAAATTGAATGCAGATTTACCTTCTTTTTAATCTCTTCTCTTAAACCATCCACATATCGAGCAATTAGATGATGTTCCTTCTCGGCTAGATTGTTTCTTGCTGTTAATCTATGAAATTCTTCAGATATAATCACCACCGATCTTCCTCCTCGACGACTACAATGTTGATATTGATTGTACAAGATTTGCTCATAGTTGACCTAAGCAAGAAATGGTTTTTCATCAATTTCAACATTTTAGGCCATGTTCGGATGGGGGCCTTGCCATATCTCCTCCTATTGGTTTGGATTTGCTCCCACCATGCCGATGCTCCACCTTTAAGCTTGAATGAAACTAACTTCACCTTTTTGTCATTAGGAGTTCCTGTATATTCAAAAAAACTTTCAACATCCTTTATCCAATGAAGAAAAGTTTCTAAATCAAGCTTGCCATTAAAAGTTGGAAGATCAATCTTCATTCTAAAATCTTGGTTCCCTATTGGCTTGTGGTTGGAAATTTTGTGGCATTGCAGGTTGTTGAGGGTCCACCATCCCGCAGAGGGTATGGTTCATCTTCGTCCTCACTGAGCTATCCATTCCATACATTCTTGGATCACCTCCATGCGATCTCCGCGGCCTATCAGGAGGAGGGTGGTTTCTTGGGTTTTCTTGGATCATGAGTGGCCTTTCTTGAGTTCTCACCGCTGTTGTGGGTTGCGCTTCGTGGTGGGTGGTTAATTCTTTGTCTTTGATCACTTTCTTGATTTCGAGAATCGGATATGCGAAGGGGTAGTTGTTCTATTTGTCTCGCCATGTTGACTATTGCTTGTTGAAGTTCTTGATTGCTTATTTTTATTTCTTCCATTATACCTTCCATCGACAGCAAGCGTTGAGTGAGGGTTCTTGGAGAAAAATTGGGTTTTCTTGTCCGACATGAATCGTGTCATCATTCGGATTGGAGGAGCTTTTTTCCACCATAGGTCCTCGATGTGGGTGCTCGATACCACTTTTGGTGTAAACCAAATTAAAGAAAAAATACAAATCTGATTTTACTAATAATCAACCCCACTCCTTTATATGTATGGGAAGAGAGGTAAAGAAACAATTACAACTAATCGACTAAGGATCTTTAAAATGTTAAAATAAAGAAACAACATCTTTACCCTCTACAAAGAAACTAATAAAGAATCTTTAAAACTGTAAAACATCCTTTAAAACTGTAAAACATCTACACCATAGACTCCCTAGAAGTTGTTCTCCTGATCGAGGGTAAAATAGATGATTGCACGGAGGCGCAAGACTTTGCAAATGCAATTCACCGGTTGAAAGAAAGTTGACCTAATATAGCATTCCGACATATCCCCGGTCCTCTAATAAAAGTACATAAGCTAGCTCAAAGAGCTTCTCACCTACGAAAAAGATAGTGTTGGACGGAGGAGTCTGAAAGGTTCCACTCCTTTCTTTCTTAGTGACTTGTACTTGTTTTTCCTCAAAAAAAAAAATAATAATAATAAAAAATAACCAACATTTGATTGTAGGTCGTTCAAATCTCCCCTCTCTATTTTTATCCATTAATGTCAATAAAAAAAATCCTTTTGCTTTTTTACCTTTTCTTATAAAAATAAACAATTATATGTAGTATGAAGTTAACTTTCTTTTTAAAATAATAATAATAATAATAAAGTTGTTTATTTATTTATTATTATATTGATAATGGAAACAAACAAAATCACTAGTACTATGGCTCCCAGATAACCAACCAATAGTAGGGTCACTTTTTTTTTAATATTTATGAGTGATATTAAATTTTAGGTAGGATGGTTACTCTTATCTAACTACTAGATAAACCTATGATAGTTAATGATAGTTCACATTTAACATATTAATACCACAATACATAGCTTTGTGTACTAAGCAAAAGATAAGGATAATGAAAATAATAGTACACAGAAATTCAAAATTTACAATTAGGCTCATTTTTTTAAGACCGTCTTTATTTCTTTTTAAAAAACAATAGGCTTTGAGTTCCCACTTATGTAATCTTTTAAAAATAAATAAGTTTGAATTTTTTTCTCAACAGGTACCTTTTTAATTACCCTTTTACCCTTACAAAATATTTAAACTAAAGCATATTTTTAGTCAAATCCCTTAGACCAAACCAAAATTAGCACACATCTAATTTTTAATTAAATCAATAATGGTTAAATTATAAATTTAATTCAACTACTTTAAATATAATGTTTATGTAGTCACTCAATTTTGAAGACTTTCAATTGTGTTTCTAAACTTTTAGATTATGTTTTTATTTAAATTTTTTTTATCATTAACGTGACATACAAAAGTTTATCCATAAGTCATATCAATATTTTGTTAACAGTGTTAACAACAGTTCAACAAAAAAAAAAATACTATTAGTGTTTTCTATAACAACAAAGGCTAAACAAAAATATAATCTCTAATTTAAAGATCGTTAAAACTTAATAAAATTTAAAGATTAACTCAATACAACATTCAAAAGTATAGAGAAATTTTATAATTTGACCTAAAATTTATCAAGTAGAATATATGTTTTATAGAAATCTGGCAATTAAATGTTAAATAACTTTTGGACAGACATGAGATTATGCTTAGACAGATTTAGGTGAGAAGGACTAAAATTCCAATTAAATTAATACCTATAAAGTTTGAAATAATATTAATTAGTGTAAAATGTTGGACCTTTTCTCCATTACGTTTTAATAGTGATTTTATTATACTCCATATTATTTTATGGTTATCTTTTTTTAATTTTATTAAGACCGAATGCTTTTAAAGAATGTTTTCCGCGTTGATTTCTCTAAAGATTCTGATTATGATAAGATTGAGTACGGTTTTACTATTTAAAAAACAAAAGAAGAAATATAAATACTCCCAATATTATGTCATTGTGAAAGTGGAAGGTAAAATCAGATAAAAAATACAAAAAAATTTACCAAATCATATTATTATTATAATAATAATAATAATAATAATACAAATGAAATTAGAATTTAAGATAATATATAATATAAACTAAAGGAAAGAAAATTGAAGAAAATGGGATGAAGAGAGAGAAGAGAGAAAGTAGAATTTTCTATCAATTTTTTGTGCTTTTCATTTTCCATTTAAGGCATATATTTATACGCAACTTGACAAACATGAATACAATTGGACACTAAGCAATAGTGTATGTTGTACACATAGAAACCACATGAGCTATGGGAGAAATGACACTTGGTGAAAGAAAAAAAAAGGCATCTATTTTTACTGGGTTTATAATAATCAGGTAAATTACTTTAATTTTATTCTTATCATTTTAAATGTTATAATTTTATTTCTAATGAAATAGTTCCATCTTCTACCAAATTCCATTAAAATGTATAACAAAAAAAAATGAAATTAAAATTTTTGAAACGCAAGGGAAGGCTCGGAAATAAATTAATTAAAAAATCGTTATTTTTTATGATTTGATTGATTTAGATTTCTTCCCAATATTTTTAGGGCAGGTTTGGGAATGATTTTAGAAATATTGATTTTAGTGTAATTGATTTGTCTATAATTGATTTATTAAAAGTGATTTCTATGTAATCATTTTCATGTTTGGCTCTACACTTTTAATAATGGTTTTTAAAATGCATATTTGGGAAACAACTTTAACATAAAGTGTTTTAAACTAAGTGATTTAATTATAATTAATCTATTTAAAAAGTATTTAGTTATAAATTATTCTAATATTTGGAGGGATAAAAATTTTAAAGGGAGGGACAAAAAATTCAGAGAGAGAATTTTAATAAAGAGAGTAAAATTCAAAGATAGAGATATAAACAAAAAAAAAATATTGGGCAAGATTATCACAATTTTTGGAAGAAAAACTAAAATGAGGAGAAAAAAAAGTTAAGAGTTAGGGACAAGTAGAAAAAGTTTAAAAAAAAACATTAGAGAGAAAAAAATTAAAAAAGATACAAAAAATTATAGGGAGAAACAAAAAAAATAGAAATAAAAAAAATCAAAGAGAGTTAAGACTATTAGAGAGAAATGAAAGTGAAAAATATGAATTCAAAGAAAAAAAAAAGATAATAGAGTAAGATATATATCATAAAAACTTTAGAGAGAGAAAATTGTCATTTTATAAACAATGATGGATGAACTTAATAAAGACGGTTTTGAGAAAAATCACTTTTTTTATGGAAATTTATAAATTTTGACAAAAGATGACAGTTTTCACCCATCATTAAAAGTATATTATTTCCAAAAATGAAATAATAGTCATTTTAAATTACAATCACTTGTCAAAAATCACTTGGGAATCATTTTTCAAGTGATTGAAAGGGAATCATTTAAAATGATTTTCGATTCTTCCAAAATCACTTGCTTAATATTGCCAAACATCACATTTTTGGTCGAAAAGTGATTTTAGACATGTCAAAAGTGATTTTGGTCACTCCAAAATCACTCTCAAACATGCCTTTAAGCTTTTACACAAATTTTTTGTAACATGAAAATATTGAGCTAAAATTAAACTGTAATAATCAGTTGTTCTTTGCGCGGCCGCAGGCGAAGCAGTTAGTAGCCACGTCTCTCCCTCCCTCTTTTTCCCCTCTCTCTCGCGTCCCTCTCTCTCTCCCTCTTAGTTCTCCCCCGACCCTCTCTCTCTCGCACTCAATCTCTCCCTCGTCTCTCAGATCGTCGTCCGCCTGCGCCTGTGACTGTCGCCGCCAACGAGCCCTTCGTCGGAAGCCAGCCGCTGATCGAAAAGATCTGCGAGACCCATCTCTTTGGTTCAACCGGTTCGAGCCTATTTCAACCGTTTTTGGGGGAACAGAGACCGATTCAGGATAGATCGGCTCGCGAGGATTCCAGATCTGTTACCCATGTGCCACCACTGCCACCTTCACGCTCCGGCGCCGCCTAGAGAGCCGCGAATCGTCTCCTTCTGCGCGGTCGCCTCGGTCCGTTCCTTAGCTCGTTTCGGATCTCCGTTGGGTGAGTTTTGCTCCTCATAAGTCTTTAGGGTCTTGTTGTGTTCGATTTATTAATCTTGTGTGTGTTATTCATTAGGAGCTATATCTTGGAAGTAGAAGGACTTTGGAGCACGCCGCTTCTCTCAAGTCGCTCGTTGTGGTTGTTGGATCTTATGTAAGTAGTCATTTGGACCTTACTACCCCTAAGTGTAGGGCTTAGGGGCACCATTGCATGCAATATCTGGATTGAAACTGAATAATTTGGTTGTAGTAGCATGTTAGGACGTGAGGATCACGGTTGTGCCTGATTCAAGTTCATTTGATTGTGTTTGATGTTTATCTGTGCTGAAATCCGAACTTGTTTGTTCAGAGTCTGGTTTGTCTGTTAGTTCTATGTGATTTGTAACTAGTAGAGCCGGGGTAAGCTTGTGCTGAGGATTCTGAATGTGCTAATGTGACTGAGGATGTCTGTACTCTCTAGTAGGAGCCTGATAGTCTCGTGCTTAGTTTGGAAGTAACCCGGGAAGTGTTGTGGAGCCTTAGGACCGTAGCTAGCACAACCAGTCGTAGTGTAGGCCCAAGCTTCTATGTAACCTTAGCAGGCTGAGACTCGAGGTTGGCGAGATGATGATGTTGATATGGGATGTGGTGGTCCGTCCTCCATCCAGTTATGCGACTCGGGGTATGATCCTTAGAGTCAGAGGGGTTGGATAGAGTCCTTCGCCCTAGTACAGGCCCGGAAACGAGCCCGTGGTTGGTTGTGCATGGTAGTACTGCATTCGATGCTTTTATGGGATGTGGTGGTACGTCCTCCATCTAGTTGTGCGACTCAGGGTATGATTCTCAGAGTCAGAGGGGTTGGATAAAGTCCTTCGACCTAATGCAGGCCCGAGAACGAGTCTCGTGGTCGGTTGTGCCAACCTAGTTCAGAAGCTAAAGGTAGGACAAGACTGAGAAATCTGAGTGAGATTTAGGGTCAGGGTGCTTGTTGAGGTTGTGTAGCGGGCTAGGTGTCGTGCTTAGCTAGGTCTAAGACTGTTCTTTTGTGTTATTTATTCTTGGACGAAGTGGGCTGCTTACTGAGTATTTTTATGTTCACCCCTTGTTTATTTTTGCTTTGGCTGCAGGTAAGGCAAACCAGTGAGATGACTAGTGTCAGCGAGACCCCGCGAGGCTATAGAAGACTTGTAGGGCTTAGCTAGGAGTTGTTTGTTAGGAGTTGCTTTTATTTCTTTTCCTCTGTTGCACTCTGTACCTTTTAGTCCGTGTGCATAGACCTTAGTATGACTTGTTTCATTATCGTTTGAAATCGAAGTATGTTCTGTTTATGTGTTGTCTGATAACTCCGAGGGACTGGAGCCCAACTTGTTGGTTTCTTTGTAGTTTGGTGGAGGTTGGGTACCCTTGTGACCCTTATTGAAGTGCTTTTTGTTCAGGTTCAGGTTTGTAAAACTCTTGGTTTGTACAGGTTGCGTCGTTATGCTGCCGAAATAACGGAGTGTTACATAAACCCTTGAAAACATTAAAAACCCAAATTAAAATGAATTAAATAACCAAAGATTATGATTTTCGAATATAACTCAACAATAATTAACATGTACCTTATACTATTCTAGAATCATGATTAATAATTTAGTGATTAAATTATAAATTTGATCTTTATCTTTTTAGTATAATTTCAATTAGGGGTGAGTAAAAAAAGACCGAAAACCGACTAGACCGACCAAAACCGACTGAACTGAGGTCGGTCGATCATTTTTCGAAAAAATCGATCAGGTCGACCAAACCGACCAATTTTTTTAAAATATATTATTAGTAGTAGTAGTATTAGTATTATTATTATAATAAAGCGAAAAGGGTAAAAATTTACATATTTATATAATATATCCCAAATATATTAAATAATAATTAAATAATTAAAAATATATATATAAACCGACAAAACCGACTTAAGGAAGTTAAAAAAAAAAAAGAATTAAGTTGATCGAATTTGATCGATTCGGGGTCGGTTGGGATCGAAAACTGATCCGACCAATCGAGGATCACATTCATTTTCTTTTTCACATGTAGTATAAGTATGACTTTTCTGGTATGCTTTATATTACATTTCACTCTAACTTTGATTTAGATCATACCCTTTTTTATAAATTTCAAACGTTTCTACTATATTTTAAAATTCTAATTTAATTTTATTCTATTTTGTAAATTCTTTTTTTTATGTATGTGATAGCTAGTCAAATGTTTTTCCATTTAAGTAATTAATTTAGATAAGTGTATAAAAGTTTAAAGTTAAATACGAAATAAAGAAAAATAAGTAGGTTTTTAAGATGGATAAAAGATAATTGAAGAATAATTTTTGAGATTCAAACAAACCATGGAAAGAGAAACTAAAACAAAAATAGGTTGAAGGGACTAAATTAAATGCTTTGAAATTATAAAGGTTAAATTATGAATTTGGCTTTTTGAAATAATAATAATAATAATAATAATTTGGCCAGCCTCGTGTATGTATATGGAAACGACGCCGTTTGACTCTACCTACCAAAGAAAAAATAATAAGAAGAAAAGAAACTTTCTGGACCAACCTAGATATTTCGGGCTGACCCGCTGTAGGTCCAGAGACTCAGAAAACCCGGATTAAATAACGGTGGGAGAGAGAAATTTAAAATAATAAATAAATAAATATATCTTTTAATCTCTATGTTTAGGTGCTTTTTTTCAATTTTGGTTTTTAAAATTTTAAAAATTACAAGTTGAATCTATAATTAAAAGTATTTAATAAGTATTTAAACTTTTAATTTTTGTTTAGTAGATTCTTAAATTTTAAATTTTATATTTAATAGATTTTTAACAAATCTGAATTTTTTAAAAGTAAATTTATCTATTAGATATAAATTTAAATTTTAAAACCCTAAAATTTTAATTTTGTATTAGTAGGTTTCTGAATTAAAAAAAAAAGAAAAAAATTTAAAAATTAAGTTTGTAATTCTAAAAGTTTAGAAATTAATATACAAACATCTCAAAATTTAAAGATTAAAATTGAAATTTAATTTCAAAATTTTGAATGAGAAATTATTGTTAGAAATAAATTTTGAAAATTTTGCCGACTCTTTTAAAAAAAATTACAGGAAGAATTGAAAAAACAATTCTCGCTCGACTGACCAAATTTTCTCCTTGAATTTCTATCTCCTCAATTATTATTATTTGATTTACCTTTCCTAAGGATGAAGATGCAATTGAAAAATATTACAACAAAAATAACTAAATTAAATAATTTTAAACAATAGAGACAAAATTAGGAGGCGGATTTAAGAAAGGCTCATAGGGGGCTCGAGCCCCCCTCCCTCAACTTTTGAGAAGCTTAGTTTGTATATATAAAATGTTATATTGAGTTATAAATTTTATCTTGACCTAGTGACAAGCTCTTCCTGATTTTTTCCTTCTTTTTTTACAAGTCCAGGTTCAATTCCAGCTTGTACAACTTTTTAGAATATGTGTGTAATTTTACATTTTATTATATATATTTCACTCAATAAAAATAAAACCTTTTAATACTTTAAATTCTATTTTTAAAAATCTAATAAATCATATTTATTTTTTTAATACAATAAATCATATTTTTTCACATCTGGTAAATAATTTAAATATATCTCATTAAAAAATATATCATATTTTTTTATTTTTTAAAGTACAATAGTGATTAGGAGGATTCGATATGTATTTTTAAAACATCTAATAAATCATATTTCTTTTTTTAGTACCATAAATCATATTTTTTCACCTCTGGTAAATAATTTAAATATATCTAATTAAAAATAAATATCATACTTTTTATTCTTTTAAGTATAATAGGGATTGAGAGCATTCGATATGTCAGTTGAGTTATGTTCTTTTTCGCTCATACTAACAAAATTATTTATTTTTTAAGATTTTTCTTCTTGGTATCAAAATATAAATAAAATTGAATGCAAATATTTTTAAATTTTTATAAAATTATTTTAAAAAGTTAATTACATAAAAGAAAATATGATTTTATGAATTATTATTAAACAAAAAAAATCTTATTATTTGTAATTTTTTCTCATATACAATATACTTACGTAAAAAAAATTAATCATTTTTCTCATATCAAAAAACTATTATATTAAGATTTCATTTTCATCCATGTATTTTGTGGTTTGTTTTATTTTAGTCAGTATACCTTCAAAGTTCTTAATTTTAGTATATCTTTTATTTTAGTCATTTTCATCCATGTACTTTGTAGTTTTTAATGAGACAACCAATATTAATGTGTTCAAAATATTTTTATACGAATTCAAGCCCCCTAACTTGAAGTTCTGGATCTGCCACTAGACAAAAAATTTTAAAAAAATACTAGAACATTATAGACTTCTTTTTCTTTTTAGTTCAACAACATGTTGAACTAAGATATTTGCAACCTCTAACTTTTGATCAAAAATATAATACCTTAATTTTTTGAAAATATTTATATCTCTAAACATTGAGGTTGATCAATTATACTAATATGCTTTATCAATTTTAACATTAAATCTTCGTAAGTGTATCAATCTACATCATCGATCAGATTATTTAAAAAACAATAGTTCACACGTTCACACATGTGCAAACTTCAAACTTATAATTCTATCCATTAAACTTCTGAATTTTCATAAGTAGATCAATTTAGACCACATGTTTCAAATGCACAAACAATTTTCAAATGGAGAGTTTAAAGTTTTTAAAAATTCTACACATCATTAACGACTTTCAAATAGAGGGTCTAAATTGATTCACTTAAAAAAAATTGAGAGGTATAATTGATATCATTAAAAGTTTGCATATGTATAAACTAACATTATTCAAATGAAATTTAATAGTGTGTAAATTGATATACTTTTAAAAATTTAGAGTTTAAATAAATAGAATTATTAGTGCATAATTTTAATTGATACATACCACCTCAAAGTTTAAAGATATAAATTAAATTTTTATATATATGGTTTCATTTTATGTACTTTGAAATATACAAACTTTCCATAAATCTTAAATTAATTCTACCGTTAATTCGAACTTAATTTGGATAAAATCAGTTAAATAGCAATACAAACTTAATTTTGATCAAAAATCAGTTAAATAGCACTAATAATCTTCATGTAAAATAAGATACAATAAGATACAATATGAATATATTTTTATAGTTTATAAAAATATAGGTAATAGAGACTATTTTTGTTACAGCCCCTTTTTCCGTTAAAAAAAAAAAAAAAAAAAAAAAAAAAAAAAAAAAAAGTCGGGGGGGGTGAAACTTTCGCTTCCACTCAAGCGTTCAACGCCGCACGGCCGAAAGCAGCCATGCGAGGCTCCTCCCCTCTCTCTCTCTCCCTCTCCTTCTTCTCTTCTTCTTCCCCTCTCCCTCTCCGAAGCTCTCTCCCTCTCCTCCTCTCTCTCGCCGTCTCTCTCCGTCTCTCTCTCTCTCTCTCTCTCTCTCTCACTCATCCTCTCGTTTTCCCGCTTGGCACGCCTCGTCGCGAGTCCTCGCCTGACGCCACCGGAAGACGAACCGGAAGCCGCCGGCGTGCGAGGCTATCGCAAAGTCTTCGTTCGGCTCACATTGGTTCAGCCTTTTTCTGCGGCTGACAAACGGAGTCCGGTTCGGTGTAGATCGGGTCGTGAGGATTCCAGATCTGCTCACCCACTGCGCGCCGCCGCCGTCACCCACGCCGCCGCCGCCGCCGCCGCCGTCCGCCGGTCCGCGCTTGCCGCCGCCGCGCCGCCGCGCCGGCGACACGCGCCCGCCGCCGCTGAGCCGCGACCGCCCTTCCGCACTCGTCGCCTCGGATCGTTCCTTAGCCCGTTTTGGCACTCCGTGGGTGAGTTTTTCGCTCCTCTTAATTAGGTTCGTCGCGTTAGGTTCATCGTGTTTTAGTTATTAATTTGTGTGTGCTATTCGTTAGGGTTTAATTGGAAGTAGAAGAACGTCTGGAGCACGTCGCCTTACCCAAGCCTCCGTCGCGCTTGGACTTTCTGTAAGTAGTCTTTTGGATTGAATTACCCCTAAGTGTAGGGCTTAGGGGCGTCGTTGCTTGTTTACTATTTCGGATAGAACGTGTAACAAACTGGACTTGTAGTAGCATGCTAGGTTGTGGTAAACTCTGCGATACTTGATTTCTGTGATGCTTGTACTTTTGTTGCGAATATGATGAAACAGTGATGTAGTTGTTATCCTTTCGTGCTAAAAGGATTGCCTTCCGTGCTTAGTTGTGATCTTGTTAGAAAAGTTGACCTAAGTTTGTGCTGAGAACTCGTAGTTTGTGCTGAGAACTCGTAGTTTGTGCTGAGAACTCGTAGTTTGTGCTGAGAACTCTGATTGTGTCAGTTGCTTTGACTGTTTGTCCCGTGCCTTAGTTGTCCCGTGCTTAGTCTGTAGTGACTCGGGAAGTTCCGTTGAGCCTTAGGATTGTAGTTAGCACAACTAGCCCTAGTGCGAGCCCCCAAGTCCTAAGTTTCTGTGTAACCCTTAGTAGACTGAGACTCGAGGTTGGCGAGATGATGTATGGGATGTGATGGTCCGCCCTCCATCCAGTTGTGCGACTCGGGGATACGATCCTTAGAGTCAGAGGGGTTGGATAGAGTCCTTCGCCCCTAGTGCGGGCCTGGAATGAGCCCGAGGTCGATTGTTCGCGGTAATACCGCTTGATGCTTATGGGATGTGGTGGTCCGCCCCATCCAGGTTGTGCGACTTCGGGTGTGATCCTTAGAGTCAAAGGGTTGGATAGAGTCCTTCGCCCGGGCCCGGAATGAGTCTCGTGGCCACGTCTTTCGCCAACCCGTCCAGGAGCTAAGGGTAGGACAGAACTAAGAAAAGTGAGCAAGAGTAGGGCCGGGATGCGTTGAGGTTGTTTGGCGGGCTAGGTATCGTGTTAGCTAAGTCCAGGTAGTTCTTATGTTCTTTATTCTTGGGCCAAGTAGGTAATTTAATCGAGTATTTTTATACTCACCCCTTCTTTATTTCTTTTTTTCGCTTGCGGTAAGGCAAACCGGTGAGATGACCACCGACGACGAGACCCCTGCGATGCTATGGAAGACTTGTAGGATTTAGGGGTTGCGTTAGGAGTAGTTCTTTCGCTTTCTTTCCTTCCGCTATGCTTTTAATTATTTGTTATGTTAATTTTAGATTGTATCGTTCCTGTTTCTTTTAAATTTAAAGCATGTTCAGTTAAGTTTATTTCTCGAGTCAAAGCATGTTTTGTTGTTATCTTTCGTACTCAAAGTATGTTTTGTTGTTTGAGTTTTCTGTTAACTCCGAGGGACTGGAGCCCAGCCTATTGTTGTTCTGTGTAGTTTGGTGGAGGTTGGGTACCCTCGTGAGTCATTGAAGTGTTCTCGTTAGGTTCTTGCACTTGTAGAATTTTTCGGTTTGTCCAGGTTGCGTCGTTATCTTTGCTTGGATTTTCGTGAGCAGTGACTGCATAACTTGGAAGTAATGCCTCGAGTTGTTGTGTTCGTATTTTCGGGGTGTTACAATTTTTTATTTTAAAAAATTAAATAAATTAACAATAAAGGACAGACTTTAATTTCTATGGGAAGTATATGGATTAAAATCAAATACAAAAACCAATATAGTATATTTTCATCGTATGGATATAAAAGACGAAAAATAAATTAAGAGGCGCGTGTGGCTCAAACGCCCGGCACCAGGGAAGCCAGAGAAGCAGAAAAGGATATAGAGAGAGAAAAAGAAGGAAAATATAGAAGTGAAAGATGTGGGTCCCAACAAGAGAGAGATTTAAAAATAATAAAAATGAAAAACTAAATTAAAAAAAATAATAAAGAAAGGTGGGAACCACCACCCATGTGCCCTCCTCCTGTCTCCACCAGCTGCTGCTTCTCAATGATTAGAGCCCTCTGTTCCCAAACACTCCCCCAAACCCAAACCCCCAATTCAGCAATTCACAATCCTCCATTGACGGACCTTCAATTCTCCTCCTTCTTCTTCTTCTTCAAAACAAAACCCATCTCTCTTTTTCTCTCAACCATGTCTGGTTCTGATGGCGTCAACAACACCAACAACAATGGCGCCATAATCGACCTTCCTCAACAGAGACATAACCAACAACAGAGCAATCAGACTTCCAACAATGGCGCTTTGACTGTCAAAAAACCCCCCTCTAAGGACCGTCACAGCAAGGTCGACGGCCGTGGCCGCCGTATTCGTATGCCCATCATTTGTGCCGCTCGCGTCTTCCAACTCACCCGCGAGTTGGGCCACAAATCCGACGGCCAGACCATCGAGTGGCTTCTCCGTCAAGCGGAGCCCTCGATCATCGCCGCCACTGGCACCGGCACCACTCCGGCTAGCTTCTCTACCATCTCCGCCTCTCTTCGCGGTGCTGCCGCTGCTGTTTCCTCTTCTTCTTCCTCTCTTTCCGCTTCTTTCGACCATAAACCCCTTCTGGCTCCGGCTCCCTTCATTCTCGGCAAGCGCGTCAGAACCGACGATGATGGAGGTAATAAAGACGACGGTGGCGGTGGCGGTGGTGGCATTTCGGTCGGCCACTCTGTCGGTTCGATTATGGGTCCGGCTGCGGGTGGCTACTGGGCTATTCCTGCCAGGCCGGATTTCGGGCAAGTGTGGAGCTTTGCCGCCGCCGCGGCAGCGGCGGCTCCGGAGATGGTGATTCAGCCGGCGGCGGTTTCTCATCAGGCGTCACTGTTCGTTCAGCAGCAATCGATCGGAGAGGCGTCGGCGGCGAAAGTGGGAAATTACCTTCCGGGGCATCTGAATTTGCTTGCTTCTTTATCGAGTGGACCGGGAAGTTCCGGCCGGAGAGACAACGACCACCGTTGATTTCATAACCCCGCCGCCGTCCACGGCGGCGCTGTAATAATTCTCTCTGTCTCTCGTGGGTGTTCGTGTTCATAGAATTATATAAACTAAACTACCCTACCCCTTCCTTTCATTTCTCTATCGTTTTCTTTTTCCCCTTTTCGTGTGGAGCTTAGGATTTTAGGGTTTTAGGCTATTGAATTCTTAGCTTGGAATGAGTGAATTTTTAGGGTTTTCTTCTTTCTTTTCGAAGATTGATTAGGGTTTTTAAGCTTCAAAATATTATTCGGGATTTTGAGGTTTTACATCACCAGAGGAACAAAAGAAAAAAAAAAAAAAAAAAGTTGTGGCTGTTTTTCCCAGATTTTGCTATATGAGCTATAATTGGCAAGAACTGTGTTAATTTGAGTGTTCATTGAATCAAACCCAGCGAAGTTCTTTCTCCATTTCAATGGAAATCCATGGAGGAATCGAGCTTGATGGCTTTCTGGTTATGCCTTTTTTTGTTGAAATTTTCTTGGAGAATTCTGCTGGCCATTGGGTTTGTTCTGTACTGAAAAGAAAATTAGTGTTTGGCTTCAATGGAGGAAAAAGAAGACCTTCTTCTTCTTCTTCTTCTTCTTCTTCTTCTTCTTCTTCTTCTTCTTCTTCTTCTTCTTCTTCTTCTGGTTTGTGCTTGATCCGCCATTGATGGGTTTGTTGAAGCTTTTCTTCCTCTCTCTGTAAGTCCTCTGTTTTTTGAGGTTTTTCTTTAACCTTTCCTTCATCTTCCTATCTCTCTGTAGTCTGTAATTTTCTCATCCACTTGGCTTTTAGATTCATCAGAGTGACAATAATCAATGGTGTTTTTTCCTTTTCTCTTTTTTTCACCATCTGTAACTGTGGAATTGTTTCTTATTTCTTTAACACTTGTCTCAATTTGCAGTGGGCTGTTGAAAACTTGGAAGTTTCGATTCCATTTTCTCGGGAAAGAAAAAGGAATTTTCTGGGTTGGAAAATTTTTAGGGGTTGGTTTCAGCTTTGAATCTGATTGATTCATTGGATTCTGAGTTTTTTTTTTTTTTTTTAAATCAGCAAAGAGAAAAATGGTAATTGGTGAAATTTTTGGATCTTGAAGTGAAATGAGAATGAGTTGCATTCTTTTTTCACTCTCAAGTTTATGCTCTGTTTTGATTCTTCATTATCATTCATTTGCAAGCTCGTACTCTGAGCTGGTTTTAATGGCATTTATTGTAGGCTTACCCTCTCCCTCGAGAAATTATTTGACTGTTCCAAACAAAATCACAACACTTGTGGACAAACCTGCGCAAGTAGGAGAGTTCGGAAAAATTTTCTATACTACGGTAGTATTTAAAAATTATGTGAGTCTAATAACATTAAAACCCTATTTATAAAGAAATGTTCGTAGGGTAAACGGAGGGAGTGTACAAGAATTCTTTAAATTTTTCTGAGAGTTCTATATTAACTTTTCAATACGACTCATTTTTATTGGGTATGTTTTAATGCCAACATAATTATGGCTTAAAGATCTATCTATCCTTTTGTCTTAAAGTCGGAGGTTCAAATTTTTTTCTCTTCACCTTTGGTATACTATAAAAGTTCTATACTAATAGAGTGTTTAGTATTAGAATTACTTTTGAAAAAATGTTTTTTAAATAAAATTGATTTTTAGTAAATGTCTTGAAAAAAGTGGGTTTAGTTAGCTTATTGAGTGATTTTAATCCATCAAAAGTGGGTTTTATAATAAAAATTTAATAAATAGAAAGTGCTTACAAAAATTGAATTATTTTTACGGATTATCCAAAAATGAACTTAAAGTTATTAATTACAAATCTTTAAAACATGTAAAAAAAATAAAAACAATTTATAATTAATAGAACTCCTCTTAAATATAGTGAAACAAAAAATGGTAAGATATGATAATAATTTTATTGAAAATAATTTTAATGGTTAAACTAGATGGTACTCTAAATAGACCCTAGTTCTGAATAAGTAAAGGAGATAAATGTAGAAAGGGAGAGAAAAAATATATAATTTTAGTTTTTAAAAAAATAATAAATAATTATCCGATTTTTAGTGGTGATTAGTAGAAAAATTCTTATGGACCCAAAGAAAATATTATTTTTATTTTTATATACACGTATGAGATATAATTTTATAACTATAGTTCAAACATATATTAAGAATGATTATTAAAAATAAATAGATAGATTTTAAATAGTATTGAATAGTTACTCGTGAGTCGACACTCAAAATCATTTTTCTCTCCCCAAACAGGATACATTATTTGGTCTTCATAGGTTGGAATTATCCAATCTCAATTGTATGTCATTATCAAAATGTTTTTTTTAAATATAAAAAGTCATAATTAATGAAATAAAAATATTATCATTTTCAAAATCTTTTTTTCTCTCTCTTTTGTGGATTTAAGATGACCATTTGACTTGTTAAGATCTTTGGGCAAATCCTTAAAGATGACAAAGCATCCTTTGGTATTTTCTAGTTTTGTTTATGTTTTTTTTCTTTATAAGGAAATGATTATTTATAAGGGTAATTATATTGGATAGTAAATTAGAGTAAATTATTTGCAAATATAACAACTTTTAAAAGAATTTGTAAATATAGTAAATCTTTTAAATAAAACTTTGTTATTCCCTTTTTACCCTTATAGTTGCATATGAGAGTGAAAAAAATGATCACACAAATGATGTGATTTTTTTTAATGTCTCCAAACACTCCCACATGGATTTTTTTTTTACATTTTTTATTTTCTTTTAATTTTCTATGTCTTTTTCTTCTTCTTTTTCTCTTTTCACATATGTCCTGCATTTCCTTCATACATATATTTTTTCATTCTAACTTTTTATGTAGTTTAGAAATTTTATGATCATAACATTACTTAAATCTTCTTGAAAATTTCAATTAACAAAAGAAAAAAAATATTACTGTACTAGATGTTATAGGTCGCGAGAGATTAAAACTTATAACAATTTTGTCGTTGATATATTAATAAAAAATCATCAAATGGTGATAGAGAAAGAAACGAAATAAAAGTATGAGATATTAACTGAAAAATATAATTGGATAGAATGTGTCATTAAAAAACACATTTACTTTTGAACAAATTTCTATATAAATTATTAATTTTTAATGAAAAACTTTTGGGTTTAATCTTTAAATCTTCCATTTAACACTTGTCATGTTTCTAAATTATTGAATTTGAGACTTTGAAATAAGTTTTGTCCGATAATCCAAAAATTATCTATCTCAATTTAGTCATTTAATTCTAAAAACACTCCAAAAGACGAAATTAGTCGAATCTGAAAACGTGAGGTGTTACACAAGAAGTTTGTCAATGATAATGGTAGACTTCAATAAACACAAATAAACAACAACAAACAAGAAGTCTATCAGTGATAATGATAGACTTTTATCACTGATAGACTTCAATCAATACTGATAAAATACACCAAGCAAGAAGTCTATTAGTGATAAGGATAAACTTCAATAAATACCAATAAACAAAGAACAAACAAGATGTCTATCAGTGTTGATTGAAGTCTATCACTATCAGTGTTGATTGAAGTCTATCACTAACAGTGATAGTGATAGTGATAGACTTCAATCAACACAGATAATCAATACCAAACATGAAGTCTAGCAGCGATAGTGATAGACTTCTATCACATATAGACTTCAATTATAAGAAATAAATAATATAAATAAAAGTCTATCAGTAATAGTGATAGACTTCTATCACTGATAGACTCCAATCAAAACAGATAAACAACACATATATAACTTATAAGTTTATTAGAGATAGTGATATACTCCTATCACTGATAGACTCTAATTAGAAGAGATAAAAACAACACAAATAAAAGTCTATCGATGATAGTGATAGATTTCTATCACTGATCGATTCCAATCAGAATAGATAAAAAAACAACACATATAGAACTCTATTGGTGATAGTGATAAACTTTTATTACCGATAGATTCCAATCAGAAGAGATAAAACAACACAAATAGAAATCTATCGGTGATAGTGATAGACTTCAATCAGAATAGATAAAAATCTCAAACAATAAGTCTATCAGTGATAGTGATAGACTTATATTATTGATAAAACTTAAATTAGAAAAGATCAAAATCCAAATGAAAAAGTCTATCAGTGATAGTGATAAATTTTTATCACCGATAAACTTCAATCTGAACAGATAAAAAATCTCAAACAAGAAGTCTATCAGTGATAGTGATAATGATAGTAATACACTTCTATCATTAATAGATTTCAATCAAAATAGATAAACAATCTAACCAAAAAGTCTATCCGTGATGGACTTCGATAGACTTTTATCAGTGATAGACTTCTATCATTGATATGGGTTGTGGGCTTTTTTGTAATTTAAATGGGTTGAACAACCAATTTTGTTATATTTACAATATTTTTTTGCACTTTGCTATATGTGCTATTTTTTACCCTCATTTTGCTATATGCCTAATTGTCCCTATTTATAAAATATCCTTCTTTTATTTTCAAATCTATTTCTTGAAAAAAAAAACATAATGAGGAGTTTTAACATTTGAATTATTGTTCATTTAAAAACTTATTTATAAATTAAAATAATGGACAATTTTTTTTATTAGTTCAACCACGGGGAATAAAGAGATCCAACTACGACCTTTAGAATGGTAACTAATAATTCACTAACGATTAGAGAAAATGAGCCATTCTTATAATTAAATTGGGAGGAACCCCCTTTTTTATCCTTCAACTTGATAAGATTACTCCATTTTTAGTTTAAAATTTCAATTTCATCCTACTGAATTTGGGATTTGACAATGTATTTTTTTTTTTAAAAAAAAAAAAGTAATAATAATTTAGCCTATTTTAAAAAGGATAAATTGCACTTTTCTAAAGTTTTAGGATTTTATTTGATCTCTAGTTTCAAAATTTTGGTATTTTTGTAGTTGGACTATGTTTTTTCTTAATTTGTAGGTATTGAATTTTTTTTTAATTTAATTTTCAAAGATGGAGTTTTGTCATACCTTCAGACTTATGGTTCAATTTGTTAAATTGACTTCTCAAACTAAGAGTAAGAGCATAAATAAAAATCTCCTATAAAACTATTTACAATAAATTTATATTTTTGGTCTTAACGTATAAAAAAAAACTCTATTTTAGCCCCTCAAATTCTAACTCGTTAATATTCAAAATTTTCTAAAAAAAGATTTCTCTGAAATCTTCCCCGACTTTCTTGAATATTGAAAATATCCCATCTTTCACAAGTTTCATGAGTCATTTTCAGATCATTTACAATCACAAATTCTCAAATATTTCAAAAACATTAAAAACAAAAAGGGGAGAAAAAAAACCCAGAAGTAGATATTATAACCAGCTCAATTTTTTTTTTTTTAAAAAAATAGTGTATATCTGAATTGTTACTTTCTAAAATAAGGATAAATGAGAAATGCCAAATATTTGTGAAAGTTTGATGAAGAAGAAATTTATTGGGGTGAGAAAATTTGTAACTGCTGACAGAAGAGAAGACTCTAAGAAAAAGAGGTTCATTTATTATTTATTTTATTATTATTATTTTTTTAAATGGTCCCTAAAACTGAAACTGAAACTGAAAAAAGTTTGATTGCATATACTCTTTTTTGTAACCAATAATGTAACCCCCCCTTTAAAGTTTTCTAGGAAATTTAACTTTCAAGGAACTTGTTATTGTACCTATCCAAAAAAAAAAAAAAACCTAAATAAAATTCAAAATTTTGTCACTTTGAACATATCTCCGTAGTTATAGTATCTTTGTTTTTTTTTTTATTTTTCAATTGGGGAGTGAGATTGATTCTTTTAACCAATGAGTTATGCTAAGTAGTTAATGCATGTTTGAATTTAATTTTCTTCTATATTTGTGATGTAATGGCATTTTCGAAAAAGTTCAAAATATTCTCTTTAATCAGATCAAAGAATGTTGTTTTCATGTTGTTGTACATTGAGACTTATTCTATTTTAATCTATGTACTTTGAAATGTTTAAATTTAGTCTCTATACATTTAATAAATTTAAAATTAGTCTCTACTTTTAATTTATTATTAACAAAAAAAAAAGTTTTTATTAGTCTTTCTTCTTTACATTTTGAAATGACATTTACCTGATAGATTTTTTTATGAATTTTTTATTCAAATTATATCAAAATTAATAAATAATTTTAAGATTTGTTGAAAGTGAAGAGTTAAATTTAGATATTTTAAAGTACATAGAATAAAATGAAATAAATTAGATGCTAATATTTTAACAGTTTTTTTTTATAAATAAAATAACTTTAACTCTTCTAGGTACTTCCCATGCAAATTTATAACGAGGAATCAAATAGGTAAGGGTAAGAAGGACCAATTATTGGAGGGACCCACAAACATAAGTCTTTTTTATTTTTTAATTTTATTTTTTAAAAAATTTTTTTTTTTATTTTTGTAAAAATGGCCCTACAAAATTAATTAGCATATTGAAAAAGTGGGGGGAAATTTTAATAAGAGGGGACCATCTGGGGTCAAAATCTCAGTTCTTCCATGGCTATGAATCATTCTTTAATGGGCCCATGGCCCCACAGTTAACAAAGTGGGCCCACAATCATTCTCTTGAATCTCGTTTCCCAATTTTGTGGATATGGGCCATTCTTAATGGGCCCATGAAAGCAGGTGACCCACACTTTAATGGGCCCTTCTTCATGGGCCCATGGTGTAAGTGGGCCAACCCTACACTGGGCTTTTGGTTCGTTGACTTGCACCAATCAGCCATGACAGTGGGTACCAGAAAATATTCTTGGGTTGGTTAGTTTATAGGTTTTCTTTTTCCATTAAAATCCAAATTCTTAATATAATAAAAACAACGCTTTTTAAATTATGTCAGAAATTTTAGGATAAATTATATTTTTAATCACTATATTTTAATCTTGACTTTAGATGGGCACTTGATACTTTTAAAAATTTTATTAATATATTTATAAATGATTAAAGTTTATCAAATAGTCCATGTCATTAGTGAAAAGTAATAGAAATCAAATGTCAAAGGTTATCGATAGATTTTTTAATAGTGTATTCTACAATAAGATAATTTTTTTCAGTAACAAGAGGTGAAATATGTCCCACTAGTTGAAAAAACATGAATTCTAGGGTTTAAGATAATATTTTGATTGAGAGAAAAAAAAAACTAAAGATAAGGTTATTTAGAGTGCAAGATTTCAATGCTTGTTACAAATATGTTATAATTTATAGTTTTTTTTTTTTTTTTTTCATTTCACCCTTGCCCTATGATAGTTATAGGTTTTTAGTTTCCAACTATGAATGTAAATTCCTCATATTTATGATGGGAAAATAAAACACCAACCAAATGAGGTGTTTATTTCATAATAATAGTTAATATATAATAATGTCTAGAATTCGACGTTGGAAAACAAATGTTGAATATTTGAAAGGACGAAAAAGAATATAAATATGTGAAAGTAGAAGGAAAAGAAACATTATCATATTTGGTTGATTTTGACATGTTGATAATATATATAAGAATGTCACTTAACTACGGCGTTTGCATAAAAGAAATTACATCACTTAGAAAGTAAGTCAGCAACTAATTGTAGCTCAATCCACCACTTAAACTAAATTTAAATAAAGGAAGCAACATAGTTAAAAGGTGTGGCAACCAAATTTAGATTTGAACTATATCATGAGAGAGAAAAAAAATACATGTGAAAATGCTTCCTAAGAGACATGTAGAGAGTAATTGTTACATTGAAAATGACACTAATGTCCTTTTATATAATTGAGCATCAACTTGTTTTTTCTATCCTTCCTATTCTTTGTTTAGATGGGTGATGCAACCTTTAAAATCTAACAATATTTTAAAGGCATTTACCATCGATTAAAAGATTAGAAGTTTGAACCTCATCACTTCTATATGTTGTTGAACTAAAAAGGGGAAAAATACATTTAATCTACTATTATCTACTGGCTAAATAAGTTTACAACACTATTATTATTTGAATCAAGTTTTTTAAGTATTGATCTTATGAATTGTCACATATGCTTAAGTACTCGAATACTATAATTGATCATACTAAGTTTTGTACTTTGAATTTGGAAACAATTTTTTAGAATTTGTTTGAACTCAAATAAATTGGAACCTGAATCAGTTCTAAAATTAATTGAAGTAACTAAAGCTCCGTTTGATAACCATTTAGGCCTCGTTTGATAACCATTTTGTTTTTTGTTTTTAGTTTTTGAAATTTAAATCTAAAAATACTACCAATGAGTTTATATATCTTTTTATCTACTTTGTACCTATGTTTTCAAAAACTAAACCAACTTTGAAAACTAAAAAAAGTAGCTTTCAAAAACTTAACTTTATTTTTAGAATATGGCTAAGAGTTCAAATTTTTGCTAAGGGAGATGATCTATATTGTAGAGAAATTAGGTCAACATAAGTTTAACTTTCAAAAACTAAAAACAAAAAACAAAATGGTTATCAAACGAGGTGTTTTTTATTTTTTAAAATTAAGCCTAAAAATATTACTTCTACGTTCTACCTATAAGTTTCTATGTTTCTCATCTATTTTTCATCTATGTTTTCAAAAACCAAACTAAGTTTTGAAAACTAAAAAAAGTAATTTCAAAAACTTATTTTTGTTTTTTAAATTTCGCTTGATACTTAAATGGTATCTCAAAAATGAAAATTATTGTACAGAAGATAAAAGAGAAATCATGCAAAAAAAAACAAAACAAAAAAAACCAAGCCTACGTTTTAAAAACCAAATGATTATCAAAAAGACCTAAAAAGGTATTTTTTTAGTTACAAAAATTATTTATTCATAATTCGGAGACTTGCAATAGAACTAGCAGGTTTTATGAAAAAAAAAACTCTTCTATTCATTTAAATTTCATTGATAACTATTTGATTTTTATTTTTTTTTATAATTACATTTATAAATAAATTTTGTTATCTACTTTTTCAAAAATCAAAGTAAGTTTAAAAACCACCAAAATAATTTTCAAGAACCTACTTTTATTATTAAAACTTAGACTAAAAATTCAAATGTTTTTTTAAAAAAAAGATGAAATCTAGAAAATTAATGATAAAACAAGTACTTATTTTCAAATAGGAAAATAATAAAGCATCTTTTCTTTTTATTATTTTAAAGCTTATTTTTAAAAGTTTTTGTACCGAACAAATTTTCTACATCAGAAAACCCTTCTTTCTTTCTTTCTTTATTTTATGTTTTTTTAATTTTCAGAAGAAACCAAATTTATACACTTCTCTAGACAAGATTAGAATACCCTTATCTCGATTTGATGTGCCAAAAAGTTATGAATATTCCAAGGGTCGCCCACCAACAATTGAACACAAATAATCTAAAAGCAATGCATTGATTTGATTATGGATAAGAGATTCATAACTAAAAAATATGAGAGGAAAAGTGGACCATAAATTAAAAATCAAATTTATATTCATCCCACCTATGAGGGTCATCCTCATCACTTTCTTCATCAGCCTTTAATGGACTGTGAATTTGACCAATACATTCTTCCTTTTCTGTCTCCTGCACTTCTCCTTCAGGTTTTGCCACTTCTTCCTCCTGTTCACACAAACCATTTTATTTTCAAAATTAGGCTCCATTTCCATATTTAATGCCATAAGAAATCAAGTTACATGAATCACATACTCATCACAGTTTCTATTCCTTTCAGTCTCCAAAGAAAACAAACCATTTTGATAAGGTATGGGAATGTGATGAAAGAAAAATAAGAACCAAGAAGAAGTAGGTGCACACCCTAGGATCTAAGTAGAAACCGAAAAAACAAATTAACAAAGTCGGACCAAACTGAGTTGGTATAATATACATATTTTGTCGAGTTCAACTTAGTGAGTGTCTAGAAACCTATCTCAACTATTCTTACAGGACATTGTCTAACCCTACTAGTTGTCAAGATTAACTCATAGATATTGAATCCTAGATAGATGGCAACCACAACTTAAACTCATTTCCTCACGACCCTTGATTATTTACATGGCTCGTATTGACCATTAGGCCAATTCAGGATGGTTTTGTTTAGATTTTAAAAGCCGTTTAAGCGAATAAAACCTAAACAGTCGAGATCACAGCAGGGTGGGGTTAGAGGGAATGGAAAAATTCGAGAGAGAAAAAAGATGAAATTGACTAAACCAAGTTGTGTTGGTTAGTTTGAAATACCCTGTTTGATCAATTCAATTTTCTAAAGTAACCAAACTATAAAAAATAGTGAGTCAGCTGGGTTGTGATGAATTGTTTTTATTTAGTTTAGTTCATATTGGTTTGGGTCAGTTTCAATCAGCACAATCCCCCCAAAAAAAAGAGCTTAAAAGCTAACCAAACTAACAAGCATACACCCCTATGTGCAGTTGTGCACCATATAACACGTTTGCATCTTAGCAGAAGAAACCTAAAGACAAGAGAACAAGAGAAAGAGGCCATACGTTAGTTTCCGGAGACAACTCTCGCAGCTCCTCATCCCCAGTATTTTCAGTCATCTCTTCTTGATTTGACTCTTGTTTTGCTTTTTTAGCAGCTTCTTGCAGCTGCCCAATCAATGATAAAAACTGGGAGTGGTCTGCAAAAAATTTGACTGAGACCATAGGCAAACAAAAAGATAATAACAATGAACAAAAAAAACAGGAAAGGAACAGAATACAAATGAAGGATAGAGTTATAAGACGAGACATCATCAGTCATATAACATGAGAAGTTAAGGAAAAAGGGAAAATGAAATAAGTATTACCTGTGGCACGATTGGTTATAGCATCAGATAGGCGGAATGGATGATGGCGTTCTTCACTTTTGAATTTTAGTTTAATTTGACGCCGTGTTCGGCCTGGAAACAACTGTTGTATCATACAAAAATCCGTTCCAAATTGTCGAACAGCCTAAAAAGTATGTGAATAAAGAGTTAAGTTTAATGCTAGAAAAAAATCAGATGATAAAACCTTCCTATTGATTCAAGAAGATGATGACATTTCAGATACCAACATGTTTAACCACAGACATAAAAATAATTTTCTTTAATAGGAAACTGAAAAGTTTCAAAGAAAACACAAGGTTAAAAACACTTTTTGGTCCTCGTAAATTGTAAGTTAACAATTTAGTCCTTGAACTACATGTATCTACTTCGTGCCTATACTTTTAAATTTATAACAATTTAGTCTTTAAACGTTATATATAACAATGAAGTTATTGTAATTCAAAATTTTTAATTATATAATAATGAAGTCCTTGCAATTCACTTCAACAAGATTTTTCAATGGCTTAATCATAATAAATTTTAAATTATAGGAACTAAATTTCTACATAATAAAGTTTAGAGACTAAATTATTTTCCAAGGACCAAACCGTTACAAATTGAAAAGTATAGAGACCATATCGCTACATGCTAAAATTCAAGAACTGGATCATTACTTGGATGAAAATCTTAGGACCAAATGTATTTTTTGAACCAAAATACAAAAGACTTTTCCACAATAGCCACCTAGTGAAAATTAAGCTATTCATGCGGCTGGAAAGAATAACGAGTGCATTCACTATTAATGAATAATGGATGTGGCTCAAAAATTCAAGGCTACTCAGTTCAAAGAGGGGGAAGGGAACACCAATCTTTTCCACACATATGATATCTTCACTCTGATTTATGGCAATGGCACAAAGTTCTGAAGACAATTTACAATTGAAGGCCATGTGGTGAACATTTTCTAAATATCTTTTACTTGACTGATCGCAACAAAAAGTTTGTGGTCCAGAAACTTCAGTGGGATCCCCCTCAATTCCTTACTGGAGCCCAGGGCTCAAAAGGCCCCCTGGCCAATTTTTTGAAAAAGGTTGGAACATTTTAAAACAAAACTAGTTGAAGATGTTTCAAGAGTTTCCTTTTTATAATAAAATCATCAATAATTGCATTAATGAATCCTACATTAAGATGAATGAAAGTACAAAAAGAATATTATAAAAAAATTTACAAAAACAAAAGTGGAAAGAGTCCCAACTTTTGGTAATATAAAGTAAGGATTGTTCGGGACACTTAGTGAGTCATAATAACATGAGTTATAGTAGTTTATGAAATTATATAATATGTTTAAAATGTAGAGTTGTTTAGTATGGGGTTATTATAGTCTATATGGAGTATTCCCCAAGTTAGTATAACCCATGCCCCAAATAGCCTCTAAAGGATTATTGCCCACCAAAAAAAAAACAAAAACCAAACGAACACCAAAATACGTTAACCTTGCACATCTTTTCACAATTTAGCTAAACCTAACTTTCTTCTATTTCATTCCAACCAAATATATTACAGAACGACAAAGAATCTGCCATAGAACACAACCTTTCCCCCCTAAAAGGAAGATTGGAAACAACTTCCCTCCATCAATCTATCCATATCCACCCAACTCTAGCAAACTTGTCAATAAATTATTAATATAAAAACCAGCTCTCTTCTCTTTGTTGAGCCAACCAAAGACTCTGACCTATAATAGATGCTTGTACATAGGCCTTTATTTCATTTATTTATTTATTTACTATTATTGTAATTATTTTATTTCTGTCGAAGGGAAACTAAAGAATTTAATGATGAAGAGAAATCATACAAAAAGGGGAGATAAACATATCACCACAAGGCCAGTGAAATTTTTTTAATTCAACAACATTTGAAGGTGGGAGATTTGAATCTCTGGCCGCTGGTCAGGGGTACATTGTTAATGACCATCGAGCTATGCTCACTTTAGCCACACAACCAATGGAATTACATAAAGGACTCCAAAGGGTCATAATACAAATAATATCATAATTACAAAAGGATTTAAAAAAAGAACACTAGATGAATGCAAAGAGTCTAACCAAGTCCCAAATAGAACCTTTCTCTTTGAAGACTAATTTCTCTTGCACTAAATTCTCGAAAAGGTTGCCATGATAACATTGGACCTTACTTAAAATTTAAAAGGGTTACTCAAGACAAGTTGGACTATAGCCTCATCATTTTTCTTTCATTGATTAGCCTCATCCCCTAGTAAGAAACCAAACTTTCATTGAGAACAAAGGAGAGAATGTACGTACAAGGACATAGAAAACAAGTCCACAAAAAAGGAGTCCAAACACAGACTAAAGAAAAGGAACTCCAATCCAACCGGATCAAACCGAGTAATAATTACAAAAAAATTACTATTTCTCTCAAGCCAAATCCGTCACAACGCTGCAAAGAAACAAGACTTCTATAACTCTCCCTTTATCGTGAAACAGGGGATTCAGGAACACCTCCTCAACCAATGACATCACACTCCCTTTATCTTGAAACACGAGCCAAACATAAGCCAAATGTACTCGAGTACTCACTCCACGGGGAATGAGCAAACGGGCAACCCCACAGCATTTAAATTGTCACATTGAATCAGCCCTTTGAAAACTTCCAACTATCTATATAAACCAATGCAGGGGTTTCTTTTCTTTTGAATTCTATCCATAGTATTTAAATTGTCACATCAACCTGGGTTTTTGGTGGGCTGGTGTTTGCTTGAACTTCCACCATACTTTGTCTCCATTCAAATTTATAATAATGCTTTCCTCTTTGTAACACAGGAGAGACCATTTTTATACTCTCTATCAAAGGACTAACTTCTTAAACGAAGGTTCCAAGTTTGTTCCGTTTCAATCCAACACCCACCAAACAGGCAACCTTTCACGTGGGAAATTCTATAAATATTAGGAAAAAGGAAAGAAGGTTTAGAGGATAATTATCACGCCACATGGCCACCAAGAATTTAAGCTTCCTGCCATTTACTAACTAGAAGCCAGTACATTTCTCCACAAAAGACAACGCGGTTCTTGAGAATCGTATACAAATTGTCCCCAGCCAATCCAATCAAATAATATCACCCTCTAAACCATACTCTTCGTGCTCATCTATATATTGCCAAATTAAAGTTTTTTAAAAAAATAAAGAAACGAACTTTCATGGAGAAAAAATCAAAGAATACAAGAGCCTAAAAAAAAACCGAGTCAACAAAAAGCTCAACTAAAGAAAGGGATTTCGATCAAGTAAAATGAGACCTAAAGTATAATTCCAAAAAGCCTTCGTCGCTGAAGCCCAAAGAGAAGCATTGAACCTAACAAGGGTCCAAGCATCACTAGGGTCCTACTATTCATTCCCCATAAAAACCACACCTAGCGCTTGCCACCTAAACCTCCCCTTCTCTTGAAATGGAAAATGGAGAAGGAAGTCCTCTATTAAAACTCGTGTCAAGCGAACTGATAGCCAAACACATTAAATATAATCATATAAGTAATATCCATCTCAGGACCATCTAACTTTTTTAATGCTTTTGCAATCTTCTAGTGAAATTTCACAAAGTGATTGATGGGAAAAATTCAAAACCAGGTTATTTCCAGGACAAGCAGAATAAGTAAACGTCAAGTAGGAATATGAATATTCTTGGAGAAAAAAAGAGGCTTAATTACCTCATAAAAACGCTCTGTATCATGCTTTGACCACTTTGTGCGCGGTGTTTTGTCCATGAAAGACTGGTAATTAAAGTAAGCAGAAGTCATGTCAACTACATCGGGCATTTCCTCATCATCAGTACCTCTACCTTGTTCAGAAGCAATGCTTTCCTCTCCATCATTGAAAATTTCCAAACCAACATTGTCAGTTCTGGACATAAAAGAACAAGAAATGAGTCAAAAAGAAAACACTTCTGAACGGCACCTCACACAACTAAGGGCATGTTTGGGAATGATTTTAGAAATGTTGATTTCAGTGTAATTGATTTGTCTATAATTGATTTATTAAAAGTAATTTCCATAGAATCATTTTCATGTTTGGTTCTACACTTTTAATAGTGATTTTCATACAATTAAGTGATTTTTAAAATGCATATTTGGGAAACAACTTTTAACATAAAGTGTTTTAAACTAAGTGATTTAATTATAATTAATTTGTTTAAAAGGTATTTAGTTATAAATTATTCTAATATTTGGAGGGATAAAAATTAATTTGTTCAAAGATAGAGAGATAAACAAAAAAAAAGGGCAAGATGATCAAAATTTTAGGAAGAAAAACAAAAATGAGGAGAAAAAAAGTTAAAGAGTTAGAGACGAGTAGAAAGAGAGAGAAAAAAAATATAAAAAGATATGAAAATTATAGGCAGCAACAAAAAAATAGAAATAAAAAAATTATTAGAGAGAATGGAAAGTGAAAAATATGAATTAAAATAAAAAAGATAACAAAGTAAGATACACATTATAAAAACTTTAGAGAGAGAAATTTGTCATTTTATAAACAATGACCGGATGAATTAATAAAACAATTTTGAGAAAATTCACTTTTTTATGGAAATTTATGAATTTTGACAAAAGATGACGGTTTTTACCTATCATTAAAAGTATACTATTTCCAAAAATGAAATAATAGTCATTTTAAATTACAATCACTTGACAAAAATCACTTGGGAATCACCTCCCAAGTGATTGAAAGGGAATCACTTCAAATGATTTTGGATTCTTCCAAAATCACTTGCTTAATATTGCCAAACATCACACTTTTAGTAGGAAAAAGATTTTAGACATATCAAAAGTGATTTTGGTCACTCCAAATCACTCCCAAACATGCCCTAAAATACCAATGAAAAGTAATTTCCTTTGATTTCCACAACACAAATACAAAATGTTTACACAGAAGATTTAACCAGCTCTTTAAAAATGCATTCACTGGAAGTTTCCAAATTACCCAATTTCCAGCACCTCCTATCTACCCTTCTAGAGATTGGCACTTCCCTCAAACAAATCTAGAATTCCACAAAATTTGCTCACCTTCTCATCCCTAGGATTTTTTTCTTACTGTAATTCTCCCCGATCTTGACATTTTTCCCAAGCATAAAAAATGATCACGTTTTTTTTTCATCGATAACTCAAAAATGCTAGGAAAGTGAAGGTCTCACGGTTGATTTCCAGCAGGTCCTTCCATAAAGAAGTTTTCTTTCCGCCCCTACCTTATTTGAAGAAAAGCTTTCAGGAGTGTCTATTTTTTTTTTTTTTTAAGAAATCAAGCTTTCATTGAGGAAGAATGAAAGAATACAAGGGCATACAAAAAACAAGCCCACAAAAGAAGGGGAAGTTTACAACAAAGGACTCCACCCTAGCAAAATAAATTGTAAAGGGTAATTACAAAAAGCCTTCCGAGGCCCAAAGAGAAACGTAGAATCTAATAAGTGACCAAACATCAAAAGGAGAGCGCTCTAAACCTCGAAAGATTCTATTATTTCTCTCACCCCAAAGCCCGCAAAGAGCAGCGCCAACCCCTGCAAACCACAAAAACAATCCTTTCCCTTTGAGAGGGGGATGCAAAATAAACTCCTCCAACCTCTCTCTACTACCCCTCTTGGCTAGAGCCAAGAAGCCCCAACTCCTCAAAAAAATAATTCCAAACGTCAGCAGCCAAATCCCAATTCCAAAACAGATGATCGAGGTCATCTGCCGCCCTCCTACAGAGAATGCAACAACACGGCCCAACCAAGGACAACACCCTTCTGGAGACTTTATCCAAAGTATTAACTCTCCCGTGAAGAACCTGTCAGGCAAAAAACTTAACCTTCTTTGAGATTTTCACCTTCCACAAAGCGGCAAAGACAGACTCACCCCGAGAAGCAAAGAGGGATGGATTAACTAAAGAAAGAATGGTGGACTGACACGAAAACCCCAAGGTCGAGCAAGGATTCCAACAACGAATATCCTTCCTATTTGGGATACAACGAAGGTCCTCTAACAAGGAAAGGAGAACAGAAACATCCAGCGTTTCCCTATCAGAAAGAGGGCGTTGAAAACCGAAAGAGGGAGACGTTGAATTACCATACCGAAAGAGAACCTCCGCCACGACCCTATTCTTTGCCAAAGACAAATGATAAAGACGGGGAAAAATCGAACGCAGAGGACTATCCCCCACTGTCCCCCAACCATCTATCTTCCCAGAACAAAGTGTTTTTCTCATTCCCCACCCGACAGTGAACAAGGCCAGAGAAAAAAGGAACTCCCTCAGCAATACCTTTTCAAGGACTTCTAAAGGTGAATCTCCCCCCGTTGGCAATCCACTCAAAAGGGGACGCCACGTACTTACTCACAATGACCTTATGCCAAAGAGTGGAGGTTTCACTGTGAAAACGCCACAACCATTTTGCCAACAGTGCTTTGTTGCGAGATCTCAAATTTCCTATCCCCAATCCCCCAAGATCCACATGATTAGAAATAAGATCCCAATTCACCAAATGAGCACCGCTCCCTCCCCCACGCCTTCCCACAGGAAGTCTCTCGAGATCTTTTCAATCTGCTTACCCACCGAGACAGGCAACGTGAAAAGGGACAAGAAGTAAATAGGGATACCACTTAGCACAGACTGAATCAAAGTGAGTCTTCCACCTTTGGAAAAGAATCTCTTCTTCCAAGTAGACAGCCTCTTCTGAATCTTTCCCATCACCGGATCCCAAAACAAAGGCCAAAGGCCAAGATGTGTCTATTACTTTTTAGCTTTAAAACTTTTTGTATCAATCATTTAGCATCTATTTGTGCTAACACGAACCCCCTTTTACATTTATATAGTCATCTCATCCACGAAATAGTTTTTTATGATTCATTGCATAACAATTGCATTTATCACTCTACACATTTAATGCATTGAATTATATCAAAGATTTAGAAACAGGTGTGAATTACCAAAAAAAATAAGTTCCAAGTTTAGGTATTCTCAGGTTTAATTATACATGTTACATCTGCAAAGACATCAGCGTATGTCACACAGCATACATGCATAGAGTCAACAGAAAATAACAAAAGAGAAAAAGATCACACATTTAAGAGTCCAGTGGTGTCTCACCACTAGAAAGATATCTTTCCAGAATAATGATAATAGAAGATGACTATCTTCTTTTTTATCAAAATTAATGACGATAAAACACAGCAATTCTATTCATTATAAACAATCCAAAGCAACAAAGCAAATATGACTTAAAAGTTTTGGACCTTTGATTGGTTGCCGATTTTCTCGTGCTTGCCTCTTTCTTCTACATTAGAAATAGTAGGTCCCAAGGAATCTCGTTAGTAAACATGAAGCAGAACATGGCTAAAATCCACCAACCAAAGAAGTAAATCGTCAGTTCTGTGCAGATTAAGAGGTAAGAAAAAGAATATGTACCTCTAACTTCTCCTTGTACTCATGATAAATAATGAGATCCCTAAAACTTATCTTTTGGAAGTCAATTTCATCCTCCGGAGTTTCAAGCAAAACCTTGTTTACTGCAAAGGCAGAAAATAATTAACGATCTGATGAAAGCATATTACTACATTAACTGTACACAATGACTGTAAGAGATTTAAAGCATAGGCAGCTAGAGAGATAGTTACCTTGCCTTCTATTCCGACGAGTTGAATGGGAGAATTTCTTCGGACGCTTTTCGGCTTGTGAATCTGGAACTTCTTTATTAGCCTCTTTGCGCTTCCGAGTTGGTTTCTCATTATCACTAGAAGGTTTTGAAGACTTTGTCGAAGCTTTTTTCCCTCGAGACGCGCCACCTTTTGAGGTCTCATTAGAGAAGTTCCTATTCTCATCAACACCATCTTCTGGCTCATCAAGTTGATGAGAAGCCTTTTTTCTCAACTTCCTTGAAGTTTTGCTATGCTCGATTTCTTCACTAACTTGGGAGAACATCTCTGGCTGAGAAATGTTTGATTCCATTGAAGGTTTTTCTTCGCCACTCTTACCATTCTAAAAACCTCAATTACAAAAATAACAAGTTAAAACAACCAAACAGAATTGTAAAAACTAACTACTATTGCACATTCAATTACACATTTCAACAGTCATTTACATTACCACTTCTCTTGACATCTCATCCTGATCATCTGAATTAAAATCATCCACCAGTATGTCATCATAAGAGTCAAACGCTAATGACTCTACATTAATAGATGCTTCAGTATGCTGGTTGACAGGAGTATAACCATCAAAGTTGATCGATGAATCATTCAGAATGCCATCTGAATGGGGGGTACCAATTGAGGCATCATGCATGCAACTAGTATCATGAGAAATAACTTGTGGAGATGGTGGAAGCAAGTTAGAGATTTCCGTGCAAGTGTCTTCTTTAGCAGTTCTCATTTTGGGCGTACAAGCAGGTTGTTCTAAAAATAATATGAATTCAATTAAAGAATCATATTTCCAAAATGAAATAACTATAGAACAGAAAATTGGTTGAATTTGTCCTACCAGAAGGAGTAGTGGGCCCAGATCTTATTGTATCCATGATGATATCGGCCCCTGCCCCACATTCCTGAAACCTTAACCATATGTCAACGAGTGAAGAAAGATGCTTTTAAAATTATATACAAAAATAAGAATTTCACCTCTATTTCCAACCTTTGTTTATCCATATCTCCATCCTCACTGGAGATTGATGCTTGCTTAAGGCTTGCAGGACCTTTAAATGTATGAGAACAAACGTTAGAACAAGCACAATCAAGGAAACAAGAGATATGAGAAATGTCAATCACTCACTTGCTTCATTCTTTGGATGGTTATGAAAATCATCTAGGCATTCCAATTCGTAAAATATATCTATATTCTGAAAATAAAATAACTATCAGTACAGAATTGAGCAAAAGAAGATGTTCCTAGAACTTTACTCCCTCTACTAGATTTAATACGCAAATAATTAGCACATACCTCTCCTGCTAATTTGCCATCACTGAAATGCATGTCCTCAGTTTGAACTGTTCCTAGTCCACTTTGATCCAAAACCATAGCCTCATGAGCTGTAGAGGCACTTGAATGGGAATAATTCAATATTACCGAATTTTTGGTATCATTAGTTCGATTTTTTACTCCAACTGGACCTAAGGAGAAAGTAGTGAGATCAATTGGATCGGTCACTCCATCATTTTGAACATCAATGGAATAATTGTGTCAATGACAACGTAAGAAACCAAATAATAAGACTTGGAAATTATATTGAAATATAAATAAATAAGAAAATACAGTAAGAAACTTTAAATTAATTTGAGATACTAAGACCCTCTCATCTTGAGCTCACTCAAGACTAAACCACTGCAATATAACTTACCCCCTCAAAGCCCAACCTTCTTTTTTTCTTTTTCTTTTTCTTTTTTTATGAAATATCAAGCTTTCATGGAGAAAAATAAAAGAATACATAGGTAACAAAAAAAAAAAGCCCACAAAGGGAACCCCGCAAAAAAGAGGGACTCCACAAGCAAAATAAGACCTAGTGAATAATTACAAAACGCCTTCGACACCAGGGCCCAAAGCAAAATTAGCCCAACCTTCTTATTTATAACAAATCATCTCTAACAAGATCCCAACAAACTACCTTGCCAGTTCTTATATTGCCCCTTGCTATTAAGCCCTACCAAACAATTGAGACTGGTAGGAAATTGGCCTTTTTGGGTTATCGTAGATGTCAAGTTGAAACCCACGCCCTTCACTTCGCAGTAGAGTTATGTTGTAATTTGCAAACACTTGGTTATTTGGAAAGAACATTTCATAGTATAAAATAAAATATTGGATAAATTACTAAATTGGTTCCTATGTTTGAAAAAAAAATTAATTTGATCCCTGTGGTTTTAGAAGTTTTAATTTAATCTCCATGGTTTTAAAAAGTTTCAATCCAATCACCATGGGCTAGCTTCAATTTAATTCCTGTAATTTTAAAAGTTTCAACATTTGGTTAAATCTTAGAAATCATAACTAAATTGTGATTTATCCATCTAAAAACCCCACTTATAATAACAAGGACGATTCGTGATTAGACTAAACCATGGAACCAAGTTGAAACTTTTTTTAATCATAGAGACTGAATTGAAACTAAATCCAAACCATAGAAATCAAATTGAAACTTTGCCCAAACTACAGGAACCAATTTTATAATTTCATCTAAAGTATTTAAGAAATGTGTTTTCAAATGTACTACATCATTTTAGTTTCATTTCTATTTTCAAATGTACCACATCATCAAAATTTCAACGAATGTTTTAAACTACTACTTACCTACAGTAGTAGAACCCGAAGGAAGAATACTACCACAGGAATCCAAATCAACTTCAGATTCCTTGTTCTCCTCTATCACAGGAAGTTGGGATGAAGATTGGATTGATTTTGTATTTCCTCCACCATCGAGACAAGATTTAGCATCCGAGATTGTTTCCTGCAGACAAAGTAGAGTCATAGAAAAATTTTCTCAGAAATATCCCAGATAAGTTGATTGTCCATCACTCAGGAAGATATTGCATAGGTCTTACCTTCTTATCCTGAGATATTGTACACAATTGTGGTACCAAAGTCTGTTTTTTAGGACGTGGTTTGATTTTTGGTTGAAATCTACTCCCAGTTCGAGCTGCAAAAAACCAACATCAATAACTCGCTATCAAGAAAACATAAATGCACAAACTGATGTATATAAAACTTACCTGAGACACCAGGATCAGAAAGAATTTCATCAAAAGGATCCATAAATGAAGCCTTGAGTTTATCCGACGCCAACAAGAAGCCTTTGGACGTTACAGAAGCTTCTGATTCCTTTTTAGTAAGCAAGAAATCATAAATAAAAATTCACAGAAATGTGTAGGGAGTCAGGATTATATGGAAACTGGGGTAAAAAGTAAAATTTAAGTTGAGTATAGTGGCAGTGTTTTCCATGCACAAGAAGCTCCCCAAAGCAAAGTTCTTGATCGATGATCCTTAGGGACAAGGAAAGCACACAAAAAGTGCAAAAGGAAAATTTGAAGCTGGGATCAGTGGAAGTGGCTACTAAGCACTCTAAAGCAAAGTTATTTGGATGTTAGGGACAAAAGGAGTAATTGCTAAATATAGGGCAAATATATGGGGTAAAGACATTTAGGATGGTTGATTGACTTAGAAATTTTGAGGATATGAAATGACCATTTACCCCTTTTATCCTCTTATTATAAAATCGAACTCGAATATGCCCAACTCAGAATGCAAATTTTTAGCAAGCAAACAAATAATAAACAAGCAAAGAGTAATTGACACCAAGATATACAGTAGCTCAATCTTTTGATCTACCAGGGATTCGTCATGTAGTCTTTAGAGGCTTACTCGACCCTTGTTAGCCCTTTTACCCTTGAGGAGATTCGTCATGTAGTCTTTAGTTTCAATAGATGCAAAGCCCCTGGTATGGATGACTTCTCTATGGCTTTCTTCCATTATGGTTGGGATAACATTAAACAGGATATTTAGAAGGTTTTCTGTAAGTTCTTTGAGTGAGGGATTTTGGATAGCTCCCTTAGTGATACTCTTGTTTGTTTGATTCCTAAAAAGGAAGGGGCTAGGGAGGTTGGGGACTTTAGGCCGATTAGTCTGGTGACAAGTGTGTACAAGATTATAGCTAAGGTGTTAGCTTGTAGGTTAAGGAAAGTTCTCCCCTGACCATTGTTGACTCGTAAGGTGCCTTTGTAAAAGGAAGGCAGATCTTAGACCAATCCTTAATTGCGAATGAGGTTATAGAGGATTATAGATCTTGCAACAAGGAAGGGATCCTCTTTAAGATTGATTTTGAAAAGACATATGACTATGTGGATTGGGATTTTCTAGACAAAGTGTTAGCAAAGAAAGGCTTTGGGTATAAATTGAGATCTTGGATGTGGAGTTGCGTGAGGACGGTTAGATATTCTTTTTTGCTAAATGGACGTCTGAGGAGTAGTATTAACGCTATGAGAGGCTTGAGACAAGGAGATCCTCTCTCGCCCTTCCTCTTCCTCTTGGTGGTTGATGTTCTAAGTAGAGTTGTCTCTTAGGGGGTGGAGAATGGGATTCTTGAGGGGTTTAGGGTTAGTAAGGACAAGTTATTTGTATCTCATCTTCAGTTCGCGGATGATACTTTGTTCTTCTGTTCGGGTAATGAGGAGTCCTTGTTGCATTCGAATAATCTCCTTGCCTTTTTTGAGTCTATCACTGGGTTACATATTAATAGGGGAAAATGCCAACTTCTGGGCGTGAATTGTGACCTAGGGAAGTTGAGAAGATGGGTTGATTTGGTCGAGTGTGAGGTGGGTTCCTTCCCGTCGTTGTATCTGGGTCTTCCTCTTGGGTATAGCCCCAAGTCTCCCTCGTTTTGGGATCCAGTGGTGGTAAGGATCCAAAAGAGATTAACTTTATGGAGGAGGAGTTTCTTTTCTTAAGGAGGTCGACTCACCATGATTCGGTATGTCCTGAGTGGAATTCCTTTATACTTCCCGTCTCTCTTTACGATACTTGTTTCGCTTTGCCATCGTATTGAGAACTTAATGCGTGACTTCTTGTGGAAGGGCGTGGGAGAGGGGGGGGGGGGGGCGGAGCTCACTTGGTTAATTGGGCCACTGTCTCCAAACCTTTGGACCTCGAAGGGTTAGGGAAAGGAAATTTGAGAGATCGCAAAAGGGCTTTATTGGCGAAATGGTTGTGGTGTTTTTGCAATTAAACTTCCACTCTTTGGCATAGGGTCATTGGAACGAACAAGATGCAGCTTGCAGTTTCAGCCGTCAAAGGGGGTGCCTTGCAATCCTCGTATTATTCCGGTGGTTGAAATTGAAGAGTGCCAACTGGGTCCAAAAGGGGTTTCAAAACCTCTTTTCTGCCGAGTGTTGATTCAGATGTAAGGGCAACCCATTTATCTCCATTGGCTAATCAAAAGTTGGCTTTTGAAACCGACTCTGAAGTGAGCCTAAGTAACCCTGATATTGGCTCGGTGAGAAGTTTTGAGACCAAAAATGGGGAGGCCTTCTCTCCGGTGATCAATTTTGTTGAGTTGTTTGAGTCTGTAGGAAAGCAATCTACCTTGGGTAGTCAGAAAGGGAAGGTTGAGAAGGCCGTTGTAGAGTGTCCAATGGAGTTGGCTCGTTTTAGTGCATTAATCAAGGCAAGTGGGTTGCAATTCAGAGAAATTATTGCTTGAAGTAATTTGGTGAGTTTGATTTGGAAGTGTCTTTGTGGAGTTTGAGTGGTTTGGGGGTTGTTTTCGAAGAGGGTTAGTTTTAAGAGGAATTTTGCGGTGTCCTCGTGGAGTTTATAAGTTGTTTAGTGGTTACCAGTTTAAAGAGTTTGGAAGTTTTGAGGTTTGTTATAGTGTTTGGGTGGTCTAAGCCTGGAATCGAGAGTTCAAGATTCCTTATCAACAAACTCTTTATAAGTGCTGAGTGGGGTGTTGATTTTGAAATTACAAAGGCTTCCAATCAGATGGGTGTTCTTGACTGAGGTGTCTGATATTGTGGGGCAGCTTTTATCGAGTGTTCAGAGGTCTCCAAAAGTTTGATTGATGTGGAGTTTTGAGGTCACGACACTGTTTCCAGCTTTTTGTTTTGAGAGAAGTGAGAAAATGTTTTGAGGATAAGGAGATGGTTTGGGATGGGAGTTTTAGCGCAATTCTTCTAAAAGCTTCTACCTGGTGTGTTTTTTCCAAGGATTTGCTATCTACTTTATTTCTGATTTTTTCCTTTCTTGGAAGTCATGCTTAGCTTGTATTTGATGTTTTGTTCTTGTAGGTGTTTTTTGGTTTGTTGGTTCTGTTCAAGGCTTAAAAGCTTTAATTTTGGGTTTCTTTGGGCTATGTCTCATGTTGTTCTCGTTATCTCATGTTCTTTTTGTTTGTTGTATTTTGAGCATTAGTCTCTTTTCATTATATCAATGAAAATTCTTTTGTTGCCTTGTCAAAATTATTCATTATCTTTTTCGGCTATGTCTTGGTGTAAAAATTACTCTTACTTTCTAACTATGGTCTCTTTTATCTCACTTACCACTGGAAGTATTTTTCGTAGTTTCTTGGGGTGGGGCTTTTTGCCTTCTTTTGTAATTTCATCCCATTAATAAAATTATAATTGTTTCTCTCTCTAAAAATGTTTTGTTTTTCAGTAGAGATTATATGTCCATTATAAAAAGATTGATAGCAATACACATTGACCAGAACGATATGTTATTGACTCTTTAATTATATAGCATGAAGCAACCCAAGCACAAGAAGAAAGATAGTCCAGAGAAATATTTTTGTAAAAGATGAGTAGATGGCGTTCAACTATTTGCGTTTAGATATCAGTTACCGGTGCTTCCTTTCTTGAACTCCCCCTATTTCTTTACCTAGTATAATGTTTCATTCACAAACAGAGATGCAGGAGTAACGATGGGGAATTACAATATATGGTCCAGATATCAACACTTCTTTCACTAGCATTCTAACTTGAATAAACTTTGTTAAAAAATTCAACTTGAAAGTAGTGACGATATCTCGATTAGTTGGTCAAAATTTGACTTCAGCAATTTGATCTTTCGATCGCAGTAATCTTTTCCTTCAGCCACTGTTTTCTGATTCAATCATCAAATCAACTCAATCAAGTCATGAAAACACATTTCCAAACATGATAAACTTATATTATTTGTTGACAAAACCGGATAATTCTTACTCAGTGAATCATAAGATCCTAACAGATGATAACAATCAGCATCAACCAATGTTAATAAACCAGAACAATTTCAGATAGGTAGGCACAACTGATATAAATAAGTACCCTATATAGAAGGTAAATCTGCATGTAAGTCATTTGGCAACAGAGACAATGACTCAGCAAAAAGCACAATTGACAACATTTTGTAATACAAGGACATTGACTATGTTCGAAAAAGAAGTTAAAAATTTCAGTTACACCAATCTCGTTTGCCAAATGAAATCGAGTAAACACCAAATAGAATTTCAACTTTTTTTTTTCTGAAAAGAACTAACGTTGGATGCAAGAAAAAAAATGAATCAAGAATTGAGGAATGGCAACCAAACAATCAGGTCCAAAAGTCCACCAAACTGACCTCAATGAAGTATCCAGTGCCGACATCCACCAAGACGTTATCGGCGTCATCGAGCGTCCCAGGAACATGAAGCGCCGCAGTAAGAGGCACCAACATCTTCTTGCCTAAAAAGAAAATTTTAAGAAAAAACCTAATCACAATCGATACACGATCAGGCTCGGGCAAACACAACAGACACTATCTGATCGAATAAGCACAACAAACAATCAATGAAGAAACAGAACCACATAAAAACAAACGAGGAATCGCCGATTACGATCCAAACCTACAAACTTACACAAATTTCCAGCAATGGAAACAGCGAAAAGAACAGAAATAGAGAGAAGTGAACCTTGAGGACGGAGCGAGAGGTCGTGAAGGGCAGCGGAGGCAACGTCGAGGCGAGAAGTGGCTGTGCGAATGTTGTTGAGACTATCGTGAAGGAGATTGACTTCCATGTCAGTCTGTTCCTTGAGGGCTTTGAGTTGCTCGACGCTCATCTTCTCCAACTCTAACGATCGCACTCCTTCGCCGGCGCTGCCGCCTTTTCTCGACGCCATTGATTAAATTTACTCTCTCTGCAATCTGCGAGTTCGAGACGAGATTTTTCTTCTCTACCTTTGATCGAATGGGATTTTAGTTACAAACCTTCTATAAGGGATTGTTTGGGCCGGAGATTCGGAATCAAAATCGAAATCAGAATCAGGGTTCGTTGGGTTACTTTTGATAGAGCTTTCAAGTTAGGTTGTTGTTGAGTAATAAAAAAAAAATTAAACCTTAAAAATAATTTTTAGCATTTAAACCCAACTCAACTATTCGGGTTGTAAATATTTAGGTTGGGTTGGTTTAGGTAGATACGTAATATATATATATATATATAAAAAATTAAGATTAGAAACTTCATTTTAATTTATATTATGAATTTTTGACTTCCAAAACACTCAAAAACTTATTTTAAAAAGTTATTGAAGAATAAATCATCTAAAAATAATTATAAAATTAAATAAATATTTATACATATAGTTGTAATATAAATAAAAAAATATATTTTTCTAAAATTAATATGAAGTTTGGGTTGGTTTGGTTCTAGGTTCAACCAAAACTAATTTTTCGTGAGCCCCACGAACCAACCCAACTCATAAAGTTTTTTTTTTTTTTTAACTCAACCAAACGTGGGTTTGGATTTGAAATCCAAACTCATGTGCCAAACAAACCCTAATGATCTCATATTTGTCAAAATGTAATTTAAAATAGAGAAAATATAATAGAGTCTAAATAACAAGTTTAATCCATAAATTTTGATATTTGTGTCTATTTGATCCCTAAACTTTAAAAAATGTCAAATAGGTTCTTACACTTTCAATTTTATATCTAATAATCTCTAGACTTTAAACGTCTAATTAATCCTTAATTTTCAATTTTGTATCTAATAGGTTCCTAACTATTCACAATTTTTTTAAATAAACCAATCGATATAAAATTGAATTTTTTTCTAATAGAAGTCTAAACTTTCAATTTTGTGTCTAATACGTTCATGAATTTTAGAAAACATCAACTAGGTCAATAACCTATCACTACAAGAAAATTAAGTTTTGTCGACGCCGAAATTCCCGACGCAGGCACCTGCGTCGGCATAGGTTGGCTATGTCGACGCGCTCTTAACACGCGTCGGGATAGTCGATAGAGAAGACCTATGCGGACGCGTCCAATATAGGGCGTCGGCGTAAGCTGGCTATGTCGACGCGCTCATTATACGCATCGGCATAGCCAATGCATAGATGACCTATGCCGACGCGTATAATGAGTGCGTCGGCATAGCCGGTCTATGTCGACGCGCTTATTATACGCGTCGGCATAACCAATGAATAGATGACCTATGTCGACGCGGTCTTTAACCGCGTCGGCATAGGTACTCTATGCCGACGCCGTTATTTATGGCGTCGGCATAGCATCTTAAAATTCGCTCTTCTTCCCCAAATCACGAAAATTTTTGTTCAAACCCTTTCTTCCGCCGCTGTCGTCTCCCTCTTACAGTCGCCTCTCATTCTTCTGCTGATTCGCTTGTCGCCGCTGTCTCCATCTTCCGTCGCTGTCTCCCTCCTCCTCCGCGTCTCCTTCTTCCATTGTCGTCTCCTTCTTCCGTCGTGTGTCCCTCTTCCGTCGCGTCTCTCTCTTCCCCCGCCGTCTCCTTGTTCCGTTGCTGTCCCCTTTTTCCGCTGCCTCGTCCGTCGTCGTCCCCCTCTTCCGCCGCCTCTTCTGTCGTCGTGTCCCTTTTCAAGCGATTTCGATTTTTGGTAATATCTCCACCACACCATCATCTTAGAAATTTAATGTTAATATCTAAGAAATATAATGTTGTGATGCATTTATCTATAGTTTTTTATTATCAAATTTTAGCAATATTTTTTATTGTGAATGTTGATGGAGATGAGGAAACTGACATAAATGTTTTTAAAATTGTTTGACAAGTTGCCTATAAGCATTGACATGGGATTGTTTTCTCTGTATAATGTTTGTAGATAATAAAACACAATATTACTTGTAAACTATTGCTCATAATAATTAGTCATATGATCCATATTATCAGTTTAGTTTAGCTATATGTAAAAAGCTAGTTTTCTAAAATGATGGTGTGGTGGTTGATTACAATATTGAAATTTGAATTTGAAGTATAATTTGTTTGCTCCTTTAACCATAATAACTTTCATGCGATGCTTGAGAGGTTAGTTTAAACATATAAACGAAATTAGGATTTACTTGTGTCAATGCCTCTTACCTAATTTGGTTGGATTGGATTTGATTAAATTGAGATATAAAGTTGTTACGTTACGTTATCTTTTTTAATATATTTCCTTTTGACTTGAGTTGTAGAAAGAGAAAGAAGGTCGAGATATAGGACCAGTTGTAGTTGGTCAGGGTTGAAAAAAGGATGAAGCAGCGGATGGAGCAACATCGAGCATAAATGATTAATAAGATGATGGAGTCACGAGGAGCACCATGAACATAGGTATAAATTCATTTCTCACGATGTAGTTGTGACCTTAGTTTTTTTTAGAATTTTATTGTGTACGTGGATTTATTCTGGTAACTTTGTGGATATGAAGCCCAACCTATTTGTAATTGAAGCTGTATGGGGGAGGTTGGGCATCATTTTATGAACTTAAAAAGTGTATTCTATTATTCAGGTTATATAAATTTTTGGTTTTTTCCTAGTTATGTCGTTATGCTGCCGAAATTTTGAGCGTTTTGTTGGGTGCAATCTCAAATTGTTTTTGTTGGAACTTAAGATTGTTTGAGTTTAAGTTTTTTCTTAGAGTTTGAGATTGTTTATTTGACAAGTTAGATTTTAATTTCTTTGTTGAGGGTAAGTGTTGGAACTTGAAGTTATTGTTGTTTGTTGAACGTTTGAATTTGAATTTATACTTAATAGGTTTGAGGTTAGTTGTTTATTGGACTTTGTTTTGATTGTTCTAATGTGTTACGTTTAGTTGTTATTAGATGTTAGGTTGAGTTTATGTTGTTGTTTATGAATTACTATAACTAAAGTATTAATAAGATTTTTTTTTAGGTACTCCGAGGGCTGGGAATATTACACCGGCAAAATTTGAACATAGATGTATGAGTGTGTTTTTTTGTTTAGTTTATGTAATTTTATTATGTATTTCTAATTTCGAATTATCATACTTTGGTTTTTTTTATTATGTGTAAACATCATTTTATCATGGATCTCTAATTTTATTATGTTTAGTTTATAGTTTGATTTTTTATTTAATGCATATTATGTTTCAAATACCTTTCACATTCTATTTTATTTTATATTCGTTCAACAAGGTTGAAATTAAAGTTTTAGACTAGAGAAATTAAGAATCTAAATATATAAAAAAAAAAAAAAAATTAAAGGCTATGCCGACGCGTTTGTTTTGCGCGTCGGCATAAACCAGACAATGAGCCTATGCCGACGCCTTATTTGACCGCGTCGGCATAGGCCACTTTTCCCAATGCGCGTTTGTACGCGTCGGCAGATGGTCCACGAAATAGACTTTGCCGACGCGTACTTATCCGCGTCGGCATAGAGGGTCTATACCCGACGCCACTACACGAGTGCGTCGACAAAGCCTATGCCGACGCGTATGTCAGCGTCGACAAAGCCTATCCCGACGCATTTTAGGGTCTATACCGACGTTTGACCGCGTCCGAAAAGCCCCCGTTTCTTGTAGTGTATTAGACACAAAATTAAAAATTCATGGACCTATTGAACATAAAATTTAAAACTTGAAGGCTTATTATACACATTTCAAAGTTTATGGACCAAATTGATACAAATTAGAGACCAATTAAACACAAACCTCAAAGTTTAAAGACTAAGCTTGTAATTTAACCTATAATAGATTAAAATAAATGGCTTTTTTAAAAAGAATAAAATATTTTAGGGTTAAATTACAAATCAATGCATGCTAATTATCATTTGATTTTAAAAATTGTGCTAGTTTTCTAATTTATTGACCACAGTTTATCCGACTAAAAATTTAGATGTTTCGTTATAAGGATGAAAACTACCCCATAAAACAAATTTAATTTTTAAAAACCAAAACTAAGTCTTGTTTGATAACCATTTAGCCCTCGTTCGATAATCATTTGATTTTTTGTTTTTAAAAATGAAGCCTATAAATACGACTTATACTCAATAATTTATTTTTTTGTTATCCATTTTTATATGTGTTTTAAAAAACTAGCTCAAGCTTTGAAAACAAAAAAAAAATAGTTTTAAAAAAACATATCTTTATTTTTAAAACTTAGCTAAACATTCAAATGTTTTCTTAAGAAACGTAAAAGGCGTGGTAGAGAATTGTAAATAAATTGTGAAAAAATAAACACAATTTTAAAAAACTAAAACTCAAATGGTTATCCACGAGGCCTAGTTTCTAGTTTTGTACTTTTTAGAATTGTGTCTGATTTCTCTATAGTTCTTTACCATCATTTTCATATTTCTTAAAAAAACATTTAAATTACTAGCCTTAAACAAAAAAAAAAAAAGTTTTTGAAAACGGTTTCTTTTAGGTCTTATTTGATAACGGTTTCCATGTGTATTTATCTACTTGTTATATAAGTTTTCAAAAACTAAGCCAAGTTTTGAAAACTAAAAAAATAATTTCCAAAAACTTGCTTTGTTTTTTGAATTTAGTTAACAATTCGTGTGTTTTTATTAAGAAATATGGGAATTATCGTAGAGAAGATGAAAACTATTGTAGAGAAATGTGAGGAAAAAAAAACACACTTTTCAAAAACCAAAACAAAAAACTAGGCTCCCTTCGATAACAATTTGATTTTTTGTTTTTGAAAATCAAGTCTATAATTAATATTTCCACCTATGGTTTTCCATGTTTTCTTATATATTTTTAGACGTGTTTTCAAAATCAAACTAAGTTTTGAAAACTAAAAAAATTGTTTCCAAAAAACTTGTTTTTGTTTTTAGAATATTTAACTAAGAATTCAAGTGTCATATTAGATGGTAAGATAGATGAAGACCACCGCAGGAAAATTGTGAGAAAACAAATACAATTTTTAAAAATCAAACGGGGCATAATTTGAATTGTTTTTTAAAACATATGTAAAGATGATATAACAAAATAGGAAAACTCGCGAGTAGAAGTAAAGGTAAAGGGGTATACATGGGTTGGGTGGGGTATTTTTTGAACCAACTTGAAATATGGAGTTAGTTAATCCCACAACTCATTTATGAGAGCAACCCAACTCATATATTTGAAGGTTAGGTAATCAGATTGTGTTTTTAAAATTCTCTTTTATTTCAAATATAAATTTAAATTGTTTTTTGTACCTTCAATTTCTATATAAATCAACATAAATATATAACAACCATCCAAGATTAAAAAAAAAACAACAAAAACTCCAAACTGTATTCAACCTAAATAGCAACCATAAAAGTTACGTGTTCGTATTACAACAACTACAGTACCTTTTATAGAATAGAAACAATGGAACAAAATTATATTATAGTCTACATCTCTAAAAAAAAAGATTCAATGCTTCAAAATAGAGACAATAGAACAAAGTTATATATAACCCACATCTAAAAAACATATTCAATACTACATAATAGAAACAAGAGTACAAAATTATATATAACCCACATCTTAAAAAAAATAGATTCAAAATTTCGAAATATAAACAATATGAACAAAATTACAATTTTATCAACTCACATCTAAAAAAACAAAAGGAATCAAATATGAGACCTTTTGTGATCGGCAACCGGGCGAGCTGTAAATGGATTTGAGACCTTCGATGATCTATGAACGATGGTCATTGGCGAGAGATGGCGAATGACAACCAAATCTAAGATGTGTGAGTGAACGGACAACGAGCTGTGTGCTACAAACAACGACTATATCTCAGATGTTTGGGTGATCAATGAACGACGACCATACACATGAACGTGTCCAACGATAAATAGATAAAGCGATTTAAGAGATACAATTAAAAATCCTAACCCAACCCAACCCTTAAAATTTGGGTTGTGTAGTGTGAGATCGGTATCAACAACTAATTTTCATAAGAGTATTCACCGTCAACGTCTAGCTACAAAAATAAAAAGGGCAAAATGTGGAGCCCCTATAGTGCCTTATATAGGGGCAGGAGTGTGTACGGTTCGGTTCAGTCCGATCTGATTTTTTACCATGACTGATGACTGAACCGAAGATCTCAGTTTTGAGGTGCCATAAACCGAGGAAACTGATGTTCACCCGAACCAATCAGTTTCGGTTTCAACCAGTTCGGTACGGTTGTTAACCGACTTTTGCGTACAAATTTTAACTAAGTTCCAACCTAGAGTGAGAAATAGAAACAAGTGGAGATGATAGCAATGGAAATGGGCAACATCGAAGAGATTAATGACGAGATAAATGAAGAAAGCAAGTAGCATAGTCGGCGGTTGTATGGAGATGCAAGATGAGATGTTGGCGTTGACTGTTGTTGGTGACTGGGAGAGTGAGATAAAAATAAGAAGAAACGAGAAAAAATGAAAGACAAAGAAGAATATGAGATTGAGTTGGAGAGGGAAAAAAAAGAAAGGAAAAGAAGATGAGATTGTAATAGACAAAAAAAAAATGAGAAGAAAATAAGGTGGGAAAGGTTTTGTACGGGAAAAAGAGAAGAGAGAGAAAGAGAAAGGTGAAGGAGATTGATGGTTAATTGAAAGGAATGGTGCAATCATGACATCTTGGACTCTGAATTTGGGTATTAACCATTGGATGGTAGATTGGACTAAAGGTTTTTTTTTAAGTTAATAATGAAGTTGGTTCGGTTCAGTTTTTCTGGTTTTTTTCAAATGATGAATCGAAGATCGGTTTTTTAAAAGTTTAAATCGAAAATCTTTAAAAAATTATAAAAAACGAACCGAACCAACACAAAAGTGAAAAAATTTAAGCAAGGCATAAGGTGTCTTCCATTGTAGAATTTGTGATGGAGTGTGGTTGATTAGATAAACAACAATCAAGATACAGTCACTCCAAAAGTGTAAAGGCACAGGAGATTGAAAATAAAGTGCTTGTACAACATTCAAGATGGGTTGGTGTTTTCTTTTTACAGCAAAATTTTGTTCAGAGGGACCTGATGGAGATCGGATCCCCTTGAGCAGCGGAAACATGATTTGAAATCGATTTTGCTATTTTATTTTGGTTAAACACAAATACCAATACATTGGCGAAAAACGGAGATAAACATACATTTCTAATCTAATTAGACATGGATATTAAACATGCAAAGATATTGTAGATTTAACTAAACTAAAAGGGAAATCGAAATATACCTTTGTAGTTTCACAACAATTCTTTGCTTCAAGTGCACAACAACACAGGAACTAAAAAAAAAAACCTCCTATCATCTGAGTTCTACTTAAATCTATTCATTTGGTGAGAAATAATCCAACTTTTGGAGAAATGAGAAGGGAATTCAAAGATAATTTTTTAGAGAGAGAACAATTCCAATTGCACACTTTGAATGTTTCATCCATCGATCACATATACCTTCTCCCTGTTGAAGGTGAGAACGTATCATCATGACACGTTCCCTTTAATTAATTTAATACATTAATAATTAAATCATATTTAATTATAAATTAATATTAATTTTAACTAAATCACATTTAAAAAAAAATTGAATTAAATATATATCATATATTTAATTATGATTAAATCATATTTAATCAATATTCCCTATAACCTATAGTTTTATTGTACATCTCATGCACATTAAATTATAACCTATAGTTTTTAAATACGAATCACATTCACATTTAAATTTAAAATTTGAACTCTTTCAAATATTTAATTCTCCCATATAATTTAATATGAATCATATCCACATTAAATCTATAATATATAGTTCTAAAACTTTATATTATATCGTATCTATATACATTAAATTTATTCCCTAATGAATTTGAACATTTCAAATTCAAACGATCTAAGAACCTTTCACGAGCTATAAGGTGGACCCAATGGACCTACAGATCTGAAGCTCTAACGATACGAGATTACTCGGTTAATCTCATTAACCTCTTAATCAACATTCGTTAATTGCGAGAACACTCCACTAAAGTCCCGCAGCTGCACTTTTATCACTGCAGATATATTTATATGTCCACAGATATTGACCAACGACAACAAGTCAATCCTTCACGAATGTTCGTAACACCAGCTGGGTCAAATACCGTTTTACCCCTAAGTTACATATTGTATCTTAAGTACCAGTGCTCCTCTAATGAACAATTTGTTTGTGGTCCTACCAATAGACATAAGTCCCTCTCGGGCCTATGAGAGGGTCGAACCCTTTGTTCAAGTCTCAGAGACACCACTTAAGAGAACATTCATCTACTTATCCTAGTAGGCGGGAAGAGTGAATTCCATCTTACTAGGCTAAGTCCCAGTGTTGGGATGTATGTCATAATCTCGTTTTGTTTGTAATATTACTATTTGAAATAAATAAGAGTTATTTCTTTCATCGCTTTGTGTCTCGCAATTTTACAAACTTTGTCCAATAAACTAAGCTTCAGGGTCATTGAATATACGAGAGAACTAGAACTTGAACGGTGTGTAGTGGACACACATGGAGGATCACGTTCGAGTTAATGACCCGAACGGTCTACAGTATATGGATATGGTTGGAGACCTAATCCTGGATACGCTGTGGATGCAACCCATTTTTTATTAGATACAAACGAGGTGATCTGACTCGTTCATGTGGTTGACATGCGAGTGGAGGCATCTAGTGCAACTAGATTGTACAATACCAGACCGTGAATTATTAGACATACTGATGTAACACCGTTAACAGTAACAGAGTAATAACTTCGTAGATGACCATTAGTGACTCGACCTGAATCCTAAACGTGTTACGGACTCCTGTCTGCGGGAGATTCCTGTCTAATCTAGGGCAAGTGGGAGATATGTAATAGGTATATGGATGCCCTAGTTTATTGTATTTGTATCTCTGTAACTATTGTTTTAGACTATGATGTACCCCACTAGAGTTTTAGTTTAAGTGGGAGTTTGTTGGGGTTTGTGCCCTAAAACTCGTAGTTTATAATTATGTTCTAATTATTGTAATAAAGTGTTATTATTTCAATAAAGAGTTATTGTTCGTTATTTACGACATTATCATTGTTTTAACCCTAAATCCAATAAACTAAACATCCAAGGCTGTTAAATGTATTTTTAACTGAATGTAGTGTACATATAAAGGATCTCGGTTCGAGATACATCCTAAAGGGTCTATAGTAAGGGGATAATGTTTGGGTACCTTACCCTGGTAACACTATGGATGTGGCCCACTTTGTATATGATACAAATACATTGTGATCCTAACGTGTTCGTGTAGATGACATGTGAATGGGGATATCCTATGTAATGAGATTACATGAGACCTGACCGCGAAATAGTAGCCACTCGGTGTAACTTCGTTGACTAGTTAGGTTTCTATTTCACTAGGATGGCCTAGGCAACTTGATCTCAATCATGAACGGGTTACGAACTCCTGTTTGCGAGGGATTGCCCTTTGACTAGTATGAGTGAGAGTGGCCAGATTCGCTGACTCAATATGTCTACCTTCCTGGGGACAAGATCGAGTGAGCAGCTGGGGACTTAGCCTAGCAAGATGGAATTCACTCCTTCTCGCCTATTAGGGTAAGTAGATGAATGTTCCCTTAAGTGGTGTCTCAAGGACTTGAACAAAGGGCCCGACCCTCTCATTGACCCGAGAGGGACTTCTGTTTGTTGGTAGGACCACAAACAAATTGTTCATTAGAGGAGCACTGGTACTTGAGGTACGAGATGTAACCCATGGGTAAAACGATATTTGACCCAACTGGTGTTACGAACATTCGTGAATGATTAACTTGCTGTTATTGGTCAATATCTGTGGACACATAAATATATCTGCAGTGAGAATAGTGCAACTGCGGGACTTTAGTTAAGTGTTCCTGCAATTAACGAATGTTAATTAGGAGGTTAATGAGATTAACCGAATAATCTTGTATCGTTGGAGCTTCCGATCTGTAGGTCCATTAGGTCCACCTTCTATCTCGTAAAGGGTTCTTAGATCGTTTGAATTTGAAATGTTCAAAATCATTAGGGAATAAATTTAATGTATATAGATACGATATAATATATAGTTTTGGAACTATATATTATAAATTTAATGTGGATACGATTCATATTAAATTATATGAGAGAATTAAATATTTGAAAGAGTTCAAATTAATTTAAATGTGAATAAGATTCATATTTAAAAACTATAGGTTAAAAGAGAAATATATTAATTATGATTTGATCTTAATTAAATATATGATTAATTATATATATGATATTTAATTAATTAGTTAATTAAATTTGATTTAATTATATTTAATATTAATTAAAGGGAACGTTTCAGGAGGACACCTTCCCATCTTCCCCACCGACTCCCTGTCGATAGGGAGTTGGGGAAGAGCTCATTTCTCGGTTTAACTTCTCAATTGAGAAAGTGTTGGTTGATCGATGAATTGAGATTCACCGTGCAAAAGAAAATTCCCTCTCTTAATTTCCCTTACATCCAATTGTTGGATAATTCCCACCAAGGAAGATCTAAGTAGAACTCATAGGATAGGAGATTTTCCTCGTGGTGTTGTCCCTGTGGAAAAGAAAGAACATAGTAGAAGAACGTTGCTGAGTTGTTGTGCAAAAGGAGCAAGGAGTTGCTGTGCAAAAGGAGCAACGAATTCCCTTCTAGTTTAGTTAATTTTCTAAAGCATGTTTGCATGATTAGTTCATGCCTAATTAGATTATGAAATGTATGTTTATCTCTGTTTTTTCCAATGTACTGGTATTTGTTTTCAACCAAAATAAACTTGTAATTACGATTCCAAAACACGTTTCTGCTGCTCAAGGAGATCCGATCTCCATCAAATTCAAGATCCAAGTAATAACTACGTTGTTATTGCAAATCCAAAAAGTAAGAAGATCACTTGTTGGCTTCGGTATGCTGCCATCAACAAAACTAATTTTGTTGCGAATCAATAGGGCAAGCAACATCGAACAACTCCAGGTGATGTAATTATCATCGGTAAGAGGTTCATAGACGAGAACCAGGTTAGCAACATCATTGTGATGCATGAAATACGGGTTATGTGTATCTGAACTTGTGAGAGAAAGTTGAGCCGAGGAAGAAGAAACAATCGGTAAGGTTTCAGAAGCCATAGACGGAAGCAAGAAGAAAAATGCGGAGGAAAAAAAATGGCTCCGATACCATAATACGTGTAAGAAGAGGAAGAATACACACTTCTTATTCATTCCACCTAATACAATACATTTACACAAGAGAGCAAGTACCAGAAAAGCAACTATAATAACAAAGCAAATAACAAACTCAACTACCCCAACAGTTATCAAATGAGACCTAAAAGAAACCGTTTTCAATTTTTTTTTTAAAGGCTAATAATTTAAATGTTTTCTTAAGAAATATGAAAGCGACGGTAAAGAACTGTAGAGAAAACAAACACAATTCAAAAAAAAAAAAAACTAGAAACTAGGCCTCGTTGGATAACCATTTGAGTTTTAGTTTTTTTAAAATTGTGCTTATTTTTTCATAATTTATTTATAATTCTTTACCATGCCTTTTACATTTTGTAAGAAAATATTTGAATGTTTAGCTAAATTTTAAAAATAAAAAAATATTTTTAAACTATTTTTTTTTAGCTTTAAAAGCTTGAGCTAGTTTTTTTAAAAAAGTATAAAAAATGGATACCAAAACAAATAAATTATTGAGTATAAGTAGTATTTATAGGCTTAATTTTAAAAAACAAAAAATCAAATTTTGTCAAACGAAGGGCTAAATGGTTATTAAACAAGGCTTAGTTTTGGTTTTTAAAAATTAAATCTGTTTTATGGAGTAGTTTTCATCCTTATCAACTAAACATCTAAATTTTTAGTCAAATAAACTATGGTCAATAAATTAGAAAACTACCACAATTTTTAAAATCAAATGATAATTAAACATGCATTGATTTGTAATTTAACCCTAACATATTTTATTGTTTTTAAAAAGGCCATTTATTTTAATAGATTATAAGTTAAATGACAAGTTTTGTATTTAAACTTTGAGGGTTGCATTTATTTGATATCTAATTTGTACCTATTTGGTCTATAAACTTTGAAATGTGTATAATAATCCTTCAAATTTTGTATTTTATGTTCAATAGGTCCATGAATTTTCAATTTTGTGTCTAATATGTTATTGACTTAGTTGACGTTTTTTAAAATTCATGAACCTACTAGACACAAAATTGCGAATAGTTAGGAACCCATTAGATACAAAATTGAAACTTAAGGATTAATTAGACATTTTTAAAGTTTAGAAATTATTAAATATAAAATTAAAAGTTAATATTTTTTAAAGTTTATAGATCAAATAGACACAAATATCAAACTTGTTATTTAGCCTCGGTTATATTTTCTCTCTTTTAAATTACATTTTGACAAATGTGAGATCATCAGAGAAGGTTTGTAACTAAAATCCCATTCGATCAAAGGTAGAGAAGGAAATTCTCGTCTCGAACTCAGCAGATTGCAGAGAGAGTAAATTGAATCAATGGCGTCGAGAAAAGGCGGCAGCGCCGGCGAAGGAGTGCGATCGTTAGAGTTGGAGAAGATGAGCGTCGAGCAACTCAAGGCCCTCAAGGAACAGACTGACATGGAAGTCAATCTCCTTCACGATAGTCTCAACAACATTCGCACAGCCACTTCTCGCCTCGACGTTGCCTCCGCTGCCCTTCACGACCTCTCGCTCCGTCCTCAAGGTTCACTTCTCTCTATTTCTGTTCTTTTCTCTGTTTCCATTGCTGGAAATTTGTGTTTGTAGGTTTGGATCGTAATCGGCGATTCCTCGTTTGTTTTTATGTGGTTCTGTTTCTTCATTGATTGTTTGTTGTGCTTATTCGATCAGATAGTGTCTGTTGTGTTTGCCTGAGCCTGATCGTGTATCGATTGGTGATTAGGTTTTTTCTGAAAATTTTCTTTTTAGGCAAGAAGATGTTGGTGCCTCTTACTGCGTCGCTTTATGTTCCTGGGACGCTCGATGACGCCGATAAGGTCTTGGTGGATGTCGGCACTGGATACTTCATTGAGGTCAGTTTGGTGGACTTTTGGACCTGATTGTTTGGTTGCCATTCCTCAATTCTTGATTCAATTTTTTTCTTGCATCCAACTTTAGTTCTTTTCACAAAAAAAAAAAAAAAAAGAAGTTGAAATTCTATTTGGTGTTTACTTGATTTCATTTGGCAAACGAGATTGGTGTAACTGAAATTTTTAACTTCTTTTTCCAACATATGGTCAATGTTTTCAATTGTGCCTTTTGCTGAGTCATTGTCTCTGTTGCCAAATGACTTACATGCAGATTACCTTCTATATAGGGTACTTATTTATATCAGTTGTGCCTACCTATCTGAAATTGTTCTGGTTTATTAACATTGGTTGATGCTGATTGTTATCATCTGTTAGGATCTTATGATTCACTGAGTAAGAATTATCCGGTTTTGTCAACAAATAATATAAGTTTATCATGTTTGGAAATGTGTTTTCATGACTTGATTGAGTTGATTTGATGATTGAATCAGAAAACAGTGGCTGAAGGAAAAGATTACTGTGATCGAAAGATCAAATTGCTGAAGTCGAATTTTGACCAACTAATCGAGGTATCGTCACTACTTTCAAGTTGAATTTTTTAACAAAATTTTTTCAAGTTAGAATGCTAGTGAAAGACGTGTTGATATCTGGACCATATATTGTAATTCCCCATCGTTACTCCTGCATCTCTGTTTGTGAATGAAACATTATACTAGGTAAAGAAATAGGGGGAGTTCAAGAAAGGAAGCACCGGTAACTGATATCTAAACGCAAATAGTTGAACGCCATCTACTCATCTTTCACAAAAATATTTCTCTGGACTATCTTTCTTCTCGTGCTTGGGTTGCTTCATGCTATATAATTAAAGAGTCAATGACATATCGTTCTGGTCAATGTGTATTGCTATCAATCTGTTTATAATGGACATATAATCCCTACTGAAAAACAAAACATTTTTAGAGAGAGAAACAATTATAATTTTATTAATGGGATGAAATTACAAAAGAAGGCAAAAATCCCCACCCGAAGAAACTACGAAAAATACTTCCAGTGGTAGGTGAGATAAAAGAGACCATAGTTAGAAAGTAAGAGTAATTTTTACCCCAAGACATAGCCAAAAAAGATAATGAATAATTTTGACAAGACAACAAAAGAAATTTCATTGATATAATGAAAAGAGACTAATGCTCAAAATACAACAAACAAAAAGAACAGGAGATAACCAGAACAACATGAGACATAACCCAAAGAAACCCAAAATTAAAGCTCCTACGCCTTAAACGGAACCAACAAACCAAAAAACGCCTACAAGAACAAAACAACAGATAATGACTTCCAAGAAAGGCAAAAATCAGAAATAGAGTAGATAGCAAATCCTTGGAAAGAACACACCAGGTGGAAGCTTTTAGAAGAATTGCGCTAAAACTCCTATCCCAAACCATCTCCTTATCCTCAAAACATTTTCTGCCTTCTCTCAAAACAAAAAGTTGGAAACAGTGTCGTGACCCCAAAACTCCACATCAATCAAACTTTTGGAGATCTCTGAACACTCGATAAAAGTTGCCCCACAATATCAGACACCTCAGTCAAGAACACCCATCTGACTGGATGCCTTTGTAATTTCAAAATCAACACCCCACTCAACACTTATAAAGAGTCTGTTGATAAGGAATCTTGAACTCTCGATTCCAGGCTTGGACCACCCAAACACTATAACAAACCTCCAAACTTCCAAACTCTTTAAACTGGTAACCACTAAACAACTTATAAACTCCATGAGGACACCGCAAAATTCCTCTTAAAACTAACCCTCTTTGAAAACAACCCCCAAACCACTCAAACTCCACAAAGACACTTCCAAATCAAACTCACCAAATTACTTCAAGCAATAATTTCTCTGAATTGCTACCCACTTGCCTTGATTAATGCACTAAAACGAGCCAACTCCACTGGACACTCTACAACGACCTTCTCAACCTTCCCTTTCTGACTACCCAAGGTAGATTGCTTTCCTGCAGACTCAAACAACTCAACCAAATTGATCACCGGAGAGAAGGCCTCCCCATTTTTGTTCTCAAAACTTCTCATCGAGCCAATATCACGACTACTTAGCCTCACTTCAGAGTCGGTTTCAAAAGCCAACTTTTGATTAGCCAATGGAGATAAAGGGGTTGCCCTTACATCTGAATCAACACTCGACAGAAAAGAGGTTTTGAAGAAAGATACCCCTTTTGGACCCAATTGGCACTCTTCAATTTCAACCACCAGAATAATACGAGGATTGCAAGGCACCCCCTTTGACGGCTGAAACTGCAAACTGCATCCTGTTCGTTCCAAAAAATCTGGGAAAACCCCCTCCAAGCGTCTAGAAGGGCACCTAGATGACAATCCAATACACCTCCTAGTGTAATATTTTCCACAAAACGCATCCTTTACTTCTCTAACACTAGAAGGAGGAGCGCCAGAGGAAAATAACGACTCCTCTTCTTTCCCCTGAGTACCTTCCACTTCCGCACCACCATCATTTAAAACTTGAGATCTAGCCCCTCCCTCACTGATCTCGATATCCACTAAATTTGGATCCTTAGCCCCCTTTCCTCCGGATTGATTACCGATGGTTATAAATAAGGCCTCCTCGGTCTCAAGGTTATGCAATGATGATGCAATCATCTGTTTGATTGCACCTATTCACTACTAAAGACCCTTCATCTTGGGAACCCCTGCGAGGTGTTCCCAACCAAATCATATGAACCGATGCCACCGTTCCCCATCCCCCCCGTTCTACAATCGAACAACCAACCACTGGAACTACATCCTGCTACCTTGGGCTTCCAAAATCGACAGTATTCGAAACACCCCCCAGGCCTTTCTATCCATTCTGACTTTTGCAATTCTACCAGAGTCCAAAGGATTTTCAAAATCCTTAAAGATCGATGGCCCAATGACCGATTTCAACTAATTATCTACCTCTAAGGGAATGAAATTCAAATTAAAAACACCCAGAGAAGCCCCATCAATCTTCATTACCGCTAGAATAAAACTGCATTCATTCCTTGAGACTTTCAACTTTGCTTCCTTTAAATCAATGAAATTCAAGGTGTCTTGGTGAATATCCACCAAACCTCCAATCTGTCTTCCTATTGTATCAAACACGCCCACCCTCCACAAGTGGAGAGGCAAGTTCCTAACCGCGATCCAACCTCCGTAGCTTTCAATCACCTCCATCTGCCCGTGGTCATGGCAAGACCATTGTTCCAACTTCAAGTGAATCGCATCAATCAATTGCCACTTCCCCAGGATGTCAATAGACATTTCTAACACTCCTTCATCAATACGTAACATTGCCTTATCAGGGAAGAAGGGGTTGATCTGCACCTTGACACGAAAGTGGGATTCAATGGCAAGTTTAACCTCTGGCCAAGGCGTGTGGGCGAACAATTTGGTAATTACCAACAATTTTTGGAAGTCCACTTTCACCATATCTGATTGCTTACGAATCCAGTACCCTCTCCCATAAATACTTTCCTCGTTCCTTACAAAAGATGGCGACCTGGCCTTTTCCCAGGAATCCGCCACCTTTTTAGAATTAATGAAATCCCTTAAGAAGTCCCTAAAGACTAACCATCCCCTTCCATAGAGTCCCAAATGGACTTGAATACTTGATCTTCCTCCGCTGGGAAACCAGACGACACATTGGAGACTCGGTCCCGTCGATCGACGTAACCTAAAGAGACCAAGTGTGTCGTTTTCGTCTTTGTACTTATCGCGAACAAAAGATCGAGCCTCGTACCCCACCAATTGGTTGAAAGTTTGAGCGAACCAATGCAAGTGCTCCCAAGAAAGAAAGAGCTGACGTTTCAAAGACAAATCCTTAATGAAGATATATTCACCTTCGCTCCAAATGGTAAAGGAGTCTCCATCGATGCAACAACTTTGAATCCATCTGAAAAAACCAATCGAACACCACAGACAGCGCCGAACAACTCACTCGGAATAGACCCACACCACGCCCAAGAAAAACAGAAATCTAGAAACTCAGGCCTCTCGAAAAAACCCAAACAAACTCGCAAAAACCAAACGAAGAAGACAACAACAAACCCTAGATGGAGAGGAAGGTTGGACGGAATCGACTCGGACAAACAACTGAGAGTTGGACGAACAAAAACCCGCAGGCCTCTCGAAACCCAGGCCTCTCTGGAAAAAAAAACCAAACAAAAACGCAAAAGCCGAACAAAGAAGACAACGACAAACCCTAGATGGAGAGGAAGGTCGGACGGAACCGACTCGGATGAACAACGGAGAGTCGACGGACAAGCGGCCAGGGTAGTCTTAACTTTTTGGTTTTGGATGGGCTAGTTTTACTTTTGTTTTCTATTCGAAAAAAGATAATGAATAGAAAATAACTATCGAAACATTTTCCTTGTCTTTGAAAATGCGTGTCTTCCTCTCACCTCAATTGCCCAAAGGAAAGCCTCTGTGAGGTTGCTCCACATAATTTGTTTTTCACCCTTCCAACCAAAATAGAGGAGGGTTCGTCTGGTAAAACTGTGGTTCAGCCAAAGCTTCTAAATTTTTTTCCCCAAAAAGCTGATGGGTAATGATTTTTTCCCTTTCATGTTTCTTTTTAAAAATCGTGCTTGTAGTGTAATGATTTTATGGTCTTGATTATCGTAAAAAACATTTGTAGAATATTAGCCAACTTTTAAAAATTTAGAAGTAAGCAGATTGTGAAAGTTTTTATCTGCACCTTAAGGAAAAAACAACAACACTTTGTTGTTATTTTTTATATTTATAATTTTAATCTGCACCTTAAGGAAAAAACCCACGTTAAATCCTGAAGAGCAATTTCCTTTAGTATTCCTCATACTTATCATCACATATATGACTTATCAAAAACCCAAGATGGGAGACCTCTTTAATTTAACTCATAAATTGTGAAGTAGGTGCTTGTGTTGGTCATGAATGTCTCGTAAGTTGAGGCTGTACTTTTTGACCCATTTGATGTGTATTTACTGTGTAGGATAGTTTGCACAAGTTTGATAAACTCTTCCAGATGAAGTTCTTAAGGGTTTTTTCCTATCAAGAAACCAAACTTTCATTAAGAAATATGAAAGAATATACAACAGTATAAAAAAAACAGCCCAACAAAAGGAACTCAAAGAACTACAAAATGGGCTCCAATCTAAAAGAAGAAGGCCTAAAAGATAATTCATAAGACCTTAGCTACCGCTGAGGTATCAAACCTAATGACTTCCCATGGCTCCTCCATAGAATGCTTATGTCGTAAGTGACTTCAAAATCTCCTATGAGTTGAGAATAGCGACGAGGCTCAAGCTTTGATCGATTTCATCATGGAGTTGTCCGAACCAAAGCTGTCAAACATGCCAAATCTAATTCTCACGACCATCGTATACTGAAATATCCATTCAACTAACTGACATTTTGGGTATACTTGAAAATCCTTTTTGCCAATTAAACCACTTTGAGCGAAATAAGGAAGACGTATGAGCTCTTGTTAGGTTCCATGTCTCTATTTGGTCGTTGGTTGTGGCTCCTTCTGTGGGGGGTTGTTTTTCGTATCCTCTTATATTCTTTCCCTTTCTCAATAGAAGTTCGGCACCTTATCTAAAAAATTAAACCACTTTGACTGGCACAGTCCAAAGCCCTCAATCACTTCACTAGATTTTTACTGTACATTTGCGACTCCAATAACGACCAGTGTGCAGTGTCTGGTCCATCCTTTTTAGGCCTTTTTACTATTAAAGCTTCCCAAGCTCTATGCTGTTAGGCAACTCCGCTTCAGTCTGACCACCTGCATTTGATATAGATAAGGTGAATTAGGGTGTAGGGCGACTGAAAGCTGGAGTCCCCCAGTTATAATGATCCTAACCCTATCATCATCCATTCATTTCCTTTTGCAAAATTTGCATTTTACCTTTGATTATTTTACCAATTCAACATGCAGATTACTACTAAAAAGAAGAGTCTAGCAGATGAAGCTGGGGAGATCTTACAATCAAAACTGAAGCAAATGGCTGCTACAACATAGGGAGATTGTGTGACCATGTAATAGATTTGAAGGCAAACCTTGAAGACTTTTTAGAATACTAAAATTTTTATAAGGTAAAGGAGATGTGGATGAAATTTGAGGGCAAGGTTGATGTCATATTTGAGGTGTTGATGAAAGCCATAAACTTCTTCTTCCAAGTACTCACTGGATGGATGATTAGAAATTCCAAATTTCAATTGTGTTGTGGTGAGGAAGATTTAAAAGGCCACTAGAACCTGTAGAAGCAAGATTTAACAACTCTATTTTTCATTCCATGATATAAATGTTGTGCCTCATGAATTTGTTTTGGAAGAATTTTGCCCCCCATGGATTTCTTAGGTAGTGAGAGAAGTGTTTTTTTTTTCCAGAAGATGTAAAGATTTATTCTCTTACTTACTGAGATTTGATAAAGGAACTTGCATTTGCACTATACTAAGTTTACTTGACTGGGGCCAAAATAGTTTTGGGGATAAATTCAATTTTGGGTGCTTTACTCATAGGTGGAGCAAGTTCTATTTCGGCTCATGATTTCTCTTGGTTATATGGTTCATCCGAGAGAGAGATCGAGCTTCAAGAATAGTAAATGGTCTTCTCAATACACACAAATGTATAATTCAATTGTGTTTATATCTTGGCTTTGGGCTTTGTTTCAATGGTAACGAGTAGAGGGGTGGAACTGGAAGTTATTAAATTCTAGAATTGGCTTACTTTGATTGGTTCATCAATTGTTTTTGGATTGTTATTTCGTTTTTAAAATTTCATAACTAGTGAGTGGTGTATATAGTAATTTGGAAGGGTCAATTTGTTTTTGAGAACTGTTTTTGAATTTGTATTTGTGATCCAAATAATGAAAATTTGAAAACATCGTTTTCAATGTTTCCAAAATTTCCAAATTAATCCGTTTTTAATTAAAATATGTATAACATATCCATAATACACTATAAACTATACAATTTTGTAATCTAATATAGTAAATAATAATTATACAAAATTAATAGCATAAGACATCCTTATAAATTATTTGATAGTGGTTGAGATTTAGTTTAATGTGTACTTTAATTACTACTATTTTTATGGTTTATAAATATAAATATCTTATCAAATATATTTTCTAAATCGATCGCTAAACATATATTTGAAAATACTACAAACATGAAATACAATACTATTTTTCAGTAAACTTCTTGTTTTCATCAACCAAATATTATTATATTGTTGATCATGTTCTTGTTGGTTTGATACACACTTGTCAACTCATGTAATCTTAATCCATGTCTATGCCAACACTTGTCAACTCATGTAATCTTAATCCATGTCTATGCCAACCCAACCAAAATAATCTTATCAAATTTCGAGGACTAGAATAGATATTTTGAAAGTTTTAACACGATCGTTTTAACTTATAATACATGGAGGATTGCTAACAACCACATACAGCCCTGGCCTAGATGGTTGTTGATTATCATACAAAGCTACCCTCAGTTTCATTATCTTCCTCATACACTTCTGAGACAAATGATGGATTATGATTTCTATATGGAATCCTTTCCTCGAGCCTCTCGAAGTACGATTTCTTCAATCCATGTCGTCGAGCAATCGTCGAGCGAACCCAATACGGTTGGTTCCCTGTCTCTCCTGTAACTATGACAGTAGTTGCATCTGTAGCAAACTTAGTCAAAGGCACCAGCACCTCAGGCTCAATAGCTGCAGATGCATCAAGTAGAAAAATATGGCTGAAATGTCCAGGCGCCAAGCCTTTAGCATGTAGCCTAAAGCTGCTCATGAAAGTCGAAAAAATTATCTTGTATTCGTGAAGCTCATCGGATGAAGGACAAGTGAAACATTCCTTGTCCTTGTCATAGTCACACAGGGATAAAATGTCGTCTGGTACCTCGTCTCGTTCTCGAAAAGCGGCGATAGCACGAAACATGTTGGACTCAGGAATCACCTTCTTCAAAGATATCATCAACTCATCACATGTTATATTCCTAGGAGCACATATCAGAATTTTACAGTTAGGAGAGGTTGAGTAAATCTGTAACACTGCTCCTTTAACGACCGCTCCCATTCTCGAGATTTTGATAGTTTGATTCCCTCTCCAACCATTGATGAGTACGCAAGGTGGACCTTTGATTAGGTATGGTGGCGAACCGTGTGACTGCGAAATCTGACGAACTGCATTCTTTTGATCAAGATCAAGATGTTGATGACCATAATGTGTAACTTGAATGTAGAAGTGTACTTTTCTTGGCTTGGATTCAGGAAAGAGGAAATTCTGGAACAAAGAATCAGATGCTTCTTCTATAGCTTGGTGAGCTCTTTTTAGACAAACTCTGTTGAAGGTGAAACTGATATCATATTTGTTGGTTCCACGATGCTGAGAATAAAAGTCTTTTCCAAAATCAACCAACAGGAGGTTTCTCTTCCCCAATGCACAATTACTCGTAGAAATTCGGTAGACGAAACCCTGTTCAACACGACGTTTCAAGCATTAGTTACGAGTTCGACATACAAGAAGTTAACTTATTGTTGTGGCCTTCAATTGCCAACTAATTTTCTTTGTTCTTGTTATCTACCTTACTCTTTTTAAATGTGCTTTTTTTATGTGCTTTCCTGAACTCAAATTTTCTAAAAAGTATATGGCTGAGGATGAGTTTGGTATAAGTACTAGTTTAAACACTTTTTTAGAAAATGTTTTTTTTCCTCATAAAACTCATTTTCATTAAAGTGATGTTAATTTGAAGACTGGTGTGTTTGGTTACATCTTAAGAGTAATTTCAATAACAACTTCGTTTGTTTGTACAAAATGTATAAATGCCATAAAGAGAAGGAAGTGTTTGAAAAAAATGAGGAGAAGCTGTAAATTTAAAGGCAATTTTATAATTTCAACATTCTTTGGGCTTTTTCATGTGTGTTTTGAAATTTTTTAATACGAAGAGTTTTATTTTCTTGTTTCCTAAAATGATTCTGAAGTGATTGACAATCACTTTGGAATTACTTTTCTTTTATAATTATTTTTAAATTGATTATTGAGAAAATATTAACCAATCTATTCTTTTTTTTTTTTTGTTGCCGAACACTCTAGGTTTTTTTTAAAAACATTTTTGGTCATCCATAATCACTTACAAAGTTAATTCAAACATACCCTAAAATGTGAGCGAAGTTTGTTCTTGCAACCTGAGATTACTTATGAGTTATGATGTTCTTTTTCCCATATGTTCAATTGAGCAATAAACAAGCAAAGTAATTACCAAACTGAGTTATGAAGGCTCCATTTGATAATCATTTGGTTTTTAATTTTTGAAAATTAAGCTTAAAAACACTATTTCCATCTATGAATTTCTTTGTTTTATTATCTACTTTTTACAGAGTTTCAAAAACCAACTCAAGTTTTGAGAACTAAAAAAATTAGGGACCATTTGATAACCATTTGATTTTGAGTTTTAGGATTTTGAAAATTAAGCCTAAAAATACTACTTACACCTCCGGGATTTTATATATTCTTATCTACTTTTTACCTAAGTCTTGTAAACTAAAAAAAATAATTCTCAAAAACTTATTTTGTTTTTCAAATTTAGGTAGAATCTCAAATGATTGCTCAAAAAAGATGAAAATTATGGTAGAGAAGATGAGCAGAACTTGTGAAAAAACGAGCATAATTTTCAAAAACAAAAAACTAAACGGTTATCAAGTGCGACCTTAATTTTAAAAAACTTGTTTTTATTTTTGGAATTTGACTAAAAATTCAAATGTTTTCTTAAAGAAAATGAAAACTATTGTAGATAAATGGTGAGAAAACAAGCACACATTTCAAAAACAAAAAACCAAATGATTATCAAATGTGCCTAAAACTTTTATGGTTATTCTCCAAAGATTGAACTACATTTTAATTAAGCAAGTAATACCTGAAATGGCTCAAGTCTCCTCTCACAAAGTCTTGCATGAACCAAATCCCTTGACAAGAGAAACGGCCGCCTCTCGGGAACAGAGTCAATCTCAAATGCCACAAAGGTTTTAATGACCTTCTCATGGCCATCGAACTTTGTTTTCTTGTTTGTTCGTCTACGAATTGTTATTTGTTGGAGCTCCAAACTGACATGTTCCAATTTGTAGTTGCTCCATTTCTGGACAAGGGCAAACAAAATATCACGTCAATCCAAACTGACATGAAACCATTATCATAGAGAAGATCATGTAGAAGCTGACCTTATAATAGAAGTCCTCAGCGTGGAGCAGAGCAGCAAAGTAAGACTTATATGTTAAAGGAGACAAAGGCTTTCTCAGGACTTGGGGTACGATGTCGTTTTTTATCAGATCTTCGATATCCTTCGGAACTAAGTACAAAGGCAAAGAACTATTAGCATCCAATATGTACTCCTGTGCATTTGTTTTACTGGAGGAAGCTGGACGTAGAGTCGGGTTCGAGGTCGAAGGAGGCTCAGGGAAAGATGTAGTAGATGGGGAGGGAAGAGAAGAAGTTTTTGAAGGCTTTGGACTTGGTGTTGGCAGTTTAGATGAAGAAACAAGTTGGTTAGCTGAAGATTGGGTTAAGCCTGAGGAAAGTAGAGAAGGAGATGGCAGATTACATATGGTTTGAAGTCGAGGAGGCGTCAACACAAGCGAATTGTTAGCGGAGGAGGACGAAGATGGAGTTGATTTCCCAGATAAGGGAACAACAGGCTGTGAAGATGGTTTTGAGAATACAGGTAAAGACTGAGGTTTATTAGAATGGTGTAATGGACTTGAAGTCTTGGCATTATGGGAAGCTTTACTAATCTTTTCCAATGTTGACTCTTTTGCCTTGTAATCATTTGGATAATGATCATAATAAAGAAGAGGAGTTACAGCAGATGCATCTGATTGGTTTTTTCGATAACTACTTGAATCACTAACGTTAGAAAATCCGCATCTTGTAGAACTATTAGCTGTAGAAATTTCACGATAATTGTTGTCAATATCAGGATCGTCGCAACAACAGCAAAAGCAACGCAGGATGTCAAAAAACACTGACATATCGTCCTTCTGCAGGAATTTGAAGAAGGAAAAAAAAATCAGCTGATCGGAACAAATTCACAAGGAATTTGTATGCCATGAGATTCGGGATCCAAAATTTTATTATGATTACTGCCTTGTTTTAGAACTGATATGAGTGAGATCGGGAGAAAAATCAGAGTGTTCACTATTGAGAAGTTGAGAACAAGTCCAAACAAGATTTAGATCCTTAAACTGGAGATTGAAAACTTATCGGAACCTGAAAATCAAAGAAATTAGAACTGCCCTTTAAAAAAGAAAAAACGACAAGAATAAGATCAATTGGCCCCGCTCACTTCACATGCTAGTTTTTCCTAGGAAACAAACAGAAACGAAGAGAAAGTAGAAAGAGAAAGCTAAGCAGATGACCTAAAAATCAATCAAACACTACAAAACCTCCAAACAAAGTCTAAAAAAGTGCAGTGAAACAAAAAAAAAAGAGAGGAAGAAATGGAGACTCACCTGGAGATCTTCAGCTCAGCTACACTCTCTAATCGATACGAACATCAAGACTTCATCTGACCAAAAATAAATCAAAATTTCTCAAACCGTAACCTAACACCTTTCATTTTCAATTACTATAATAAAGAGCGCTATTACAAAAAGAATTGCTAGAAAATTACCAATTACGTACGGTATTATGATTGAAGAACAGGGCTGTCCTCGTCATAAATCACAGAATCCAAACAGGCATCGATGCTATGGCTGCGACGGCTTTGTCTGTAGCTTTCAATTTAGATTCTCTCGGCAAATTGCAGCATCCGGAAGCAGCGGTCAACTACATGGATTGGTTGTTTATTCGATTGTCTCAGAGGAACATTTGGAAGCGGAAGAAAGGACGATGAGAATCGTTGAGAGAAGGAGAGTTTAATGATCGGAGACGATGGCGGAAGAAGGAGAGCTGCTGGAGTGGCATGGCGGCAACGTGGAAGATTGGCTCGAAGCCATAGAAGACCGTGTGAGTCAACTCTTTTAAAAGTAGACGAAGATAGAGAGGTTTCATTTTTCAACGCCTATATCTCGCTAAATTATAAAAAATATAAATTCTAGGTTAGTTACCACGAATCCAACTGATTGTAATAACCTATGAAATACTTTGCACGATTTTGTTTGTAGCTTTCAATATAGTGGAAGTGGCCAATCAAGTTACGGAAAGCTAGAACAATCTTAGATGGATTAAAAACGGTCTCTAGTTGCGAAGTCAACCCATGGAAGGAGCTGACAGAAGCGAGGTGATCAAGTGCATCAATTGGAAAATAAAGACTTGTATGAGTTGTTCGATTTTGTGAAAGCTATCACTAACATTGCTAACTGTTCTTTTGTTGTAAATCTTGTTAAGTGCCCGAGATATAGCAATTCTCTAGCTCATTTTCTTGCTAGAGGAGTCTGGAGATTTTAAGGGGGTGTTTGGATTGAGGAGTTGGGGGAGTTAATAACTCCCAACTCTCTGTTTCTTCAAAAAGCTTATTAACTCTTCTCAGAGCCCCACTGCTTTTTATTAACTCTTTCTTCAACTCCTTTTTGTGGGCCTCACAGATTTTTAAACTCCTTTTTGTGGGCCCCACAGACTTCTTTACTCCTATTTCTGAAGGAGCCTTTGGAGTCGATTTTGGTGAGTACCCACTTTGGGTCTCCAATTTGTTGTCTGTGGATTGCACCCCCAGTTTTCGTCTGGTGGGGTAGTGTCTGTTTCTCTGCTTGTATTTATGTTTCAAAAAAAAATATATGGAATACTCTGCACCTCAAACATAGATTATTATAACTTCATATTCTACATTTTAAATAATATTATATGATTCTACATATTATAATAACACACAAACTATTATAACCCATGTTATTATATAACTCACCCATCGTTCAAAAATTTTCATTTTAACCGTGTTTCAACTCGAGACAATCTTAATAATTTTTTCTATTAAATTTATATATTTGAATATGTTTATATTTTTTTCAATGTATATGTTGAAATATATTCAGAGGTTGCACGGTTATAATCTATGAGATTATATTTTAAAATCAAGTATTTTGAATACCTTGTATCAAACACAAATCTAAAATTAGGGTTAAACACCTCGTAGGGGGTTGTTTGTAGCGTTGAGTGAGTTATAATAACATAAGATTATAATACTCTGTGGGTTATTATAATTTGTGGAATCATATAATATTATTTAAAATGTAGAGTAGTATAGTATGAGGTTATAATAGTCTGTGTTTGAGATGCATATTATTCAACATGTTATAATAATGTTGTGCCCCAAACATGCCCTTAAAATTTTAAAAATATTGGAAATGAAATAATTTCAAAATACGATGAAGAGAAATTTCTAGTACTACTAGACTGACATCATAGTTCCAAAGACATGAGGTAAATTTGTCACATAGAGACCTTAATCAATTGTTCATTTCAGAATTAAAATATGAGGAACAGACAATAAGGTAATGACCAAGTAGTATTGGATTGAATTCTGTGAAGGTTGGTACATATATGTGTTAATAACTTAATATACCATTTCTTGTATGTTTACTTTTAGGTTTACGGTGGTTAATTTACAAGTTTAATCTCTAAATTTTAAAATTTGTGTCTATTTGGTTCTTAAATTTTAAAAATTGTCTAATAAGTTCCTGAACTTTTGATTTTGTGTCTAATATATTTTTGAATTTTAAAAAAATGTTTAAGGTTTTTAAATTTTCAATTTAAAAAATGTTTAAGGTCGTTAAAATTCAATAACCTATTAAAAATAAAATTGAAAGTTAAAAACCTATTCGACACTTATTAAAGTTTAGGGATACATATAAACTTAAGAGTTCAATGACCAAACCTGTAATTTAACCTATTTTAGTTCATATATTTTTAAATTTATTTTATTTTTGTTCCTAAACATCTAAAAAGTCAATTTCCAGTTCTCAAACTTTCAAATTTGTTCCATTATGATCTTTAAATGTTTAAAATGTCTATTTAGTCCTTAAACTTTTAAAAAATAACGATTTGGATCCTTATCTTTAATATGAGCATAATTTTCGGCCAAATAAATTAGAGATGTGTTAGGATGCAAACAAAAGTCTCACATTGGCTAGGGGATAGATTGATCATGGGTTTTATAAGTGAGAACAATTATCTCCATTGGTATGAGACCTTTTGGAGAAACCAAAAGCAAAGCTAACAAGATGAACATCGGCCATGTTGAGGAACCCATATTGGAAAGGTAGAGATAAACCTCACAACTTATAAGATATATGGGTTACTACTCTCATTGACAATGAACCCAAACGGGTATTCGATCCAAAAAAATTGAAATTAACTTAGGCTTTAAATAGCCAATTTCATGCTTCAACAAATCCTAATAGTGAGTGTTAGGGATGAAACTCGAATTTGATGTTACATCATCACTCTAAACAAAAAGGCTATTATTATAAACATTATAATGTAAATGTTCATTTCCCACATGCCCTTTAACACCGATGTCATGTGGCAAATTATCCTTAGTCATAGTGTCCTCCATGTGTCCATTTCTTACCAATGCTTAGTGTCCAAATGTACCAACTCACTCCTTGCCAAATTGCCTATAAATAGTGAGGTTTTGTGGAAGAATAAAATTCACAATTGGTGAAATTCTCTCTCACTTTCTCTTTTTATTTCTTATTTAATTTTTCATAATTCTACACTTTCCCATATATTATATTATATTCTATTTCCAAATAATACATAATATTATACATATTCATATTCATATTAAATTTCAATTTATTTTATTATTATTATTATTATTATAAATATATTATTATACTATTTAAATATTGGTAAAATCATACCAGGTTTCCATCTTATTTTCACAACACGTTATCAGCACGAAGCTCTGCCGGTTTTTCCACTGAAGGTAGGTCCTCCGGGTAAGCCAATTTTTTTAATAATAAAATGTTATTTTGCATGTTTAATTAATTTCCTAATATAAATGCAATTTCTTTCTATATAGTATTACTATGACAAATCTTGCAAAATTAGAATTTGCGCCTTGATATTAATGGATAATAACTACTTGTCATGGGTTCTTGATGTCGAGATCCATTTAGATTCCATGAATCTTGGAGAAACTATTAAAGAATGAAATGATGCATCAAATTAAGAAAAAGCGAAAGTCATGATCTTCCTTCGCCATCATCTTCACGAGCGATTGAAAATGGAGTATCTTACAATAAAAGATCCCTACATTCTATGACAAGCCTTGAAAGAAAGGTATGATCATCAAAAAACAGTTATTCTTCCAAAAGCTCGTTATGATTGGATGCACCTGAGGTTTCAGGACTTCAAATTAGTAAGTGAATATAATTCCGCACTATTCAGAATTAGTTCAAAATTAAAATTATGCGGAGAAAGAATTACTGATGTTGATATGTTAGAGAAGACATTCTCCACTTTTCATGTCTCGAACATGCTCCTGCAGCAGCAATATCGAGAGAAAGACTTTAAAAAATATTCATAACTAATTTCGTGTCTTCTCGTGGCTGAACAAAATAACGAGTTATTAATGAAAAATCATGAATCTCGACCAACTGGAGCAACACCATTTCCTGAAGTGAATGCTGTGAATTTCAATAATCGTGGTCGAGGTCGGGACCGCGGTAAAGGAAGAAATACTTATTTTCGTGGTGGGCATTATAATTTTAAAAAACTCACACGAACTGATGATCATAAAGGCAATACTCCACAAGATAGGAATTCAAAAGGTGATGAACATAAATGTTTTCGGTGTGGAATGATCAGCACCGTCACGCACTGCAGTGACGTCAAAATACCTTATTGATCTCTATCAAACTTCCTTGAAGGAAAAAGGAAAAGGGAAGAATGTGGAGGTGAATCTTGTCATTCAAGAAGATGATGTGTTTGACCCTTCTAATATGGTGCATCTTGATGTGGCTGATTATTTTGAATCTCCTGGAAAGAAAATTGATGCAATAAAACAAGTAGATGATGTTTTGTATGAAGATATATAATTAAGTATTGCTTGTATTATTGTATGTTTTTGTTTTTTTTTGTATATATATTTAGGACTTTTTGTAATCGTTTTTCCTTTCTTATCAATGAAGAAATATGGACAATTTTCATATGTTGAATGACTAAAAATGAGCAACGAAGATCTATGTCTGGCAGACTGCGCAACTACGCACACAATACTTATAAACAAAAAATATTTTTTTAAATTGACAATGTTAGAAACAAAAATCAATAGTATATCAGGTTCTGCAGACCTGATTGAATGTTTTGGAAAAACAAGTTTTATCTTGCCTAGAGAAACAAAATTTTCAATTAATAATACTTTGTTCTCTAGCAAATCAAAAAGAAATCTATTGAGTTTCAAAGATATACGTAATAATGGTTATCATGTTAAAACTGATCGTAAAAATAATATACAGTATCTCTATATCACATCTATTGTTTCACATGAAAAACGTATATTGGAAACACAACCAACTTTTTCTTCTGGATTATATTATACTCATATACGAGTAATCGAAAGTTATGCAACAATTAACCAGAAGTTCATGAATCCAGAAATATTCAGTGTTTGGCATGATCGACTGGGTCATCTAAGATCGATAATGATGAGGAAAATTATTGAGAATTCACATGAACATCCTTTAAAGAACCATAAAATTTTTCAATCCAATGAGTTGTCATGTAATGCTTGCTCTCTAGGAAAATTAATTATTAAACCATCACCAGCTAAAGTGGGCATTGAATCGCCTGCATTTTTAGAGCGAATTCAATGTGATATTTGTGGACCTATTAACCCACCAAGTGGTCCATTTAGATATTTTATGGTATTAATTGACGCATCCAGCGGATGGTCACATGTATGCTTATTATCAAGTCGAAATCTTTCATTTGCAATATTACTTGCTCAAATAATTAAGTTAAGAGCACAATTTTCTGATTATACAATTAAGACGATTCGATTTGATAATGCTGGTGAATTTACATCCCAAACTTTTAATAATTATTGTATGTCAATTGGGATAAGTGTTGAACATCTTGTAGCTCATGTTCATACATAAAATGGTATAACAGAATCATTTATAAAACGTCTGCAATTAATTGCAAGACCATTGCTTATGAGAGCTAAACTCCCTACATCGGTCTGGGGTCATGTTATTTTACACGCTGCATCATTATTATGTATTAGGCCAGTAACCTATAATAAATATTCCCCCATGGAATTAGCTTATGGCCAGCAGCCAAATGTATCCCATCTGAGAATTTTTGGATGTGCAGTATATGTTCAAATTGCTTCACCACAACGTACTATGGATCCTCAAAGGAGGTTAGGAATATATGTTGGATATGATTCTCCATCAATTATTAAATATCTTGAACCCCTGACGGGTGATGTATTTACTGCACGATTTGCTGATTGTCATTTTATGAAACAAATTTTTCAACATTAGGGGGAGGAATTAAGAAGTTGAAAAAAAAATTACGTGGAATGCATTATTATTATCTCATTTAGATCCTCGTAGAGATCAATGTGAACTTGAAGTTCAAAAGATAATTCATTTGCAAAATATAGCAAATCAATTACCAGATGCATTCACATATGCTAAAAGAGTGACTAAATCATATATACCAGCAACAAATGCTCCATCAAAAATTGATATTCCACAAGAACAAGTTGTCAATAATGAGTCTGGAGCACGCTAGAAGCGTGGTAGACCAATAGGTTCCAAAGATAAAAATCTTCGAAAAAGAAAAGTAGTCGAGAATCAAAATGATTCAATAAAAGGTATGGATGTTCCAAAAGAAATCCATAATACAACTACTCAAAAGAGTATTGATGAAAATCAAACGCTTGAGGATAATAATGAAATTTCTATAAACTATGTTACAACAAGAAATAGATGAAACTGAAATGATATCATTGTTGACAACATTTTTGCTTATAATGTTGCTCACAATATTATTTATGAAAGTGACAATTTTGATCCAAAATCTATCGAAGAATGTCAATGAAGAAAGGATTGGCTGGAGTGGAAAGAAGCAATCCAAGCAGAGTTGAGCTCACTTTCAAAACGTGAGGTTTTTTGACCAGTAGTCCTAACACCAGAATGTGTCAAACCTGTGGGATACAAATGAGTATTTGTAAGGAAAAGAAATGAAAATAATGAAGTCACAAGATATAAAGCGAGACTTGTTGCACAAGAATTCTCGCAGAGGCCTGGTATTGATAATGAAGAGACATATTCTCCTGTGGTGGATGCAATAACGTTAAGATATTTGATTGGTCTGACCGTATATGAAAAACTTGATATGCATCTAATAGATGCAGTCACGACGTATTTATATGGATCTCTGGATAATGACATTTATATGAAAATCCCCGAAGGATTTAAAATTTCAGAAATATATGAATCAAGTTCTCGGGAATTGTATTCAATAAAGTTACAGAGATCATTATATGGATTAAAACAATCAGGACGAATGTGGTATAATCGCCTGATTGAATATCTGTTGAAAGAAGGATATCAAAATAATCCAATACGTCAGTGTATTTTTATAAAGAAATCTCAGTCAGGATTTGCTATTATAACTGTATATGTTGATGACTTAAATATAATTGGAACTCCTGGAGAGTTATCCAATGCAATAGAATATCTTAAGAGAGAATTTGAGATGAAAGATCTTGGAAAAACAACATTTTATCTTGGTTTGCAAATTGAACATTTAGCATATGAGATATTTGTTCATTAATCAACTTATACATAGAAAATCTTAAAATATTCTATATGGATAAAACACATCCATTGAACATTCCAATGGAGGTTCGTTCACTGGATGTAAAGAAATATATATTTCGACCTCGAGATGACAATGAAGAACTACTTGGTCCTGAAGTACCATATCTTAGTGCAATTGGTGCACTTATGTATCTGACTAATAACACAAGACCATATATTGCATTTTCAGTAAATTTATTAGCTAGATATAGTTCATGTCCTACAAAAAGACATTGGAACGGAGTTAAACATGTACTCTGGTATCTTCGAGGGACGATTGATATGGGTTATTTTATTCTAACAAATCCAGTTTTGATATAGTTGGTTATGCAGATTCTAGTTATCTATCTGATCCACACAAATCTAGATCTCAAACATGTTATCTATTTACATGTGGAGGAACTGCTATATCATGACGATCAGTAAAACAGACCATCACGACCACTTCTTCGAATCATGCTGAAATCCTCGCAATTCACGAGGCAAGTCGAGAATGTGTATGGCTAAGATCAATGACACAACACATTTGTGAGACATGTGGCTTGTCTTTGAGCAAACCCCTTCCAACAATATTATACGAAGACAACACAACATGTATAACTCAAGTCAAAAGATGATATATTAAAGGAGATAGAACGAAACATATCTCTCCAAAGCTTTTCTACACTCATGACCTTGAAGAAAATGGCGACATCTCAGTACAACATATTTGTTCGAAGGATAACTTGACAGACATATTTACAAATACATTACCAACTACAACATTTGAGAAATTGGTTCACAATATTGGGATGCGAAGACTTAGAGATCTCAAGTGATGTCGTCATGAGGGGGAGTAAATGTATTATATAAAATATGTACTATTTTTCCTTCACTAGGGTTTTTATCCCATAGGGTTTTTCCCTAGTAAGGTTTTAACGAGACATACTTTATATAAATTAGCATTTAAGGGGGAGTATTATAAACATTATGATGTAAATGTCCATTTCCACATGCCCACACCCATGCCATGTGGCAAATTATCGTTAGCCATAGTGTCCTCCATGTGTCCATTTCTTACCAATGCTTAGTGTCCAAATGTACCAACTCATCATTTGCCAAATTGCCTATAAATAGTGACTTTTGGTGGAAGAATAAAATGCACAATTGGTGAAATTCTCTCCCACTTTCTCTTTTTATTTCTTATTTAATTTTCCATAATTCTCCACTAACGCATATATTATATTACATTCTATTTCCAAATAATACATAATATTATATACATATTCATATTCATATTAAATTTCAATTTCTTTTATTATTATTATTATTATTATTATTATTATTATTATAAATATATTATTATACTATTTAAATATTGGTAAAATTATACCCGGTTTCCATCTTATTTTCACAACAGCTATAAGATTTTTGTATTTATTGTTACTTAAGTCTTCTAGGCATGAAAGGTTCAAGTTTATAGTAGCAAATTTGAGAGAAGACCCCACAAATTATGGATTGAATTATGTTCTCCAAAATTGCCTTTGACTTTGGGCTAAGGTTGTTGGTCTCAAAGTTTTTGAATGAGGTTGTCTATTGTCTTAATATTGCCTTGGTTCAATTGAAGAACTTTGATGAATTTGATTGTGATGGTGAAAGGAGAACAAACTATAATGATGGTGAGGATGTTGCAAATCTTCCATATAGTGGTGGGTACCATGATTCCATTTTGGAGGTTGGTTTAAAAGAAAATAGTGGATAGTCTTGTCAAATGCTTCAAGAGACTCACACATTACTTGAGACGACCTTTAGTTTAATAATCAAGTGAGTGACAATAGATGGAATAAAATGAATGACAAAAGATAGAGGTATGATAAGAGCTTATTATATTCGAGTATTCTACTCATTGTTTCTTTATTTTGGTTAATTTCTTTATTTATTGAAAAAAAAACTAGTTCAAATCTCTTATTTATCTGTGGGAAGCAAAGTTTTAAATTTGTGGAAAGAGAAGTTTTAAACATGGTTGTCGAGGTCTCGGTATGGGGAAAATATATTGGAAATGTTGAAATAATAAACAAGCATTTCACTTTTTTTAAATTAGTTAAAAAGAACCTCATTTGACTTTTTATTAATTTATTTTTTTTTATAAATCTAACAACATTTAGGCTAGAAGAATCAAACTTCTCACTTATTGGCCAAGGAGGGTACATGTTAATTAAGTTGAGATATGCTAACTTCGATCCCTCATTTAACATTTAGTTACTTTTTCTTTTTAATATTTCATCCATATTTTGACAATACGGTAGAAATATCAACGAATCATTTGTGTTTTTACTCTCAAACTAACAAACATATGAAAATGTTGAATCAATGCACTAAAATTATTCTTTTAATGCGATTCACGCCATTTGATCATTTTAATTTCTAACCCTCAAAGTTTTTTTTTGTTTTAGTTCAACAACATGAAAGTGAGAATTAAAACATTTGACTTTTAAAACAAATGCACACACTTTAACCAATTGAGCTATGCTTAAATTATTTTTGAAGTAAGACTTTCCTTCATTAAGCTTTTTATGCCACTTGCTATAATAGTAATAAACTCAAATAACTTCTAATTGTCATGCCTAATTTTGATTATATTTTATTTTTAATTTGATGCGTGAAAGTGAATATTTAAATCTCTAATTTTCTTTAGGTTGGCTATTTGCTACGCGGAAAGATTAAAAATTTTAAATAAAAAATTATATTAATTTTAGTTGAAAATACATGCTAATTCCCACCACTCACATATGCATATATATTTTTTAAGTTAGTTTTAAAATAATACAAACTAAATTTAAAAAGAAGCCATAAACATTACAAAGGAATCTTTATAGGTAATTAACTTTTCAATCCAAAGGAATAAGCACCATCGGGTTAGCGGGCATTGGACAAAATTTTCTTTGTGGTGTTCACCACCGCCGTCGCTGCCGCCGCCATCACGACCACCGGTCGGAGTTCCACCATTTGGCAGTCTACTTCATCCCCTTTGTTGTAGCTCAGACCCTTTTTCACTTCTCCCTTTCTGCACACACTTTCACTTTCTATTCTCTTTCAGCTTTTTGTTCCTCTCCGTTCTTGGGTTTTATTCGTTAATGGCGGCTGCGGCTTCTCGAAAACTAATAAGAGATGCTATATGTAAAGGGGCGGTTTCACGTTCCTTCCGAGGCGCGAGGCACTGCTCTTCTGCTCCCGAGACCGTTCATAAGATCCCTCACACTTCTAAGAAGGTGCAGACTCCATTTCTGTTTGTTGTTTTTTTTGATGCATAGAATGAAGAAAGATAATCGATGAATAATGGGGTTTTCTCTTTTTGTTTCTTTTGGGTATGTGCATGTGATTTTTTTTATTTTTTTTTCCAATATGAGGGTTGGCGATTGCTTTTGGATTAACCGGCGTTTGAATTCTTTATGGGTACTGTGCTTCAATGTGTAGTTTAGAAACAAGATTACTGAGTGAGAAGGTTTCCATTGTACTCTCGAGAATTTTGAGGCTAGAAGCAAAAGCTTTGTAGCTGGGATCATGATTGAATGACTTTTGTTTTGTTTCTGGGATTCTTTCTCATAGGGTTGATGCTTAAGGTTGATTGTTTTGTTCTTGCGCTCATGTCCACTGAGCAGCTTAAAGGCTAAAGCTCGTGTGCCCTGCATGCCCGGTTTTTGGTCTTAATTAATGTACACTTCGAGTGACTTGAACGAGCATGCATATTTTTGTGCATGCCCCGTAGGGATGGATACAAAAGCTTATTATGATGACTTGGGAGGACAGGGAGTTCTTGCTTGTAATTGAGTTTCCATAATTAACATGTGGTTTGCTGTTCTCTAATCTTGCCGTATCTGTTGTGGCCATCCATTCTCATGGACGTTGCTCTTCCACAGTCTACATTGCGTCTCCAACCGAATCCCATCTCCCTATCTCTTTGGTCTACTTTGATATCTGTGTCCTGGGAGAGATTTGGAGTTGTCTAGATTTAGTCATGGGAATTATAGAGAGGGATCTTTGTTTACGAGGATCAAGATGTTTAATGGATTGATTCCGTAGTTGATAATTGATATTTGATTATAGGAGGCAACTATAATATTGGTCTAATGGCATTCATACCAAACTTGAAGGTCTTTTTGGTCGCTTGATATTGATTTTAACCAATTTCATGACAATAAAGTCTGCATAATTTAATGATTGAGTTTGGACCAATTTTTTCTTCCTTTTGAGATAATTCAAGTGCATACTCCTCCCCCTTTTACTTCCATAATATGTGGCTGGATAGTACGAATTTGACGCTCTTTGTAGACAAGTGGTGGATGGAAGCATTGAGAGAAGGTTGACTAGATTTTCCTTTGTGAACAACTTGAATTTTGAAGAAATTTTGATTACGCAGCGGAATAAGGATCTAATGACACTCTAATTGCATCTAACTTAATAGCAATTAACATGCAAACACACAAAAAACAGTGAATTAAAAAAGGGAAGAGAGTACAACCTTTGTAGCTCAATTTCTTCACAATCTCCTTGTCTAAGCACAAACCGAACACAAACCGGACCACCACTAGAGCTTCCCCGCTATTCTCTGGACTCAGAACCGGGTTGTGGGACCCGGTGGATGAAGGAATGAAAAGGAAGAATGAGAGGTTCAAAGCTTTAAGTGAAGAAAAGGAAAAGAAGTAAGTTTTTTGTGAGACTTCTTTTGAAAAAACTAAAACTTCAGCAAAAGGGGCCCTTTGTTTTGAAATCAATCCTATTTATAAAGCAATTACATGCATCAAATGCATGTCAAAGCTCACCAAAATACAACACCTCACAAAACACTAACTAAAGTGGGCTATGTGTCGCCTTTTGAGAACACTACCATTGGAAGGATGCCATTTTGATCCGAGCTTGATTAGTTGGAAGGATGCCATTTTGATCCGAGCTTGATTAGTTGGAAGGATGCCATTTTGATCCGAGCTTGATTAGTTGGAAGGATCCCAAGTGCACTTTTAGACGGTTAGGGGAAGTGACCTTTTATTGGAAGAAGTTATCTTTTAGGAGCAAATGGGATGGCGATAAAAATACAAATGGGGGTGGTTGGAGCCTTAAAGTAGACGTTGATTACCACCATGAAATGTGCTAAGAGTCATAGACACAAGTTGTAAACTTTAGATGTGCTTGAGAGTTGAGATTAGGAAACTAATAGGTTGACAGACTAGAACTCTTAACAAGGGGCCTTGGCAAGGAATAGACAGATCTTGGATGCCTATTTGCTAATAGTGTCCTGGATGGCATTAGGAAAAGAAAGCTCCATGGGTTTTTGATCCGGGAAGTATTCATCTTTTGTGGTGGGGCTGCATTGGTGCATTCTTGGTAAGAGTGCAACTGAGGACTTGGATCATATTATTTGGAGCTGTTAGTTTGCTCGATCTATCTAAGATTTGTTTTCTTCCGATGGTTCGTATTTGTTTGGCTTGGAACAAATAGTTCGACTTTATGGTGGGGAGGTCCCTTTTCATCTGCCTTGCATGATAAGGGTTGGATTTTGTGGCAAGATGGTTCTTCGTAGCCCTCTGGGGCCTATGGACTGAGAGGAACAATATAATTTTCAGGCATTTAGAAAGATTTTAGGAGTTTTGGTCACTTGTTAGGTAATACTTCTATTTGGGCATCAATTTGCAAGGAAATTATTATTACTCGCGAGGTCCAATTATTTTGAATTGGAACTCCTTTTGTCTATGGTTAGCCGCTTGGCTCCTTTTGATGGTTTGTCTTTTTGTATGTGGTATTGCTTACCCTTTTGTATTTTTGGGCCTTTGGATTGAGAGGAGCCAAGTCTCATCCTTGTTCTGTTGGTGCATTATGGTTGTCTCCATCATAAGATTCTGAGCTTTATGAATGTACACCAACTTCCTTGTAGTGGGAAATGTTATGGCCTGTTTGTGAGTTGAGTTTTAAAATTTTTAAATATAGAAACTGGCAAAAACAAGTTTGGATAACTATATTTTAACAGTTGTTTTTCTTTATTTTGTTTCGTAGTTATGTTGTTTTTCTAGAATAATTGACGTGTTATTTAACAAGCTGGTGAACAATAATATAAGTGGACAGTAACAGAATCTTTGAAAAGGAACTTGATTGGTTTTTAGAACAAATCTATAAATATATTTCTCGAGAAAGGAAGAGTCCTATGGCAGGCTTGCTTTGTTAATTGTTGCTATTTTACGAGGCATTTGGCTTGAGAGGAATAGTAGAATCTTTAGATGGGCTGAGAGGTTTGATGAGGAGCTTTGGGAGGCGATTAGGTTTAACTCGTCTTTGTGGGCCCAATTCTTTTTGATGGGACCTGTTATTGTAATTATTTTTGTGTGTTTTTGTTGGCGGACTTTTTTTTGTATGCCACTGTATCTTCTTTCATTTCTAATGAAAGCTTGGTTTCTTATTAAAAAAAATCTATAAACATATTTCGCAAAATGTGACTGTCCTTTGTTTTTTATTACCCACAATTGGTGATCATCTTTAATTTTGTTGTCCTCGTGTTGGTTGGGTCATGTTTTTTGTGCTTGTTTCTTTTACTTTCATTGTTATGAATGAAAGTTGGTTTTTAATTCCAAAAATATATTTCAAAACATGTTCGTAGAAGAATTTTTCTTAGAACCCCTTAGGGCCTGTTTGGTAGGCAATCCAGATTCAGTTTTATGTTTTCGGATTCACTCAATTCAGTGAATACATGTTTGGTAGACGTGTTTTTGAAAACTGTTTTCGGATCCTGTGATCAAAATAGTAGAAATTCTGAAAACAACATTTTTATGTTTTCATTGTATCCAGATTCTGAATTTGAAATTTTAAAATGCAAAATCGTATTAAACAAAGATAAAATCTTAATAAATATAGTACTTCATGTTTATAAACTTAATTTAATTTTAATAAATTAAAATATGTATAATATAATATTATAAAATATAGAATATTATATTATAAAATAATAATTATATAAAATTTATTAAAAAAAAACATGTTCATAAATTAATTGTAATGTCTTATATTCAACCTAATAATTAGCTTTGCAACTACAACTAGTTTTATGATCTATAAATATATTATAAAACACACTTTAAATTACTTTTTAAAATGGAACTAAATTTCTAAATCTGCTACCAAACACATATCTGAAAACATGAAATACAATTCTGTTTTCATTGAATCCCTTGTTTTCAAATTTCTGTTTTCGGATTGCCTACCAAACAGACCCTTATTTTCTTGGATTATTCAAGATGACTATTTGGTTGCTTGAACAAGAGATTGTATTGTGATCATTTGTCAAAATTTGGGTCTTTTGTGTCTCCTAGATAATTTGATATATCTCTTATGAAAATCATGTAAGGAACCGGAGTATTTCTTTGGTCAATTTATTTTCCAATGCACAGGTTTTCTGTTTCTCTAGCTTTGTTGGGATACATTATTTTTTGATTAAACCAAGGAGTTGTATAATATAAATTCCATCCCCCTCCAATGGTCTCTTTCTCTCTCTCTGCTTGGTACTTGTGGCTCTACTTGTTCCGCACCTGTTTGCTAATCACAATTGGGTCCTTCTCTTATCTAACTAATGAATTTGAAGTGTCCCTTCACTATCTATCTGCGTATAAGTTTACCTATTTAGGAGTCCATTGGTCCTTGTATCACTCTCTCTTTCTGTTACAAATGATTTCATTATAAAAGAGAATGAACGAATGATAATGGTAGTAGTGCCTATTTTGATGACATAACTATTTTAACTATTATTTACTTCTAAATATTGTTTTTCTTTATATATTTGCTGGTACTATATGACATTGCCAAATTTTCTAAAGATTATTTACTCCTGAAGTGTAGCCTGACTATATGCAGTTATCTTCATTTGTAGGGGAGATTATTAACCGGAGCCACCATAGGCCTAGTGATAGCTGGAGGAGCTTATGTGAGTACTGTGGATGAAGCAACTTTCTGGTACCACATTTAGATCTTTGTGTGATGCATGCCTACTTATTGGAATTGCATTCCATTCATCATGGTGACACATTTAGATCTTTTTGTGACGTATGTCTCTTAAGCATACATTTATAAGAGATTTCTGTTAGACCTCCGATTTTACATACTTATAATAGAAGGGGCAAAAAGGGTACTATGTAAAGACCAAATTGAAATGAGAGGAAGGGACCACGTGGGAGTGAGTGCTTGTATGCACGGGTAAGGTTTGGGTTTTATAGGGTCGTGTTGGCTGTGAGGAGGCGCTTTTTGGCTAGGCGAAGTGTAGCAGACTTGGGAGAGGACCACTTCTCTCGAATAGTTTGGGTGATTGTTGGTTCTTGATTATCTTGTTGTTTTACCCTTCTTGAGGGATTTGCTTATTATTCCAAGAATTACGGACACTCACTGCCTATTGAAGATAACCAATAGAACAAAGTGTCCATTATCATATTGCTCTTGTATTTGGATTGCTCTTGTTTCTTATTCTTGTAACAGGAGTGGATACCTTACAAACTGGTATCGAGCACGTAGAATCTGGGGAGAACACGCAAAAATGGCGCAACAACAGATGGAAGAGAGGATGAGCACCAATGAGAGAGATGATGAGAAGTGAAAGAGGTGCTCCAAACCTTGGGAAAGAAGATGGAAATGATGATGGCCAACGAGATGCGAGAGAACCAAAAGACACTAATGACGATGATTGTGGAAAGCAACTCGGGAAGAGGATACTCGATTTCGGCCATTAACACCCCTGCTCCTCCGAAGTATGTCGAAGGAGAGAGTTCGACGGTGAAAAAGAGGGATGAGATAGAAGTAGGCCAAAACCACGAGGATAGGAGAGTGGAATCGAAGGGCGAACGGAAACAATTCAAGAAACTCGAGATGCCTTCATTCTCAGGTGAGAACCCAGATTCCTGGTTATTTAGAGCTGAAACTTATTTCGAGATGCACCAACTGAATGATCTAGAGAAGATTAACGTATCGATCATCAGCTTTGAACCCGACGTAGTAGAATGGTATCGCTATACCGATAGCAGGAAGAGGATAGAATCCTGGGCAGACCTGAAAAGTAGAGTGTTCGAGAGATATCGCCCTTCACAAGAGGGTAGTCTCTGCGCTCGATTCTTGGCCGTGAAGCAAGAGGGAACAGTGGCCGAGTTCCGGAAGAAGTTCGAAATCTTCGCCGCTCCATTGATGGCAGGGTTGACGGAGGATGTCCTGGAGAACACATTTTTGAACGGGCTAAGCCCAACAATTAGGGCAGAGGTGATAAGTAGATGTCCTACTGGGCTCGAGGAAATCATAAAACAGGCCCAACTGGTGGAAGACAGGGACATAGCAAACAGGGTAGCGACCGAGGGATGGAGTCATGGGCCGTCATCGATAAACACGAGAAAGGCCCAAGGGACTGTGGAAAAGAACACTAACCCTAAACGCACGTTTGAAAATATTCGAGCTGTCACCATACCCGATAAAGGAGCGGGAAATCGAAGGGAACTCCCACCCAAACGATTATCCGACGCCGAGTTTCAGGCAAAGAAGGAAAAGGGCTTATGTTTCCGATGCGATGAAAAGTACACCCGCGGTCATCAGTGTAAGAATAGAGAGACTCGAGAACTCAGAGTTCTTCTAGTGGGGGAATTCGGAGAAATAGAGCTACGACAAGTTGAAGTCGAGATAGATGGCCAGGAAGAAGGATTAGTGGAGCAGACGGTGGAAGTGGGGGACGCTGTAGAACTTGACTTGAAATCGGTGATTGGGTTCTCGACTCCGGGGACCATGAAAATTCGAGGCAGACTAGAGGATAAAGAGGTGATAGTACTGATCGACTGTGGGGCAACCCACAACTTCATATCACAAAAACTAGTGGATGAACTGAAACTCAGACAAACGGAGACGACCAATTATGGAGTAGTAATGGGAAATGGTGTAGCTGTCAAAGGAAAAGGGGTGTGCAAGGATATCGCGATACACCTACCGGAATTATCGATCGTGGACGATTTCCTTCCACTAGACCTGGGGGGAGTGGATATTATCCTAGGAATGCAATGGCTGCGAACGATGGGGTTGATGGGAGTTAACTGGACTGAACTATCGATGACCTTCAAGTAAAGGGAACCAAAGTAACTATCAAAGCGACCCTCCTTGACTAGAGCAGGTCTCTCTAAAAATGTTAGCCAAGACCTGGCACTGCGAAGACCAAGGATTTCTAATTGAATTACAAGAACTGAGACTCGATGAACAGAGTGAGGAAACAGAGAGTGAAGAAGAGGCAATAGCCGAGGGAACACCAAAGGGAGTAAGCGACCTCCTAGCAGAGTACAGAGAATTATTTACGTGGAATGGGGGACTGCCACCACAGAGGAAAGTTGATCATCGAATTGAACTGATTGAGGGAACATCGCCAATCAATGTAAGACCATACCGTTATGCCCACGCATGTAAAAATGCGAAATTGAAAGACTAATCAAAGAGATGCTAGCTTCGGGGATCATACAGCCGAGTAGTAGTCCATTCTCAAGTCCTGTTCTGCTAGTCAAGAAGAAAGATGGCGGATGGCGCTTTTGCGTGGATTACAGGGCACTCAACCAACGGACGGTACCGAACAAATTTCCCATGCCGGTGATCGATGAACTCCTAGATGAATTACACGGCTCTCAGGTTTATTCGAAATTAGACCTCAAATCTGGATATCATCAAATCCGTATGAACAGTTCTGACATACCCAAGACAGCGTTCCGGACACATGAGGGTCATTATGAGTTTCTTGTTATGCCATTTGGGCTAACTAACGCACCAGCCACATTTCAGTCACTGATGAATGAAATCTTCAGACCCTTCTTAAGGCGATTTCTGCTAGTTTTCTTCGACGACATACTAATATACAGTCCGGATTATGACACTCATCTGCAGCATCTCGGAGTAATTTTTAATGTGTTGAAGGAGAACCACCACTGTGTGTGAATCGGAGTAAGTGTGTTTTTGCCACAGATCGCATAGAGTATTTGGGGCACTGGGTGTCCGCCAAAGGAGTGGAAGCTGATCCAGAGAAGGTCCGAGCCATGGTCCAATGGCCCATTCCTAAGAACGTGAGAGAACTGAGAGGCTTTTTGGGCCTGACGGGATACTACAGGAGGTTCGTGGCAAGTTATGGCCTGATAGCACAACCTCTGACTCAATTGTTGAAGAAGGATGCGTTCAGCTGGAATGAAGAAGCAACCAAAGCGTTTGAACTCCTCAAACAAGCAATGGTGACCTTACCAGTCTTGGTGTTGCCAGATTTCTCCCTGCCGCTCGTGATCGAAACCGATGCCTCGAACAGGGTGGGTGCAATCTATCGCAGAAGAACAAACCCGATGGCCTATTTCGATCCAGCCTTATCTAATCGATCTCGATGAAATCTACCTACGAACGTGAGCTAATGGCGATTGTTTTAGCGATCCAAAAATGGAGACATTACTTATCGGACAAAAATTATCATATAATGCACCAACGGCACTTAGACATTTATTGGAGCAAACAGAGGTCCAACCAGAGTACCAAAGGTGGCTCACCAAACTCCTCGGGTATGATTTTGAAATTAGATATCACCCAGACTCTTGAATAAAGCGTGATGCACTCGCCTCGTAGGCGCGGAAGTATCACTAGCTCCCCTGTCGCACCCTTCCGATCATTGATATCACCCAAATTCAAACCGAGATAGAGCAAGACGAGGAGTTACGGAAGATTATCAGAGACATTCAGGCAGACCCCCTATCACATCCGAAATTTTCAAACCAACAGGGACACTTGAAGTACAAAGATAGGATGGTGATTTCGCGAAAATCCAGGTTGATACCGACCATCCTACACACGTTTCACGACTCAGTGTTGGGGGGACACTCCGGCTTCCTGCGCACCTACAAGCGGCTAACGGGTGAGCTCTATTGGCCTGGAATGAAAAACGAAATCCAGAAGTATGTGGAGAGGTGTGCCATTTGCCAAAAGAATAAGAGTAACTCTATTTCTCCAGCCGGCCTCCTCCAACCCCTCCCACGCCCGGAGCGAATATGGGAAGATATCACCATGGATTTCATAGAAGGGCTGCCCAAATCACAGGGATATGCTGTCATATTGGTGGTCGTCGACCGGCTAAGTAAGTATGCTCATTTTATTCGGCTAAAACATCCCTTCTCCGCCAAAGAAGTGGCTGACATATTTGTTCAAGAGATTGTGAGACTGCATGGGTTTCCCCGTTCGATAGTGTCGGATCGAGATAAAATATTTATGAGTCGATTCTGGAATGAGTTGTTTCGTATTCAGGGCACAAGACTGCGAAAAAGCACGGCGTTCCACCCCCAAACGGATGGACAGACCGAGAGAGTGAACCGTTGTGTGGAAAACTACCTACGTTGTTTCTGTAGTGAACGGCCATCCAAGTGGGAGAAATGGTTAGCATGGGCCGAATACTGGTACAATACTACATTTCATGTATCCATCAACTCTACACCATTCAACATTGTCTATGGCAGACACCCTCCACCCTTATTAGCTTATGGGGACAACAAGACAGCAAACAACACTTTAGAACAACAGTTGATTGAGAGAGATATCGCTTTGATGGCTCTCAAAGAACACCTAAGAGTTGCCCAGGATAGAATGAAGAAACAAGCCGATAAAAAAAGGAGAGAGGTAAATTTCCAAGTGGGAGACCTAGTATATCTGAAATTGAGGCCATATCGCCAACTATCGATAGCCAAGCGTCGTTGTGAAAAGCTAGCTCCTAAGTTTTTTGGTCCTTACACAATCATTGAGAAGATTGGGCAGGTGGCATATAAACTGAACCTTCCCCCCGAGGCATCCATCCATGATGTCTTCCATGTCTCCCAACTCAAAAAGGCTGTGGGCACACATGTGGCATTGCAGGACAAACCTCCTAAACTTACTGATAACTATGAATGGGAAGCCACCCCGAGGGAAGTATTGGGCATACGGTACAACTCAGATAAAAGTGCGGAAAAAGAATGGTGATACGAGTGGGAAGGTCACGACCCGTGTGATGCTTCCCGGAGTTAGCCGAGTTTATCAGAAATCAATTTCCACACTTCCACCTTGAGGACAAGGTGTCTTTCAACCCGGGGAGTATTGTTAGACCTCCGATTTTACATACTTATAATAGAAGGGGCAAAAAGGGTACTATGTAAAGACCAGCTGAGCTGGAGGGAAGGGACCACGTGGGAGTGAGTGCTTGTACGGGGTAAGGCTGGGTTTTATAGGGCTGTGTTGGCTGGTGAGAGAGAGGCAGTTTTGGCTAGGCAGTAGTAGCAGACTTGGGAGAGGACCAGCTCTCTCGAATAGCTGGGTGATTGTTGGTTCTTGATTATCTTGTTGTTTTACCCTTCTTGAGGGATTTGCTTATTATTCCAAGAATTACAGACCACTGTCTATTGAAGATAACCAATAGAACAGTGTCCATTATCATATTGCTCTTGTATTTGGATTGCTCTTGTTTCTTATTCTTGTAACAGGGAGTGGATACCTTACAATTTCACCCCTTAAAAGCTTTTGAAATTGCATGCCATTCATTATGAAAATTAACCCTTGTGATAACTATGGTACAGTATCATTTTATTTCAGTAAAACCCACCTATTTCTTAGACTCTTAGTCCAAAGATTTTTCTTTTGTTGCACCCTTTTATTATCTGCATTTTTTAATTGTGGCCCCCTTACGATCTTTATCCACTTGAGCAAAAGATTTTACCTCCTTTCTGGATGTTCTATGGCTTTCAAGTTCTCTACTTCTTTCCTACCAAGCTTTGATATTTCATCTTTAAATTTCTTGGTTAAATTATAAAAAATACCCTTGAACTATGGAGTTGGTTTCAATTATACCCCTGAACTTTGAAAAGTTTCATTTTAACCCTTTAACTTTGAAGTTTGTTTCAAAATAACCCTTGAAGACTTTTTTTTGGGCTAAATTCATGTACGGAAAATGTTGGGTTTACATTTGTATTGTTGCTTATGTGATCATATTTGAACATATACATTGGAAAAAAAATCAAAGCATATTCAAATACGTCATTCTTTGTCCATAAATTTAACCAAAAAAACCTTTCGAGTCTTGTTTTGAAACAAACTTCAAAGTTCAAGGGTTAAAATGAAACTTTTCAAAGTTCAGGGGTATAATTGAAACTAACCCCATAGTTCAGGAGTATTCTTGATAATTTAACCAAATTTGTTTTGATTATCTTTTTTTTTGTTCAAGAAACAATTTCATTGATATATCATATATGAAATAAGGGAGTAAAACTCCAATCACTAAAGGTGAATTACATGAAGACTTTCCAATTAGAGAATAAAAAAGATAAACTATAAAGCGAGAAAGGATACTCAGTTTTACACCAGAGGAAAGCAGTAAGAATAATCAATTCAAAAAACTTATCAAAAGTAGATCAAACTCCCCTGAAAATCCGACCATTTTGTTCAATCCACAAAGTCCAAAAGAAAGCACGAGTAAAGGCAAGCCAAAGTCTTTGTTTAAGACCATGAAACAGATGTCCCACAAGAACTAAAGATAATAGCTCCAGAGTCGAGGTTGGAAACGGCTGACACCAACCAAAGGCTTCAAGCATATAAGACCAGAAACGCGAAGCAAAGGAACAATGCATTAAGAGATGACCAACACTTTCCGCATCAGAGCAACACATAACACACCATGATGGTGAAAGAGACATATGAGGCAATCTTCGTTGCAGTCTGTCCGCTGTATTTATTGCTCCCAAACTTAGCTCCCATAGGAATACTTTGACCTTTTTTGGATACCTATCCTTCCAAATGACAGTATACAAGTCTTTTAACTGGGGATCAGACTCACCAACCAGAAAATCCATAAGCGAACTAACCGAAAAGGAACTAGAGAGATCAAGGGACCAAGAACAAGAATCAGGGATATTTCGAAGTCTAACTAGAGACAAGAGTTGGGATAAAGTAGCCCATTCCTCTATTTTTAGTTCATTTAAATTACGACGAGGTAGCAAATCCCAAGCATCAGTAGCTTCATTCCAAAGGTTAACCACCAAGCTATTTGGATCAGTAGTGAGACGAAATAAACGAGGGAAAGCCAATGCACAAGGTCCGCAACTGAGCCAAGTATCCTTCCAAAACAAAGTATGACAACCATCACCTAGAACACGAGAAAAGTTATTTGAAACTAAGTTCGACAAGAGTGAAACATACCGCCAAGGTGATTTATGAGTAGTCGAATGAACAACTTGTGGCCAACCTCCTCCATGAAAAGCCCCATAGTATTTGGCAACAATGAGTTTCCGTCAAAGAGCATCTTTTTCTTGGACAAACCGCTACACCCATTTGGCTAGCAGTGCAGAATTTCGATGTTTAAAGTTACCAATACCAAGGCCCCCCATCAGCTTTGGAAGTTGTACTAACTTCCAGTTTACATTGTGAACACCACCATCTCCTCTAGAACCTTCCCAAAAGAAATCACAATCAATCTTATTTAGGAGTTTTATAACTGAAGAAGGCATCTTAAAGAGAGATAAGTAATAGATCGACATACTAGCAAGAGTAGCCTGTATAAGTGTGCGTCTTCCCCCTTTTGAGATAAAATCATACTTCCAGTTATGTAGTTTCTGTTGCATTTTCTCAACTACTGGATTCCAGAACGAACCCAACCTAGAATTCCCTCCTAAAGGAAGCCCCAGTTAAGTAGAAGGCCAACAACCCTGTTTACAACCAAATTTTGTCAAAAACCACTCCATTTCAACATCATCAATATTGATCCCTAGCAACTCACTCTTAGACAAATTAATCTTTAAACCAGAGGCTGATTCAAAGATCTTGACTACTTCAAAAAGACGAGTCACAACAGATCTATCAGAAGTAGAGAATAAAAGAGTGTCATCAGCGAATTGCAAGTGGTTCAGAAAGAAAGATGTGTGACCAACTGGATGAGTAGAGATAACCCCCATCATAGCGCTATGAGACATGAGTGAGACATGAGACGACTCAGGCAGTCAGAAACCAAAATGAAAAGAAAAGATGATAATGGATCTCCCTGACGGATGCCACGAGATGGAATGATCTTGCCCCGAGGCCTACCATTAATAACAATTGAGTAGTTAGCACTAGAGATACAACCCCGAATCCAAGCTCTCCAATTCACACCAAAGCCTTTGGCATGCAGGATGGCATCAAGAAAATCCCAGTCAACTGCGTCAAAAGCTTTCTCTATATCAAGCTTTAACACCACTCCACTATGCTGTGAGATAGTCCATTCATCGATCAGTTCATTAGCCATAAGAGATGCATCAATAATTTGTTGGTCAACTACATAAGCAAGTTGATTCTTTGAAATGGTAAAAGGCAGCACCGCCTTCAATCTATTGGATAAGACTCGAGCAATAATCTTGTAAGCGCAAGAGATCAGACTAATAGGGCGATATTCAAAGACCAACTTGGGAGTGAGTTTTTTTGGGATTAAACATAAGTAAGTTTTATTCAAAGCAGCATTGATAACCCCGGAAGAGTGAAAATCATGCAACATAACCATAACATCAGATTTGATAGTATCCCAGAAAAATCTAAATTTCATCAGATTTAATTCTCACGGATCATTTTTCAGAAGGTGACCCATCCTCGCATGTATTCATCATTATGAGTCACTATGTTTCTTTTAATTCCATCATTTGATAAAGTAGTGAACTTTGCACACCATCCAAGTCAAATTACCCTTTTCCGTTGCCACATCAAACCCTTTTCAAATGTATTCTTCTTAGAAAACTTGGTGTCTAAAGGGCATTCAAGAAGCTTGGCTGAAGAAAGCTCTAGCCATTGCACCAGGTCCCATTTTAATCTGATATAAAAGTTAAGAACTTCCTCTTATCCTCCAATTTGAACATAGAACCCCAACAACCATTAACTAATCTAATCAAAATTATATTATGCACTACAGCTGCTAAATTTCATCGTATAGCTTTATTTTTCACTGGTGAATGAGAGGAAAATAGAATGGGGAGAGATGAGAGATGAGAGAGCAAGAAAGCACCACTGTCATCCCGGCTGGAACAGTTTTATCGTGCTAGTCTTGTGAAATCTCATGTCTCGTTTCCTTCATTTTTCTTTTGAGTTCTAATTGATAGGGAATGTAGTTAATGGTGCACGCTTGCCGTATCCGGTATCAATATGTTTCCGTTTGTAGCCTCTACTTCTCGTTGGCTTTAGCATAGAATTCAGTTTGTAAATTGCCAGTTTTGAATTTTGATTGTACAGTTGCTTTCTTTCAAGGGTGTATTCATGCTTTAAGCAAATGAAACACCAAGACTTGTGATCATATCAGTATGGGAAAAAAGGCAATCCTTCTACGGTTTAAAAAGAACATCTCCTCCATATGATTTGTTTTCAATAGTTGCAAGTTTTGATATATTCTGCTACTATCCTTTATGTGATGCATTAAAAGAAAAAAAAGTATTGGAGCTACTTGATGTCTGGGCTACTGTTTCTCGTTATGTCCAATTGGTGGATGAAGCTTTATGTGATGCATTTAGGGGAAAAAAGTATTCGAGCTACTTGATGTCTGGGTTACTGTTTCTCGTTATGTTCAATTGGTGGATGAAGCTTTGAAAAATCTCTGGTTTTTGGCATCAACTATTGCAAACTGGCATTTATCAAGAAATTTTGGCTGTGACTTCGTGTTTATATCTGGAATTTCCCCTAATCAAGGCAAAGGGACTAAGAGTGCTCCGGATTATTGAAATGGGTAGAAAAGGTCATGTGTGAAACTTTCTTCTTGTATTGGAATGCAGAAAGTAAATGACACAGAGAAGAGGCTAACAAAACTGCAGAGAACTTCATGCATGTCGAGTCATTATGTTAGTATGAGAAATCATGTAGTTACTCCCGTGTTCTCAAATAGTAAAGAACTGCAAGAGAATTCATCAAAACAGGATGTAACACACTCAGTGTTGCTTCAAGGGAATGAGTCACATGTCGAGTCATTATGATTTATGCAACACTGTTTTTCAAATATGTGGCTCTCTGTTTTGATGGCTTGTTGAGGAAATGTGGTGGGAAAGCTATAATAGTTAGTATGCTTTATGTATATGTTGAAGATTTCTTTTGGGCTTCTAAAAGTGGGGGGAAAATTTAAACGTATGATTGCAAAAAAAGAACAAAATTGTATGATATGTTACTTTTATTTCCTCGCATAAAAAAAAGAGTTCCTTTTATTCCCTAGTTGTCTTATGGAAGTGTAAACACTTTTTTTTCTCTTGTGCAATTAGTATTCCATGTTATCCTTACATTATCTATTGGTACCAACTTGAACAAGGTATCAAAGTCTTAAGTTTGACTACTTATTTTGGTATCTTGCAGTGGTTGGCTATTCTCTGCCACAAAACTGGTGAACCCCTTTTTTGCCCTTCTTGACCCTGAGGTTGCACATAGGCTAGGCGTCTCAGCAGCAGCTCGCGGTTGGGTTCCAAGGGAGAAGAGGCCCGATCCACCAATTTTAGGACTTGAGGTTTGGGGAAGGAACTTTTCAAATCCAATAGGTCTTGCTGCAGGTTTTGATAAACATGCTGAGGCTGTTGATGGTCTTCTTGGATTAGGCTTTGGCTTTATGGAGGTTGGTTCCGTGACACCGGTTCCACAAGATGGAAATCCAAAGCCTCGTGTTTTCCGATTGCGCGGGGAAGGGTAGGACATGGATTTCATTCACTTTGTCATGTCACGTGTAAAAGTCTTGCTTTTAAGATGACATTTTCCCCCCTTTTTTGGTACCATAATTATTATATCATTTCTCATGCTTAGTATTTTTTTTTTGGTTTTTCATTTTTCGGAGCTTCATGCTGCTTTGAGCATGGGTCTATTTTGATAACCCATTTATATTTCTTTGAATTGATAATGTATACCTTTTTTCATTTGGGCAGAGCTATCATTAATAGATATGGGTTCAATAGCGAAGGAATTGTTGTAGTTGCAAAGAGATTAGGTGCCCAACATGGTAAAAGAAAGTTAGATGAAACCTCGAGCACTTCACCTTCCTCTAGTGATGACGTCAAACAGGGTGGTAAAGCTGGTCCTGGGATTCTTGGAGTCAATCTCGGAAAGAACAAGAATAGTGAAGATGCTGCTGCAGACTATGTGCAAGGGGTTCATACATTATCCCAGTATGCTGATTACTTGGTATTTTCTCTTTCTGCTTTTGACATATGTTATCTAGTTTATCGATGTTTTATCCTATCATGTTCAATACGACAATAAGAAATTAATTGTTCTGTATGGAAGTAACTAAATAACAAATATTTAAAATTGCTGGTTTCATCTGCTGAGGTGAAACAGTTTTCAATGGGGTTTAGGCTCATTTTTATCCTATACCCTACCCTTCCAAGACTTGAATTGAGAGTGAGGTCATAGTTCTTTTCTTCTTGGGAGTTGTGCATATTCACCGGCAGGAAACACATTGAAAGGGAACTAGTTATTTTGTTTCTGTATTCTGTACTCGGATAGTTTTGGTTTGGACCATAACAGTAAAGGTGAAGTAAGTTAGCGTTTTTGGCACCTAATTTGCTTTAAATTCTGAAATACTGTGATGGATTCTATAATGAAGAGTGCCTTCTTTAGGATGTATGACTTTATCTGTTGTGTGTTCTTCTATGTTCGAATGTGGGGAATCAAAGGGAAGGTAAATGTTGTTTTATAGTGCTATGATTTTCCAAATGAATGACGTGGTGCTTGGTAACAGTATCTGTTTACCATAAAGCCATTGGATTAGTATCTGCCAATTTGGTGGAACCATGTGTACTCAGGACATATGTCAATTCCTCTATAGAACCATTTGTAAGTTTTTCGTTCATCTTCTATTTAATATTAAAAAAATATTTTAAAGTTATAAAATATACGCTGTCAATAGGAATTTAAATTAAATAATACAGACCAAATTAAGTACTACAGACCTGCCAGGCTTATGGGGACTATTGGAAGATCCATGACATGAAGTTTTTTTCTTGTAACTCACCTTTGGGAGTTTTTCACTCCATTATTTCGTTCATTAAGGAAATTTATTTCTCTTCTCAAAAAATGACATGAAGTTTTTTATGATGGAACATTCTTACAGTTTTTTGAATCTTCTTCAGCTAGTCTATTCAATGTTTTCTTCTAGTCATTAATTCCAGAGGAAATTCTGTAGCTAAATCAAAGTTTAACAATTGAAACGTTTTCCTCATCCCCAAATTCTTTAACCTCTTTACAGGTGATTAATGTTTCATCACCCAATACCCCTGGATTGCGTGTGCTTCAAGGTAGGAAGCAATTAAAGGACCTTGTTCGTAAGGTATAAAACAAGGGTCAACATATTCGTTAAGTTACTAGTTGAGGGTTCGTGTCATGACATTTTTTACTTTTCATCTAGGTTCAAGAAGCTCGTGATGAAATGCAATGGGGTGAGGAGGGTCCTCCTCCACTGCTTGTGAAAATTGCCCCCGACTTGTCTAAAGAAGACCTTGAAGATATAGCAGCTGTATGTGAATGCTAATTTTATCTCTTTCTTTGTATGCTCTCATTTTTCATTTCTTTCGTAGTTTTGTTTAATTTTACTTTCTTTCTGGTTGCAGGTTGCTCTAACCCTCCGTTTGGATGGATTGGTATTTTTTCTTTCTACAACATGCTATGCTTAATTTGCAACTTTAGGTCCTACTAGTTGTTATTTTGTTGCTTGGTTAATCAACTCGAGTGTCAAATAAGTTTTTTTTCTTGATTTGGTTATAGATTATAACAAATACAACTGTTTCAAGACCAGAGCCCGCCGATGAAAATCCATTAGCTGCTGAAGCTGGTGGACTAAGTGGGAAGCCTCTCTTCAATCTATCCACCAATATCTTAAAGGAGATGTATATTTTGACCAGGGTATGTTGGCGAATCTCATGAAATGGGAAACTTTTAGTTCATTAGACTGCCATATATAGTAAAGTAATATGGGCCTCGTGGTAAGAATGGCCATTTCAAGTTTTTAGACACACTTCTTTGGACTTCATCAACTCAGTCATTTACTTGGCTACTCACACGCTCAAGTGTACTCTCCATGTGTGTCTCTTGGCCTATTTCTTAAGTTTCATTTATTTGTTTGTCTTTGATATTATAGATGATTTTTTTCATTTCGGCTTTAGTTTTGTTAACATACTACTAACCCAAATCAAGTTTAAGTTCATAGGTTAGGATATATTTAATTTTTTATACACTCTTTTAACATTTTCTCTTACTTGTGAGTTAAAAAATTTGCCTGAGGTCCAACCTGTGAGTAATTAATTAGAGGAGAAATGACATGGTCGGAGGACTTGAAAATTGAACCCATAACATAACCTTTTGCTATGATATTGTGTTACTACCCATAACCTTTTGCTTAAGTTGGTAGATTATGTATATTTAATCTTTTATACATCTTTTATTAGATAAGATAATCTTTTATATATCTTATTAACAAAGTTTTCTTCATTTTAGTTTCGAATTTTAAAATTGGGACGAAATATTAGGGTCCTGTTTGATAACCATTTAATTTTTGAAAATTAAGCTTATAAACACTACTGCCACCGATGAGTTTTATGTTTGGTTATCTACTTTTTATAAATGTTTTCAAAATCCAAACCAAATTTGAAAACTATTTATTTTTAGAATTTGGCTAAGAATTTAAATGTTTCCTTAAGAAAGATAAGAAATTATTAGAAAGGATAAAACAAGTACAATTTTCAAAAACCAGAAACCAAAAACTAATTGGTTATCAAACAGGTCTAGTCGGCCAATTCTGAGTTGGCTCTCAAGTGTCACAATTTAAACTTTTCCTATCCTAGGCCAATGGTGAGGATGCATTATGATGTGAAGTTACAGTATAAATTATCATTGTAGAGATCATCTGATAGCCATAACTTCTAACAGTTCATCTGATAAATTCTAAGCTGATGGCTGATAAATTTCAATACCCATACTTGAAATTGACATACTTGTTTCTTTTTAGGGAAAGATTCCTTTAATTGGATGTGGTGGCATTAGCAGGTATACTTGATGGAGCTCTTTGCCATATTAGCTAGTTTTAATGTTTTTTTTCTGTAATGAACTTAGCACCTACCCGAAATCGAACTTAATATTCATACTTATTCGTACAGCGGTGAGGATGCTTACAAGAAAATACGAGCTGGAGCAACTCTTGTTCAGCTATATACAGCATTTGCCTATGGTGGGCCTGCCTTGATTCCTCAGATAAAGGTATTATCTTATAACACACGTCTACATTTTGAAATTTTTTTGGACGGACTGGATAACATAAAAATTCATGTCTGTACGCCATGAGTCTTGGTAATTCAACTTCTTACTACTTTTGAAATCTTTATTTGAGAATGTGACGATGAGTAGATGTGTGTCATTTTTTGTACTTTTATGATTTTTATCAGCGCTCTTCTTTATAAATTGAGGCTCCTCATCCTGCCTCGAAGCTTGTGCCTCACCTCGTTTAGAAGAAACGCCCAAAGTTGTACTTAGCCTTTTAAAGCATTGTTCTTATGTTTTATTTACGAGTTTGGTTTGATTTTGTTAGACTGGAGTTCCTTTGTGTGGCTTTTAGGACTTTCTTTTTGTTGAACCTGTTTTCTCTTTCATGTTTTTCAATGAAAGCCCGGTTTCTTATAAAAAAAGAAAACATTGTTCTTATGTAGTTTTTCATTGCTCGGGTTGGTGGCTCTCGATCCCCGTTGTCAAAAAAGGGAAAAAAAGGGCAAAGAAAAGAAGCTATATATGATGATAATTGTCATTGTTTTTTTGCAGGGGGAGCTTGCTGAATGCTTAGAAAGAGATGGTTTCAAGTCTGTCCAAGAAGCAGTTGGTGCAGACTGCAGATAGCAGCTTCTACACTTTGTTTGTGGGCTGAAAATATAAACATAATCATTCAAAAGGTTTTGACAATGGAATTTTGAATTTCTTTGCCCAGTTTTCAGAATTTTACATAATTCCTTCAAATTGAAGGCTGATTTCCCTACAAGGTTTCTTCTTTCTGGTGGGGATTGATTGGATTTGGAGATGCCAAATCTGTTTTTGATTTTCAAATTGCTCTTGCTTTCTCACATTGGGAGAGAGTTGTGTGAGATAATTGCTTAAAACTTACTTTTCAGTTATAATTATGAGAGGTTGGCTAACAGCCTCTGTTAAAATATATTTTTGTTTCATATTTATTGCATTGGTAAACATTTTGTTTATCATAGCCGTTTTTTTATTTTTTTATTTGTGTTTTGTTCATATGTTTTTCTGCCCCTAGACCTTTTTAAGTAGTTTTTGTTATAACATTATAGCTAAGGGCTATTTGGTAAACAATCTGAAAACAGAAATTTGAAAACAAAAGATTTAATGAAAATAGAGTTGTATTTCATGTTTTCAGATATAGGTAGCATATTTAGAAATTTAATCTATTTTAATCAACTGTTTAAAGTGTGGTCTATAACATATTTATAGATCATGAAATTAGTTGTAATTGCAAAACTAATTATTAGATTGAATATAAGTCATTATTAATTAATTTATGAACATGATTTTTCTAAATTTTATATAATTATCATTTTATAATATAATATTATATAATAATTTATAATATATTATATTATACATATTTTAATTTAACAAAAAGTAAATTGAGTTTATAACATGCAATATTGTATTTATTAAGATTTTTATCTTTGTTTAATATAATTCTGTATTTTAAAATTTTGAATTCAGAATCTGGATACAATGAAAAACATAAAAATGTTGTTTTCAAAATTTATACTTTTGGATCACAGATCCAAAATGGCTTTTCAAAAACACATTTACCAAACACATATTCAATGAATTCAGTGAATCTGAAAACATAAAACATAATTCGAATTGCATATCAAACAAGCCCTAATAGTCATGGTGCAAAGAGTAATGGCTTTGCGAATATGATTTTTTGAGTTTTAAAATTGGCCAATTGGGATAATAAATATATATATATATATATATATATATATATATATATATATATATATATATAAAGAGAGCGATGTGTTGACATACTTTATCTTTTATTTAAATATTGAAACCCATGGTATTAAATTTTTATCCATATTTCCATTGACATTCTCGCATATCCATGGGTTCAACATCGATATAGGGAGATAATCAACCTTTCTATTATACTATACAAAAATGTAACTTAATGTGATAAGTATTTTCACTCATTTAAAAAATGTAAAATGTTTATTTCTTAATTTAGATATTTTTTTTTGATTTTTTTTTCAAAAATATCCATTGATATTGACATTTTATTAATATTTCTAAAATTGAGAATTCGACATTATCATTGACATTCGTATTTATGGGTTGTTTGTGACGCTGAATGAGTTATTATAACAAGAAGTTATAATAGTGTGTGGAATCGTATAATATTATTTAAAATGCAGAATAGTATAGTCAGTAGTTATAATAGTCTGTGTGTTGGGGTGCAGAGTATGATACAAGTTACAATAACACAAGTTATTATAAACTGTATTTAAACATGCCCTTAAATCTTACTTATACTCGCATGTAAAAAGAAAATTGAATCTTTATATTTGATTAAATTACAAATTCATCCAGACAAGTTCTAACTTTTTAAGGGAGGAACTAAATTATAACTTTATGAGACCAATTTTATAATTTAATAAATATATCTTACATTATTTATTTATATTTTTAAAAATAGAGTTCTTATCCTTGGGCAGGTGCATATCGCGGGAATCAGAACTTTCTTCTTCTTACACCGAGCCTCGGTTGAACAACATCGGCAATATTCAACTCACCAGCAAGCTTGAACTATAGCTCTGTAATTTCCCAAAAACGAGACGAAAAACCCTTCTCAATCCCACCCATTTTTCTCCTTCTACTTCTATCCGTTCGGTTTTCGAGGAAACGCAACGGAATAGCATCAAACCCACGTTCCTGCAGGTGCAATCGACTGACCTTTTGAAAAATTTTGGGGTCGAGGGAAATGGGTTGTGTTTATTTGAAGAACTTGGCATATGGGCTTGTAGGAAATCGTTTTTCCTATTTTGTGCAATCGTTTCGTTTGTGTTTTTCAGCTGGATAAGAGAGTGTCACTGTATTGAGAAGCTGACACTCTATCTGTTTGATTGGTGATGAAATGTTAATGTCTTAATTCTCTATGTTCTGCAATGGAAGTATTCGATTTTGGAATTGGGAAATTCGATTGGCAGCAAGAAAGTGTTTGGTTGCTTATCTAGCATGAAAAGCACATAAGTTGTTTGAGTTAATGCCTTATATGTTCTTGATGGTGTATGGGTGGTTGTATGTTTGTAAGAACTATCTTGGAATGCTTCGAATGATCTGAAAATTGTTACGTCAGAGTCTAATTTAATGCAACAAAGAGAACAGTCAAGGAGACAAACTTTGATTGGCCCGAGTTTAGTAGGGAAGATGCATGCTGATGTTTCATTTAATGTATTTGGTTAGTTTTTTCGAAAACGAGATAGCTCGTGTAAGATGTACTACAGTTTTCAGTAATTAGTGAAAAGGGTAGCTAAATGGATGTCTAAAGAAGCAACATGTGTCATTTTTTCTTTCTTCTTTTTTCTTCAACATGTGTCATTTTTTCTTTCTTTTCTCTTTCTTTCTTTTAATGAAACTCGTAACCATAAAATTATTTTGGGTTGGAATTTTTTGTTTTAACATCAATTTTTTTGTGGTCTGAAGTCGGCGAGTTACGATTTGCAGACGGCTGCAGCAGCTAATGAATATTTAGTTGCTAGAGATAGAAAACAATGATTTCTTGCTACAATCCTCTGAACGTTAACTCTCAGCTTCTGCTGACCAATTCTTCCAAGCAGTTAAAGAGCACCAAGCATCCTTATCTGGTACATTACCTTTTCCTTGGTATTCTCAGATTGATGCTTGCTTGGTCCTTCATATAATTTACTTCATTCATGTAAATTCTGTCATTGAACGATTATGGAATGCTATAGTTCCTCGTATGAAAGTTCCGTTGTCTTTTAACTCCTCTTTCTCTCTCTTCTTCCTCCTTGCTTGTCTTCTTCGTTCCTTGTTTCTACTGCATTATTACCAATCGCATTAGAGACCTATTCAGTCCTAAATCCTATATTCTGGATATTCTGCGTGCATCAGGTGATATTTGAGAAGTGAGAACTATATACAATGCACACAGATTCATTGCAGTTCTCAGATTCTTTAGTTACAATATTATTCTTGTTAAAGTTTGATGTCAAAACTTTCCATATAGGAGGAGATACAAACACATTCACCTTCTCAAATAGGTTCTTATATTTAGCAGAACTGTGCATTTGAAATAATACTTAAGGGATGTTTGTGGCGTGAGTTATAATAACCTGTAGAGTATTATGCACTCCGAACACAGACTATTATAATTTCAGACTATACAACTCTACATTTTAAACAATATTATATTTATATGATCTCATAGATTATTATAACCCACAAACTATTATAACTCATGTTATTATAACCTACTCAATGCTCCAAACCACCCCTTAGTTTCTAACTAGATGTTTTCACTATTTAAACACAAACTTTTGGACTTATCCTATTGTCTTGTGTTTTGGCTGCTGATTCTAAGGAAGTAAAATAATTTTCAGAGGAACTCTTATGTTATCGAGGTAGCTCATCTCTCTTCCTCGTAATCTTCTTACAACAGATTCAATTTAATCTTATAAACAAAAAGTATTTGATATATTTGTTTTTCTTCTTTTTTGATGAAACTCTTCCAAAGAGTTAATGTATGCTACTAGTTCCTATCTCATGACAATTGTCACGACTTGGAAAATTGTCAATATCTTTATTCATGCTGAAAGCCTTCCGGATAGAACATTTTATTTGATATCCACAGATGTTTGTTCTTGCAGCATCAGAGTAAATTGCATAAGAGAAGTTCTAATGAAACAACAAGAGGAATGAAAGTCACCGCTTATTATGGCTTGAAGACACCCCCCTATGAACTTGTAAGTCACCAACCTAATATGTGCATACTTATTTTGCAAATAAAGTCCCATTTTTTAGGCTTGTTTCTTGTAGATACTTGCTTCTTGCTCGTAGAGTTTCAATGCTAGTCACTTGATGGTCCCAGATATTTAGACATGTTTTTAGAAGCAAGCATATCAAAGATCTTCAAAGTCAGAGTTGCGACATCAAGCTTTATATTTTTCTATTTAACTTTTAGGAGCCTTGTCTCAAATACCATACCACACCTTGCATAAAATTGAAATTGTGTCGTTCCATTACGAACTTCCAGTATACTCTTGGTCCTTGAATTTTTTTCTGTAAAAGATTATTAGGACCCACAGAATCAGGTTTAATAGATATTAGTACTTTGTTAGGACACATAGAAGGCAGGTTTAATATTCTGGCGTTAAATGTGATTGGAGTGGCTGTCTATTTCTTGTCCTGTTTTAAAATGTGCAACAAGACGTGTGAGATGTCAACTAAGGTGAGGTGAACTCAATAAGGCACCTATCTTGGTTCTTTTCTTTTTCTTTTTCTTCTTCTTCTCCTTTCTCTCTTATATGAAATTTTTATGACTTTTTTGATATATTGTACACCTAAACGTACTCACACTTATGTGCCTCATGATTTAACAAACACCAATTTCTTGTATTTATGCGTATCGGGGTCCTTTTAAATCCTTAATTTTTGGGGTGGATTGCATATCCCCTGTTTCTTGTTGCCAGTTTTTCTTTGCGTATGGTTCTCTCTGGATCATAGATTCATAGTAAGCTAACAAATTTCTACCAAACTGATTATAAATTTGTCACATTTGCAGCATTACTGGTATGAAAATAGATATATATTTATCAACTTTTTAACAGCACTATGTTTTATTTTCTTATCTACTTTCAGGATGCTTTAGAACCATATATGAGTCGGGGGACATTGGAGGTTCACTGGGGTAAACATCACCGTAATTACGTTGAAAGTTTGAACAAACAACTGAGCCAAAATGATATTCTATATGGCCACACTTTGGATGAACTTCTCAAAGTAACATATAACAATGGGAATCCTTTACCTGAGTTTAACAATGCTGCCCAGGTATTTCAATGTTAATCATGGTGTACTTCAAATTATGTGGGCTAAACTTAAACCTTCCTGATATTCTGATTGACTCATTCATGTAAATTTTTTAGTTGATCAGCATATTCAAGCAATTTAGCACATGATACAATTGCTGTCACTGACAAACCATAATTCAAATTTCAGTTTGTGGCTTTTTCAAATGCATCTTGACGTCAACTGATTGTTCTCTTTGTCATTAATAAAAAAGACATGAGACGATCTCTATTTTGTTTTAATATTGGCACTGGAGGATTAAGTTCTCTTTAAAATGTGATTACCAAATTAGTTGTTCAATACTGAATACTTTATAAGGAACAAGAAGAAGGGGAAAAAAGTTAGGTGCTTACTAATCTACTTGTTTGAGAGAGAGAGAGAGTCTGTGTGGCTATGAAAGTATTATTCTCAGTAAGATTTTTTTATGTAGCTATCTGGTTCAATGGTATTTCCAAGAAGATTTTATTACGGAATTTGGCTTTTGGGTGTTTACATCACTTAAAGAAGAAACCTTCCCTGCCTAATTTTGCCTGATCGCTAACATCTCAAGACCATCTTTTTTTCTGCTCTTTCTTTACACGTAAGCTATGGTGGCCATTGCTGGAAATGTTCAACCTTTCTTGAGGTGCCCCTCTTCTGGTTCAACATGGTCTAGAACAAATATTTGCGGGTCATCCCTTCAAATACAAAGTGAATGTGCTGTGAGGTTTTATGGTTAGAAGTCTTTTATTACCTTGGATGGAAAGAAACCAAATATTCTCTCATAGTGCTTTTAGAGGAAGGTGAGATTTTGGGAAAGGGTTCACCTTAATGCCTCCCTCCACGAATTCTTTGTAACTGGTTCTCCTTTATTAACAGTAACTGGAGGAATCTTTTATGATCCACTTGGCTTTGGGTTGATTTCGTGATTTTTCTTTTTGTATCTTTTGTTTGTCTAATGAAATAATAATAAACATTTATTAAAGGTGTTACAAAAATAATAAAATAAAATTAAAAAAAAAAGAGAAAGAAAAGAAAGAAACCAACTTCTTTTGTATCAATGTGTAGAGAATACCAAGAGTAGAATGTATGATTTCTGTATATTTACTATGAGAAGGAAGGGTTTCTTATATAGGAGAAACCCTTATTTACAGAGAAAGAAATAATCTTCCAGCACATATAATACAAATAATATAAAAGATACCAAATAATATCGAATATTTCTCATCAACAAATAAGGAAATAACCAACACTCCCCCTCAAGTTGTTCTGAAGACATCTTCCATTGCCAGTTTGGTGATCATCTTGTCAAATTGTACTTTAGGAAGTCTTTTTGTCAGCACATCAACTATTTGCTCTGTCGTAGGGAGATAGGGGATGCATATGACTTCTGCATCAATCTTCTCCTTTATGAAATGTTTATCAACCTCAATATGTTTTGTCTCATCATGAAGGATTGAATTGTGGGCAATGGAAATTGCTACCTTATTGTCACAATAAATACGCATTGGTTGTTTCTAAGGAAACTTTAACTCTTCTAATAATCTTTTTATCCATATGCCCTCACAAATTTCATGAGCTAAGGCTTTGAATTCAGCTTCAACACTGTTTCTGGCCACCACATTTTGTTTTTTGCTACGCCAGGTAACTAGGTTACCTCCAACAAACAAACAATATCCTAAAGTAGATCGTCTATCTGTCGTACTCCATGCCCAGTCAACATCGGTGTAAACCTCAACATGTAAGTTATCATGCTTCTTAAACAGTATACCTTTTCCAGGTGTTCCTTTCAAGTATCTTAGGATCCTGTAGACTACTTCAAAGTGAGAAGATCCTGGGGCATGCATAAATTGACTTACTACGCTTATTGCGAACGCAATGTTAGGGCGTGTGTGAGATAAATAAATGAGTCTTTCCCACAAGTCTCTGGTATTTTTCTTTGCCTTTAACCTCTTTTCCCGTTGCAACCTGTAATCTCAAATTTGGTTCGATAGGAGTTTCTGCTGTTCTACACCCAAGTAGGCCTGTCTCTTAAGTAAATCAATGATATACTTCCTTTGATTTACAAGAATGCCCTCCTTTGACCTAACGAATTCCATGCCTAGAAAATACTTCAAGGTCCCCAAGTCTTTGATTTGGAATTCATTAGCTAGGTTTTTTTTCAAAGTTATTAATCCTGCCTCGTCATTTCCTGTAAGAACAATGTCATCGACATATACTATTAACACAACAATTTTTTTATTTTCAGTATGTTTACAGAAGATATTATGATTTGCTTGACTTTGACAGAATCCATATTTCATGACTACTTTTCCAAACCGTTCAAACCATGCTCTAGGAGATTGTTTAAGGTCGTATAGAGATTTCTTCAACCTGCACACTTTGTTAAGACCCAGTTCTTCTTCAAATCCAGGTGGTAAATCCATAAATACCTTTTCTTCAAGCTTCCCATTGAGAAATGCATTTTTGATATCAAGTTGATAGAGCGTCCAGTCTGCATTGACAACAATTGATAACAGAACTCTAATAGAGTTAATTTTAGCAACAGGAGCAAATGTTTCCTGATAATCAATCCCATAGGTCTGAGTGAAGCCTTTAGCAATAAGTCTAGCCTTGTATCTTTCAATAATGCCGTCAGCTTTACATTTTATGTTAAACACCCATTTACATCCTACTGTCTTCTTACCTTTTGGTAATGCTGCTATGTTCCATGTGCCATTCTGTATAAGAGCATTCATCTCCTCCATAACTGTTGATTTCCAATTCGAATCATTCAGGGCCTCCTGTATATTTCTTGGGACAAACAGAATGGTTATCCTAGATGTGAAAGCTCTGTGGTTATCAGACAGTCTATGGTAAGAGAGATAATTCGAAATAGGGTATTTGGTGCAATTACGAGTACCTTTCCTATGGGCTATCGGAATATCAAGATCAGGTAAATGATTCATGCTAGAAGAGAAATTGGGAATAGAAGATGTGTTACCTGGATCTTCAGAATCATTCATCGGAGTATCAGATTGGTTCTGTGACAAGTCTACTATATGGTCCCGATTCTTTTGATTCAATGCCCTCCTAGTATAAACATGAAGCTCAAGTTTATCTTGTAGTGTTTCTCCCCCTGAAGAAGAGGTTTCCATACGTGGCATTGGAGAACTAGGACTCGTAACCTCAGGATTAATAAGTGTAGGAAGAGGAGACGTGTCCCAGAAATGATCTTCTAAGTTAGGTATTATCTCCCCCTGAAGAGAATTTTGAAAAAATGGTTGATTTTCCAAAAAAGAGATGTCCATGCTTTCAAAGTATTTTTTGGTTATTGGGTCAAAACTTTTATATGCTTTCTTGTTGGATGCATATCCTAAGAAAACACACTTAAAAGCTCTAGGATCAAGTTTAGACCGAGAAGGACTCGAAAGATGAACATAAGCAGTACACCTAAACACTTTGAGTGGTAAGTCAGAAAACAATCGGACTGAGGGAAAGAAAGTTTTAAATAAATCAAGGGGTGTTTTAAAATCCAACACTTTTGTGGGCATTCGATTAATAAGATATGATGCCGTAAGGATAGCCTCTCCCCACAAATAGGTCGGAAGGTGCATAGAAAACATAAGGGCACGAGCAACGTCAAGCAAGTGTCTATTTTTTCTTTCGGCAATGCCACTTTGTTGTGGAGTGTCCCGACACGTAGATTGATGACAAATCCCTTTAAACTTTAAAAACTCATTTAAGTATTCGTTGAAATACTCTGTTCCATTATCAGAGTGCAAAATGCTAATTTTTGTTTGAAATTGATTTTCAATCATGTGGTAAAACTGAATAAAGATTTCCTTCACATCCGACTTTTTTTTTCAGTAAATAAATCCAAGTTAAACGGGTATAGTCATCAATGAAGGTAACAACCACCGTTTTCCACTATGAGTTAAAACTTTAGACGGACCCCAAACATCACTATGAATCACGTAAAAAGGAGCGGAAGCACGGTAAAGGTTTGGACAAATAAGTGGATCGATGATTTTCGCAAAAATACAGCTTTCACAATGAAGAGCAGAACAATCAATTCCTTTAAATAAATTTGGAAACAAATACTTTAAATAGAAGTGTAAATCACCAATTAACCCAAGAGCTTAAGCTGATAGGTTATGACAAATTTAATTATATCAACACCAACACTCCCCCTCACTTGTGGGCTTACAAATTTAAACAAAGGCCCAACAAGTGGAAATCAAACACTCCCCCTAACTTGTGGGCTTGGAAATTTGAACAAAGGCCCAACAAGTACAAATCAATATTAATTGGGAGAAAACGACTTCACTAGGGATCGAACACAGGACCTCCTGCTCTGATACCATGTAAATCACCAATTAACCCAAAAGCTTAAGCTGATAGGTTATGACAAATTTAATTATATCAACACCAACAAGAAGAAACTAGGATGTCCTAATCTACGATGCCAGAGCAATATAGTTTCTTGAACAGGGAAAGAACTAACACTACTCAAGCCCTGAGCTTTTTTATTACTAGTTGGAGATTCCTCAAAATAGTAGAGACCTTCAAGCATCTTAGCACACCCAATCATCTCCCCCGATTCCTGGTCCTGAAAAATACAATGAGAATCACAAAAGATAACACGACAATTAGCATCTTTGGAGATTTTACTAAATTACAGGCTAGTTTTGGAACATGCAGAACAAAGTGTAGAGTAATGTTTGAGAACAATTTAATAGTTTTGTTTCCTGCAATAGAGTTAAAACTATCGTCTGCAATTCGAATTTTCTCATTGCAGTACATCGGGGAGTATGATTCAAATATTTTGGAGGAACTGGTCATATGATCAGAGGTCCCAGAATCTATGATCCATGGGGGTGAGTTAAGGCAAGATAGGGCTCGAGGGTAATTACCTGTTTGTGCCAAGGAAACACTAGGATTACCAGTTGATGAAATGGTCTTCAACAGTTTCAGGATTTGATCAACTTGCTCCTTGCTGAATGGATTAGAGTCAACAATATTAACAGAAGATGAGTGTTGATTCATACCCTTTTCACCTTGCTTACCACTCTTCCAATTAGTAGGTTTTCCATGAATTTTCCAACAAGTTTCACGAGCATGTCGAGGTTTGTTGCAGTAGTCACACCAGACTCTAGGTTTATCATTGGTCTTGGGTGTGTGGTCCGATGCCTTGAGAGCTGAAGTTTCGACTATTAACGCGAAACTTTCAACAGAATCATACACTTTCTTACCTACCATAACATTCCGACGACTCTCTTCCCTGCGAACTTCAGAAAACACATCATTAAGAGTATGAAGAGTAGTCTTACCAAGTATTCTCCCTCTAACCTCATCAAATTCGACATTGAGGCCAGCGAGAAATTTATAAATTCGACTATCTTCCACAACATTTCTGTAGTGTTTCTGGTCATCAGTTGACTTCCATTCATAAGAAATCAAATAGATCAAGATCTTGCCAAATTCGCTTCAACAAATGAAAATATTGTGTAACCGAATTATTTCCCTGTCTGATGTCGCTCAGTTTGAGATTCACTCAAATACCATGGAATTTACTAACCAGGTCATCACCATGGAGTTCTCAGCATCCCACCCAGCAAATGAAGGATCATCTTTGGCATGCATAAGCTTATCCCCAGTAAGGTAGTCAATCTTCCCTTGTCCTCGGATATACATTCGAACGCTCTGCGACCAACGAATGAAATTATCGCCATTGAGTCGAATTGTAGTAATTTGGACAATAGGGTTGTTGGAATGGATCCGACCATCCGAACCTTTAATAACGGACAAAGATTTATTTTCTGACATTTTTCCTGAAGATCAATCAAGGACAAAGAAGTAGAGATATAAAACACCCAAAAGAAAACAAATAGTGCAGTCGACAAAAGAGATCCAGTAACCTCGATAAAGACACTGTTTTTCGAAAAAAAAAAAAGAGGAATCGGTCGAAAAAACAGAGGAAATCGCCGGCAAAGTCGACGGCGACGAGGAGGAGGCAACCAACGAGGAAAACGACAGCGAGAAAGGAATCGACGGGCGACGACACTACGAACAGGCTCTCAATCACGTGGGTTGCGGGTCGCAAGCTCGAAGGACGCAGGTCATGGGTCGCAGACGATTCGCGAGTTGTAGGTGTTGGGTCGCAGACTTTCGCGAGTCGCAGGCGTTGATTATCTCCGGCAAGGGTCAGTTTCATTGCACCGGTCGACCGACGATGTGGTATCAACGGAGGAAGTGACGGGAAATTGGGGTTTTTCTTTGCGGCGACTAGGGTTTTCCTTTTGATGTTTAGAAAAAAAGAAATTAGGGTTTCTGACAGAATTAGGGTTTCAGCTCTGATACCATGTAGAGAATACCAAGAGTAAATATATGATTTCTGTATATTTACTATGAGAAGGAAGGGTTTCTTATATAGGAGAAACCCTTATTTACAGAGAAGGAAATAATCTTCCAGCACATATAATACAAATAATATAAAACATACCAAATAATATCAAATATTTCTCATCAACAAATAAGGAAATAACCAACACAATGAATTTCATGCATTTTTATTTTTTATTTTTAGATATAAGAAACCATTTCATTGATGAATGAAATAGGGAAAACTCCCAACACCTTCGCCAATTGCAGGTGAAAAAGGGCAAACTAGAAAGACTAAAAGGTTGTAAGTGTTTGCACCAAAAAATACATTAGATAAAATAGTGTCCCAAAAACAACCATAAGTATGAGAGACTCCCGTGAAGCTTTTACCATTTCTTTCCAACCATATGTTCCAAAGTAAAACACAAACAAAAGCAAGCCAAAGACGTTACCCTGTCGGAGGAGTTTTATAATATTTTGTTTAGTTTGCTGATACTCCGTTGCATGGGCCATTCTTTTCTGTAGGCCCTCCTTTTATACTTTTATTGTCTTAATGATAGTTGATAGTTGGTTTCTTATCCAAAAATAATATTTGTATGTTCGATATCCTGTGCATTCTACATCATTGAATGAGAAATGGAATTGATTTTTTTTTTTGAGAGAATCGATCTGGCAAGAATATATTACGTTTGTAGATTTTATAGTAATGTGTATAGTAAGAGTTCGGAAGTGCAAGATATTTAAGCCATAAAAATGGAAAAAGATGTAGGCTCATTACCTTTGATGTTCAGGTCTGGAATCACGACTTCTTTTGGGAATCCATGCAACCTGGAGGAGGAAACATGCCCATACTTGGTGTTCTACAACAAATTGAAAAAGATTTTGGTTCTTTCACCAATTTCAGAGACAAGTTTATACTAGCTTCTCTTTCACTCTTTGGTTCTGGCTGGGTTTGGCTTGTTTGTAAGTTTTTAGACATTGGTTCAACCTTTTCTAGTAAGTGTTTTTTTAACACCTTTATAATAAGTGCTTTTTGGTGGAAAGAACCGTGTGTATTTGAATCACCCAATTTGCAAACGGTACCAGCTTGTTTCTCTCTCTCCCTGTCTATTTTTTTCTTTTTTTTTTTCTAATCATGATTTTTTTTTAGATTTCCATAGTTTTTGAAGAAGTCTTTCCTTTGAGGGTTATTTTGACTAAACTTAGCGGCTGTTAGGGCACTTATCTTATTATTATATTGTCTCCTCTTTGACTTCACTTCATAAATTGCTAACCTTATCGTCAAATGTAACATATCATCACTTATTTGCTGCTTCATAGAGCTGTTGTAGCGTGCTCAGTTGGGGGATCTGCAACCATTTATGGTTAATGATCGATAAACTTTATTCTCTAGTTATTATCTTCTTTCTACTGCCATTTCTCCCTTCAACTCTATGATCTCAAAAGCTTTATAAAATAGTGTGCCTATTTTTCTATATTCCGATCGACGACATAGTTCCGCTTTACAACCGATCATTTGACACAGTCTACTTTAGATATTCTGAACTGTTGTTGTTCATTGTATCAGTGAAGAGACAAGAAAAACGACTCGCTGTGATCACAACTTCGAATGCGATAAGCCCACTTCTCTGGGATGACATTGTAAGTCAAAGCCCTAATTTTTAGTACAAGGTTCTTTTTCTCTCAGAAATTTGATTTACTTTATCTTGTTGTGCAGCCAATCATCTGTTTGGATATGTGGGAGGTATGAAATACTTTTCTACCTTGTCCAAATATGTATTTTGTTTCTTTAGTTGAGCAGATCATATATGATAACATTTCATTGTTTTTTTTTTTCATTTCCAGCATGCTTACTATCTGGATTACAAGGTATGAAACTCTGCCTGATTGCTTGCTATATTTTATTAGATATTTAGTCCCTATACTTTGGACCTCCATGAGGTCTTTGAACTTTCAAATGTCCAAATTTAATCCATGTACTTGCTAGTCCAGGTTAGTTTGACGTTAACTTTTAACAAATTTGGTAAAATAAAAATAATAATTTTCATTTAAGAAAAAGACACCATATGAACATCATTCCAAAATTTAGAGAATGAAAGCCAATAGGGACCAACTTTTCTTTTTTTAGAAAAAATTAACCACAAACTAACCATCAAGATGGAAATTTGAAAGTACCTGACTAAAATAAAACAAGTCCTAAAGTACAAGAACTAAAATAGTATTTTAACCTTATTTAGTTTACTAACCGAGAGCCCACACCTTATATGATGCTCATAGCCTACTTTCACTATTTTCGGTAAGGTTTCGTGCACCCAAAGGCCAATGTTGGGAGGCCTGGATACCTTGTATCATCAAGTTATTTAAGTGTGATTTCTCTATTTGATCATTGATTGCACTTGTATCTTACCTTGACTACAGAATGATAAAAAAGAGTATGTCAATGTGTTTATGGACCATCTTGTATCGTGGAATGCAGCGATGGGGCGTATGGCCCGAGCAGAGTGTTTCGTGAATTTAGGCGAGCCGAAAATTCCTATAGCGTAATGACGTTCATTGATGTTAGAGTTACTCGAAAATGATCCAATGAACGACCCATTCAAATCAAAATCGAATGAGCACCTACGACTAAGGGGAATAGAATGTCGACCGGGGGAATCTCTAAGCCTCGTGTATGTGATCAAATCCCCTTACAGGTTTGACAAGTTTTGTTCCCTAACATAAGATTTTTCATCATGATTATTGTAGTAACATGAAAGATAGCTTCCCTAAAAATGTATAGATAGATAACATTAAGATTTGCTTTTTTTGGGGGGCAAAACTTGATTGTAGGGATTGTAATTTTATCCAACCTTAGATGACTTAGCTAGATGATGAACTCAACCAACCCATTAATGTAATTTTTGGATGGGTTGATAGAGTTAATTTATTTCAAAATTATATTTAAAAAAAAAAAGTAGAAAAATAGGTATCCACCCAATTTTGCATTTGCTATCAAAAGACTTGGAATGTAGGTTGGTTTGATTCATCACAAACTAATTTGCAGTGAAATATGAGCCAATACATCCCATACAAACATATTACACTCTAAGTTTGTAACCCTACTGGAATAACCATTTCGAGCCAACCTAAGCACATCTCAACTAGTTAGGGTATATATCGTTATCTAAAAAGTTAGAAGTTCAAATCTTCACACCTACATATTATCGAACTTAAAAAAACAACAATTTTGATGGTTGATCGAGTTTTTTGAATTTATCTTAACATGGTCACATATGAAGTAGTGTCATCTATTACTTTCTCTCCCACTCTTGTTAGTCCACCCATCCTTGATCCTTCCTCTCGCCCCCAAATCTAAATGTAAGAGATGATGTATAAATTCATCGCCAATTATCATTAAAAAATTAGGGCTTGTTTGGTAAGCAATTTGAAAACAAAGGATTCAATGAAAACATAGTTGTATTTCATGTTTTCAGATATGCGTTTGGTAGCAGATTTAGAAATTTGATTCCATTGTAAACAATTGTTTAAAGTGTCTTATAACATATTTATAAATCATGAAATTAGTTATAGTTACAAAACTAATTATTAGATTGAATATAAGTCATTATTAATTAATTTATGAATATGATTTTATAAATTTTATAGAATTATCATTTTATAATATAATATATTATGCATATTTTAATTTAACAAAAGTAAATTAAATGTATAACATGAAATATTATATTTATTAAAATTTTTATCTTTGTTTAATATAATTTTGCATTTGAAACTTTCAAATTCAAAATTTGGACACAATAAAAACATAAAAATGTTGTTTTCAGAATTTCTATTATTTGGATTTCAGAATTCGAAAACAGTTTTCGAAAACACATTTTCTCAAATACATATTCAATGAATTCAATGAATCCAAAAACATAAAAGAGAATTTGGATTGCATACCAAACATGCTCTTAGGGTTTCATCTCGGGAAAACAAGTGCGAGAAGAAAGATATTGATGTTTTTTTTTTTTGTCGTCGTCGTCATTTTTTTAGGAATGGAACAAGAAATGTCTGTTTTCTTCTGCTTTTGAAAATGTCTTAAGTTGTTTTCTCAATTCCCCTTTCTCCTTCCTTTACCAGTAAACAATCACATTATTGCTGTTTTCCTCTTCTGTCCCAATTTTGCATCCTTCCCCTTTCTTGTTTTCAATTTTTAAAGTAGTTTCTTTTAAAAACTGTTTTTATTTTTTACATGTACTTTTAAGAAACATTTTCCAAATTTTATTTTGAAGGAAAAGAAAACTAGTTTCTTCTATTTTTTTTTTATAAAAAAACATAATTTTATCATTTTTACTAATAAACTGCAAGATAAACATGTTAGATTACAACAATATGTTTTTATGTTTCATTTTAAAGATTATTTTTCAGGTAAGCCATTACTTTTGTTAATTTAAAATTGGGAGAGAGACAATATTGTTAACTAATGCACAAAATCAAACACAAATTTAAGTGATATATATATATATATAGAAAAAAAACCACATGCTATATTTGGAACAAACAATTGAAATGTTCTCATTTTTTGGAATGTATATTAAATTTATGCTTACTAGTAAAGTTTTTTCTAAAAAATTAATTAAAAAATATTTGGAATTGGGAATGTGCATCGACATATCCAACTAAATTTGTATAACTATCTATGTGTCTGATAGTTAGGTATACAATAATACTACTTTCAAAATTTAGACCTAATATTAATAAAAAAAACTAACTCGAGCATAGTTCAACTAGTTCAGGCGAATATCCTTGACTCAAAAGTAAAGGTTCAACTCTCCACTTTGACATTTATGATATGACAATATTTATTGATTTTATATTATTTTTATCTTATGTGTCATTCTTTTATAAGAATAAACCGATTCTAGAAAACTATTTTTCCAAGCCATGGAAGACCCTAAAGAAGATGGCAAAGTTGCTAATAAATTTCTAAAAAAAAGCTTAAAGTAAATTACATGTGTTTAAAAAATCGGTAATTTTTTTTAGAACAAAATTTCCGAACACTGTTCAAAACTTACCACAAACATAATCTTAAAAAAAGAGGCAATTATATATATATATATATATATATATTTTTTTTTTTAATTCCTAAAAAAACAGTTTTTTTTTTTTTTTTTTTTTTTTTGCGGGTAGATCCGACGCCGCAAATGCGTTTCCGTTTTTTTTTTTCAAGCGAAAAGAAATAACAATACTCCAAAAAAAAATCCAAAAAAAAAATATTTTACACACATTTGCTATTCTTTTCTGAAAAATAAACAATAAATGAAAACCTTACCAAATACCCTAAATTAACCTATTCACCTCTAAAGTTTGTTTACCTATCAAATAAACGTCCAAGCAAAAAAAACATAGGCATTAATTGTAATTCAACTCAATTTGTTACCCTAAAAAATTCAACTTAATTTATATCATAATTCAAGAGAAAGATTATCGAAAATAATATCAATTCAACCTACAATCTAATAATCATGATTATTATTATTACTGTTTGAATTTAACAACATGTGAGAGTAAATATCCTAAAAATTGTCCAAACTAAATGTTCTAGAAAATATAACATTAATTCTAACCATGGAGATTAATTGAGCACCTAAAAATGGTTACCAATATTAGATTGGTGTGATAGGGAAGGGTGGGGAGGATTTTAATTAATCTTTATAAAAACATTAACTAACACAATTTTTTAGTTCAAGCACAATTTCTTTTAAAAATAGTAGTCAATTAACAAAAAAACTTATATATAAATTTAAAAAATATGTAATCAAATTAATTCATAAATTGCAGCACAATTATTGATAATTACCATAACAATAAAAACATTAAATTCAATTAAAGTATTAATATATCCATTACAAAACTATTAAAGCTTTTAAAATAGAAGTATTAATATATCCATTACAATCCATTCTAATAATAAATTATGTTATTAAGTCAATGATGTAATAATTAGAGCAAAGGAGCCAACGTCCTTCATCTCTTAACATATTAGATACATTGAAGACTTGAATTTTCGAACTTCACAAAGATATCAAATACGAAATATAATAGCTTAAATTATCAAAACTACCCCAAAATTATGGGATTGGTTTAATTATACCCATGAATTTGAAAAATTTCATTTTAAACCTTAAATTTTGAAATTTGTTTCAAAATAGCTCTTAGAATTTTTTTGGGTTAAATTCATGGATGGTAAACTTTGTATTTGTATTTTTATTATTGCTTATGGCAGTGGCGAACCCACATACTAATGTTTGGGAGACCAACAAATTATATTAGAAGTTCATTATGTTGACCTAAAAACAATTTATTAGTGAAACAATAAGTTGATTTATCAAAGACTTTTAACTTAGTTCCAATACACTACACCAAAACTGGGATACAATGACGAATAATAAAAAAAAAGAGGCGAGAAACAATGACGGGCGGTCGAAAACGCGCAGAGGAAATTAAAATGGATATACAATGACGGGCGTCATCGTAATTTATTTTTAATGACGGGCTTTGCTCGTCATTGTAGGGTATAATTTTTTTTAAAAAAAAACCATTTTCGGTCCCACTCACACCTCACTCTCTCTTCTTCCTCGACAAAATCCTTTTTTCCCTCATTCCCTCTCTTCTTCCTCACGACAGAGCACCATCACCGTCGTCCACTGATAGAGCACCATCGAATCCACTTCTTTACTGTCGTCCGTAGTAGTCACCAACCAACGTATCCATCGTCGCTGACCATTGAATTCGCGTCTGAAGTCGTCGTTAGGCACTCGTGGTCGTTCGAGGTCGCCGTTGCAGATCTGAAGTGTGCGCCGTTGGAGAGGTCGCCCGCCGTCATCTGAAGTGGTCGTCTGTCGTCCATGGTCGTTCAAGGTCCAGATATGAAGTCATCGTCGTCTGTCGGTAATCGAGGTCCAGATCTAAAGCCATCGTTTGCAGATCTGGCTCACTTTGATGACGAACGCACACCCGTCATCAAAACCTTTTCATGACGGGCATTGATCGTCATTAAAACCTTTTTTCTACTAGTGATAATTTTAAGTACCATTATACAATTTAGTTTATCTCAATGTCTTTTCAAATAGGAAAAAAAAGGTTAAATTACAAATTTACAAGTTTAGTTCATGAACTCGTAAGCTTAGTCTATTAGATTTCTAAATTTTCACCAAAAGATTAGAGGTTCGACATTCCCACATTATGTTGACCTGAACAAGTTATTAGTGAAAAAAATAGGTAGGTCTATCAAAGACTTCTAACTAAGTTTCAATAATTTTAAGTATCATTATACAATTTAGTTTATCTCAATGTCTTTCCAAATAGAAAAAAAAAAAGTTAAATAACAAATTTACAAGTTTAGTACTTCATGAACTCTTAAGTTGAGTCTATTAGATTTCTAAATTTAAAAAAGTGTCTAATAAATCCCTAAACTTTCCATCTAACATCTAATAATACGTTTAAGTTCTTGGTATCAGAAGGATTTGAACTCAAGCATGCAAGATTGTTTAGAGATGGTTGATATTAATAATATATTATCTTTTAGCTTTAAGACTATATATTTCTAACATATTAAATTAAAAAATTTGGGGGCCAGTCTCTGAGTAGTTTGCCCCGACTTATGGGAACATATTTCAACATATATATTTAAGAAAAAACAAAACTCATGCAAATACGTTATTTCTCATTCATAAATTTAACTCCAAAAAAATCTTCAAGGGTTATTTTAAAACAAACTTTAAAGTTCAAAGGTTAGAATGAAACATTTTAAAATTGGTATAATTGAAATCAACTCCATAATTTAGAGATATTTTTAATAATTTTACCAATACAATATTAAAAATTCATATGTTCGACCTAACCATATTCGTGTCCATCCCTTGCAATATATAAAACACACTAAAAGAAATCAAGTAGTTAAATATGGAATAACAGAATTATATTGGTACCCATATTAAATTCTTTAATTTATTCCAAATGTCTTTTTTTTTTTAAAAAAAAAAAAAGGAGAATTCCATATGTTTTACTTTATATGTAACTTTCCACGGTTTTAAGCCATATTTGATAATATTCCTTGCTAACTGAAAAGGAAAAAGAAAAAAAAAAGGAGAAGAAGAAGATAGAATTCCTTGTTATCCTTTTGTTTTCATTTCTTGAAATGGCAAAATGGAATGCGATTGAAAAAAAAATATAACATATTTAATAGCTATTGTTATTTAAAATATTTAATTCTAATTTGTACTATTATTATTTTTAGTATAATAATGTGGGACTTTTTTTATTATTAATATTGTAAATTTTAAATTTTATTAAAAAAATATTGTATTTTCAAAACTATTTATAATAATATTGTAGTTTTAATTAGTTGGCAATGATGTATCTTCAAGAGATGACATCTAGTGCATGGAAGATGGTCATCTACCACGTTGCCATCTATTGCAAATTTTTTAAAGAATATTAGAGACGATCATCTCAAAAATTTTAATAATTTCTGCATTTGACATATTGGTCTACTGATCTCTTTATATCTCAAAGATCTTGAGTTTGAGCAACATGAAGTGCAAATTCTATAAAAATTTATTCAAAATTATCACGTAAATGAAGATGTTATTCTCCCAAGATTTTATTGAAACAATAAAAAAAAAACTATCAATTTACTTTTAAAAAAATGTAATATAATATTCAATTTACTTAAAATTTTAAAAAATAGTAACGAAAGAATAAATTATAATATAATATCTAATTTACTTAAAATATTAAAATTTGAAGACATCTTATTTGATTTAAATCAAATAAATAAAAGAAAGAAAAAAAGAAGAAACAAATAGAGAAAAAAAGAAAAAAGAAAAAAATTGAAAGAAACGGGAGAAAAGAAAAAAATTGAAAGAAACGGGAGAAAAAAAGAAAGAGAAAAAAGTGGAGGAAAAAAATAAGTTATATATTGCTCAAATCAAAATCTTTGAGATATAAAAAGATCAACCAATATCCCAAACGCAGAAATTGTTAACATTTGTGAGACTATCCACTTTTATTTATTTTTTATTTATTATTTTTTAATTTGTAACAAATAGCAACGATGGCTAGCTACTTAGAACTTCAATATTATTATAAATAATTTCGAAAATATAATATTTTCATAATAAATTTTAAAAATTATAATATTAATAAAAAAAGTTCTAATAATATAGAATAAGGAGTTTTGAACGTTCGAACATAGCTACTTTTAGTTAGATAGATACAAATGCTTTCTCATTTGCTGGGAAAATAAAATGTATTTTTTGTTTCCTTAAAATTTAATACAAGAACTGTGGAGAATATAACTTCTACATTAATGTCTGTTTTTCATTTGATTCTTTTTTATCTCTTCTTTTGGATGAAGCATAAATATATTTAATTATTATTCAGGGATAAAAATATATTTTCGAACTGTGAAATTTTATTATCAAGAATAGATGTGACTTTTTTACTTGATACTTTTTTTCCCTTTAAGTGATGTGTGAATTAACTTTAATTATTTTAAAATATTATAAATTATCTAATATAAATATTTGAATTAATTAAAGTATTTTAATTAAATCTAATAATTTAAATAATTCTTTTCATAAACAAAACCAATATAATAATTTAATATATATTATTTTTTTTATAAAAAGATAAAAGGTGGGCCTAAAATATTTGATGAATTTGATAGATTTATTATCTAATTAAAATTTAAAAATATTGTTGGACTATGTTGATATAATTAAATTTATCCCAAACTATTAGCTTAAACTTTTAGTTTGATTGATGATTTAAGATGGTATCTGAGTAGGTGGTTCAGGAGGTCTTCTGTTCAAATATCTGTAAAGTCAATTTTCTCCCCATTTAATATTGATTTCACTTGTTTGGTTTTTTATCAAATGTCCAAAACCCACAAGTGAGGGAGAGTGTTAGACTATGTTGATATAATTAAATTTACCCCAAACTATTAGTTTAATCTTTTGAGTTTGATCGGTGATTTAAGAAACATATTAATATTTATATGTTTATTTTACCTCCATTAATTCAAAAAGATAAATACACATTTTTGTTGATAATTAAATGAAAGATATATATTGATTTTAAATTTTTTAATTTTAATATAACTTTAAGGTTTGTTGATAAAAAGCTAAAAGATAAAAGAAAAAAAAGAAGGAAAGTTAGGTAGAAAATTCATAGGTGAAACTTTTTATTTTTAAACATGATTGAATTTTAATACTTTTATTTATATAGCATGCATATAATTAATAACGATTTTATTTGGTTATTACAAAAAGTTCCAATGAAAAAAGTTTTTTGACCGTTTTTCTAGTCATTTTTTATTTTTTTTATTAGTTCATAAACATTTTATTTAAATTTCAAGAACAAAACTTGCAAAATAAACAAATAATTTTGCTATATACATATACATACACACCCAATTGAGGTATGTTCAAATTGACATAAAATTTTTGTAATCAAATTATGTCATTTTGATTTCGAAAAATTTGCACAAAAGAATCATTTTCATGTGCTTTGATGTCATTTAACGTGTGATCTGAAATTAATGACATATGATCCTTTCTATATTTTTCATTTCGTCCAAATTACTGTGAGGGCATCGTACTCTCACTCTTGCTCTAGCTCTAACTCGAGCTCTCTAGTTCTCGCTCTCACTCATGATATCAATGAATGGTCAAAATTTTGGAGAGAAAAAAGAGACAAGGAAAATCACTCTTTAGTTCTGGCTAATGGTCGGAATTTTGGAGAAGAGAAAGAGACAAGAAAAATCGCTCTCTAGTTCATTCTAGTTTTTGCTCTCACGGTAGCTTTAGCTCTTTTCTGACTTAATTTTTTTATTGTCTATTTTTTCCTCCAAATTTTTGACCACTCATTTGAGCGATGGCGAGAAAGCTAGAGAGATAGTTTTTTCGCATACGAGAGAAACCACCTCATACTATCTTCATGGATAATTTTATGTGCATCACCACATCAAAATGAGTCATATTTTTTTTCTTAAAGAAATTGTGATAACAATGATATTAATCATGATAGAACTATTTTAAATTAAATAACCATGAAAATATATTTTAAACTCTCATTGATTTTCTTAAAACGCTTTATTACAAGTCACAACCACATAAAGAAAGCAAATATATTAAGGAAAACTTTTTTAATCATAGGATCTACATACATACATATGAAGCCAAAAATGATTGAAACTTCCCTATCACAATATCAGAATCTTTTATGGGACAAAGTTTTGATGCTTTTATGGGCATATCCTTCACCCATTCCTCCCCTTTCAACATTAGAATATTCCATGAGGATATCTTCTCACATATTCCAAAACATGAAATTTTTTTAAAGCAAAAATTCTGTGTTTTTTTTTTTAAAAATAAAATTATAAACAAGAGGGGAAATAAAAGAAGAACAACAGTAAAAAGAAAAAGTAATTACAAATTTTCTTATTTTTTACCCTTTAATTTAAACCTTAAAACTGTTGATTATCTGAAACTAAACTCTTACTTTGGATGAGGAGTAAAATTTAACAATACCTTGAGTGATAGTTATATGGACATAATTTAATAATACCTTGATTATTTAAATTTTTAATTATTATTTTTAGTGATAATCGTCGGAAGTGGGATTTTGATCGTCGGAGATGGTCGTCGTCAGGGATGGTCGCCAGAGGTGATTACCGATCGCCGGTGGTGGTCGTCGATTGTCGGAAAAACGATGATAAAATTTGTTAATAGGATTACTATACAAGTCGGTAGAGTTAATATCTTAAGTCAACAGAGTTGAGTTGAGTTAGTTTATCCATGAACCAAACGTTGAGTAGGGTTTAAAACCCAACCCAACCCAACTCAACTCAACTTAGAGAGCCAAACACCATTTAGGTTAAAACTCACTTCTAATCCTTAACTTTTAGGGAGGCAATAAATTAATCTCGAACTTTGATATGTAACGATTGAGTCCATGTACTTCTAATTTAGTAATAATTAAATCTCTAAACTTTAATATGTAACAATTTAGTCCCTATATTTTCAAATTTGTAATAATTTAATTCTTGTCGCATAAAATTCTATCAAAATTAAATGTCAATTTTTTAATTAATGATTTCAACTTTGTAGTTTATAAACATATTTGGTCTTAATTAGTTTATTGATTTACTTAGGAAAGAATTTTTATTAAATCTTATGGACTAAATTGTTTTAAGAGACTAAAAATGATTTTTCTGGTAATAGACTAAATTAATGTTACATACTAAAATTTACATGAACTAAATCATTACAAATCAAAATTTATGGACTAAATTGTTACTTCGATGAAAGTTTAGGGACCAAAAGTGATTTTTAACTAAACACTTTCACTCATTCGAGAGTTTGCCTAGTTCTCCTCATTCGAGTCTTTCCAACTAGGCATACCCCAAACATCACAACTAAATTCATTAATTATATTAATGAATGCAAGGCTCACTAGGGTAAGAGGCGAGCTACACGCTTAAAACCTTATCTTATTATAAATATTTGAATATAAATAAATGGATTATCTTATTATAAATATTTGAATAATAAAAAAATTGATTATTTTCTTTTAATATGTGCATATTGTCGTTTTTTTTTAAATAATTATAGTGTGAGAGATCAAACCATCCAATTTTTGGAAGGTAATAGTTTTATTTAGCCTAGTCTAGGTAGATTGAAAATATGTGAATATTATCTTTAACTAAGATTCAATTATCAAATATTATATATATATATATATATATATATATATATATATTAAATAATGAATTATATTACTAAAAAAAGTTAGATTCATTATTTAAATATTAGATTCCTTTTACGTAATTAAATGTTTTAATTAGAAAATAATTATAATAATAGTTAAAGAAATACCTTTCCAAAATATACTTGGATCAAAATAACAATTTAATTTATAAACTTTAGTTTATAATAATGTAGTCCATGTACTTTCAAATTTGTAACAATTTAGTCTTTATACTTTTAAATTTGACGGTTTAATCTCTAGATTAAAAAGGTTTAATGAGATTTCTTACATATGTAAACCAATAAACTAATTAGAGATTATAAAAAAATATGTACAAACTACCAAGACTAAATTATTATATAATAAAAGTTAACACTTCATTTCAAAGCGTTCTTTTACGATAGGGACAAAATTATTACAAATTTGAAAATTTAAAAACTAAATTGTTACGTATTAAATTTTAGGCACTAATATGTTAGTTACAGATTTGAAAATGTTATATACTAAAATATATAGACTAGATTATTTTTTTCAATGAAAGTATAAGTAGTATATTTAACTTAGAATAATCTATTAGGTTCATCATCTAATTAGAAGAGACCTATTCTTTTTAGAAAGAGGAAACTTCAAATGGTTTATGGATAGAATCCTTGAGTAAATTTTTAAGGATTGTTTTTAGAGGGTGTGTTGTAATAGTTTGAGTTATAATAGCTGAAATACTTTGCACCCCTAATATAGACTATTATAATCTAGACTAAATAACTCTGTATCATAAACATAAACTACATAACTCTGCAGACTATTATAACTCATCCAGGTACAACTCATCTCCATTCTTTATATATGGACTAAAATTTTATAGAGAAAGTTTATAAAAGATTCCATTTAGTTTTATTTTAAAAGCATCCACATGCTTGTTTGCTCGATGGCTAAACGATATTTTGAAGTTCATTTTAATATTATTGTTGACATTTGACAACCTTAGTATAAATTAACTAGTTAAAGAAATTAACGGGCCTAGCAGTAACTGTAATTAATTAATTAATTAAGATATATACCTGTTGAACTGAGAGAAAAAAAGTTTTTTATACATATTTTTTCCTTTGAATTCAACCATACATGACAACGAGAATTCAAACTTTTGACTTTGTAGTTCTTTAAAATTATACCATTTAAACTTTATATAAAAAAACTAATATCAAATAAGCACAACTATAAAAATTTGAAACCAAACTTTATTTAACCTATCTTAATCAATTGAGTTAGTTGACTCATAATTACCCCCTGTTTTTTAAGATAACTCATAAGATTGGTTTAACTTTACGAAATCGTATCTTACAAAAATATTATAGTCTTTTATAATAAAATTTCAAACTACTCTACTATTTTCAATAAGTTTTTAAAATTAATATATATTTTAGTTAAAAAAAATCACTATATATACATTTTAAAAAACTTATAATCAGTTTAATTCCCAAACAATTTTGAAATAAGATTGGGATTTAGAATGGACAATGGGACAAGTCAGAGATTGACTCCTCATCCCAAATCGATTCCCACGGAAAAATTTTCAATTTTCCTTATTTACTCTCAATATTTTTTAATTAAAAATCAATAAATATACTAAAATTATATATATTTTATGTCTAAGTTAATATTATTATTGTTCATTAAAAAAAAAAATGATTGTTTTATAAATAATTAATTTTTAAAAATATTTAATATTTTGCCGATATGATCATAATTAACTGGTATATAGTACATAATCTTGACCAAACTCTGGTAAAAAACAATATTTTTATCATAAATTTAATATACAAATTATCGTATTATGAAATTATATATAATAAACACAAACAAACTAATAAAATTAGGTTTAATTATCAAAAATATTCTTGAACTATGAGGTTAGTTTCAATTATACCATGACTTTTGAAAAGTTTCATTTTAACCCTTGAATTTTGAATTTTGGTTCAAAATAATCTTTGAATGATTTTTTTTGTTAAATTCAAGAATAAAAATCGTTGTATTTGTATTGTTGCTCATGTGAACATATTTGAACATATACGATTAAAAAGAAACAAAACATATGCAAATACATCAGTTTTCGTCCATAAATTTAATAAAAAAAATACTTTCCAAGATTATTATGAAACAAACTTAATTCAAAGGTTAAAAATGAAACTTTTCAAAATTTAAGAGTATAATTGAAACTAATCTCATAATTTTGGGTATTTTTGATAATTTAACTATAAAATTATATATATATTTTTAACTTAATTAAAAAGTTTTATTCGAGATAGATTCGGAATCGGGGACGGGATGGGATACCCTCCCATCTCCGATCGGAGACCCGATAATAATCTCCGTATTTGGGACCACCGTTTTATATTTTTCGAAAATAGATTTAAAAATTGAAAAAGAACATAAATATAAATATAAATGTAAATATAAATCGTAACGCTAACAATTAGTATAAATATTGCGGAATTTTCGTTCCTCTTCGTGCTCGCTCTTCTTCTCCGCCATTCATTCGCTCGTTCGATTCGTCTTCTTCACGTATACAAGTTTCAGAAAAACAAGGAACAATAGTTTTGCTTTCGGGATTTCTCTTTCTTTCCTTCTCTCCTTCGACGGTATGTTTCTCTCTCTCTCTATGGACCTGCATTTCCATTTTCTTCAATTCCGTTTCATGTTCTGTGATTGGTGTTTTTGTGTTCCTGTTCCTGTTTGTTTTCCTCTTTTTCTTTGCTTCTGATTTTTCCTGTTTTGTTCTGATTCCGGGTTTAATCGACGACGAGCGATTTGCTTCCCCCCCCCCCCCCTCTTTTGATTGCTGTTCTGGTGTTTCCCTTTCGGTCGGGCTGAAGTCCGATGATCGGATTTGCTCAATGTCGATTATTTCACGTTATTTTTTGTAGATTCTAAAGCAATGCAATGATATTTTGTCTGAGGATATAGGGTAGTTTGGAGGAACGTGGCTTGCGATACCGATTTTAGGACTCGGTATAAGTTTTTAGGGAGGAACGATTATTTTAATTTTGATGATTTCCTCTTTGTTAATTGTTAGTGGACCAGGCCAGCGCGTTGTGGCAAATTCCTACATAGAAGAATCGAATGAATTAGTATCAGAATTTCAAATGTGAACAGATAAAATTGATTTGTTTGGAGTTTGAGGACTGATTTTCGTCTGAATTACTTTTAATATTGGGGCTTGTTTCACATTTTTCTTTAACAAAGTTTGAAAATTCAACGGGGATGTTTTGCTTCTGACCAAGTCTGCTTGGGACTATGACTTGTGGGTTGAAACGTGCGTCTTTTATCTACCATTCTTGTTGGGCTTGAATAGATTTATCTTTTTTGAGTTTGAGGCTAGCGTAGTCGGTCCGGATGGTTCTTGCCCTGTTTATGAAATTAATTTGTTTACTTGGATTGGAAATTGTTGGGTGTGTTTGTTGTCTGGTGCACTTTTGTTTTTCTTCCCCCAACTTTTGTTATGGACGGCAACGCGTAAATGACAAATCCTTTTCAATGGTCTAATCTTTTTTCTGAAGTGGGGCTTCTGGTTTTCCTGTAGTTGTGTCGCTATCCTCACCGAGTTCTTTGGCTGAAGCTCACAACACGTGGCATCAGCTAATTCTTTTTCCTTTTTCTCTTTTTGGGATTGTTCCCAATTCCTTGTTTGAAAATATAATGTAATTTAATCGTTAGTTACTCTCTTAGCCATGTGAGATTAATGTTCTAATTTGTTGGAGACGTGTTTTTTTCCTGTTTCAGGAACGTGCGTGGGTGGGAACGGGAAGAGGGCTTGATCAAAACCAGCCTTTTCAAGGAAACTTCTAGGACGGTTTGGTTTGAGGATAAACTTATGATCCGGCTGTCAAAGTAGGTGACAGCCTGATTTTCTTGAACAATTTCAGAGATCCATTCGAAGATACTTTTTCTTGTGCGTATTAAGACTCTGACTCAAACTTTGATACTGGGACCTCCCTTTTTATTTGTGCATCTTGTTTGCCCATTATCGCGTTCAATTTCTTTCTTTCTTCTTTTGTTGTACAGGAGGTGATCTCATAGAAAGGACTCGCTTTCTGGGTCGTCTTCATCTTAGATTTGCTCGACTGTTGGTTTTTGCCTCATGTTCTTTCAGAGTAATCTGCTATTGGCATGAGACATTTTGATCTGTGTTGTAGATATGGGTTCCTTGTCCGGAATCCTTCAACGACCATTCGCTGCTGTAACTGCTGTGGCTGTTGCTTCTTTTTCCTCTGACTTTTCAGACAAGTTACCATCTCAGAGACCGCCAGAGGCTTCTTCCTCTTCCTTTTCTTCCCCAGATTTATCCCATAATTCAACTTTAGATTTCTTGAAGGAATCAAAGACGTCATTTGTTTCTGTTTCAAAGCTTGCTAACTTATCATTTGTCACAAAAATTCATGCACCTGTCCCTAAGTTTAGCTTTCCGATTCCATCTTCCAGTTACGGCTATGCTAGAAACTTCGACACGTCTTTGGTTTCTTCCCCCGTTCTTTCTAATTTATATCAGTCAGCTGCATTGACCAAGGCATCAAAGCAGGCTGCACCTGCACCTAAACTGTCCTCCCCACCTTCTGAGGTTATGTACAGATGGCATTTACCAGAGCCAACTTCTTTAGATATTACGGGTAGTTCTGCTTGTTCAGTGGCAAAGTCTAGGACGGTGGTGGTTTTATTAGGATGGTTGGGAGCAAAGCAGAAACATTTAAAGAGATACGCCGAATGGTATACTTCAAGGGGGTTTCATGCCATTACCTTTACTTTTCCAATGGCTGAGATACTTACGTATCAGCTTGGTGGGAAAGTTGAACAGCACATTGACTTGCTTGTGAATCATCTAGCTGATTGGTTGGAAGAGGAGCACGGGAAGAACCTGGTGTTTCACACGTTTAGTAATACTGGATGGTTAACGTACGTTATTTTTTCCCTCTTCATTTAACATGCTCACAGAACGAAAAGTTTGCTAAATTTCGTATTTTTTAGGAAGGGGTTGTGGGGATTTTTCACTTATTTTTCCCTCTTCATTTGGCTTTTTTTGAACAAATGTCTTTACGTGATTGTTCCCTTGAATTTATCTCGATGCAGTTATGGAGCTATTCTGGAGAAGTTTCAGAAGCATGATTCTTCTTTAATGGGAAGGATTAAGGGCTGCATTGTGGATTCTGCCCCTGTTGCCGCTCCTGACCCTCAGGTAATGCCCCTGTTGGCTTCTTGTTCTTTTCAATGAGACAGTCATCAGCAGTAAAAGATATATAGTTACTATTGCACCATCTTGACAGAAGTTCCCTCACTTGACATTCAAAAAATTAAAAAAAAACAATTGGTAGCTTGCTGTGTATATGCACCACAATAAATAACCTTGTACTGTGAACTATGCTTTGATTTAAAGTAAAAATAAGATAATTGGATTGGTCGAAATTCATACCATCGCTTTATGTGGTATCATATAGGAAAAGACTCAGAGTGGCCTTTTTTCCTTTGCCTATCCTTTATATATCAAGTAATGGACAAGGGTGAATTTTGTTTGTTAAACTATTATTTTCTCTATGAATTTAGAGTATCTGTTTCTTGTAGGTTTTCACAGCTTCTTTTATTTAATTGTACCTTATTTTTGGTTGTAATAGGTCAATTTACATTCAAGGACTTTCCCTTTTAGTTATGGATTGTTGGTGATCTGTGTTTCTATCTGAGTTTCTTGTTTGAACGATTATGAGAGAAAACATTTGTTAAATCTTGCTGTTGCTTTTCTAGGTCTGGGCTTCAGGCTTCTCTGCAGCTTTTTTGAAAAAGAACAGTGTGGCAACAAAAGGATCGACAACCTTGGACAACACAAGGATGGAAGTATCAATCAGCAATAAAGAAAAACCTAAACCTGCAGTTACCGAAGCAGCACTTCTACTAGTTTTAGAGAAGGTCTTCGGCGTCGTTTTGAATCTACCAACCGTGAACAGGTAGTTTCCCTTTTAAATGCGATCATTCTAACCAATATATACTATAAGATTAAACAGATGCAAGAAAAATGAAGCAAATATTGAACTCTAAAATTATATTGGCTGGTCATTAACAAGTAGACAGTGCATAAACATGATAGTTTCATATCCATTTACAAATATGCCTTTTTAAATCATGTTTAGATTTGTTACTACAGTTTATGTGCAAATGTACTTGATAAACCAGATCATGAAATCTAAAAGACGAAAATTGTTCTATTTTCCTACCAGGAGGTTATCCGATGTGTTGGATACGTTATCGTCGTCACAACCAAGCTGCCCTCAACTGTATATATACAGCTCTGCGGACCGAGTTATCCCAGCAGATTCTGTGGAATCATTTATCGAGGAGCAACGACGAGCAGGGCGGGAGGTTAGAGCTTGCAATTTTGTGTCCACCCCTCATGTAGATCATTTTAGGAATGACCCAAAACTATATACTTCTCAGCTTTGTCAGTTTCTGGCGGACTGTGTGCTTACTTGTTGCAGAGAGTCCTGTTAGCTCCATATGAGTTAGTTGCTCACCATTTTACCTTATTCTTTTCTTCTTTTTATACAACATTGTTTGTTCTTGGAAACAAGTGAGGCCAAACAAAGGCCTACAATTCATTGGTTTTTAATATACATCACAGATCAATTGTATTCATGTGGTGCTGATCATTCTTGGCTTATGCTGGTGAGCGAGCACGGGAGCGAGGGTGTGTGCGTGTAAGATAAACATGTTACGACGTTAGTTAGCGTAATAAAAATTTTATTGGATATCTACGGAAATAATTACACCACTAAATGTTTGAACTTAATTGTACAAGTGTTAAGCTAATGGAGTTAACGACAAGAATTTGTTAGAGGCAAAATGAAAAGTTGAAGGACCTATTAGAAAATTTTGAAGTAAATTCACCAAGACACATACTCCTACTTTGTCTAACTAGCACAAATGTTTGTTAAGGATGAAAGTAGCTTGTAGTATCGAAATTCGGGCCTGAAATTTGATTCCATTCTAAACAGTTGTTTAAAGTATGCTTTATAGGTCATGAAATTAGTTGTAGTTGCAAAACTAATTATTAGATTAAATATAAGTCATTATTAATTGAACATGATTTTGTAAATTTTATAGAATTATCATTTTATAATATAATATTATATAATTTATAATATATTATATTATACATATTTTAATTTAATATAAGTTTATGAAATATTGTATTTATTAAGATTTTTTAACCTTTGTTTAATATAATTCTACATTTTAAAATTTTAAATTCAGAATTTGGATACAATGATAAAAATGTTGTTTTCAGAATTTCTACTATTTGGATCCCATAATCCGAAAACAGTTTTGGAAAACACATCTGCTAAACACATATTCACTAAATTCAGTGAATTCGAAAACATAAAACAGAATCCAGATTGTATACCAAACATACCCTAACTTATTGGGGTAAGCCTTTATAAAGAGTGAATGAGTTTAAGGCGGTTTTCGTACGGATAACCCATTTTCCCGCGCATTAATGGCATTTAACCTGACATTTCAAAATAATGAAATATGACTCATTCTGACGTGGCAATACGCGCAAAATTACTCATAAGGGTGATATGAAACGGTCTTTCTTGTTCACGCTCTCGTACGCGGAAACACTCTCGCTTCCGTTGTCTCGCTCTCGCTCAAATGAGCTTCCGTTGTCTCGCTCTCGCTCAAATGAGTGGTCGAAAATATAAAAAAAAAAGAAAAGGAAAAAAGTCAGAGAACAACAAGAGTAGCAGAGGTAGAGCGAGAGCGAGTCAGCGAGTCAACAATAGTGTGATTTTTGTTGTTTTTTTTTCTTTTCTCCAGAATTTTGAAAACTTCATTACTATCATGAGCGAGAGCGAGAACGAGAGCGAGAGAGCTAGGTGCCCTTACGGTAATTTGGACGAAATACACAGTACAAAAATGGTCATATGTCATTAATTTCAGAACATGATCAAATCACATCAATGCGCATGAAACCTTCCATGCAATTTTGTCAAACTTGGGCGTACCTAAAATTTAATATTCGACTGGACAGTCATAATATACATACATACAATCGGTTATGTGGCTTTGATCAAATCACTATTTGATTGATTTATCTTATGATATGAACACTGTCAATCAAATTTCAAATTAGTCATTTTTACAATTTCATGTCCAACTCTACTATTTCACTATTTCTTTAATTTCAACACTTACAAAAAAGTCATTCTTGCAAACAACCCCATCATAAAAACTACCCTTGACATTCTAAAAATCTGAGTGACTATAAATTTGGAAGCCAACACCAAACATATATATAATAATATACCAACTTATATTGATACTAATTAAATTTGTACAACTTGGGTCTAATGTATCTATCTATCTAGATTTCCCTAACTCCAATAATTAAATTAAATATAATGAAGCACAAGGAAACACAAAAGAAAAGAAAAAAAAAAGCACTTCTACTAAACATATTTCTTCCAAGTCCCAATTCCCAAACATATTACTAGCAATTAATCTTCCACTCCTGAGAGATAGCTTGTTGAAGAAATCTGAAAGTTTTTTGGAAATTTTGAAACCCCATGAACCAGAAATCAAAATTATCCACTGTTACAATTTCTAAGTACTTTTGTGAAGGCTTCATCACATTCTTACTTTGATTCACTCTCTCTATTTTCCCCATTGGAATCACCACCTGCATTACATCACACAGAGCAGAGTTCAGTAAACAACAGAGGCCGAGCGAGATTATAACGACTAACTTTTTATCTTTATACACGACCTTCCTATTTTGAAATATTTTAGGCGGGCAAATTAGAGATAACTTTTTAAATCGTATCTTTTTGTTGAAATTATAAGCTTACTTCTTCAACTTTTGTTTGTGTCTAATAGATCCTTAAATTTTAAAATTGTCAAATTGGTCTATGAACTCTCAAGGTTGTGTCTAATAGGTCTATGTTATATTTAACGTTTTTTAAAACTAGCGAATCTATCAGACATAAAATTGAATTTTGTATCTAATAAGACATTAAGGCCCCGTTTAATAACCATTTTCGTTTCTTGTTTTTGGTTTTTGAAAATTGTACACTTGTCTGCTCACAATTTATCTACAATGATTTTCATCGTCAGACATACTCGCTAAGATATAGACCTTCGCCTTGATCCAAGGGTCTTAACACATGCATCCCTTGTCACTTGAGACGCATTACGAACAGGGGTCTTCTCTATAATGGTTTCCATTTATCTTAAGTAAACACTTGAATTCTTAACTAAAATTTCAAAAACAAAAAAAAGTTTTTGGGAGTTACTTTTTTTTAGTTTTCAAAACTTGTCTTGGCTTTTGAAAACACATCTAAAAGCTAGATAGGAAAACCTGAAAAAATTATATGAAAATAGTATTTATAGGCTTAATTTTCAAAAAACCAGATGATTATCACACGGGGCATAAACTTTCAATTTTATATCCAATAATTCATGAATTTTAAAAAATGTCGTAACACAAAATCGAAAACTTAAGAACTTGTTAGACACTAAATCAAAAGTTCAGATACTAAACTTGAAAGTTCAGGGACTAGAGTCGTAATTTAACCTAATTTTTTTAATCTAAGACAAATAGAGAGAGAGAAAGAGGTGACCTTGTAATGAAATCTTAGGAGCTCTCCAGTTGGAGAAGAGAGTTTGAGGGATTTGTCACTGCAAAAGGCAAGTTTGTGTGTAGAAATGAAGAGCAGCCCTGCAATGGGTCCTGTTGTGGTTGACAAATGGCATTGACAAGCCTTCAACAGCTTCTCTCCTTCTCTTACACTAAATATTTGTTTATAAACTTTCCTCAACCCACCAACTTGAAGAATCTTTGCTCCCAAACTCAACTTTCCTTTCACTGTTTCTCTGATCTTCTGTCCTAATCTCACTGCAACTTTACCCAACCAAACAATACAAACATAAGTTAGTTTCATTGTCTCTATGTTTTGTACTTTAAATAGTTTTATTGAAAAACAGTCATGTTTGAGTTGTTCAATGAGACGTTCATTCCTAACTTGCATATGCCCTCGATCAAGTGGTTAGAAGTTCGAATCCCTACTCGTGTTGTTGAACTCAAAAAGTAAGAGTTGCCCATTTAAGAAGATCAAGAAATTCATTCGAAATCTAATGCTCTTTTCCATGCATAGATCATTTCATAACTATATATGCTTGAATACGAAGATTCGTTGCTCTAAATGATTATCAAATAGTCCACTTTCGACTTATACCCAGAAAACACATCATATCAGTTAAGAATCAAGATGTTGTTCTTACTTATATATTCAAGATCTTCCCCACTCCAGACTGATACAAGACTATGCTTGCATCTCAATTAGGGAGGTAATAATTTGATCTAATTAATTAAACAAACAAACAAAAATAATAATAATAAGGCTTACCATGTTCTCTAACTCCATGAGCAAAACTCCCAACCTTGCTCCCCCAGCTAACAACTGCATCCTCTCTACCTGCAAACATTCACAAAATCCTCTCCATTCAGCCACCATTTTCCCTCACTAGCTACAAACACATATAGACAAAAAATACAGAGAAGTTTTACATTGTTTCGCCCGAGGCTCGCCGTCGGGAGACTGGCCGCCAACCGGAGCAGGCAACAGTCTCTTCAGCGACTTCTCGACGGGCCGGAACGCCGCCGTGCCAACCGGGATCCTGATGACTTCTTGTTTCATCAAGGCCTCCATCTTCCTCTGCTTCTACTTGTAAGTATCTAATTTAAAACCAGAGGAAAGATTGGTGTGGATGATCAAATGTTCCTCAAATTCTCCACATATTTATGGAGGGAATGAAAATGGTGAACTCGAAACTTAAAAGTTTCACAGCTGAGTCAGCCATGGCCGTCCACCAATATTATTAAAAGAACGGATCTCTGTAAAAGAAAGAGTTTTAAAGGAAAAAAAAAAAGGATCATAAAAGGAGAGAAGATGATGTTGGGGGAAAGCATATATAGTGGAATTGCTTTCCTTTTTGCAAAACCCTTAAAATGGAAGCTTTCTTAAGAAGAGGGTTTGGTTTCTTGTTATGCAAGCATGTTTGCTTTGTTTTGATTTTTTTTTGAAAGGGATTTTATATTTACATGTGTTTGTGTAATTTGAATTTATATTTTAACATTTATGCTTGGTCTAGGTTTAATGTGATGAAATTGAAAATCTAGAGTAACAAATGATTGCTCATTTGGTCGCGTTCAGTGGTAAATTTTGATTTTTTTTTTTACGATTTGTATATGTGTATATATAAACTATGGTTTTTCGATTATTTCAAAATAACCCTCTAAACCAATGTAAGATATTTTGATCGAAATGATAACGTATATGTTTATACAAGATTTTGGATTTTATCCTTAATTTTTGTTATGGACTAGTTTGTAGGTCTGGAACAATGTTGTATTTCTCTTTAATAAAATAATTAGAAGTTATTCTAGAGAGTGGTTTTGAAATAATAATATTAATTAAAAAAACTTAAAAAGTTAAAAACTATTAAAGTAAGAAAGACAAAATTAGAAAATATAGTTATATTAAGTTTAAATGCAATAGCTATGATTTAGCAAACTCCTAATGCAAAATCTCTTTAAAAAATATGGAAACAAAGATTGCCAAATAGATCCACTAAAGAAAAGATAGAATCTTTACCCTTCAAGATCATATTTATAGACTTAAAAAAAAAAAAACCCATTTTTATAAGCTCATGTGTCTTACTTTTCCTTTTCCTTTTCCTTTTTTTTTTTTTTTTTGTCCTCAATAATCTAGCTATATGAGAGGCAAAACCTTGTGATATTAAAATATTTTGAGCTGGCATAAGAACTTTGTGATGCAATTCTTCCCCTTTACTACCAATACAAGAAAAAAGAAAGCCAAAGTTATATGCATACCCAATTTGTTAAATCATCCCATCCACTTGCTAAAAAAAATATACATAAACATAAAGCTTTATGGTTGCATCATTTTTTAGACAAAAGATTTTTATTTTCCCATTTCATTCATGGATGTGAACTTTATACATGCATACACTAAATGCGCAATTTTTTTTTTATAGTCGTATATAATATCTTAGACAGTGATGAGAGTGTTAACGTGAACCTAGCTCAATTAGTTAAAACATTGTACTGTTCATGACTTAAAGGTTACTAAATATTAATTAGTGATTATAGCAATTTTAGTTAATCTAATATCTAAGGTCCCGTTTGATAACCATTTTGTTTTTTGTTTTTAGTTTTTGAAATTTAAACCTAAAAATACTACTTCTACCAATGAGTTTATATGTCTTCTTATGTATTTTGTACCTATGTTTTCAAAAACCAAGCCAACTTTTGAAAACTAAAAAATGTAGTTTTCAAAAACTTGATTTTGTTTTTAGAATTTGACTTAAGAGTTCAAATGGTTACTTAAGGGAGATGATCTCTATTGTAGAAAAATTAGGTGAAAATAAGCTTAATTTTCAACAACTAAAAACCAAAAACAAAATGGTTATCAAGCGGGGCCTAAGTTAATCGTTTGATTATAACAATTTTACTATTACCCTAAAATCAATAAATTTTAAAAATTTGAGTACTTGCACACGAAAGAGTATATATATATTATTTATTAAATTCGAATAGCTAAAGCTTGTTTAATAACTATTTTTGTTTTTAGTAGTTTCTTTATTATATAATCGGGATTGTTTACTACTAAATTCTTTTTCTTTTTCTAATCTACTTTTTTTTTTCACAAAAGTATATTTTGAAAATCTTAGTTAAGTTTTTAAAAACTAAAAGTAATAGTTTATGTTCTATTGTTTTTCGAGAATCTTCCCTAGATTATTCTTACATAATAACATACAACCTATTATTAAAATATGTTCATTAATTTTAATACTATCTTCCCTTTTACTTCTTTATCTAAACTAACAAGATCTTTTTGACTATGAATATAACAAGAGCACACTCGTGGTCAAGATGTGGAAAAATTATTCAATGAAACAATTAATTGTACAATATGAATTCGAAAATTTTCATATCTTCTAATAACTATTTAGATATAAAATTCAATGACGCAAAATTATCGGCCACAATGTAACAATCACTTCGAATAATTTCTCTAAAATGTGAGTATAAAGCAAATCCTCCCTTAACTGGGTTCATCATATAGTTTTTTCTTTCAACTAAAGTAGTTGATCTTCTTGCACATTTGATCAACAAGGCTAAATGTTATTGGATGTTCATCATTCATTTTGACAAACAACGTCAAGACAACAATCAAATACTCGCCTTAAATATTGTTGGTTATCGTTTAGGCCTTCATTTGATAACTATTTAATTTTTTATCTTTTGATTTTGAAAATTGTGCTACGATAGATTTCATTTGTTTTAGAAAACATTTGAATTCTTAGACAATTCCAAAAATAAAATAAAAAAATAAGTTTTTTGAACACACTACTTTTTTTAGTTTTCAAAATTTGGATTGGTTTTTTAAAACATAGGTAAAAAATAGATAACAAAACAAGAACTCCCATAGGTAGGGATGGCAACGAGGCGGGGCTGGGGATGCACTCCCCATCCCCGCCCCCACCCCATTCCCTGTTTTGGGAAGTTGGGGTTGGGGAATCCCCGTCGGGGAATGGGGTCCCCGCGGGGAAAATTCCCCTTTTTTATAATTTTATTTTTATATTTAAATTCAATAATTATATTAAAATAATATAAAAGTTAATTATTTTATTTATTTAAATAATTATTTTTTTAAAAAATAATATTAGAATTCAAGATTTTTATAAGAGTATACTCTTTTAATAAATAAATAAATAAATATATATATATATATATATATTCTTAATAATACAATATTATATATTAATAATAATATTATTATAAATAATTATATCAAATATTAAATTTAAAAAAAAAATAATTAAAAAAGTTTATTTGGGGCGAGTTCGGAGACGGAGATACCGTCCCCGTCCCCGCCCCGTCCCTGATCGGGATCCCCGATTTGACCCCATACCCAGTCAAATTGGAGATTCCCCGCCCAAACCCCATGGGTATTTTTGCCATCCTTACCCATAGGTGGAAGTAATATTTATAGGTTAACTTTAAAAAAATAAGAAATAAGAAACCAAATAGTTATCAAATAGAGTCACGGTGGCAGAGGAAGTCAAAGAAATAACCACTCCAAGAAAATGGGTCTTTCTCGACGCGTTACAACGTTGGGATTATAATCTCAGTGTTAGCTATTATTGACCGTACTTAGCTCAAATGAAAGCATTATAATCTCGACTATATATATAGTACAATAGGAGTTGGGAGATTCGAACTGCAAACTTTGTGGTCGACGGTTATTAACATATTCGATATGTCAGTTGAGCTATACTCTCTTTGGCACATCTCAATATAAACTGTTGAACTAAAAAATATATACATACATAGTTATTATTGATCTTGGTATTTGTTAAGAAAATATGCAAAGAATTTAATTTATAATTGTTTGACCTTTAATTGGGAGCATTCAGTCCTAACCAGAGAATTATTTGACGCCAATTTTAAGTATAGTTCAATGATTAAGGCAACTTACTTCTCTAAGAGATGGTAAGTTCGAATCTTCAATATCTATATATTTGTGATATAATATTCTAAAAAAGATTCAACAAGATCAAACTTGACCATAGATATTCCAAAATCTACACTAGCTTGAAAAATGGTTTCAATATTTCATGACATGTATGGATAATGGAACACATTGTTTGTAAAGTGTGACACTTTGAAGACAACTTGTTTCATCATTAATTCCCTCTCAAATACCATAGATTAGCAACAATATTGTTCAAGTACCACAGCCAGATTGCATGGTTTTCCTTAAAAACAGAATTAGAGTTATAATCGATGATTACTAAAATGTTAAATTACAAATTTAGTCTCTAAACTTTTGAATTTATGTTTGTTTTGTTCTTAAAACTGTCAATTACACTTATGAGCTTTTTATCTTTATGTCCAATAAATTCTTGAATTTTAAAAAGTACTTAATAAGTCTTTAATCTATTTAATCTTTCTAAAATTCACAGATTTATTAGATACAAAATTGAAAGTCCATTGACCTATTAAACAATTTTTAAAGTCGAAACTTTTTAAACACAATAAATCTAACTAATATTATTGACTTAAAACTAAAATTGAATATAAATGACCAAATTTTAGAGATGGGTTGAGCTAGCTAATGAGCTCATAATAATTTCTTCTCTCTCCCTATTCTTCAATCTCTTGTCCCTTGAATGTCGCAAAATTGGAGAAAATAATGCTCAAATTCAACATCCTTGATTGTTTTTCCTTTGATTTCTCAAATTTGGTAAAATTTCTAAAAGAAAAGTTCTCTCTCTAAAGTACTAAACTACCACTTGAAAAATTAGAATTTTTTTTTTTTTTTTTGGATCTTAAAGAAATTAAAGAGAAAGGCTTTATGAGAAACATCTGACATTGCTTCTCTTTTCCCACTTTGGAGGATGTGTTGGGCAGCTCAGCCTTGTTGATTTTTTTTTTTTTTTTTTTTTTTTTTGGCTTTGCAATGTCACCCTTTTTTTTTTTTTCTTCTACCAACTTCACAACAAAAGAAAAAGGAAAAAAGTTTTTTTTTTTATTTTTTATTTTTAAATTTTTAAATTGCAGCTGTATGCAATTAGATCAACCGACTCAACCACTTCATTATAAATAATGTTTTAGACCCTTTTTTATCTTTGATTTTCCATTTTCACTTTTGATTCCCATAATTTATCTTTGTCCACATATATATATATATATATATAATTGATACGTGTAAAGGTTTAATTTTATTTTAAAAGCATTGAAAAGAATTTCAATTATATATTTCTCAATATACCATTGGAATTAAATAATTTGGCATTTAAAAAATATCCATCCAACCCAATAACTTGTAAAAAATGTTGGACAGACAAATTTAAATACATAGATCATCAAAAGAGAATGTCGTGAAATCGAAGAAAGGGCTAATTGCATGAACAAAAAAAGGAACTTTGTACAAAGGAAGAAATTTGCATCTATTTGATAGTTGTGTTTTCGAAAATTATTTTTAGATCTAGGATTTAAACGGTTAAAATTCTGAAAATAATATTTTTATATTTTTATTCTCTAGATTTTGAATTTGAAAATTTAAAATTTAGAATTCTATTACAAAAGATTAAAAAAAATTATATAGAATTTCAGGTTATAAAATCAATTTATTTTTGTTAAATTAGAATAGGTATAATATAATATATTATAAATTATATGATTTATAAAATAATAATTATACAACATTTATAACATAAAAACATGTTCATAAATTAATTAATGATAGTTTATATTCAACTTAATATTAATTTTGCAACTACAACTATTTTCGTAGTCTATAAATATATTATAAAACACATTTTAAATAATTGTTTCAATTGAAGTTCAACTTCTAAATCTGCTACCCAAACAAATGTCTGAACACACGAAATACAATTTTGTTTTCGTTGAATTTTTCCTTTTAAAAAATTCTATTTTTAGATTTTCTATGAGACATGTCTAAGGGTTGTTTAGAGCGCTGAGTGAGTTATAATATTATGTAAAATCATATAATATTAATTAAAATGCAACGTTATTTAGTCTGGAGTTAATAATAGTCCGTGTTTGGAGTGCAGAGTATAACTTGTGCCCCAAACAGATTTGAATTATTCAACTTAATACGAGGTGTCATAGTGTCATATATTTGTCAAAGGACTCAATATGGAAGTTAGTAATAACACTATGTGGCAATGTGCATGTGTTAGTTGGGAGGAGAATTAACAATCGTATATATATAGTATAGGCCTAAAATGCAAAAAGAAAGCATACCTATGACAACCATAAGAAAATGCATGGTTGAACAAGGGCAAAGATGTACATTGGATGGTGTTATCAAAATTTTGAAATGGATGATTTTTTAATTCAACAGAATTTGAAGTTTTCTTGTAACGATTATTAATATTATAAAATCTACAATCTGATTTTAATAACCTACAAAGGAGAAAATGATTATATATATTTCTCATTTAGGTTATACGTGAAGCAAATGCGAGATGTTACTTAAGAATTGTGTTTGGGCAAGAAGTCTCCAATACTTAAATGATAGGAATGCTATTAGGAATTATTAGAGTATTAAGGATATATTAATAAATATGGTTATAAATAGAGAAAGCGAGAAATGAAGAAGTTACGCATCAATTTTTAGTTGGTTTAAGGTTTGAGTGATGTCAATTTAAGGTTCAAGTATCTCAAATTACTTAATTTATCGGGTAGTTCGAGTGCAATATATTTCGAGCTCTATCAGTAAAGTGGACAACTTAGGATATTGATAGATAGCATATCAAGCAAAATGTAAAAGTACTGATGACCAAGTTGAGCCTCTGTCTAATCTTATTTCACCAATTAAACCAATTAATCTAAATATTGATTTACTACCATTGTTAACAACATTTACTTGTAAAGTCATTATATGGTGATGATGCTCCTCCAATAGGTGCTTTTCTTAGAGAAATATTTGGATGTAAAAAATCAGAATGAAGAACCAGAGAACATCACAACTTGTCATTCACAAAGAGAATTTGTACAATTGAGTAAATTATATTCTGAATTTCCACCCAGTTCAAATGGTAAAAAGGAGGGGAACAAAGAACATTTCTGCTGCAATCTCTTCCAAGCATCTAGCATTTCTTGCATTCTTGAGAGATCAAATTTTGAAGATATTGAAAAGTTTTGTGATAGTTTAAGAATCCCATGAACCAGAAGTCAAAATTATCCACTGTAACTATTTCCATGTACTTCTGTGAAGGCTTCTTCACATTCTCACTCTGATTGATCCTCTCTATTTTTCCTACTGGAATCACTACCTGCAGAAACAAACATATCTTCTGAGTTTTAGCACAGAGAAAGAGAGAGAGAGGAAGAAGAAGAGGACGAGGACGAGGACGAAGAACAAGAAAGCAACCGTTTCTTGGGCGGGCTTACCTTGTAATGGAATCGAATAAGTTCTCCTGTGGGGGAAGAAACTTTGATTGATCTATCACTGCAGAAGGCGATCTTATCTGTGGATATGAAGAGCAGACCTGCAATAGGTCCAGCTGTGGTTGACAAATAGCAGTGGACAGCCTTCAACAATTTCTCGCCGCCTCCCACATTAAATAATTGCTGGTAGATTTTTCTCAATCCACCTACTTGAAGAATTCTAGCTCCTAAGCTCAACTTTCCCTTTACAGTTTCTGTGATCTTGGATCCTAGTCTCACTGCAGTTCCATAAATAGAAAAGTTTCTATCAAACTTCCATTCCAACCAGCTCACTTGTATGTTGTAATAAATAAAGAAAAGAAAATCGTTTTATCATCCCAATTCATTGTTCTCTTTAGCACCATATAAAAATGTTTGAGACTCTTGATAATAAACTAATAACGCAGAGCAATGAACTCACCGTGCTCTCGGACTCCATGTGCAAAGCAGTCTGCTCTTTTACCAAGCTTATTCACCCTGCTAAGCACTGAATTTTTACTACCTGCAAAATGAAGACCATTCTCAATCCAAAAATTCATTTCTTGCTCATTCATTCATTTGTTAAAGCATGAATATGAGGGATTTATTACATTGTTTTAATGCTGGATATTTACTGTCTGAAGAGGGAATGCTGCACTGGCCAGCAAGATCAGGTAAGAGTCTCTGAACTGATTGCTCAACCTGAAATGCTGCTGAGCCAATAGGAAATCCAATAACATGTCTCTGCAGTGAAGCTTCCATATTTGATTAATGATGAAGAAAATTCAGCTATACAAATTCTCTTTTGCTTGGAGTGGCTTAACTTCTGCAGCCACTCACCTTTGATGTTCTTCACTAGCAATAAGCAAGGGAAGAGATGTTTGCTTAATGACTAGTGTATCACTCTTTGGTTCTCCCAATATATTTAAAGGGATCGAGATTTGTAGGTGAATCTTACTTTCTGTTGTCTGAGTCATCCAAGATGCATCAGAAAGAACAAAAAAAATTTAGAAAATTGGGGAAAATAAAAAGGGATCTTAGGTTTAGTAACTTTAGAAAAAAAGCAAAACAGAATGCCTTTTGAAATATCTCCCATCTCCCTAGAAAGCTTCTGAAGAAAGGCTAGTTTCTTGCAAAACAAGCCTCATTCTAAGCATTAGCTCAATAAAAATACAGACAGTTAGAAATCAAAATAAGCTAAGGATTATAAGAATATGAAAGCTGATGGTCCTCGTACATTGCAGTAGTGCTGAATGTAGATAAATATAATGGGGATCAATATTCTTTCTTTTCTTGATTTTAGTAATTGAAATATCTTATGCTGATGTAATTTTAAAATTATCTCCCCAACAAATAAACTCTTTATTTTTCAGCGTCATGCAGTTGTGCATAGTAAAATGGAAAATAAAATGTCTGTTGTTTAGAACTTTGAGCAAATATGAAAGAACCAATATGATGACTTTTTTTTTCTCTTCTAAGAAAGAACTTGCATTAAACCTCAAAGAAAGGAGAGAGTAACAACTCAACAACATGTGGGAGTGAGGATTAAAACCTTTGATCTCTTGGTCGAGGATATTATGACTTAACCAGTTGAGCTATCCTTAGGTGTCACATGTGGTTTACTAAGTTAAAATATCTATTAACATGAATTATAAAAAATGTCCTTGAACTTTGCCATTTGTCTAAAAAAAACTCTTATTCTTTCAAAAAATTACAATATTACCCTTCACCTTTCAATGCTTTCATAAATGTTTCAAAACTACTCTTGAAGTAGAATTCCATTAGAATGTTGAATAGAAAATCGATGCCAATATGGTGGTGACTAGAACATCATTCAAACAAGCCAATTTTTCGTCCAACATTCTAATAGTTTTTCTTTCTAAGAATAGTTTTGAAACATTTATCAAAAGTCAAGGGAAATATTGAAACTTTAAAGAATAGGGATATTTTTAAATCAAAGGACAAAGGTTAGGAATATTTTTTATAATTTAGCCAAAATTGTACTGGATTTCTTAACCAACTCCCACCCTAACCCTCCCACCCAAAAAAAAAAAAAAAAAAAAAAATAAATAAGAAGAAGAAAGTATAGAAAAAAAGTTAGCTCTTGAAAATAGATCCCAAGACAACTTTTGAATCATAGCACTACAGATTCCTACTTTTCCTCAATTTGAAATGGTGAGGCTATGATTTTGAAACTTTTTGAGCTGGCATATTGGCTTTCTGATGCCAGCTGACTTTTCATACCAGCATAAAAGAAAGAAAGGAAGAAAGGTAAAGAAGGTCCATGCAGAGCCCAATTGGTAAAACTAACACCTAGCACATGCTAAAAGGCATAACGGTTGCATAGTTTTACCAGAAACGACATTTGATATTATGTTCTCAGTACAAAATCTCGGTTGAGTTGCCTAATATTAACTGCTGCTTTCTCCTCCTCTTACAGACCCAACATCAAAAAAGGCTCATAAGCATAACAGTGAAGGTGAAAAAAGTACTAGAACTTACATCAAACACATGGTGTGCAAAATCCCAAAAGATATATTTCTGTTTCATTATGGGCATTCATGAAATCCCAATTCGATCTTAATTCATCCCAAACAGTGTTAATGGGTCCTGACCATTAGAAACAGCTAAAAAAAGAAAAACAATCCAAGGATGATTCAAGTCGGCAGGTCAAAAGGTGAAGGCAAAAAAAGGGTGAAAGGGAGAGAGAAACTCACGACCTTATTGGAGAAGATCAGGAGGGTCCCCATGTCGACTTGGAAAGTTGGAATTCAACTTGATAATGTGGGAAGCATCCATTTCTATGAATCATTAGCGCGTATATTCGTCGATCTTGAGTTGTAAAATGAACGAACAGAGAACCAGAAGGACGTAATCAAATACCTTGACAAATGGCATAGAATCTAAACCAGATTAATGAAAATGAAAAAAAATATACAATTTTTTTAAAAAAAATATTAACCACCAACCCCTCTACAACGCGATCCCTTTCAAGAATGAGAGAAAGAATGTCTTCTGGAAACTTATTGTTCCAGACCAAAGAGCACCTAAAGAAGATGCCAAAGCTGCGAAGCCCGACACAACTTTGTTCGCCTCAGAAATATTATAAAAAATAATGAAATTTTACATCCTTTGCTAAAAGAAGAATATCTTCTAGAAAAAGAAAAAAAACTAATTTCAGATAGATCACGATTCAAAAGAAGATTGATGACTTCTCTCGAGTCAGACTCCACAATCAAAGGAGGAACACACCATTCCGTCCAAGAGAGGATTTTTAGGTTCGATTGTAGTTTAGCCCCAGATTATGTGTCTAATAATATATGTGTTTTAAAATTTGTCTTTGAATTTTCAATTTTGTGCCTAATAAGTCTTGAATTTTAAAAATATTCAATAGTTGTCTAAACTTTCAATTTTATATTTAACAGGTCTTTGACACTTTCGACATTTTTATATAAAATTAAATTTCAGGTACGTTTTTCAATATTTTAATATGAAGTATATTCATATTACAGGAGTTGGGGAATTTGAACCACAAACCTGTTATATCGTTAATATATTCAAGATTTCATTTGAGCTAGCTCTCTTTGACGACTAATATGCAAATATAAAGTATATGAAATATACTATTGATATACATATACTTGTTGATACCCTAATGAAGATAAAATTGAAAATCATATTTTAAAATTTTTTGTTATATCTACTGACTTCAAAAATCATGGTTAGATTTATAAATATCCTAATATCTTTTGCTACCCATTACAATTTTTTATTAATTAATTATTAGTAGCTACATTGATTTTCTAAATTTTAGTTCTTATATTTTATATTTTAAGAAGTTTTCAACTGGTTTTTTTTTAAGGTTTAGACGATGTGTGTTGATAACCATTTGGTTTTTAGTTTTTTGTTTTTAAAAATTAAGTCCATAAATACTAGTTTCACCTATAAGTTTTCATGTTTTTATCTCTATGTTTTGCATATATTTTCAAAAATCAAGCAAAATTTTGAAAACTAAAAAAAGTAGTTTTCAAAAACTCGTTTTTGTTTTTGAAATTTGGCTAGAAATTTTAATATTTTCTTAAGAAAAATGAAAGCCATGATAGAGAAGATGGAAATCATTGTAGAGAAATGGTGAGATAACAAACATAATTTTCAAAACTCTAAAATAAAAAACTAAGGCCCCGTTTGATAACCATTTTGTTTTTGGTTCTTAGTCTTTGAAATTTAAACCTAAAAATACTACTTAACCAATGTGTTTATATGTCTTCTTATCTACTTTGTATTTATGTTTTCGAAAACCAAGCCAACTTTTGAAAACTAAAAAAAATAGCTTTAAAAAACTTAACTTTGTTTTTAGAATTTGGCTAAGAGATCAAATATTTACTTAAGGGAGATTATCTCTATTGTAGAGAAATTAGGTGAACATAAACTTAACTTTCAAAAACTAAAAACTAAAAACAAAATGGTTATATGATTATCAAATGGGATATTAGTGATGTATCTAATAGGTTTGGTCTCTAAACTCCACATATTTAATGCTTACACCATCAAATGTTAAACTCATTCAAAATCACAGTGGGTAAAGTTTAGAAATGTATTATATTTTTTTAAAGTATATAAATTATATATACACAACATTAAAAATCTAGAGATGTATTAAAAAACAAAAAAATCAATCCTAGGACTGATTAGATACAACCTTTTTTCTTTCTTTATTTTTATTAGTACATACACCATCAAAGTTGCAGACCAAACTTATAATTTAGGTCCAGTTTGATAACTATTTGGTTTTTTATTTTTTATTTTTGAAATTATGTTTATTTTTTCACAATTTTTCTTCATTTTTCTCTACAGTAATTTCCATCTTTCTTCCTGAATCATTTGAGTTTATAGCCAAATTTCAAAACACAAAAACTATTTTTTGAAAACTATTTTTTTTAGTTTTCAAAACTTAGTTTGGTTTTTCAAAACATAGGTAAAAAGTAGATAAGAAAACATAGAAACTTATAGGTCGATATAGTATTTATAGGCTTAATTTTCAAAAAAACAAAAACTAAAACCAAATAGTTATCAAACGGACCTTAACTTAAGTTTATTATGACAATTCAATAGTAGGAATCATATTTAGATTTTTTAATATTATAAGGATTTATGTACTCATACTAAAACGATGGATTATTTTTTAACCATTTACTTTATCTAAAATTAATTTATATATTTATATAGTAATTAAAAAAAGGTATTTTTTGACTCTACATGTTGTTAATTCTGGATCCAAAATTCAAATTTTATATCTTCACATGTTGATGAAATAAAAATCATGATGAATCATATGTTAATATTTAGGGCCACTTTATGAATGACAAAAACCTATACAAATATTGAAGGCATGATACTGATGTAATGGATTTGCAGGAATAGCACAAACAAAAGGCTCAGTTTAAATGGATGGAGAAAAAAGTCAAAAATACCCCTCTAGCCATTTTCAATATGAAGTATATCAGTAGTCTATCAGTGATACTGCTGATAGACTAACGATATCCCAATAAAAAATAAATCATTGATATACTTATATGAAGTTGATCAAGAGTATATCAGTGACTCGCATATGATATATACATTATATAGAGTATATCACAGGTACACTAGTGAGATTTATCGGGTGAACATTGGGTGAAGAAAAGTAAAGAAATACGTTCAACCTTAGTACAAGTGCATACTGTCGATGCAAGTATTAAAACAGGAGTATTTCTGGGTATGAATCCAATAGGGAACGGTATAACAAAAGTTATTGCTAAGAAAAGTGTTAGAGAATTGAAACTTGAAACTAAAAATTGCAAAAACAAGGTTGGGTTGGTGTGTTTGATTAAAAATAAAAGAATTGCATAATCTAATTGCTAGTTAAAGTGATAAACATTGCAAAATTGAATTACAGAATCAAAATCTTGCAAAGTTTGTAGAACAAAATAATTGCAGAATCTAATTGCAAATTCGACTAGCAACTATTGAAAATTTAAATTACAGAATCGAAGATACTGCAAAGTTAATAAGAAAAGAGACTCGAAATCTCAAAATGGTTAGACTGACTTGAAAATAAACAGAATTGAAATTGCAAGAAAAATATTTTTAAGGAGAGGAAGGCTAAAAAATTTCATTGCCCTAAGTTGTAATTGCAACCCAAAATTACAATTTTACCTATTCTACATTCAATTCTCGGCTTCTGCAATTTTCACAGCTCCTTGCAACATTGCAACTTCATCTTGCAATTTAGTTCTGAAATTCACCCACAATTTTAGTTTTTAAGATTCTCACCCTAATTTACCTTCATTCTTTTTTCTTCTTAATTTCATGATTCTTTTCGCTATTTTCCAATAATATCAAGATAAAACATGAATATTTTAAGTAATTGGGAGTTCACCCCAAAACTTAAGATATTGTTTGTCCTCAAGTAATTTGAAAACAAATAGCAACATACACAAGCAAACACTTCACAAAATGATTTCAAATGATATTTTTTAAAAAAGAAAAAACAAATGTTGTGGTGAAAGTAAACATACACTACTTTTTGTGGAGTTTAGAACAAGCTTGAAAATTTGAAAAAAAGTCAAACAAGTGAAAATCAATATTAATTGGGGAGGAAATGACTTCACAGTAGTTCAAACACAAAACCTCTTGGATCACCTGCTCTAATACCATCTTAAATCACCAATCAACCCAAAAGCTTAAGCTAATAGGTATGATTAAATTTAATTATATCAATATAGTCTAACACTTTATTTGTCACGGGCGTATATGAAGTTTGACGGTAGTCTATTAATGCTATATTGTTGATAGACCAATATACCTAACATAGAGTATATCATTAATATACTATTGATATACTTATATGAAGTTTATCAGGGGTATATTAGTAACTCGCATATGATATATGTTTATTTCATTAATATCAAGTATATTAGTGATATACTAGTGATATACTACTGATATACCAGATATATCAACAGTATATGAAAAATAGCTAATACGAAGTATATATACCAAGAGTACAATAGTGATTCATGCTTTGGACATTTGATACACTTAAAAATAGTATATCAGTAGTATATCATAAAATGAGGTATATCAATGTGTTATAATAGATATACTTCATTGTAGTTTTTTATTTTATCAATAATTATTCGTCACTTAAAGTGATGAAGCATATCACTAAATGACTGATATACTACTAATATACTTTGTTTTAGGTATCCAACTTGCATTGTTCAACTGGTATGAAGTATGACTTATGACCAAAAGGTCATAGGTTCGAATCTCTCCCCCCAAATTTGGTTGAATTAAAAAAAATATATATTAAATACACTATTGATATATATATACCTATTGATACACCTAGATAACCAAAAATCAAATTTTAAATTTTTTTTTGTTATATTTACAAATTTTCAAAAATTATGGTTAGATTCGTGAATATATCAATATTTTTTTTCTATCTATTACAAATCAAATATGATTAAAAAAGCGATTAATTAAAGTTAAGTAATTGATGAGTCAGATAAAAGTGAGTATATTTTATAATAAAAGCACATCACAACAAAACAAATGTGATATAGTTTTTAATTAGAGGAACCATTATTAATTGTTAAAACATTATTTGATCTATTGTTATGTTATTTAATAATGACACGTAAAGTGGAAAAGATATTGTTAATAATTAATATAAAATGATTAGAAAATAGTTTGTGGATCCCATGAAATAAAGAAAAGTGGAATTGGATTGAAGTTTTATTTTGGTGTGAAATTGTGGGGTAAAATCGGATATCAAAACTTTACCAACAACAACAATACAAGTGTTGGAATATAAAAGGAGTATATATATTATAAATAAAAGAAAGTGGAGTTTTATGACAAATTAAACAAGCAAATGAAATTAGAAAAAAGTGAGAGAAAAGAGAGAGTATTAGAGAGAATTTCACCAATTGTCTATATTATTTATCCACCAAAATCCACTATTTATAGGCAATTTGAAGAGCATGATATGGTCCATTTGGATACCAATCTATGGCCTTTGTTGGACACATGAGAGACACTTTGCCTAGGGATAATTTGCCACATAGCATGGGTATCAAAAAGGCATGTGAAATGGACATTTATATGCGTAATATTTATAATATATTTATTTATTTATTTTATATTTTCCATTTTGGTGTAAATGGTTCTCAATTTTGAGGCTGGTCCGACACTTTGATTAAAAAAATAAGGTACAAAAATTGTGTGTATCAATTTTAATCCTAAATTTTTAATTTTATCGATTTAAACTTCAAATTTAGCAGGTTGTATCAGTTTTAACCATAAATTTTTAATTTCATCAAGTTACGCCTCAAACTGAATAACTGTATCAATTTACACAATCGGTTAAATTTCTATTTCAATCCTGTTAAAAAGATTTTTCATACATGTCCAAAGCCTCTAGAATATATACTTGTTATTTAAAAATATATATAAAAAAGAAGATTGAAGTAACATCACCATAATATTTTTCAATTCTAGAGCATGGTTTTTTTCTTCAGTTATTTTCTCTGATTTTGATTTTTTTTCATTTCATTAATTGGGACTTTTATTCTTCTCAAACATCAACTTTTAGTAGAAACAAAACTTATTTGCACTGTATTTTTCCTCAATTGAGCACTCTCATTCTTGAATGGTTGTCAATATTGATATATATTTTTTAATTTCTCATCGTTATCAAGCTCGATTTGTCCTCCATCCACCATAATGAATGTCGAACTTTTGAAATTACCCTCTTCAGAATCTTTGTATTTTTTTTTATCTAGCATCAATGCCACTTTAATTCTCTGTAAGACTTTCAATGGGCCAACAAGGTTGGCTATGACCAATTCATTTTGTTCACGGGCATCACTTTGCCCACCACCGTCTATCATTTCTCTTGCATTTTAGTTGAATTCAAACTCCTCACCACCAAAGTCGGCGAAACCACCATGGTCGTCACTGCCTTCAATGACGTTATCGCCTAGATTTTCTTCACATTCATCATCGCTAAGATAGATACCAAAGGCGAGAGGAATACAAGAATCCATTTATTTTTGTGTGGGTCATACTCTCAACAGTCGAGTTCATGGTTTTCATGATGTTGGTGATACGATCTGAAATGATTTAATTATTTTTGGTATTTTTTTTTTAAAAAATAACAAATAAGTACATATCATTGAGCAATTCATGGCTTTAGGCATGTGTAGGAAATCTTTCTAACCGTGATTAAAACGAAAACTTAATTGATACATTTATTTATGTTTGAGGTTTAAATTGACGAAATTGAAAGTTTATGATTAAAATGGATACAACCTACCAAGTTTAGAATCAAAAATTGATTTTTTTTTCCTAGAAAATAAATTTAACAAATATGACAATCAAACCTTAAAATTTTAAATTAATTAATCATCCCCCTAATTTATATTCTAAAAAAAAAAAAAATCATCCCCCTATGAAAAATACATACTTAAATACTAAGTATTAATGGTAGGAGTGAGCATTGATTGATCGGAATCGATTTTTCGCTCCAATCGACACGGATAGTTGGTTCGATCGGTCGACTTGCTTTTTTTTTGCATACAACTTAAACCTATCGAACTGACCTCGACTCGGTCGATTGGTTTAAGCAGTTTACGCTTTTTTTAATAAATATATCTATTAATTTAACTATTATTTATTTATTTATTTTATTATTATTCCTAATATAAATATATAAAGTTTTTATCGTTTTTTGTATTTATTATTATTATTATTTATATAATTTTTTTTTAAAAAAATGTGTTCGATCACCTAAACTGACAAATCGATTGTCGACTCAGACCAACCCCTCTCTAAAATTGTCCGACACGTTGGTTCAATCGGTCATGTCGATTTTCGGGTTTTCTTTGCTCCCCTCTAATTAGTTTATAATAAATTGTTGTAATTTAGAACGAGAAGCAGGGGTGGATTTAGGAAGGGCCCAGAGGGGCTCGAGTCCCCCCTCAACTTTTGTGATGCTTAGTTTGTATATATAAAATGCTACATTAATTTTATATTTTATCTTAGCCCAGTGGCAAGCCCCCTCTAGTTTTCCTCTTTTTTTCTACACGCTTAGGTTGAATTCCCAGCTTGTACAACTTTTTAGAATATGTGTGTGGATTCGATATGCCAGATGAGTTATGCACTCATTTTTTTGGTTGTAATCTATTCTTAAAATTATTTATCTTTTAAGAATATATTTTTCTTCTTAGTATCAAATATAAATAAAAATGGATGCAAGTTAATTATATAAAAGAAAATATGATTCTATGAATTCTTATGAAAAAAAAATCTTATTATTTGCAATTTTTTCTCACATAAAAAAATTTAATCATATTTCTTATATCAAAATCTATAAACTATTATATTAAGATTTTATATTCATCCATTTATTTTGTGGTTTGTTTTATTTTAGTCTCTATACTTTCAATGTCCAATTTTTTAATTTCAGTCAACCATAAAAATAGAATGAGATTATATACAACCAATATTAATGCATTCAAAATAATTTTTATACGAACTCAAGTCCCCCTAACTTAAAGTTCTGGATCCGCTACTGGAAGTCTAATCTTTTAATTCGAGTAATAATTATTGATGATAAATGTCGATTTATTTTGTTGGCATTTTATTTAATGCTTGCAAATTATTTAAATTAATAAATAACTATATATAATTAAATGATTGACAAATTATATACAAGTTTATAAGGTTTTATCATAAAATCACTAACTGAAAACAAAATATTTGTATAATTCTTTATTAGATAGTGAGAAGGTAAGATTTGTTAAATGATTCTTTCAGGAAAAAAAAACTGTAGAATGATTAAAAAAAAATATTGTGTGCATCACATGAAATAATATATATGGAAATAGAAAATATATATATTTGATTGGTTTTAGTGAATGGACTATTCCAATTTTTTTTTTAAAAAATAATTCTTAAGTATGACTTTGAATTAATTTAAATATAATTAACTAGTTAAAATATTAAGAGCTATATATATGTATTCTCATCTCTATATTTATAATTTATGTTTTAAAAAAGAAAACGACAATAAAATTTTTATTTGTAATCATTACAAAATAAACAGTTTTATATGGTTAACATAAAAATAACTCAATGATTAAGATATTAATAGCCACTTCCTAAGTTGAAAATTTAATTTATAACTCCTACATTTATGAATAAAGCGATTGGACAATAAAAAATTATCTATCAAAAAGTTTGCAAGGAAGTATTGTTGAATATTATTCTCTAAAATAATAATAGTAATTGTAACAACCCTAGTTTTCAGACCAACTTAAGCTAGGGATGTCACTAGGCAGCATCCTATGCGTCAAAATTTTGGAAGCATAACGACGCTACCCAGACAAAACCAAAATTTGTCTTAGCTCGATTGAAGCACAAAATCACTTCAAAAGGTTCCACAACGCCTAGCCTTCTCCAAACTACAATTAAACTCTAGGTTGGGCTCCAACCGAACACAACACAACCAAAACCAGTTACATCCAGAAATGAAATCCATGGAGACCTCTTCTCACTTCCACTGAGGTACCTCCAAGCTATTACCTGCTCGACTCCTGAACGATAAACATTTTCGACCCTTATGGTCTATGAGATTCTGAACATCCTCCTCAAACCAACCATGTCCTAAAATCTTCTAAGCAAGGCCATAATTATTGATATTGTACCATAAGTTAGGCATTTGCACTTGTACACCTTCAATCGACAAGAATTACAGGCGAACACCTTACTAAGCTATCTCAATTCAAGTATGAGTTCTAGACCTATAAGTGGGGCCCTTTGAACCTTGAGTTGGAGTGCTTGTGCCACTCCAGGGTACCTGCCTGTGAGGCTTGGGTGCGAGGTGGGAGCGATGGAACATTCGAGTTAGAGTATGATGAGGTAACTTAGGGAAATGATGTGTAGCCATAGGATCGTAGCTAATACACAACCAGTCCCTGATAAAGGCTCGAGGTCTTCGTGTAACTCTTAGCAAGCCCGAGACTCTAGGTTGGCGAGTTTAGACTTAAGATGTGAGGTTCGTCCTCCATCTGGCATAGTGGATCAGGGAGTGATTCCCAGGATGCAGAGGACGCTGGGCATGTTCCTCGTCCTAGATTGAGGTTGGAGAGTAATTCTTAGAGTGCATAGGGGGTTGGATCTGTTCCTTCACCCTAGTTGAGGCCAGGGAGCGAGTCCTGTGGTTGTGAGCTTGTGGGTGGGAGCACCGTCGTTGCCGTCACCTAGTCCAGGAGCTAAGGGTGGGGCAGGAGATAGAACCTGAGTAAGTGATAGGGATGGGCTAAGGGCAGAATTCTTTAAAAAGTAATGTCGTGTCGTGTGTAGCTTGGCTTAAGACTTCAACATCTGTGTTGTTTTACTTTGGACTTAAGTGGGCTACTTATTGAGTATATTTATACTCACCCCTCGTTTTGTGTGTTTTGGTTGCAGGTAAGGCAAAACCTTGAGGTGACTGGCGTCGGCGAGGACCCTGCGAAGCTATGATAGGTCTTATTTAGTTCATAGGTTTAGAAAGGCCCTGTTGGAATGTTATTTTTGTACTTTCATTTTTTTTTTTATAGTTATGGTTTTGGTTGATTTAGCTAGTTTCCCTTGTGTGTTGAACTAGCTAGTTTCCTTTCCCTTTCATTTGAGACTTGGTTCAATTTGTGTTCTGAAAGCATGTTTTGAGATATTTTGTATGTCTGCCTAAGAACTCTGAGGGGTGAAAGCCCAGCCTGAGTAAATCTGTAGTTTGGAGTGTTGGCGCCCTCGTGAGAACCTTTGAAGTGTATTCTTGAAACATGTGTTAGGTAAAATTTTTGGAAATGTCCTAGTTGCGCCGTTGCCGAAATTTCGGCGCAAGTGGAGCAACATCCCTAAGTAGAGTTGCATAAAATTTTATGGGATGTTACAGTAATAATGGGTTGGATTAATTTTATTTGGAGATATTTTAGGTAGTAAGAAACCATAGATTTTTTTTAGTATACTGGAGACGGGAGATTCGAACCACAGACCTCGTGGTCGTTAATACATTCGATATGTCAATTTAGTTTTACTCTCTTTGGCAAGAAACATAGGCATTTTGAAAAAAGTTGTGCCTACAAACGAATAACTATATGATGACAGAGACATAAACATAAATCTAAAAGTTTAAAACTAAATTTATAATTTAACAGCCCACAAAAAAAAAAAACGTTAAGATTCATTAACATCAAAATTTACGTTCGATAACAACTTCAAAATTTACATTAAAATTTGAAATAGAGAGAGATTTTAAATAATAATTTAAACAAAAATCTCTCATCCCAAAACAATATAATAAAGCCAGTATGAGAAAAACGAAAAAGTATAAGTCAAAAAGTTTTTGTGTTTTGATATTTTTCAAAATGGAGCTTTTATTTTGACCATACATTCCAATTCCCCATAAATTTTCTATTAAATTGAGTTGTAATACACATGATCTTATGATAGTGTCAATCTTTTTTTTTCTTCCCTCTCTTTTTTTTTCTATGTTCAACGAATGTCCAAACAAAAACATTAAGTACCGTTTAATGATGATTTGATTTTTTATTTTAAATTTTTGAAATAGTGTTTATTTTTTCATCACTTCTCTATAATTTTCTATGATGTCTTTTATCTTTCTTAAGAAAACATTTAAATGTTTAGCCAAATTCTATTAACAAAAACATATTTCTAAAAATTACTTTTTTTAATTTTCAAACTTGAGTGGGGTTTTTGAAAATACAGGTAAAATGTGGATAACAAAATAAAGAAACTCTTGAGTATTAAGTAATATTTATAGGTTTAATTTTAAAAAATCAAATAGTTATCAAATAAGACCTAATTTTTCAACTTTAAGAAAAACACTTATCATTGGCCAAATAAATCCAATTCAACCAAATAATATTGAGATTTAACAAATATGGTTAGAAAAACATTATTTTGAGACACATTAAAAAAACTTAGAGCACCTTGCACTCGTTAATGTAAGGTTAAATTATCAAAAATACCCTTGAATTATGAGATTGGTTTCAATTATAATCATAAACTTTGAAAAGTTTTATTTTAATTCTTGAATTTTGAAGTTTGTTTCAAAATAACCCTTAAGGATTTTTTCCCGCTAAATTCATGAACGAAAAATGTTGCTTATATGAACATATTTAAGTATATACGTTGCAAAAAAAGAATCAAAACATATTTAAATACATCATTTCTCATCTATAAATTTAACAGAAAAGCCTAGTGTTCTTTTGAAACAAAGTTCAAAATTCAAACGTTAAAATGAAACTTTTCAATGTTCAAAAGTATAATTGAAACTAACCCCATAGTTCACGGGTTTTTTTTTTTTGAAAATTTAACCTTAATGTAATTAATGAGTTGAGAAGTATACTTTCATTCAATAGGTCATCACCAAGCCAACCGAAGTAGTTAATCAATTCAGCTTCATATTTTGAACTTCCACTTCATGATGATTCAAAAAAAAAAAACATCAAAGTAAAAATGATGACTCAGCCCAGTTCTTCAATATTTTCTCAGAAACTGTTTGGAAACAGCAATAAACACTGGAAAATACAAGAAGATTACAAGATCCAAACATGGATTCTGCTTTGTAATAAAATATTTAAACCTGAACTTTATGAACATAGCTTCAAATATTTGCAAGAAAAAGACTTCTACCTCTTATCACAAATAAATAATGGGAATTGAAATTTTCAACCCACAAAAACAGAGAGAAAGAAATCTAACAGAAGATGTCCTATTCATTCATAACTGCTTACCACTTTTTTGTTCCATAGCTGCCTCATGCCTATACAGAAACTTATAAATTTCCTCCATTGTGGCTTTTTATTTTTCCATTGCCAATGAGAGATGATGATTGAAAAGAAAGGAAAAAAAGAAAAAAAGAAAAAATGGCAATCCCAGCATCTAATAATTTGTATATTTGAAGCTGCCCACCATGTTATTACCTATGAGCAGATGTGTGTGGCATCGGATATGTCATCGGACCCATGTTTACGGGTGCACCGGGAACCACCGTGCCGGGCACTGGGGCTCGAACCCCATACGCCATGTGAGCTGGAGCAGGGATATTGACAGGAGTGCCAACAGCTGAGACGAGCGGTCCGCCCACTGGCTGCCCCATCGTTGGACTACCATACATTCCCACACCAGGAGGACCAGCTGCAGGCTGAGGAGGCTGTTTTGCTGGTTTTCCAGAGGGAGCTGCTCCAGAGCCGTTTGCTTGACCAGTGATTGGCCCTTGAGCGGCCGAGATGTCTCCGTTCGTAACACTGGTGATATCGTGGATGCTGGATCGCCTCCTTTCTTTGTTCATTGAGTTCAAACGGATGAAGTATTTTTGTGCATGGCTTGCCACTTGCGTCGGTGTTCTTGTAACTACAAAGTTTCGGGATATACTCCGCCAGTCTCCTTTCCCGTATTTATCGAGACCGAGTAGAAACAATCTGTGTTGTCAAGACATGGAAGAGATTAGAACTTATAGCAGATGTTACAAAAAAGATCAACATATGCAATCCAAGAATCCTTCAACTTCTAAAGTCCAGATTTATCAGGCCTTAGAAAAATGGATAACAGATGGATGATGTAAACTGCATTTACCCTCTGAAGAAACACAACTTTTTGCATCAAGGAAAAGAAAGTTTTAGCAAATTTGATATGAGATGAAATGAGAAACCAAATTCTGAAGAGTAAGACAAATTCATCTGTTCGGGAGCTCGATCGGTAACGACTTTTCAAAGAATTATGACTCAGTGGCTTGTAAATGTTAAGGTTATTACTTATTGTGCTATCCATAGGCCTATGATTTTGTGGGAGAAAAAAAGCTACAGAAAACAAGGAAAATCAATTCATAACGAAACAGATTAACCAAATGTGTTTTCACTAGTTCTTAAAGCAGATCCCAGAAACAATTTGAGCACCCGATACACGCGACGGTGTTGGGCACAACATTGAATGCATCGACTAGATATCAGATCATTATGACTCGACGACAGAATACATTTTTCCAAAGAGCTTCCAACGATGATGTTTCAGTCAGTCAAATAGGAACACATCAAATGGATTTTTTTTGGTATTAAGAATCACAAAACATGCATCTCCCTTGAAGAGTTCCCCAAAAGCAGATTTTCTAAGATAAGAGACAGGAAACAAAACTTGAACTTAAACTAAATGATGAAGGAAACATGTTGTGATGAGAACTTTTTACAGCAACATTAAGTTGATCAAAATACCAGATTTCAAAGAGAGGATTTTTTGAGTCACAGCATTTAGGAGCGGGTATTTGAACCTCTGACCTTTTGGTTGAGGATTCTTTTCCTATTCACATGTAATAAAATATCTATTGGACCTGAAAAAGCTCTCTCTCCGTGCAAGTGTTCATATGCGTTAAATGGAGTCTGACTCGCTGAGTTTAGGTCTAATTGCATCAATATTAGCTAGAAAGATCAGAATTTACACCACCTAGGATTTAGATGTCGTTGGAAGTTGAACACATAAGAACTAAGAAGTAGACTTGGCCGCAATAGAACTGAAAATCCGATCATACATTTTCAATAAAAGCAGGATGATTTCGACCAAGATATATGATGTGATTTCAAAGAAGAGCATAAAGAAATTAAACCTATTCCAATAACTCAGCTGACCCCCTTACCAGGCAAGAATGTTCCCAACTAGATGTTGGCAGTACATGTTAATTAGAATAAACTCTAGAACCTAAATACGACCGAGGAATTTCAGACAGCATCACAACCATTAAAAGCAGTGAGGAACAGACATGACAATTGAAAATGCGGGTTACGGCTGCTACTCGTCATCTTTATGCTACTAAATCACTGTTTGTCTGAAGTAGGACAAAATCAATTCTGGGTTATCGAGTTCGAGACCCAAGAGGCATGGTTTTGTCATGTAACCTTAATTAGATGAAAGAAACCTAAGGAGGAGGTTTAGGACTCATTCAAGGAAAGTGATAATGGAGAACAACCAAGGTGACCTAAATAAGGGTTTAGGATGGGACCAGTCTAACTCGACTCTGGTACGCTAATATAATTTGTCAGTCATTTGACTGTAACTGAGTTCCATGAAAACAAGAAGATATTTATGTGTCAAGTAGAAAGAAACAAAAATGATCTGATTAATGAAACAGTAACCATATTTTTGACTTTACTAAGATACCATATCACAGCTTATCTACAAAGGATGAGAAGAGAAGAGTAAATAAAAACGATCAATTCACCTGTGTTCATCCTCTGTCCAAGCAATCCCCTTACGGCGCTCCTGATCTGACCGTGAAGTCTTACTTCCATGATTTGAATCACCATTACAGTGCCCGAAATGGCCATTCTTCTTAGTCGTTCCTTCATCACCAGCAAGACTGGCTGAACCATCTGAAGAAGAACTATAGGAAGGAAGAGGCACATACCCCGATTCGATTAGATTCACATCCTCAACTAAGAGCTCATAGTGATGTTTAATCTCTTCAATGGTTTTCCCCGGTACATCGGCTGCAATTTTCTCCCACCGATCCGAATCGTCCTCGGGATGACTTGCAAGTGCATTCTCAAATGCCTTATCCTGTTCTAAACTCCACAAGGAGGTACTTCCTGCTTCATCAACAGTCATCTGGCCTTGTTTAAGTCTGCTGAGCAGAATTAGCCACCAGAAGAAGAAGAAAAACAGAACCAACGTTACCCAACTTCACCCTTGTGTTCTACAATCTAGATTTCTATCTATACAGTATCTTTCTTACCTAAATCTAAGAGAAGATTGAGTTTCCAGAACTGAATTTCGGAATTGGAACTTTCGTTCTATCTCACGTGGACGCAACCAATGACAGAGATTCGGTTTGGGGAAGCAGATAAGGCTCAGATCCTGGAGGTTACTTCGAATCCGTGAAGACGGAAACACAAAGAGAAAGCTCCAAGTAAGCTGAAACCAGAGAGCAGCCTAGAGAAAAAGTAACAAAAACCTGTAAAGTAGAAGAGGATTCTCAGTGTTGATTTGCTCCACAGCACAAGAACTCGACTCTTGTGAACAACTGACCTATTGAAAGAACGAAAAGGCAACAAAGTTCAGTTGTACCATGAGAAATATCTGAATGCCATAATATCAAAAGATAAAATAAAATAATAATAATAATGAAATAAAATAAAATAAAATAAATTGTCAGTTTTCTGTGAGGCAATGGAAATTAATGCAGTCATGATATAAACAAAGTGGTAATTAAAGCTTTGAATTGCGAAATTTGAAAGTGACATTGGAAGGTAACAAACAAAGAGGGAACAACCCAGAAGTCCATGAGGGATAAGAAAAAGGAGAATTCTGATAGATAACAAAACAAAAAACTCAATTACCAAAGCCAAACAGGTCACAAAGCTTTTTAACAGTTGAGGCCCGCCAAAGTTTATCCCTTCCACAGATTCTCACCATTCAACACCCAATTTTACAGCAAATCACAACTTCTGAATAAGAGTTTATTTCTGCTACTTAAGCAGATGGGGTGGAATCATTTGGGGGAAAGAAGAGAAAGGGAAGTCAAAAATAGAACCCATCTTGAATCTATGAAAGAGGAATGGGGATGTGTTTGGAATTGTTGGTTTCCAAAGAAAACCATTAGAAACCCAGATTGGATTCAATCAAAATGAAGGGGTTTCAATTTTGATGAAGCTAAGTCCAAAAGGGGTTTTTGTTTCTGAGAATCTGAATTTGAAAAATGAACAGATTCAGAAAAACTCCACAAAACCCACTTCTTATTCATCGAAAACAGCTCGAGAAACCATTGATTTGAAGGAAAGAAAAACCCACCTTGAAACCCTCGTTTTCTTGCTCTCAAAGCCACAAAAAACAGTGATCGAAGCCAGAAAAATCAAGAGCAAAACAAAGGGGAAACCGAAGGATTACCAAAAGAAGCAAACAGGGCTTATAATCACCACAAAGATTTTGACAGTTTAACTGACAATCCAGAAAAAAACAATGAAACCCAGTATTCCTTTACCTAGCAAAGTAAGAACCAGAGCTCAGATGTCCAAATTACTCCACCAGTAAAAAAAGAGAAAAAACAACAAAAATCCAATAAACGCAAAGCTTAATTACAACCGTTTTCTTACATTTCACTGCAAGTCTTACTCAGAAATCCAAGAAAAGACAAAGAATGGCAGAATTCGAATCCAAAGAGAAATAACTGGGAGAGTCCAGGATTCAGATAAACACCCAAAAGAGAATAGAAGTGAAAAGAAATGATGAAAAACACCATGGTGTTGAATATTTGGGGGGGTTTTTGAAACAAAAAAGAGAAAAGAAAACAAAAACCCTCAAAAATGTCGAAAAATTACAAGGGCAGAGATAGAAATTACTAGGGAAAATGATGGGTGATGTTGAGAATTCCATACAAGTGAAGAGGAGGAGAAGGAACAGTGCAGAATGGGGTTTTTTGGTCCCATTCCCATCACCTACTTTGCTACAATCCATACAGCTAGGATTGAAAAAGGCTCACCCCCAAGTTGACAAAACACCAGAATCTGAATGAATGCTCAATAAATATCTGACACATTCAAAAATAAGAGAGAGAGAAAATAAAAGAAAAATACACACAAGAGAAGAGAAGAGGATTTTTCTTTTCTTTTCTTTTCTTTTCATCCAAACAGAAAATTAGAAATGAAATTGAAAAACCAACCAACCAACTCTGATTTCCAAACTTGGGTGAGGATCAGTTTCTGGCTGTTAGATTTCTGGGTTTGACTTTTCTGTTATTGTTCATCAAATCAAAGTTACCCAAAATGGAGCCCAAGCCCACCACCAAATCAAACACAAAAGCTAACATTTTTGAATGTGGGTCAATCCACCATGATCATCATCATCATAATGGGGAGCTTTTCTTTTTTCCTTTTTTGTTTGTGGTGAAAGCCAAGAAGCCATTGCAGGAGCTGGGCAAGTTGCAGAGGGCTGAGAAGTGGACCAATAATTGGTGAACAGATCAGCGAGTGGTCAAATTTCACGGACTAAGAAGGCACATGCTTGCCCCCCAACAGTTTATGATGCTGCTGCCGGCTTCCTTTGGCTTCTAATTTTCAATTTTTTTAATGTCTTATGTATGTTTTTGGATTGGATTGGATTGGATTTGGATTCTGTGCATTAAATTAATCATCAACAATGGAAGTTGTTCAAATGGGAAATGGTTTCTGATCAATGTTATCTAGTTTTTATTCCATGGAGTGGACAGAGGTTTTTTAAAATTTATTGAAAAAGAAAAGGACTTTTAGTTTTATTTTATCGATCACAATGTAAAGTACTAGAAGAAGTGAAAACAAATTTGATTTGAAGATATTTGTGGAAAAAATGATAACCAAGTTATGTTTCAATTTTGTTTTAAAAGTTAGTAGGTTTATAATTTGGTTAAAAAAACATTTTTGGGCTCTAAAATTAACCATTTTAGTTTGTTACAATTTAGCCCATGTACCTGTAAATTTGTGATTTGTAATAATTTAGTCTTTAAACTTTAGTATGTAATAATTTTGTCTGGAATAATACTTGGTTGCACTAGAATCTTTCTACCTCTACCTTGACAATAAGGTAAAAGAAAGCACAATTGAATGGAGTGTAGATAGATTCATGCACTCCATAGTGCAGCCAAGTATTGTTCTTTTGTTTTAATACTTTAAATTTGGTATCAACTCCATCTTTATGGTGAATTTTTTAATCAAAATTGAGTGCCAAATTTTGTTATATAACAACTTAATCTTTATAGTTTATAAACACATTTAGTCCTTAATTAGTTTATAAATTTAGATACGTAAAAAATCGTATTAAATCTTTAGAGATTTTTGGGGTATTAAGTGAATTATAATAACATGGGTTATAATAGTATGTGGAGTTATATAATATGTGTTTAGGATATAGAGTTATTTAGCCCGATTATAATAATATGTGTGTTTGGGGTGCAGAGTATTCCATAGATTATTATAACACATGTTATTATAACATGCACCCCAAACATGCCCTTAATGATATTTTTCATAATATAGAATAAATTTTGATAAATTTTAAACGGTAGAGACTAAGTTGTTACATATTAAAGTTCAAGGATTTAAACTGTTACAAAATTAAAAGTATAAAACATAATCATTACAAACTAAAGTTTGAAGATTAAATTGTTACTTTCAGGAAAGTTTACAAACTAAAAGTATTATTCAACTTTAAAATTTTAGTTTGCTTCCAACCTTCGAAATGTTTTGATTTTATCCTTAATCTTTTAATCTCTTAAGGTACATTAATGGAAGTTGCTAAAGAAAAGTTTTTTTTTAGTTCGACAATTGAGGAAGGAGGATCAAAGCACCCTTTAATCTCTTAGGGATCGTTTGGTTTAAGGTTTTATTAGATGTCCATGAGTAATAGATGCATGAGAATAAGATGTGTGAGAATAATAAATGTCTGGGAATAAGATGACTGTGTTTGGTTATACATGAGAATGTTATCAGATTTTTATGTAAACAAGTGGTATTTATATTTGTTTGATGAAATTAAAATTTATTTTATGAGATTGATCTTATAAATCTTATATAATGATTATCTAATATTAATAAAACAATAAAATTGAAATTTTAAAAATTAATTAATTAATATTTTTTAATAAAAAAATTATTTGTTAATTGGTCACAAATAAACCATGAATAATTAATTATAATGATTAATCTTACCATAAATTAATAATGGTAATTTATTGATTAGATATAATATTAGTTAATGATTTAATATTTCTCTAATGAATTTTATAATGAATGTTTATGCTTGTTTTATGAAAATTAATTGTTAATTGATCGCAAATAACTCATGAATAATTAATTATAATCATTATCCTTACCATAAATCAATAATATTTGTAATTAATTGATTAAATATAATATTAATTAGTGAGTTAATATATTCCTAATGAATTTTATAAGGAAGGTTTATGCTTGTTTTATGAAATTAATCCTAAAAATATTATTTTATTAACTAATCAAAATTAATGTCAACTAATAAAATAAATTAATTAATTATAAATATTTTTAATTAAATAATTAATTATAATTATTGAAAATGAATATATATATATATACATTTAAATATTAATAAAGGAGAGAGACAAAGTGAGACATGGATGGGTATAAAGAAAACTCATCATTCTTTAAGGGTATAGAAAACTCATCCAACATGGGAAAAAGTGTTGTGTGGGAATAAGTGATCTTCATGCCCATGCTCACAAACCTTACTCCAAACAAGCAGATTTAAAACCCTTACCGATTCTCATTCTCAAAACCTTAAACCAAACGACCCTTAAAAAATTAGAGCACTTGCAATAATGGCAAAAAAAGTTGGTCCAATTGCAAGCATGTCTCTTTATTTTATTTGCAAATATAGCAAAAAAGTCAACTCAATCCTAACAGAATCTGCAAAAGTCCAACATGACCTTTTATTTAATCTCGCATTTTTGTAATATGAAGTATATTAATCGTCTATCGATGATGTATTATTGATATACCTAATATAAAATATTGATATACCTAAATAAAGTATATCAGTAGTATATCAAAAATGCTTGTATAAAGTATATAAAAAATATAAAAATAATTTAAATTCAGTATATCATATATACTTAATATGAAGTATGTTAGCGATATACTACTGATATACTCTATTTAGGCATATCAATAAAATTACATTTTTAATATAAAATATATCAACAGTATATTATTGGTAATTCATAATTAATATATCATATATACCCATATGAAGTATATCAAACATATACTAGTAATTCATATATGATATATATACATAATATGAAGTTTATCAGTGATATACTATTGATATACTTGATTTTAGTTCTTGACTTTATTAATGAATTTTGATCACTGCATTTTTGTTGATGCATTGATTTTTAGTCGATACGTTGATCTAGTACTATATCAGTAGTAAATGAACGATATAATACTAATACACTTTATTTTAGGTATATTATTTCAGTGATATATCTAATATGAAGTATGTCAATCGTATATCAGTACTACATATTCACTATACTAGAGATACTACTGCATCTATTTTAGTGTTTGACTTTATTAATAGTTATTCGTCGCTTAAGGTGATGAAGCATATCACTGAATGAAGAATATCACCGTTATACTACTGATATACTCGATGTTAAGTATATAGTGATATACCAAATATGCAAAATATATCCTTAATATGTTATTGATGTACTTCGTATATATTATGTCATTTACCTGATATACCTATAAAGAAGTATATCAGTAGTATGTCATTTATCTGATATACTTAAAAAGAAGTGTATTGGTAGTATATCAGTAACATACTATTAATATACTTCGTTTTAAATATATATCGATTGACTGATATAGCAAATGTAAAATATATTAGATATGCTACTGAGATACTATTGATATATCAAATATAAACTATATCAGATATACTATTATATACCTGTTGATACCCCAATGAGGGTAAAATTGAAATAATAAAAAAGTGAAAATCAGATTTAGAAAATTTTGTTATATTTGGAAGGCTCCAAAAAAAACATTGCTATATTTCTAAAATATCATAATATGTTTTGTTATCCATTACAATTTCTCTAAGAAATTAAGTGTATGACTGGAAATTGTTAAATGTGTGAGGCCAAAAATTCAAACGAGTATATAAATTAATGGCATTTTCTTGTAATTTAGCCTAATAAAAGATAGAGAGTTTTTTTTAGTTCAACAACGGGGTGAGAGATCGAAGCATTTTTAATTTCTTAAGAGATTAAGTTTATGACTGAAAATTATTAAATTTTAGGACAGAATTGAGATCATAAATATACAGGTTAATGATATTTTCGTGTAATTTAACTTAATAAACAATGGAGTGTTTTTTTTTTCTTTCAGTTCAACAGTTGCAAAGGTGGGAATTGAAGCATAGAAACCTCTTTTAATTTCTTAATAGATTAAGTGTATGATTTGAGTTGTTAAATGTTACGGCAAAATTGAAACTAGTAAATAGATTAATGGCATTTTCTTGTAATTGAGCCTAAATTAATGGCATTTTCTTGTAATTTAGCCTAATAAAACGTTAATTAGCATTCCTTGCAATGTTGCAAGAATGAGACATCAAAGCATCTTTTAATTTCATAAGGGATTTTAAAATGTGGGCAAAATTGAAACGAGTATATAGATTAATGGCATGTATAATTTAATCTAATAAAATATGGAGGGAAAAAATAAAAAGATTAAGATCTCTCCCCAATTTATATATAAAATATAATTTTTCTTGTTAAATTATATTTTGGTCTTCTTAAGAATGTATTTAGATTCTTAACTTTAAAAAGTTTCAAGTCCTTATCTTCAACATCACTAACACTAAAGTGATATGACATATTATAACTATTTGTCACATGCCTCCATTCGATTAAAATTTATTAATGAAATTATTTAGTCAACACTTTGTTAATCGTGTTAATGAATATGAACTAAATAGAAGTTTTATCCTAAGTTTAAGAGAGTGTTTTTATGATCTCCTCTTTTTTTTTTTTTGTTCACTATTCTCTGATGTGAATTGAATTTTATAACTTCAATACTCTAAAGAATTAGAAAGTACTTTTTGAGATCATATTAATGACTTATATATGTAATGTTATTGATTGCCTAACTAAGAAAAGACATAAATTTATTTTAAGGTATATATATATAAAAACTTTTATATTTGGAATAACTTTAAAACAAAATGCTTTGGAAAAATATATCGATTTTTCAGTAAGAATCTTTGAAAAAATTAATAATTTAAAATGTGTTTTATATAGTTTATTAACTAATTTTAGATAATCAAAATGAAATTTTAAAAAATTAATAAATAAATAAGTGCTTTAAAAAAATTGGATTAGTTTTAATTTTTTTTTTTTTTTTTTGAAGAAACATTTAGAGGTAGAGCATCCAAAAATTAAAGTGATTAAGCAAAAATCATCCAAATGTGTAATAAAAAATAAAAAAATAAATTTAAAATTTATTAGAATCGCTTTGGAACATAGTGCAACTAAGTAAATTTGTTCTTTAAAATAATGTTTTTAAAAATTGTAAGATATAATCAATGTTAGATCCATGATTTTTTTTCAGTATGTTGGATTCAAAATCATTTTAGAAATAGAAATGTATGTATGAGAAAGGAAAATCTAAAACGGGTCATGTGAGGAAGAGAGAAATTTGAAGAGCTTGAACCCACATGTGGGGGAGGAAGAGGACTTATCACTCGAGGCATATTTGCCACGGTGATACAATCCAAAAGTAATAATATATCTGAATTACTAAATACAAATGGAATAAGAGCGATTTGAACTCCTAGGCCTATTGTAGCTTCGTCACTAGATATAATAATATTTTTATTGAAAATATTTTTTTTAAAAAAAATGTTTAAATTAGGATGTATTCCAAATTGATTGAATCTATAGGCTAAGAATATTAATATAAATTTGGCATTGTGGTAAATTTATTGCCAAATATTAATATATATTGAAATGAGTTAAGAAAGGAAAGATTGAAGATGATAGTTCAAGAAAATGCAAGACCAATAAATAATACTGAAGAAGAAAATGACAATCAATTATAAATTAATTGTGTTATAAAATTGTGAGGAAAAATCGGGCACCAAAAACTTTACCAAATTATATAATAATAATAATAATAATAATAATAATAATAATATATAAAGGAAATGGAATTTAAGATATATAATATAAACTAAATTAAATAAAGAAAAGAAAATTGAAGAAAATGAGATGAAGAGAGAGAAGAGAGAAAGTGGAATTTTTCACCAATTTTTTAGATTTTCATTTTCTATTCAAAGCCTCCATTTATAGACAACTCGGCAAGCATGGAGTGGTACAATTAGACACCAAGCAATGGTGTATGTTGGACACATGGAAGCCACATGGGTCATGGAGGAGATAACACATGGTGAAGGGAGAATTGGGCATCTATTTTTCCACTATATTTATAATACTCCCTTAGATGCTCATTCTATATAAGATATGTCTCGTTAAAACCTTACTAGAGAAAACCCCAGTGGAAAAAAAAACCCTAGTGAAGGAAAAATATTACATATTTTATATAGTTTACTATAATACATTCACTCCTTCTCATGGAGACATCACATGAGATCTCTGAGACGCTGCATTCCAATGCTATGTACTAATTTTTCAAATGTTGTTGTTGGTAATGCCTTTGTAAATAAATCTGTCAGATTATCATTCGAACAAATTTGTTGTACAGTGATGTCGTCATTTTCTTCAAGATCATGAGTGTAGAAAAAGCTTTGGTGAGATATGTTTCGTTCTATCTCCGTTGATATATTCTCTCTTGATTTGAGCTATACAAGTTGTGTTGTTTTCGTATAATATTGTTTGAAGATGTTTACTAGAAGACAAGTCACATGTTTCATGAATGTGTTGAGTCATTGATCTTAGTCATATGCATTCTCGACTTGCTTCGTAAATTGCAAGGATTTCAGCATAATTTAAAGAAGTGGTTGTTATTTTTTGTTTCACTGAACGCCATGATATAACAGTACCACCACATGTGAATAAATAACTTGTTTGAGATCTAGTTTTGCGTGGATCAGATAAATATCCAGAATCTACATAACCAACTAGATCAAAATTGGATTTGTTAGAATAAAATAACCTCATATCAATCGTTCCTCGAAGATAACGTAGTACATGTTTAACTTCATTCCAGTGTCTTTTTGTGGGAGAAGAACTATATCTTGCCAGTAAATTTACTGAAAATGCAATATTTGGTCTTGTATTATTAGCAAGATACATAAGTGCATCAATTGCACTTAGATATGTTATTTCAGGTCCAAGTAGTTTTTCATTATCATCTCGAGGTCGAAATATATCTTTCTTTACATCTAGTGAACGAACTTCCATTATAATGTTCAATGGGTGTGCTTTGTCCATATATAATATTTTCAAAATTTTCTCTGTATAAGTTGACTGATGAACAATTATCCATCAGCTAAATGTTCAATTTGCAAACTAAGGCAAAATTTTGTTTTTCCAAGATCTTTCATCTTGAATTCTTTCTTAAGATATTCCTTTGCCTTTGATAACTATTCAGGAGTTCCTATCATATTTAAATCATCAACATATACAGTTATAATAGCAAATCCTGACTGTGATTTCTTTATAAAAAAACATTGACTGTGATTTCTTTATAAAAACACACAGACATATTGGATTATTTTGATATCCATCTTTCAACAAATATGTACTCAGACGATTATACCACATTCGTCCTGATTGTTTTAATCCATATAGCGATCTTTGTAACTTTATTGAATACAATTCCCCAGAATATGGTTCTGGCATTTTAAATCCTTCCGGGATTTTCATATAAAAATCATTATCTAGAGATCCATATAAATATGTCGTGACTACATCCATTAGATGCATGTCAAGCTTTTCATATTCAGTCAGGCCAATTAGATATATTAATGTTATTGCATCCACCACATGAGAATGTCTTCTCATAATCAATACCAGACCTTTACGAGAAAACTTGTGCAACAAGTTTTGCTTTATATCTTGTGACCTCATTCTTTTCATTTATTTTCCTTACAAATACTCATTTGTATCCCACAGGTGTGACATCTTCTGGTGTCCGAACTACTGGTCCAAAACCTCACGTTTCGAAAGTGAGTTTAATTCTACCTGGATGGTTTCTTTCCATTTAAGTCAATCATTTATACGTCGACATTCTTCCATGGATTTTGGATCAGAATCATCATCTTCATGAATAATATCATGAGCAATATTGTAAGCAAAGATGTTGTCAATAACTATATCATTTCGATTTCATCTTTTTCCTATCATAACATAGTTTATGGAAATTTCATTATTCTCCTCAAGTATTGGACTTATATCAATACTTTTACAGTAATAGTATTCTAGATTTCTTCTGGAATATCCATATCCTTCATTAGATCATTTTGATTATCAGCTACTTTTCTTTTCCGAGGATTTTTATCTTTGGAACCCATAAGTCTACCACGTTTCTAATGTGCCCCAGAGTCATTAGTAACAACTTGTTGTATTGGGATATCAATTTTTGATGGAGCATTTGTTGCTAGTATATATGATTTATTTACTTTTTTAGCATCTATAAATGCATCTGGTAATTGATTTGCTATATTTTGCAAATGAATTATCTTTTGAACTTAAAGTTCACATTGATCTCTACGGGGATCTAAATGAGATAATAAAGATGCATTCCATGTAATTTTTTTCCAACTTCTTAACTTCTCCCCCTAATGTTGAAAAATTTATCTAATTAAAATGACAATCAGCAAATCATGCAATAAATACATCACCCGTTAGGGGCTCGAGATATTTAAAAATCGATGGAAAATCAAATCCAACATATATTCCTAACCTCCTTTGAGGACCCATCTTAGTACGTTGTGGTGGAGCAATTGGAACATATACTGCACATCAAAAAATTCTCAGATGGGATATATTTGGTAGTTGACCATAAGCTAATTGCATATGGGAATATTTATTATAGGTTACTGACCTAATTCGTGTCAATGACGCAGCATGCAAAATAGCATGACCCCAAACAGATATTGGAAGCTTTGCTCTTATAAGCATTGGTCTAGCAATTAATTGCAGTCACTTTATAAATGATTCTGTTAAACCATTTTGTGTATGAACATGAGCTACAGGATGTTCAACATTTATCCCAATAGCTATACAATAATTATTGAATGCTTGAGATGTAAATTCACCAGCATTATCAAGATGAATGGTTTTAATTGTATAATCAGAAAACTGTGCTCTTAACTTAATTATTTGAGCAAGTAGTCTTGCAAATGCAATATTTCGACTTGATAATTAACATACATGCGACCATCTGCTGGATGCGGCAATCAGTACCATGAAATATATCTAAATGATCTGCTTTGTGGGTTAATAGGTCCACATATATCACCATGAATTCATTCCAAAAATGCAGGTGATTTTGTCCCTACTTTAGCTGGTGATGGTCTAATGATTAATTTTCCTTGAGAGCAAGCATCACATGACAATTCATTAAATTGAAGAATCTTCTGGTTCTTTAATGGATGCTCATGTGAATTTTAAATCACTTTCTTTATCATTATTGACCCTGGATGACCCACTCGGTCATGCCAAATACTGAATACTTCTGGATTCATGAACTTCTGGTTCATTGTTACATAGATTTCAATTACTTATATATGAGTGTAATATAATCCAGAAGAAAAAGCAGACAATATTTCTAATATGCGTTTTTCATGTGAAACAATAGATGTGTAATATAGAGACATTCAATATTATTTTTACGATCAGTTTCAACATGATAACCATTGCCACGTATATCTCTAAAACTCAATAAGTTTCTTTTCGACTTGCTAGAGAATAAGACATTATTAATTGTAAATTTTGTTCCTCTAGGCAAAATAAAATTTATTTTTCCAAAACCTTCAATCATGTTTGCAGAACCTGATATAGTATTGACATTTGCTTCAAACATTATCAATTTGGAAAAGTATTTTCTATTTTTGAGTATGGTGTGCGTTGTTGTACTATCTGCTAAGCATAAATCTTCATGATTTATCTTTGAGTCACTCAACATATGGAAATTATTCATATCTCTTCATAAACAAAAATAATTATAATAAAAGAAACATAACTCATAATATATATATATATATAACATTAGTTATATATTCTCAAAATCAAAACAAGCATTTGTTATTCCATCAATTATGGTGATCTTCTCTTCAAAAGATATAAATGAATCTGCCACATCCCAATTTTCATACTGGATGGGTTGAATAGATCATTATCTTAATAAACAAGATTTGTTTCTACATTTTTTCTTGTTCCTTCAGGGAAGTTTAATAGAGATTAACAGAGTGTTTGGACGTACAATAGGTACGTGACTAATGTTTAGTCATTTCACTTTGGAAGCATTTATGTTCATCATCTCTTAAACTCTTATTTTGTGGAGCTTTTCCTTTCTAATTATCATTTCGTGTGGTTCTCTTGACATTTCAATGATTATAATGACCACCACGATTGTTAAAATTCACAACATTCACTTTAAGGAATAGTGTTTCTCCAGTTTGCCAAGATTTATGAGTTCAGAATAATTTTTTTTAAGAACCTCTTTCGATATTACTACTGCATGAGCATATTCAAGACATAACCAATAATCTTTTCATTATTGTCAAGAGATGTGAATTCTAATTTTGTAAGGTTTGTTATAGTAATATTTCACCAAACAAACATTGTATTGATAATAGAAATTTAATATATACCAAACATGAAAAATAACATCTAATTTATTATATAAAAAAATGGCATACCTGTAGGACCTACCTTCGACGGGAGAAATGACAGAGCCCCGTGTTGATAACGTTTATAAAATTGAGAGGCAAATTCAGGCACCAAAAACTTTATCACATCATATAATAATAATAATAATAATAATAATAATAATATAAAAGAAACTGGAACTTAAGATAATATATAAAATGTAAAATGTAAAATAAATTAAATAAAGAAAAGAAAATTGAAGAAAATTAGATGAAGAGAGAGAAAAGAGAAAGTGGAATTTCCCACAAATTTTTGTGATTTTCATTTTCTATTCAAGACCTCTATTTATAGGTAACTTGGCACAAACATGAAGTGGTACAATTGGACACCAAACAATGGTGTATGTTGGACACATGGAAGCCACATGGGTCATGGAGGAGACGAAACATGGTGAACAGAGAATTGAGCATCTATTTTTCACTATATTTATAATAAATTGGGCGTTTTTAGAGATATTTACATATAAATTGCATAATGTAAATGTGTTTTTAAGTATAGTAAGAGGTTTAAGGGGTTGTTTGAGGCGTTAGATGGGTTATAATAACATGGGTTATAATATTTTGTAGGTTATTGTAGTCTGTGTAACATATAATATTATTTAAAATACAGATTTGTATAGTCTATGTTTGGAGTGCAGAGTATTCCATGAGTTATAGTGATATAGGTTTATTATAATTTGTGTCTCAAACAGATCTTAAAATTTTACAAAAATAACCTAATCAAAATCCAACTCACTTTCAAATCTAATATAAAAAAACAGTAAGAAAAATCACATTTATGCCATATTTGAAAGTGCTGAAAGTTCTAGCATTTTAGAAATACATAATACTATATAATGAACCTCTTTTTTGATGTATATATAATAATAGAATCACATGCCATTAAAGTTTTAGGGATGGTTTGGGGTGGTGAATAAATTATAATATTATGGATTATAATAGTCTATGAGTTATTATACTATGTGAAATCATATAATACATGTTATTATATAACATGTGCCCCAAACAGACCTTTAAATATATCTCTGAACTAAATTGAAAGCCACAAATTAATTCATCATTATATATTTTTTATATATGTTCTCGAGTTTCTCTGATGACTTACTTGTATATAATTATAAATTAGCATGTGTTATATTTTTAAAATAACATAATTGACCAATAAAATCGCAGGAATAAAAGATAATATATGCTTAAGTTCTTCAAAAAAAAAAATTGCATGTTAAAATTTAAGATCACTAACTAATTTAGAAAAGATTAATTAGAACAATAGATTTTTAAAAATGTATAAAGAAAATCTTAAATTTTGAAGAATTTTAAAATCCAACCTCTAAAGTCTGCTTTGATAATAATTGTATTATTGTTATTATTATTTTAAAATAAGCTAATAAAAAGACTTTCTAATTGTCTCTTTTTCTAACAAAAAAAAAAAGTATCCCACTTCTTAAAAATATTTTTGAAATTTAACCTGATTAAAAGTCTTGTTTTTTATTCTAAAAAATTGTCCATATTTTAATATGATTTTTGAAAAAATCCAAACTCTATTTGGAAACATGACCATATACCTGACCAAATGGATAGTTTCATTAAATAATTTATTAAAAATGACAATAATCAAAATTATTTTCTATACAAAGTATAATGTTGAAATGAAGGTAATAAGCATGCCATGTTCAAAGTCCAAAAATCTTTTATTTTTATTTTTATTTTTATTTTTATTTTCTTTTCTTTTCTTTTCTTTTTTATTTTTTTCTTTTCTTTTATTTTTCTTTTTTTATTTTTTTATTTGACAAATTAGAACTAGAAGATATTATTAGCTTATACCAAGATATTTTTGTTCCTTTTGGTTCCCCATTCTACTAGCAATGATGACAAAATTATCTTTTCAATGTTGTACTAAAGTCAATTGTATGGACTTGTGTATTCATGCATAATGACTAAGTTCAATAACTAATTAATAATTTCGAGTAGTTTCATATCAAAGATTTTGAATGTTAATATCGACAAAAAAAAAATATTGAAATTGACATTTATAGAAATGTTGAATATTCGATGATATTTCTAAAAAAATAATAAAAGTTAAAAATACATTAAAAATATTTAAATCAACAAATGAGCATTTCACATACATAAGTTAAAATTTTCTTCTTATTAATATTATGTCTCACATTAGTAATATTTTTTTATATTTTGTCAAATTTTCTATGGTATAATAGAAATGTTATCCACCTCTTATATGTCGACATTGAACTGAAACATTTGAAAATGTCAATAGAAATTAGGGTCGGTTTGGTAAGCAATCTAGATTTTGTTTTATGTTTTACTATCCATTGAATTTAGTGAATATGTGTTTGACACATGTATTTTTGAAAATTGTTTTTAGTTTATGTAATCCAAATAGTGAAATTTCCAAAAATTACATTTTTTATGCTTTTATTGTATCAAGATTAAGATTTTCAATTTGAAAATTTTAAAGGTAGAAATATATTAAAAAGGGAAATTTTAATTAATAATAGTTTATATTCAACCGAGTATTTAGTTGCTAACACTATACTAGTTCTATGATTTATAAATATATTATCAAAGATATTTTGAACAATTATTTAAATTTGAGTCCAATTTCTTAAATCTAATACCAAACTCATATTTAAAAACATGAAATACAACCATCATTTCATTAAATTCTTTGTTTTTAAAATTTTATTTTCAGATCACCAACCAAACGCACTAATTCTTTATTCATATCTAATATTTTTATTGAATCTACTTTATTTTCAATTAAAAAAATAAACCTTGAAATTAATCACTTTTGTTTTTGTATTTATGTAATTATATCGATTTAATTGTCGTACTTTTAACTTTTTACATTTTTACACTCTTTTTACATTTTTATACTCTAATTTATTAATCTCAATAGTATTTGTCGATAATAAATAGTATTAAGTGTAGCATTATACTTACAACATATCGGTGTATAGATATCTTCCAACACACCACTACATTAAATTTTTTACCGTTAAAAAAAAGAAATGTAAAAAAATGAGATATTTGAACTTTTTTACTTCTTATCTGTCAAAATTTTAATGGTAATGCATAGGAACATGCCTATAAACTGGTGTGTAGACCGGTAATGTTATAAATGTAATAAAAATGGACCAACATGACACTCATTTTCGCAACAATAATGTTAAAAACACATAGCTCTTTTTTTTTTTTTTTTTTAAGCAACATAGGCAATATATGGGCTACAGAGATTAATATATTAAAGTTATAAAAAAAAGATTAATGTGATATTGATGTAGGTTGACTTAATGGTGATGGATAATAACATTATTTAACATTAATATGGACTAGAGAAAAGTAGAGATTAATAAGCATGAAGAAATTGAAAATTATAAGTGATATAAGGACAAATCTTACACAAATGAGAGAAAAACCTGACCTTTTAAAAAAATAATTAAACAGCTCGAGGTTAAATTAAAAAGTAGTTCATAACTATTTAAACTTGTGTCCAATCTCCAATGTACCTAATTTTAGAAATCATCTAATAAATTTCTAAAATATAATAAATTTTTGGACTTTTAATATATATAATAAGTCTATGACAACTTCAACCTATTTTAAAATTAATAGATTTATTTAGATATAAAATTAAATTTTGTGTCTAATATGATTTTTTTTAGTTCAGCATATAAGGGTAGAGATTTGAACTTCTGATCTCTCGAATATATCCCTTAACTATTTTAACTATGTTCAAGTTGGTATATCTAATAAGATCTTAAATGCTTTTAATTTTATGTCTCATAGACTCATGAGTTTTAAAAAATAATGGACAAGTCAATGATTTCTTAGGCTCAAATTTAAAAACTAAGAATCTAGCTATTAGATACTTTTTAAAATTAAGAAACCGATTAAACTTGAAAGTCCATTGACTAAATTTGTAAGTGTAATTTAATCTTACGAGTATAAAGTGAGAATTTCAATATTTAACTTATAAGGGGTTTACAAATACCTTATTCAGTTATAGACTCACAGTATATACTTAAATTGATTTTTTGCTAAAATTTTTTTAAAAAAAAAAAACCTAACACATTGTCATTTGTTTAAAAAATGTTCATGTTCTTTCAAAAGTTGCAATATTACTCTTGGCCAGAGAAATTATTTAGAATTTTGAACGAAAATTAGGACCTGAAACAATATGGTTGTGACCTGAAACAGTGTAGTGATCCAAATTTTCGTTTTAGGACACTGTCACACCAGTCCATGTCCCAATTTCTATCCAAAATTCTAAAAGATTTCTAATCCAATAGTAGTTTTGAAATGTTTATAAAAGTTCAAATATAACCCTGTAATTTTTGAAAAAATGAGTATTTTTTATAAGTCAACCATTTTTTTTTAATTTTGACTTTTTTTAAGAGAAAACTTCATTATACCACGGAGGACCAACCGTCCTCACAAAAAACACACCAAACCCAATCAGAAAAGTCTGAGAACCAAATTACAGGGTTTTCCTCCGAAGTGGAAGAGGACGACCTATCACAGAATTCAAAAGTACATGCCACCCTCGCAAACGAGTGGGCAACATAGTTATAAAACCTAGCACAATACAAACAACCGAACTCACGCCAAACATCGGAAAGAGTTCAAATCTTATCATTAATGATTTTTTAGACATAAGTCTTTGGTAGCACTTTTAAACTTTTTCATCGTGAGCATATGAAGAAGAAGCCTCATTATTTGAAATAAGATTGGAGTTGGCTAGGTGAAAAAGCCTTTTGAATTTAGATTCCAAATAATTTTATTCCTAGCATGTGAGTTCGTTCGATATACTCATCCACATCAATTTTCTATTTTGATATTTAGACCGATAAGAACCTCAAATTTAATCCTCCAACTTGCACTAAACTTCAAACTTAGCCTAATGCAACAAAATTTCTTATGTATATTAGCCCACGTGAAAATATTGCCCTTGCATTTTTAAAAAGAATTATTTTTTTATCAAGAAAAACAATTTGCAAATTTCAAAAAGTGTACCTTCTTTTGTCCCTTTCGCAAACTTTTCACTAAAAAAAAAAGTAGTTTTTCTTTAACAAAAAAAATATGTAAAATAAAATGTGGAAGGAGTAATAATATTTGCACATGAGTTATAGTACAAGAGTATAAATTATTCAGGTTAAAAAAAAAGAGTATATATTATAATTTTTATTCAATATTAATGGATCATATCAGTTTTTTTTTTAGAGGTCAGTTTTCTTTTTCCCCAAAAGCTTACTTGTAGGACAAAATGTACTATTTCTAAAGAGACTATGATTTCAAAAATATAATGATAATAAAGTATAAGGTAATCAATCATATATATGAGGACATGGTGATATGACCCATTCTTCATCATATAGATATTTATTTTTATTTTTATCATGCAAACTAATTGTAAGGTAATTTGAGGTTTTGAAAGTTAAACAACTAAAATAAGATAACAATTAATGACTGTGAAGTGAAATTGAAAAAAAAAAAATCAAAGTCATACCCAAAATGAGACATATACTTCGCCCATTTTCATGTTTCTACAAGTTTAATAAGATAAATGAGGTAAATTCAAACCTAATTCAATAGATAAATAAGACACTCATGGTTAGGAGTGCTCGCAAAGTCTCACTGAGTGATCATATATAAGTGAAGATAATTATTTCATTGGTCTAAAGTGGACGATATCAAACCAGACGGTCCATACAAATATAGTCACTTAAATATAAATAAATAAATAAATATATATATAACAATTATTTCTCATAGATTTTTATTTGAGTTCATAAATCATTGTTATTAACTTTGTTACTTAAATATGGCACAACATATTAATTGGACTTAAAAGTGATGTTCATCCACGACATGGTATAGAAAAGAGAATAAACTAGCTAGAATGAAATAAAAAAACTAAGATCTTGTTTGATAATCATTTAGTTTTTAAAATTAAACCTATAAATATTACTTTACTTATGGGCTTCCTTGTTTTATTATGGGTAAATTATAGAAAATACCTTTAAACTTTGTATTTTGTTTAACCTCTAAACTTTCAAAAGTTTCATTAATACCCTTAAACTTTCAAAAAAAAAAAAAAATACTTCTATGTTAGTTTTTGGATAGAAACCATTTATTTTGTTTCAAAAATACACCTCAACTTTCAAAGTTTCATTAATGCACTTAAATTTCCAAAAAATATTCAAAAATACTCTTACCGTTAGTGTATGGACAGAAATCGTTAAATATCCCTGAACTTTCAAAGTTGTATTAATACCCTTAATCTTTTTTTAAAAAAAAGTTAAAAAATATCGTTAATACATGGACGAAAAATATTTATCTACACTTCATTACCTCCCTCTTTCATTTCTTTTCTCTTAATTTGCTTCAATTTATGACTTAACACTTCTTTATTTTTTCTACTTTTTTTCAATACCATCTTTACTCTCTTCTTTCATTTTTTCAACCTCTAAAACTACCTGAAGAACCTTAGGACTTAAATGCTTTAACAAAATTTGGACGTTAATAATTTTAATTTGAACCATAATTTCAAAGACATCTAGTGGGAGGGAACAAAAAAGAGTGTCTTATTTATCTAGTGGGGTTGTTTGGCATGTTGTTTTGGAAGCAGAAACTTTGGTTTCTGATTCCAGTGTTTAGGGTATTGGGTTGTGTTGGGCTGGTTTGCTGAAACATATGTTCGGGATGCATGTTGGGTTGGAATGTGTTCGTTTAGGCTGTATTTTTATAACAGTTTTTTTAGGATATTCTTTTTCTAGATCCAATTTTTTTACTTGATAATTGTCTATTGAAGTGCATATCAATATTTTAACCAATTATGTAGATCAATTGTTTCAATAATAGTTAAATATGGATGTGTAGTTTGTACAATTAATACCTTATTTCACAAAATACTCAGAAAACTATTTTAGAAATTAAAAAATTTGAAGTATATTTAATAAATTAGAGAATCTAAAACTTTATTTTATAGAGCATTCAAAAACCTATTTTTGAAACTCTATTTTAGAGATTAAAAAAATTAGAAGTCTACCTAAGATATTAGAGAAAACTCTATTTCACAAAGTATTCATAGAACTATTTTTGGAACTCTATTTTATAAATTAAAATATTGGAGGTTTATTTAAGAAATTATGGAATTTAAATAAAATTGTTCACTGTATTTTAAAACATATTTCAAGGATAAATGAGTTATAAAATTTGAATTCTCTTTTCCAACATGAATTGGACTAAACAAGATCCAATAGGATGCAATTTTTAGAAATTAAAATATTAGAAACTATATTTTGTATAGTATTTTGAAACCTATTTCAAACATATAATGGATTAAAAAATTTTGTTAGTAACCATTTTTGTTTAATTTTTAACCTTTTAAAAAATTGACTAGGTTGTAGGGTGGTTGGGTGGTTGGTTTTCGGTGGTCGCTGATGGTGATTGCACAGTGGTTAGGTCATCGTGGATCGTTGGAGTGGTCATCAGAGTGGTCATGTCGTCGAAGTGGTCGTTTGGTGGTTATGACAATAGTTGTCAAGTGGTCAAGTCGCTGGAATCGTTGCCAGAGTGGTAAATATGATGGTTGGGTTGTTGGGTGGTCACTAAAGTGATCTTGTCAACAATGATTTTGAGTAGTTGGGTTGTCAGGTTGGGGTGATTATCGAAGTAGTCATCGAGGTAATCGGATTACTAGAGTAGTCGGGTCATTGGAGTAGTCACCAGGTAGTCATCGACAGTGGTTGCTAGGTGGTCAAATTTTTGGGGTGGTTGTCAGGTCATCGGAGTGGTCTTTAACTATAGTTATGAGTTATTTAGTAGTCGAAGTGGTTGTCAGATGGTCATTACCGGTGGTTCGGACCAGTCAGGGTTGCGGTGGTTGGGGCTGATGGAAATCTGATCTCCTTGAGCAGCGGAAACGTGGTCTGGAATCGTAATTGCTTGATTGTTTAGGTTGAAGCAAAAACCGATACATTGACAAAAATGGAACAGGCATGCTTTTAATCTAATTAAAACATGGAGATATACATGCAAACATGATTAAAGTTTAACAATTAAACTTAAAGGGAAAAGAAGGAATTACCTTTGTAGTTTCTAATTCTCCAGCAACACCTTGCTCCTAGCTTTTCAGCAACACAGGAACTAAACTTCTCTGTTTTCTTCCCGCAACAGGACACCACCAAAATGGAAAACCTCCTATTCTCTGGATTCCACTTAGATCAACCTTGGTGGGAAGGTAATCCAACAATTGGAAATCTGGGAATTTTAGAGCGAGAGAGAATTTTGACAGCAATTCTCCAATTACCAAAACAATTCATCGAACGATTCAACAATCCTCTTCTCCCTGTTAAACTGTCGATAGGGAGAAGAATGAAGGGTAGTGGGAACGTGTCTGGATGACACGTTCCCTTATTCTATTATTAAAATAATAATAATAATAATAATTAAATCAAATTTAATTATTAATTTAAATAATACAAATTAAATATCATATATTTAATTTGGATTAAATCTCATTTAATCATATCACCCCTTTAACCTATAGTTTTAATGTACATCCAGTGCACATTAAATTTTAACCTATAGTTTTCAAATGTGAATCACATTCACATATAATATAATATTTGAACTCTTTCAAATATTCAATTTTCTCATATAATTTAATATGAATCATATTCACATTAAATTTATAATATATAGTTCCAAAACTAGATATTATATCGTATCTACATACATTAAATATATTCCCTAATGAATTTGAACATTTCAAATTCAAATGATCTAAGAACCCTTTACGAGCTAGAAGGTGGACCTAATGGACCTACAGATCAGAAGCTCCAACGATACGAGATTGCTCGGTTAATCTCATTAACCTCCCAATCAACATTCGTTAACTGCGGGAACACTCCACTAAAGTCCCACAGCTGCACTCTTCTCACTGCAGATATATTTCTGTGTCCATGGATATTGACCAATAACAGCAAGTCAATCCTTCACGAATGTTCGTAACACCAACTGGGTCAAATTACCGTTTTACCCCTGGATTACATTTTGTGCCTTAAGTACCAATGCTCCTCTAATGAACAATTTGTTTGTGGTCCTACTAACAAACAGAGTCCCTCTCGGGCCAATGAGAGGGTCAGACCCTTTGTTCAAGTCTCGGAGACACCACTTAAGGGAACATTCCTCTACTTACCCTAGTAGGCGGGAATGAGTGAATTCAAGTTCCCAGCCGCTCACCCGGTCTTGTCCCCAAGAAGGTAGGCATATTGAGTCGGCGAATCTGGTCACTCTCACCCATACTAGTCAAAGGACAATCCCTCGCGAACAGGAGTTCGTAACCTGCTCAGGATTGAGATCAAGTTGCCTAGGTCATCCTAGTGAAATAGAAACCTAACTAGTCAACGGAGTTACAGTTAGAGATTACTATTTTGTGGTCCGGTCTTATGTAATCTCATTACATAGGATATCCCCACTCACATGTCATCTGCACGAACACGTTAGGATCACTATGTTTGCATCAAATACAAAGTGGACCACATCTATAGTTTAACCAGGGTAAGGTACCCAAACCTTATCCCCTCACTATAGACCCTTTAGGTTGTATCTCGAACCGAGATTCTTTTTATGTACATTACATTCAGTTAGAGATTCATTTAACAACCTTGGATGTTTAGTTTATTGGATTTAGGGTCTAAAAAGAAGGCAAACTCGTAGATAACGAACAATAACACTTTATTGAAATAATAACACTTTATTACATTAATTAGAACATAATTACAAACTACGAGTTTTAGGGCACAAATCCCAACAGGGGCATCAAAGTATCAAGTTGTTGGGGTGGTCGAGTCGCAAGGGCGATCGTTAAGTTAATCTATCGAGTTTTCATCATAGTTATCGATGGAGGTAATCGTCGCGGTGGTCGGGTCCCTGTTGTAGTCATCGAGGTTTTCATTATCGGTAGTGATCAGGCGGTCGTCGGAGTTCTCATTGGAGTTAGTCGGGTCGTCGGTGTGGTCGTCAGAATTGTCATCGGAGTTGGTCGGATCGCCGGTGTGATTATCGAAGTTGTCATCGAAGTTGGTCGAATCGCCAGTGTAATCGTCGAAGTTGTCGTTGTTGGTGGTCATTGGAGTTGTCATCGGAGTTGGTCGGGTCACTGGAGTTGTCATCGGAGTTGGTCGGGTCACTGGAGTTGTCATCGGAGTTGGTCGGGTCACTGGAGTTGTTGTCTAAGTTGTCATCGGAGTTGTTGTCGAAATGGTCGTCAAAAATGGAAAACGACAAATGAAAGTGGAAAACATGATACAAAACCCATAGAGTTGCACTGTAATAACCCATGAGGTTGTATTTCAAAACCCATGGGGTTGTGTGATTTTGAAACCCCTTGTGAACCCAAAACAATGGGCCAAACACCCCTTTAATTTCCTTCAATCTATGAATTAACACTTCTTTATTTTTTCTACTTTTTTTCAATATCATTTTTACTCTTTTCTTTCATTTTTAAACCTCTAAAACTACCCCAAGGAACCTTAGGACTTACGGCCCCCTGTGTTTGGATTTGAATGGTTTTGGTTCCAAATCCAAAACCATGTTTGGCTCAATGTGTTCAAAACCCTTGGTTTTAAAACACAACCCCATGGGTTTGTTCCATGTTTTCTTATTTTATTAGTCATCTTCCATTTTCGGTGATTACTTCAACAACAATTTCGGTGACAACTCCAACAACTACACCGGTGACCCGACTACAACTAATGGTTACCTCCAACAATAACTCCAGCGATCCGACCACTACTGATAATTATCTCCGACGACCACACCGGTGACCCCGCTACCATTGACGACTACCTCTGACGACAATTCTGACAACTACACCAGTGACTACTGCCACCGCTGAAGACTACCTCCGACGGCAACTCCGACGACCACACCGGTGACCCCTGCCACTGCTGACGACTACCTCCGGTGACAACTCCGACGACCATACTGATGATATCGACCACTGCTGACGACTACCTCGACGAAAATTCCGACTACCACACCGACGATCCCAACCACCGCTGACGACTATCCCGACGACAGCTCTGACGACCACTCCGGCGATCCTAACCACACGACGACGACTACCTCCGATAACAACTCGATGACAACACCACGACCACACACGTGCGACGACCTCCGACGACCATATCGATGACCCGAGACCATAGTGGCGATTACACTCCGACGACGACTACACCGCGACGACCCCAACCATCACGACAACTACCTCTGATGGTAACTTCGACGACCACACCAGCGACCCCTGCCACCACTGATGACTACCTCCGACGACCATACCGATGACCCAACCACTGTCGACGACTACCTCCGACAAAAACTCTGACGACCACACCGACGACCCCAACCACCACTGACGACAACTCTGACGACCACACCGGCGACCCCAACCACCGCTGACGACTACCTTCGACGACAACTCTAATGACTATATCGATGACCTAACCACTACTAACGACTACTTTCGACAACCACTCAAGAGACTTGTATACGCCTACCCAACAACCCGATCACTCGAGCAATCAACTACCCTAACGACTTAACTTGTGCGCAATCACCACTTTTCTTATTAGAGTTCCAAAAATAGGTTTTTGGATACTTTGTGGAATAAAATTTCAAATTTTCTAATCACTTAAATAGATTTCCAATTTTTTAATTTTTAAAATAGAATTCCAAAAAATAAGTTTTTGAATACTTTATAAAATATAGTTTCAAATTATCTAATTTATTAAATAGACTTCTAATTTTTTTAATTTTAAAGTAGAATTCCAAAAAATAGTTTTTAGAACACTATGTGACGTGAAATAGAATTTTTAATTCCGTAATTTCTTAAATAAACTTCTATTTTTTTTAATTTCTAAAATAGAATTCCAAAAATACTTTTCTAAATATTTTTTTTGAAATAGAGCTTTAAATCCCTAATTTCTTAAATGAACTTTCAATTTTTTAATTTCTAAAATAGAGTTCCAAAAATACTTTTCTAAATACTTTGTGGAATAGAATTTTAATTTCTTACCTAGACTTCCAATTTCTTAATTTCTAAAATAGAGTTTCAATTTTGTAACTCATTTATGTTATACAAAGATTTCTACAATTGACAAAACATCCACTAAAAAATAAGAGAACAAAACAGCTAAAAAAAATGAAAAAAAAATAGCATAAGCCCAGGATTAAGAACACTGCACCCCAAACACTGTTTTCTTATTCCCAGGCTTCAGAACACTGCACCCCAAATACAGCTTTCTAATTCCCATGTTTCAGAACCCCCAGAACAAACCCCCCAGGGTTTTGATTCCAAGACAGGGAGCCAAACAACCCCTAAATATTTTAACAAAATTTGGGCGTTAATAATTTAATTTGGATCATAATTTTAAAGACATCTAGTGGGAGCGAACAGAAAGAAAACATATGCATTATTAAATTTATGGCAAATGAAGATTTTATAAATCTTTTTTGGAGTTCAAATTAGTCTATTTATTGTGGTACAGTTAAGAATGTTCCCCATGATTAAGAATTGAACATATGGAGGAAAAATGAGAGTATTTACATGAAAAAAATAAAGGTATCATATATGAGTTGTTTTCAAATGGATTTTTTTCCAACTCAAGATAACTTCAAAGATATTGACTATTTGGATGTTGAAATTCTTATATTTATGTTCGACGTGCTTGGAAATGAGAGAGGGGGAGAGCACATCTGTTTATTTAAAGTTCTTGTAACAACCCCTAATATAAGATACATTTCCGAGAGTCATTCACTATTCATGCATGCAATTCAAACCATAAAACTTTTAAAAAGGAGAAGTAATTGCACCAAAATGAGATCAATTTCTTTATTGGGATCCCGAAACAAAGTAATTAAAGTAAACGAAGTTAAAATTTGGCCTCTAGTTATAAAAAGAAACATAATGTTTAAAATAGTGAACGTTCAATAGTTAAAAGTCCTAACAAAACTTCAAGTTTCAAACAAAGCGGAAAATCTTGACGCATGTTTCTCTCATGACCTTCACAATGCATCTCATCACTTGCCATGTATGCATTTGCCTTTACCAGAAAACATTTTTAAAAAGAAAGGGTGAGTATTATAGAATAATACTCAATAAGTGACCCCAATACCGGGTTGGGATATATGCAAAACACATGCAACATGACTTTAACTTTCGTTTATGGGATCTAAAATTTCTTTTAAAAATATCATGGCTTTTCTTTTCGGCTTCAGGTGGTCAATTGGGTCATCTTGAGTCCTTTCATGTTGAGCCATTCACAGACCCTTATAATTTGAATTCCTCACAAACCCTTATAATTTGAGTCCCTCACACACCCATATCCTCTGACTCACAGGGTCTCTATGGCATGTTTATTTGACCATGCATAAGCTCTGAGGAGACCAATTGTCACAGCCTTCGTAAACAATTTCATGAACATACAGTCATACATGAGGTCCCATCTTCATCCATAAACAGTAATGCCCATGTCGTGGAAAAAATAATAAATCTTGATTTATGGCATGCATTTCACAACATTTAAACTCAAAATATACTTCAGAGCATAACAATTCTAAAAAATAGTAAAACAATGGAATGTCGCGTAATCTCTAACATAAAATTAGTAATTCATTTTCTAAAAAGAAAAAGGCAAACTTTTAATAAAATTTTGATTTCATTTTCAAAGTTCACAGTGTGAGATCCCTTACCTTAGTTTATCCCCGAATTTAAGTTCTTGTACCTAACGCAGTGATCATCCCACTCCTATTCAACAATAGAATCCCTATATTAAATTTAATGCTTCCCTAATCAAGCACTTAAAAGACCTTACAAATTTTCAACCCTTTACCTTTTACGTTACAAATGGGTTTGAGATCAAAGACTCTCTTGCTCTCGAGATATCTTTTCGTCCAATTTCGATAATTCAACACCAAACGGCTAGCCCCATAGTAACAATTTCAGAATTTCTAATTAATTTTTGCATATATAAATTATTTGAGAATTCTTGCGATAAATAGTCCAAATTACCACAAATGGAGATCCAAATTCAACTTGGGAGACCGAAATTATTTAGACCGAACCAACTTTTTGCGAGCGGAAACCGTAAATGAGAAAATGAAAAAAAAAAAAAAAGAGAAAATGAGAATTATTTAACGTTTAAATTTAGTTATTCTTGTGATTTTTATCAATATAATTGATGAAAATGAGAAAAATAGTTGAGTTTATTGGTATTATGGTTGGACGACCCTTAAATGAAGTAAGTTGAGAAAAAAAAAGTAAAAAAAATGAAAATCACACTTACTTGATGTTGTTATGCATGAATTTGAAGAATGCAACAAAAATGCATTTTCAATCCTGCTAGATCTGGAAAACAATACACCATATGCAATTGTAATTCCGGCAGATCTAGAAAATGTAGAAAAATCGAGATTTTTGTGATTTTGGAAGATTTTATGTCAATTTTCTCTACAAATTCAGCGAGGCAAGTTGACCCATAAGATGAAAACCCTAAAACGTAATCTCTACAAATTATATTTGCATATCATATAATATAAGGTATCTCATACCTTATTATACAAATCTTATTTGCATAATTGTGGATTTTTAAATTGAATCATATTCAATTTAATTTCTCTCGATTGAATTTCTCCAATTAGCACCAATTAATCAATTAGGTTATACTATAGTTTATTATGAATCTCATTCACATTAAACTATATATTATGTCATCTATATCTCATATAAATGACATAAATACCCAAATAATGAATTTGAACACTTCAAATTCACACCAAACTATAATCCTCAATTTGTCCAATTTGAGCCAACCGAGGGACCTAATGGACCTACACGTGACGAGCTCCAATGATCCGAGACTAACCTGTCAAACTCTTTGACCCGGTTATTCAACATTCATTAGCTACAGTAACACTCCACTAAAGCTCGTAGTTGCACTCTCATCACTATAGGACAAGTTGTGTCCATCGATATAACCAATACACGTGAGTCGGCCTTTCACTAGTTGTTCGTAGACACTGTTGGGTCAAATTACTATTTTACCTTTGTGTCTACCTTTTGCTCCTTAAGTCTCATTGCTCCTCTAATGAACAACTACATTGCATGGCCCAACCATAAACAACAACACTCTTAGGCCAATGAAAGAGTGGGGCCCCGTTGTTCAAGCCCTGGAGACAGCACTTAAGGGAACAACCCCTCTAGTTTCCCTAAGTCGAGAACGAGTGAATTCCTTCTTGCGTAGTCAAGTTCCCAGCTCCCCACGTGTTCCTGTCCCTGAGAAGATAGGCATATTGGGCGAGCATCAGTGGCCACCCTCACCCGTACTAGTCAAAGGACAGATCCCCGCAGACAAGAGCCCGTAACACACTCAGGATTAAGGTCGAGTCACTAATAGTCATCTACGAAATTATTAGCCTTATACTGTTAACGGTGTTACATCAGTAAGTCTAATAATTCAGGGTCCGGTCTTGTACAATCACATTGCACATGATGCCCCCACTCGCATGTCAACCACATGAACGAGTCAGATCACCTTGTTTGTATCATACAAAGTGGGTCGCAACCACAGCGTATCCAGGATTTAGTTTCCAACCCTATCCATATACTGTAGACCGTTCGGGTCATTAACTCGAACGTGATCTTCCCTGTGTGTCCACTACACACCGTTCAAGTTCTTGTTCTCTCATTAATACAATGACCCTAGAGCTTAGTTTATTGGATTAAGTTTATGAAATATGTGAGACATAAAGTTCAAATAAATAACTCTTATTTATTTACAACTTGGAATATTACAAACTACACGAGATGAGTACATACATCCCAACAGACATAAGCCGAGACCCCAAAATCTCTAGAGTTGTATGCCAATTTACTTAAGTTAGATTAACCATAAACATATAGGTTTAATCACTCAGCCTCCTAAAGATACTTCATAGAAGGTCAAATAGGAGTCAAATTTGGTTTACTTAGTTCTCATGTATGTTAGCTTTACGTGTTTCATATGCCTATATATTTTGATGATAACAAATAGTTAAATTACTAATGATTTTAGTATTTTAAAATGTTCACAATGTAGAGTTCGAAGAGACGATTCCAACGCATTTTGAATCACTCAAATCAAACTTCAAACGAGAAAGTTATGGTCAAAAGAAAATTGTGAAAACTATGATTTTGCATTGACGCGAACAAATTACATGACGACACGTGGCCATTTTTAAAAACCGTTAGAAACCATTTTAAATTATTCTTTTGTTATTTTTATCCCAAATTACCTCCACCCTTAATCCATCTTAACCTAGATCCAATATTCCAAATTTTACTCTAAGTTTAAATCTTATTTATGATGGGGATCTAATCCTCTTGAGCAGCAAAAATGTGTTTTATGGATCGATTTTGCTTGTTTATTTTGGTTAAGCACAAATACCAATACATTGGTAAAATACAGAGAATAAGCATAATCCTAATCTAATTAGAGTAAGCATATAACTAAACAAGCAAGCATGTTGTGTAAAAAATTAAATTAAAAGTAAGTAACAATTACCTTTGTAGTTTTTTCAACAACAACTTCTTGCTCCAAGAATACAGCAACACAGGAACACCAAAAGAAATTCTCTGTTTTTATAGAACACTACCACTATTGAAACCCTTCTATATCTCTGGATTCCACTTAGATCTCCCTTGGTGGGAAAGGTTCCAACTTTTGGAAGAAGAAGGGAAATTGAGAGAGAGAGTTTTCTGAGAGCAATTCAACAATTGCACAAAATGGAATGATTGATCGATTAACCCAAGCTCTCCCTTCCCTCCCATATTTATCGATGGGTGAGGGAGAGATAAGGGGATAGTGGGAAACGTGTCTCACACACGTTTCCTATTTAATTAATTAAATAATATTTTAATTAATTAAATAATATAATTAATCAAATTAATTATATTAAATCACATTTAATTAAAACCAATTAAATCTCATTTAATCATTTTACCCCTTAACCTATGCACATTAAATTTTAACCTATATGTAACGTCCCGAAATTTCCAAATACATTTTAGGTTGTATTTTGGGTTAATTTAATGGAAATTTAATTTATTGAACCTTGGGGCTTTGTCTTTTATTGAAAGGTTATGTAAATTAAGGATTTTATGTAAGTAAAGACATTTTGAAGTATTTAAGATGGAGTAAGGGCATTGTTGTGTTAATAAGGGATTGGAGGGGCATTTTTGGAATATGTTTTTTTTAAAAAAAGGAATTAGGGTTTTGTTTTTATTGGGCACGCTTCACAAGACCACTTCACCTTCCTCCTCACGTTGTTCTTACCTTACCGCCGGAAAACTACCCTCACTGGTGAAGTCGAGGAAGGCAAACGCCACGAGTCGCCTACCCACGTCGACCCCCGCCACCAAGCAGCTTCTTCAGTCGAGTCGTCCAGTTGCATCCCAGTTCGCGAGCCAAGCAGACAGAGCCACAACGCATCTCCTTGTCTTCGTCTTCACCTTCTTCGTGCGTCGAGCAACCAAGCCGCTAGAGTCTCCTTGTCGCCGAGTCGAGAGCGAGGTTCAAGTTGTTGGGTCGCCGTCTTCGCGTCTGTTCAAGCCATCAAAAGTTGAAGATGCGCCTTAGGAAGAGACGACAATCGTAGCACAGAACCGTGAATCCTCCAATCGTCGGTTCAGCTTTTGGTTCGGGTTTTTGGGGAGCTTTTCGATCGGTTTTCGACGTTCTAGGACCGGTTTTGGATAGATCGACTCACGAGCTTCACAGATCTGACCTTCACGTGCCAAGACACGCCACCTCCGCCGCCACACGCGCCGCCGTTCGCTGGAAGGTGCCCGATCTCATCCGTTTCGACGTTCGAGTCCGGTTCAAGCCTCCGTTAGTGGTAAATCCACCTAATTATTGTCGAATTTCGAATATAAGCTTCCTTAAGTAAGAATTAATTATGAATCTTGATTATGATATAGGAGATTTGGAAATTAAAGTGTCGAGTTGAACGTGAAAGTAAAGACAAGATTTTAGGAGCTTTTGGAGATCTTGGAGCGAAACCCAAGATAAGGGATTTCTTGCAAAGTAATTTAAATAGGGAATGTTTTAAAAAGAGGTATTTAAAATACGTTTTAAGGATTTGCCCAAAAGGATGAATTTTCAATAAATGATATCAGGAATTTCCCCCAAAGCATTTGATTTTACAAAAAGGATTTTATCTTAAAATTTGGAAAAATTCCAGATGACTCGAGGGTTTGAGAGAACCCGAACAGAAATGATTTCAAAGTATCTAAAAATGAGTCTTGACACAGTTATGTGTAGTTCTGCATATTGAGATTTTCAGTTATGTCATTGTGTTAATGATGTATCTTAAATTATATACGTACTTATGAATTATGATTGATTTACTCAAGTTTAAAGTTATGAAAGTTATGTCATGATTATGTGATTATTGCATCATTATGACCGCATATGTATATGTGACTGACGTATGGGACCTCATGTATATTGTATGTATATGAACATGTTACGTAGGTTGTGGCAATTGGTCTCCTGAGAATTTATGCATGGTAAAACATGCATCAGAGACCCTATGGGTCAAACTTATAGGGGTCTGTGAGGGACTTCAACTTATAGGGGTCTGTGAGAGACTCAAATCTTATAGGTGTTTGTGAGGGACTCAAAACCTATAAGGGTTTGTAAGGGACTCAACATGAAAAGACTCAGGTAGACTCAATTGACCACGTATAGCCAGAGAGAAAAGTCATGATTTTATGAAAGAAAGTTTTAGGTCCCACTACATAGAGTTTTATGAATTTTTAAAAGTCACGAATAACAGTCATGTTTAAAAGTCATGTTTAAAAGAAAGTCATTGATAGCATGCAAATATGCTATCTTATTTCTATATTTTAGCTAGTTTTTATACTTAAAACATGGGCATTCATGGTATTTTATGGTTAATTTCAGGAAATTGAGCTTGAGAAGCAAGAATTGAGTGTTTTGAGACTATTTTGGTGCAATTTGGAACATGTGTGTGCTTAATTGAAGACCCAAGAAAAATATAGATGTATTTTGAGTATAAAAAGTATACTGAGAGATTCTACATCGAATAACGATTCCAACGCATCGAACCGGAGGTCATTTGGACACCCGAGCGAAAAGATATGACAAAAATGGTCGCAGTTGTTTGGTGGCAACAAGCACATACACGTTGCAACAACCATGCCGAAAGTCCCTATAAATATAACATGTTGTTTTCATTCCAAGGGGAGCCGAATTTGGTAGTTTTTAGCCCTAGTTTCGAAATACACACTCTAAGGGGAGAAAAAAGAGCATTCCTTGGGAGCTAAAGCGTTTGTGGAGGCTCGAGATCGTGACGGGAGCTCGGGAACGAGAGACCCACATCGACACATAAGTTTATTTCTCTTTCTTTTAGTTTGTAATTGAGTTTAAAGACTTTTCCTATGACTTTAGCTTGTTTTTATGGTGATTTTGAGTAGCTAAACGTTGTAGTTGGAATTTGATTAGCATGTTTTAGATTTATTTGATTATGTATTGAACTTTGTTATGTTATTTATTTTTGGCAATTCATTCTTAATTTCATTTATATCTTTGGTTTAAGTGGACTCGAGAGAAAAAGCTTAAATTAGAACAAGGTTGTCAAAACTCTTAGAATTCTGGCATGAGAATGACCTAGAAATCTTAGGGAAACGCATAAAGAAGTTGCTTAATGTCGTGCATGCTTAGATTTTATATGGAGACTATAGGATTTATTGTATGTGCGAGGCTCTTGAGAGATCGAGAGACTTTCTTGAGTAATTTACTTCTTGTTTATAAATTCATAATATTAGTTCATTGCATGTGTTAAATAAGGAATTATCTTGTGAAATCATCTTCCTTCAATTCTATCATATTCGTGTCTCCAATTGTACATTTATTTTCTATCTTTCTTTTCACTATCCATCAAAGTTTTGTTGCTTTAGCTAAAATTAAGAAAAAGTATCTTGGTAATTAATTAATCTAGAAAACTCATTCTTGAGGACGATACTCTGTACTCAAATCACTATACTAAAACTTGACCCGTACACTTGCGGTATTGCAATATAATTTTACGCAACAGTCATGTTGCATGTATTTACATTTTCCGACTCCCACTTACTGGGTATTTTTATAGTACTCACTCCTTTACCTTTGTTTTGTTTTCTCCGCTTTTAAAATGTTTTCAGGTAAAGGCGAGGGCATACCAGGCGAGTGACGGGGATGCGCTACAGAAGTCATGGGAACCAAGCCATAGTTTTCCGCATACATGTTTTAGAAAATATTGTTAAGTGATTTTAGTTTTCTGCTTATGTAGCATAACGATTTTTAAATTGAGGCCAAAGTTAGTTATGTTTGTAAATGTTTTGTATTTATGGGATCCCAAATTAAATTGATTTTATTATCAATTTTTACTTATTTAAAGTTATTTAGGGCATCGAATGCATGTATGTTTAGTAACGGTCCTAGATAAAGTTAGTTTGAAAAGTAAGGTCCTTACACTATAGTTTTTAAATATGAATCACATTCACATTTATATTAATATTTGAACTCTTCAAATATTTAATTCTCTCATATATCTAATATGAATCATATTCACATTAAATTTATAATATAAAGTTCCAAAACTTTATATTATAATGTATCTATATACATAAACATTTATTCCCTAATGAATTTGAACATTTCAAATTCAAACGATCTAAGAACCCTTTACGAGCTAGAAGGTGGACCTAATGGACCTACAGATCAGAAGCTCCAACGATACGAAATTATTTGGTTAATCTCATTAACCTCCTAATCAGCATTCGTTAACTGCAGGAACAGTCCACTAAAGTCCCGCAGCTGCACTGTTCTCACTGCAAATATATTTCTGTGTCCACGGATATTGACCAATAACAGCAAGTCAATCCTTCACGAATGTTCGTAACACCAGGTGGGTCAAATTATTGTTTTACCCCTGAGTTACATCTTGTACCTTAAGCACCAGTGCTACTCTAATGAACAATTTGTTTATGGTTCTACCAACAAACAAAAGTCTCTCTCGGGCCAATGAGAGGGTCGTGTCGTTTGTTCAAGTCCCGGAGACACCACTTAAGAGAGCATTCACCTTAAGTACCAGCTGCTCACTCGGTCTTGTCCCCAAGAAGGTAGACATATTGAGTCGGCGAATCTGGCCACTCTCACTCATACTCGTCAAAGGACAATCTCTCACAAACAAGAGTTCGTAACCTGCTCAGGATTGAGATCAAGTTGTCTAGGTCATCCTAGTGAAATAGAAACCTAGCTAGTCAACGGAGTTACATCGAGTGGTTACTATTTCGCGATTCGGTCTTATGTAATCTCATTACATAGGATATCCCCACTCACATGTCATCTACACAACACGTTAGGATCACTGTGTTTGTATCATATACAAAGTGGGCCACATCCATAGTCTTACCAGGATAAGGTACCCAAACCTTATCCCCTTACTATAGATCCTTTAGGTTGTATCTCGAACCGAGATCCTTTTTATGTACACTACATTCAGTTCAAGAGACATTTTACAATCTTGGATGTTTAGTTTATTAGATTTATGGTTAAAACAAGCGCAATATTGTAAATAACAACAATAACTCTTTATTGAAATAATAACTATTTATTATAATAATTAGAACAAAATTACAAACTACGAGTTTTAGAGCACAAACCCCAACAATTTAAACATCATTTTTCCTCTCATTTCATATAACTCTTATCTCCAAATTGCTAAAATTTTCTCTCTAGCATTCTCCATTGTTGATCATTCTTCAAAACCTCATCATTTTTTATTGTTCTTGTAAGAGAATTTTATATGAGAAATTAGATTGTTTCTTTAAAGCTAAAAATTGTAAATCTACTCTTGTGAGAGTTTTTTTTTTTTTTTTTGTATTAAGGTGTGGGTACACCTTGAGATTTTGAGTGAACGGTTTAATCTTGAACCCAAAAAAGGATTTGTAGTGGTTTAATCATGAACTCGTTCAAAAGGATCATAGTGGTTTGATCTTGAACCCGTTTAAAAAGATCGGTATAGTTTGGATCCTGAACCTACAAAAGGATTAGTTAGAGGTTAATTCTTTAACCTTTAAAAAAGAGTGAGAAATCGGTTTGGTTCTCACCCGTAAGAGGACCATCGCAGTAAAATACCCAACAAGGTGTCTTGGGGAGTGGAGTAGGGATTTTCGAATCACTATAAAAATCTTAGGTTTCATCTCTTCCTCTCTGTTCTTTTACTTCACTTTGTTCTATTATTTATTCGAGCAGATTGCATGCTTAGAAAACTTGTTCTATATTTCTAGAATTTTGTTAGGGTGTTTATTTTGATTAGTTGATTGAATTAATCGAGTTTAAATACTAAAAAAGAGTTTATATTTTTAAGCAACCCTATTCACCTTGTCAGATCCTACAATATAGATAGAATTGCAATTGTATTCTAATTGCATTTCTTTTCGAAAAAGCATGAATATTCTTGAATCCCTTACTTTTTCAGTGTCTTTAATTTTTATTCTTGTTAAAATCACCTAACAACCATTCTTGTGCCTTTGGTTACCTGTAATTGCATTTGTTAACAATTAGTGTTTTCACAATTTTTATTGAAATTCATTCTCTTGGATACGATACTCTGGAATACTCCAGTTTTATATGATTTCGATCACGTGCACTTGCGTGTAGCCGATCGGCTACAGACCTCCGACGGCTCGGGTTTTCGAAGGAGACGAAAAGTTCAGGCAATGGTTGGCTTCACAACAAGGACAAACAGACGATGGTACTGCTTCTTCCGACTAACAGGCGCGAGGAGTCCGGTCGGTAGGGTGGAATTCTTCTTTAATGGAGGCCAAAATCGTGGGAATGGAGAGAGGTAGAAGATGAGTCTAAAAATTGTGCCTTAATAAGACGAAAATGTTTTATTCAAACCCTAAATAAATTCTCATTCCAATTATGTCATTTTCTTATTCCTTAAACTATAAAAATCTCATTAATCTCAATTCTCAAATATTAAAACAACCCAACACCATAATTTTAACTTCAACTCAACCACATTCTAAATGAAAAAAAAAATTAAAATCAAAATTTGAAATTAATCATACCTGAAATAGCGGGTGTTACAGCTCTAATATTTAAGAAGATAGGAGAAATGAGGGAAGTTTAAAGATTGAAAAAGGGAAAAAGGGAGTGAGAGGTATTGAAAAATAAAGGGGGAAAAAGAAAAATAGGCAAGTGTTAGCCACAAATTGAAGCAAATCATGAGGGAGGGGAATAGAAGAGGGAGGTAATGAGGTATAGGAACACGATTTTTGTTCATATACTTATGATAAGGGCATTTTTAACATTTTTTAAGGGCTAAGAGAGTATTAATGCAACTTATGAAAGCTCAAAGGTTTTTAAAAAGAGGTACTAACAATTTTTGTCCATATATTAACAATAAGGATAATTTTTTATCTTTTTTTAAAGTTTAAGGGTATTAATGAAACTTTTGAAAGTTTAGAGTACTAACGAATTCTATCCAAAAAGAACGATAAGGATATTTTTGAACTTTTTTACAAGTTTAAACGTATTAATGAAGCTTTTGAAAGTTTACGGGTATTTGTGAAATAAAATACAAAGTTTAGTGGTATTTTCTATAATTCAGCTTTTTATTATCTACTTTTTGTATATTTTCAAAAAAACAATCAAGGTTTGAAGACTAAAAAATGTAGTTTTCAAAAAACTTGTATTTGTTTTTGGAAGAATTTGACTAATAATTCAAATATTTTCTGGAGAAAAATAGAAATGATAAAAAAAGGCATAATTTTCAAAACCAAAAATCAAATAATTATCGAACATAACCTAAAGTTTTTTCAAACATCTAATCTTTACAGATGTATAATGTTCTAACCAGCTGAGCCATATTTCATATCAGCAAATAAGATAAATAAAGTAGTTTTATAGTTTCGGGAATAATTTTTTTAAAAAAATAAGGGTAGATTTATGGGTTTTTTTTTTTTTTTTTTTTGAAAAAAGTTGAAATTATTGAAATGAGAGAAAAGGGCCAAAAAAAAAAAAAGAAAAATTGTACAAGTTGTTAGAAAAGAGAAATAAAAGTTGGGGGCCTTGGAGGGGACCAATTATGGGAAGTATGTGATGGGTAGTACACAAAGGCAGGCTTTAATGATGTGGGATCAGATGGGTTGCCCTAATTTCTTTGTCCTCAATCTCCCCTCCCTTACCAACTTAGATGCCTCCCTCCATTGTTGTGTTTTATTATTTATCTCATCATCACCAAAATTAGGGTTTAGAATTTCATCTTCGTCGCTAAACATTCGAGTTTAGGGTTTAGGGTAAACTCCCGATTTAGTCTCTTTTCCATATTTGAACTTTTAAAGAATGATCGTTTTAGTTCCTTTTTGTTATTACGTTATCGATTGTTTGATAGATGATCAACATGGCTTTTGACTTCGAATATGTTATCATTAATGTGTTGAGATATGTAAATTAGTTTATGTTAGTATTATGTAAAGTTGGAATGGATATAGCTAATAATGGTAAATACTTTTTCTTTTTTTTTATGTTTAGAGGCTAAATTTAGACATTAAGAAGACTTAGAGATTAAGACGGGATGAATTTAAAGGTTTAGAAACTAAAATGAAAATGAGACTTTAAGGCTACATTTGACAACCATTTGTTGTTTAATAAACGTTTGATTTTTTGGCTTTTGGGTTTTGAAAATTAAGTATATATAAATACTACTCCCTCTTATCTATAGATTTACTTGTTTTGTTATCTACTTTTTATTTATATTTTCAAAAATCAAGTCATGTTTTGAAAACTAGAAAAAAAAAATTCGAATTTTTTTTTTAGAAATTAGCTAAGAATTTCAATACTTCTATCATTGTAGAGAAATTAAGAGAAAACAAGTTTAATTTTCAAAAATCAAATGGTTATCAAACGAAACCTTTATTTATAGTTTTCTATTTTAAAAAATTATTTTTGTTTCCTTATAATTTTTTTACTATACTATTTAGATTTTTTTTACAAAAAAAAAAAAAACTTGAATTCTTAGTCAAATTCCAAAAACAAAAATTACTTTTTAAAATTTATTTTTATAGTTTTCAAATTTTTATTTGGATTTTGAAAATATTTTTAAAAGTAGATAATAAAATGAAGGAATTCAGAAGTGAAAGTAGCATTTCTAAGCTTTAACTTTTTAAAGTTAAAAGAGATCATAACTCAACTGCATATTAAACAAAAACTGTGATTCGAATCCTCCACGTCCTATATATTGTACTAAAAAAACTTTAATTTTAAAAATTAAAAATTAAATCTCAAATGGTTATCAAATTAGGTTTAATCTAATAGTTTTGAAGTTGGGTGTTTAAGTGGTAGATTGGTCCTTAAACTTATTTTATTTTAGTTTATGAACCTAGTATAAAAAAGAGTAGCATTTTTGTCCATTTATATAATTAATAGAAGTCTGCCTGATTAAAACCTCTTTTTTAAGATCATGAGCCAAAATTTTGTAAGTTTTCATATGATTAGGGATGTTTCTTTAATGTTTAATTTACCATTTTAGAATTAATTTTGGTTAATAATTTTCTAACTCAAACCAAAATTGACAACCCTTATTTTTTTTCAAAATAAACATCATTTATTGATTGAAGAACTTTTGGTAAAGTTCCTTTTTAAAAGTCTTCTTTGAAAATTCAAATTTAGAATAAGTTGAATATCATAAATGGAGTGCCTTTAGAAAGAATTTTTTTCTTTTTTGATACTTAGAAAATTTCCCTAAAATCTTAGAATTTTTAACACTACTTTACTTTATTGATATAAAATTGAAAATTCTATTAAATCTACCTAAAATACGATTTTTAAAAGAGAGTTACTAATATCTTGACCATTAATTAGATAAGATTCATTAGTTTCTTTTAACTGAAAATTTTCAAATGTGGCAACTTGTTCCACTAGCTAGTTGTACCACATTTGAAAATTGTTGAAATAATCAAACATATGACTGTTTAATTTAAACTACTATGCCAACAAGAGCATAACTCAACTGACATTAAGTATGACTCATGACCAAGAGGTCATGGGTTCGAATCCCCCACCCCCTATTGTTGATGTACTCAAAAAAAAATTAAACTACTATCGAACTTGAACATAACTCAATTAGTTATAAATATATATTCGATTAAGAGGTTAGGGATTAGAATCTAATTTTGAGTAATAGAAGCAATCACATCCCTATTGAAATATCAAAATGAGAACTTAAGCCTTGGACAAGAACCTTTGAAAATTGATGACCTCTTAAGGTAAATTTAGCTTGCGCTTTAGGGTTAAATATATATTGACATTTGAGATTCCAACAACGTCTAAGTTAACAAGTTTTGTATGACTCATGTTGCAGTACATGCTTAGCATAATCATGTTGTAAGTTAGAACTTCATCATAGCTCAGTGGATAAAACACCAACTACCATTCAAAAAGTCGTGGTTCGATTCATGTCCCTACAATTGTTGAACTTAAAAAAGATAGAACTTCATGAATTAATGGTAGGAAAGATTCACATCGAGTTTTCTCTGGTTACTTTACACCAACATTGAAGTAATAAAGTGATGACTAATGAGATTTGATGAGATAGTATTCTTTCCTCACAGGTTGAGTTTTATAAGCAATACTATCAATGTAATAATATTATATATGTCCTTCGATATAAGGTTTGTCTTACCTAACGTTATAAACAATGATCGATTCTCTTGAATAATTAACACAAACTGAGAAATGTGTATTGTATAATTAACTAAGATGCTAGGTCAAAGAACAACTCAATTTAATATGCAATAATCACTCCACCAATTAGCATGCTAAAACATTGTTATAATTAACATTTTCTAATGCAAGGAATTTTATTTGAAAATGTGTACCATCTCTACTTCTCTAAAGAGGTGATATGTTCAAAAAGAAAATAAATTTTCCATGCCTAATGCTCTTTCCTGCTAGTCATAAGATAGTTGAATTTTACATTGAGTTTCTAGTACTTGAAAGAAGGGAATTGCATTGAGATTTAAAGAGTCATTACCTATAAAACTTATTAGGCATATAAAACACTTCATAGATTTCCACAATTACTTCTTAATAAGGATATTGAAATGAAAATTAGAAGTATAAATTAATTTTGTGGATGATTTACCCTTTCTAATAATTTTGTACCATTGTTAATACTGAATTTACTATTAGTTACATCTGCAATTATTTAAATTTTGACTACTGTCTTTAAATTCACATTTTGTATAGTCCCCAACAATTAAAAAACTTGAAAAACAACAAAAGTACAAACTGTTCTAGCTCACTTTTCAAAAGCATGAGCATCAAAAGAAAATTTTACCATTGAATCATGGATGATTTTCTAACCAGAAACAATAAATTAGTGACAAATAACAATTAAATGATAATTCTATACCGACGACACCGAACTTAACAAATATTTGCAACCAAATTAAATAAATGTCTATGATCTAAGGTGTGGATCCTCATCATCTTCAGACAAGATGAGAGTTTCATATGTATGCTACAAAATGAGGATACTATATGGGCAGACATGGATGAAGAAGGTTAAACCAGTTCTGACCACAATTTCAAAGGCCAATGCTTACCTCAAAGTTGTTGATTAAGACTTCAAACTCTATATCCTGATTCCGTGGAGCGAAAAACTCCGTTTTCTTCTACTGCTAACCTATCGACTATTCCTGCAACAGCAACAAACTATCAAGAGAAATCATGGCTGGTCTTGTCTGCAGAAGTATGATAGATAGAGGGAGATGTCATACTTGAAAGAACTTAACGAAACTCGTCGTGGAAGTCATAGTCATCCTCATCATCTTCGTTGAAAATGGCACTGTAAAATACGTATGGATGATCAATCATTTCTGCCAAGGTGAGACGTCCATCTTTATCTGCATCCGCCTGCAAAATAAAGACACAAAGGAGTTGTTGATCAACAGATATACTTGCTCCTTGGGAAGAACGACAGCATATTTTTAAGGCTTAATCTAGATCTTGTGGTAACGTCGAGGCGTCAATCATTTGCAAGAAGTGTTTCTACGTTAGATGATAAGATAAAATGATCTCATACAATATCTTAATGTTCTTTGGCTGAGAGAACAACTTGGTATATCTGATTAAAATCAGTGAGGAACAAACAACATTAACAATTATGCTGTAGTTGATGAAATGAAATAAGGAGAAACTGAAATCTCTTGCTGCAGTATAATCACACAATGTTTAAACAGGAAATCATTGGCAAATGGTTGTGTTTTACTATGACCGATTTTAATCGTTCTAAAAATGATTTTTACATAATATCTTCATGCATCAAGCATGGGTGGACGGTCGGGTAAAAATTAAAGAAAATACTTCTGCAACCAGACATGAGAGTCTCTCATGATAAAGGTGTATTTATGAGATGATTGTTTATGCCATTAATGTGTGCAATATCCAAGCAATATCAAAATAACAAGGCCAAAAAATTAATCAAATTTCATATGGGTTTCAAGATTTTGTCGTGCATGAGTACCTGCTGTATGATATATTCTGCTTGTTGTTTTGCATAATAATGCTCTGATGGGTGAATTTTTCCAATTATAGGTAACAGCTCTTCATCAGACAGGTGTCTATGAAAAACAAAAAAAAAACACAAAAACATATCATTAAAGTTGCCAAGAGCAGTGAAACCAGGTTTGAAGCTGTCCACATCATAAATTTAGTTACCCGTCGTTGTCTCTGTCTAGCACTGCAAACAATTTTCTAGCGGGGACATCCCTGGAATCTTCTAAATGATGTGAAGAACTATGATTATCGTCATAATTTCTCACCATGTCAAAGAGTCCATGGAAAAACTCGTTGAAGTTAATCTTTCCATCTTTGTCTGAATCTCTCTCCCTACAAGGCCAGTCACCAATTGACTTGTTAACAAAACTGCTGAAATGCCAAATCCCAAACAATCAAAAAGATTACACCCTTCAAACAAAATAAACATATATGTGAGCTCAGTCATTTTTTCTTTAGATTATTTATAGGAAACATTTCATTGAAGCCATAAAAAGATGTAAAAGAAAGGGAACACATATATTTGGGAATGCAGACACGAGAACAATTATTTATTGAGAATGGTAATAAATTTATTTATAATAACAAAAATACCTACCACATGTTATAAGACAATTACATTTATTTTACATACAATATATATATATACTATTATTACATAGCAAGAGAATAACAGTACCATATGCATATATGTACTCTAAAAATATTTAACAAGAAATGATTCTTTCACTGTTCAAGATCTACAAATAGATTTTCAGAAAACACCTAGCACTGCCTTCTATCACTCCTCAAGCTTGAACTTTTTGGCTGATAGTCACCCAACACTCCGTTTTCAAAAACATTATTTGCTTGGTACCAACGACTAAAATTCGAAGTTTAGGAAGGCTCAATCAGAATGAAGTTGTTGAATGGGATCTCCTCTCTGAGTGGTTGAAGATTTTAGGCCCAATGATAGGAAGTATACCAGACTATATGACTCAAATTCTTCTTGAAATTTACTACAAAGTCCATTCTTAACTTCCTAGAACTCAAAGATATCTCTAGAAAAGCTACAAAGTTAGTTCAAAGAAAAAATACTCAAGAAAGTAAACTTTTTGTTGTGGACGTTAATATAGAGCAAAGCAAACTAAGCTCCCTGATCTCGTATGCTTCCCCTCAACTGGTGTGCTTGAGCTTCATCCATAATGGAAGTCTAGAACGCCTGTTTTTTCCAGTCCACTTTTTTTAATAAGGGGGGAAACCAAAAACAAACGAAAAAAATTGCAGAACAATCTATAAAATAAAACAAAAATAATCGATACAATCTGATTCTTCATCTCCTTTTCTCTCATGTTACCATCCTCTTGCAGCTGGGCACGTTTTCTCCTTGATCAACATAACCTACCTATCCCCAAGTGGAGTTCACAGAATGTTTCTTTTCATAAGAAACGAAGAAAGGCGGCATGTTCAGAAAGGAGAAAAGGCAAACAACCTAAGGGCCAGGGGCGCAGCCTAAGAGCTATAAAAGGAAGTAATAAAAGAACCTGCTTGAACAGAGCCTTCCAATAAAAAATAATCATCAAAAGATGATACGGTAGGTAATCATTCCTAATCCGGAAGGATTTCGATGGAGAGATGATAAGAGAGGTAACCATCCCTAAGCCTTTGGAAGGATTTCAATGGAGCGATGATAAGAGAAGGATAATATCTTTTTGATAAGAAACCAACAGAATATGTTCAAAAGGTAAGAAGGATAGAGAACCGAAGGGCTGGGGATGAGAGAACCCCCACCCAAGAACTACTTATAAAAAGCTTTTCAGCGGTTCCCAAAAAAAGACCAAAAGAAGACTTACCTTCAAAAATCCTTCTATTCCTTTCCAATCACAAGCTCCAAGAAAGCACACTTGAGGAAACTTCCAATGGATTCTAGACTTTCCTTTCAGCTTCCAGCCCCCAGAGTTTCAATCAACCACCCATCTACTTGATTTAGGAAACAGATTTGCACCTCAAAAAGATTCAATAATCTTTCCCAGCAAAAGGGCAATTTGAAAAGGCGCGGCCAAAGACTCATCCTTCACCAAACAAAGAGAACAAATAGAGGGGCAAAGGGCAAAGCTTGGATACTTTTTTCTGCAGTCTTTCGTGAGTGTTTAAACTTCTATGAGCCAATCACATAAAGATTTTAACATTCTTCGGGATTCTGAAGTCCCAAATCAGCTAAGTCAACGAGCATTTAAAGCAGATCTAGAACCAGCCAAATTGAGGAAAAGAGACTTGGTGGAGAAAGAACCCCGGGAGTCTCGAGACCAACTAATTTTATCCTCTTCTTGGCCCAAACGAAAGGCCTCCAACTTCTCTATCAATGTAACCAAGCCTGGAATTCGTCAAACACTCCTCTTTTAATGCTCAGATTCCAAGTCCACTGAGCCTCATCCCAACACTCAGCCACCATAGCATAATGCTTAAAGATATATTGAAAATGTCAGGAAACTCATCTTTAAGAGAGAAACCCCCAAGCTATTTGTCCTTCCAGATTCTAATCCATCTACCATTGCTCGCTTTGAAATTGACAAATTTATATAAAGATTGTTCCTACTGAATATAGATATATCTAAAAAGACATGCTATCTACCCATCAGTTTTCAGTCACTAATATTTCTCACCTATGACCGACTGTTATAGATCATGGCCAGCTATTTACTTCTTATATGATCTATCACAAATCACAGTGACCATCAAAGAAGAAGGACGAAGTTTTCTCCATTTCATAAACTCGGCTTTGTGCTATGTTAGGTGGTACCTTCGAGGTGACAGGTTCAAGAAATTATTGATGTGATTTTGTGGCTGATTTTGGAGTCATCGTGTTCACAAAAGTACACCATATAGAAGTAGACCATATCATTTTGGGTCGTTCGAGTTTTTAGCTTCAAGATTTCTCAATCATATTAAGACATGATCACTCCTCAAAGCCCCATACCTTAGTGCAAGTCATTGTTTTACCTTTTCTCCAACCAAAAAAATGATTCTTCTATAAAATCATAGGAATACCAGATTGCTGGATGTTTCGGTTTCTTGAGGAAAACCAAAAAGAAGAAGTGCATTACATTAAGACTTGTTGGAGATTTCAATCTCCACGAATACAATTTGTTTATCAGCAAAAGAAACCTGATGCTGAAATGCTTTATTTTGTTGGAGACTAAGGCCTTTTGTAATTATCCTTTACGTCTTATTTTTGTTGGGGTGGAAGCCTTTGTTGTAAGCCCCCCCTTTTGTGGGCAAGTCCTTTTTGTATGCCCTTGTATTCTTTCATTCTTTCTCAATGAAAGCTCGGTTTATCATAAAAAAAAAACCTGATGCTGAAATGCTGAGAATAGATCTACAAGCATCCGAGTATGAAGGTGGAGGTTTATAAGATGGATGCGGTTGATGAAAAAAACTAAATCTGGGCTCCTTTGGTGGAAACGGGTGCTTAGAACAAAAGTGCTTTGTCTTTCACCTAAAATTTTCCCCCCACTTTCTAGTTGCAATTAAATTAGGGGATACCTCTTTTCTTTTCTCTAGTTTTCAAAGACACACGGGGATGAGGGATTGTGTACTATTATTTTGATAAGAGAGGTATAATATCAAGGGGGAAGAATACATCCTTTGCAATGAAAGAACCAATTAGAAACAACAAGTAGGAGAAAGACACGCTACATAAGAAACAGGTGTGACTAAGAACAGTTAAAGGATATAGTGCAAATAGATTTGGAAACAACTGCAGTTGTTTTGAGTAGATGCTTCCATGACAAACGGCTAAAAAATCTTAAGAAATCCACAAATCCATTAAAAGAAGATGTGTGTTAAATCCTTGGAACTGAACAAAGCACTGCTTAGATATGAGAATGTTGATGAAGCTAGAATGCTGAGTCTATACAGAGAATAGAGCGATAGTTCTCATCAAAATTCAAAAAATGGAGAGAAGAAGTCTGTGAAAGGATGGTTGACGTTCATTCATGTGGTGGAGGCTAAAAATTAGAAATCTTCCTCCAAATATTTGATGAGATAGGAACAAAATGTGGCAGTTTTATTGAATGTACGAAAAGGAAGTATAACTACACTAAGTGAAATAGAAGCTTAATGGAAAGGATCGATGGAGAACCTCACAGTTCAAATAACATCATCAGGAATTTGTTTTTGTTAAAATTCAAAACAGAGAAACAGACTTGTGTTTGGCAGACAAAAGAGTATTTAAATCCTAATGGGCTTCATCTTCCAACGGTAACCCAGGTACTGTACCAAGAAAACCAGCCAAAAAGCTGCAGCGTCAAAGTTAGTAACTTAGAACACAACCTTCCAATTCCCCAATAGATTTTGACTTTAAATAATGATTTCCCACCAAACTTGGGCAAGACAATTTGTCCGATGGAAAGATCACCCTCAAGCCCATCAGACAAGATGCCCAAAAGCAAACGATGAGTTGGGTTGGTTCATGAAGAAAGAGAAGAGCACTAGCGGGACTTTAATGCAACATGCAACTTAACGAAAAACCACCAGAAAAAAAAATCCGAGAACCACACTTTGGGGGCTAGGATGGAACTTCTTTAAAACTTCTATTTCCAGGATTAGATAATGTGGCTAAAAGTAGAAAACTACAGCCAAAGATCATCGGAGCATTACCTCCAATACTTGGAATCTTGATTTCACGAGGCCTCTCAGTAATAGGGAGATCAATGGGCTGATTGCCCCCACACAAATCACAAATAATCACCATGAAAAAGAAATGTGGCTTTACATAGCAGCGGAATTTTCTCATGTGCCGTCATATTCTTGGGGTTTAAGGAATAAAGAGTCCTTACTTGAAGAAAGCCTCTTCAAATCTATTGGGCACAAAGAAAATTCAGCTTAGGTTATTCAAATAATGAAAATCATTATTGGCCTTTATCTCTTAGTTTTGGTTGTTTGTGCTTGAGGAACAAAAACCTACGTTGTTGGATAGTCCGAAATTGGAGTTTCGCCTCTACCTTCAGGCAGTCTCCACGCCAACTGCTTTGTTACCAACCTTTGAAAAGGAAAGACAAGATTCTTCTAGAGAAAAGGTTCAGAGCTCTTGTTTGTGAAGATTTGACTTGAAAGAAACCAGAGAGTAGAGAAGGTTCGGGAAACCATTCATTATAAAGATTCCTTCAGGAGTGCTGCAGCCAAGTAAGTTTGTAATGATGATTCTTTTTTTATCAACGCCAATTGGAGAAGCTTTTTGTAATCCTTCTTGACTTATGGATGGATTTCTCATCACCCTCAATTGTACTTTTATCCCCTTAGTAGTACTGGAATCTTATATGTTTGTTATAAAAGAAAATGGCAGCAAATTAATGTTTTGGAAGATGTGTGGAACGGGGAGGACAATTCTTTGAAAACGTTTCCCCATATTATACCAAGTGGCTGGTTTGAAGATGTACAATCTTAGAGATTGTTGGAAGGAGAAGAATGATGGTAGGTGCCTTGATTTTTTGAAGAGCCTTAAACCAAAGAGAATTTGAAGAGTGGTTGCAACTGATTTAGTGCTTGGAAGACTTCCACGTCCTAGTCCTAAGACTCCTAACCAGCAAACTCTCTAATCAAGGAAGGAGAATCATCAGGCATCTTTTCCACCAACTCCATAGTCATCCACTTCTATGCATACATGCAATTCCCTTTATTTGGGGCAGTCTCACCACCAAAAATTGCAACAAATTTTTCGTTCATATTTGAAACAACCTTGTTGAAGGTTAAAGACTCCTACAAGGATCCCTAAACTGAAAATTACAAGAAAGAAGAGCTGAACCCCACAAACTTTTCATTCATATATTAAAAATGTAACAGTAGGCATTGGCCCAATTGACAGCGGAAGCTTGCCTGCATGATAAATACTCAAATACAAGTCCTAGATAACAAAACTCAACAAAACAGAAAAGGAAGAACCTAACATCATATATCTATGATATTTTCAATGACTTCAATCAAGCATTAAATGGTTTTCAACATGAAACTAATTAATTCCAAAGTTCGATGGGAAGTTCAAGAATAACCAAAATAAGATATATATTATGAAATTAGAGAGAAGCAACTATTTTAGAGTTTATGGATAATTTAATGCTCTCACTAAGAATCTCCATAGGCTGAAGTCATTTTTACGATAATTAGTAGCTTTAGCAGAGATGAAGAGCAACTGAACATGCTAATACAAATGCAATAGATACAAAAGCTGCGAAACTAATGGAAATAAAACATTGAGAAAATTTGTGAGAACTGTTGAGAACAGGAAATTTCGTTACCGTATTTCTTCCTCACACAGCCAATGAAGTAGCTTTGGGTTTTGGCTATCAGCTGGGTGCAGAAAGCTAAAAATCCAGGGATGAAGAAAAATTATAAGCATCTCCATTAAAATATAATAACTCTCCATACCCTCAAAAAGTAACATCTACAAATCTTAAAACTTACTCGTTGAACTCAGCCAAATTCAAAAGACCATCTCCATCCGCATCTGACGCATTGAAATGTTCAAATTTCCACCAACCCATATCGTAGCCAAAGGAACTATTATCTGGTGAACAGTTTAATAATGAGTAACACACAAAAGAACTGCCTAAAAAGAATCTATGAGTACCAAAAAAAAACAGAAGTCGAATGGAAAAACTGCTAAGAATCTACATCTTAAATGAGGCATTTACATTTGTTTTTTGTCAAAATACTTCTCGCTTAAGAAATCGATCTAAAGGTTTTTCAAACTCTTAGTCCTAGAGATTGGACATCACAAAACATATCATGTTTCTAAACCGCATAACAATTCGCAACGAGCAAGACTTTGACAAGACAAGAAAAAAGACTCGCAAATTCAAAACAAAAATCCAAAAGCATTTAAAGAAAAACAAACCTGAATTGCGAACCCAACTGGGAGGCTCATACTCTGAAAACGAAACGCGCCCATCACGATTCTTATCATGCGTCTCCAACTCCCTCTGAGTCCTATGCAAAGTTTCCCTCTCAGCCTGCTGCAAGTTCCACTCAGTCAACTCATCCACAGTGACAAACCCATCACGTGGGTGAACATCAATCTTCGGAAACAGCAACGTCAGCCGATCGGTCACATTGAACCTATGATCATCATTAATATAATCCTCAGCATTCGCAAAATCCTCCCACTCGGGCTGCGATTCTTCACCGGGGGCCGATTCCGTCAAATGCGCCCCAACCTCCGGATGGTGTTGTTCCACATACTGCTTCTCCCATTGCCGGTCTTCACGGCGGCGCTCAATGTCAGCAACGATAGGGTCGAACGGCACCGCCTCGCGATGGTGGTGGTCGCGGTTGTGGTGTTGCGAAGGGGCAAAAGTGAAGTTGGAACGAAGCTTGAGGCGACGATGGCGTTGATTTGGGGCTTTCTTGGGGGATTGGGAAACGAGAAGAAGAAGAAGAATGGCAACTGTAATGTAGATAATAATGGAAACTTTGCTCATTCTGTGAAGTGTGAAACAATGGCTGTCAATTGAGGATGGGGGGATTGAAAAGACGATTGTTGAAGATGGAATGAAAAGGTTTGAGAATTTGGGAGATCGATGAAGAAGATGGATTCTTGGAATGAAGGGAAATCGATGAAGTTACAGAGAGAAAACGAGTTGAAGATTTGGAGTAAACAGAGTTCGTTTTGTTGATCATTGATGACTTTTGTAGACGTGGTTTCGTAGATCTGCTGATTTCCTCTTGTTTTCCTATTTGATTTTTTTTTTTTTTTTTAATTCTCTCTGTTAAAGTTAATTTTCTTCCTGAAATTTAGGGAATGACTGAATTTTAGATTTTGGTAGTTAATTTCGATTCTGTGTTTGCGAAAAATATAGATTTTGAATTGGAGATTTTAAAATATGCAATTATATTAATATTAAAAAGATAGCAATTTTAATACATAATTTATTATATGATATAATAAAATAACAATTGTACAAAATTTATAACCTAAAATATGTTTAAAAAAATTAATTAATAATAGTTTATATTTTACTTATATTTAGTTCGCATTTTATGGTTTATAAATATATTATGATACCAAGTAAATATAATTTTTTTTATTGATTTTCTTACCTTCAAATTTCTATGGTATATAACCCACCAAAATTATCCTTAGTTTTTTAGATAAGTTCAATTTTAGTCTCTCTTTTTTAAAATAATGGGAGTAGAGATTCGAACTCATAATCTCTTGATCATGAGTCTTACTTGATGTCAATTGAGTTATGTTTTTGTTGGCGAATTGAAATATTTTGTTAAAAAAGTGAAATCTAACTGATGTAAAAACAAACATAAATTTTAAAAATTATATATAAAAAAAGAAAAACAAAGGTTATCAAACATTTTTATTTAAATCGTTGTTTTTATAATTTATATTACGAGACTAATAGAGATTAAAAAGAAGATAAGGGCTTGTTTGGTAGGTAATCCAGATTCTGATTTATGTTTTCAGATTCACTGAATTCAGTGAATACGTGTTTGACAGATATGTTTTCGAAAACTGTTTTCGGATTATGTGATCCAAATACTAGAAATTATGAAAACAGCATTTTTATGTTTTCATTGTATCCAGATTATGAATTTTAAATTTTAAAATGCATAATTATTTTAAACAAATACAAGAATCTTAATAAATTTAATATTTCATATTTATAAACTTAATTTACTTGTTTTAATTAAAATATGTATAATATAATATATTATAAAATACAAAATATTATATTGTAAAATAATAATTATATAAAATTTATATTAAAAAAAACATGTTCGTAAATTAATTAATAATGTCTTATATTTAACATAATATTTAGTTTTGCAACTACAACTAATTTTATGATCTTTAAATATATTATAGAACAAATTTTAAACTACTGTTTAAAATGGTATCAATTTTCTAAATCTGCTACCAAACACATATCTGAAAACATGAAATACAACCTTGTGTTTAATTGGAACCCTTGTTACCAAACAGACCCTAATAAATTAGATCTTCATTGAAAGTGTGGGATTTGAAAGATTTATTATACAAGGATTATATAGTTAAAAATTATTTGTGGGTTTTCAAATCAAATTTGAAAATGTTTGAAAAAAATGTATATATCTTACGTGCATTGAATGCATTACAAAACACAGGCAAGATGGAGTTTTAAAAAGAAAAAATGCAACATTAAAGCTGTCTTTTTTTTTTTATATATAATTTTTGTAAGTGTCGAAAATTATTTTTAGTACATCAACGATTGGGAGTTGGAGATTCGAACCAATGACTTCTTAATTATGAGTTATACTTAATGTCAGTTGAGTTATGGTCTGGTTGATAGTCTCGAGAATTTAGAAGTGTATGATTTTGTTAGTTTATAGACTTTAAAATTTTAAAACCACTTACTTCACTTCGAATCTTTGCCATTGAAATCAAACAAAATTTGAATAGATTTAGTTTTAAAAGTTTTAATTTAAAGAGTTAGTTGTCTATGATTTTAAAATGTTCGGTCAAGCTTATTTGTTTTTATTATAATAAACAAAAAAAATTATGTATCAGTATATTTATGGACTATATTAAGTTAAAAAAAACATTTACTCCATTAAGATACAAGGATAAGTAAAACATTAAGGGCCTGTTTGGCCCACGGGTTATTATAATCCGTGTTATAATAACTTCTGAAATACTTTGCACCCCAAACACAGACTATTATAACCCCAGACTATACTACTTTGCATTTTAAATAATATTATATGTTTCACAGACTATAATAACCCCTGGTTATTATAACCCACTCAGCTCCCAAACAACCCCTAATTACAAAAAGAGACTAAGTAAAAGATACTTTAAAAAATAGATTTGTCAAGAGGATAAAAACAGTATTCACTGTTAAAACTTTATCCAGTCCTTAGAGACCAATTTTGAAACCAAATTTAGTCCGTATGTTTCAAAATCTACCATTTTTATTTTTGGGTTAAAAATAATAATAATAATAATAAATAAAAAAATAAAACCTACTATTTTGCTTTAGTCAACAATGTTCAACAATGCTGGATTTAATAACAAACTAGAAAACATTTAGGGGGCGTTTGGATCGCAGAGTTGGGTCGAGTTGAGTTGAGTTGTGCAGAGTTGTTTTGTCAGTGAGTTTTGGAAACAGTGGTTGGTTTGCAGAGTTGAGTTGAGTCAGGAAGCCAGTGTTTGGTTTGCAGAGTTGAGTTATTATGTCAGGGGTATCTGATGCAGTTTTTTGTAAATTGAATAACTCTGATTTTTTTGTGACTTTTTTCTTTACTTTTTTTGTTTCCACCAAATCAATTGCAAACATATTTGCCTACAATTTCAAAACTTCATTATGAGATCAATTACAAATTTACAATATAGATTACCATTTGCAAGATATATGAGATATTTAGAACAGTACTGAATATTGAGATTGATATCAATTTTTCTTGTCCCCTAAAAATCATTTTTATCTTATATAAAGTGAAATGTCTGGTTTTTTTTGTGACTTTTTTTCCTTACTTTGTTTTCACAACAAATCAAATACAAACACATTTGTCTACAATTTCAAAACTCAATTATGTGATCAATTATAAAATTACAATATATATTACCATTGCCAAATGTATGTTAGGGGTATTTAATGCAAAAGTAATAGATATTGGGTTTGATATCAATATTTCTTTTCCAATAAAATTCATTATTTATAACTTTTACTATTCAATATGAACTTTATTCCTTTTTTTTATGCACAATGTTCACCACTACTTTTTTATTTTAATTTAGGTAGGTCTTAATCTAGTATTAATACTTTGCATATGAAGAGTATGGGTGTTCAAAAAACCCGATAAACCGAACAACCCGACCAACCCAACCCGACTCGACGGGTTGGGTTGGGTTATAAATTTATTTGGGTTGGGTTGGGTTCAAATAAATTAAAATGTATGAGTTGGGTTGGTTCGTTGCTTCACCTAAAATTAATTTGGGTTGACCCGACCAATCCGAACTTATTATTAATTTTAAAAATTATTTTTTTACCTACCATACAACTATATATAGTATATACATCTATGTAATTTATTTTTATTTAATTTCGTAATTATTTATTATTTAATAACTCTTAAAATATATTTTTTAATTCGTTAGGGTGTAATTTTTCATAATATAAATTAAAACTAAGTGGTTAATTTTAATTCAATATTTGAAAAACAAAGAGTTTTTGTTTTAAATGAGGACGATTCATTTAGAAGTTTATTGGGATAATTGTAAATTTGTAATAGAATATTTAAGTTTTATGATTGTTATTTAGTATAAAGACATTTAGAGTTTTTTAATTCTTGCATTTTATATATTTATATTAATTTTGGTTTTTCATTAAATTTTATTTAAAAAAAAAAGAAAGAAAAAAAAGCTAACCCGATGACCCAACCCAACCCGACTTATGTACACCCGTAATGAAGGGTTGGGTTGGGTTACCTAGGGTTATTTGGGTTGGAATAAGGACCAACCCGAAAATTCGGGTTGGTCCAAACAACTAACATAACCCACCTTGACTCTAGCTTATGTACACCCCTAATGAAGAGTGTTTATTTAAATTTGTCTAAACACATGCATTGTCTATGGACATCTTTAGAATGTGATAAATAGTTTACCTTGTGAAGATGTTAAAAATATGTCAACATACTTAAATATTTTTATGTCATATTGAAGTTGCATATCTACAAAATATTAGATATGTCATCAAGGTCTTAAGAATAGCGTCGTTATGCTACTCAAGAAATTTTCGGTGTAGGCAATGTTGCTTAGTAATGTCCCTAGGAAATTTTGAGTTTGAAAAATTAGGGTTATTACATTGGTATCGAGCATGAGTCTTAGATTCTGCATACTACTTTACATCGTGAGGCAACGATCCTTATAAATTCTCCTCTATATAAAGTCTAGTTAAAGTTATTTGAGTTCTTTGTGTGTGTTGACACTTGTTATGCTATGCTTTTGACTTCTTTGTTCTTGTGCAAATGTAGTTTAGAGTTTAAGTTTAGATTATGACGCGAAGATGTGACCGTTGTAAAGTTCTAGCAACTTTCGAGGGCGAAAGTTTTTCTTATATTGGTATATTGTGGCGCCTTGTAAAATTAGATGCTTTAATTGTATTTGTTTTAAATTTGAATTTTTGGATAATCAGAACAAGATTAGAAAATGGTGTTTCAAAGTTAAAAAAATGATTAGGATTTCTGTTTGTTTAGGATTTCTTTTTGTAAAAGGATTAGAATTCCTTATTCTAAAAGGATTAAGACTTTTTGGTGTCTATTTAAACTAGAGTATTAAAGAACTTAAAGACACACTTCAAAACTCTCTCCTCATCTTCTTCTTTTTTCTCCACTTTCTTCATCTCGTCGGACAATCGTCGGAGACTCGCGGATCGTCATCGAAGACTCACCGGATCAAGTCGGAAAGTTGCTTGGGATCACCGCCGAGAAAATCAGCAATCTGCGGTTGAGTTAATAACTCAACTCCATGGGGTTGGGTTATTAAGTCACCGATTATAATTGTTGGTGAAACAAACAAGGAGTCAGGTTATTAACCCAACTCAACTCAACTCAACCCCATAAACCAAACAACCCCTTAGTGAGAGCGTTATAATGTAGTTGATAGCTTTTTATAGAAATGTACAAATAATTCGTTAATCCAAACCGTTGAGTTGGAATAGTTTTTTTTTTTTTTAATTTGAGTTGGGATGGAAGATTGGATAATTAAAAAGTTTGGGGTGGATTCAACTTTTTAGAGTCGAGATGACCCAACCCGACCTAAAGTTTATTTTATTTTAATTATATATATACTCATAAATGAATTATTTGTAATTTATTTTTATATTTTTCCGACTTCTAACAAATGTTATGTTAAGATGTTATGAACTTAAAAATTATCACCCAACCCAACGCAAACTTTCAAACTAACTTAGCCTATGTACATTCAACTTTTTCCGGGTAGGAGTAGAGATGTACTCAAACTTTCAAACTAACTTAGCCTATGTACATTCAACTTTTTCATGGTAGGAGTAGAGATGTACTCAAACTTTCAAACTAACTTAGCCTATGTACATTCAACTTTTTCATGGTAGGAGTAGAGATGTTCACGAGTGGGCGGGGTCGGGAAATGGCTTTCTGTCCCCATTCCCACCCTTCATTTCATTTTCTGCCTCCGCAAAATTCCCAATTTAATTTTGCAAATGGAATAGGTTCCCCACGGGAAATCTCCGTTTAAAATTTTATTAACTATTTTTTTTGTTTGAAATTTTGTATTTAAATAGTTAATTATACTTTAGAAATTTATAGTTAATAGACATTTTTTCATATTTCTTAGATAAATAAAATGATATTTAATAAATTATAGACTTATGGTTTATTAGATGTATATAAATACATATATTTAAAATTAAATAAATTAATCGTGGCGGGAAGCAGGACGACAGGGATTCCCCACAATCACAATGTGATGGCCTCAAATAATTTGGACTCATTTCAAACTCCAAAAAATTGATGATGCTTAAGATTTTTTTTTTTAAGAAACTAACTGAAAAAACTCTTAAAAAAATTGTTCCGAAAAAAAAAATCTCAAATTTATTCAATAGTTATAGTTTAATTGTGTCGTCTCATCCAATGATTTATCTCGATGGACACATGCCACAAACTCAACATTTCATCTCCACATAAAGAAAGAAATCGGCATTTCTTTAATATCCAACTCCACATTCCTAACTAAAATAATGCAATCGTTTATCTGTTGGGAGATAAAAATGAAATTAGAACAGTGAAGAATCGATTAAGCAACGGAAAATGTTATTTGAAGATTCAGAGTTTTGAACTGTAATGGCGGCGAAAATGGCAATCAGACGCCGTGCCGGTGAACCCTACCTTCTCGCGATCCAGTTCAACCAAAATCCGGACAGCATCCACTGTTTGAATCTTGAATTTCTAAATCCCAAATAATCAGTAAATCGAATGCGGATACAGCGGATTAACGCTCACGCGGCCTTCTTCTTCCTACGCTCTTTTCTCCGATCGTCGAAATCTTCATCGGAACTATTCGATTCGTCGTCATCGTCTCCATCGGCTTCATCGTCTTCGTCAGATGGAGGCGAAGGATCGAGACGAGCGGCATCCTTAGCCCACTGAATCAACTTCTCAACCTCGTCCTCTTCATCATCGCTATCAACATCGTTAGGTATTGACGACGGAGGCGGAGTAATCGAGGAAGGCAAAGACGCCTTCAGAGCAGCGAATCTAGCAGCGAGATCCTCACCGAGAAGCGACTGAGATTCGCCATCAACGACAAGGTTTTCAATCGCCGGCGGCCTGGACGACGAATAGGAGTGAAGCGGCGGCTGAGAAGGGCGGGGATTGCGGGGAGCGGCGGCGGTGGAGGAAGGTCGCGATCTTAGGGCTTGGAATCGGCGATCGAGATCGGAATCGAGATAGTTTGGTGATACACGCGACATGTGGGAATCGACGCTCAATTTCAGCATGAGATCGTCCTGAGCCGCTTGCAGCAATTGCTCAACTTGTTCGTCGTCGTTGCCGCTTCCTATCTTCTTTCTGGAATTCATTTCTTTTCTGGTCTACTTTGCTGTTCTTCTTCTTCTCCTAATTCATCTGTCGATTTTGGCAATTTCAGCCATTGATATTGTAAATTGGATGTGAAATTACCATTATACTCCACAAAAGACCTTTGTAACGGCATTAATGAGGGCCGTTTGGATTGAAGACTTGGGTGGAATTGGGAGGAGTTAATAACGCCCCTAACTACTTTTTTGGTTCAATGAGTTATTAACTATTTGTTGTAGACCCTATAACTTTATTAACTATTTCTTTTAACTTTTTATGGGTCCTACAGATTTTTAACTTTTTTTTGGGTCTCAGAGACTTCCCTACTCCCCCAATCCTTACTCTCCCAACTCCTAGACCATCCCTTCAAATCTTAAATTAGGCCTCTTAAAAAAAAATCAATTCTACCATTTAAGTTAATTATCAACTTGATTGGGTTGGATGGGCTTAGTCAATCAACCAATCCAATTTTTTTATTAATTGAAAATATATTTTTTTTTACTTACATACAACTCTGTGTAAATATATATATTTTTTAATTTTATAATCACTATTTATATTATTTATTTTTCAACACCTTTTTAAAATAAGCTTTTAAGGGTAAAAAATCATAATATAAAATGAAATTTAGTTTTTCTTAATTTAATATTTAAACATAAATAAATATATATTTTACGTATCTAACGCTTCATTTTTCTCAAAAAAAAATTGAATAACCCAACCAATCCAAACTAACTCAACTCAAATACTTTATGGTTGTGTTGGGTTTATTATTTAATAAAAGTTGTTTCATTTGAATAAATTTTCAACCGGAACAATTGGGTTGAGTCTAAAAAGTACATCAACCCAACCCAATCAAACTCACAAATACTTTTAATTTAAACCACGTGAAAGCTTGTACATTAAAAATTATAGGAAGATTTGATTCATGGGTAAAAATTAAGTTTGATAAGGGTTTTGGTTTTTTATATTTTAAAATTAAATATATAAATATTACCTTTATCGAGTCATGGTTTAAACATATTCTAAAAAAAACTTGATTTTGTTTTTAAATTTAATTAAGAACTCAAATACCTTGTTAGGAAATATAAAACCTATTACAGACAATTGATGAGAAAATAAGCACGTTTTTTTAATTGTTACAATTATTAGTTCGAGTGATACAAATAAAGGGTATAAATTGGTTATTTTTTCACCTTATTTTCTTATTCTAATTTTTAGAGTTTACGTATGTTTTAATTCTAACCCTTATCTCGTAGCTAGTATCACAACTACTGTGTTTGGGAATGAACTAATCTAAAAGTGTTTTTGAAAGAAAAAAAAAGAAAGTAAAATAAGGTATATGTTTGAGAGTGATTTTGGTGTGGTGAGAATCGCTTTTATTGTGTAAAAATCAATTTCACAAAATCAATTATAACTGGATCCCCTTTTCCAAAATTAATAATTCAACCATCACTTTTACACATGCACTCAAAATCACTCTTGTGTGTTGTAATGTGTCAAGAAATTAACATTGATGTTAACAGGAAGAAATGCCATTTTATGGTAAAATAAGGTATGATTATTGGCTATAAAGTTACAGTAAATGAAATGGAGGTGGATCGAGCTAATGTAATCCACAATATCTACATACAAATAAAAAATAGTTTACTAAAAAGTTATTTTATAGGAAACATTTTAGCATGATACAATATCCTTTGTCTTTAATTTCTATTACTTGATTTTATTGTTTTTCTTGAGAAATATACCAAACTTGATTCTATTATAGGGTAGTGTATTCCATTATTGCAGTTGAATCCTTCGGCTGTATAACTCTAATAAGGTTTTGTAGTTGAACCCCGTATGAAATTAATAAAATTTATGATTTTTTTTGTTTTGTTTTGTTTTTTTTTTTGCTGAGTGCATGCTATTTGAAAATTTTATTTTAGTTTTATATGTTAAAAAATGTCAATATTGGTTAGTCGCTAACGTGTGGTGTCTCAATTTTGATGCAAGAATAATTTGTCTTATCTCTAAGTCATTAATCATACAAATATTATTCTTCTAACTCTCACATTGAGTTGATGTCAACTTGGTATTGAGTTATTTGATTTCCAAGGTTGGTATGTAAGGACTTGCGAACCATAAAACTCTAACATTGTATAATTCAATAAAAGTCAAGATTTTTGAACTGGAATATTCTTTACAAATAATATGAGATAAAGTAACATACCTTAATCGATGACATTGGTCTTGTAGAGAATGATTGTGTTTTTCTCTCATAACCTTTATTTAGAACCTGGTCAGATTTCTTGATGGATAAAAAACTTATATTTTATTAGGAAGAGACAAGACCAGTCCCTATGGTTTTGTCTTTATACACACATTTGGTGTTTAAATTTGAGAAAATATTTTTACTTAGTTGGCCCACTTTATCAGTTGGTCCAAAATACAAAGTGTAAATAAATGTTAATGAGCTACTATATTTAAATAATCTAACAAGGCTTTCTCACTATTGCTACTTGCTAGCGCCAATTCCACTCAGTTCCCACGAGTTCAAATATTTACCAATTTATTTGAATCATAATACTCAAAGATGAAAATTTTGCCTATTGAAAAGTATATTCTCATTACAAACGTAAGTTATATGTTGCAAAAAAATCCATATAGCATGCTTACGTTAAAATGATTGTTCAAAATTGACGAGACTTAAAATACAGGCAAATACAAAATTGATGACACTTTTAAGACAAATTATATTAAAGTTGAACGTTGTTCTAAGAGGTTCAATGTTCGATCTTATGTAGTAATTTTATTTCGTGCACTAATTTGTTGAGATTTGATTGTCGTGCAAATCAATCAATATGTAATAAAATTTTAAATTATATAATGTTAAAATTAGCAGTACATGTAATAAAAAACTGCAAAGATAACCATTGCAACAATACCTTGATAAGATTGAACCTCCTAGTTAATTGTTTAAAATATTTAAACTAAAAAACGTTTTTTATTTAGTACAATAAAGATAAAATTTAAACCTCCCATTTTAAAGAAATGAATAGATATCTTAATTGCTGAGCTATATTCATGTTAGTAGACTATTGAAACATTTGACTTTTACATAGATTATCAATGTCTTAACCTAGCCCAATTTGAGTAAGAAAAAATGGATGAACCTTGTGGCTCAAAATGTAAAAATTGAAATCCCCTAAAAAAGAGCCACAAACAATTCGACGTGTCGTTTGAAAGAAAGAACACTTTGATCTCTTCTAACTTCTAAGGCGCCCGCGCCCTTTCTTGTTCGCTTTTATATTGCAAAAAACACAAAAACGTCACCGTAATTACACTACTGTATTCCCAACTCCGACTGAAGAACTACACAAAGACAGCGCGAAGAAGCCTCAAAAAATGTATTCCAACTCCGGCCACTCTAACGGCTTCCACCACGGCGGCTCCTCCTCCGAGAAGCGGCCTGGACCCGTGCAGAAGGGCCGTCCTCGCCGGGGGAGAGGTAGCAGGTCCTTCAATGGTGGCGGAGTGAGGGTTTCTGAAGACAAGCAGCCGAAGCAAGTGGAGGGACCTCCTTGTACCGACTTTGACATGGCCTACTTCCATTCTTACTCTCACGTTGGTATTCATGAAGAAATGATCAAGGTCTGTTTCGGTTCTTGTTCTTTATTTGTGAGAATTGCTGATGCGTTTTACTAGATGATGCCAATTTCCTGCATTAATTTTGTCCTGTGTTTGGAGAGGTGGAGCCTTGGGGAGGGCAGGGTAGGGTTTTCTCATCCTTGTACTTGGAAAGAAGTTAGGACATCGGCGGAGAGGATGTTCGGGAGGTTTCTTGAGGATTATTTTCAGAATGATGTTGTTGATGAAAGTGGGAATGGATGTTATACATGCTTAATTGCTTGAAAAGAAGTTAGGAAATCGGCAAAGAGGGTCTTGTGGAGGTGTTTTGAGATGATTTTCAGAATGATGTTGTTGATGAAAGTGGGAATGGATCTTATCTTTTGCTTAATTCCCAAAAAGATTCAGTCTATCATTGCTATTGAAGACTTTAGACCGTTTATACATGCACATTAGTCTGGGGTAGCTTATGTTCACCTCAATTAATCAATTAATCTCACGTTCGCTAATCGTATAACATTTGTTTGTTGAGCAGGGGCTACTTTGAGTTTAAACCCATAATCTCAAAGTCCCTTCACTTTTTCCCCTGCCCACTTAGCTAATGTTCCATTTTGACTCTTATATAGATAGGCACTTTCCTTCTTTGTCTTGTTAAGGACGCATCAATCGGGACTCGGGCAGGATGTAGGATGCTTTTGGTAGACTACTAATTGGTATTAAGACCTTGAAGAAAGATAGACTGATGAAAGATCTTACACTTTTTGGAGACCTCTTTCATATATGCAAAGATCTTGAGAATTGATCTTCTCCTTAGTCCTTAGCTATAAGAACACCGACTAAGGAGCTGATAGTGAAGGAACTGGGTTGACCAAACTTCCGAAGTCTAGTATTTTTGGTTTAGAGATAGAAGAATGCTGTCAAGATATGCCAAAGGGAGAGGCACTTCTCTGTTTATCTGTCCTTAATAGTCTTCTTTATAAAAAATTTCTCAAGAATCTGTTCTAGTTTCAGATGTACTTCAATTGCAGCCCTTTTGGAAGAGCATTTAAAACCGTTTAAAGACATCACATAAAGTGAGGCATCCATAGCAGCCATGTTCTTGAAATTCCACTGAAGCACAATTGCCGAATAAGAAAGAAGCTTGGAAATATTTGAGAGCTTGGAGATGTGACGGCATGGGCTTTTCATAGCAGAAGATGGACCAAGACTCTGAAATACCCAGAAAAACCCATACCATGTCTCCGTCATTCTTTTAACTTTTATGTTGTATGACTGTATATTAATTATTCAGAATGAATGAATTATATTAGCTAAAATATACACGTGTGTAAATTTAGAAATTCTATTGCTATTCCTGTGTTGTTCTTTCTTTATATTGATAGATATTATGAAATCCCTATTTTCAGGATAGCGTGCGGACTGAAACTTATAGGGCGGCAATTATGCAACATCAGAGTTCTATTGCTGGAAAAGTAATATTTTTTGTGCTGAAAGTTATAAAATCTGTTTCATTTTGCCATATGTTTAATGAAGTAGTTTCTATCTTTTTTTTCGGTCTTTTTCTTTTTAAATAAAAAGAAATAGAAATTTTCATCAATTATTAAAAAGTTACAGATGGATAATGAAAAGACTTCTTCCTTTAGGAGAAGACATAGTCCTCCTAAACACAGGAAATTATAATTTTGGTTGGAAAGGATCTTCGTATTTTTGAAGATAAGGCCTCATCTTTTGAATTTTTTTTTTTGTAGGATCGTACAATACACATCTTCTTGGTGATGTTTTAACCATAGAAAATTCTTTTGTAACTACAACCTCTCTATGGTCATGTTCTTTTGTGGGTAGGGGTCCTTCCCCTATCCCTTAGGTCGTTTCTCTCTTTTCTGTTAATATATACAAGTTTCTTATCCAAAAAGGAAATAAAAAAAAAAGAAAAACCAAAATTTGGCTTTTTGGAGAACCAACACATTATGAAAATGACCCCCAATTGGGAAAAATTGCATTATAAGAAGAATTACAAGGAAGAACTTGAAATAATACACCACAAAAAGGCTGGTCCTTTTGACTGAATCCACACTTTCACCCCACTTTAGAGACCTCAAAGGTTTATTTATTTATTTTTTTAATTTCTTTCATTTAGATATTCCAAATAATAGCTTTTATTGCATTAATCCATAAAAGCTTCGGTTTACTTTTAGATTTCATTCCACAATGTGGCTGAAATATATATCCTTTGTCCTTTAATCAAATACCCAAGAAACTCAAAAAATCAAGTCTATTCCAACATTTGCCACTATATGAACACTGAGGGGTTGTTTGGAGCGTGGTTATAATAACTTGTGTTATAATAACCTGTGGAGTATTCTGCACCCCAAACACAGACTATTATAACCCCGTACTAAACAACTTTGCATTTTAAACAATATTATATAATTCCACAAACTATTATAACCCATTTTATTATAATCCACTCAGTGCCCCAAACAACTCTTGAAAATTTGTGTTTTGGGCTTTTTCTATTTCTTGCTTTCCTTTTTGTGCTGCCCTTATATACACACATATATATATACACACATATATATATATACACACATATATATATATATATATATATATATATATATATATATATCATTTTTTTCAATGAAAGTTGGTTTTTAAATTAAAAATAATATGAACACACACAAAAAAAAAAGATGTATGTGGTCTTCCCTTGCTTGAAAATGGAGTTGACAGATTGAAGGATTTGACAACATACGAGGACATTTCATTTATATTTAAGCCACCCACAAAGAAAAACAGTGTGCTACTAGCATTTATTTATTTGTTTTTACATAGTTCTTTGATCTAAGCCATGGGTTTTTTCTGCTACACAATGTTTCATGCATCTGTTGTCTTTGACTCTTGCATTCATTATGCATTATGTTTTACTCTATCAAAACAGGGTCAAGACTTCGGTGTTTCATTTGTATTGCACAATATATCCATTTCTGGTTTCTATTTGGATCTGTCTTTGATTTCCTGTTTATTTACTAAATTGAATACAGGTTGTAATGGATGTTGGCTGTGGCACTGGAATCCTCTCCATATTTTGTGCTCAGGCTGGCGCAAGGCGGGTGAGCTATCCGTGTCTAAATGTGTGTGTGTTCTTGTTTAAAACAATTTCATTGGAAAAATGCGGCAATCTATTTTTAAATTGTACTTGGACTATTAGCTTTTCTAATGGTGAGGTATTTGCATTTTTGAATTATTGGTTGAACTGGCCCAAACATCTTTCTCTTAACTCCAATTCCTTGAAATTTAATCGCTAATATGCCATTTTCATCGTACATTTCCTATAAAAGATTGTTTAGTTGCAAATAAAAAATTTATGCAGTGAAACAAGGGAGAGTCCATGACTATCAAACCTTGATATGTTTTATTATCCAAACTTTGAGCAGAAAAATAGAAAAAATAAAGAATATTTTTTAAAAAAGTGAGAATGGTGTTAGATCATGCTTCGTTTTTGTTTCTTTTAATAAACGGATGGGAGCGGAAAGGACTAAATCTTTGTGTATTGTGCTAACAAGGCTACTTTGCCACTTACAATACCATGTTGCATATTTAAGTCATACTTCAGTTTTCGTTAGAATCTAGTAGTTTTTGTTTGTTGGGCCCTCCTCCTTTTCAGTTTGTGAGTACTTGGATGCAAGAACCAGAACCTTTGAAGTTGGTTTAAGGTTGGTGGGCAAGATTATAGTGTGGCAGTTATTGTTGCATTGGGTAAGGTATAGGCTAATGGAAAAAATAAAAGGTTTAAAGGTGTTATAAAAGACTTGAGTATTAGAAAGAAGGAATGCACTTTAAATAAAGAAATGCACTTTAAACTCTTTTTTCATTATTTCAATGAAATTCTGTTGTCACCTTTTCAAAAAAAAAAAAGAAAGAAAGAAAGAAAGAAGGAATGCACTTTAAATAAAGCATACTCTATGAGATATGGTTTGAAAGAAATAAGAGGATTTTCGAAGACAAATATTCAAGCTCTAGTGTTCGATTTGATTCTATCAGCTTAAAGTTTTTTTCTTGGTGTGCTTTTTCCAAATGTTTTGCTGGTTATTCTTGTTTTGACAATAATTTTAACTGGCAAAGGTTCATTAGTTCTTTGTAATTGCCTTTGAACCTATTGCAATTACTTTTAATTTTCTGTTCTCCCTTGTAGAGTTGTATTTTGTGCGATAGTCTCTTTTCATTATTTTAATGAAAGTTTTTGTTTTCTTGTCAAAGGAAAAAAAAGATGTTATAGTAAAGGAGGACGATACTCTCTTCTTTGTTCTGTTATTGAGGAGTCGTTCCTTCATTTGAATAATTTCTTGGCCTTCTTTGAGGCTATCTCTGGGTTGAAGACTAACAGAGATAAGTGTCAGCTGTTGGATTTGAATTGTAATCCTGGGAAGTTGAGAAGGTGGGCCGATCTGGTTGGTTGTGAGGTGGGCTTGTTCCCCTCTTCTTATCTTGGTCTTCCTCTTGGGCATAATCCTAGGTCCCCTCTCGTTCTGGGATCCTGTTGTGAGTAAGGTTCAAAAGAGGTTGTCGTCCTAGAAGAGAAGTTTCTTCTCCAAAGGTGGAAGACTCACAAGTGTCTTCCGGCGGCTTTTCTCTCCGTCTTCCCTTCGCCCCCACGGTGCTCTCGGCCTTTCATCCTTTCCTTGGCGCCCTTTCGGCTTTATCCGATAAATCGTTCTTTTTCCGAATTCGTTTTCTCGCCCCCGACTTTCTCTGGTGAACGTTCCCTCTCTCTGACGCCCAACCCTTACTCTATCGTTCTTGCTCTCTGAAGTTTTCTCCGGCGCGCTTTGAAGTTCTCCGTTAGTCACTTGTTCTCGAGACTTCGTTTTAGTTTCTGGGTCACTTTTGAGGGATCGAGGATGGGTACAAAAGTTAAGGTTGGTAGTTGTTGTATTATCCATGATAATTTTTGGGTTCGCCACGAAGGAAAGGATTTTATTCTGTGTAAGGGGGATGCAGATAATCAAAATCATGGTATTCGATGCTCCCCGACTCATTGCCATTGGCTAGTAGACGTTTTTGCAGATCTCGTTAAGGGTGGAGTTCGGTTTTTCCAACGAAGAAAATTCAGAGATAGTGTTGGCACTAGTGGTGTGTTCAATTTTGAATCCAATCAGGGATGGTTTGTTTCTTATGCGTTTTGGCCTCCGACGGGAGGGAGAATTGACTTGCGAATTCCTTTGGGTCCAGGGGGGAAGGTTGGCGGGTTTTCCAGTCAATGTTGGAGGATTTCATCGAGTCGTCAGAGATTAATCTTGAAGCAGCTCCCGGTTTGGATGGGATGGGGTCAAGCGGATTGGGAATGCTCCATTCGAGGGTCCCTGGTTTTTTACCCGAGTTGCTGTGTTTGCAAGCAAGGTCGTTGGCCATGGGAAAAGGGTATTGGATTCGAAAGCAAAAAGAAATGGTGAATGTGGATTTCAGTAATTTGTTGGTTATAACCAAGTTGTTTGCCTGCATACCTTGGTTAGAGGTTAAACTTGCCATTGAATCTCATTTTCGAGTTAAGGTGCAAATCAATCCCTTCTTTCCTGATAAGGCAATGGTACTTGTTGATGATGGAGTATTAGAAATGTCTTTAGACATTCTTGGGAAATGGCAATTGGTTGAAGAGATTCATTTGAAGATGGAACAATGGTCTTGCCAAGTACACGGTCAGACGGAGGTGATTCAAAGCTATGGAGGGTGGATTGCGGTTAGAAACCTGCCTCTTCACCTGTGGAAGATGGAGGTGTTTGAAACAATTGGAAGACAACTTGGTGGATTGGTGGACATTCACCAAGATACCTTGCACTTCATAGATTTAAGGGAAGCAAAACTGAAAGTCTCAAGGAATGTGTGTGGGTTTGTTCCAGCAGTAATGAAGGTTGATGGCGCTTTTGTGGGTGTTTTCAATTTGAATTTCACTCCCTTAAAGGTAAATTCTTCGTTGAATCCAGGTAAGGGGTCGTCGATCTTCAGGATTTTGTGAACCCATTGGATTCCGATAGAATTGCAAGTGTCAGGAAGGATTTATTGGCTTGGGGGGATGTTTTCAATATTCATGGTGCTGGAAGGTCAAGGCAACGAGATGTTGATCCTTTGAATGGTTGTTCGGTTATAGATTAGGTGGAAATTGGGTTTGGTTGCACTGCTTCAGGGATAGCTACACAAGGCTTTGATAACGAGGAGGCTTTTTCTTTGACCAATGGTGTCCAAGCTGAAGTTGAGTTGAGAACTCCGCTTGGTTATGTGATGAAAAGTCCGACAAGGCAGGATACTCAGGAGGCAACAGTTGTTTTTGAAAAGTTTGATGGTCAGTCGTTTGAAGGGGAGCAAATTATGACGAATGTCTTCTAGCTGAAGAAGCCGAGCCTGATTTAGATGTATTGACGACTTTAGAATATGCAAGTGTCAAGGTTGTAAATGACACTTTTTGTAGAAAGTTTTATGTTAGAAGAGGGAGAAAAGATGCTTTTGCAGAAGCTAGTTGCCAAGGGTCAGACGCCTTCCCTGATTTCTTGGAGCAATCCGAAAGGCTTGTCCCATCTTATTCCCTTCCTTTGTCTGACTTGCAGATTAGTCCCAGTGCCTCCTCAAAAAGATCGAAGGTTGTGATTGAACAATGCCATTTGGGGCCGAAGGAAGTCTCTTTTGTTAAAGCCTCTTTCCACCTAAATGATAGCCTATGTAAGGAGTGCTCTCATTCTCCACCGTCTTTCGACCAGAATTCAGTTGTTGATTCTGATATTTGTCTAAGTAGCCCGAATCTGAGTTCATTCAAAAGTGTTAGTAAAAAATCATTAAGTGATTTTTCTCCCGTTATCAATTTGTCTAATTTGTTTGATTCTCCTGGTTGTGCTTCTCATTCTGGAAGCATTGATTCCAAAGCGGCCTTGACTTGCCCTGCTGGGTTGATACAATTTGATGCATTAAAGGGCAAGTGGGTTGCAATTTAAAGAAATCGCTGCAAAGGGATTTCCAAGGGCGTCCAATTGAAATTCTTGTCTTGAAGCTCATGCGGATTGGGGGTTGGGTTGAAGGTTTTACGCTTGAAGTTTAGTTGTTGGTTGCTTCGTTCTTTGCTTGGGAAGTTTGGATGAGAATCTCTTGGGAGTGTCCTAGGGGTCCAAGGCTTGGGCTCTGTGGATTATTGGTATTTTTGCTCTTCAATTAGGGTTTTGGTTTGCTTATTCCCGTTGGTTGTTTGAAGGCTAAGAGCTGGTTTGAGCGTGAAGTCTTGTTTTAGTTGCTCTAAAGGCTTCTTCTTGGTGTACTCTTTCTAAGGAGTTTGCTGGCTTCTCGATCTCAGATTTGGGCTTTGCAAAGGCTTGGGCATTTTGGATTAGATTCTCTTGGCTTCCCTTTATGTATTCTGCTTTTTGTTGTTTCATTTTGGATGTTCTTTTTAGTCTCTATTTGCTTTGTTTTTCTGCTTCTCTTTCATAGTCTTGTTATGTTTTCTTTCGATTTTGATTGATTTGTGTGTATCTATGGGTTTTTCTTGTTATTCCTTGTGGAGTTGTATTTTGAGCATTAGTTTCTTTTCATTTTTTCAGTGAAATCTTTTGTTACCTTGTCAAAAAAAAAAGCGGAAGACTCACTTTGATTCAATTTGTCTTGAGTGGGATCCCTATCTACTTCTTGTCCCTTTTTATGATTCCCGTTATTGTGAGTAAACGCTTGAAGAAGCTGGGATTTTCTTTGGGAGGGGGTTGAGGAGGGGAAAGGGGCTCATTTGGTGAATTGGGAGGAGGTTTCGAAGCCTCTGGATCTTGGGGGTTTAGGGATCGAAAATTTGAGAGCTCCCAGTAGAGCGTTGTTGGCGAAATGGTTATGGCATTTTCACTGTGAGTCATCCACTCTCTGGCATAAGGTCCTTGTGAGCAAGTATGAGTCGTCCCTGTTTGAGTGGACTTCATGTGAATGTAGAGTCAATTCTAGAAATCCTTGAAAAGGTATCGCTGAGGGATACCCCTTCTTTTCTTGCCTCGTTCATTGTTTCGTGGGGATAAAAGAGATACTTTTTTTTAAGGAAGACTCAGGTTGGGGGATAAACCTCTTTGTTTTGTATTTCCCCGCCTTTTTCATTTATCCTTGATGAAGAATCGTGTTGTGGCTGATATCTTGTCTCATTCTGGTCCTCATCCTTTGCCTTCTTTGGGCTTCCAACGTCCCTTGTCTAATAGGGAAACGCTTGATGTTGTTGCTCTCTTTTTTTTGTTGGGCGAGTTTCGTTGTACTCCAAAGATGAGAGATGCTCGTTGTTGGAGTCCTAGTTCGGTTGCAGGCTTTTTCGTATAAGTCCTTTTTTCTTTCCTTGGTTAATCCTTTCCTTCCTCTGCGTGGGGAGAGTCTGTCTTTGCCTTATTGTGGAAGATTCCAAAGAAGGTAAAGTTTTTTGTTTGGCAGGTTTGGCACCGAAGGGTGAACACCTTAGATCGCTTGATGGCCAGGGGATCTCCCTTGATTGGGCCTTTCTGTTGTATTCTTTGCAGGAGGGAAAACGAGGATCTGGACCATATTTTTTGGAGATTCGACTTTGCCCAAGCTATTTGGAATTGTTTCTTTAAGCAATTCAACTTCTGCTTTATTGGTCATTTTGATAGCAGAGAGACATTCATGGAGCTTCTTCTCAATTCGCCTTTCCATGAGAAAGGGTTGTTTTTGTGGCAGGGTGGTGTTTGTGCTATCCTGTGGTTTTTGTGGTGCGAGAGAAACAATAGAATCTTTAGGGGAAAAGAGACTTCTTCTTTGGAAGTATGGACCCTAGTTAGATTCTATGTTTCTGTTTGGGCATCTGTATCAGGGTTCTTTTGTAATTATTCTCTAAGTCTTATTTTGCTTGATTGGAGCCCCTTTTTTTAGTTGGCTCCCCTCTTTTTTGTGGGCTTCTCTTTTTTGTATGCCCGTGTATTCTTTCATTTTTCTCTCTATGAAAGTTCGGTTTTTCATAAAAAAAAAAATTGTGGAAGATGAAAATTCCAAAGAAGGTTAAGTTTTTTGGAAAGGGTGTTTCATGGTCAGAGTAAAGATTGAGAAGAGGTGGTATTGTGGGTTGAGTTTAATTGTTTTTGTGGAGTTCTTCCTTTTATAATTATCCCTCAAGTGTAATTAATACAAATTGTGTTTTTAGTTTTTTGTAAGGTCTTGGTAGAGTAGTGACCCTGGAAATTGATGAATATCCGTTTGGGAGAGAGATTGGGAATTTTGTAAGCCTGTTTAGGGATTTAGCTTGATGTGCTTTTTTACTAATACAATGAAAAGTTAGTCTTGTTGTTTTAAAAATCTTGATTTGTTAATCTGAGTTCTGGGGTAACAAATGTTTATCATTCTGCAACTTCCTTCAATGCTCATCGTTTCTCTCTTTTGTTAGGTTTATGCAGTTGATGCAAGTGACATAGCAGTGCAGGTATTATTCTAGTATGCTATTAAAATATTATTATTATGGTTGTAAATAGTATGCTTTTGGGCTTTAAACACCAAAGTGTTTCCAGCTACCACTTTCTTGCTTATTGCTATCTGAAAAATCTTTTTGTAATATTCCTTACCTATGCATGGCTTTTTTTTCATAATCCATCCTCCCTTGCATGTGTATATATTTTCCATTACTATTAGATATTATCCGAAGGAAATTGATGCAAGAAGCAAATATGAGATTACTAGTTTAGTTTTATTTGGTTAATTTTTTTTGAAACAAGAAACAAACCTTTGCATTAATGAAAAGAGAGAAAAGAGACTAATGCTCCAAAACACAAACTAATAAACTTATATTTTCTTCCTGCATCAGAAACAAGAGTTACCAACTACAAAGTGTTGTGGGGTTGGAAGTTCTTCGGGGATAATAACATGCTTGCATATGGGATCCAAGCTTTTAATTTTTGTGGATCTTGTCAGAGGCATAATCAGTGACCGGAATATGGAACAGTCTATGGTGTAGACTATCAATTCGTTTGTTTCTTATAAAAAGTAATTTTTATGGAAATGGGCTAGTCTATCTGAGTATCTGTCTTCATTTTCAATTAAAATTATGAAAGAATAGATAATTCCCAGGAACTGGTGCGAGAATCCTATATATAATTGTTTTTGAGAAGTACCAATTTCATGGATGAGATGAATCGGAAAAAATTCGACAATTACTCAGCAAGATCTTTTTTTATTGGAGTTGCTTTTTGTAATCTCCTTTCAGGTTTTTTTTTTTTTTTGGGAAGAAACCAAATTTTCATTGAATAGATGAAAGAATATAAGGGCATAAAAAACAAGCTCAAGAGAAGCGGAGTCCAAAACTAACTACAAAAAGGGACTCTAATTCAAAACCCACGACAAATATCATAATTACAGAAAGGCCTATGGCCGGCGCTCCTAAGGAGGTATTGAATCCAACAATCTCCCATACATCCTCACCCAACTTTCCCTTCTTAAAATCCTACGTTAACCTTCTCAAGTAAAATTTGTCATACAAAAAACTTCACTTTAGGAATTTTAACCTTCCAGAGAGAGGCGAAAATAGAAGTCTTAGGGGGCATCTAACGAGGCATGGGAAAGAAACAAAGCGTGGAAGTAGAAATGACAGGAAAAACTCCTAGAAGGTTCGGGGGTCCAAACCCTAACATCTCTCTTCCTAGAGTAATAAATTGATCTCGAAGGATAGAAAGGAGAACCATCACATCATTCACCTCCCTACTAGTGAGAGAACAGAAAAAACCTAAGGAGATTGAAGAAGAAGAAGAAGGAGAAGTATCAAGAGGAGACAACATTGAGGCCACCAGATGCAACCCTTCTCCAAAAGGAAGTAGAGATGAGGAAATAAAATGCGGAAATGTTTATTGCTGAATGCAACCTCTCCTCCGAAATCTCCTTTTAGGTTTATGTAAATTTCATTTTCATCAATGAAATGGATGTTGCAATGATTTTTGTTTTCAATTGTATAAAGAAAATCTATTTGTTAGATTTTTAATTCTGCAATGGTTTCCCCCCTGGTTGCCCAAGTATGACTTTTATCATTCGATCAGAGCTTCTAAGTGCCTTTTATTTGATTGTTAGCAAGGTTGATAACTCCGCTTCTATTACCGATGGTTTTTCTTTGTGGCTAAAGCTTAATTAAAGTTTCTTTTCAGCTTGTTGTTGATCTCCTTGTTTTTGGATCATGAGTCTTCGGAGCTTCCGGTGTTTTGAAGGATTTTTATCTTGTCTTCAGTGGCCTTTTTGTGCTATTTCTGAGGGCTTTCTTCTGTGTTTGGCTTCAGAAGTTTCTTTCTTTGCAAGTGTTTTCTTTGGTTCTACCGGCATGGTCTCTCTTATTAATGAGGTTTCAAATTGCAAGATTGGTTCAGCCTTAAGATTCTCCACAAGCTTGTTCCATTCAGTTTCTTAGTTCTATATTGGGATGTGTTTATGTTCTTTTTGTTTTCTATTTTATTCTTCTTTCACTCCCTTGTTGAGTTTATTCAATGAAAATTTTTGTTTCTGGTTTTAAAAAAAAATCATTTGATCAGTGTCCCAAAACTTTAAGTTGCATCAACTTTTCCTTATCCTTTCTGTGTGCGCTTTTTGATGTTTATTTATTTATTTATTTGACAAGGTAACAAACAAAATTTCATTGATAAAATGAAATGAGACTAATGCTCAAAATACAACAAATAGAAAAGAACATAAAATATCCAAAACAACATGAGACATAGCCCAAAGAAAACCAAAATTAAAGCATCTAAAGACCCCCTATAGCCGCCTCTCTTGCCGAATGCTCCTCATAGGGCAAAACCGAAGAGTCTGCCTTTAAATCCAACCACCTAATCTCCTCTATTGAATCCCTTTCTCTTTGCTTTGTAGTTTTTTCAAAATCCCCAAACCACTTCTTAATCACCCCTTTACATGGCTTAACTTCAAAGCAATTACAAAACCCGCCCAACCATAAGCCTTATCTCTACTTAGCTTTTTGATGTTTATTTGTGCAAGGTATAGGAGGTTTTTTGCATAAATGTAGTGGAAATTGATTAATTGAGTTAACGCACTGTTTCAGAGTCTTGTTGTTTTGAATATGTCGTGAAACGCACTGTTTCAGAGTCTTGTTGTTTTGAATATGTCGTGAAAAACTGAACTTATTGGGCAGTAAGTACCTGTCATGTGTGCAGTCGCTTCTGCATTATTGTCATTATTTTTTTAATTCTGTCAGTGTTGCATGCATTACTTTTAAGTTTTAATTCTCAACATTTCAGATTTTACTTACTAATTCTTCTTTTAATGGTCCAGTATCAATTGTAATCCTTTTGGATGTAAAGCACCATCTTGTTGTTACATATTGATGCATATTTCAGTATGTGCTGCACATGTAGTTGTTATATTATCATTTTTTATAATATGAAATTTAATTGCAGATCCTAGTTAGACTACTATGAATCATCCAGGAAGCAGTATTTGAACTTTTTGTCTGAGTTGATTTTGCTTTTGTTTTTCAGGCCTCAGATGTTGTTAACGCTAATAATCTTTCAGATACAATCATTGTATTGCATAGTAGAGTTGAGGTGAGCTCTTTTAAGTTTTTAATGTCTTTGCTCCTATTTGGTTGCTTCGAGTCTTCATTAATCTTGAATTGATCTGTTTAAAATGTTTCCATTATTTGGATTTTTTTTAATGATTGGAGTCCGATCTTGTAACTTTTGACTCCTTACTTCGGTCGTTTTTTATTCAACCCTTCTTTTGTATTTTCATTCTTTAAATTGGTTAAAGAAATATTTCTATTATAAATTTTGGGAACACGTATGAATTTCAGGTGGTCAATCTTCAACTAAATGGTGAAGATAATCTCTAAATTTATAATCAGAGTTATAGATTGAATGATGTAGAATTACTCGTATTTGGTTACCAATTTTTTAAAAAATCCACTTGGTTTTGGTTCCCTTCTTTTCTCATCCTTTTGTTGCGTTTGTTTCAAGTTATTCTCTTGGGAATGGATATTGGGTTGGGATGTACATTTTCATGTTTTACTTTAGATTTCGATCATACTGCCTATGAGCCATCTTACTTTCTTTGTTGATAGGTTTTCCCTGCTATGGTTGCCAAAGAACGACTTTGGACGTCTATGTCTAAGGACTGATGTAATTATTCTTTAGGGGCTGTTTGGGGTGTGAGTTATAATAGTCTATGGATACTATGCACCCCAAACACAAACTATTATAACCTAGACTAAGCAACTCTGCATTTTAGACTATTATATAACTTCACAAACTATTATAATCCATGTTACTATAACCCACTCAGCGCCCCAAACAACCCCTTAAGTTTTATTCTTTTGGATTGGAATTCTTTTTTTTTTTTTCTCAGTTAGGTTAAGTTTTGTTGGGTTTCTTTTGAGCTGTCTTTTTGTAGGCCCTTTTTTTTTGTTGGCTTGTGTTTTTTTTTTCACCATGGTTGGCCTTTCTGTATTCTTCCATTTTTCACTTGGTTCATATCATATTAAAAAGAAAAAAACGAAAATCTTACTCATTCAAAATTGTGGATGGGATGACCTCCTGTTCCTATTGGCATTGCAATGACATACACATGATAAAGCAAGTAGTTAATACAAAATTCATCAGTATATTACTTAGTTGTTTATAATTAATTATAAAATAGTTGTGATTAATTTGTTAATAAATATTAACAACAATTTCATTGTTGACTTCTTCCTCCTAAAACCATGCAGGATGTTCAAATTGATGAGGATGTGGATGTTATAATTTCTGAGTGGATGGGATATATGCTTTTATACGAGGTGATTATGTTCATCAACTTGTAAAACTTGAAACTGAAATAATTACCTTATCTGCAAGTTTACCTTAATGTTTTTTCATGAAAGATCCTTTTTTACTTTATTCTCTTTATTGAATGGTGGGGTTGTTGCTATTGCAGAGCATGCTTGGAAGTATAATTTATGCCAGAGATCGGTGGTTAAAACCTGGAGGCCTTATACTACCATCAAATGCAACAGTATCTCTCTTTTCTTATAATATCTTCAGTTTTGATCTGTTGTGTAATACTGGTGGCAAATTTTTGTCCCTTTGTGCTTGCTACTTTCTTCGACTTGGACTATGAGATGTGTCTACACTCTCGGCATATATCTTACCTATTTTTCTGTAGAATCTGAGTGGTTTGGGTACTTCATTTTTATTGAGAAATGGAACTTTCATCAAGAAAGATGCAAGCAGTGTAGGCTTCAAATAATCAGCACACCCAACCCAAAATGAAAAAAGCTATATGAAAAAATTCACCCAGCATGTATAACCTCGCCATCAGCATATATGTTACCTGTTATTCTATAGAATCTCCGAGTAGTTGGGTACTTCGTTTTTAATGAGAAAATGAAATTTTCATCAAGAAAGGCGAAACTTGAAAGCAGTTGAAATAACAGCAAGAACTATCAAAGTGGGAAAACTTTAAATGATCAGCATGCCCTGTACAAAATGAAAACCTATACCATGTAAGACCTCAAAATCTTAAGAGATAGTGCTAAAACCTTGGGTAGTTGGTTACTTGAAATCAAAGCTTGTTTTATGTTGTGTGCGTGTGTGCGTGTGTGCATGTGCTTTGTTTTTTAAACTTGAGTAGCTTGACAGATACAGTGCTGATTTATCTATCTTGCTCACAGTTGTACATGGCACCTGTCACTCACAGTGACCGGTACAGTGCAAGCATTGATTTCTGGCGCAGTGTATATGGAATTGATAGTAAGTACATGTTGAAGCTACGAGTTTCATTTTTTTTCAGCTTTTATTATATGTCATTTTGTTATTTAAATGTATGCACCTGGATCTATTTTATGTCATTATGAGTTAGGTTTTTGTTTTTCTATCTCAGTTGTTTATCTAGAATTGTTTGTACTTGGTTGAATAAATAAGTAATTGGATCTGTGAAATTAATGAGAAGATTTTCTTCTCTAAAACCGACAGCTTCATGGTGGTTAAATAATCAGATGTTGTGCCATGCACCATGTTATCTTTTAAAAAATTATCTCTTTCCTTCTTATAGATATATAGAATATAATTTTTTCCTTCTTTTAGAGCTTATATAACCAATATTGCCCAACTGAAATAGATATTCCTAGATATGTTCCAGAATCTTTGGAAGTTTCAGGGTGGGTGCTAGTCCTACTATTTCTTGTTAAAGGATTTGATACAGTTAAAACACGTATTAAAACCTGCCCCACCCTCTTTTGTAATTTATATTAAAAAAAAAAACACTGTAGTTAGCCCTTCGCTGGATAATACTCTTTGTACTGCCCTTTATTGGTTGTAATATTACCACCCTTTACTAGTTGTAGTCTTTCGGACTTGTCCCTCTTATACATTTCATTCATCAATGAAATCTTTGTTTCTTCCTTAAAAGAAAAGTTAGTTACATGGAAAAATAAGTACAAAAAGAATTTTGAAAGAGAGTACGACTACAAAGAAGAGTATATAAAACATAATTACAGGAATCTTTTCAAAGAGAGTACTAAATAGGGAAAGTAATCTAAATCTCAAAAATTGTCACGGTGAAATCCTCCTGAAGAGCTACCATTATTAGACTAAATAATCCTATGCTTTGTCCAAAAAATAGGTGCCTGAAATGAGCAGGAAGAGAGTTGCTGAGCTACTTTGAGGAAGCACCAGGTGATTAAAGAGTTTAAAAAGGTCATACCAACATGAAGCATGAAAAGGGGATAAAGAACAAGAAATGCGTTTGATCCTTCACATCCTTAAAGAGTTTAAAAAGGTCATACCAACATGAAGCTGGACAAAACTCACCAGCTGGGTGAGACTGAAAGATTCAACATTCCTTTTTGATCCTGCAGCATGTATTCAACTTTTGACTTCCATATGCTATTCGCATGTGAGGCTGAGGCACACACTGTTATCAATGAGATTAGGAACCAAAGATCTTTCTATGATGACCCAATTCCCTTCAAGAGTCCAAACTTCAAACTTTTCCTGGGTTTCTTGGAGCATGATTAGCAAGGAGGCCTGAAAGGGAGGCCTGTTTCTCCACCTTTCTGCACCAAAACACTTTCTCCTGAAACTGAGGTTACAACCTTTCGACAAGTGGTAGGACATGAGAAGACCTTTGGAATTAGCCACCCTATAAGGGGCCGTTTGACCCCCGTTTTGGATTTGGATGGTTTTGGATTCCAAATCCAAAACCATGTTTGGCCCAATGTGTTCAAAACCCTTGATTTTGAAACACAACCCTATGGGTTAAAACACCCAATGGGTTTGTTCCATGTTTTCTTACTTTATTTGTCATCTTTCATTTTTGGCGATTACTTCAAGAACAATTTCAGTGACAACTCCAACAACTACACCGGTGACCCAAGTACAACTAATGGCTACCTCCGACAATAACTCCGGCGACCCGACCACTACTGACAATTACCTTTGGCAACAACTCAGACGACCATGCTGGTGACCCTGCTATCGCTGACGACTACCTCCGACGACAATTCCGACAACCCCCCACCGCTGACGACTACCTCTGGTGGCAACTCCGACGACCATACCGATGACCCTGACCACCTCCGACGACTACCTCCGACGACCACACTGGCGACCTCAACCACCGTTGAAGACACCTTCGACGACAACTCTGATGACTACATCGGCGACCTAACCACCACTAACGACTACTTTCGACAACCACTCAAGAGACTTGTATACACCTTCCCCAACAACGCGATCACAAAAGCAATCAACTACCCTAACGACCTAACTTGCGCGCAATTACCACTTTTCTTATTAGAGTTCCAAAAATAGGTTTTTGGATACTTTGTGGAATAAAATTTTAAATTTTATAATCACTTAAATAGACTTCCAATTTTGTAATTTCTAAAGTAGAATTCCAAAAATAAGTTTTTGAATACTCTATAAAATATAGTTTCAAATTATCTAATTTATTAAATAGGCTTCCAATTTTTTTAATTTTAAAGTAAAATTCCAAAAAATAGTTTTCAGAATACTATGTGACACGAAATAAAGTTTTAAATTCCCTAATTTCTTAAATAAACTTCTATTTTTTTAATTTCTAAAATAGAGTTCCAAAAATATTTTTCTAAATATTTTTTGAAATAGAGTTTTAAATCCCTAATTTCTTAAATGGACTTTCAATTTTTTAATTTCTAAAATAGAGTTCCAAAAATACTTTTCTAAATACTTTGTAAAATAAAGTTTTAAATTCCCTAATTTCTTACCTAGACTTCCAATTTCTTAATTTCTAAAGTAGAGTTTCAATTTTGTAACTCATTTATGTTATACAAGGGTTTCTACAATTGACAAAACATCCACTAAAAAATAAGAGAACAAAACAGCTAAAGAAAAAAGAGAAAAAAAAACAGCATAAACCCAGGATTCAGAACACTACACCCCAAACACTGTTTTCTTATTCACAGGCTTCAGAACACTGCACCCCAAATACAACTTTCTGATTCCCAGGCTTCAAAACCCCCTAGAACAAACCCCCCAGGGTTTTGATTTCCAGAGTTTTGATTCCAAGACAGGGGGCCAAACACATCCCCTAAGATCCTTTGGGAAAGCTATTTGAAGAGGATCATTGATATGCCAAGGCTCTTCCCAAAAAGAACGGTCTCCCAACATCAACCTTGTACCACTTATTGGTCATTTTAGAACAATCTGAAATTCGAGCGGAGGGAACTTGGAATTTATGGGAGCCTTTTGGGGTATGGGTCAATTCCTTGTTGAAACTGGGTATTTGTTGGTGATGGTGTTTCTCCACATAGCATTTCTGTCCGTGATGAAACATCATCAGCCCCACTTCATTAGAAGAGCTGTGTTCTAGGCTTTGAGATTTCCTGCACCTCCACAACCCTGGGAAGAGAGGGTGCTTAGCCAATTGACAAGGTCGGAACCCTCCTTATTCATAACCTTACGAGAAAATGAAAATGATTATTACGTCCCAATAAACTAATGAACTAATAGAACTAACTAAAATTAGTAACTTGACTAAATTAATTTCTAAATCAAAATAAACTTAAAGACGCATGCCTCACATTCTATTCGTTCCTCAATTACTTTATTGGCTCTCACTTGGTGTAAATTGGTTCCCCTTTTGTAATTGTAGCTTAACTACTCTCATGACCAATTGGAAATTTTTTGTAATCCATTGGATTGGATCTCTGAATTTTGTTATTTCATCTCATCAATGGAATGTTTCCTACCCAAAAAAAAAAAGTCCAGAATATTCTAATAAATTAAACTCAAAAGAAATCTACACAGATTATCTTACTTCCTACAAAACAATTTAATGGACTTACCAGTTAGGCCTCATTCTTTTGTATTGGAACCCCTTTTTGTTTGGTTTTAAAGTAAGAGTGTCCCCAGAATTCATGTAGCTTCTGTTCGCAGAAAAGGTCTCGTAGTTTTAAGAAGTCTAGATCCAAGGTAGAGGAAGAAACATATATAAATCCTTTTTTAGTATAATCGTATCATTTTCCTCTGTATATTTTTCTTCCCTTCATTTTCTTTTACTTGAATGTATAAGCAAAATTACCATATGAAGTGTCGGTTCCCTTCCTGAATCGATAACCTACACATCTATGAACGTCCAGTAAATGGGATCTAAATGGGATCTCTTGTTCATCATAGGAAATAGTAAAATCTGTTACTTCTCTTTGGGCTTCAAATTCAAAACGTTACCTGTCATGCATTCTTATTGTAATTTATAACATTTTTGTATATTCTGTTGCATGACTTCCGAATCTTTTGTTTTGTTCTTTAGTAAAAGAGCACGGGAGACCTTCTGCATATTTATTAATATTCAAATAATAATCCGTATGGAACTTGTACATTTATAAATTATACGTTTTTCTTTGGCATATAGTATATCGAAAGGGAGGAAGTTGTTTCTGTTCATTTGTTCCCTGTGTTGTGTTCTTGTTGATAATTACCATTCTTGTTGCTCAATAATCAATATATAAATTTAAGTTATTTAACTCTCTCTCTTTCTATCTCTCTCTGGCGCTGGGGGAGGGGGGCTATGCAGTGTCAGCAATGTTGCCATTAGCAAAACAGTGCGCATTTGAAGAACCATCAATTGAGACAATATCAGGAGAGAATGTTTTGACATGGCCAGAAGTGGTGAGGGTTCTAAGTTTCCTTTTTTTAGGTTTGATTATATAAATTATGAACCAGAATTCCAACCTCGAAAAGGCAAATAGTTACATAAACAACTCAGATTTGATTATATAAACAGGAATTATGGTGCCAAAAGAAGTGCTTTGAGCAACGTTTACCTTTAATACTTAATGATAGTCTTAGGAAAAGTAGTGATTTCTTTTTTTTCTTTTTTTTTTTCCGTTTCGATTGGGGACAAAACTTTTCATTGATGTAATGAAAAGAGACTAATGCTCAGAGATACAAACCCCAAAAGGAGTGAAAGAGAGTAAAGAAAACAACAACAACAAGACCGAACTAAGAAACAAATACATCAAGGACCAAACGAAAGAACAGAAATATAACCAGACAAAAACAATAGAAATAGTGAAGGATATAAAACAAAACATTCCAATTGAGATAAATATCTTGAAGAGATAATCCACTTAAAGGCTTTGAGAGAGAGCTCCATGAAGAGGTCTTGAGACAGTCAACTTCAAATCTTTCAAACCAAGTAAGGTGCTTATTATGAAATGCCCTTTGATTTCTTTCCATCCATAACTCAGAAAGAGTAGCCTTGAGTGCATTAATCCAAAGAAAATTTGGTTTCGAAATCAAAGAAAGACAGGTGGCAAGAATCTTAGGATCTCCACCTAGAGCAAAAAACTTCAGTCCAGCAGTTAAAACAAACTACTTGAAATTTGAATGAGTAGCAAGTCTAACACGATGACCATAGAAAATAGTGCTTTTGTTTTTGATTGATAAACAAAGTTTTATTGAGAAATAATATGAAAGACTGTAAAAGGACCTATGAAAAGATGGGCCAGACAGTGAAGCCAACCAGAAACTAAACCACCTATAACAAAAAAGGGCCCCAAGGAAAAAAAAAAAAGACCTAAAAGATGATTAAAAAACTCCTTAGAAACTGACACACATAGGGAGAATTTCAACACCTGACAAAAGATCATCTCTTCCCCCTATCTCTCAAGACAATTGAAAGACGTTGCCTTTAAAAGGTCAAGATAAGTGAGAGATTTCAAAAGTACTTTTTATCAACCTTGATTGGGATTGTTTTTTGTAACCTCTTGATGCTGTAGGTGTTTCCTCTTCTCTATAGTCTTTTGGTTGTACACCTTACTTGATGATGATATAGTTTGTTTCTTATCCCAAAGAGTACACTGAAGATGACTTAGAAATGATGCATTAATGACACCACAATTTTTGTTTGGAATGAATCAGTTTTTGTAATAAATGAAGGTGAGACGTTGCCAGTCTTTAACGAGGCAATCTTAATGTAAAAGCTGTAAAATTCCTGAGGATGTGGACGCTATTTATTTATTATTAATTTTTCATTTGTGGTGAGGAGAGGTGGTGATTGGTTTATATTGAACCCTCTTGTAGCGAGTTCATAAGTGAGCTTAGTTGAATAAGCTGTTAGCTTGTTAGCTTCTTGCCTCAACTTAGAGAGTCACATAGTTGTCACAAAAAGTTTTCTGGTAAATATCTGCCATGCTAAATTGGCTGGCAGATTTCTTGTAGAGCTTTAGTCCTTTTTTTTTTCCTTTTTCGGCTGGCAAGTTGTTTTTTTTCCTTTTTCGGCTGGCAAGTTGTCTTTCTTTCCTCACAGCTTGCACTCCTTGTTCCTTGATGGTCGCCCATATACCAATCAGGGAGGGACATTATGGCCAAATTTGATCAGGGCTTCAGTTTGGTGCTTATGTCTCAAAAGAAAAAATAGGATTTTCAACAAAAACAAAGGGGTTTTCTCTAGATCATGTCATTTTTGTTGCCATTTCTATTCTTACAGTTTAACTTTTCTTTGTGCCAAGTGGAAGGCCTTTTCCTAAATTCCTTGGCTTCAGAATTTTTGGAAGTCTTTTTTTTGGGTTGGGGATAATCGGGAGTTAGAGCTTTGCTCTCTTATACCCATGGCACCTGCACCCGCCCAAGGCCCAGACCTGAGAGACATCAAGTGTTCTTATTTCTTAAGCTCACTTGAGAGTTCAAACCCGAGACCTCTAAGCCGATATGACCAAGAGACCCCATGCCCTTACTAATGGGGCCGTCCCTTGGGGGCAATTCCATTTTTTTTGTAATTTCGTTGTATCGATGAAATGCTATGTTTCTATTTTTTTCCCTTCTTTTTTAAAAGAGGTTTTAAAAAGGTTGGCTGATCAGATCTATAATTGAATTTGAAAGGAAAAAAAAAAAAATCCGTGAGCCGAGGGAGCTTGTGATGGATTAACCACCCAACAGCTTCAGAGCAATTTAGAAAAGATGGCATTTCCTTGGTTAAAAGTATTTTCAAAAGTCCAACTAAGGATGGGAAAGAGAATGGGGCAAAGAACCTTTCTCCGAAAACTTTAGTTGAAGAGCGATAGAATAATTTTTGGTTGTGAAAGAATACTATTTGATTCCTTACTTGAAGGAACGCAAGGAGAAATAGAGTAATTTAAAATGTTTAAAATCAAACTGTTCACCTTTGCAGGTAAAGCATGTAGACTGCTACACAGTTTCAATTGGCGAGCTCGAGTCTGTCACAAAAAGTTACAAGTTCAAGTCAATGATGCGAGGTAATGTCTCTCTCACCATTCTTCCCTCTTTGACTTGCGGTATTCATGGACATTCATGCATGAACTTCTGTAACATTGGGTTGTAATATGATATGGAGTCACTGTAGAGAATTCTTCTAGCCTTTATCTTTCTAGCTTGTGTTGTTTACATATTATGCGGACTTTGGACTTCGTGGGTGTTGCATTAAGTAGGAGGACCGTATGGATATATTTTAACCATGGTTCACTATTTATTGTTTGTGCATTTTTAGAGTGCAAATATTGTTTTTTCCATGTCACGGATCCATTTTTCATGCTGTTTATATGTAGTTTTCCCGTTGCTATATTGTTCTCTGATTTTCAAATTTGGATTTGTGTGATTAAAAACTCTTTTTAATTTCCAGCTCCCTTGCATGGTTTTGCATTCTGGTTTGATGTGGAGTTTTATGGGCCTGCTACCGCCATGCATGGTCTAATGCCATCAAATCCTGATGATAATCAAGTGAATGATGGTAGCCAGAGGAAGAAACGTGCAAATCCAAATGAAGCACTTGTACTATCCACTGCACCTGAGGACCCTCCAACACATTGGCAGCAGGTCCGTTATAATTAATAATAATAGTATAGTAACACAATATTTTAAATATTTCTGTAATTTTTTTCTACATCTGTGCATGACTGAAGGTTTTAGTTTTTCCCATTTATGATTTATTTTTTGGATAGAAAATAAGATATATTAAAATAAAAAGTTAGATTTACAAGAAAAAAAAAGTCGAAAAATCTTTTAGCCACATAGATATAAATTAAAAATTGCAAGTAATTGTTCAATCTAGTGTACGGAGATACAAAAGTAAAACCAAGATCTAAAAATTGAACGCTTTACCAAGAATTAGATGCTATTTCAAACTGCCTCCCAACATATTTGTCTTTCTAAAATTCTTGTTCCTTTCTGACCAAGCTACTTAACAAATAGCTGATGTAAAAGAAAAATCTACAAGGAGTTGTAGATTTATTTGTCTTAGTAAAGGATAACTATTCTAATCTCTTCCAGTTTTCCAACTTAAAAGAAACAAGCCAAATTTGAAAGATCATACGTTATCAACAGTAATGGCATGTACTCTTTCTTTCGAGGTTGGAGGTTCAAATCTCCATACCCCACATTTGTACCCCACATTTGTAGTACTCAAAATAATAATAATAATAATAATAATAATCAAGGGAATATAAATTTTGAAATTGGCCAGTACTTCCTCATTGTCATCTTCTTGATTTTTCAACGCAAGCAATTTTGGGACGTGCAACACATTGCATATGTTCTTCTGATTATTATAGTATCCTTTCCTTAATTTCCTTTAATACGATTACAATGTTAATTTCTTATAGAATTTTTTCCATAATTTACTCTATTGTGATTACAATGTTAGTTTCTTGTAGAGTCCCTTCTGTAACTGTAATTGCATGTAAATTGTTTTTTTTTTTATAAGAAACAATTTCATTGATAAATGAAATGGAGTGAACTCCGAGCACCCATAGATGAATTACGAGAAAGAACGCCAATTCGAAATAAAAAACGATAAACTATAAAGGCCACAAGATGGTAAACATTTGCACCACAAATAAACAATAGAAATTGCATGTAAATGTTGATATGTGATTATTCGCAATGCGTAGTTCTTGTTACTCTATGTACTTTAGAAGAAAATTTTGATGGGAATCTTTCATTTTACTTCTTTCTCCTTTTCCTTCTCTCTTATTAAGTGTTAAAGTCGCTTGGAGGGGATCACACGACTTAGCTAATTTTTCTAGACTAAAATCGACTTTTCACATCCTTAAAGCTATATTGTGATGTAAAAACCCTAGAATTTTTAAAATTAGGAACCCTTTGGTTACATGAACATAAAATTCTAAAACTCCCTAATCAACTGGTTTTAATCTCTAGGGAAAGAATAGATATAAGATTACGATAAGGAAACTAGTTCCTCACTCAAGGATTGAACACTCCACAAGCACGCTGATTAGACCTACCTGAATGTTCTTAGCTTGCAACTCTATATTCTAAAACTGCAAAGAGATGATGATGTGGCTCAGACATCCATTCACAGAAAATTTTATTCCCAAAAACTAAGTTCTCGTACAGAGTGCCTTTAGGTTTTTAACCTAGTCATTTAGCTAATTGGCTAAAAGACCAAATTGCCCTTCAACACAACTTTACAACCAACTAAAATAAATAATAAAATAAAATCCTAATTAACACCGTAACTCAAGGCAAACATAAACACCTAAAAATAATAAATCTTCCTACCAAAATTACAATAGTATATTTCCTAACATAAAGCTCTATTTCCTTCTTGTAGTATCATCCGACAAAGGGTATAGAGCTTTTGTTCTTTTTTCCTGCTTTGACCTTCATTAAATGAATTCCCTATTGCTTGCATGTGGGAATCGAAAAACTATTAATTAGCTGTTTGACCCTTGAGAGTGTGATTGGTAGGTAAAGCGAGAGCATCTTGGTTCATATCAACTTTCACATCCTTAAAGCTATATTGCATCAGTCATAACATGATAAATGGGTGCTTGGGGAATGGGGTGGAATGTGTGGTAAAGGTAATGTTGTGGAGATCTTTGTTTGCCCAAAACATCCATAGATAGTTGTTATTATTTAGCTCGAGTCTTGCTAGGGGTAGCCTTAATCTTGTAGTTTAATTCCTATGGTCAGAAAATAATTTGTTTTTTTTTTTGGTGTCGACTCTCCAATCTTATGGTCTAAAAAATTTCATCTTGTCAATCTTCTTTACTTTTGCAGACATTAGTCTACTTCTATGACCCATTAGAGGTGGAACAAGACCAAATAATTGAAGGCTCTGTTACTTTATCACAAAGCAGAGAGAACCGTCGATTCATGAACATTCGCCTCGAATATGTGTGAGTTAGATTTCATACATTTATTTTAGCAAACATTTCTACAGCCACTGCTTTGATATGTGCATCTCATTTTGGCTTTGATATTTGATCTTGCAGTTCAGGTGGTCGGTCCTTTGTAAAAGAGTCGGTGATGAGGTGATACCTATTCTTTGCTTTGTTTCTTGATGTGAAGTCTTCTCAAGGCTTTAAGCTTCCTGAAACGGCAATTTTTCCGAGCAACTTTAGGAATTACTACTCAACTAACATTTTCAAAATTTGAAGTGTCTTGAAGCTGCTGGTCTGGTTGATTGCATACCAGAAACCTAAGAGACAGTTGGCTCTTGACTTTGTGCTTTGCGATTGCTTGATTGGCTTTCTTCTTCACATTATCTCTCCTTTGGGAAAGATGTAGGCTAAGATTGATACAAGATTCCATGAAGAATTCTTTTATTGTAACGTAATGCTACTTTGAGATTACAATCATAGGGCTTAGCCCTTTCAAATTCTCAAGGATGATTATAATTCAAATTTTCCATCATGTAAGAGTATAGAACTCCCACAAGGTCAATCTAGATGTATGATGACTTTCTGTCGCTCATTACATACTCATTCAATTACATACACCCTCTTGTACTAACATTTGTAGTTCTCCAATTGTGACTACAGCTCAATCATCTGTTCTATGATAGTTGAAAATTGATGAGGTATTAAGTTTGTTAACATCTTTCTCTCTCTGATATCTTCCATATCCAATGTTTTACATATACATCCAGGAGTTCAAGGTGTTCTATTTCAGCAGGAAAAGAAAGTAAAGGTAACTATAATTCTCTTCTATCTTCTAGCTTGGTTTCCCCTGCGAATTATGCCAATGTAGTATTTGCCATATACTTTAAATTTTATAATCTGTTATGGTTGGGTTGGTACTGTTGTGTTAAAGAGCATCCATGACATCTTTATAGTCTATCATTGATTTTATTTGCAACTTCCAAAAGTACAAATGGACACAATTGGTTGGCTGTTGTAGGTTTGGAAAAGTGGATAACATCTAACACTGATTATTTTTTTAGGTAATCATTGATGCATTTGTTTAGGTGGCTAAGGAATTCTATTTTAGTTTGTTTTTTGTTGTCTTTTGCATCGTTTTGATCCCTTTGTTTTATCTTTGTTGAAGATTTAATCACTGTATTTTAGATTAAATTCTAACAGTCAAGGATATGGATGGATAAATAATGGAGTCACCTTCCATTTCTTATTGTGAGCTCTATGTTTGTTACCCATAAAAAGTTGAGACTTCAATGTTCTTATCCCTCTAAAATTTTTAGAATGGAAAGAATATGTATATAAAAACTTAGAAAGTAAAATTTTGCCCTACATGAAAATTTTAATGGAAGTTTTAAATTCAAGTACTTAGTTGTAGTTTAAAAAACACAAGTATTTGATTTTTAGTTTTAAAAAATTAAGCCTATAAATACTACTTCCACCCATGGTTTATCATGTTTTCTTATCTACTTTTGAGATATGTTTTCAAAAACTAAGTTAAGTTTTGAAAACTAAGAAAAGTAGTTTTCAAAAATTTATTTTTGTTTTTTAAATTTAGCTAAGAATTCAAGTATTTTTTTTAAGAAATATGAGAACCATTATAGGGAAGATGAAAACTATTGTACAAAAATGATGAGAAAAGAAGTACAATTTTCAAAAATAAAAAATTAAATAGTTATTAAACGGGGCTTAAATTATTATAATTGAAAGTATGAGACCAAAATGTTACGAGAGTCAATAGCGTAAAAAGTAGTAGTATCTTTTTGCTCCTGATTTTGGAGGTTTGGATGTTGGATTTAGTTTTATTAGCATGTAAGTTTTGAACCTCTACTTTGAGCTTATTGCTTTAAAAGATGTCTTATTCTTCTGGATTCTGTTTAAAATAATTGCTTGAAGAAAATAAAATTGTATTTGCTTACATAAATGTTTTTTTTAATAGAAAGTATTTGCTGTAACTACTACCTTTGATTGTAATTAAATAGATTTATGATGCAAACTTTTCATATGCTCTTTATTGAAAAGCCTAATACTATTTTTTTTATTGCATTCATGCATGTATACCACCATTACAATGTTTTCTTTTTCTACTTTCAAATCTCCACTCAACTCAAGGTGTTGTATTTATTTGTATGGACAAACAAAGATTTGGCCTCACTTTCCCAAGTTTTTTTTTTTTGGGTAGTATTAAGTTTTTTTAGCTGTTTTAAAATATTGCAAATTGTTATTCATTTGAAGAAACCACATCAAACTAACAAAAGAATCTAAAATTCTTATAATTTTATTGGAAGCCCCACTTTGTAATTGTAGATTAAAATAAATTATACATATCGCGAGTTACCATTATTTTAAAGTTCAATAACATGTGAGAGTGGAGATTCGAACCTCTAATTTTTGGAAGTAGTATAATGCTCTAATCAATTAAACTGAGAGAGAGATTTGATGAGTCTATAAAATATAATTAATATAAGGTTAAATTATAAGTTTAGTCCCTGAACTTTAAGGTTGTATCGGATAAGTCCCTAAACTTTAAAAAGTTTCTAATAGGTTCTTAAACTTTCGATTTTGTATCTAATAAGTCATCGAACTTAAAAAAGTGTCTAATAAGTCCCTACACTTTCGATTTTGTATCGTTTAAGTCCTTCAACTTTCAATTTTGTGTCTAATAGATCCTTAACCTATTGGCATTTTTAAAAATTCATGCACCTGAATGGACACAAAATTGAAAATTTAATATACTTTTAGACACAAAATTCAATTTTATGTCTAATAGTTTCATTAATTTTAAAAAATTTGAATGTGTCAATGATTTATTAGATACTTTTTAAACTTTGGGGACCTATTAGACACAAAATTTAAAGTTTGGGACCTATTAGATACTTTTTAAAATTCAAGGATTAAGAAGGAAATTTGAAAGGGTTGTTAACCTACCTATGAAATATAAGAAGGTTCAAATTGATTATTATTATTATTATTTTTTTTTTTTGAGAAAGATCAAATTGATGTATGGTAATGGAAAATGGGGTTTTGTGTTTATTTCGAACAAAAGTCCAAAGACAGAAATAATCATTATCGAGAAGAGTAGAGTAGAGCCTCATCATTTAAAGAAAATAAAGCAAATGCATGAGATTCATTCACTCAACCCTCGTGTATATATTCCATTTTCTTTGTTTGTTTCTTTATTTTCTTTCTAGTATATTCCAATTATCATTAATTCTGGACTTTCTATACAAAAACTTCTTACTGAAAATTCAAATTCAACATAGTTTATTTCATTTCTTGGAGCCCAAAAGTTGTTTTTTTTTTTTAAATTCACTACTATTTATTGGAAAGTAAAACAGTAAATGTGCTTAAGAATAATTTTAAAGCCAGCATTTTTTTTAGAACAATAAAACTACCCACTCTCTAGTCTCTACTTTAAAGAGATTTTTTTTTATTATCAAAATCATTGGAAAATAACTTGGGAAAAGGTAGGCTTTTATTGGTGAGAAAACACTTTAGAAGTAATGAAAAGAACACCCATTGAAGCCATTAAAACATACCTAATAGAAAAACCAAATGTGGTTATTTATTTACATTTAGTGTGTCTTTTTTTTTTGGGTTAACTTGTATCAATTTTATAGCTAAATTTTAAAAAATGTCGAATAAGTCTTTAATCTTTCAATTTTGAGTTCATTAAGTCCTTTAAAAGGTGTCTACTTGATTCTCAAACTTACAATTTAATTTTCAACAAGTACTTTAATTTTTAATTTTATGTCTAAGAGCCCTCAACATATTCATTATTTTCTAAAATTCACAGCCTCTTATATACAAAATTAAAAGTTCAAAGCCCTAGTATATACAAAATTGGAACTTCAAAGACTTACTAGACACTTTCTTAAATTAAAGTACCAAATAGACACTTGAAATTTCAAAAACTAAATTTGTAATTCACTCTATTTTTACCTTAACTGACAACTGACATTATAACCACCAAAATGTCAAAATTCAAAACTTCACTTACACATAGTTCAACTAAACTCAACAATTGTTTAAAAAAAAAAAAACTAAACTCAACAATCAGATAAGAAGATAATGCACTGAAAGCTCTCTCTCTCTCTACCAAGGACTGTTCTGTTCATGCCTTTAATGTAGAGAGAGAGAGAAACAGAGATGTATTCCAGCATGCATGCACCCTGTGGTCAACATAATCATAATACATAACTTTCAAAAACTGGCAAAAAAAGACTACCAACAAACAAAGCTCAAACAATCACAACCAGAAAAAAAAAAAACAAAAAAAAAACACATTTTTATATCTATATATACCAACTTCAGCTTCAGCTTCTTCTCCATTTCTTTGTACATAAACACTCAAAAACCAGTAACTCAATCATACACTTCAAACCCCACAACTCTCTTTTTTTCCTTCTCTCATATTTCCCACACTTCAATCCATCATTTCTCAATCTCAATCCCAAAACTCACACTCACACCTCAACTACTAAACCATGCTGCCCTTCCTTCTTCTTCTTCCTCTTTTAAGCACCCTCGTCCACCCGGTCGCCACCGGTCTCGCCGCTACTTACTCGGTCACCCAACTCCTAAACGTCGAAGACACAATCAAAGAAACAGAAACCAAGCCTTCCAAACTACCACAGGATATCGACCTCCATGAAAACTACAATCTTGGCAATATCACCAGTCAGAGTCAATGGAAGCTCGAGCTCTTCCATAGAGATAAGCTGCCCCTTCACTTCGACACCGACCATCGTCGCCGTTTCAAGGAGCGTATTGGAAGAGATGTCAAAAGGGTCTCCTCTCTTCTCCACCAACTCTCCAATGGCAGCGATGAGCAGGTGATCTGGGGCAAAGCTAAGAAGAAAGGAGGGAGGCAATTGCCCTCCTTTGAGTTTATATAAACATACTCAATTCCTTTGAATGGCCATTTCTAAAAAGTTTGATAGATTGTATATAAAAAGTTGGAATGTAAAATTTTGTCTGCTCTGCTCTTGCAGGTGACGGATTTTGGCTCCGATGTGGTCTCCGGCACGGAGCAGGGGAGCGGAGAGTACTTCGTGAGGATTGGCGTCGGCAGCCCGCCGAGGAACCAATACGTGGTGATTGATTCCGGCAGCGACATTGTTTGGGTGCAATGCCAGCCCTGCAGCGAGTGCTACCAACAATCCGACCCGGTGTTCGACCCGGCCGGCTCCGCCTCCTATGCCGGAGTTTCCTGCGACTCGTCGGTGTGCGACCGCCTCGACAACGCCGGCTGCAACGAAGGTCGGTGTCGGTACGAGGTGTCGTACGGCGATGGCTCCTACACCCGCGGCAATCTCGCTCTCGAAACCCTAACTTTCGGCCGAGTCGTGATCCGAAACATCGCGATAGGGTGCGGCCATATGAACCGAGGAATGTTCGTCGGCGCCGCCGGATTGCTCGGCCTCGGCGGCGGCGCCATGTCGTTCGTCGGCCAACTCGGCGGCCAGACCGGCGGCGCGTTCAGCTACTGCTTGGTGAGTCGAGGCACCGAGTCCACCGGAACGCTGGAGTTCGGCCGCGGCGCCATGCCGGTCGGCGGCGCGTGGGTTCCCCTAATCCGAAATCCACGCGCCCCAAGTTTCTACTACGTTGGACTTTCAGGTCTCGGAGTCGGAGGGATCCGAGTTCAAATACCCGAACAGATCTTCGAACTCACCGAACTAGGGTACGGCGGCGTGGTGATGGACACCGGCACTGCCGTGACGAGGCTGCCGACGCCAGCCTACGAAGCATTTCGAGACACCTTCGTCAGGCAAACGGCGAACCTGCCACGATCGGGCGGAGTATCGATCTTCGACACATGCTATGATCTAAACGGGTTCGTTTCGGTTAGGGTACCGACGGTATCGTTCTACTTCTCCGGCGGGCCGATACTGACGTTGCCGGCGAGGAACTTTCTGATTCCGGTGGATGGCGAGGGGACATTTTGCTTCGCATTTGCAGCATCTCCGTCGGAATTGTCAATTATAGGGAACATCCAACAAGAAGGAATTCAAATCTCCATCGACGGAGCAAATGGGTTTGTGGGATTTGGGCCAAGTATTTGTTAATTCATCCAAAATCAAAGGGCAAATCTGTCATTTTGAATAGTCTTGCATAGTATAAGCTTATAATTTCTCTTTGCCTACTTATTTTATTATATTTATTTTTCTAAGGTTTTTTTTTAGTTTAACTAAGTTAGAGATTGAATCATCGACCTCGACTAATTTTTGAATTATAAGCTTTAAAGAGTATCATGTTTAATAAGTCCTTCGCTTTTGAAAAAATTTGAATATTGTGTTTAATAGAAAGCTAATTTTTAAAGAGTGTTTATTAAATTTATAAACTTTCAATTTTATGTATAATAAATACTTGTACCTTAGAAAATATGACATAAATCAAAGATTCTTTAGATACAAAATTGATTAAAAGTTTAAGGATTGATTAGGCATGTTTTAAAATTTAGGAATTTATTAAATATAACAATAAAAATTTAAGGTCCTATTAGATACTTCAAAATTTAGAGATCCTTTTAAAATAATATAATTTAGAGTTCTATTAGATACAATATTCAAGGTATAGAGACCAAATTTATAATTTAGCATTTTTCTAATACAGGTTTAGATCCCATAGCTATAGGTTTGAACCCTTAATAAGTTTGAATCATGACTTTTGATGATAGTATTATATTATGGAATGCTAAAGAGTACAAATTGATTGAGATTGGTGTCAAAAAATGCTTTCAATTTTTTAAAATAAAGTTTTGCTTTTCCATATAAAAACTTGTTGGATCTTCTTCTTTTCTTTTTTAGACAATTGGATCTTCCATTAAATTATTCTTAAAATAATTAAAATAATGAGAAGCAAAATAATAATGAATACACGAAAAACTCTAAATTTGAAGTAAAAAAGTTAAAAAAAAAAAAAAATCTACAACCCACCTAAAGAAACCCACCACGTGAAAATGATTACAATCGCACAGAATTCTCTCTTCGACCCGAAAAGAACCTAGAGTCAGGATATCAAGCTTAAATATTTTAATTGAGCTGATTTGAAATCAAAGTCATAAACTCTTTTTATATACTTAGAGCTCATCACTTGTTTGAATTTTCAGATGTGGAAATCCTAATCTTGTAATATTTTGCCAAAACCTTATCGAGATTATGTTACTAGTCGAGATCGAAAAAGTAGCTTTGGAGTCGAATGAATAGTTAGAAAGGGGTTAGCTCAAGTTAAACAAAGGTAACAATAATTAGAAGAAAGGGTCAAACATTGGCAATGGGAAAATAAAAGAAAAATGAAATGATGTAAAGTGGGGTCAAAAAGAATGGGCAAAAGGGACATGTGAATAAAAAATTAGGGGTATTAGAGCAGTAGTTTTGGGTAAGGTGATAGGATCCAACAGGTCCCTTTAAGCTTTTAACTTTTATGGGGTATTGTAGCAAATAAATAAATAACATAGCTATTTGTTTTTTTTAAAAAAATTAGGCTTGTTTTTCTATAATTTCTCTTCATCTTTTCATCTTTTCTGCAATAATTTTCATCTCCATTTAAGTTTCTAGCCAAATTTCAAAAACAAAAACAAATTTTTGAAAGCTACTTTTTTTAGTTTTCAAAATTTAGCTTGGTTTTTTAAAAGATATTATATAAGAACACATAGAAACTCATTGGTAGAAATAGTATTTTTAGGTTTAATTTTTAAAAACTAAATGGTTTAACGGGACCTAATTTTTATTTTTTTTTTTAAGTCTCTATCTTGTCTTTGAAATGATGAAGTAAGGGAGCCACCACTAAGGTAGACATGTGAAGGCATCACTAGGAGTCTTGGTCTACCTTTGAAGTTCATTCAAGTAATGACTTTTGTAAAGCCATTTGCTTTTTCCTCTTTTTATGACATAGTGAAATCAAGATTGATTACTTTTGTCCCCCCTTTTCCTTTTAAATATACTTTTGAAAATGAGTTAAAAGAATTTGGAATTATAAGTATATGTTGATGCTCACAAAAATGTCGAGATCTTAGAGAGATATTCCTAGAAAAACCATGGAAGTCGAGAAATTCATAAAGAAAATATTCTAATAAAGAAGTAAACAACGCACACTTTAAGGCCCCATTTGATGATGATTTCGTTTTTAGTTTTCTATTTTTGAAATTTATGCTAGGTTCCTCACAATTTCTTTATTATGGTTTTCATATTTCTTAGACATTCGAGTTCTCAGCTAGATTCAAATAATAATAATAATAATAAACTAGTCTTTTAGTTTTAAAAACATTCTAAATATTTTTAAAAAGTAGATAACAAAACAAAGAAATTCATAAGTGAAAATATTTTTTATGAATTTAATTTTCAAAAACCAAACACTAATGTCTCATTGATAACCATTTGATTTTTAGTTTTTTTCTTTTAATTATGCTTATTTTCTCTGAATTTTTCTACCATAACTTTTATTTATCTTTGAATTCTTAGTCATATTCCAAAAACTAAAACAAATTTTTAAAAATGGCATTTTTAGCCTTCAAGACTTGGCTTAGTTTTTTAAAACATTGAAGAAATTTATAAGTAGAAGTAGTGTTTATAAACTTAATTTTTAAAAACTAAATGATTATCAAACGGGTCCAAATAGTTATCAAACTTAAAAATTAGTAGTCTTTGTTATTAGCATTTACATTCACATGAGTGATATGGCATATTTTTAATATCTCATTCATACTTTTATGGTAGATATATTTTAAAATATTGACAGAAATATCAACATATCGACAAGTATTTAATTTTCGATGCAAACCAAATAGGAGAATATCTTTATATCTTTTAAAGAAAAAGATCAGATAAAGAAGTGAAGTTACCTATAGTGCCCACTTAATTCCCATGATCACTTTATATGTCCCAAAAAGTTAAAATTTGCCTAAGAAATTTGTGAAAGGAGAAGGAATCAATTAAAGGCAATGTGTAAGCTTTAGTCAGAATCAAGGATCATTTTGGATATACATTTATACTTTCATCTTCTGGTAGATTTTTCTTCAAAATAATTGTTATTGAAATCTGATGTCACTTTTATATCTAAATTCTATAGAAATAATAAAAACTAACTTTTCTAACAGTTACCTTTATTTACATAAAGACAATATTGTCTAAACATCAATTAGTAGTGTTCCTATAAACTTTTTTATAAAGTTTATTTTTAGTGGTTCCAAAATATTGGTGGGATAAATCTATCTATTCAATGCAATAATACAGCAAGAGTTAATTTTGAAAGTAGACTCCAAAAAAAAAATGTTCCTTTACCCAAAATTGGAATAAAAAAAAACTCCTACCAAAAAACCAGCTGTTGACATGTTTGAAAGGAACAAAGTGGTTCATGATTTGATGTGCATTTGATCATATGATTAGCTACTAAAATCCAAACCAAAACAATAGCACTCTAAACTTTGCTTTACAACTACTATTTTACAAAATGACAATTAGGTTTCTTTTACCATGGCTAGCTAATCAAGCTAAAAGAAACATATATGAAGCTACAATAGTGACAAGTCTTCTTGAATGTCTAGAACAGCTCATGTGCATCTCGACTATCTCCAAAACCTGATAACATGTATTCTTTTATATTTGAGTGTTTGGACTAGATAATGTGATTATTTTAGCGAATAGGTATACACAAACAAAATTGGAACACTCAAAGGGGTTGTTTGGAGTGTTTGGGTGGGTGTTATAATAACATGAGTTATTATAGTATGTGGGTTATTATAGTCTGTAAAATGATATAATACTATTTAAGTTGCATAGTTATTTAGTCTAGGGTTATAATAGTTTGCGTTTGGGATACAGAGTACTCAACAAGTTATTATAACCAATGTCCCTAATAGCTCCAAAGTGCTACATAAACTACACTTATACACTAATCTCGAGAAAACCATCTTTGCCAAGAAAGAGTAGAAGTATCTTAGAACTTAATATCCCATAACGAGAAGGTAGTAGACAAATAAAAGATTCAAGTATTGTCATATTAGCTTCTAACAAAAGAAATGGGAGTTGAGGGGTCCTCCTCGATTTAATGGGTTATTATCGAAAGTTTGTGAAAGGTTATGGCATGATTGCTTGGTCCCTCATGGAAGAATTAAAGGACCAATTTGACTAGTCTCTTCAAGTTGAGGATACCCTTTCAAACAGCTAAAAAAAGCTATGGTAGCTATTCATGTGCTTGCTTTGCCCAACGTTTGTAAATCATTTGTTATTGAGGTTGATGCATAAAGAATGAATAACAAGGACAGTACCAATCAAAGATCAACATCTTATTCTATAACTTTTAAGGGAAGGGTCTCGATTATTGATCAAGGGCAGGCATCAGTTTATGAACAAATGTTGGTAGCAATGGTGGTAAAACCGATCATTAGCTTGGGAGGTAATTTGTAGCTACAACCAATTATATGCTTGAAAATTTTCTAGACTCTGCTCAATGTTGAGAAAGACGCTTGGATTATGAATCTTCTTGGTTATAAGTTCAATTAGGAGGGTAAACGGTTGGACTAAGTGTCAAACCGAAGTCAACCGTCAATTATACGAAGAAAAATAGGAAATCGAACTGAACTGCTCGAACTGACGGTTTAGTCAGTTCGGTCTGGCAGTTCATTTAGTATAAACCAGGGGGTGTTGGGCCAAAATAGGCCGTGGGCTGCAAGTGAATTGGGCCATTTGCAAAGCTCAAGCCAGTAGGGCCTCCCATCTTATTTGACATGATTTACGATTTTTACTGCAAGTTTTAGTCCGTCGGCTCGGGTACATCTGATCCAGCCCTTCCCAAACCCGAAACCGACCGAAAATATACGGTTTTTAAAATTTTTAAACCGAAACTGCTAAATCGAACTGGTTCTTAACCACCAACATCGGTTTCGATCGAGCAGTTTTCTCGATTTTTCCTTGCACCCCTAATTTCAATCTACAACATAAATTGAGGATGGATAAAAGGGTAGTGGATGACTTTTCTCAATGTGGATCTCTATTCATCTTGCGCAATCTTGGCAATGGTTGATTCCCTAGGTTATGATAGTTCCAACAAATTTTTTTGGTAAGAGATTATGTTACCAAGTCCACAACAAAAGGAGTTGACAGGGATAAGAAGGAATCTAAAATAGTACCATGATCTTTCCCAGTTTAAATTTGAAAGGAGTTTCTAACTTGTGAAGGCATATTGATATTGCCAAAAGAAGCTACTTCTTGGGGCTGGCCAATGTCGAGAAAGATGGTCGGACTATAAATTCTCTAAGTTATGATTCAATATACAACACAAATCAATGGATAAAAAATAAAAAGGCAATCAATGTCTTTTCTTTGGTGCATATCGCTCATTCACGTGCAATCTTAATCATGGTTCATTCCCTAGATCATGAGAGTTCGAGCAAGTTGACAAGGAAGAGAGAATCCAGAATAGTGGATCCACCCATGGCCTTCACCAATTTAAGTTTGAAGGGGCTTTATAACTTTAGAAGGCCCTTTTTTAGTACAACATGTGTAAGTGAAAATTTAGACTTCTAATCAAGATATAATGTCATAACTAGTTGAGTTATATACAATCTGACAAAGGCATGTTGTTATGCCATAAGAATCTACTCACATTCCAATACTTCTAGAAGCAGACTATTCTAGCGAGTGGAAATGTGATAATATATTACTTCCAAGTCTAAATAAATAATTAAAAAAAAATTAATTCTTTTTAATTAACAATTTCTTAAAAGGTAAGGGTTGGGGAACAAGGTTGAGGCTGGGTTTGTATTTTAGTGATTTTGGACATCACTAGTCTATAGAACCACATTGAACATCTGATTAGTTTCTTTTCGACCATAATATCCAAACGGTACATGAACAGTAAATCCAATCTGAATCCACAACCCTAACCCTATTTAGACAAAGTTACAAACGAAAACCTCTAACCGTGAGCAAACAACCACAATTGCACACCCAAAAAAATTCTTTACCAAATCAAGCATACAAAAAGAAAAGGGTGAGCAAACAAGTGTAACCAAATCAAGCACACAAATAGAATGAAGGTAAGAGAAATGAGTCTAACCGTGATGACCAGGCACATACTGCCTTGAATTAGCATGTGGGATAAAAGCAGCAGTAGAAAGGCGATGTGTGAGCTTCATAGGCGTCTCCCTCTAGTAGTTGAAACGTGCAGATGAATCGTACTTGAGTTGCCCGTCCTCTTATCACCCAGCTAGTTGCTAACCCAAAATGTACCCACCTTCAAGCCCTAGATTTGGGTAGAAAGAAAGGCTAATTCTAGGGGAAAAAACTCAAGTATTCTAGTACCATGTAGAAAGGAAGAAAAACTCAAATAACATTTAAACTCAAATAACATTTCACTCGTTTATAGATGTACATAAAACCCTCGAACTAGTAGAAAGTAAAATTACAAGAAGCCACTGGTGAGTTCCAAACAGCTAATATATAACATATGTAAATAATAATAATATACTATGTACAAATTCGAGTTCAAGTCTGCATGATGTTCCCAATAAATCAGATAAGTCGCAACATCAATTATTCATCGGTATCAGAATTCAATCAGAGCAACTTGATCGGGTCAAAAGTATGAAATAACTTGCCCATAAACAAGCATAGCACTTTTCCTTGGCTTCACTGTACTGTAGTTAATGTGGATCGATGACATCTTAATAGAAGAACAAGATAAGCAACGGTAACATATACCTTGATTGACAGCCACAATGAGATCCTTAACGTGCTATCTTTTTTCCATCATCTTCTTCAATCTTCAGCATTCATCCATAGTCAAGTTGCATATTTTCTAAGCAAACCAGTGAAACCTGTAATATTTATAAGTCTTGCAATACGTGCCTAGGCTTTTGTGAGAAGATTCATTATAGAATTTAAACGTGATGACAAAATAAATTAAAGAGAAAAAAGACAGCTAACTAAAACGAACATTTTGTATACAATAGATATCAACTTGGATATTTACAAGCAGCCCCATCAAGATATCTCGGCACTTCCTTGAAACCTCAAAGAAGAAAGAAGAAAGAAAAAGGAAAAAGAGATTGCTAGGGCCACAAAAACTCATTTATGTTACCATAAGTATATGCTGATCCAGTCCATCCTGTGGGGCCACTTTGGTGTGCAAAATATGTGCAACCAGTGTCCCTAGCCCTTAAATTATCAGAATCAGAAGTTATTCTGACCCCTACAAAATTTCTTCACGAGTGTAAGCTAAATAAAACTTCCAGAATAAGAAGCAGAGATTCGGCTGGATGATTCAAACCATAAAGAGATATCTGAGATCTTCAACCGTCAAGCGAGAAGCTGAACCTCCACTTTGATCTTCGCCAAACGCTGATGCAACCATTTTTCTCTTCTCTTCCTGCAAAACATGGTCAGAAAGAAAAAATATCTTCATGTTGATGTGCATATCAATTTCATCCTGTAAAGCACCAAGCCAACATCTTGACAGATGTTCTATATAATCAAGTAACCAATTCAAAAGAATTCAGAATCAACCAAACTATTCTAACACATTGCACTATTTAATGCTTGAATAAATAATCAAAGCTATGCAGAACCTTCAACTCCATTTACAATGAGAATTAACAACCTTTATTTAGGGACTACTTCTCCCTTCTTAGAGCTCCCTCGAAAGTCATACAGAGCATAGAGAAGTTCATGAGAAATTTTATTGGGAATGGAGGAGCCTACAACCTGAGAACATATTTGGTAAATATGAGTCAGTTTGGTAAATATGAGTCAGTCTTCCTTCCCCATATTATGGCCTTGGTGTGGGTTTCCTACACCAGAGAAACAATGCCCACCTTATGAAGTGGCTTCCGAGATTCACCAAAGAGGAGTCAGCCCTGAGGGGTATTGACTGATATATATTCATTTAATTTAAGTTTCTGTTATAGCAGTTTAGCTTCTGTTTTATCTTCTGTTAAAATTAGTTCCTCTGTTATAGTTAGTTACTTTGGTGGGTTATTATAAATACTCACCTTTTGTACTGAGATAATACATGAAATACACTGAGTTTTTAAGAGGGAGAGTCATTGCTAGCATCTATGGGCTGGATTCTCATGGGTGGACGACTAAAATTATCAAGAAGAAAAAAGGATGCAGACTTTGGCCAGCCATAGTTAGAGACAGACTATTTCTTCCAATTTTTGAATTATAGAGCAGAAAGTGGAAAAGAATTTGGTTCTGGGAGGACAAGTCCACGAGTTCAACTCCGCTTGTGCAATTATTCCCTGATAAATTTCTTATCCTAAAAAAGGAAGGCTTCCATTGCAGAATGCTGGAATCTTGCAACAAGCTCGGGATTTGGAAGTGAAGAGAGGCCTTTTTGGAATGGAGGCAGCCACGGCTGTGGAAGTAATTTGGTCAAATGGAGTTGGGCTCTCTCCCTACATGTCATGGGGGCTTGGGCACCGGTTCTTAAAAAAAAAAAAAAGGAAAAAAGCCCTTCATATCTATTGAATTAATAAAAACAATATTGATACTTCATAATTTTTTAAATTTAAGAAATAATGAAACTTAAATATTAAACTGGAAATAGGAATCTTCAATCTTTGAAATTCCCCAACCCTGGTCCTTATTCCCGAAATCAGAGAATGGGAAGGAGACAAGGGTTAAGAATCCCAGGCATTGCCATCCCTATCTATTAAAAGTGTGCCTCACAAAGATTGAAGCCAGTAGATCTTACACATTATTAGGAGCACATTACTCCATTTGAAAACCACTAAAATGAAGGACAAGTGATTGTAAACAACGAAGCATCATATAAAGAGGTGACCCTAAGTTTCATCATCCATATTGCACACGGTATAGCAATTTGATGATAGAGCACGATAAGAGTTTTCTTTTGCACCTTAACATCGGTTCTTATACTCTCACGACTGAGCTCCTACCCAAAACAAACTCCATCTTGGAAAATTTGTCATGCCATATGGATTTGATAGAGGATTAGGCTCTTTACCACATTTTGAGCTCACGAGGGTATAAAGAGATTTCACTGAAAACGCCTTAAAAAAGGTTTGATCGTGGAGTTCAAAGTTCCATCCTTGTTCTCCTACTATTGATGCATGTATTTATATAAGCATCTAATAATTCAAATTCTTATACACTGCAAATTCCTCTGATTGCATCCATTTAACATCAATAAATATCTTTTATTGATAGTATATCAGAAGATGTCTGCCCTTTCCTCTTCTTCGTTCTCTCTCCTGCTCACCCCTTACCCTAACCATGTCCGAGGCCTACCTTTGCCATCATGCCCCCTCCGATGGCCAACAAAGCAGCCCATTTTTCTTTCTCCTTTGACCGAAAACCCTTTTCCATTGAATTAGACAAACTCACCTACGAGAAAAATGCTCCCCTTTCTGAACATCAACGTGACCACTCCTTCTCTGCTCCTTTCACCTCCTTGTCATGGCTTCACTCGACGATAAAGCTCCTCCTCAACTCCCCCCTCAACCAGAAATTTTTCAAAGAGTATCGCACAGAAGGGAGTGTATACTGGGTTGAAAAACTCCCCAATAGACGAGGGTAATGCGCAGAGGTTGCCAAGCTTGAAAACAACGGAGCGTTGCTCGTGGAGCTCCCTTTTATGCCTTTTCGTAAGAAAGGGTTGTTTTTGTGGCAGGCTAGAATTTGTGCTACTTTGTGGAGTCTGTGGAGTGAGAAATAATATAATCTTTAGGGAGCCGAAGAGATCATTTAGGATGTTTGGGGCACAAGTTATAATAACCTATGTTATTATAACTTGTGGAATACTCTGTACCCCAAACACGGACTATTATAACCCCAGACTATACTACTCTGCATTTTAAATAATATTATATGTTTCACATACTATAATAACTCACCGACTATTATAACCCCCTGTTATTATAACTCACCCAGCGCCCCAAACAACCCCTAAGAGTTAGAAAGTTTGAATAGTTTGTATCGTCTGTATTTGAGGTATAGAATTATTTAGTTTAAAGTTCTGTAATCCGTATTTTAGGTTAGGAGGTGAAGAGATCATTTAGGCGAAGAGATCATTTAGGCGTATTTTAGGTTTCGACAATAGCAGAAAACCAGCTTGCTTTTGTGGCTAACCGACAGATTCTTGATGCGTCCCTTTTGGCAAATGAACTAATTGATGACTGGAGTGTCCGAAATCTTAAAGGAGTAGTTGTAAAACTAGACCTTGAGAAGGCTTTTGACACAGTTGATTGGGACTTTTTAGATGCAGTGTTGGAGGCTAAAGGCTTTGGGGTTACTTGGAGAAAGTGGATTCGGGGTTGTATTACGAGTGTTAATTACTCTATCATTATAAATGGACGACCCCGTGGGAAGATTATTCCATCTCGTGGCTTACGACAAGGTGATCCATTATCCCCATTTCTCTTTATTTTGGTGTCTGATTGTTTGAGCCGCCTTTCGGACTTTGGTGCTAGATCTGGCAGTATATCTTCTCATCCTATTGCTAGCTCATCTTTTGCCTTAACTCATTTACAATTTGCGGATGATACACTACTTTTTTCAACTTCTGACCATTCTGCTTTGCAACGTCTCTATGAACTCATTAAGATTTTCGAGAGGGCTTCTGGTTTAAAGGTTAACTTGGCAAAGAGTGAGATGATTGGTATACATATTGATCAACCTGAGATGGATAGTTTACTGACAATTTTGGTTGTAAACAGGGGTTTTGGCCAAACACTTATTTGGGTTTGCCTTTGGGAGGTAATCCCCGATCGGTTTCTTTTTGGCAACCTATAATAGAGAGGTTGAAACAGAAACTTCATAACTGGAAATATGCTTTGATTTCCAAGGGTGGGAGACATACCCTTATTCAGGCCACCCTTTCTAGTATGCCTACCTATTACATGTCTCTTTTTAAACTTCCCTCGAGAATCATTTCATTGTTAAATAAAATTATTCGTGATTTCTTCTGGGAGGGAGCTAAAGGTGATGGTAGAATGCATAATGTGAATTGGGCAACTGTTCAGCTTCCTAAACTCATGGGTGGTCTCGGGATTGGTAACTTTGCACATCGGAACACAGCTTTATTGGCTAAGTGGACTTGGAGATTCATGAAAGAACCTGATCCCTTATGGCGAAATTTTATTGTAGCTAAATATTATGGTCCTTCGACTATAGTTGACTGGCCCGCACTCATTACGAATGCCAAGCATAAATCACCATGGAGATCCATTTGTCTTCAGCGTGATTTGGTGCTTCGACGTTCTATTCGACGCATAGGGAATGGATGTACCACAGTTTTCTGGACAGATCATTGGCTCAGCTGTGGGACTATTGCTCATGCTTTTCCAAGACTTTTTAGACAGGCTTTGAACTCTGATTTGACTGTGGCTAATATGTGGAACTTGACGGACTTGGCTTGGGATTTGCATCTTCGGCGTAACTTGACAGATCTAGAAATTGATGAGTGGGCTTCTTTATCCTATTTATTATCTAATGTTCGGTTTTCACATAGAATGGACTCTTGGGTATGGTCATTAGAGCCCTCTGGTTTGTTCTCTGTGAGATCTCTCACTGCTGATTTGTTCGATTGTAATAATTTGTGGCGAAAGGATACCTACTCAGTCATATGGAAGGATTCTTACCCAAAAAAGATTAAAATCTTTATCTGGGAGCTCAGTTTAGGAGTCATTATTATATTGCTGATCGTCTCACGTGAACGAATGCCTTACATGCACTTATCCCCCTCTTGGTGTCTTATGTGCAACCTGAACTCTGAAAGTGCGGGTCATCTTTTTGTGCACTGCCCATTTTCCTTAAATTTTTGGTGGAAGATTTTGAAGGTTTTTGGTTGGTCATTGCCGCTTCCGATTAATATCTTTGATTTTCTCTCCTCTGTCTTGGTGGGGCATCCTTTCAAAGGCATTAGGAAAATCATTTGGTTGGCTCTTGTTCGTGTTTTTCTTTGGAACCTATGGATTGAGAGAAATGGGCGACTATTCAGGGACATTTCTTCTACTTTTGATCGTTTTATGGATAATGTTCTTCTAAATGTGTTTCTTTGGTGTAAGGATGTTTATCCCATTAGCTTGTTTAATGCTTCTTTTTTCATTTACAATTGGTCGTCCTTCTTGTAATTTAACTTTTGGAGTTTGGAGTTTACTCCTCTTCATTTCATTTATCAATGAAATAGTTTCTTATACAAAAAAAAATTATATGATTCCACAGATTATAATAACCCACAGACTATTATAACCCATTGTTATTATAACCCACTCAGCGCCCCAAACAACCCCTTAGTGATGTCTGATCCCTTGTTAGATTCTATGTTTCTCTCTTGGTCTTCGATGTCGAGGCGTTTTCGTAACTATTCGATAGGTCTTATCTTGTTTGATTGGAGCCCCTTTTTGTAGTTTGGCTCCATTTTTTGTGAGCTTCTTTTTTGTATGCCCTTGTATTCTTTCATTTTTTATCAATGAAAGTTCGGTATTTCATTAAAAAAATATTGTAATTTTACCCTCTATGCACATATACAAATGTGCTAGTCTTCATTATATGAAATACCATGAGTAGTCTCTTAAATATTGAATTACATTCATGGGGTAAATAGGTATATAGAAATTACAATCAGGTATCATCAAGATGACTCGATTGTTTGCTATAATTTTTTTTTTTGGATAACCGGGAGTCAAAGCTTTTCTCCATTGTACCCAAGAGCACCTGTGCCTGCCCCAAGGCCCAAACCCAAGAGACATCAAAGGTTTTTATTTATTAAGCTCACTCGAGGGCTCGAACCAAAGACCCCAAGCTGATATGACCAAAGACCTCAAACCCTTACCAACGGGGCCGCCCCTTGAGGCAATTGCTTGCTATAAATGTAATTCATGTACATCTTTCTCTAGATCCATACCCTCCATAATGGTCAGAAATGCATCTTTGTTAAGTCTAGAGGTATTCTCATCTCCTTATTCCAATTGAGCAAAAGGTAATTTAGCTTTTTCCCAGTATTCTCATCACCAAAAACCTGGCCAACCCAAAAGGAATAACCTGCCACCAACCAACTATGAATACAATACAAAATCCAGAATGTCATGAAAAAACTACAAATTCAATATGAAATTATTCCATATACTTGAGTTCTAAAAGGTCTAAGACGTTCATTTCTCTCTACAACTCCACGATTAATTTGCAATTCCCCTAAGCTCTATAACAATAACTTGAACTTAAAAGACGGAAGGAAAAAAAAGCCAAAGATAGTGAACACTAGAATATCTTATGGTTGAAATTCAGCATTTATAAACCAGAAAACTAATGTTCAAAATACACGTTTATGAAGTGAGTTTTGAACAGATATAAAACTGATAATGGAAAAACAAACATAAAGCAAAAGAGATAGAGGATGATACCTGCAGTGCTAGTATCCTATCTTCTACTGTATCTTTTATAGTAATCCTTGACACCGTAACAGGACGAGTCTGTCCAATTCTATGTGCTCGATCTACAGCCTGGTCCTCAGTAGTCGGATTCCACCAAAGATCCAATAGGATTACATGACATGCCGCAACCATGTTCAAACCTAGATTTCCTGCCTTCAATGACATCAACATAACAGTGATCTGCGAAAACAATTCACCGGTCCAAATCTTGAATTAAACATCCACACTAAAACTTGCTATATATTTTAATACTACATTATTGCAAATCATATAAAGTAACAGTAACATCTAAACTTCCATAGTATATAATGCTCCGACATAGAGAGGCATCTTAAATCAACCAGAATTTGTTGTAGTAGTATTCAGATTAAGGGCCAAACCTCAGGGTCAGAGTTGAAATCTTTCACAGCACGATCTCTTGAAACCAGAGACATAGTGCCATCAAGCCTCCTATATTGTATGCAAGCCTGATCCAGTGACATTTCTACTAAATCCAACATGCTGGTCCACTGGGAGAAAACAATCGTCTTCACAGGTTCTTCAGTTGGATTTGGACATGGAGATGCGTGCTTTGTAGTGTTAACATCAGTATCACAGATCTCAATGCATTCATCTTCAGAATGTAGAGAACTTCCGTTGCATCCCAAGGAAACCCCTTGTTCAGAAGTTGAAATTGATACTTTGATATTATTCTGGAGAATCTCAAGAACGGCCCTAATTTTGGACGAACTGTACTCACTATGAACAACTTGGGATTTATCGGAAACCCCTGAACTAGTGGAACCACCATCAAGATCATCAGAGATACTTTTTTGGAGGGTAGTCTTTGAGAAAACGACGTCAGCAGCAACTTGTTCCTTGCATCCAAGTGCAGGGCACATATTATCATCGCCAGTCAAGTATTCAGACACGCATTGATAGCAGAAAACATGGCCACACATGGTAACAACAGGATTCTCGGGTGGATCCTATTAGGGAAAAAAACATCAAACCATAAACATGATAAGATAAGTCATTCTTTTTACAGCAAGAAGATTATAAAAGTCTTTTAACTCTCCTTCCAGATTGTTTATTCAGGTTATTTAAATGTATGCCACTTAGGATTGCAATTGAAATATGCATATGTACACATTATAGACATGCATAAAAAATGACAAAATGGCTAGTAGAACATTTTACTATCTCCAAAAAAATGATCACTTTCATTTCTTAAGAGACACAATCAAAAAAGACAGGCGGCATGTGTTCACAGTTCACCACAGCATGAATCCCATTCTAAAAACTTCGCTGAAAGTGTGGCATTTCCCTTCACAAGCAAAAGAGAGAAAGAGGGAGGGAGAAGGTAATTCTGAAACCAAGTTAAAAGAAGTCAAAAACATCTGGTATATGACATATCTAAGGATGTTCGACCATCCCCATACTCATCCCCGTCTTCGTCTATGCCCCATCTAACTCCTCATCTTTGTGAATTTGTTAAATTTCACACGAATCGAGATGGGGATAGGGTTCTCCAACGGGAAATTCCCCATTTAGTTTTTTTTTTTGTTTTTGTTAATCTCAATAAATTAAATAAATTTTTTTGGAAAATTTTCAATTAAATAGTTAGACCCAAACAAAATAATATTCCACACCAAATCTTCTAATTATTCATAAAAACAAAATGGGGAATTAATAGTCCCCTCTTCATCAGCCCATCATCTTTCTGTCCTTATCGACCCCTTCTTCACAGAAGATTATTGGTTAAATTATCAAAAATACTCCTGAACTATGGGGTTGGTTTCAATTACACCCCTAAACTTTGAAAAGTTTCATTTTAACCCTTGAACTTTGAAGTTTGTTTCAAAATAACCCTTGAAGACTTTTTTTGTTAAATTTATGGATGAAAAATGACATATTTGCATATGTTTTGATTTTTATTTTCAACGTACATGTTCAAATATGTTCACATAAGCGACAATACAAATGCAAATGCAACGTTTTCCATCCATGAATTATACGAAAAAAGCCTTCAAGGGTTATTTTGAAACTTTTCAAGGGTTATAATGAAACTTTTCGAAGTTCGGGGGTATAATTGAAACCAACCCCATAGTTCAGGGGTATTTTTGATAATTGAACCAAGATTATTATGTGGGGTATATAGGTGAGATTCACCGATAAGGTTTGTCATTGAAGTTTCGCCAGAGCACAAGGGAAGTTACTGAGGCTAGAGCTAAATCCATCGAAATTCTAGGTTGTACCCTGAAGAAAAAGACCTATCTTCCTTACCCACCTACCCTACATATGTCAAAGACCTGCCCTTCTGTCCTTTCCCTGATAATCCATCGATATTGACCAAAGCAAAACTGCATTTATTGAACCCGTCGTTTCCTACCCATCCCCTCCAAAGCCCATTCATCAAATCTCCCATCTTCGCTGCAACCTTTGGGCCCAAAGCCCACTAGCCACCTTCCTCGATCCAATCGATCCTCTTTACCAAACCCAAAACCTTTATTTTCCCCCGACCTCCCCCCACTCACAAAGCCCATTGCTCCCTTGTCTCCCCATTCACAACCCGTTTTGTCAAACACTACTAAACTAGTCATAACACATCTCTCCCCTACACTCGACCCAACCCATCTCTCTCCTCAACCACCATCTCCTAAATGGAACCCATCTATCAACCTTGCCTTAACCTCGTTACCCCACCCATCCATGGTCGTAACTTCCCGCAAACAGCTTGTTGTCACCATCAACCACCAATCATCCATCCTCGTGGTTGGTACCAAGTCTACCACTTCCCCACCGATTCTTGATTTCGAGGGCGGTTATGCTTCTAGCCCATCCTTCTTTCAACTGCTCCTTCTTCCCTCACTCGTTATTTTCCTCTTTTTCGATTGAGTTGGCCAATACTGAGATTGGTGTTATCCTCCTTGATGAGGGAACAGATGCGGAAATCCAAGAAAAAAACTCCCTCCCCTCTCCCCGATTGTTGCACTTCATATTATCGTCCCTTGGTTACAAGAATACAGAATGTGCATAATACCTATCCCATCCACAAATAAGAAAACAACGGTGACTCATAAACAAAACAAGCTAGTTCGAGAGTTGGTAGGACTTACCTCATCCATAAATTACGGAAAATGTGCCTTGAAACTCTCGTTGGGCGTTGATGCGGATTCATGGTTATTATATCATGGAATGTAAGAGGCCTTGGAGACCTGCAAAAATGGGCTTCGATCAAATCTCTTCTCCTTAAAAACAACCCCATTGTGGTAATTTTACAAGAAACCAAGATGGCTTTCATTGATAGGCTTCTTGCAAAGTCTTTGTGAAGCAATCAAAATATCAATTAGCTTGTTTTACAAGCTTGAGGACCCTCAGGCAATATTCTCATCATGTGGAATGACCCTACCATGGTTTCATCCAAGATTACAAAAGGTTTGTACACCCTATCTCTTCTTTTCACCCTGTTTGATGAGTTTAGTTTTTGGATAACAAGAGTATATGGCCCATCCAGATATAGAGATAGGTCGCCTTTTTGGGAGGAGTTATCCGACCTTGCTTGCCTCTATCTTGAAAATAGGTTATTGGCGGAGGATTTTTAACGTGTCTCATTGGTCATATGAAGAATCCAATGACAAAGTTACACGTAGTATGAGACGTTTTAATCAATTTATTAGAGAATAACCTCTGTTAGATTCCCCTTGCTTAATGGTCGTTATACTTGGTCGGGCAGTCGCTCTCCTCCTATGATGATATTAATTGATCGGTACTTATCCACTGAGGGTATTATTGAAAAATTCTCGAAAGCAGAACTTAGACAGCTTGATAGGCCTATGGCTACGTCCAACCATTTTCCCCTTGTTATCCATGGTAGCAATAGATGGGGGTCCTACCCGTTCCACTCCAAAAACATGTGGCTACATCATTAGACCTTCTTACCTTTGGTTGAATATTGGTGGAAGAACATACCTCTCAGAAGTTGGCCAGGCCATGGATTCCTTATGAAACTAAAAGGTCTTAAAGAGAGACTCCGTCCGTGGAATAAAGAAGTATTTGGTTGTATAGCCATAAGAAGAAATTAGCTTTGAATGGAGCTCTCTATTTTAGACCTGAGTGAAGACTCTAGTCTGTTATCCTTGGTGCAACAAACACAGAGAAAGATAATAAAGGCCGAATTACTTGCATTGGTTGTTTGTGAAGAGCGAAGGTTGAAGCAGAAATGTAAGAAAGATGGATCAAAGAGGGAGACACAAATTCTAGTTTCTTTCATCGCATTATTGCAACTAAAAAGAGGAAAAAAACTGATTATGGAGATCCTCACGAGACGAGGTAGAAGCCTCCTTCAAGAGGATGAAACTGTATCAAAATTTGTTAGTTACTACAAAAATCTCTACACAACGAAGTCCAGAGTGGTTTTTTCTGTTGGCATACACTAGAGCCCCATAGATAGAGTTGCCTCAGATGATATCAAAAGGTCGTTCACAGAAAATGAAGTTTGGAAAGCAGTTCAGCTCCTTGGCAATGATAAATCCCCTGGCCCAACTATTATAACTCTGAATTCTTTAAAAAATGCTAGAATATCCTTAAAGATGACATTATAAGAGTGTTCTAGGATTTTTTTCATGATGCGATTATAAACGGTCAATCTCAATGAAACATATATTTTCTTGATTCCTAAGAAGTTGAATGATTGAACCAAGGTTGATTTATAGACCTATTAGCCTTACCACTTGCCTATACAAAGTCATTGCCCAGTTTTTTCCAGAAAGGCTAGAAAAGGTTCTTACTACAACTTTTTTTTTTTTTTTGACAAGGAAACAAATAATTTCATTGATATAATGAAATAATACAAGAATATAGCATAAAGATTACGAAAAACAAAACATCATGAAAGAAAAGCAGACCCAAAAAACAGACCAACACGACTTGTTACAAACAGACTTTAGGTTCCAAATAAAAAAGGTTGCCATGAGAGACATAAATCTGAAATCTTATTGAGGTTGTTCTTTGGTCGGTTTCTTTGAGCCGGTTGTCTCAGTGGGGATCGGTTGGTTATTGAGTTAGTTCTTTTGTTGGTTGGGTTTGTATTGGATCGGTGTGGCTTCCTTGGTTCCTTGTTTCTTTCGTATCGGTTGCCAATTGTTGAGGTTACTTTGTTCATATTTTTTGAGGTTTCCCGATGTTTCTTGGGTCTTTGCTTTGTTTTGGTCTATTTGGAGTTCCTTTGTATTCTCTTTGTTTATTTGTTGATTGTTCTTCGTTCGTTGTAAGTTTTGTACTTGGAGCGTTAGTCTCCTTTCATTATATCAATGAAATCTTTGTTGCCTTGTCAAAAAAATAAATAAATAAATAAGGTTGCCATGAGAGACATAAATCTGAAATCTTACTACAACTATTATTGAAAATCAGATGGCTTTTGTGGATGGTAGTCAAATCTTGGAAGCTTCTCTGATGGCAAATGAGCTTATTGATGATTGTAAAAGCAAGAAAAGATCTGGGGTAATTTTAAAGATGTCCTGCCTTGATATGGTTGATTGGGAATATTTGGACAAGATCCTTGCTGCAAAAGGATTTGGTCAAAAGTGGAGAGTTTGGATTAAAGGTTGTGTATCTTCGGCAAATTATTCGATTTCAATCAATGGTCGACCATGGGGAAAATTTTTAACCTCTCGTGGGTTATGTCAAGGGGATTCGCTATCTCCCTTCATCTTCATCATGATCATGGACAGTTTTACTTGACTGTTTCTATTGCTAAAGGGGAGGGTCGAATCAAAGGTTTAAAGTGGGGTTGGGGAATTTAAGCGTCAGCCATATTCAGTTCGTCAATGACACAATCCTTGGATACCCCCCCCCCCAATTTTCTCTCTTCTCTCTCTTCACCCGTCCAGCCCTAATCGCCGATTCTCTCCTCTGATTCATCCCGTCTCCGTTTGATTGCCCTTGTCGTCACTTTCCGTCTTCCCTTCAAGGCTCCGTTCGATTAGTCCGAAGGTTCCGGGTTTTCGATTTGTGTTTTCCCTCGTCGATTCATGCGTTTGGGTTCTTCTCCTGAGTTGTAATTTCTTCTCAGCTCATCGTACCAACCGTCCATCCCTGTTCTTATCATTTCCGTGGTGAACCTGAACAAGTCGAAGGGAGCTGATAGACGGATGCCAAGCCTGCGATGGTGATTTTACAGGTTGGTACGCCCTAGCTTTCCTAGTCTTTGGTCTTATTTTTCGGTGCAGAACAAGATGTTGAGTAAACAGTCGTTCCCTCAGTGTCCCGATACGAAGACTTTCAGTTGTAGCATTGGTAATAGAATTTTCTGAATTTGGGCTGAAGGCTTAGAAGTGTTCCTTCAAGATGGGGTGGAAAATTCGGCGATTCATCTGACCATCGAGCATGTGATCTGGTTTCGTGACTCCTTTACCTACCTTTCTAATGATGTTTCGTCCTATTTCGCAAGGAGAAAATTCAGGGATGAGTTTGCTACTCTGGGACTCTTTAAGAACAGAAAGGAAGTAGGGTGGGTAGTTGAGGGCATGGTTTGGTCGCCCTCTGGAGGAAGAAAGTTGTTCTCGGTGCCGTTGGGAAGACATGGAGTTGGTTGGATGGTATTCAAAGACTTGTTATCGGATTTTCTAAAAACAGCAGTAGGTCATTGTCGTAGTCCGATGGGGAAAGGGCTACCTATTAGCGTATTACCGAAGGAAAGGAGTGGAGATATTGCCTCAGAGCAGTGCAATCCTTCGGTTTTCAAAGGGTACTTGATTCGCAAGGAAAAGCAGGTTGTGACAATGGATTTCACTAAAATCTGGGTAGTTACCAGACTTTTTGCATACACTCAATGGAAATTGGTTAAGGATGCCTTGCAAAGCTTCTTTGATTGTCAATTGCAACTTAATCCCTTGGCAAGTGATAAAGCGATTCTGAAATTTGATGATGAGGAAGTGTCAGGTCTAGTTGGGAAATTGGATGATATTAACAGCAAGTGGAAGATACTCGGGGGTATGCATCTGTTGGTTGAAAAATGGAATGAGAAGCGTCGGGACTTATCTTCATTGATGATAGGGTATGGAGGTTGGCTAAGGTTAAGAACTTGCCTTTAAGATTGTGGAAGAAAGAGGTATTTGAGAAGATAGGGCATCACTTTGGGGGTTTGCTAGTACTTTGAATTTTATTGATATTTCTTTGGTCGAAATCAAAGTGGCACCAAATATTTGTGGTTTTTGTCCGGCTGTCATTCCAATAGAGGATCCAAGTCTCGGAAAATTTTGGATTGATTGTGATTTTGTGGGAGAGGTGAGAGCCCCGGCTAAACTTGGGAAGGACCTATTGCTAAAAGATGTGGAGAATCCCATTGATTTGGAAAGGATCAGACAAGTGTGGGAGGATGAATTTGTCTTAGATGAGAATATAAGCGGTCATAACTTGGAAGGGGGGCAACCCATCGAGGAGACTCATCTTCAAGAAAAGGAGATCTTTAATGACATTAACTCCACAAATCAAGTTTTGGAAGGGGCGGTTATGGATGGTAACTCCTCGGTTTCCGGGGAGCATGTACTCGCTCCTTTTAATGATAAGGAGTTATGGAATCAAGGAGGGGGTTTGAATCTGGAAAAGAAACGGTTGGAGACTCAAGGGTTGGTGGGGCAGTCGACTCGTTGTATCGATGGGACAGGTGAAGTTGCTCTTCCTGTTTTATGCTCTCATCCATCTAATAATGAAGTTGATGAAGAAGTTCTCTTTTCTTCCTACGAACCAGCAAGTGTAAAAGGAGGTCAAAGATACTTTTTGTGGAAAGTATTATACTAGGAAGAGAGCTCGAGAGGACAAGTTGGTGTTGGAATTCCTGGGGTCAGAAAGCTTTCTGGATTTTCTGGAGCATGAGGATCGAGGTGAGCTGAATTTAAACTTTGTTCCGTTAAATCTTCAAGATAAGTCGGGGGAAGGTTTGTTTGGTTGAAAACTGTCTCCTAGGGCCGAAAGAGGTGTCTTTTGTAAGGGCTTCCTTTTTCTGTTCCAGCAGGCAGCAGAAGGAGTCTTGTTACCCTTCTCCGATGGGTGGGGAGGATATTGTAGTGGATTCCGATGTGAGTATTAGTAGCTTGGAGATATCCTCGGTCAGAAAGGTAATTGATCAACCTTTAATTGGTTCCCCTCCCATTATTAACTTTGCTAGTTTGTTTGATGCAGTGGAAAGTAATCATTGTTCTCGGAGAAAGGAAGAGGGGATAAAAGTGCTTGTCCACCTGAATTGACTCGATTTGATTCTATACTCCGAGCAAGTGGTTTGCAATTAAAAGAGGTCCCGGTCAGAAGGATCTCAGTGAAATCAGCATGAGAATTTTATCCTGGAACACTTGTGGGCTGGGAGACGGTGAGAAGAGAGTTAAGCTGATAAGGGTAATTGTTAGGATACCACTAACAAGAAAACACGAAATAGAACTATATTGCAATATCAATAGAAATTACAAAGTCAATAGCATTTCGAGAGGGCTATGTCTCTCCCAAAGTCTCCACACTGAGACAATACCCAAAATCATCCCCCCTTCTATGAACCCTAACTTCCCTATTTATAACAAGATACTACTAACTAATTACTACTTTGCCCTTACTAATAAAATACTCATATACCCAAAATACCCCTTACTAGTACTCTCACAGTAATACAGAAAATAATCCCAGATTTTGTTCTCATTCAGGAAACAAAGTTGATAAGTATTGTTGATAGAGTTATTAAATTTTTATGGAGCTCGAGGGATATTGGATGGGCTCATGTTGAGGCGTATGGGAAATCAAGGGGCTTACTAATTATGTGGGATGAAGCTAAAATGCAAGTTTTGGAAGTTTTAAAAGGGGGGCTTCAACCCTCAGTTTGTGGTCTTTGTTTGAGGGATGAAGAAACCTCTTTGCACATCTTCTTTCAGTGCGTTTATGCAGAAAGGTGTTGGGCGAAGTTGTTTGAAGTTTTCAATGTTAGTTGGGTTTTTGCCAATTCAGTTTCTGAAAATGTCTCTCAGTTGAGGGTGGGCCCTTCCTTAAGCTCCAAGGCTAAAGTGTTGTGGTTGTCCGGGGTCAAAGCTCTCCTGTCAGAATTATGGTTTGAAAGAAACCAAAGAGTGTTTGAAGCAAAAGGTTGGAGTGGTCAAGACGATATGATTCAGCCATCTTGAAAGCCTCTTCTTGGAGTTCCCAGTGCAAGGAGTTCGTAGGCTACTCTATATCATATTTGATTTTTTCTTGGCACCCCTTTTTGTTTTAATGTTTAGTATTGTTTTTGTTTGGTTCATGTCTTTGGATTGATTCCTCCTTGCTGCTGAACTGTTTTCTTGTTTCCTTTCTTAGATTTACTTTTACCTTATTACATTGACTCTTGATAGGGTGCGTGTTAAGTCATTGTCTCATGTTGTGTTTTTTACTTGTATTGCTTATTAACTTTCTGGTTTTAGATGGTCTAGTCTTATTTCTGCTTTCCATATGGATTTTGTAATTTGAGCATTAGCCTCATTTCATTACTTCAATGAAAACTTTGTTGTTGTTGCCTTGTCAAAAAAAATAAAAGAATTTAGTGATGAGTCATCTACTCATTCTTTGCTCCACGTGGTTAAAATCTTTGAACAGGCATCGGGCCACATAATAAACCTCCACATATCAGAGATTATGGGCATCAATGTTCACAACTCCAATACTGAGGTGATAGCTCGAAATTGTGGGTATCAATTGGATCTTTGGCCGAACACTTACCTTGGCATCCCTCTTAATGGAGCTCACAAGACATAGGCTTTTGGGCCCCGGTGATAGAGAAGATTAATGTCTTGGGGATCGACTTTTACCTCTAAAGGATGAAGGCTTCCACCCATCCAAGCCACCTTGTCAAACCTCCTTACCTATTACCTCTGCCTTTTTAAAATACCTAGCAAGGTTGCTCAGGTGATCGAAAAGCAGTATAGAACCTTTTTATGGAAGGGTGGGTGGTGGGCCTAGCGGAACTACATAGCATTTAGTCAAATGGAGTACTATTCTCCACCCTGTGGAGAAAAGTGGTCCTGGTCTCCAATCCATTCAAGACAAAAATAGAGCATTGCTTGCCAAATGGGTTTGGTGTTACCATACAGAGAAGTTTGCCTTGTGGAGTAAGCTCGTATTTGAGAAGTACGGATCGGGACATACCCAAATTGGGGGTCTTTAGCCACTGCAAAGGGCCATGGATGAACAGAGTCAAGCACCAAGGTCGTACAACTAGTAGAATTTGTTATAATGTGGGAAATGGCGCTTGCATTTCATTTTGGACTGATGATTGGGTGCTTCATTTGCCATTGGCTATTCAGTTTCCTCTCCTCTTAAGGCTCACTCGTCGAAAGAATGCCACAATACAAGAGGTTTGGTGCATAGATAGAAGTCTTGGGACCTCAAGCTCAGAAGGAACCCAAAGGATGAAGAAGCATCTGAATGGGCAGACCTCAATAACATATTAGATCCTATTGTCCCTACTTATGAAGAAAATACATGGACTTGGCCTCTCAATACAAATGGGCTCTTCTCCACAAAATCTCTCCTCACAAACCTGGAGGCCCAAATACGCTCATCGATAGCTATCTGGCTAAGGCTATATGAAGGGACAAATACCACAAGAAGATTAAATTCTTCCTTTGGGAGCTTTCCCACAAAGCCATCAATACTCAAGAAACTTTACATAAGCGTTTTCCCACTCTGGCTTTGTCCCATGGCTGTTGTTTTTTGTGTATGACTAATTTGGAATCACTAAATCACATTTTTATACATTGCTCTTATACAAGGATGTTCTAGACCAAGATTTGCGGCATTTTTGGGTGGTGTTTAACCTTCCCGGGCAGTGTGAAGGACCTCCTATCTAGAGTGTTGGTGGGGAACCCTTCTAAGAATAAAAAGACTTGGATGTGGTTGTGCATTACTAGAGCCTTTTCCGGATTCTCGGGAAAGAAAGAAATCAACGTGTCTTTCTAGATAAGAAGCTTGCTTTTGATGGTTTCTTCGATCTTATTATATATTATGCTAGATGTTGGTGTAAAGGATCTAGTTTATTTGCTTTATACCGTTACGCTTCCCTTTTAACAAATTGGGAAGCTTTTTGTAATCACAGGGATTTACATCCCTTTTGTTAATTTCATACATCAGTGAAATTGTTTCTCATCAAAATATATATATATATATAGTTCAAATGTTAAACCATTTGGTTCAAGCATACACTATTACATTTACGACTCCCCAAATTATTGTCCCGTTCACAATACTTTGGAGTTGTTCTTTTCCTATTTCGTAAAAAAATGACGATTTCTCCTTCAATGTCCATTCATAATAGAGGTTGAGCACAAAAGAATGGTTAAAGAACAAGAAGAAAGTAGATATTTCAAATCCTCACAGCCAAGCATGGTTAGAGTTCTTCTTTAACCAAATTTCATGAGTAAATATGAAGAATGAAACTCACATCGCATACACGGCATATGGCCAAAGAAGTCTCCAGGCAATTTAACAGATTCATCAGCATATCCTTGGGAAGTTTACTTGCCATTTCTGTAGAATCCTTCCCCACAGAATCTATATTATACCCTTTTACAAGTAGTGGGTGGTCACAAGCCTGACGGAGGCGTAGAAGCATCAGCAGAATATTTGCATAGTTTTGCTTTACAGTACCAGCTGCGGCATAAGCCTGCAAAGTACGTGTCATATAACTCCTGTAAGACTCCACATTTAAAAAGGTAACTTTCATTCAACAAAGGGTGTGTAAACCAATAGTGTGGACAATAAAAGAAGCCTAGCCCCTATGCAGACAAAAACAAAGGCATATGATTAAAATTACTTTTTAAAAAAAAAAAAATTAAACAAATTTATTAAAGAAAAACTAAAGAAAAGTATCCATATGTCCTCAAGGTCCGGTGCACTTGAAATCAAAAGAAAGAAATTAAACATATTATATTTCAAACCCCATGGCATTTTTGTACAGGTATCTTTAAGCACTTTTATGTTTCTAGACGTAGGGAATTACTAGGCTCTGACTGTAATTATTTTAATTGATAATGTTTTTTTCATTTATTTAGTTAATTTTTAAGTTGAGATTAGTTAGTTCCTAGTTACCTTGCGTTATTTTGTTTTAACCTTATTGTTTAATCTTGTTTTTCTCTAAGGCCTAACCTATATATATATATATATATGAAGGCATAAAGCCAGCAATTCACAACTTTATTGAAGATCATTAAAATAACTCAGTTCTCTAACCTTACCTCACCATCCCTTCAAACTATTATACTATAGTCAGGTGTTCATAGTGAAAAACCACTTGGAGAAAGAGAATTTATTTTAAAAAAAAAACAAAAAGAAAAGAAAAGAAAAAGAAAACTGGTTCCACTCTAATAAACTTTGAACAGACCAATCTCCTCCAGGAAAGCGAGGAAAAACTAAATGCACCTTGAATTGCTTGCGAGAATCAGCTTCTAACTGAGTATAAAAATCACGCTCCTCAGTAGAAAAATCCACTTTTGTCAACCGTATGGTTTTGGGGGGCAACTTGACAATCGGCTCCCCATCAATTAAAGTGCCTAAACAGCAAATACGATCATTATTAGAACTGAAGGGATAAGTGATCAAAATTCATACAAGGAAACATGGTGTAGCATATACTGTCAAATACAAGTTTAATACTCATCCAGTCATACTATTGTTCAAGTTCAGTTTCCAGTTGAACTGATGTAGTAGGATTAGTGGTTAATTAGATATTTTGGTTAATTCCTTGTTTCTTGAAATGAGAATACTCTAAAAGTTACCCTCTTGTAATTAAATGTGGGTTGTTGAACAACAAGCATAAGTCACGAAGCTCCCTCTTATGATAAGCGTTAACAAAAGTATTCCGGTCTTCACCGGTAGTCACAGCCAACGTTGGCCCAAATGATTGCTCCGATACCAATTTGGTATTATTTTTTAATAATAATTATCCTTGGGAAGGAAGACCATCATGATTTCTTACAAGATACATCATTGACAGTCAATAGTAATTTAATGTTGATGGTGTAAGTACAGTGTTCCTAACCATTTTTTCCTTCTTTCGGTCGGTTCAGTCGATTTGCTCCCTTCTAGGAGCTCGCCGACCAACCGACGGTTCAATTTTGCATATTATAAGACCGACTCCGGCCGACAAATGTTATACACAAACTGACGAAGTCGGTTTGGTTGGTTTCGATCGGTTGGTTTAGTTTCTCAATTTATTTTGCTCACCCCACTCTCAGTTCACAAACAACAAACAATAGCACAAACCCCTGCTTGCTATAAAAACAACCCTCGACCACGAAAAGGCGAGAACAAAAGAAGCTCCACCCGCAACTCTGGGGGAGGACAAAGCTAAAACCATACTCCGACAATAAGCAGCTCCACACTCCTCACGCGAAATCCCACTCCCAAAGAATGTGGTTCAAGTCCTCAGCAGCCCACCTGCAAAGAATACAACAAAAAGGACCCACCAAGAGAGAACCTCTAGCCTAGATACAAACTATGGCGTTAACCTTTCCATGCCAAACCTACCACAACAAGAACTTAAACTTATTGGGAACCTTCACCTTCTACAACGAGAAGAACATAGAAACCCCCGGGGGATTGGGATTAACCAAAGACTTGAAGAAAGACGCACAAGAAAAACCTGTCGAAGGGCAAGGACGCCAAATACGAACATCGTCGATTGGAGCTGAGGTGGACCTCGGAAGGAGAGACAGCATCTCGATAACCTTTGTCGTATCCCTAGTGGTTAAAGCACGACAAAACTCAAAAGAGGGAGAGAAAGAGCCTCCAGAGGTGGGCGAAGGATCGTCTACTAAAGGATGGACGCCACAGTTATGTGAAAACAATGCTCAAACCTAAAAATGGCAAGTTATGTGAAAACACATTTCACATATACAACATATTGGTTCCAGTGAAAAGCCTCCCTAGTATGTCCTAAAAGATTTGTCATGTCCGCAACATAGATGAAAATATCATCAAAATATACCACCATAAACTTCTCGCGAATTGGTTGGCAAGCAACATGTACTGCCCCCCATTAGGCTAGTTATTGATTAGAACTACTTTTCCCAACAGCCAATTAACTGCTTGCTAGCCATCTCAATACACGGTTATAAAAGAATAGAGCTAGCACACTACAACGTTTCATCGGAGCCATATACTTCTTCCTCATAAGAGTATTGGGCATATTTTTTTTCCCTTATTTTGCCCTAGCTTATTTCTGTCTATTTAAGTGGCAGCATAAATACCAATATCTAATGAGAAATTTGTATTCTCATCATATTCTTACACAAAATAGCAGTGGAGTTTTTATTAAAGGAAAGTTGTTCTTTGTCTTCCATCTACATTGGGTGTTCTCTAATTCATTTAAGGACAATATTCTTCCGTTGCTAATTGGGCCATTGTTGGCTCCTAAATCTAAGTTACTGTGGTCCAATGCTGTTAAAGCTCTTCTATCTAAATTATGATTTGAAAGGAATAAAAGGATTTTTCACAACAAGCACCTTCTTTGGCCAGATGGTTTAATTTGGCTAGTCTCAAGGTGTCATTATGGTGTTCTCATTCTAAGCATTATGCTAATTACACTATCCAAAATTTATGTCTTAATTGGAATGCTTTTATCTTTTCTTTGTGGTTTTTTTACTTGCTTTATTGTTATTTCCAGTTTTGTTTCCTCCCTTTGTGGAGTTTTATAACTTTCGAGCTTTAGTCTCTTTTCATTATATCAATGAAAAGTTTTGTTTTTTGTTCAAAGAAAATTAAAAGGAAATGAGAGAGAAAGAGAGTAAGTACCCACCTTTAGTTCGTCGCAACATTATTGCCCTTAGAACAGCCTGAAGCTTCTTATAGCCAGTAACTGAATTTCTGGAAATTGGAACCTTGATTGTATGGTAGAAAGATTTATAGACGGCATAAGGATCGTACCTCAGAAATCTGAAATAGCTATATAAATCATCAATTGCATTTTGTATAGGTGTTCCAGATAAGCACCACCTTCTTTTGGCTCGAAGGCTACAGCAGGCTCTAGCTACTTGAGTTCTGTGATTCTTTATTGTCTGAGCTTCATCCAGAATAACCCTGAACCAACCCACTCTTGCCAGTGGTCCAGAATCACAGTCAATGGAAATACCAGTTCCTTTCCTGCCCTTCTTACCCTTCTTACTGCCCATAGAAGTCTTTTTTCTCTTTCTGTTGACTGAAAAATCAGCTGATAATCCGTATCTATCTCCATTTTTTTCCTCAGCATCATCCTCATCAACTAATGGTTGTTTTGGAACTTCATTGGTGACAATTGAATATGTTGTGAGAACCACGTCAAACTTTGCAAGCTCATCAGGATCCCTAGTCCTACTTCCCCCATGATAGATTAAAACTGAAAGTTTTGCTTCTTCAGTGACCTTGTCATCTAGTTCTCTGGCCCACTGCCGAAGAATACTTGCAGGGCACACAACTAATGTACCAGCCGCTGGTCTCCGCTTACTGATTGCTCTAGTTGTTTTCACTTCTTGAATTGGCTTAACATCATCAGACTCTCCAGTCTGCTGCATTTTATCTGAATCAGCAGTGCCATTATCATCGTCGTCATCCAAATTCAAAGCTTCAGCTTTTGTTTTGCTTCCATCTTCTAGTTTTGCCTTTGATTGCAACGACCTCTGCATTTGTATGAGTGATATCATCGAAACTGTCTTTCCAAGGCCCTGCAAGAGGAAAAGTAAAAAATCTAAAACCTAATTAAGGACAAATTTCAAAAAACAGGCAGGAATTTAATCCAGGTCCAGTAGCTTACCTGGTCATCCGCTAAAATTCCTCCCAAACAATGCAAACTTCTAGTTTCCTTCTGTAGCATCCATGCTAATGCAATTTTCTAAAAGACAAAGCATGCAAAAAAAAGTTTTAAAAAATGCCTGGCAGTAAAAGAAAGACAATACATGCTGATAGAAAAACCTGATGTCTTAAAAGAGGAACAGATAAAAGACCATCGGGTAAATTAGCCTCAAGTTTTGGTTGATTTAGATCCTGCAAAACAAAAGGGGAAAAAAAACCCTAAGAAGTTAATTAAGACTTAAATAGTAAATTCAGCAGAAGAGAAGCAATTATAATATGAAAAAACAAAAACAAAAAAAAAACTTCTCCACCAACTGAAAGCAACCAGTTTCTTCTATCTTGATCTTTTTGCCCAGAATTGTTTCCTCTTATCTTTTGGACTATCATCAGTTTAACCTCTTTTTATTTAAATGAAGCAATCTCATTGATCTATGAAATAAACAAAGAAAACGGCCTACAAAATTAAAGGAATTACAAAATACTTCTCCAAAATGGTGCAAATCAAAGAAATATCACAGTTAGAAAAAGGATTTATCTAACCAAATTGAATAAGAGAATAAAAATAGTATGCACCAATAAAATTGATAGTCGTCCTATTCCAATAAAATTGACACATCCCTTCCAATATCCTGAAAGATGCTCGTATTTATTTTCAGCCAATTGTACAAAAGCACAACTCAGTATATTAAGCCCAAGGACTTTTGCCAATTGTACAAAAAGCACAACTCAGTATATTAAGCCCAAGGACTTTTGCTTTGGACGAAGTTAGTGCCAAATTAAGCATCAAGTTAAAACTATACAAGGAGCTGGAGCGAATCATATTTTGGTCACAGAAGTCCAAAAGCATTTTCCAAACTTTAGGAGAGAAAGGACATTGGAGAAATAAGTGCTTCGTGTCTCTTCACTAGGTTTGCATAAGAACTTTTCAAATTTTTCATTGTGTTTAATAGCATAGTCAAAAGTGCTTTTAAAAATAACAACACGTAAAAGTTAAAAGCATTTAAAGAATTTTGTAGTTATGGTTTTTGTGCAAGTTTATGCAATGGGAGTCTTTTCTGCAACACTTTGGCTGTTTGAGGCTGGCTCGCGTCCATTTTTTCACATCTTTTTGTATAAAAGTCTCTGTTTCCTATAAATTAAATAAAGCATTTAATGTGGTTTTGAAGGAAGCACTTAATTAGTACTTTTTCAAAATGTCATAAAACAAAACGAGTCATCACAAATTCTTTTGGAGTAAGGTTTATACCCTTTCTTTTGTAATTTCATACAATCAATGAAATTTGCACGGGTCTTTGGAGCTGTTTTTTCAGCGAGTTTGGCTTCAGTTTTGTTCGTCCTCATAGTTGTATGAAGTTATTCGTGGAGCTCTTTCTTTATTCACCTTTTCATGAGAAGGGGCTTTTTTTGAGAATTGTTGGAGTTTGTGCTATTGTCTGGTGTCTGTGGGCCGAGAGGAATGGTATAATCTTTAAGGGGCGGGAAAGATCAGTTTGTGATGTTTGGTCCTTTGCCTATGGGCCTGTGTCGAGGTTGTTTTGTAATTATTCGTTAGGTCTCATTTTACTTGATTGGAGTTGCGGTTCCCTTTTCTTTTTTGTGGACTTTTTCTTTTTTGTAGGCCCTTGTATTCCTCATTCGTTCTCAATGAAAGGGTCCCAAAAAAAAGTCATCACAAACTCACTCTCAAACCTCTTAGCATCAATCTGTTATGCTTAGTCACTAGCTTGAACAAAAATATCTCTAAGACCCTTGCAAATAGAAGTATTTCTCAGAACCAGGTAGCTTCCATGGTTGGTAGATAACTTGTAAATGAAACCCTCATCACTAGTGAACTGTTAAGAATTAGAGGTCGTATGCAGGAAGGAATCATTTTCAAAGTCGATTTGCAGAAGCTGTATGATTGTGTTTAGGGATTCTTTATCCAAATTTTGGAAAGAATGTTCAATGAAGCAGAGGTTTAAACCCTTTAAATTATAAAATAGCCATTGAAGCTTCTGTTAAGAAAATAATCGTTAAAGTATTTCAGGTAGTTAGGTGGTTAGGCCGTTAGATTAGGTAGTTAAATATAAGTTAGCACAAACTAGTACAATTCTAGTCTTCTTTGATATTAAGGAAAAAGAAACCAACCGGGTTAGCTAAACCCCCTACGGCCGAATCGAAAGAACCCCCAAACTGGATAGGTCCGATCTGGTTCGCCACCAACCCATCAGTAACGCCCAACAGGTTGATCACGCTTTGGCCCAAAAGAGGCCCAACAACCCCACCATAAGCCTTAAGCAACGGGCCCCCCCACAAGGGCTCGAATCCACTGCCTGACCCAGCTTAGAACCCTCTAACTTCCCTTCGTGAACTCTGATTGAGAAAAATGGGCTCCCAGCGAGGGAGAGGGTCCATCAACAAAAGGAGCATTTGGCCCACTCTTCGAAAACAAATGAGGACCCAAAATTCCCGCCTTACCCGTTGACCGAACGGGAGAAGTTTAAAACGGAGAGATATCTTCTTCTTCCTTGTCACTCCCAAAAAGGAAACCTCAGCAAATCCAGCTCCCTCCGCCTCACCAGAAACGTCAGATGAAAATTCACCAGATAATCGACCCCCTCCCACGTCAAGAGACAGCCCCTCGGAATGTATCCGTCCGGACGACCTCTAACACAAACTGAAATCGAACCTTCCCAGCTTGAATCGAACAGGACCTGGGTACCCTCCCCTGCCAAACCGCCGCACAACTCCGACAATTTTTCAACAACCTTCAACGTACGAAGATGAGGGGGGATGACCTGAAAATTCACCCAACCGCCTTCAAAAGCGAAGCATCTATCCTCCGCTACTATCACAAAGTTCCAAGATTCAAAAAACAGAGCAACCCCATCTAACAAACCTCTCCCAAACTCCAGCATTTTTCGGCAAATCGGCCCATCCACTTCGATAATAACCGCCAAATTCCCACTAAAGGGTCTCACCAAGATATTAGAGCCAAAACGTTTCCGTACGTTTACCTCTACCACATCCCACGAAACTGACACCACCTCCTTAGTCACAAGGACTGAATCTTCCAAAGCGAACAGAGCATCCATAACTTCCCCCTTCAAGCACTGCAAGCCGGCCGACTCCGGCCTTAAACCCCTGGTCACCTTCGCAAACGAACGACTAGACGAAGACACCTCCAAAGGCTTCCCAACTGAAATACTCCATCCCTTTCTAGCCGGAAGAAAACTACTCAAAGCCTCACTGACCGCCAATCAGCCCTGACCCTTCGGACCCTGAGGGAAGAAGAGGGAGGATCGTCTTCCCTTCCTTGGTTCAACCGCCACAACACAACACCTCCCTCTTCCGTTCGAAATCAATTGAGCCCAAATGAGACCCTCTGAACAACGCCTCCGTCTAAAAAAGGAGGTCGTCTCCGAGCGAAGAGAAAGGAACTCCAAACAGTCGCGGAACCACGCAACCGACCCTAACCAAAACCTCAACGAAAACGCCCTGCCCTTCCTCCACTCCTCCACCTCTACCTGTCTTCCCGACTCACGCGACCAGAACTTAAAACTCTTCCTTTCCATCCTAACCAACCGAGTAGAGTTCGCCCGACCAGCCGACCCAACCCTACTGCGCAACAACGCTTTCTCTAACCCTAGTACAACCTCGTTCGCGCCCACGGACCCCTTCGACCTTCCTTCAACTCCCCAGACCGGCACACCAAAGACAAATATCATCGCCACTTTCACCGCCCTTCGACTTCCTAAACTCTCCCTCACCGACTCTCATTTCTTTCGAAAGTTATGTTTTAGACATGTTCACTTTAAGCCCCCAGGAGAGTTCGAAGATCTCAAGGAGATCGAACCAATTATAGAGCTTTCCTCACAAACTGAAGGTAGGTGATTCTGATTCTTTATCTACCCTCATAAATACTTTAAAGAGCTTCGACTTTTCGATCAAACAACCAAGCAGACAGCCACTACATTGGCTCAAGAAACACAGTGACACATCCTTTTTCTCCACTTCTCTTGTTTGTTTTCACTCCCAACTTTCCACTCATACGACCATGTCATTGTGTTAAGGGAGGGCACTTCAACCTCTCCCATTAATATCAAACCTTCAATACCCAAAGCTTTTAGCTACTTATTATAACTTGTATTTAAGGGAAAACGGAAAGCAAATATTCCCTTTCCATAACCTGGGACAAAAGTACTTTTTCCCATAAATTCCTAGAGCCTCATATGATTAATTGGTGGATACTATTTTTCCATGATGAATTGCCCTTGAACTTTTTTGAAGATTCCTAAAACGTCATATTATAAATGGGTGAAATGCTGGCAATCAAAAACCTGCGACTGCAATACAAACAAAAGAGTACAAAAGAAAAAAGAATTGAAGCAATACTTTCTGCTAGAAGATGAAGACAAGAAATACATTAGTGAAAGTTGTTTCAATCATAATCCACAAGAAACAGTCTAATTGATCAAGACCACTTTTACACAGTTCGTAATAAAGGCATGCTCCCTCAATTTTGTAACCTCTTAAAACCTCATATTACTTATCATCGGTGGAACATTGGGCAAGCAGAAATTTTTAATTGATACCAAGAAAAGGGTATCGAATAGAAAAAATGGAACTGGAGCAAATCCTTCTCCAAGAAAAGATGCTAAAGAATGCTAATAAAAAGCTTAAATCACAACCAAGAAACAATCGGCTTGATCAAGGACCACTTTTACATAATGGCATTACCTAATCAATGAAATGATAGCATGATTCTCATTAAAAAAAACATATATATAAATAAATAAAACAATAGGCACATGTAATGGTGTATTCTATCCTAACTTACCCTTCAGACAAACCCTCCTCTCCTTTTTTCTTTGTTGTGGGGAGAGAAGGGATCCTAAACTAAAAGGAAAGAAGAAACAAACAAACTAATATCTCAAAATAGACATCTCCAAATTCACTAGTAATGAAAGCCAAGGAATCTTAAAATGTATTATCCAGTTTTGAGAATTTCTTCCCCTACTAAAATCCAATAACCTGAAATATGTTATATCAAAAATACCTCCAATGCTGCTTGATAAATCAGTCTCTCATCACTTCCAGCCACCATTTCTTCACCATAACCAGGACGATAGGGGTGTTCACTTGGGTACTGTGAAGAAGGTATAGTTTTCCCCGGTGCCAGACTCACAGGGAGGACCCTGTAGTCCCTGTTCTCGGAACTAACAGCATCGTCAGTGTTGCCTCTGAAAAAATTCTCTCTCCCATAAACCTTGGAGCTAGTTGAACTTGGCCTTGCTGAATCATAAGAATTGACATAGGCAGCACGAATTTGACTGCTGCCCACATTATCTACAAAGCTATTTGATTTTGTTGGGGGTGCATATGACTGAGAAGTGTAAGGCAGGGTCCTTCTTAAAGCCTGTTGCGAAGATAATCTTTCATAATCTGCACCAGCTGTGATTGCAATTCGAGAATTCACAGTTCGAGGTAGACCAGCATTCCCATTTTCAGTAAGATATTGGGTATCATCTGGGAGGATAATATGATGATTTGAGGCTTTAGTGTCGCCATTAGAACCAGAATGCGGGCTGTTATTAACATTACCTGTAAATTTGATAGTCAGTTTTTTTCCTTTATCAGAGTTCTTTTGAGAATATAAAAAAGATTTTTTTCTTCTGCAAACTCACTTTGTCCTGGACTAAAATCTGTGGATGCCCACTGAGGAAGCTTTCTGCTGTGACTAGATTCCCCAATACTTGGTGCAGCATCATCACTGTCACTTATATATTCTAGCTCTACATCACTATCTGACGAACTAATGTCTATAAAGTTTGCCACGGACATGATGGTTCAATTGCAAGATCTACTTCTTCAACAAAACTAGGAAGAAACTACTAAAAGATTAGCCAAACTGCCACAGAAAATTGTAGAAATTTCCTTATGATCAAAATATCAACTGCTTCATCCACGTATATAGTCCAAGAAATTTCTGAAAATGACATTACAAATCCTGTACTTACAAACGTGTAATACCTCTGAACTAAATCAATGAATTCTCAGAAATAGTCCAAATCATCAAACACATAGCCATGCTGCATTATAAATCTTTTTAGATGCAACAGATCCCTGAGCAGGGACATCTTTATCTAAAACGCCCCTGCAAATACCAAAAAGAAAAAAACAAAGGAGAAAATTAAATGTCAGACATCTAATTATTACTTATTAATTGAATACAAAAAGATGAATTGTCAAAACATCAATGATACAGCAAAGAGAAACTTGTGAAACTTAAGTGATCTACTGGCAGGGACTAAAAAGACACTGCATCACTTAAACGAAGCCGTTGCAGCGAAATATACATCAGTGACATAAATCATCGTTTAGTAATACTGGATACTATATGCTTAATTTGCAAGTAGAGCCCAGTTGATAAAAGTAAATAAAATTTGAAATAACCCGAAAGTTTTTCAGAAGTAGCAAGCAAGATCTCTGAAAAATTATTCACATGCTCCACAAACATGCAGAAACCCCCTCACGATTTCTAAAACATGTGATAAGGAGCAGATAACAAAGATAATGAAAGCGATAGAAAGGGAAGGGTAAAAATCAATTCCATAAACTACGTCTCATATAAGCTTACTTCTCCTACCTCAAACACGTCAACAATCTACTATAATTCCAATAGTGAAGCAGCAGGTCTGTTGACCATTATCCAAGATATTCCCAGCAGTGAAGAAGCAAGTTTGTCAAGTATGTTAAGATGAGAACCCCCTAATGCAAGAAAAGCAGTTTAAATTCAAATCTCGAAGTAAATTTAAGGCTCTCCAACACCTAAAAAATGCAAACCCATTAGAACATCGAATTCAACAATTCCATTTCCAAATTTACCTTTCTAAAACGAAATTAAAAAACTTAAATTCATTCTCTCCCTCGTCTACGAAGCAGAATGCTCTGTGCCAACCCCATTAAACCAGTCACTCAAAGATCAAGAATCCCAAAACCCAAAAAACCGTGAAACGCGAACTTCAATTACTCAAACCATGAACAGGAAAGCATCGAATGCAGAGCCACGGCATGCATGAGGCGGAATGAGTAACTAGGGAAAAAGAAAAAGATCCCATTACACAAACAACAGTACTCCAAGATTCAGACGCACATTCAAACAAAAATTCAAATGAACTGAACAAAAACAACGAACGAGACGATGTATGGTTAACAGGCGGTGAATGTAGCGACTGAAAAGGAATGAAAAGGAGAAGGAATCCATACGAGGAGTGGCAGATTGTGGTTGCAGAGGAAGTATCTTCTCTCCCTCCGTACGTCGTAGGGTTTGAGGTTTGAAGTTTCCGTTCAACGCCAAAGCTGAAAGAGGTTCTTTTCTGATTTTTTTTTCTTTTTTTTTTTTCTTTTTCTTTAACTTTTGCTCTGCGGAATTTGAGATCGACGACGAGTTAACGGCCGTGTTGTTGTAGTTGAAGTCTACAGACCGTATCGGTGTAGTGTGGTTCTAAATTTGTAAAACAATCCCGGTTTAAAATCACTCCATTTTAGAGTAATATCGATAAAATGTTGATGTTTTAAAAATTAAATAAATATTTAAATTAATAAATAGGCACTTTAAATCAACTTCAAAAATGTCTTTATTGATGTGATTCAATTAAATTACAAGTTTAGTTCTTGAATTTTTAAATTTTGTGTTTAATAGATCTTAGAGGTTGTTTGGGGCGTTGGGTAGGTTATAATAACACGGATTATAATAGTTTATGGGTTATTTGCTTCAACAAGCTGTAAACTGAAGACCTTCAACAAACTGCAAATCCCTCGAAATAATTGTATGTGAGAGAACAAGAATCAGAAGATAAATATTAGAGATTGTAATCCACTATATTTAGATAATCCAAATTCAAGTTCATTACAGTGTGTCTCATTCTCATTTGCTGGTTGAATTCTCATGTGAACAAAGCAAACTTTTTACTTTTATTGTTTTTCTTGTTACTTTATTTGATTATTACAAATTATAAATATTTCCAAGCTAACTTTTTTTTGTTATGTATGGAACGTTTCAACCTTAATAATTTCATATTATAATTATACTTAAATGAACGTTATTCTAACATTTTGGGACTGAAATGAAAATTCTTTATATTTCGACTATTTAGATTCCATACAAATTTGTGTTGATTAATAACTTGTAGTTTATTCTGGATGATTATTTTTTAATTTATTATTGACAATTCATTAATTCATTAATATAATATTTTATAATTAATTGATTTTTTTTAAGCATTAAGTTACACACGATTTTCTTTTCTCAGCAAAACAAACATAATCTTGTAATTGATGAATAAAATTTTATTTTTGGCATATATCTTAGATATGAAAAATACACAACTTACAAATGAGCAATAAAAAAATACATGACTTATAAAGGAACAATAAAAAATAGTAACAAAATAATTTAAAGATCCTAGACGTACACTCATTTCTTAAAAATAAAAAAAAAATAATAATACACGAAATGTACCATAAAAATACATGCAACCCTTGCAATTTCAATATACCACCAACGTCTTAAGATGTTTTGAAGACGGAATAAGTTTTGTGAGAAAATATAATAAAGATAACAAAAATAAAGAAAGAATGAAACTGGAAGTCTTGGTGAAGAAAATAGGGAAGAAAGCTCATTTTATAGTAACAGAGGATGAGAGTTACAAACTCTGTTGAATTCTATAACTTATCAAATTCAATTATAAATTATAATTAAAGAAAGTTATGTTTTTTTTAGTTCCAACCTATTATTGATAATTAATTAATTTACTATTTATAATTAACCACTAATGACATTGTTGACATAGAAATTTCAACCAATCCTTAGTTGCCACGTCATTATTCCAAATTAATGACGAAGTTGTAAATGATTAAATTTGGGACCAATGATAAATTGACATGTGTCATAAATTTAGTTTGAAAATAAGAATTGACAAATTCTAAAAGTGAAAGGGCAACATGCAATTTGCCAAAATAATTAAATTTAATTTTGGTCAAATTGGATTATATGGAATTGGGTAAGATAAATAAAACCCAAATCCAAATGATTAGGCCCAAATCCAATAAAACCCAAGTTCATTGTTGGGCCCAAAAGTCATTAAAGCCCAAACCCACATGCCTGGAAAGCTCTCTATAAATAGAGAGCTTCCCATTCATTTCAAAGGTTCAGAAATTTTACTCCCAAAAGGAACTTAGAGAATTCAGAGCAAAATCCTCAAGTGTTGAACACTCTCTGAAGTCCTTAGTGCTGAACGCGGAAGACGAGTCTCCAAGTGCGGAAGACGAGTCTCCAAGCGCGGAAGACAAGTCTCCAAGCGCGGAAGATGAGTTTCCAAGTGCGGAGCGCAGAAGACGAGTCTCTAAGTGCGAAGCGCGAAAGACGAGTCTCCAAGTGCGAACATTGTAAGACGGGTCTTTAAGGCGGCGAATGCTATAAGACAAGTCCTTAAATGTTTCGCGAAGGACTTCTACAAGTAATGTCGAATTCCTTCAAACAAACAACACGCTGAAGGACCTCAACATGCTATAAGGCGAAGGCCTTCAACAAGCAACAAGCAAGTTGAAGTCCTTCAACAAGCTGCAAACCGAAGACTTTCAACAAGTTACAAGCGTCGAAGTCCTTCAACATGCTACAAGCTGAAAGCCTTCAACAAGCAACAAGTCGAAGACCTTCAACAAGCAACACACGAAGGACCTCAACACGCCTACTGCGTAAGACCTTCAACAAGCAACAAACGTCGAAGTCTTTCAACAAGCAGCAGCCGAAGTCCTTCAATAAGCAATAAGCCGAAGACCTTCAACACGCTGCAACTTGAAGACTTCAACAAGCTGCAAACCAAAAACCTTCAACAAGCTGCAAGTCGAAGACTTCAACACGCTACAAGCCGAAAGCCTTCAACAAGCTACAATGCCAAGTCCTTCAACAAGCCGCAAGAGAAGACCTTCAACAAGCAATAAGCGAAGACCTTCAACAAGCTACGTGCGAAGTCCTTCAACAAGTTCGCAAGCCAAGACCTTCAACAAGCAATAAGCCAAGACCTTCAACAAGCTACAATGCGAGTCCTACAACAAGTGCAAGTCAAGACCTTCAACAAGTCGCAAGTCAAGTCCTTCAACAAGCTACATGTCAAGTCCTTCAATAAGCAACAAGTTGAAGTCCTTCAACATGCTACTGGCCAAGACCTTCAACAAGCAACAAGCGTCGAAGTCCTTCAACAAGCTTTCAAGTCAAGACTTCGACACGCCACTGGCCGAAGGCATTCAACAAACAACAAGTTGAAGTCCTTCAACAAGCTACAAGCCAAGAACTTCAACAAGTTCGCAAAAAACCTCAAGACAAGTCTACACGCGAGAACAAGCCGCAAAGCCCTCAAGACAAGTCTACGTTCGAGAACAAGCTGCGAAGCCCTCGAATCAAATCTACGTCCGAGAACAAGCTGTAAAGCCCTCAGACAAATTACACTTGAGAGAGAGAAAGAATCAGAGGATAAACATTAGAGATTGTAACTCACGACATTCAAATTAATACAAACACAACGTTAAATTACACGTGTCTCGTTGTTATTCCTTCGCCGAAATCACGTGTAAACAAATTGGCACGCCCAGTGGGACAATCTCTACCTCTCATCTCTTTCTCTCACCTCAAAGCAGAAGTAAAGTAATGTCGTTCAAGACTTTTTCGATGATCGTTGTCATGAGTAACTTGTACACGGGTTCTACTGCCCATAGTTGCTCTAATGAACTAAGGTTGGAAGACGATAAAGTAACAACACTACTGGGGGCATTAACTAACAACAAGTTCCTAGTCAAGTGTAACCCTTTGTTCGATTTTTATTCCAACGCAGTGTCTGTCATGATGACTGAAATAAGCACTAAGGAAGAGAGATTGACAAAGATGCAGAAGCGAGTAAACAACTTGATGAAAGCGATTGAATAAAGAGATTCTCAAATCGCATACTTAAAAAATCACATTGAGAATCAAAATGCTGCTAAATCAAGTCATACTCCTGTCGTCGAAGATCGAAACAAAGAGAAGGTTGTTGTGCAAGAAGATCAACCACAACCATCTACTTCGATCAATTTACTATCAGTCCAACAACTGCAGGACATGATAACTAACTCTGTCAGAACTCAATATGATGGGGGTTCTCAAAGTTCTCTCTTGTATTCTAAATCATATACTAAGAGAATTGATCATTTGAGGATGCCAATTGGATACAAACCACCAAAGTTCCAACAATTCGATGGAAAAGGAAACCCTAAGCAACATGTTACGCATTTCATCGAGACATGTGAAAATGTTGGCACGCAAGGAGATCTACTGGTCAAACAGTTTGTTCGAACATTTAAGATGAATGTTTTTGACTGGTACATTGATCTGATGCCCGAATCGGCAGATAGTTGGGAACAACTTGAAAAAGAGTTTCCCAACTGATTCTACAACACAAGATGTACCGTCAGCATGTTCGAGCTCACCAACATTAGACAACAAAAAGGTCAACCCGTTGTCGACTACATGAATCGTTGGAGAGCAATGAGTCTGGATTGCAAAGATCGCCTCGTTGAACTCGCAAACCGCAAAATGTGCATTCAAGGCATGTATTGGGGTCTGCTTTACATCTTCCAAGGTATAAAGTCACGCACCTTTGAAAAGCTAGCAACTCGCGCCCGCGATATGGAGTTGAGTATTTTTAGTCGAGGAGACAAAAACCTTCTAACTCCTAGCATAAAGGAAGAAGGAAGTGACATTGAGGCGACTCTAGAAGAGTCTATGGTTGTTAGTACAACCCCTCTCAAGTTGTCTTCAAAGCAAAAAAAACAAGAAGATCGAAAAACAACAAGAAAATGAAAGATGTCGCTTAAGTCTAAAGGAAAGACGGAATAAAGTTTATCCCTTTCCGGATCGGACATTCCTAACATGTTTGAACAACTACTGGCCATAGGACGACTGATCGAACTTCCAAAGTGTACGCGGACGGAAGAGATGGACAAAGTCGATGATCCCAACTATCGCAAGTATCATCGAGTCGTCAGTCACCCGGTGGAGAAGTGTTTCGTCCTAAAGGAGTTAATCCTAAGGCCAGCTAAAGAAGAAAAAATTGAGTTAGACCTTAATGAAGTAGCTCAATCAAATCATGTTGCAGTAAAAACAAATACATGCAATCAAACACACTCTAGTTCGCTTGAGATCAAGAAGTGTGCCTAGTCGATTTGGGACCATGGAACTCATGAATCGCTTGGTTTAAACATGAGGTGCCAAGAAATGAACCTCAATATGCGATCAAACCTACCAATGATAAAGACAAAGGTTGGGTTCTGATGACTCATTTGAAGAAGCAAAGACAACATTTAGCTTCAAACAATTCTTGTCAATTTAAAAACCTCAAATGTAAGGACAAACATCGAAGAAAGAATAATCCAAGGAAACCTAAGTCTGAAAGGAAGAAAAAAAAAATCATCCTCAACCTTGCCAATCGGTGACCTTGAAAGAATTCTTCTTGAGAGATTTTCTTCCTAGCGAAAGAGAGGAAGAAAACTCTGCAAGTTCATACTACATTTAGATAAATGAAACTGACGACACAAAAGAAGTCAAGCAAAGGACTTTCGTCTTCGATCACATCAAGCCTTCAACTACTAAACCTTGAGTCTTCCAAAGGATGAGTATGGTCGCGACAGAAGAAGAAAACCAAGGTCCAACTCCTGCTTCACCTCGACATTCAACCTTCCAAAGGTTAAGTGTCTCCACACCAAAGAACGATCGACCTTCAACATCTATTTTGATCGCCTCAAAGTAACAAGCGATCAACATGAAAGAAAGATGAAATCCTTAAAGGTAGAACTGTTCGATGAAGTGAACAACGACCAAAAGATTCACAGTCTTGTTCCTTTGCGTATGAAAAGGAAACTCTTTGTTCTCATAAACGTAGAGAGTTTCTTGAAAATGAAGAAAAATCTCATCGTCTTAATAAATCCTATAAATGAAGGACATGATCAAGACCATGATGATGAAACACAACATCTAAGATGTAAAGAAAGCTCCTTATCGCAAGAGCCTAAACTGCACGATGCTCCTGGCCCACATGAGCTTAAAAGGTGAATGGCAAAAAAAAAAAAAAAAAATTGAACTACGTTATGACTTGATCCCTTTTGTTCAAAAGTGTACGTGAGCAACTTAAAAAAACTTTTAAGTTCAAATCCCTAAAAATCCATCCTCATGAAAATAAGACATTGCAAGTTGGATGAATACATGCCAGCTTCATTCCTCTCAAGTTTGGTTTGTGGCTCTCTCCTAAGTTCGAGCTTCGTTCCCCTCAAGTTTGGTTCGTCGCTCACCCCTAAATTACTGGTTTCGTTCCTCTCAAGTTTGGTTCGTCGCTCACCCTCTAAACTTTGAGCTTCAACCTCTTCAAGTTCGGTTCGTCGCTCACCCCTATAAACTTTGAGCTTCAACCCCTTCAAGTTCAGTTTGTCGCTCTCCCCTAAGTTCAAGCTTTGTTCCTCTCAAGTTTGGTTCGTGGCTCTCTCCTAAGTTCGAGTTTCGTTCCCCTTCAAGTTTGGTTTGTCACTCACCCCAAAAGTATCGGCTTCGTTCCTCTCAAGTTTGGTTAAATCGCTCACTCTCTAAACTTTGAGCTTCAACCTCTTCAAGTTCGGTTCGTCGCTCACCCCTAAAGTACTGGCTTCGTTCCTTTCAAGTTTGGTTCGTCGTTTACCTCTCTAACCTTTGAGCTTCAACCCCTTCAAGTTCGGTTTGTCGCTCTCCCCTAAGTTCGAGCTTTGTTCCTCTCAAGTTTGGTTCATTGCTCTCCTCTAAACTTTGAGCTTCATCCATTTCAAGTTCGGTTCGTCGCTCCCCCCTCTAAACTTTGAGCTTCAACCTTTTCAAGTTTGGTTCGTCGCGCTCACCCCCAAAGTATTGGCTTGCCTCCTCTCAAGTTTGGTTAAGTCGCTCACTCTCTAAAACTTGAGCTTCAACCTCTTCAAGTTTGGTTGGTTGTTCACCTCCAAAGCATGGACTTCGTTCCTCTCAAGTGTGGTTCATCGCTCACCCCCAAAGTATTGGCTTCGTTCCACTCAAGTTTGGTTCGTTGCTCACTCTCTAAACTTTGAGCTTCAACCTCTTCAAGTTTGGTTCGTTGCTCACCTCCAAAGTAATCGACTTCGTTCCTCTCAAGTTTGGTTAAATCGCTCACTCTCTAAATTTTGAGCTTTAACCTCTTCAAGTTTGGTTCATTGCTCACCTCCAAAGTCTGGACTTCGTTCCTCTCAAGTGTGGTTTGTCGTTCACCCTCTAAACTTTGAGCTTCAACCCCTTCAAGTTCGGTTTGTCGCTCTCCCCTAAGTTCGAGCTTTGTTCCTCTCAAGTTCGGTTCATTGCTCTCTCCTAAGTTCGAGCTTCATCCCCCTTCAAGTTTGGTTCGTCGCTCACCCTCTAAATTTTGAGCTTCAACCTCTTCAAGTTTGGTTAAATCGCTCACCCGCTAAACTTTGAGCTTCGTTCCCCTTCAAGTTTGATTCGTCGCTCACCCCTAAAGTATTGGCTTCGTTCCTCTCAAGTTTGGTTCGTTGCTCATCCCTAAAGTATCGACTTCGTTCCTCTCAAGTTTTGTTCGTCGCTCACCCCCAAAGTATCAGCTTCGTTCCTCTCAAGTTTGGTTGTCGCCCACCCTCTAAACTTTGAGCTTTGACCCTTTCAAGTTTGGTTTGTCGTTCTCTCCTAAAGTTGAGCTTCGTTCCCCTCAAATTAGGTTCCCCGTTCATTCTCCTAAAATTCAAGCTTCATTCTAATGTCGCTTCCCTAAAGTCCAAGTTACGTACCCCTCAATTATGGATCATCGTTGACTCTCCTAAAATTTGAGCTTGAACCCCCTCAAGTATGGTTCATTGCTTACCATAGTTCGAGCTTCGTTCCCCTTTAAATTTGGTTCGTTGCTCATCCACTTTGAGGTCAAGTTTGGCCCACCTCAAGCCTAGATTCAAGCATTTCCCACTTGGAGTTCAAGTCTATACTTCGCTCTCTTAAAGTTTAAGTTTGAGCGTTGATCGCTTACAAGTTCAGCGTTCTACCTCAAAATACCGCAGTTCAAGAACTAGTGTGACACTTCAAGATTGGTGTTCCACTTGTTTCGAGCTTACTTTTCAAAGGCAAGCGTTGCTTACTTCACAATAAGTGATTCATTCATTTCAAGTTCGACGTATCACTCCTTCATGAGCTAGGATGCTTCATCCTTCGACACTCGTTCCTCCGTCAAATCAGGAGGTTTCGTCAGTCGACATTGACTCATTTTCCATGCTAAGAGATCTCACTTGTTGGTGTTCGCTCATTCGTTATATCAAGATTAAGGTTTCACCCACCATTACCCACTCTTTCACTAACTTAGGAGGTTTCATGCCAACAGTAACATCATGGAGAAAATACTGATAAACCCAGTAGAAAAAAATACAAATACAAAAAAAGAAAAAAAATACAAAATAAAAAAAAAGAAGAAAAAGTAGATGTGAGACATGACGTACCTTAAAAGTTGTCTCTGACTTAACATTGAAGAGCAATGGAGCTGCAGGAACACCATAGGTCTCGTTAGGGGTCGAGTGTTGCTAAACAAACCTCGAAAAGGGTGCTATAAAAACTGGGGGTTGCAGTTAAAAAAAAAAAGAGAGGAACATGTGGAGTTCCGTAGTTGCAAGTACACCCGACACCGACAAGGGTCCCACAAGTGTATATGCGCTCGGAACAAGGAAGTCTGTGAAATGCAAGTACACCCGACACCGGCAAAGGTCCTGCAAGTGTATATGCGCTCAAACGAGAAAGTCCTATACTGCAAGTACACCCAGACCGACAAAGGTCCCACAAGTGTATATGCGCTCGGGCGAGAGAAGTCCTCAGTAGCTGCAAGTACACCCGACACCAAACAAGGGTCCCACAAGTGTATATGCGCGCTCGGAACGAGAAAGTCCTCAGTAGGCAAGTACACCCAAGACCGACAAGGGTTCCACACAGTGTATATGCGCTTCGAACAAGGAAATCTGACATTTCTACAAGTACACCCTAAACCGACGAGGTCCCACACAAGTGCACTTGTGCTAAGAGGGCAAAAGTATCACAAAATAAAAAAAAATAATAATAAAAAAACTACTTACCTATTTACCTTCCAATGGATGAAGCCTCTTGTTTTAGGAGGGAGATGCCTGCAAGACTGCAATTATTAAGTTGTACAAAAAAAAAAAGTAAGTACACATAGATGATTAAAAAAAGGAAAAGAAAAAAAAAAAAAAGTCAAGGTTTGGGACTCGCCTCATACTTTAGTATGGAGGTATTGCGCTTTCTGTTGGGGTGAATTGATGGAAGTCTCACCTCTTCTATTTATACTTGAGAAGAGGATAAAGGTCGATTTCAAAATAAAAGTTGGAATTCAAATAGAGTTAGAATTGGAATTGAAATATGATTTCACCTCAAATCAAAATTTGATTTATCTTATCTCCAATCGAAAATCGTCATAAATCTTATCTCAAAATCCAAAATTTATCCTAAATCAAGATTAGATAAAGTTAATTCTATCAAGTTTAAATCGTGATAGAATTTTAATTTTATCTTGTCAAACAAAATTTGGGCATAATCCAAATTTTATCCCAAATCAAGATTAGATAAAGTTAATTCTATCAAGTTTAAAATCATGGTAGAATTTTAATTTTATCTTGTCAAACAAAATTTGGGTATAATCCAAATTTTATCCCGAATTTTAAGTTTATCTGGCCAAACAAAACTTGGGCATACTCCAAATCTTATCACAAATCAAAGTTTGATAAATTAATTCTATCCAAATCAAAATCTTGATAGAGTTTCAATTTTATCTCACCAAGTTAAAATCTGGGCATACTCTAGATTTTATCACAAATCAATGTTGGAGTGAAATTCAAATGCTACTCCAAGATCAAAAGAGGAAATTGGGTACAACTCCAAATCTACACCAATTTGTCCAAATTTTATGTCATGCAAGAGAAATCAAAATATTGACCCAATTTCATATTTTGATAAATTGACATGAAGGTATGTAAAAAAAAAAAAAATTATGAACCAGTTCATATTTCGACTAAATTGACACATCAAGTTGAGTCAAAATTATGAACGAATGTTGTACATTTTGGCTCAATATTATCTTTTTCGAGATTCACCCACACATACTTGTGCCTAAATCTCGAAAAGGGCGCATTTGTTGACATAGAAATTTCAACCAATCCTTAGTTGCCACGTCATTATTCCAAATTAATGACGAAGTTGTAAATGATTAAATTTGGGACCAATGATAAATTGACATGTGTCATAAATTTAGTTTGAAAATAAGAATTGACAAATTCTAAAAGTGAAAGAAAGTAACATGCAATTTGCCAAAATAATTAAATTTAATTTTGGTCAAATTGGATTATATGGAATTGGGTAAGATAAATAAAACCCAAATCCAAATGATTAGGCCCCAAATCCAATAAAACCCAAGTTGATTGTTTGGACCCAAAAGTCATTAAAGCCCAAACCCACATGCCTTGGAAAACTCTATAAAATAGAGAGCTTCCCATTCATTTCAAAGGTTCAGAAATTTTACTCCCAAAAGGAACTTAGAGAATTCAGAGCAAAATCCTCAAGTGTTGAACACTCTCTGAAGTCCTTAGTGCTGAACGCGGAAGACGAGTCTCCAAGTGCGGAAGACGAGTCTCCAAGTGCGGAAGACGAGTCTCCAAGCGCGGAAGACAAGTCTCCAAGCGCGGAAGATGAGTTTCCAAGTGCGAGCGCGCGCGAAGACGAGTCTCTAAGTGCGAGCCGCGAAGACGAGTCTCCAAGTGCGGAACATTGTAAGACGGGTCTTTAAGGGCGGAATGCTATAAGACAAGTCCTTAAATGTTTCGCGAAGGACTTCTACAAGTAACAAGCCGAAGTCCTTCAAACAAACAACACGCTGAAGGACCTCAACATGCTATAAGGCGAAGGCCTTGACAACAAGCAACAAGCAAGTCAAGTCCTTCAACAAGTTCGCAAACCGAAGACTTTCAACAAGTTACAAGCGTCGAAGTCCTTCAACATGCTACAAAAGTCAAAGCCTTCAACAAGCAACAAGTCGAAGACCTTCAACAAGCAACACGTTGAAGGACCTCAACACGCCATGCTGCGTATAGGCCTTCAACAAGCAACAAACGTCGAAGTCCTTCAACAAGCGCGGTAGAAGTCCTTCAATAAGCAATAAGCCAAGACCTTCAACACGCCGCAACTTGAAGACTTCAAATGCTCGCAAAACCAAAACCTTCAACAAGCCGCAAGTCGAAGACTTCAACACGCTTCTGGCCGAAAGCCTTCAACAAGCTGCAAGTCAAGTCCTTCAACAAGTTTGCAAGCCAAGACCTTCAACAAGCAATAAGCGAAGACCTTCAACAAGCTACAAGTCAAGTCCTTCAACAAGTCGCAAGCAAGACCTTCAACAAGCAATAAGCAAGACCTTCAACAAGCTGGCAAGTCGAAGTCCTACAACAAGTCGCAAAGTCAAGACCTTCAACAAGCCGCAAGTCAAGTCCTTCAACAAGCTACAAGCCAAGTCCTTCAATAAGCAACAAGTTGAAGTCCTTCAACATGCTCTGGCCAAGACCTTCAACAAGCAACAAGCGCCAAGTCCTTCAACAAGCTACAAGTCAAGACTTCGACACGCCATGTCGAAGGCATTCAACAAACAACAAGTTGAAGTCCTTCAACAAGCTACAAGTCAAGAACTTCAACAAGCCAGAAAATCCTCAAGACAAGTCTACACATGAGAACAAGCCGCAAAGCCCTCAAGACAAGCTCCACGCTCGAGAACAAGTTGCGAAGCCCTCAAATCAAATCTACGTCCGAGAACAAGTCAGAAAGCCTCGGACAAATTACACTTAAGAGAGAGAAAGAATCAGAGGATAAACATTAGAGATTGTAACTCACGACATTCAAATTAATATAAACACAACGTTAAATTACACGTGTCTCGTTGTTATTCCTTCGCCGAAATCACGTGTAAACAGACATATTTCGTAAATTAGTTAATCAAATAAAGGACAAAAGTGTCCAATTTTTTTCCAACATTTTAAATATAGTATAAATATATAATGGAAAGGAAAATATTCAAACCTCTGACCTCTTGATCAAAAGTATGCATCAATTATCGTTGTAGATTATTCTTACTATGAATATATAGACAAGTAATTACTAATTTCAATAAACAAGTATAAATACACAAATGGTTGAAACTCATTGGTATCAATTCACTTTAATAATTATAAATCAATATGTTTTTCTTAACAAATAAAAAAAAAAAAAAACACAAGTTTTACTTTGAATGACGTGTATCGAGTCTTACTATAAAAATGGAAGGGCACGCTTAAACAAGTGCTGTAAATTTTTGCTAGTGTGCAGAAAATATTTAAAAACTAGTTAATTTAAATAAAATCAATCACCGCATAAAATTATTTTAACTACTTTTGCAAGATGTATATTCTATAATTAATCAAATACGCATGAAACACATGCATTTTTGTTAATAATTCTTCTAAGTCTATCCGAAGGTCAAAATTACAACATACATTAAAGTCAAAGGTAAATGCTACAACATTTTTTTTTTTTGTATAGTTTAGGATCAACATTGCAGATTTAAGTTGCATATCGACACATTGTTACAAACTTACTAACATAAGTCAATAATTACATGTTAGCCATTGATTTTTTATGCATGATGTTCACACTAGTGGACCTCACTAATGTTGATTTACGGGAAAATTATGCAATTTGGCTCAACTAATGTCACTCGTCGTACATTAGGCATTATTGAAGCGGGAATTGAAATCCACTTTCAATCTCGCACAATATTAAATTTCTATTGACATTTCTACATGTTAATGGATTCGACATCGACATTTCCACTCTATCATATGAAATTGATGAAATATTAAAGAAGTAGTAACAAAATATAACTTACCGTGACTATAATACTGTAACAAGTATTTTAATTAATTTAAAAAGTGTAAAATGGTTATATATCAATTTAAATATTTTTTTAATTTTTTGTTTTTGATTTTTTTTTTTACATAAATTTTCATCTCATACATTGTATTCCCCATTTTTGCCTTACTGTTCTTAAGGTTAAAATACAGTTTTGTTCAATTTTGGTCTCTAACTTTCAAATGTCAAATTCTAGTTCTTGTACATGTAATCAAACTTAAAATTGATATTTACTCTTAGTTTATTAAGAGTTTTTTGTTCATTAAAATAATAACCTCTATTAGCTTTCCCTTTAAAAATTTTGAAAATGTATTTACATTGTGTCTTAAAATTATTAATAATATTTAACCAATTTCAATAAAAATTAATTTAAAACTTATCATAAGCACCAATTCAAAGTTTTATAAAAAGTATAGAGACTAAAATGAAATAAAATTCAAAATATAGAGAGGAAAGTAATTTTAAAATTTATAGTTACATTATTTAATTACTTAAATAATTTCATAGGGTTGAACTCTATCACTTAACATTCTATAGTGATAAATAAATAGGAATTTATATTTAAACGAATATATATATTCTTAATGAGAAACAACCATTTAATAATTAATAAAACAAAAGATTCAATGGAATTAACTACACAATTACAACGTTTCTAAAAGAATCCATCTAATTTAATTAGTTTTTTTTTTTCTTTTCTAGAGAATACTTTTTTTTAATAAACAAAATTTAATCATTATTTCCGTTCCCGCCCCTTAAATATTCACTGTTGTGGGCGAGGTGGGATCCACCTGGGTCTCACGTGTGCCTTGCCAAGGTGGGACCCACCTCGATCTCGCAGCGTGTATTGCCGGGGCTGCGCCATTGGCGCAGAGTCGCATACCCGGTTAAAGTTTTGCCATCCCTATAAATTCATTATATATATATATATATATATATATATATTTTTTTCAAATTATTTTTCCTTTTCTGAAGATGTTGTAAGTTTGTAGCTTGTAGGTACAATTATTTGTTGGTTAACTATTTTTATAAAATTTTGTCTCATTATCCACTCGTCTCAGTATAAACATGTGGGGGGCTATTTGGGGCCATTGCAAGAAGTAAGATATTGCTGGGAAATAAAGAGCAAGGGTATGTTTGGCTCACTGGTATTATAACTCGTGTTATAATAATCTGTGAAATAATCTGCACCCCAAACACATACTATTATAACTCCAGACTACAGTACTCTGTATTTTAAATAATATTATATGTTTCACAGACTATAATAACCCACCGACTATTATAACCCTCTATTATTATAACTCACTCAGCGCCCCAAACAACCCCTAAGAGTTAGAAAGTTTGAATAGTTTGTATCGTCTGAGGTATAGAATTATTTAGTTTAAAGTTCTGTAATCCGTATTTTAGGTTAGGAGGTGCATCGAATATGAATTTTGATATCTATATTTAAGGTGAATTTGGGTGAGCATCGGTCGATCGAGATCGATTTTCGACCCCAACAACCCTCGAACTGACCAAATCGGTCGGTTTGACCGACCCAATTTTTTTGATTTTGTTTTTAACCGACCAAAATCAATCGACTGGTCAGTTCGGTTGACTGGTTTGGTCCGTTCTTTTATATATATTTTTATATATTATTTAATATATTTTGATAAAATTTTTATAAATTTTATTATTATTATTATTGTTATATATATATATATATTTTAATAGCACCAAACCGACCGACCGAAAAAACTCAAAACTGACTGACCGCCCTCAATTTGGTTAGTCGAGTTGGTTTTCACTCTTGTTTGTTCACCTCTAGGTGAATACTTATTAACTTATAGTTCTCGTGTAGTGAATTTTAATTGTTTTGTGTATTTTTTATTTTATTTTTATAATTTTTAAAATTTTCATTATTATGAAATTATTCTAATGAATCCCAAAGACTTCTATTTTTTTTAATGTCTATTAATTTATTTATATTTTGAAATTTTAGTTACATAAAAATAAATTTTCATTTTTTCAATTAATTAATTAACGTAGACTCAATGTAATATATTTATCTTTCAAGGTTGGTAAAATATTTACATCAATTTAAGAGTTTTAATTTAAGTTTTCTTTTTTTTTTCCAATCTTAGTACAATATATTTTATTTTTGTAAAAAGTTAATATTTTTTATTTCTAACTAATTAATGTAATTGATTATCTAGCTTCGACTTACTAATCCATCTAATTTTAAAAGAGACGAATAACAACTTCTATGGCGTTGACAACAAATAGCGAATGTACAAACCAACTTCATTGTCCCAACACAAAAATAGCACGTGTTTATGACAAAAATTATCTCACATCATTTTTTCAATAACACTCACGTTAATTATTTATTTTCCTTTGTTAAATTTTAAATAAAAAGAAATGTGGTTAATAAATATTGAAATTCATTAATTTAGATTAATTAAAATATTTTTCAAGATTTTTATGTTTTTATTCTCTAAATTCTAAAAATAATATATATATATATATTTACGTCAATTCTAAAGTTGAGATTTGTATTATACTATTTTATGAATATTTTATAATTTTAATAAACATTAGTGTTCGTCAAATTTAAAATTATTTTTGAAACTTAATAAAATAATTTTACTTCGTACCATTTATTTAGTTATAATTAATCAATGTAATGGATTATCCATAGTTTGATTAACTTAAAAATAATATATTATTTGAAGTTTTAAATAACTAAGTAAACAATAAATACCACATACTTATGTTGTTTTTAACACCACTCAACATGAAATATCATACTCAAGATGAATATCACATAAACTCTTTATTCAAATTACTATATATTTATGTCATATATTGTATAATTTTGTTTTAATAAATTTGGATGGAAGAATCGTTTATTTCAGGTACATACACCACTCTCACGATGTTGACATGTTTAGGTATAACAAATTATATAATTTAAACTTGAAATCGAATCTATTTATATTTATACATCGTATCTTCTTAAAATATCGAATTATATTTTTTAAAAATGTATAAATACGTCAATCTATGGGTCAAAGTAAATACGTCTCTAAATTGATTTTTTAATTTTACTTAGTTTTCTATGGGCAGAATGTTAGTTTTATTTTTTAGTTTAGGCATATCATTTTATTGGTTTGTTGATATACCAGTTTAAATGTTTTTTAAGATTTTTGTTACAATTTTTAATTTTGGGATATTTTTGTTTCAATTGAAAATAATCTATTTGAATTTTTGTTAGGTTTATGAATCCTAATAACCTCTGTTGTTTAGATCACCCCATTTATTTATTTAAATTTAGATTTTAATTTTAAATCAAATATAATTATTCAATAATTAATGAATCTTTGTCATAGAAGTGGTTAAGGATAGAATCATCATTTAATAATTACTAATTGAAATTAAGAATAGAGATTTGGTAATTTTTTAAAAATTAAGATTGCTCGCCATTTTTCAAAATGTAAAATAACAAACGCAACCAACGAGTCATTCGTCTTTTTAGACAGTTATAAAACCCAAAAGCCCACTTAAAAAATCCAAAAGCCCAAGCCCAATAAGTTCAGCCCATGTATATCAACGGCCCAATAATTCCAGCCCAGACTCATTTACCGGGCGCTGTTACAGAGACAAAGATAGTATGAATTTGGAACGTCGATACGAAACCGCGAAAAACAACGGTTAGAGATCAAGCCAAGTCGGCGATCCTCGTGAAACGGAAACAAAACGCGGGGATTAAGGGCGCCAAAATTTAGAAAAAATTTCCCTCTTTCTTAGTTTCTTTAATAACAATTGCCGCTTCCCTCATTTTTCTCCCACGAAATTTTTTCCTTTCGCTCGGATTCTTCTGCATTTTCGACGTCACCGATTCAGCGGCGGAGAAGAGGAAATGGCCGGCAGAGGATCGTCGAACTCGAGGAAGAGAGTGGAGGCTACTCCGGCCGACGCCGCCCCTCCTGGCCCTTCCCTTGTGAGAGCCAAAGACGGCAGTGCTTTTGCTCGATGGTGCGTTCTTTTATCCATTTTCTTTATTTGTGTTCTTGTTGAGTTGTATTGACTGACTCAGGGCTAATGAGGATGCATTCACATTGCTGAATTTCTGCAACTTTATGTTTTCTCTCTGCTTAGATTTCTACGCTGCCTTCATCGTTGTGCCTATGTTATACTTCCTAACACTCCATTTCTTTGACTATTTTCGGAACGAACAGTGGCTTTTGGTGATTTTTCTTTGTCATTGATAATGTCTGGTTTTCAGTTCGCCTTTTAGTCCGATTTCGTTATAGAGTTGAATGAAATGTTCGCTTTCTTCATGAATGTTCATGTTGAGTTACATTGACTCGCTTAGGGCTAAAGAGGTTGTAGGATTATTACTGAACCTTGATAACTTTACGTGTTTTTAATGCTTTTGCTTCCGTGTTGGTTTCCTTGGTGTGCTTGTGTTGTACATCCTATCATTCCATTTCTTCGATTATTTTCGGAAGAAATTGTGGTTTATGGAACTTTTGTTGTTTATGCATTGATATGTATGGTTTTCTGTTCGCATTTTAGTCTAATTTTGCCTCAACAGTTGACGGAAATGTTTGTCTTCTTGTAATTAGAGAAATTGTAGAAGCAACATTCTTAAGTTTCTTGATAATGTAAGATACTGAGTTATCTGATTTGAACGGTTAATTTCTGGCTGTTACAGTGACGAGTGTGGCAAAAGTGTTCCGGTAGCCCTAATCAGCATGCACAGCTGTAGCCTCGATGCCAAAATTAGAATGAATTTAGGTATATTATCCGTGCGGATTCATGAATACTATTTTCGTTAGGATTCTTTTCTGATTTGGAATGCTTACCTTTCTGTTTTCCTGCAGAGTCTCAGACTGTCGAGAAGCAAACTCAAGCTAAAAAGCCAGTTGAAAGGTGTCTTACTCGTTGCTATGCTCCTCTCCGGACGTTTTTTGTTCTTACCTTGTTGAGCTGATGCTTTGAGTTGTATTAACTTGATTGATTGAAATTTAATTATATATCACACTTTAATATTCCACTTGTGGGCTTGAAAATTTTGTTACAACCTTAATAATTGGAAATCAATGTTAATTGAGTAGTAAACTACTTTACATGTGTTTGAATCCTTGATTTCTTGGTTTGATACTATATTAAATCATTAATAAACCCAAAAGCTTAAGTTGACCATGGTTTGTTTATTTGTACAGGAAAAGATCAGCACCATCAGAACCTAAGGCCAAAAAATCCAAAACGGGGAAGAGGGGGAAGAAGGACAAAGATCCAAATGCCCCCAAGCGCCCTCCTACAGCCTTCTTTATCTTCATGTATACAAATTCCCCTCGTTCTTTCTGCTCCCACATGTCCAATTTATCAGATTACTCCATTGGTAGTTTCTATTTACTTGAGTCTTTACTGAATTTGTTTACTGTAATACTTCAGGGACGACTTCAGAAAATCATATAAAGAAGCAAATCCTGATTCTAAAGGCGTTAAGGAGGTTAGTACGAATCCACATACACTTGGTGAAAAATTGTATTGATACCCAAATTATTGTATGCCCTATCTCCTGATTGAGAATTTCAATCCTTTTAGGTTGCAAAGGAGGGTGGTGAGAAATGGAAGTCGATGACTGATGAAGTGAGTTACATTACTTGCTTCATTTGAAAACATGTCTATGTTTTTTTGAATTGTGTCATCTAAACCTTAAAATGGTTAACAGGAGAAGAAGCCTTACCAAGATAAAGCTGCTGAGCTTAAAGCAGAGTATGAAAAAGCCTTGGAAGCTCGAAATGCTGAGAATGAAGATGTAAGATTTGAGCTCTAAACTTTTGAATCTGTTTGTCTGATTATTCAAATGCTAATGTGGGATCTCTGTTCAGGATGAAAAAGAGACAGAAGAGGTTGCAGAGAAGGAGGTAGAAGAAATAACAGATGAAGAGTTGAAGAACATTCCATGTTAGTCTTTTTGTGATAGCAAAATAGCTAGAAACAGCTTCTTCACTGCCTGGTTTCTGTTGTAAATTCATAGTCTAATTTAGTCAAAAACTGCTGTTGGATTCTATGGTTTGCGTTTGAAGCAATATAGTACAAATGCTTGATTTTTGTGCTGTCATTTTTTTAAATTTTATATTATTATTATTATTTTTATCTTCATGAATATTTGGTTCAACCTTTTCTAACAAGGCTTGATCTAAATTTGGTCCCATTTTATCTAACCCAGAGAGAATTATAGTGCTTAATGGGAGCCTTTATTAAGCCTTTTGCCTTTCTTTTCTTTCAGTTTTTGAAGGCCATATGCGTTTGCCATTTGATTGAATGATATCATATTTTCCCATTTTGAGAAAATTTTTAGTATTTTAGTAGTATACATATTTTTTTTATAACATTCCCCTTGAATACTTATGTAACATTTTTTTTTTGAAAATTATGTGGGGTCATTAGCATTAAAAAACTAAAAAATATAGTGAAACAAAAAGTATATGTTACTATGTAGTATTAGAAAATTTTCTATTTTGGTACATATTTTTGGAATATGCCATTGTATTTCATGTTAGTTCTCCAAAATTCTTTTTCTATCTGTCTAGCTGTAAGTTCGAACTCTAGTGTCACTTTAGGATGATTTTTTTTTATTCAACTCACTCATTTTTTGTAATGTCAGCATTTTCTTAAAAAAATTATGTGGGGTTGATTGGCATTAAAAAAATATTTATAAATCCAAATTCATATGATGCTCTTGTAGTATTAGAAATTTCTTTTACCACTCATATCTTATATATGAGTCGTGTAATTAGTGTTTTTATTGAGAGATACAATAAAAAAAAATAGAAATATTATTTATAAACTATTTAGTTTAGGGTGGATTTAGTTGTTTATCTGAGGAATTGCAAGGATTTAATAAAAACGCATTTGTATTCCATAATTTTAGTATTACTTATGTTTTAATAACATATTTAAAAATTAGATCTTAATTTAAAAAAAAGTTGTATAAAATGAATTCAATAATATATTTATAAATAATAAAAATAGTTATCTACCCATTTAGTTGAATGTTCTCATTTTTAACTATATCTAATTATAAACAACGTAAATTGAGCAATTGGATACGTACAAGGCATGTGTAAATGGACAGAAAAATTTGCTAAATTTTAAAACATTTAGTCATTTTTATTTTATCTAATTGGTTGACTTAATACTCAATGTTTAGGAATATTTTAAAATTTAGGAATTTAATACATTTATAGGGACTAGATTTGAAATTTAGTCCTTTGGTTTAAGACAACTTCCAATTCTTTATATCGTGTCGAGAAAATATAAATCAATTTTAGAACTAACTTGCTGAATAAAAGATAGTGACAAAGTTGGCTTCTGCAATCTCATGGTAGCGTCTTTGATAATTAATATTCATTTCCAATATTCTTGTTTTTAAGTGGAAAAAAAGACATCTTAGGTAAACATGATTTTTCCACGCAACCAATCAGCATGATTTTTCAATTACATCCTAAGCTACTTTTTGATTCTAATAAGTTCTTATCATTATTAAAATTACTTTATTTTGGTGTATAAATTAGAATAGTGATGTGAGAATTTGGGACAATGTGATGAGAACAAAGTTAGAATTTTTCTTAGGCCTTGGTATTTTTTGGTTAAGGACGAGTTGGGGAAACAAACCAAGGTAACCTATCCACGCAAGTAGTGTTGAGGTCTCCACATGAGTAGATCGAGTAGATTTGCGAGGAAGGAGTTAAACATCAATGTGAGGCTACCCAAACACCCTATTGTATTGAAGTTATGATCTTGTGTTAAGCCTATGAGTGATGAGCAACACAAGTGATTTGATAGGATGAACACCTTGGGATGAGAATTTTGTGCTTGAGACACTATTCTTCGTGGAATATGACAATGTTAGAGCTAGAGAATAATTGATAGTCGTCCATAATTATCCATGAAACTAAAGAGAATAAGTTTATAGTACTATTTTAGTACATGCTTCTTCCCATCACAATTTAAGCCATCATAAAGTGACATATTTAATTTCACGGCCCTACACTATTCTTAGATACTTTTATCACAACAAACAATGAATGGAGGTAGCTCTATTTTTAAAAAACCTCAATTAACATTCAATGGTGTGCCAATTGGCTAACCTTCATGGACTTTCCAACCTTAGTTGGGTTCCACATCCTCAACCTCCATCTAGCAAACAACTTTGATCTAGTATCAATAAAAAAAATGGGCTATTTACTATATTTCTAACTATGCTCCTGTCGATTTTAACTTTCAAAGTAGAACTTGATCGTTTATAGTAGTGAATCATCAAAACAAAAAGGAATATGGCTAATGAACTCCATGTACGACCAACCAGCATCAATGCTTTATTTGTAACCACATGAAATGCAAACAAAACAACATAATTTAAATTGGCATAGAATGTTCACAAAACGCCATTAATAAACACAATCAATATGGTAGAGGGAAAATTTATTTAGCTAGTCCAAGGCTCCCATATACCAAGATCCAAACATTAAGTTTGGAAATAAGGATGATTAATTATCTTGCTCAGCTGATTATCTGTCATTTCTTTTCGATATATTACACTATAAAATAAGAGAAAGGATTCAAACTTAAAAGTACCAATACCTAGTCATGGTCCATCTTGTTTTAAAAATTAGAATTTCATACCTATGATTTGATATAATTTCCTAAATAGCCTTCATAGTTTCATAAAATACTCATAAATAGTCCCTAGGGACTATTTTTTGAATTTTATCAAACTAGAAGGACTAATTCTAACATTTAACCCTCAAATAACTTCAAATAACTTCAAATATTGTGAAGAACTATGAAAAGATAAAGAAATATAGCTAATGAACTTCATTTATGACCAATCAACACCTAAGTTTTATTTATATCCACATCAAATGCAAGCAAAACAGCCCTAGATTGTTCTTCACACAATTCATATGTTTAAAGAGGAAAACAGAGTGGAAGATTCACTTACTTTTCTCTACCTTACAAGTCCCAAGTTGAGGATTCCCCATGATGTGTTGGTCCATGTCCTCTCTTTGGCTTTCATCAACAGCACTCTTCCCCAAGCAATCCAGCCCTCCCATGGCATCCTCTTGTCCCAAGCACTGCCCCATTCCAGCATCAGCCTCACCCCTTCCTCAGCCTCCTTTTCAGCCTCCTCAAACCGCCCTTTCCCCAAATACAGCTGCCCCAACGCCACATGCGGCTCGCCAACAAACGGATTCTTCTCCACGCATCTCAATAGCAACTCCTCAGTTCTTTCAGACATTCCACAAACACCTTCCCAGTACGAATCCCTTGCCGCTATTTGATCCTTTGCGTCAAGAATTCTTGTGCAGTTCTCGAAAATTGGGGGAATCACCAGGTCTAAATCCTCGTCTCTCTCTGTTTTGAGCCCTAACTCGTCGTTTCTCTTTCGCTGTGCGATTAAAATGGCTTCCTCTCTCGCGATTAGGGAGTATATCGCTCCCATTCTTGATGCGGAGTTCATCCATAGTCCAGGCTTGCCGTTTCCTGGCCAGAGAGATGTGTAATTGTTACCTGTGAATTCGAGACGTCCGTTGGAGTTTTCGAACAACGAATCTTGGAATCCGAAGAGTTGATCACTGAAATCGGCTATTGTCATCATGAGGAAGATCGCAACCACTCGCCTCGAAACCACCACGTCTTCTCCGGTTTTGATGTGCTTCACGGTTACGCCATCGGCTGGAAGAATCGACTGTAGTTTCTTCCTCCAGGTTTCATCGTCGTTGAAATTTCCGTTTTCCAGGGCATTCTTGAGCGATGCCTTGGAAAATTTGAGGTGATCGACGAGTTCCGTATCGGAGTAGTGGAAAAGAAGATCATCATGAATCAGAGGTTGTCGAGGTACGATACAGAACAAATGGATCAATCTCTCCGCCACCTCACCGACATGGCCACGAACGACATCACGACCAGTGGAAGGATCGAAAATGGCGAGATTAACATAGGAATTGGAATAAGCCGAGTGGAATAGGCCGCACAAACAAACCGGTTCTTGCGCTTTCCAGATTTTGAGAATTCGGTAGATATCGACGAGGTGATCAAGGAAGGTGCCGTGCTTGTGCCAGCACTCACCGGCACCGACGGAGCGGAGGACGGAGATGAGAGAAGGAAGGTTCGTGCTTACCTTTTCAAGCTCGCCGCGAAGGAAAGGGCGAGCAGAGCCTAACAGAGCCTCGAGGCGGTGATTCTCCGGCGACGATGGAGTGGAGGAAGATGACGGCATAGTAATGTGGAGAGTGAAAGAGGAATCCCACCGGAGCTGAATCGGAGACGGTCGCCAGAAAAATGAAGAAGAAGAAGAAAGGAGAGACGCAGTGAGGATTGGATATGGATTTGATAATTCTGTTTCTCTAAGAGCGATTCGTTTTCTTTGTTGACATTAGAGCGATTGTCTTTATAGTTTATTATTTTTTACAAAATGCATTTTTTAGGGAAGAATATTCGAACCTCTATGTTTTTTTTTAAGGAATAAAAGAAACAAATTACAATAAAGTTAATATGACGGAAAAATTTCTAGTACTACGTGAGTATCATACTCTTTTTATTCATACAATATTTTAATAGTAGTGCACTGTCCATAAGAGCATAGTTAAATTGATATGAAGTAAATTTTCTCGTAGTACTAGAATTTCTCACTAATAAGACTACTTATGTATTATTGAGCGTGGTTGATATCTCACGAACAAGCCGATCAACTACAGTGATATTTTCGTCCTGATCACTAATCAATTGAATAACATTAAGCGAATCAGATTCTACCACAAAATAGTTTTGTTAGAAATTAAAACTAATGGGAATGACTTCCCGTCTCCGTTCTCGAGCGGAAATCACAGGGATCGGATTCTTCGCGAATAATTCCCAGTTTACCATTTTTATTTTTTTATTTTTTTTCAATCTTCAAAATGATATTTAATAAAAATTTAGAATCATGATTTATTATATATATATATATTTCCATCCCCGTTTATCCAACTAAAAAAATTCTCCATGCTCCCTCCTCCATTCTCCAGCTAAACGGGGATTCGGTGCAAGGTGGACATCCCTAAATGAAGCTTCACAAATTTGTATCATGGTGCTATTATATTTCTAATCCAATTTCGAACAATCGATTTAGAACACCAAGAAACATTATTAAATTTCCACCACCCATGCTCAAGAGTAATCCAAATTATCCACGTAATTAAGTTGACCCAATAGAGGATTATATCCTCTTATTGGCTTTGCTGATTCAAAATTTCATTTTTAAACTTCCATGCACTTGACGCAACAACCAAATTCTGACGCCAAAAAAATGCTATGCGAAAGAGTTGACCCTAAATTCGTGGTAGCTAAGGTGAAAATAACAATTTTTCAAAATTTTATAAACCAAACTTTGTATGTATTATGATTAAGCCTCTAACTTTACTTTCTGATTAAACAATGAAATATCTCAAAAACTCATCCCTACATTCTCTTTACTCTGACATAAACGAGACCAACATTATCACTCGCTCCCCACCAAGAGTTTAAAGCAACTCATAATATACACAGGAATCGTCCTGAACTATTGTTTTAATTGAAACTTTTTTTGTCACTCATAGAAAAAAGTTTACCCTTCCAATTTTGAAGAGAATTCCAATTTTTGATGTGTCTAAAATCACATAGTTCTTTCCACAGTCGTGAGAAAGAAGAACGAGATAATTACCTGTTTGGAATTCCTGAATTTGAGATGATTTCAAATCATAACAGATTTGAAATCATTTTATGCGTTTGGAAATCACAAAAAAGTGAAAAATTTGAAATAATCTTATTATTATTATTATTTTAAATTTCCATTCTAAATAAGTCGGATTTGGTAGGATTTTAAGTTTTAAAAATTATGTTTCCAATTTTACCGAACTCATACAATAGTTTCTTCACGAGAGTTTTTTTTCATTCAACTTCATGCTATTAATATTTCTCATTCAAACTCAACACCAAAAACAAATTCAAGTTAGGTTTTTATTTTACTTCTCCATTGTATTTTTCTATTTTTTTAAAAATTGATAATAATAATTTCAATTGTTTAGATGCAACTTTTACATTTTCAATAAGTTTTTTAATATACAAATAAACTAAAAGTGTTTTTTTTCTGCTGCTTTGTTCATCTTCTTAAACTTTTTTTTTTATTTAAATTTATTGATTTGATAAGAATAATATGTTTTTTTGGTTTCTTTTTATATATATTGATTCAATCGATTTTTTTTTATAGATTTTTTTAGTTTCGTGTTTTCATTCATTGAGTTCAAGAAGAAATCAACAACAAAAAGATTATTTTGATTTTTTTTCTCCACAAAATATATCATTCAACTAGGTTCATTTTTTTTTCATTTAAATTAAGACATTTGTAATTTTTTTATTTTCATTTTTAACAATAATGAGATAATATTTGTAAATTTTAATTTAATGAATTGACTTGTTTTGATTATTGATATATTTTCATGATGATATGTATTTGATAATGTTTCTTAAAATTAAAATATTTTGTTATTAATTAAAATAATCTCCTATAAAATCCATAAGGGCATAATAGTAAAATGTAATACATTCTTTTTATTTCTCGTGAGTATCCAAACAAAAAATTTTAATTTCGGTGATTTCAAATAAATTTGGTTTTAAACACAAACAAGAATTTGAAATCATTTTAATCTTTTAAAATTCTGAATTTGAAATCATTTTTTACCAAATCCATCCTCCAAACAAAGCATTAAGACTCTTTCAAACATCTCTTTCATATAAATTGAAGTATTTATACTCACTATAAAGATTGATTTACCATAGTTAATGGATTTGCAAAAGCTATTAATATTCTTCAAAATAAAAATATATAAAATTAATAATATATATTTTAAAATTATATCTACTCGCCCCCCGACCAATGCCACTATTTTTTTTTATTCTTTTATTATCCTCCTCTCTTCTTTCTAGAGAATGCGAAATTTTAGGGTTTTATTGATATGGACAACCTAAAATATTAGATATAAAAAATGTTGTAAATTCCAACTGTAAATTTCAAATGCTGTAAATTCCAACTGTAAATTTCAAATGCTGTAAAATCCTTCCACCAATGCAATTATCAATCCTAGCTGCCGGTCAATGTCAGTCAACGCAAATTTCAACTGCAAATTTTTGGCCATGGGCGATGCCTTTTTCAAATAAGGAAAGTTTTCTCCTGTTGAGCTAAAGCGGATGCTCAAACGAACCATTTGGGACAACATTCTGTTTCCTTCTTCTTCAATTTAGTTGTTCTTGCATTGTTTTTATTTCGTAGTCGTGTTTTGACTTCTTTGTTGTATTTTTTACATTATGAACTAATCACATTGAGCTGAGGATTAGAGATACTTGTAATGTTTTGAGACAAGTTATCAACGCTCTTTGTTTAATTAATCTAGTTTTTTTAAGGGCTTTTATTGTAACTACTCGATTTCTTCTGACCAACCTTTTCAGGTATTGTCTCCTTTGGAATGTCGAATATTATTCTCGTCAGACTTAAACCTAACTAAAAAACAAGGGGTTCGGAGAGGACTCAGCTGTTAGTTAGTACCCCTTTGGTTTCGGGGTGGACCCTTTCACTCTATTTTATTATATACGCTTAGCGAAAAGAATGCTTTTTGATACACCTAGGACATGGATTCTATAGGAGAGGCCGAACACATACAATCACATTAGCTCATTACTTGAGTTAGTAGCTAGCTAAGTGGGGAGGTTAGAAATAATTACTCACCTAATGCACATTGCTAGCAACTGGGTAGTATTAGGTTTAATGAGAATTAAGCCATAATATTTGAAAATAGAAAGATTTTGTGAGGGTTTTGTGTGGGTTGAAAGAACAACAAAGATTTGGATACTTTACTCGAAACCATGCAAACCTCTCCCTGATTCGTACCTGTTTTCGTTTATCATACAATTTTATATGTATTATCTCTTTACTATTTTGCTCTATTTTATTCACTATTTTAGCATTTATTTTTACTCAAACATGTTATTTTTCCTGAAAAGTTACTAATCTCTGTGGAATATGATAATTTATTTACTGGTTGCTACAATTTATTGTGTACACATGTGCATATCAAAACGTAATTGGTGCTAAAATAAGTAGTATACATTAACATAGTATGACTACCACGCATTGATTAGAAGCAAACTTTTTTCTTCAATTGCTCAATTCTTAAACAATTTCCTAATAAAGATTTTATTTTGCAAAAGTGATAGCTCAAAATCAAAATTAATAAAATTTTCTTTGAAGTACTATTCTCGATAACACTTTGAGAACATAGTATATCGATACTACAAAGATTTCTAGTGGTTATACATATACATGCCATCAACTAATTTGAATGTGCAAGTAAATTTATAATAGAATTTGGTATTTAGAAGAATAGAAAGTTGATGGTTTGATAAAAGAAATTGTTTTTTTTTTTCCCATAAGAATTGTTGTTGGTAAAATGAGAGTCCACTTAGCTTTAGTGGGAGTAGAAGAATAGGATAAGATAAAAAAAATACAATTATATCTTAACAATTTGCTTGCCACGTAGGATTGATAGAATTTTTTTTGCAAAATAATGAAGTCAATGCATTTTTTATAAAATATTTTGCAGTTTGGATTTGGAAGGTGCTTTTTGTGATTTTATTCATTAAAAACATTTCAAATTTAGAACTGTGTAAGAAAACAAATGCTAATTAAATACTTCCTTTAAAACTACTTTTTAAATATATATATATAAATTCATAAAATGCTTTGTAGCATGCACTCAAAATCCTAAAAACTTCGAAAAGTATTTTTTTTAATTAACTAAAACATTATCAACATTTTTTTTAAAACTATTTATAATAGCCAAATTCAACTATCAAACAAACCTATTTAAGGTTATTTTCGACATTGATTTTGAAGACCATAGAAGTAATTATAAAAGATGTTTTTAGTGTTTGAATTTGCCGAAGCCATTAATATAAACTTTTCTAAGAATCTCGTGGATTTTGCAACTATTTATCAACCCATACTTCTACGCTGTTTAGAAATGATTCACCATCTCTCTTCACTTTTTATATTAATTCTATTGAATTCATTTTTTTCTTACTTTTTTTATAGCAATTATTTTTCTTATCAAAATATAGAAATGTCTAGATTAAATTTTAAACACAATATTGTAATTTAAATCATATCATATAAAATTTAAATTAATTGTCTTATAAAAAATTTGAAATTAAATATCAACCCAACCAGGGGCGGACCTAGAAACTAATATTTGGGGGCCAATGGATTATGTTAATAAATATAATAAAAAATTATTACCAAAAGGTCATTCTGAACATACTCCACATTATGTTGATAGTTATTGGTAATAAGAATAGGTAGGTACACGAAAGATTTCCTAACTGAGTTTGATGAGTTTAATCGACGAACTTTCAAGTTCTGGTCTTATATTAGATCTCTAAACTTTAAAAAGTACCTAATGAGTCTCTAAGTCCCTAAGCTTTCAATATAGTATCCAATAAGTTCTTCGGGCGATCTTGAGCACAGTCATGCGGAGTTATGAGAATGAGAGTGGTACCACCGTGACAAAGTCCATTATGATTACTGTAAAGCATATTGTATATTTATTTATTATATATTTTTATTTTTAAAAAATAGTATATACTACAAAGTATTAAATTAAAAAATTTTAGCTTGTCTCCATGTAGGTCCGCCCTGAACCCAACAATAGGCATTATTGAAATATTATATATATTTTTATTATTATAGTTAAGTGGTAAACAATTTAATATTAACCAAATATTTTAACCTACTTCTCCTTCTTTAAAGTTGAAAACTTACCAAATACTAATTACTTCGTATCACAGCTTACAACAATTATGTTAGAAGCTACAACAAATCCAAACTAAACCTAAATTCTTTCTGTCCTATTGAAAGAGAAGAATCTGAATTGCCAAGTTCATATCTTTGCACTACAAAACTTTTCAGGTTCTAAATATTGTATAAATGTGTGCGTGCGTGTGCGAGAGCGAGAGCGAGAGCGATTCTATCCCGTCAAATATAATGAGAACCGCGACAGTAATCTTTAAGGAAATGTAGATTGAGACATTAGTATTATATATATAGATAATGATATACATACATACACAAAAAATTTCGACCCATCAACTCATTTCTATGATTTCTTTTTCTTATCATCAGGTTTGACAAGCTGAACAGGAGCTGCTGGTATTCTAATCCACCATTCCCTTGCCCGTCTAATCCATTTGTTACTGGTTTCTTTCCTGTATGGCATTTCCCTCGTATACGCCTCTACTAATACTACCATAATTATGTACTTAAATGGCACAAATGCAAAAACTAAAGCTACAAAAACCAGCAGTAGAGCAACCATGTCCGTCGCCTGCAACAAAGATCGAGGGATTACAAGCTCTTATATATAGGAAATATGATACTTATTTTATTTTTATATCCATGAGTGTCCAGACTAACTTGTGCACACCTCGACTAATCTCACTGGACAACCACCTAACACTACGACATTTGGTTGACAAGAAACACATAGGATATATATTAACATTACAAAAATAGTAATCGTTGTATTCTGATGGAGACCTTTTTTTCGTACAACAAATGTGGGGCGAGAATGTGAATCTATGATCTTAAAGGTACGAGTAGATGGCTTGACCTATGAGCTATGTTGAGGTTGGCGATGTAGAAGGTTTTATTCCATCATAGGGGCCGGATTCTCTAGCATGCTTTTTTTTTCCTCGTTTTTTTTGGAGTATTTGGCCTGATAGGGATGAGAGAATTTATTTTCAGAGAGTTGGAAAGGTATTGGGAAGAGATGTGGGCTCTCGCCAAGTTTAATGCCTCTCTTTGAGTGTTTGGTCCTCTTAGACTTACTTTTTTTGGATTGGAGCCATTCTTTATCTTGTTAGGTCTTTAGTCTTTTTTGGTTTCCTCTTTGAAGCCCAGTTCTTTATAATTTTTCCTTTTTTAAAAAGCACTACAGCTGGAGTTAAAAGATAAGGAGAAGTCGGCACCACACACAGAAGCCACCAAAAGATAAGTAGAAGAAATGACTCCGAGAAAGAGAGAAACAGACAAATTTAGAAGTAAGGCTCAAAGAGGGGTTGGGTTAAAATGTACAAAATTCCAATCATCCTCTCAAAGTACTTTTTTCTGGAGAAGATGAATTGCATGTATGAGAATGATTTTAAAAATATTGATTTTAGTATAATTGATTTGTTTATAATTGATTTATTAAAAGTAATTTTTACATAATCATTTTCATGTTTGGTTCTACACTAGTGATTTTCAAAAAACATGTTTGAGAGTGACTTTAAAATAAGTGTCTTAAGCTAATGATTTAATAATTATTATTTTTTAAAAAAATATTTAGTTATAAATCATTTTAATATTTGATTCAAACGTTGTAAAAGTGAATTTAAATTTAATTAATTTTTTTTTTTACAAAAATGATTAATGTTTGTTTTCAAAAGAGATTTTAGAACCATCAAGTTAGAGATATGAAGGGATTAAAATATTAGAGAAATAAAGATAGAGATAAACAAATAAAATTTGGGCACGATGATAAAAATTTTAGGAAGAAAAATTATAACGAGGAGAAAAAAAGTTAAGAGTTAGGGACAAAAAAATATAAAAACAAAAAAAAAAGTAGAGCAAGAGATAAAAAAAATTAGAGAGAAAAAATTTAAAAAGATACGAAAATGATAGAGAGGAACAAAAAAAAATTAGAAATAAAAAAATTCAAAAAAAGTTAAAACCATTATAAAGAAAAATGAATAAAAAGATAATAAAGTAAAAGATACCCATTATAAAAACTTTAGATAGAGAAAATTTGTCATTTTGTAAACAATGACGGATGAACTCAATGGTGACGGTTTTGAAAAAATTCACTTTTTGATAGAAATTTATGAATTTTTACAAAAGGTGACCGTTTTTAGCCGTCACCAAAAGTATACATTTTTCAAAAAATGAAATAATAACTATTTTAAATCACGATCACTTGACAAAAATCATTTGGGAATCACCTTCCAAGTGATTGATCAGGAATCACTTCAAGTAATTTTGGATTCTTCTAAAATCACTTGCTCAATATTGCCAAACATCACACTTTTAGAAGGAAAGTGATTTTAGACATGTCAAAAGTGATTTTGATCATTCCAAAATCACTCCCAAACATGCTTGAAGGAAATAGTAAAAAATCAGATAATGACTTTACTTCAAGTAAATGTTCACAATATACATACCCGTGGAAGAACTGCAAATAAGAGAGCTCTTATTTTTAGGAGAAAAATATTCCCGTCTTGAATCAATGCTTCAACTTGAGTGATGACTTCTTGCAAGGTCAGCAACTGTTCTACAGCATTTCGATTAGGGGGGGATGTGATCCTGAAGGGTTCTAGTGGCTTGCTTTCGCCAAACTTCCCGCGGCAAGTCATGAGAACCGCAAGAAATACTAGAATGCAAGGCAAAATAAACCTTATCCAATTCCTGCATTTCCACATGAAAAACCAGCTAATATCACTTCGCATTATAACTTTTGTGTATGGAATGAAGTTGAGAGGATATAATTGTAAGTAAAATCAGAATGCAACCATACCTAAAACGAAGAAAGAAATTTTATAAATATTATTATTTTTTTTATATAAGAAACAATTTCATTGATACTCCAAACACCGAAAGGTGCATTACAAGAAAGATTGCCAATTATAAATGAAAAATAAGAGTTAAACAAGCTAATGGGATAAACATCCTTATACCAAAGATAAACATTTAGAAGAATATTATCCATAAAACGATGAAAAGTAGAAGAAACATCCCTGAATAATTGCCCATTTCTCTCAATCCATAAGTTCCAAAGAAAAACTCGAACTAGAGCCAGCCAAATGACTTTTCTAATGCCTTTAAAAGGATGTCCCACCAAAACGTAGGATAGGAAATCAAAGATATTAATCGGAAGCGGCGATGACCAACCAAAAGCATTCAAAATCTTCCACAAAAAATTTAAAGAAATTTTATAAATATTAACTAGCCTTATAATTGAAGCTTATCAATTGGCTAATAATAAAAAAACAAGTGGTGTTGCGGAACCATTTTTAAACATCCTATCCACTCTATAATCGTAATATTTCAATTATTTATAAAAGTTAGCTTTGTCTCCACCATCGGTCTTCAATCTCAGTCACCACAGTGAATACGGTAACCACTGTGATTCTTTTTTGATTTCAATCATCGTCGTGTGTCTACAACCACTATTTGTGGGTCTGTCTTCATCAAACTGGATCGGCTTCATCAACATTGGTTGCTATAATGGAAATTAGTAGTTGTTGTGTCTAGAATTGGTTCTTTTGCATTTGGTATGAAGACGATCTATTCTATGTTGAAGAAATGAAGAAAAATTTGTTGTTTTCCCTTTCCTTATCACAACTGAAATGGTTCGAAAGTTCTTTAGTAGAGATGATGCTTCAGCCATTTTATTGGTTTTCCCCCCAGAAAAACAGGGATGATTTTGGGGTCACTCTTTTATCAAAATTTAAGTCTCCCTCTGGTTGGACTATTGAATGTGTGGTTTGGGCATCTACTAAAGGACGTAAGTGTTAGACTAGAATTGATATAATTAAATTTACCTCTACCTATCAGCTTAAACTTTTGGTTTGATTAGTGATTTAAGATGGTATCAGAGCAGGAGGTCCTGGGTTCGAAACCCTGTAAAGTCGTTTCCTCCCCAATTATTACTAATTCCACTCGTTTGGCTTTTCTTCAAATTTTCAAGCCCACAAGTGAGGGGGATTGTTAGACTAGTATTGATATAATTAAATTTACTCCAACCTATCAACTTAAGCTTTTAGATTGATTGGTGATTTAAGAATAAGTTGATCAAGTACCTATGGAGATCTCAAAAAAAGGATGACTTATCTGGTGGGAAATGGTAAAAGATTTCCTCTTAAAATTTGAAGTTGTGAATCAACATGAAAGGACTCATCCTAATCCGTCTTCGATCAAAGTTAACTCCATTGATAAGAACTATGCAGAGGCAGTTATATTGAATTTAAGAGATCTCAATGCAGTGCAGCAAAAGATTCTAGACAAGAAGAATTTTTCTTCGGTCAACTCTATGGGAAATGGTTCATTCTGGTATCCTTGGATTTCAATCATTTATTGGTCGTATCCAAATTATTTGCACACAACACATGGATCAATATCAAAGCAACATTAGAAGAGCATTATTATTTTTTTTGAATGATAACAAGAATTCATCTGTTGAAACTAACACAAAGCAGTATTACCTTGGGCTCTTGAGTGATAACAGATATCAAAGCAGCATTAGAAGAGTATTTCAAAGTCCTAGTTCTTTTAAATCCATTTTTGTTGTATTTTGAGCATCAGTCTCATTTCATTTTATCAATGAAATTTCGTTTGTTTCCTTGTCAAAAAAATCAAAGTTTTCATTACTTCGTCAAAAAAAAAAAAGAATACACTAGTTGGCATTTCTTCTCATGGAGAGCCTCTAAACCTCTCTCTACACTAATTGGAGAACCTTTTTTAACACCTCTGACTCTGGCATCCTTTTGTATATTTGTAATTTCATTCATTTCAGCGAAATTTCTCTTATGCGAAAAGGGAAGAAAAAAGGAAGTCTATCATTCTTCTCCTTCGGTTCTCTTTCTCGTTTGTTTAGGAGCATAACCATGGGGTTCACTTGGAAGTTAGCAGCTGTGCTGTAGTAAGCAAAATAAGTCCTTCATTGAGTTATTTAGGTTTGTTAGTAAATCTTAGGGTTTCTTGATTACGTTTAAAAAAAGAAAAGAAAAAGAAAAGAATTATATAAGATTGCAATAGAAGCATTTACTTTGGGGAAGCACGTAATGGTAAAGCTACTCCAATGTCCTTTGAATCACAATTTTCTTTAGGAAAGTTAGAGTTGATGGACCTAAGTGGATACAAACAATATCATATCAAAATGATATGAAAGACCCTTCTATTACTTATGAAGCTCATACTAACAAATTTTCTACTAAAATGCATGAAGATCATGATTATGTGCCCAAAAAACTATTATCACTCATGCTCGAAAGTGCTGAAATCCTATCCATGTAAAATGTCTTGACAGATTATGAACTTAATGCAAACATAGCCTTAAAATAGGTAAAAGTAAATACTATAAGACCAGCATATTATAGCATGTATATGACTTACAAGATTTATTTTGGAACACAGTTCTTTGGGAGTCAATAAAGCGGCACCAGATATCAATGCTCTATTTTGACCCAAACATGCAAAACTCAAGAAAATGAGTAGTTACCTTATAATAGCAAAGCAGAACAGCAGTAGAAAAGCTGTTGATTTGTAAGTGTCTTCCCATGAGGCCAAAATCTGAATACGTCTAACCGATTCCAGAAATGGAAGCAACAGTTCCTGGACAGGCAGAGAGAGACTCAGCTCCAAAATACTCTCTCAAAGAATTCAATATTTTTCTTTGGTTGACTGTCCAATCATGCAAAAACTTACCACTTATCCGGTATTAAATTTATCCATTTGATTCACTCAAATGGAGAAGTGGGGATTAAAATTCCTCATATTTCCTCAAGTACGTAAAAAGATAAAAGAAAAGATACTGAAACATGACAGTGATGATAATAGTTGTTGATCAAGAAGATATATGTTCATGAATTAAATCAGTAGTTTACCTTCATTACAGCAAGATTTGTATCAATGCCCTCCACTTTCACTTGGTCAACAGTTGCTTGTGCAGCTTCAGCCCTGCCTGAATCTGATATTGATTGCCTCACAACAATATCCAAGGGATTTGTCTCACCCACCCAAACATCTCCAACTAAAACTGCATCGCCTTCATAACCTATCTCTTTCTGTAAGGTGAATCCAAGTTGACTTAGTGCCAGAAGAAAAATTGGAGACAATTGTCGTTGCGGCTTTGCAGATGGACTGCCAGGAGCATCACGCTGAATACCATCCCTATTTATCAACATCAATCGACTCAAGAGAGTTTCCAAAATTGAATCTCCCCCAGGAAGACTTTCCGCTAGATTAAAAGTGAGTAAGGTTCTGTAATGTGATGAAAAAACATGAAAAGCTTCTCTAATTGCACGAATTCTGAAAATGCCAAAAACTGCCCTTGCAAGTACTTCTGACTTCTGAGTTTCATTAAGATTGTGTTTTCTGATAAACTTATGTGCTCGCAGGATCTCAAGACAGATATCCAGCCAATAATCCCGTCGAGAACTGCCTTTGAATTCAGGAAACTCAAAATAAACAGGTTCTATCCTGTAAAGGATCATTAAAGATTTTAACCATAAAATAAAGTAATAAAAATAGCTGCACAGGATGAGGAAACAAAAATTAGAATCTAGGGACTAAAATATATAAAAGTACGTAATATCATTCAAGAGATAACATACACAGATGTTGACTTGTACATAACAGCTTTATCAAAGAGACGAGCACCCAATGGCCCAGTAAGTTCAGGTTTTATTTTCTGCTTCATATCGGATCCCAGATCATATCTAACAGCTTTGTCATATAAACCAACACCCAATGACTCAAAGTACAAGGCAGTACTGGTCAGTGTCAGCCTCCCTGCATGAATAGATAAACCAGATCAAATGTAGACGCGGGGGGGGGGGGGGGGGACACTTCACCTCAGAAAAATCATACTACATCACACAACCCCTCTAAGTTTATCCTTTTGGACTCCTATTGTAGAGAATGTCCAAAAGCATCCTTCTACGGGAAGGATGGATTTTTCCCCAGGGGAATTTCACTACGTCAATTGAGTTACAAATGTGTGAGGGCTCTCCTTGGTTTTCTGGTGTTTTTGGGCCAACTTCACGTAGATTAGGAGTAGTTCTAGTGTGAGTTATGGGGCATTCAAAGTTTTTGACCCAATTAAAGAGCTTTATTGTAACTCCAGGTCATCGTACATCTTTTGGAACTTTGGAAACCTTGTATTCTACTACCATTTGAATGATTCACCTTAAAGATTCTATTGGAAGTCTATTACCATTTCCTAAAAAGACAAATCAACCTCTCTTTACACCAACGAGAAAGAGAATGCACCTTCTCATTCCTTCATTAGACAAAGTAGTTTTTTTTATTATTATTTTTAATTATTGTAATGCAAACCAAGCTTTCATCTTAGAAAATAAAAGATTCAGCTTTTCAAAATAAACTCATTCACTTTTTTCTGCAACTACCATTTAATGGAGAATAGAGAAGATTAAACGAAGATTGTTCTAACCACTGCACTTGATTCCATTGCAATCCTCTAAAAAAAATGAAAACTTATCTCTTTTCTCCTCCAATTTGAAAGCACTAACCCTTTGGTCGCTAACTAATCAAATAAAAATGAACATATTTTCTACACTAACTTCTAAAATACATAATTCATCAAAAAGCTCATAATCTGCAACATATTTGAGATAAAATCTTCCGGGTTTAGGAGTCCAAAAAGCTCACATCAAAGGTCCTTCAAAAAACATTGTTAAACAACAAGACCTTATTACCAACCGCATTCGTCATCAAGTGGGTAATGGAGCATCAACATCCTTCTGGAGGGATCCTTGGGTTACTTACCCATCTTTAGCCTCACGTTACCACCTCCTTTCCAGATTATCATCTTGCAAAGAGGCTACTGTCAGGGAGGTTTGGAACACCAGTAATAGCTTTTGGGGCCTCAATCTGATTAGTAATTTGAAGGATAAAGAATCTTAAGAGTGGGCGGACCTTAGCCTTCATCTTACACCTGTTGTTCTCTCTCAAGATGGTGATTCTTGGAAGTGGATTCTTAATCCTAAAGGGCTTTCTCGACTAAATCTTTATTCTATTTGTTTATTAGAGACACTTTGGCCCGTGCTATTTGGAGGGACAAATACCCAAAAAAAATTCAAGTTCTTTATAGCTATCTCACAAAGCTATAAACACTAAAGATGTCCCCAGAAACGTATGCCCTATTTGGCCATTTCCCCGGGGTGGTGATCCTTGAGTAAATGTCAAGATGAATCCCAGGAAGCATATATTCATGTATTGTCCTTATGCTGTTAGATTTTGGGCCCAAATTTGCACCTCCTTTGGCTGGCTTGTAACTTTTCCTTGCGATATCAGTTTTTTTTTTTTTTTTTAAATCAATGATTATGGTGAACCCTCCTTTCAAAAACGAAAAGGCTATGCTTTGAATGCACATCACTAGAGCCTTCTTTTGGATCCTCTGAAAAGAAAGGAATCAAAGAGTCTTCATGGACCATGAGCAATCCTTCACTAAGCGTTTTGATTTGATCATTTACTATGCTATATCTGGTGTAAATTGTCTAATCATTTTGCTTCCTACTCATACGCTTCCCTTTTAACAAATTGGACGCATGCACTCTCGTCGATTGTCGACCAGTTGTATGGGCCTCTTGGCCTCCAAAGGCATGTGTTGTTGGCTAGCCCTCGTGATGAATGAGTCGCAGGGGTTGTCGTGTGTCCCAACCAACTCTCTTCTAGTGTGGTTGGTTGTGAACCCCACAAGAGCATACCGTTGCACAAGCAACATGCGAGTGTCGCCTGTCGGGCCACGCGAGGGCTAAGTGAAGACAAGTGTCATGATGCGACAAGGAGGGCGATGCATTGTTTAACACACCAAGAACCATGGGCTCATGCCAAGTTGAGGAACTAACAAAGTGGGAAGTAACTATGTTGCCAGTGGTGTCAATGACAAGCTTAGCTGGTTAGATGGGCCCCAAGCCATAGCCTCGAAAGTTGGGGTTCCGTCGTGAGTTTTGACGAGCGCCTCTGGAGTTAAGCCTGTATATGGGCAAGATGTAAGCTCGTCGGGTTTCGTGTCAATCGGAATACAGACGAGAGTTCCACGTTGGCGTATGATCCTTCGCCAAATTGATGTGCATAGGTGTCAAGGCTAAAATTACTCATAATCTACTACAGGGGGAGGCATGGTGTTGGCTCTCCACCACCCTGGGCCTCATGGCCTAAGTGAGTCACCCCATGGCACATGCGTGTGTCATGGCGTGGGCGAGCGTTGCAAAACGAGTGTCTTGGACGTCTTCTTTTGGAATGGATTTTTCGAAGACAGTGTTGGGTGACACAGGTGTGCCGACATTGTGCCCCCTCTCAAGGGTCGGAGGTTGCACCATAGGGCTCGGTAGCGGCATACGATATGAAAATGACTCGGCATGGACACGGAAGGGTTCATGCCTGGCTCGAATGGATGGATGTTCGAGAAGCCCCGATTACGTAGGCAACCCATGGGAAGGATTTCGATAACATGTCCGAGCGAGCACTAAGTCAGATGACCTCCCGAGGCTTGGGATGATATCACTATTCATCAATGGAACTCGATAGTTTCCAGTTTGGATGGTATTTGACCGTTATGTCCCGATAAGCATTATAATGGCCCGAAAAGCACCAGTTTGCATTGTTTGCACTTGATAAGTGTTATAATGCCCGGTAAGTCCCGATAAGTGCCACCTGATAAGCTTTGATTGAGCGTTTTAAGGCCATTTTGAACCAACAAAGGGTTCGAACTTGTCTATGTGAAGTCCCGAATCGATTTGGAACCTTTATGGACTTGTCTATGAGCTTGAAGATGATGTTCTGAGAAGTGACTGCGTGTTTAAATGACTTTGGTCTAGTGTAGAGGCAAGGTTGAGCCTTAGGACTCGGCCTAGAGTAGAGGCAAGTCAGTTAGAGTTGTGTTTTGTATAAATACACGTACGAGCGACGTGTATGACCAAGTTGTATTCCACTGCATATGAAATGAAGCTTGGTTGAGGATGTCTAATCTCGGTTGAGGTCCAACGAAACCACAAAGGATTGCAAAAAATAGATTGAGGCTTGAGTTCCCCTTAAGTTTGGCTATGATTGAGTGAAAAATTATGGTGTCGCACGGTTGAAGAGATACGACCGTGACACCTTGTAACATAATCTTAATCCCCACCGAGCGACGGGTATAATCCTTTGCATATGACTTATATACACGACATGGTATTGTAAGTGGCAAAATAGCGTTGTTGTCATGATCCATTGAGATTCAGCCTTTTGTCGCTCCGATTCGTAAAAAAAAAAAAAAACCTCCAAAGAGAGAACTAAAACCTCCCAAGAGAGAACTATCTCCACTTCTTAGTCAATAAACAAATATACCTTATCCAACATGAATCATCCATATTTTGATCGACAAAGGAAGGAAGCTTGAATTTTTTTTTAAAAAAAAGAAACATGAATTTTTCTTAATGGTTGAAAAACTACAATCGAGAAAAGGAAACTTGGATCTTAAATTTCAATTTTCAAAATCCAAACTAGGTAATTCAATCGGTTAATCTTGAATTACATTTGTAGTAATAAGACTCACCAGGCCATGCAGAAATGCCAATATGTTGAAGAACTGGTTGAGTGGGTACTGTACCATCAACTTCAAGGACAATTTCTCCTTCAGAAAGATGAAGATTTCCTGTTGATGGGTGCAACGCATGTTTGGTTGCCTTAATAACCCTGCAAAACAGACATCGTAAATTTTTTTTTTTTTGAATGGCGACGTTAGTCCATAAACTAATCTATTCTGGAAAAGAAAAGGTCATGATCCAGAAACAAATAGGCCCCATCTTTAGACTTCTTCATTAACCATTTGATATTCACTGATTTAAAAAATTAAACATATTACAATAGTTGCAATATATTTCTGTTACCAGGTGAAAATATCATACACTTCACACAAGCTTGAAAGTAACAACCTATATTGTAAAAACCCGTACATTAGGGGCCGTTTGGTTTAAGGTTTCATTTGGATGTCCATGGGTAACATATGCCTGAGAATAAGATGCATGAAGAATAAGATTGTCGGGAATCAAAGATGACTATGTTTGGTTCTACATGATAATGATAATAAGTGATATCAACCTTTGTTTTATGAGATTAATTTGAGGAATTTTATACAATTATGGTGCATTGATTAATAAAAAATCAAAATTAATTAAAAAATAAATACATGATAATGCTAATAAGTTATGACAATGCTAATAAGTGATATCAACCTTTGTTTTATGAGATTAATTTGAGGAATTTTATACAATTATGGTGCATTGATTAATAAAAAATCAAAATTAATTCAAAAATAAATATATTTTTCTAAAAATTTATAATTAAAAATTAATTGATTGTTTTTATTCAAGTGTAATTAATCATAACTATTAAAAATAATGTCATACAAAATTAAACTTAATTATAATAAATTAACTGAATATATTAAGTTAATAAATTGATAGTTTTAATTACTAATGTTTAGGATCAATTCATAGCATTTTATTAAAAAAATAAGTATATATTTAAATAAATAATTTATTAAATTGAAATGTTAAAAAAAATAAGTATGTATTTCAATAAATTAATCTGTAAATTTAAATTGTTAAATTCATAAAGGATAATTATACTAATTTTAATGTAATTTTATTGATTATAAATTTAATTTACATATATTAATTAATTTAAATTAATTAATTTTAATAATATAAAATAAAATAATACATAAAAAATAAAGAAATGTATTAAGAGAGGAGAAAAAAGGGGGAGGGAAAGAAGGCCATCAAGAAAACCCACCATTTTGGAAGGATGTTCTCCATGGGTATAAGGGATGCATGGGAATTGCTTATTCCCATGTCCAAGGTTACAAACATTGTTCCAAACAAGGGGATATATATCCCTTACCCATTCCCACCTTTATTCCCATCCACATTCCCTCATTCCAAAAGCCCCTAAAAGACAATCATTCTAACAATGATGCAAAAGCATAAACTTTAGGAACTAAAGCAAATCAAATAATACTTACTGAACCAAAAGCATGAATCCAAAACTAAATTGTTCATTAAAAAAACAAAAGACTAATCTTGGGAGATCAAACTTCAGAATACACAATCATAGAAACTAAGGCCCCATTTGATAACCATTTGGTTTTTGAAAATTGTGCTTGTTTTCTCCCCATTTCTCTACCATGAGTTTCATCTATCTTAAGAAAACATATGAATTGTTAACCAAATTCCAAAAATAAGTTTTTAAAAACTACTTTCTTTCACTCCTTGGGGAGTTTGTAATGTTAGAGCAGTAGTCTCTTTTCATATATCTTAATGAAAAGATTCTCTCTTGTTCTAAAAAAAAACTTTTCTTTTTTTTTTTTTTGTAGTTTTCAAAACTTGGTTTGGATTTTGAAAAAATATAGAAAAAGTTGATAATAAAACAAAGAAATTCATACTTAAAAGTAGTGTTTATAAGCTTAATTTTTAAAAACCAAATGGTTATCAACCAAGGTCTAAGGTGTTGTTTGATAAACATTTTATTTGCTGTTTTGATTAGAACAAGGGCTGTAAATCACACGTTTAACAAATATCACACATTTGTCAAAACTAACGAAGTAAGTTCTTACTTGTCAAGACTTCTAATATACTTGTCGAAGACAAGAAAATGGAGTCGATGACCTGAAGAACTCGTCAGTGAGTCAAAAAGATTGTGAACAGTTATGATATCTGCAAGAGCAATGCAAGCAGGAGCTATCCGTGCAAAGGCTTCTGGCCCAACAGTTTTCTTGTCATCAAACTGATCACCATAATATAAAAGTTTTAAAAACTAGTACCTCAAAAGCTCAGTCAATGCTAGCCAAAAAAAAAAAAAAAGCTTCAAAAGTACCCATCCTAGACATAAGATAACATAATGTGCCTACCAAGTTGCAGATAAGAAAACCAGAAAATTATTAACCTGAACAGCCATGTTTGTAGAATTCGAATAAAATAGTGACCACTCTTCCTTATCCTCTACTTCCTCATTACTGCAAGAAGCAGTTTCCTACAGTTGGAAAGAGGATTTAGAAACACAATCAATTCCTTCTCTCCCTCTTTTTTTACTATCTTTGTAAATGAAAAATAAAAGACTAAAAGCTAAAATATCCCAAATTCAAATTTCAACCCCTCCACAACCCACCCCCACTGCCACAAGAAAAAAGAAAGATGCATTTAAGTGATAATCTCACTCTATCTTACTAAATATCAATGGAGTATAATGGTAGACTGTCTCACTTGCAGTAGAGGTTCACTTTCACTACCAGGGCACTCCCAAGCAAGCATCATGTCATATGCCAAGCGACGAAATTCCTTGTCGCTTAAATAATCTGGGCGTCTACACATTGAATAGAGTGTTTGGTATGAGCAAAATTCCAACAAACTTCTAGAATAGGTCTCGGGCTCCTTATTAATTCCAGGTAGCCCTGAATCAAAAAGTTGTTGCATTTCTTCAGTGGACATTCGAAGAATCCTGCATAATAGAATTGCCTTTAGATGCATGACAATAATATAAAAGCTGAAGTCAATGTCCAGCAGTTTTGGGGATTGCATTACAAATGCTGAATCCAAACTACGCCTCCATTATGACATGCAGCAAATCTTTAAGGCACTTAAATTAGTGAAATCCTCTGGGTACAAATTTGTAAAAGAAATTAACTTTTATATCTTCCCTAAAGTATAGGCTATTTATGAAGGAAATATAAACTCTTTTGTAGCTCTAAAACAAAACATATTAACCAACTAATAAATTTCAAAAGGGAAAGAAACTAGATTTTGTGCAATAATGCAACAGCAAATGAAGAAGATTTTTAGAAAGGGTCAAATTAAAAAACTAATCTGGTTATGTATATTGTTGAGTATCACACATTAGAAATATGTAGAGAGATCGGTCATAACTTGGGAGGGGGGCAATCCATCGAGGAGACTCATCTTCAAGAAAAGGAGATCTTTAATGACATTAACTCCACGAATCAAGTTTTGGAAGGGGCGGTTATGGATGGTAACTCCTCGGTTTCCGGGGAGCATGTACTCGCTCCTTTTAATGATACGGAGTTATGGAATCAGGGAGGGGGTTTGAATTTGGAAAAGAAACGGTTGGAGACTCAAGGGTTGGTGGGGCAGTTGACTCGTTGTTTCGATGGGACAGGTAAAGTTGTTCTTCCTGTTTTATGTTCTCATCCGTCTAATAATGAAGCTGATGAAGAAGTTCTCTTCTCTTCCTACAAACCAGCAAGTGTAAAGGAGGTCAAAGATACTTTTTGTGGAAAGTATTATACTAGGAAGAGAGCTCGAGAGGACAAGTCGGTGCTGGAATTCCAGGGGTTAACAAGCTTTCCGGATTTTCTGGGGCATGAGGATCGAGGTGAGCTGAATTTAAACTCTGTTCCGTTAAATCTTCAAGATAAGTCAGGGGGGAAGGTTGGTTTGGTTGAAAACTGTCTCCTAGGGTCGAAAGAGGTGTCTTTTGTACGGGCTTCCTTTCTCTATTCCAGCAGGCAGCAGAAGGAGTCTTGTTACCCTTTTCCGGTGGGTGGGGAGGATATTGTAGTGATGTGAGTATTAGTAGCTTGGAGATATCCTCGGTTAGAAAGGTAATTGATCAACCTTTAGTTGGTTCCCCTCCCATTATTAACCTTGCTAGTTTGTTTGATGCAGTGGAAAGTAATCATTGTTTTGGGAGAAAGGAAGAGGGGGATAAAAGTGCTTGTCCTCCTGAATTGAGTCGATTTGATTCTATACTCCGAGCAAGTGGTTTGCAATTAAAAGAGGTCCCGGTCAGAAGGATCTCAGTGAAATCAGCATGAGAATTTTATCTTGGAACACTTGTGGGTTGGGAGACAGTGAGAAGAGAGTTAAGCTGATAAGGGTAATGCAGAAAATAATCCCAGATTTTGTTCTCATTCAGGAAACAAAGTTGATAAGTATTGATGTTAGAGTTATTAAATCTTTATGGAGCTCGAGGGATATTAGATGGGCTCATGTTGAGGCGTATGGGAAATCAGGGGGCTTACTAATTATGTGGGATGAAGCTAAAATGCAAGTTTTGGAAGTTTTAAAAGGGGGGTTTCAACCCTCGGTCTGTGGTCTTTGTTTGAGGGATGAAGAAACCTCTTTGCTCATCTTCTTTCAGTGCGTTTATGCAGAAAGGTGTTGGGCAAAGTTGTTTGAAGTTTTCATTGTCAGCTGGGTTTTTGCCAATTCGGTCTCTGAAAACGTCTCTCAGTTGATGGTGGCCTCTCCCTTAAGCTCCAAGGCTAAAGTATTGTGGTTGTTCAGGGTCATAGCTCTCCTGTCAGCATTATGGTTTGAAAGAAACCAGAGAGTGTTTGAAGAAAAAAGGTTGGAGTGGTCAAGATGACATGATTCAACCATCTTGAAAGCCTCTTCTTGGAGTTCCCAGTGCAAGAAGTTCGCATGCTACTCTATTTCAGATTTGACTTTTTCTTGGCACCCCTTTTTGTTTATTGTTTAGTATTGCTTTTGTTTGGTTCATGTTTTTGGATTGATTCCTACTTGTTGTTGAACTGTTTTCTTGATTCTTTCTTAGATTTACTCTTACCTTATTACATTGACTCATGATAGGGTGTGTGTTAAGTCGTTGTCTCATGTTGTGTTTTTTACTTGTATTGCCTATTAACTTTCTGGTTTTAGATGATCTAGTCTTATTTCTGCTTTCCATATGGTTTTTGTAATTTGAGCATTAGTCTCATTTCATTACTTCAATGAAAACTTTGTTGTTGTTGCCTTGTCAAAAAAAAAAAATTATGTAGAGAGGCCTCGCAATTTATAAGATACATGGACTACTCCTCTTATTGCCAATTAATTTTGAGATGAAACCTCGTATAATCTAATATGGTATCAGAGCCCATAAAGCCTATTCGGTCCAAAAATTGAAATTGCGATCCAATAGTGGTGAACCAAATGAGGTAACATCTTGAGGGGCGTGCTGAGGAACCGACATTGAAAAAATGGTTTTGAGATGGAACTCCCAATAATCTATAATATGTATGTCAGGAAATAATAATAGGAAATGATTAGTTTGAGAGATATGCTTAATTTAAATTGAGGGTTGTCCCACTATACTCGCATTATAATCCATGGAGCATGAATGAAGTGATTGGTTACTAATACACAAGTTCTTACTTCTTCCACAGTAACTATAAAATTTCCCGAGAATTAGTCATTTGCACATGATCAACGACTAATCATCCTACTTTAAATCACACATTAGAACAACTTTTACTTAACCATTTCACCAATATGGCAGTATTTTATCATAACACATAAACAATAGTCATAGTATCAGATAATAGATGGTAAACACATGAAAGTTTGAAGTAAAAAATACCAGCTGATATTGTGAGATAAAGCCTCTAATGTCAACATTACAATACATGCAAACTCGTGCAAAAATATACATGATAACAGCAAAGAAAACATTGGACGAATACAAAAATGAAGATCGCGAGGAGGAAAAAAATGAGGAGAAATACTTGGAACACCGAGCGACAACAGAATTTGCCAGGGGAGAAAGCTGAGGGATGGATTTAGGAGAATGGGAAGGGGGTGGATCTTCTCCATTCTTCGATTTCTTGCGCTGAAAGATGGATCTGAATGTGTTCGGTTGGTTCTTTATCAAGGTATCGATCATTGCAACCTTCACTTTCTTCGTCATCATCTCTTGGAAACCAGGTTTTTGTCCAATGTAATTTGGAATTGTTGAATGAGCAATCACAAATTCAAGAAACGGATTGATTAAGAGATGATTTGAACCTGTTCGTAGTCAATTTTCCTCCAGTTCAGCCTCACATTCTTCCTCCTCCGATCCTCTGCTCTAATTCTCTGGCGTAGAACCGAAGAATAGAATAATCACATGCTCTATCTGTCTCTCTAAATTACAACCTTTTTTTTAGAAACTCCAAATTACAAATTGAATCGTATGGTTTAAAAATTTTGGATTTTGTTTGGATGGGTTGGATGCGTTGGGGCATGCTTGGTAAGTAATTCAATAGATTTGAATGAAAATAAAGTTTTATTTTATGTTTTCATATACGTGTTTAGTAACTCATTTATAAATTTGATACTATATATTTATAGATCATGAAATTAGTTATAATTACAAAACTAATTATTACATTAAATATAAGTCATTATTAATTAATTTATACATTTGAATTTTATAAATTTTATAGAATTATCATTTTATAATATAATATTATATAATTTATAATATATTATATTGTATTTATTAAGATTTTGATTTTGATTTAATATATTTATGTATTTTAAAATTTTAAATTTGGAATCTCGATACAATAAAAACATAAAAATGTTGTTTTCATAATTTCTACTATTTGGATCACAGAATCTAAAAACAGTTTTCGAAAACACATCTGTCAACACACATATTTACTTAATTAAATGAATCTGAAAATATAAAACAGAATCTAAATTGCATGTCAAACAGACTGTTAAGGTTTGTTCTCAATTTGATTATATTTCAATTTGTGGTTAAGTGTTTTTTTTTCCTCATTGTCATTGATTCGAATATCTAATTTTTATTTAATTGACGATGTGTTTCTTAGTAGAAATATTCTTGAGTTAATGTGTGTGATTTAATTTTTTTTTGTTATAATAAATGTGTGTGATTTAATTTTTTTTTTGTTATAATAAATGTGTGTGATTTAATTAAATCTCATAATTGTCTATGTTTTTTAACGATGGGAGTGTTTGACCTTCGAAATATATATATATTAAGTAATTGAACTATGCTACTTAATTTTTTTGTTTTTTAAAAAAAAACTTCAATAACTAGTTGAATGTACAATTGGCTCATAATTATCTATCACTATCATGTTGACACTTTTTCCCTTTTTTTTCGTGTGTGTATTGAGTTCATGTCTTCTATTTAGAATGAGTGCATACCAATTACATTATACTCATGTTGGTAACTTCTCGTTGGTTGTTCTAGGATTTAGAGTATAGGGATGATTAAAATTAGTAGGGGTAGGGGTATAAGATTTCATTTTTTAGACAATTTTAGAGGCTCAAGGACAATTTTTTATACCTAATCATGGTTAAATTACAAGTTTAGTGCATAAACTCTCATGTTTGTGTCTAGTGGGTCCTTGAACTTCAAGAAGCATCGAATATGTTTCTGAACTTTAAAAATATTAAATTGATCCTTGAACTTTCAATTTTGTATAGAAAATATCCCTAAACTATGGGGTTTGTGTCAATAATACCTCTGAACTTTTAAAAGTTCTAAAAATATCCATGAACTTTCAAAAAGTTACAAAAATACCATTGTCGTTAAGTTTTGGATGGAAACCGTTAAAGTTTTGTTTCAAAAATACCGTTGAACTTTCAAAAAGTTTCAAAAATACTCATAACCTTAAAAAACCTTAAAAAATATATCAACATAAAGTTTTGGATGGAAAACGTAAAGATGAAAAAAAAATACTCTTACTTGAAAATGACTATTCTTCTTCCTCTCTCTATGGATTATTACTCCATGAAAATTAATGAGAATTAACATATTATGGCCATTTAAAAAGTCGTAGTAACAATTTGACCAAATAAGCTCAAAAACCCCAAAATCAATAACCATAACCTTCTGTCGTAACCTCCAAAGACGAAAAAAAAAGCTATATTGTTGTTGGGATGAGTTTAAAAACCTAAATGGGCATATTCAGGTAGAGATTTGTTCAACTTTTCGAAGTTCAAATATAATTTATCGTTGTATTGTTTTGTGGGATCAATTTGGTTTAAATAATTAAACCACTCAAATTCTTGAGTTTGACGTCAAACTATGGGGATGAAAAATGAATTCTCAATAACTCACCTATCACTTTCATCTCCAGATTTTTTTTGTTTTTCATTGCATCAAGATCAACACTTAAATTTAAAGTTCATTTGTGACTTTGTACACGCTTTAAATTTCTAAGTTTTCCTGAAACAATCGTTCATATAACATTATATTAAACTTTGAAATTTAAGGCAAGCTACAATTAATAATACAACTAGCTGCTGAAAAATACTAGCTAGATGGAGCTAGTATGCAAGAACTTTTATGCATTGGTGTTGCGTAAAATTATTCAATGTAATACCGCAAGTGTATGAATCAAGTTTTAATATAATGTATAAAATATTAGAGTATTGTCTATAAGATTAGTATTATAGTTCACTTAATTACCATGAATATAATCACCCAATTTTATTTAAAGAAAGAAATAGAAAGATGAATAAGAGAAAAACAAAATAAAGACACAAAATAAACGATGAAGAAAATAACCTGTCTTAAGGAATTGATGTCATCAATTAGACCAATGATTCAATTAATTAAACAACCAACATGCAAATAATTCATAAGTCTCGAAGACAAAAGTAAAAACTGTCTTTTACGAACACAATTAAATACCATGTATTTCTGAAACTTTTTAAAGTCTAAAGGTATTTTTGAAACAAAAGTTTAACAGTTTCCATCCAAAACTTAATGGCAAGGGTATTTTTTAAACTTTTTGAAAGTTCAGGAGTATTTTTTATTTTTTTTAAAGTTTAGGGGTATTAATGACACAAACCCTGTAGTTTACGGGTATTTTTTATATTTTAGCCAATAGGTCCTTGACATATTCAAATCTTTAAAAATAAATGAATCTATTATCCATAAAATTGAATTTTGTATCTAATAATATATTAAACTTCCAATTTCATGTCCAATAGGTTCATGAATTTTAAAAAATGTCGAATAGGTCAAGGACTTATCAGACAAAAAAGTGAAAGTTGAAAAACTTAAAAGATACAAAATCGAAAGTTTAAGAATTTATTATAAACTTCTTAAGGTTAAAGGATTTATTAGTCATAAAATCGAAAGTTCAAGGACCTAGTAGAAAACTTTTTAAAGTTTAGGGACCTATCTGATACAAACCTATAAGCTCAAGGACTAAACTTGTAATTTAACTTGATATGAACCAAGGTATCTCATGAAGTCACATTAAATGAAGTCAAGTTCATGGAAATTTAACATAAGTTGCATTTAATGAACTCAAGTGCAACTCATCATTTATTAAAGAACATTCAAGCTTCATTTATGAAACAAGGACTTCAAGATAATTCAAGAGGAGCTTCATTTACTCTTAGATGATTACAAAGAGTTACAAAGTCAACAAAGAGACGTCAATCTCATTTTTATGGCTATATTGATGTAATTTCAGTTGTAAACATTACATTGATGAGTTTTAGGTTACTTTTGAGTTAGTGGGTGTTAAGGTATTCATGTAATTGGGAGTTATAACCCTTAGATTGCGATAGGTTACTCTAGGGTTTAATTTTGAAGGCTATAAATAGCCATACATGTAATCCAAGAAAGAAAAAAAAAGATTGGAAAAATGTAATCAAAAGAGTATTTGAGCTTTCTTTAGCCTAGTGCTAAAGTTTCTTTGCAATTCTATGTAGATTAGGTTGCATGCTTAGAATCATTCAAGTTTGACTTGATCAATCTTACTTATGGAGTGATTCGGATCTCATACAAGTTCTCTTGCCTTGAGATGTTTGATCGACAAGGTAATCCGATTTTACTTTACTTGAATTGATTTTCAAAATTGGTTATGGGATCTTTGAGATTGAGTTACCTAAAGGTCTCGATTCTTTAAGCAAGGTTGTTAGATCCGATTGTCAAGGGTTACTTAATATTTTGACATTAAAATCTTTGGCTTCTTTGATTTCATTTTAAATGATAAGTAATTTTAAGAGGAATTTGAAATCTAACAACCTTGCTCATAAAACAAGACCTTCAGATCACAAATCCAAAAACTCTAAATCAAGATGAAATAAAAAAAAAGTCAAAGATTATAATGTCAAAATGTTAAGTAACCCTTGACAATTGGATCTAACAAACTTGCATAAAGAAACAAGACCGAAAACCAATGGTTATCAAACGGGGCTTTCATTTTTGTTTTTGAAAATTAAGCCTATAAATACTACTCCCGCTTATGGTTTTCATGTTTTCATGTTTTTTTTTATCTACTTTTTAGATGTGTTTTCGAGAACCAAACCAACTTTTGATTTTTTATTTTTTTTTTAAAAAAAGTAATTTTGAAAAGTTTGTGTTTGGTTTTGAAATTTAGTTAAGAATTCATGTGTTTTCTTAAGAAAGACAAAAATTAGTAGAGAATAAGAAAACCAATAATGAGAAAACAAGCATAAATTTTAAACGACCCTATCAAATATAATAAGCATCTTATTTTTAATTAGTCAATTATACCTTTATTAGACCCAATGAGGAAGCATAAAAGTATTCTCCTTTTTTAAAGTATTATATTATTATGCAATGTGATAGAGAATTCAAACCTACAACTTCTTATGATAAATAACTCACAACTCTTTCAAAATTTTAATTTTAGATCACAAATATTGGTTAAATTACAAGTTTAGTGCATAAACTTTTAGATTGTGTATCTATAGTCATTAGACTTTAAAAGTATTTAATAGGTTCAAAACTCTTAATTTTGTGTTGAACTTTAAGGGGCCGTTTGGTGCAAGGTTTTGTGGATGAGAATGGGTAAGAGTTTTAAATCTCTGGAATAAGTTTTATAAGCATGGGCATGTGTATCACTTATTCCCATGCATCACTTTTTCCCATGGTGGATGAATTTCCTATACCCTTCAAGAATGATGGTTTTTTTTATATTCATCCATCTCTCTCTTTCTCTCTCTTCTTTATTAATATCTCTCTCTTCTTTATTAATATTTATATATTTTTATTTATTTATTTATTTTCAATAATCATAATTAATTATTTAATTAAAAATATTTATAATTAATTAATTTATTTTTATTAGTTGACATTAATTTTGATTAGTTAATAAAATAATGTTTTTAAAATTAATTTCATCAAACAAGCATAAACATTCATTATAAAATTTATTATAAAAATATTAAATCACTACTTAATATTATATTAATCAATTGATTATAAATATTATTAATTTATGGTAAGGATAATCATTATAATTAATTATTCACGAGTTATTTGTGATCAATTAATAATTAATTTTTTATCAAAAAATATTAATTAATTATTTTTAAATGCATTTTTATTATTCTATTAATAATAAATAATAATATAAAAAACTTATAAGATAAATATCATAAAATAAATTTGCACATTATTTATTAGATCGTAAGTATATATTACATAAGATTTATATATTAATTTCGTCAAATAAATATAAAATATAATTTTTTTAGATAAAATCTGATAACATTCCCATGCAGAACCAAACACAGTCATCTTATTCTCAGGTATTTATTATTCTCAGACATTTTATTCCCAAACATCTATTATCCATTCCCATTCAATAAAACCTTAAACCAAACGCCCCTTAGGATGGTTTGGATTGAGGAGTTGGGAGAAGTTAATAACTCCCCCAACTCCTTGTTTGACCCAAAAAGTTATTAAACTCATTATTGTAGGCTCTACAACTGTATTAATTCTTTGTTAACTTTTTTTATGGGTCCCACAGATTTTTAACTCATTTTGTGGCCCCATGACTTTTTTTCCTCTACTTTCTGGCTTATACTCCCAACCTTTCGATCTAAACGAATTCTAAATATAAAGAATTGTTTGGGACGCTGGATGAATTATAATAATATGAGTTATAATAGTTTGTAGAATTATATAATATTATTTAAAATGTATATTTGTTTAATTTGAGATTATAATAATCTATATTTGAGGTTTATTATAACCTCCAAACAAATCTTAATAGATCGAATTACACCTTCCACCTGTGCAAGCAAAGCCAATTACAGTTGAGCCCATCAAGTGTGGGTTGGAACTTTTTCTTCAGTCCACTTTTCAATGTTTAGACCTTCTGTTACAAGTTACAAGTTACAACAAATTCCAATTTGACCTGAGGCAAGGATGGGTCAAGCTGAAAGCGTAGCAGCGGCATCCTCTCCGAACGATCTACCACCAAGCCGGAATTCATCTCCAAGTTCCTTCTCCGGTTCCTCTTCCGATTCTCCCTCCATGGAGTCTCTAATTGCAGGTTCGTCGCCTTCTTCCTGACTTCTTCTTGTCTTTTTGTTCAGTTCGTATTATAGGTGTCTGTAAAAATGTCTCCGTAGGCGAACGAACCGATCATTTTCATATTAGAATGATTCGTGTTCAAGAAATTTAAATTTCGAGCGCTAAAAGTTCTAAGAAGGAATATCATGATTTTTGCTGAGTTTATCGATTTTTCTTCTTATTCGTAACATGCTTTAACTACATTCACTCCTCGGAACGGTGCCGTGTTTTTATTGAGTGATTAAAGAAGAGTTTCTAAATGAAACTGAGGTTTCTGGTTGTTTGAGAGCTAACCATTGAGCTGAAGAGATCTTGTTGAGGCATGCGGGAGGATTACAGAATACATGAGCCTGTACTGGAAATACTTCAACTGGAAATACTTCAGAAATGAAAAGGCACTTACCATCCCACTCGTTTGAAATACTTAACTGACAGCTCAAAACTTAATGTAGAAGAGGAGAAAATAATCTGCAGTATGGCCTGCTTCAACGAAGGGATTATACTTATCATTTAAGGCCTTCTTCATTCATGGTAATAGTATCAAAATTCAACGGGACTTCGCAAGGTTATTAGCAGATGATCTTGTTCTTGAACAAATAGTGAGTTCTGAGAATAATCTCTCTCTGATATTTCATTAGTGGTGAGTACCGACCCTATTTATAGAAGATACAAGAGGTTAAACAATCAACTGATTTAAATAACAATCTTTACAACTAAACAACTGATTACAACAAACTCAACAGACTTATACTCTATCACATCCGCTCAAACAAATGCCGAAGAAGGCATTAGTTTGCACCTTAAAGAAGATAACCTGTTAGCAGTCACAAACTTTGTAAAAATATCAGCAGGCTGTTGATGAGTTGAAGCAAAACGAAGTTGAAGATCATTTACTGGAACAAAGTGAAAATCAATTTCCATATGTTTAGTTCTTCCATGGAACACCAGATTTCGAGCAAGCTGGAGTGCAGATTGGTTATAACAGAATAGTTGTGGAGCTTTTGGTACAAACACAAACAAATCTTTAAGTAACTGGCGGATCCATGAAAGCGAAGCAGTAGCAGCGGCAAGGGCTCTATATTTGACCTCAGTTGAGCTTCTAGAAATAGTTGTTTGTTTCTTTGAAACCCAAGAAACAGGATTGGCTCCCAAAAACACAACAAATCCAGTAGTTGACCGTCTATCAACTTGACAACCAGACCAATCTGAATCTGAAAATGCCAAAAGAGAGAAGGAACTTGTCTAAAATGTAAACCAACATTCAAAGTACCACGAACATACTGAAACATGCATTTGACAGCCACAAGTTGAACATATGTAGGTGAATGCATAAATTGAGATACCCGACTCACCGCAAATGAAATATCTGGCCTAGTGAATGTCAAATAGTTAATGCTCCAACCATAATCCATTAAGCCTTGGCATCATCAATTGTGCAGAGAGCAGAAGTCAAAGACGAAGATGCAGTAGAGCAAGGAGTAACGCACGACTTGGAATTAGCCACCCCAAACTTGTTTAAAATATTAGTAGCACACTTTGTTTGGTTAACAAAAATGGCAGTAGATTTGGACTGCACTTCTAACCCAAGAAAATACGTTAAAGATCCCAAATCAGACATATTAAAAGCATCCTTTAAACGAGATACGAGACTATCAATATATCTAGTGTCATTTCTAGTTAGTATGATATCATCCACATAGAGAAGTAGATATGTTATTGACCCATTCACATTTCTCACAAACAAAGACAGAACAACATGTGAAGCTACAAACTCACGAGTCGGTGAATCTGTTGTAAAGCAATGGAACCAGGTTCTAGGGGCTTGCTTCAAACCATAAATGGATTTTTGAAGCTTACAAACGCAAAGGAACAAATGATTTAGACAAAGGAGAGAGGGCCATATCAACTATGTGACTGTGTTTACGTTCAACAACACTGTTTTGTTCGGGTGTGTAGGGACAAAATTTTTGGTAAAGGATGCCTTTTTTAGCTAGATAATCTTGAAAGGTATGACTTGTAAATTCCCCTACATCATCACTACGAAAGATTTTTAGTTTAGTTTACATTTTCAACAAGTTCTCAGCAAAAGACAAGAATTTAGTGAGGGTAGTGTAAACTTCAGATTTAAAGCAAAGAGGAAATATCCACGTATATCTTGATAAGTCATCTATAAAAGAAACATAAAAGTGATTTATTGATTTCTTTGGAGCAGGGCCTCATACATCACTATGTAGGATTTGTAAAGGACTAAGGGAGACAGTAGACAATAAGGGAAGGGTTGTTTTGACAGTTTACCCTCAAGATAGTGCTTACAAACAGTAGAAGTAGAATGAATTTTAGCAGAACATATCACAGAACGAAGGATAGAGAAACAAGGATGGCCTAACCTATCGTGTCATACAGTGGAAAGCATCTTGGTACTCGCTTGAGCAGTAAGTTTTACTTGAGCAGAGATATGAGGTGTCACAGTGAGAGGATATAGACAGTTAATACTAGGTCCTTGGAATTGAACTTTGGCCGAGGCTTTGTCCTGGATAAGGAAGAAAGATGAGTCAAAGATGAATCAACCGTTATTATTAGAACAAAATTGATGAACAAAAAGTAAATTTGATGAAATGTGGGGTACATGAAACAACTTAGAGAGAAAAAAAGGCTTATTGGATAAAGAGAGTTGACCAGAACCATGATGAGATATGGATAGAGATAGACCATTTCCAACTGTAATACTCTCTTCACCGTTGTAAGTCGAGGACAACCCAGGTTTGCGAGATCGTTTGTTAAATGAGTGTTGTAGCATGTGTCAAATAGCCAGACATGCAGTTCCTGGTCCATGACAACAAACTTGGCTGGTGGATGCCTACCCTAAAATGAGTAATTCATGTGGTTGTAGCAGACAAGAGCGTTATGTCCATATTTCTCACAAATTTGGCAGGTAACCTTGCTTGAGAATTGATTCTGAGATGAAGGAAACTGACTAGAAGATGACTGATTAGCATTAGGCGAAAACTTTGATTGGAAATTAGGTTAAAAGTTGCTTTCTCCACGTCCTTGACCATTGGATCGATTATCAAATTGTCCTCTGCCTCTTCCATTATTATTGTTCCTCCAGTTTCCTCGTCTTTGATTCTTAAGATTAGCAACCATGGCAAGATGAGAGGCAGATGATACCTTATCGACTTTTAACTACTTTTCAAGAACAGACTCCTCAGTTTTCATCAACACATGTAATTCATCGAAGGTCAAATTTTGAGATCTAGTTCGGGGAGATTAGGGAGGTTTTGAAGATGTTGCAGGCAGTTGGGAGGCCATTAACTGTTTATTTGATGAGATCCTCTGCATCAATCACAACCGAAACCGTGGCAAGATGATGATTGACAATATCCTTCACATGTTGAACATACAAATCGAATACTGAATAATACTGCCATGTAATCAGAAAAGCCACAAACTACCACACCACACGTATGAAATACTAAGCTGGCGTCACAAAAGATAACATAAAATACTGAATAATACTGCAATGTAATCAGAAAACATAAGTTATTTGTCTAGTGTGCTTTAACAATTCTTTGTTTTAAATTTTATTAGGTTCAAGTACAGATAAAATGAAATATTATTTGCAATTCCTGTTGTACTAGTTTTCTTTGGTGTTAGATTTGATAACATGTTTGATAATCAACAGCGTTTTCATTCTTGCAGAAGCTGCAGCTTATGGTAATGAAGCAAATGAGGTTTGTCCACTTTAAAATATAATCTTCCTTTTGAAATTGGAATTGCGAGCAAAGAAGTTGACCTATGCTTCTTTCAGTCTCTTGATGCCAAAGCTAACAGAGCGTTAGAGTGCCCCTGCATAGCTGACTTGCGTAAAGGTCCATGTGGGGTCCAGTTTTCTGATGCTTTTCTTTGCTTCTTCAAGAGTACTGCAGAGGAAAAGGTAAGGAAAAAGAAGGAACCATCACATCCTATAACTTTTAAAGGAAAAAGGGAAGTCATGGCAAAACATTTTGATTAAATTATATTTTCAATCCGTATCCTTCAATTGAGTCAATTTGTTCTCTATACGTTTATAAGTTTCATTATGATTCATACTTTTTCATTAGAACTTACCAAATGTCTTTGACATTAATGAGAGAGAATTGGAATTCAACATAGCAAATTATTTGTGTATGTAGCAGATTAGTTTCACAATATGACATTTTATTTTAATGAGGTAGGAATTTGATATATCACATTGGTTGAAAAACATGATATTAGGCTAGGTATTAGACTTTTTTTGTTTGGGTTGAAAAGTACAAAAATATGACATCGCAACTAATTGTGCTTGCTAGATTTCTTTTACTTTTTTTTTTTAATTCAATTACAAATAATTTATCACATTAGATATTTTTGCTTTTCACTAAAGGATAGTAACATTGTTTAGCTTTAATGAACAAGATGGGAAAGCGGAATTAGTAAAAGTATAAGAACTAAATTGAAACAACCGTTAAAGATATGGGACTGAAATTTTATTTAGAATCTTTACAAAAATTATGGTACATACTAACAGCTAAATTGTGATTGGTTTTTCCAAAGGGATCGGACTGTGTGCATCCTTTTGTAGCTTTGCAGAGCTGCATAAAAGCAAACCCAAATGCGTTCTCAAAGGATATCTTGGATGAAGAAGAAGAAGAAAAGGAAGAGGAAAAAGAAAAGGCAGAAGAGCCAACTCAAGATTACAGAATTATTCCTCCTTCATGGTCTAGAGAACCTCAGACTCCCAAGTCCAAGCTTTAACCTCAAACCATCAACTTCCATTTTGTCTGCCCTGGTATGATTATTATGATTATTTTATTGGGGGTGTTGACTACATTTTATAATGAATAAGTTTGAAAATGTGTTAGTTACATTGTAGCAAATATTCCTGATTTTTCATTTTATTCCCTAAGTAGCACATTTTAAAATCAAGTCATATTTAAAATTTAATAAATTAGATATGAATTTACCAAACATGCTTTATGAGTTTATACGATAATAGTGATGCTGTGGATAAATATCTTGAAACTAGAAAAACATACAGAGAATAAATATTGGGTGGAGCATTCTTGTCGTATTATTCACAAACTCAATAAGTATTTTGGTGGTGGTGACCAAGATAGCTTTTAACGACGAGTAGGATGTCTGGATTATAAATACTCATAGCTAAAGAATTCGAAGATCGTATAGAAGATTTTGGATTACGAGATATATCTCGACTTCTCTAGGACAAGTGGGAGAATATCACCGGGCCCAAGTGGTTCTTAGTTTAATTAAGGCTAACCTACACCTCTAACTATAATCATTTTCCTCTAGATTTTGACTGAGATTAGGTATTAGTGCCTCCCCTAAGCCTTGGTTTTGTGATTGAACCACTTTTGTTGAGGGCCAAATCTTCAAGGGGTTGTTTGGTTTATGTAAATGTAAAATGATCTGCAAAGTAAAAACATGTAAAGCTATTCCATTCCAATAACATACTCTGCCAAAAAAATTTACAAATAGAAGAAAATTGCACACATCTTTTTCTGCCTTCCTAACAAGCCCTTGACTGAGCACAAGATCAAATCAAAACCAAGTAAAAAAGAATTATGAACTAAGGTTGGCCATTACAAACTTTTCTTGTAGGCCTTTTTATTGGTGGGCCACTATTTCTTTTGAAGTTTTAAGAATCAATGAGTGAAATAAGTTGATCCAAGACTGTAGGATCTGCAAGTGTTGAGGTATCTCCAATCTCATCCAACTGTTTGGAGGCAATTTTTCTCAAAACTCTTCTCAATATCTTTCCACTCCTTGTTTTTGGCAGCTCATTTGCCCAATGTATTTTATCAGGTGCTGCAAATGCCCCAATCTGAAAGGTAATAACAAAATATTTCATTCTCAATTATTATTCTTTTTACAATCCTTCCAAGTTTATATTGATGAAAGTGATGACTAACCTGTTTTCGAATTGTTTGGATTAGGCTTTCTCGGAGCTCTTCACTTTGAGGAACTCCCTCTACTAGGGTAACAAATGCACGAATACTTTGCCCTTTGACCTAAAGACAATAGAAACGTTAAATTTATACTTCAATCTCTAAGCTTTGAATTATGATTCTATGTAGTTCACGTTTTTTAAACTGTTAACTAAATAATGATATCATATGCAAGAGCGGATTTAGTTAAGACCTAGGGGGCTGGAGTCCCTTAATTTTTTTGACTTTATATAATATGTATAGGAAAAATCAAGTAAGACACAAAAAAGCCTTATGACTTAGTGGTAATTTTGAATTCTAGATCTGCCACTGATCACATGTCTATTAGAGTAACACAGTTTGATTTGACACAATATGAGACAATCGAACAACCATAAAAAACCCATTAATTTATCTATTTTTTTTCTCTTCCTTAATATATCTACTAAATTAGGCCACATTAGGATTTGAAAAATTAACATCATAGTGAAATTAAATGATATGAAGGAATGTGAGAAGTTAGGATTGAAATAGATTGTGACCTCATGATCAATGCCAATCACTGCAGCTTCTGCACAATGAGGATGTGAAACTAATGCAGATTCCACTTCTGCTGTTCCAATTCGATGTCCACTGCATAATATAAGGTTTTTAGACCATATATTTTATGTCTAATCTTCTAAATATTTTGAAAGATTGTTCGTTTTCATCGATAAATTTTAACAAAACTTTGAATTTCATTTCAAAGTTTTAACTTCTAATCACGATATGGGAATGTAAAAAAGATATCACACCAATTTATGAAAAATTATAAAGTTCATTGTCTATTTTAAAAGTTCAAGAACAGGGATAGAATTTTATGATGGTTTCTTTTCCATTATTTGACGTTATGATAAATCTCAACCACCATTGATGGTGTAAAAACGATAAAACAAAACACCTTTTAACTTACAAGTTCAAAGCCTAATGTTCTCCCATCTAAAATATGGGATCTTTGGAATACCGTCTTCGGTTTGGATGGTTTTAGAATTCAAACTCAAAAAAAATTGTTTGGGTTACTGTGTTCAAAATCCAATGGGCTTAAAACACAACTCTATAGTTTTGTTTCGTTAATTTTAACACAGTTTCGCTAATTCCAACACTATTTCACTAATTTCCAAACATCAAAATTGCATTCCAAACACCGTTTTCTGATTTTCCAGGGTTTCAAACATCTTAGAACAAATCTCGTAGGGTTTTGATTCCAAAACAGTGCTCCAAATGCTTCCACAATATCCTACAAACTTCTTATTCTTAAATATTGTCAAGTCGAATATTAACTCTATAAGATTAGTCAAAGTATATATACACAAGTTAATTCCAACATAACATGCACGTGTCAACTTGTCAACATCAAGAAAATGAAATGTACCTAACGTTGATAACATCATCGACTCTTCCCGTAATCCAGAAGTATCCGTCTTTATCCCTAAATGTCGAACATAACAACACCAAGATTAACATAATCACTATCTAAATCAAATTAAATGATTTCATTTAATTAAATGCCAAAAAAACCCAAGAAAAATAGAGAAAGGGTATTTATGTAAAAGTAACCTGGTACAACCATCGCCACTGAAATAATATCCTGGAAATGGCTTGAAGTATGTGGTTTCAAATCTATCATGATCGCCGTGAATTGTCCTCAATGCCCCTGGCCATGACCCTTTAATACATAAATACCCATTGCCTTCTCCTTCTATTTCCTTTCCCTCTTCATCTACTATCACTGCCTGCGTCGATGTACAAGTAGGTCGGTTCGGCTCGATTTTTGTATAAAATATGAATGTTTGGAAAAATATAGTACTATCGATGTTGGTACTTCTTAACTATGTTCAAATTGACTCATCATTATATAAGTTCATCAACAATTATTTAGAATTATTAATTATTGATTTTAAAAAACTATGATGAAAGTCAATCAACAATTAATGAATTTAGTTTTAAAAATTTGTAAACTGTTTTTTTTTTAAATTTTATAATTACAATAATTACATTTAGAAATATGATAAAACGGTGTAGTTTTAGATGAAGAACCTGAACTCCAAAAAATGGGAAAGTAGCAGAACCAGGCTTCAGTGGCCATGCCCCTGGAATTGGAGTAATCTACATATCCACAAACCATAAACTTTAATTAATTAAATAAATATTTTTTTTTAAAAAAAGCAATTAATTAAATAAATAATAATTAAAAAAATTGATTTTTATAATTTAGATTTTTTAAAATGAAATGTGTGCAATTAATTACCATGGCTGCACCCGTCTCAGTTTGCCACCACGTGTCCGAAATAGGGCACCGTGAGTCACCCACCACCTTGTAAAACCAACTGAATATCCAACCACATTATATTATTTATTATTCTATTTCTTTTCCAAAAATTAAAAATAAAATAAAAGTTTTTTTTTTGTTAAATTACAAGTTTAGTCCCTGGACTTTTAGGTTTGTGTCTATTTGGTCGTTAAACTTTCAAAAGTGTCAAATAGGTATCTGAACTTTCAATTTTGTATCTATTTGGTCTCTAAACTTTGAAATGTTTCTAATAAGTTTTCAAATTTTCAATTTTGTATCCAATAGGTGATTGAATTTTTAATTTTGTGTCTAATAGGTCATTGATCTAGTTGACGTTTTTTAAAATTCTTGAACTTACTAGGCATAAAATTGAAAGCTTAAGCTTCTATTGGACAAAAAAATTCAATTTTATATATAATAGATCGATTAACTTTAAAAAAATTGTGAATATGTTAGGGACTTATTAAAAGTTCAAGGACTAATTAGACATTTTTAAAGTTCAGGGACTTATTAGATACAAAATTGAAAGTTTAGGGACTTATTTGACACTTTTTAAAGTTCAAGGACTAAATAGACACAAATCTCAAAGTTCAGGGACTATTTAACCTTTTTTTTTTAGTTTTAAATTAAAAAAAATTAGGAAAGATTATGAATTCGAATATATCCCACCCCACATATTATAAAAAAATTTTGATTACCTATTAATGCGAGTATTGCTCAACTAGTTAAAAGATACATACTCTCGAAAGTTCCTTCCCTTCATCCCCACATATTAATCATTGATCCATTAAAAAAAAAATCAAATATTTACCCTAATATATTTTTATAGTACATTGATTAATATGAATACATTGAAAATTTTCTACACTACTATAATTTCTACTATTTTCATTTATATATTATTGTAGTATAATTATTGTACTGAAATTATTAATATTTGAATTAGTTAAACTATTGATTAAAATTTAAAATATAAGAATAGCTAATGAATACGAAACCTACCATAGAATAATTTATAAAATTCATTAAAAATTCCATATTTAAAAAAATTACTATTTAAAAGTATAAGACTGAATATTATAACCTCCATGCAGCTGGATTAATTGGTTCGCCTGCACTTCCAAGTACTCGTAAAGATTTTCGAGAGTAACGCTTAACATGCTGCATCCACAATATTAATTTCATGAATTTACGTGAAATTACAAATTTAGTCTTTAAATTTTAATATTCGCATCTATTAATTTTTATTTTTTAAAAAAAGAAATTTGAATTACCTCATCACCATCACGCATGAGAGAACGCAGTAATGTGGGAGCAGTGAAGAAAATGGAGACTTTGTATTTATCCACTATTTCCCAACATCTCCCTGAATTTGGATAATTTGGAACCTATACAATAATATCCATTATTCCATTATCAACATTTTTCTTAAATACTATCTTAATTTATACTTTTTTTTAAAAAAATTGTAATGAAATTTTAGCATTGTTTAAAAAGTTTTAATTTTATTTCTAAACTATTTATTTGCATTCTAATAAATGTCTATCGTTAATATTATTACTTAAATATCGATATGACATGTTAATTTAAACTATGTCTAAAAAAAGAATCAGAGCAATCAAGAAAAGAAAAAAAAAAAAAAAAACTCAATTCACTATACTTTTGTTATGTTATTTGTCTTATCATGTTGTGCTGAACCAACTAATTTAATAAAATAAAGGTTAAATTACAAGTTTAGTGTCTCAACTTTGAAGTTTATGTCTATTTAGTCTGTGAACTTTAAAAAGTGTCAAATAGGCTCCCGAACTTTTAATTTTTTATCTAATAAGTCCATGAACTTTAAAAATGTCTAATTAGTCCTTGAACTTCTAATAGGTCCTTAACAAATTCACACTTTTTTTAAAATTAAGCATCTATTATATATAAAATTGATTTTTTTGTCCAGTAGAAACTTAAGTTTTCAATTTTATGCCTAGTAAGTTCATGAATTTTAAAAAACGCCCACTAGGTCAAGGATCTATTAGACATAAAATTGAAAATTCAGGACCTATTGGATACAAAATTAAAAATTTGAGGACTTATTAGACACATTTCAAAGTTTAGGGACCAAATAGATACAAAATTGAAAGTTCAGGGACCTATTTGACATTTTTGAAAGTTTAGGGACCAAATAAACACAAATTTCAAAGGGCAGAGACTAAACTTATAATTTAACCTAAAATAAATTTGGGCATACGTATTTCTTGATGTCAGTTAAGTTATGCTGACATAAATATGTCATATTATCGTTTAGTTAACCATGTGAAGAGAATAGATTATAAAAAATTATTAATAAATTAAAAGTTTTTAAAGATCAAGGAGTAAAAAAACCTAACAATTTAAATTTAGAGGCTAATTTCATAATTCAACCATTAACTTAGTTATAATTGAGATGTAAATGAGATTCCAATAAAAAAAATGCAAATGAGATTTGAAAAAATTAATGATGGTGTTAATTATGTAAATATTACTTACCCCTTCATAAATAACAATAGTGGCTCCATTAAGCAGTGGTCCATATGTCACATAGCCGTGACCCGCACCCCAACCACAGTCAGCCGTCGACCTAAAAATTAAAATTAATAGTAATAAATATTTAAATTTTATTTTAATCTTCAAACTTTCAGAAAACATTATTTTAGTTTTTAATTATATTATTTTACCACCTAATATTTATTTACTTAATATTCACATTTTATCTATGCAGTTCGTACACATTTTCAAATTAACATGTTATATTTATACCACTTAGAACCATTAATCTAAATTAAATGTTTAAATATCTCAATTTTCTTGTTTTATTTTAGTTCTTGAATTTTACATTAAATGTCATAATTTTTTTAAAAAATTATTTAATTAAAGTTTTATATAGATAGTATCTTTTCTTAAAAATATACGATTACAAATATAAGATTAGAGATTTGAACTTTTAAAGTTAAATTACAAGTTTAGTTCCTAAAATTTAAAGTTTTTGCCTATTTAGTCCCTGGTATTTTCATTTTGTGTCTAATCGGTTTATGGATAATTCTTAATTTTTTAAAATTAATTAATCTATTATAAATAAATATAGTTTTTTTCTAATGGAATCCTAAAATTTTAATTTTATATCTAATGGATCTATGAATTTTTAAAAAAATTAAAAGTTTAGGTACTAAATTTATAATTTTGAAAATATAGGATTCAGTAAATACAACTCTCAAAGTTTTAAGCACAAAAATTGTAGTTTAACCAACTTTTAACTCATAAAAAAAGATTACTAATGATGCTTTAACTAATTAAAGAAAATCTAAGTTTAGATAATAATAAGACTATATTTAGAAGACTAAAATGGGAAGGAATATAAAAGGAAAAAAAAATTAAACTTAGATTAAAGTTAGGGATATTAGTGTTACCCACCAATAAATATCAGAAGGTTTGTAATCAAAAACATATTTGAAAGTGGTTCCAGCATACACCATATATCCACCTGTTGTATGAACCACACCCTATTCCACATATAAAATCAAATAATTAGATATTAATACTTTAAAAAATTTAATTATTAATAAGGTTAATATATATGATTTACTCATGCTTTATTTCAATCTCTATATAATACTTCCAACTTTAATCCATAATAACTAAGATTGACAGGTAAGTAATAAATATTGATATAATTAGCCATGTTTTTTTTCAAAAAAATAAATATAAGGTTAAGATTCAAATCTTTCACCTACCAAAATTTATTTTGAGAAAATTGCAAAAACCACTTGTGAACTATAAACATTGTTACGTTAAATTACAAGTTTAGTCCCTAAATTTTTAGTTTTGTATCTATTTGGTCCCTAAACTTTAAAAAATGTCAAATAGGTCGTTGAACTTTCAATTTTGTATCTAATAAGCCCATGAACTTTGAAAATGTCTAATTAATCACTGAATTTTCAATTTTGTATCTAATAGGTCTCTAACATATTCAAAAAATTTAAAATTAACTGATCTATTAGATATAAAATTGAATTTTATGTCTAAGAGAAACCTAAACTTTCAATTTTGTATTCAGTAATTTCATGAATTTTAAAAAAATGTCAACTAGGTCAAGCAACTATTAGACACATAATTGAAAATCTAGAGACCTATTGGACACAGAATTGAAAGTCTGAGGACTTATTGACACATTTTAAAGTCCAAGGAACAAACCGACACAAATATGAAAATTCAGGGATCTATTGGACACTTTTTAAAGTTTATGGACCGAATAGATAAAAGCTCAAAGTTTAGGGACTAAACTTGTAGTTTAACCAATTTGTTAATTGCAAAGGCCGGTTGATCAAATTATAAGTTTAGGGGTGTGATTGCAATACTTAACAAAGTACAAATAGTTCATTGATGAAGTAAAAAGTTCAGGAGTAACGCAATTGTAACAAATCTCAAAGTTTATGGGTGATTTTTGAAAATTTTCTTATTATTTTTATAATATTTTATCTCTATTATACTAAATTTGAAGTTGTAAATAAATAAATTAATTACACAAGGGGATTGTAAAAAAAAAAAAAAAAAAAACCTTAGGCTTTCCAGAGCTCCCACTTGTGTAAAGCAAAAAAAGAGGATCCTCAGCATCAACCCATTCCACACTACAACTCTTTGAATATTTAGGAATCACATCCTTCACAAAATAAAATAAAATAAAATAAAATACAATAAAATAAAAATTTAAATAATTTAATAGCTTGTTAAAAAAATAACTAAAAAAAGAAAGAAAAATCTTCCAAACCTGCCACCATATATCTCTTCCTTCTTTCCATGAAGTGTCTTCTTTCTTCAGAGTTGATTTATTTTCATAAACCAAACATGAATCTGGCCAACAAAATTACATAATAACATCATAATAATTAAGATTTTCTTTTTTGATATTTGTTTTTCTTTTAAAAAAAATAAATTAAGTTTCCGTCTATTAATTTCCTTATTTTTAAAATTCAAAATTTGAAAACTAAAAAAAAAATTTAAAAAAATTAGCGAAAAATTAAAATATTTCTTTTAAAAAAGTAAAAACCGTTATATAGAAAACTGATGAGAAAATAAGCACAATTTTCAAAAACAAAAAATAAAAAACTAAATAGTTATCACTTAAAATTAAAAAGACTAAGAAATAATTATTTATATTTAATCTTATAAAAGCTGAACAAATTTAAAGCTGTTATTTAAGATTTTTATTTTTTTAAAAAAATTAATGGGTAGTCCTTTTTTTTTTTTTGGAAAAAAAAGGGAACTATAATTAATAAAAGCCAACTAATGTCTATTCATTTTGCTATACCCACCACTAACTTTTTAAACTTCAGGAATTTAAATGGGGAGAATTATTATTTTTTTTAAAAAAGTACACTTAATTTTGCTCCTGATCCTGATTATAATATTATGAAATTACCTTTCAATAATTTTTTTGTCCTTAAATTATTAAAAAGATTATGAGATGACAAGAACATAATTTTTATGAATTAGAGAATGAGTAAGTAATATATATATTATAAAATAAAAAAGAAATTAATTATTTCTATAAATGGATTAAATATCATACCAATAGAAACCCCATGTTTGGCTGATTGGATAAGGGCAGCATCAACAATTTCTTTAAGAAGGATAATTTTGGAACCCCTTTTTGCAGCATTGCAAGTCATCAAAGCTTTTGGTTTGCAATCAATTATTCTTTGAGCAAGTGATTCAGAAGAAAATCCAGCAAATACAACCTTATATTATACACCAAAAATAATAATAATAAAAAACTATATTGTCACACATTTATAAGATAAAGTATTGTTAAATATAAAGATTATAATAAAATAAATATAATGTACGTACAGAGTGTATGGCGCCAATGCGAGCACAAGCAAGCATTGCAATGGGAAGCTCCATAATCATAGGCAAGTAAATTACGACAGTATCTCCTTTTTTAATTCCAATATCTCTCAAAAAATTTGCAACCTAAATAATATTATAAATTTATATAAAGTTTTATTAGTGTCCAAAATTATAACAAATGAATTACAACTTAAACCAAAAATCGAATCATGGTAAATCATAAGATAAATGTTTTTCTTTTATGCGGTTGAGACTTGAGATAAAAAGTAATATTATATAAAGAGATATATTGCATTTTGTGTGAGAGTTGAAATTAAATTTAAATGATTAAACTATAAAAAGGGATATTAAGGTTAAAAAAAAAAAAGCAACCTAAATAATATCATAAGTCTATATAAAGTTGGTTAAAATACCATTTTGGTCCCTGCACATTGAGAATTGTTCCATTTTGGTCCATGTAATTTCAAATGTCCAATTTTAGTTCTTGTACTTTCAATAAAGCTTAAAATTGGTCCTTAGGATAAGTTTGAAGTTAATTTTTATCAAAATTTGTTATAAAATAATAATAATTTTAATACAAGAAAAGACACAATGTGAATATACTTTTAAAATTTGTAGGAAAAAACTAATAGATATTTTTTTAAAAAAATTAATAATTAATTAATGGTAGGTAGGGACTAACTTTAAGTTTTATTGAAAATACAAAAAATAAAATTGAACATTTAAAAGTATAGGAATCAAAATGGAACAATTCTCAAAGTATAAGGATCAAAATAATATTTTAACTTTTAAAGTTTCATTAGGGTTGAAATATACACCATGGGTATAAAACAGGCCAACACTAATAAATAGGTTTTACAACCTAATTAAAGATTCCACCCTTCATAAATCATAAGAAAAATATTTTTTTTATGCACTTAATTAGCGACTCCAGATAAAAGGTAATTATGTACAGAGAGAAAATATAACATTTGTGTGGTTTTTTTTTTTTTTTTTTTTGAAGTTTAGTTTAAACGGTTAAATTATGAAAAAGGGGTTACTAATGTGTCTTAATTAAATTAGTAATGCTCATATTAGCCATAAGATAAAGACTTACCTATATTATTTCTGTAAGTTTTACTTTATCTTATTATTATTTTTAAAATATAATGCTCAAAATTCTATGCACTCTAGAATTAATGAATCAATGAATAATAATGTAGTCATTTAAACCAAAGTTGAAAAGAATTAAATTAGATAATTAAAAACTAAATATAGTCCTACACCTAAATTCAAAAAAAAAAGTAGTGGTTTGATTTTTTTTTTTTTTTTTTTTGCTTTGATGTTAATGTGCTGTTTATACTTTATATAGTGAAATCTTTTAAAGCTCTTTCTATTATTTTCATAATAGTCGTTGTCTTATTAAATAACAAAAACAATGACAGTAGTTATGAGATTAAATTTTCATGAACATGTGTGAATTGACATTCATTAAAATATCAATAAAAATATGAAAAAGAGTAATAAAATATAATATTACTAATAAGTATTTTAACACATTTAAAAAGTACAAAAATATTTATTTATAATTTAATTTTTTAAAATTTTTGAATTTTAATATGTTTAAAAAATATTCATAACACATCGACATTTATCGATATTTTTATAAAATGGAGACATCAATATTTCTATCAATATCAACATTTTAAACTTTGACAAGGCTGTAAGCTTATCTTCTTTTTCATTGTTTTGTAACAATCTTTTTGAAAAAAAATTATAAAATATATTTTTGAACTTATAAAACAGTGGTAAAAAAATGACTTGAGCAAAAAAAATACAGTCTTCTCTTGAATTCAATTTAAAAATTGAAATGAAGTTAATTTAGATATGAAAATTAGAAAAGAGAAAAAAAAAATACTTGGCAAACTTGGTGAAGGAGGTTGGTGTAGGTTAAAGAAGTATCAAAAGCAGGCTCATTTCCCTCCCAATACATTGCAATTTTGTCTCCCAATCCAGCTTCAATGTTTCTATCTATGCAATTGTAGCAAATATTTGTGATGCCACCCTTGAACCACTGCAAAAAAGAAATAAAAAATAAAAATAAAAATAATAAAAATAATAAAAAAATTAAAAATTAAAATTAAAATGTTTTTTTAACTCTAAACTCTTAAATCACTCATCAAACATAAAGTTTAACCTAATAGTTTGCGGTAAATTTACTTATATGAATATAATCTAACGGCTTGGAAATTTGATGAAAAGTAGAGATGTACATAAATCGGGTTGAGTTGGGTTGGGTTGGGTTGAGGGAGAATTTTGGACCAACCCGACATTCATTCAACCCAACCAACCCTATTCATGAGATTAACCCAACCCAACCCAACCTAATATTTTCAGGTTGGGTTGGGTTGGGGTCATCGGGTTAATTTTTTTTTTTTAATTTTTAAAATTTTTTAAAATATTTTTTTGAATTAATAACCAAAATCACATAAAATTCAAATATTCAACTTCAACATTCATAACATCTTAACATTTTGTTAGAAGTGTAGAAGAAAAACATCAGAAATTGACAAATAATTCATTTATAAGTATTGGGTTGGGTCAACCCGAGCCTAAAAATCCAAACCCAAACTTTTCGGTTCTCCAAGCTTCTAACCCAACCCAAATCGAAAAAATATCTAACCCCACCCAACCCGGGTTACTGGATTAGTTGTAATCCCTAATGAAAAACCAAACAAGTGGAACCAATATTAAATGAGGAGAAAACTGACTTTGCAGAGGTTTGAATACATGACCTCCTAGACCACATGTTCTGATACCATCTTAAATCACCAATTAAACTAAAAGCTTAAACTAATAGTTTAGGTAAATTTACTTATATCAATATAGTCTAACCTAAACTACATTAAAAAAAAAAAAAAATAGTTACAGTACTCATCGTTAATTTCTTAGGTTTGACATGACATATCTTTTGTTAATTTACGTGTTGAGTAGATGCCTTCATGGACGAACATTTGAAGCTATATGATGGTAGGTTAAATGTCTGGTTTCAAAATTGGTTAAGATTTATTATTAAAATGATCAATACAAAAATATATTAATGATAGTGATTAGAATGATTTTTTAAGCTAATTAAGTTTAGAAATTTAAAGTGCTATATATATATATATATTTTTTTAAAAAAAAGTAGAAAAAAAAATTTAGAGAATAAAATTGAAGTTGAGAATTTAGGAAGTTACCTCTATATTGATATTGCCTTTGGTTAAATCAAGGTTCTGATTGTAGGCTTGATGATGGTTCCATTCCTTTTGCCAATAGAACTCAGAGGAGGCAATTTCAGACCAAAATTCTGAAGGTTCTTCAATGGATCTTTTGTACATCTCCAAGTACTAATTTATTTTTTTTTTTAAAAAAAATAAAGATAAATAATCATTTAATATGTTATTAAAAAAGGTAAGACCCTGAAAAAATGTTCTTGATTTATAAAAGGGATGGAATTTAAAGGTTCATTTAGAAACGTTTTTTATTTACTTTTTCTTTTTGTTTTAAGTTTGGAAATACTCATGTGATTGGTCATTGTTCTGGTTTCTAAAATTGTATACCAATTTTAGAAAGAAAAAAAAGTGGTTTCTTATTTGTTGTTTTAATCTCTTTTATAATGAATAAAAACTTCAGTTTGATCATTTTTTACTTATGAAATGCAAATTAATGTTTTCAAAGTTAAATATAACTTAATCATATTTTATATTAATTAAAAGATAGAAAATCAAAAAATATATATAAGTTTTTTTTTTAATTTTTCTTCCTTACAAAAAAAAAATATATCATTAGTAAATGGATTTTAAGTAGAAATGTCCATTTTTTCCATGGTCGCTTACCAGAGATTGGAAAATGGGGGAGAGAATATGAAAAAAAAATATATGTGAACTAGACACGAATGAGATGGAGAATGTATTCCCCACCCCATCCCATTTAATTTTTGTATGTGTAATTTAAAATTTATTGTTAATGATATAGATAATTGAATATATTTGAATTATAAAGTTAAACATTTGAATGATAAGTATGGCTTAATTAAATAATTTGATGTGAAATATTGTTTTGTTTTTATCGGAAAGTTTAAAAACTTTATTTTTAAATAGAGTTTTTTTTTAAAAAAAATTAACTATTTGAATGAAAATTTTCCATAAATAATTAATAATGTGATTAAAAATTAATAAATATTTTTTAGAAAATTTAACTATTTGAAAATTTATTAAATCAATTATTTTTCTTTTAAAAAAAAGTAAACAGAGAATAGAGAATCTCATCTCAATCTTGGTCAGAGATAGAAATTTAAATGGAGACGAGACAGAAACAGGAAAGTCATCTTGTCTCCATCCCATTCCGTGAGCGTTTCTAATTTTAAGAGTAAATTAAGATGTGAATTGTGATTGAGAGACACCTTTTGAGTAGTGGGAATATGGGCTTCGAGAGAAAATTTCTCGGAGGGAAAGACAAGTTCATCTTCTTCTGAACGGCAAAACTCCTGCAAAACGATAACGTATAAGATATTAAAAAAGTTCGAACACTAAAATTAATTAATTTTTTTTTGAAATTTACCTCTATAACATTGATGTTGTTTTTGGTCATATCAAAATTCTCTTGATGATGATTCTGCTCCATATCCCGTTTGGACTCAACTCTTGCAATTTCTAAAGGTTCTTCCATAGATCTTTTATAGACTTTCAAATGCTAAATAAATCCCACGTGAAAAATCATTTAATTCATGAGAATAGTCAAAAATATATTTTAAAAAAATCTTTAAAAAAAAAAGTACTTGGTTTTTAATTTTGGTTGTAGCATTTTTCTTTTTCTTCTCTTTTTTTTATCACAAATTTTAGGAAAAAAATATCGTGCCTTCTAATTTTTAGAAAACATAAATAATTTTTTTTAACTTATAAATTACATAATAAGTATTGAAAAATCACCCCTAACATAACAATATGAATCATTAATTTTTTAAAAAAATCAAGCAAACCTTTCTTTTATTTTGTGTTCTTTATTAAAACATAAAACAATAAGAAGAAGAAGAAGATTACCGAAGGAGCTTTAAAGGGCTTGATGTGAAAATTTCTTAAAGGAAAAGACGAGTTGATGTTCTTGACAAGAGGAAAATTCTTGCAAAACGACAGCGTTTGAGATCTCCATAGCATGTTATTTGAAATCATTTTTTTTTCTTCTTCTCGTGTTTCTTTGTTTGGTGCGTGAGATGGATTGATTGATTCATTGCTTAATTTATAAGCCTAAAATTAAATTAAATTGTGAATGTTATTTTCAGTTTCTTCAGCTAAGTCTTCTAAAACTCTTTGTCAATTAATACCAAGCAACTGTTATAAACCATAGAGAGGGAGGTTATATTGATTTTAATTTCCACTTTTGTAGGTACAACAAAAAATGATAAAATTTTTTGTCTATATATATGATAAATTTTTTAGTGTATTAAATTATGATTATTAAATGTTAATAAATGGCACATTAAGCTACTAAAAATGTACCAAGAAGTCAAATGTTTAAATCTTTCTACTCTTAAATAGTCGTCTATGTCATTACTATATTGACGATTTTTTTTAAACGTGACTAGAAGGTAATGTTTTATATTGACTAACTTTGTTAGTTTATTATTGAGAAATTTCGGTCAATCTTTAATTACCACACCGTTATTCTAAATGAATAATAAATTATAAATAATTGAATTTGCCATCAATTATAAATTGACATGTGTCTCAAATTTATTTTGAAGATAAAAATTGACAAATTCTAAAAAAGGTAAAATTCTAAAAAAGGTAAAAGGTTAAATTTTTTATTGCGACAATTTGACTGAATTATTGATTTCGTCAAATTGGATTATATGGAATTTGGGAGAAAGTTAAATATTTTTTTTTACATGAATAAATAGTTTAAATATATATATTTACAAATATTTTGAAAATTTGTAAATCTAGATTTAATATAAAGTCTACCCTTGTGTATCCGGGCTTTTTTTATTAATATTGTAAATTTTCAAACTTATTATAAAATTTTGTATTTTTCAAACTATTTATAATAATATTGTAGTTTTAATGCGTTGGCAATGATTTTCTCTTGAAGAGACAACCATCTTGTGCGTGGAAGATAATCGTCTCTTCAAGAGACAGATCAAATTTGTCATCTGTCAAAAAATTTAAAAATTTTGTGGATAGTTGTCTTTTCAAGAAACGACCATCTAAAAATTTTTAATTTGAATCCGGTGAAACGTAGTTTTTTATCACAAAGAGTTAGAGAGGATGACACCGTAATTTTATAGTGGTTCGGTCAAACTCGACCTACTCCACTCCCCAAGCGCCTCTTGGAAATTTGAATAAAAAATTACACCGACTCTTTCCACAGATTAGAGCCCAACCACTACACCGCTCTTTTTACGATTTCATGAGCAAACCCGATCCTTTCCACAGGTTAGGAACGAACCGTTACAAAGTTTGATAAAAATTTGAAGAACACACAAATACACTTTCTTGATAGAGCAGATTCACAAATTTTAACTCTCACAAATCAATTTTCACAATACAATAAAACTCCCTCAAGAATAAGATGAAAAGAAAAAAATTGAGAGCTTGGAGAGAACAATAATGGAGGCTTTTGATTTTTGGAGGATTGTAAAATGCAAAAACTTGTTGTGAAAATTTGGAGAAAAAGATGGTATAAAGAGAGAGGGAGATGACACTACAAGGATTTTGATTTTTCCCGACGCTAAAAATGGTCGGCAAAACCCTTAAAGAGCGTCGGCCATTTATTTTCCGACCAAAAATTGAGCGTCGGCGATTCGGTCGGGATAACCCCGTCGGGCTAACGTATGCCGACGGTATTTTTCATTTGGTCGGCGTTTAGGCAAGATCCCGATGCCAGTTACTGTGGTCGCCCTTTCTCCGAAACGCCGACGCGTGTTTTTCGGTTGGCTTTTCGAAACTATGGTCGACAACTTTCTATTTGGTCGGGCTTTCATTATAAAGGCCGACCAAATCGAAAAGCGTCGACCTTTTGAATGAATGGTCAACTAAATGTAAAAGCGTCGGCCTTTTTGAATGAATTGCCGACCAAATAAGAAATAGTCGGCCTTTAGAATGAATGGCCGACTAAATTGAAAAAACGTCGGCGTTTATTTAATAGGCTAGTTTAAAAACATAAATTTTTCCCAAAAATTCAATCTTATACTGGTTAGCAAAAAATGCAAGTGAGTGTTGTTATAAATTTCAATATTTATTTATATAAAATTTGTTACGTTGTACCACCTACAAAACTTATATATAAACATCAAATATATAAGGTATTTCTATAGAAGGAAAATTTCAACACACGGTTCATATAGCTAACTTTTAAAAAAATAATAAAATATAACAATTAGTTGTACACAAAAAAAAATAAATTTGAAGTATTCATTACTTTACATAATGGAGCCATACTGCTTAAGTATTCATTACTTTACCTAATGGATACTTATGAATAAAATCAAAAAAACTTTCTGTAACTAACTAAAACAATCAAATCTTGGATTCATCCCAAAGAAGGGAGCCATACTGCTTGATTCCTTGAAGCATGATTGACCATTGCTTGAACACTTTCCAAAACATGCTTTCTTTCATTGATTTAACTGGCAATCTAAAATGGAGGAGAGGCAATAGAGTAAGTTTTTTCGGCAGCGTAACGATGTAATTACAACATTACGAAGATTTTACCATGAAGATAAACACACTTCAAATCTACTAAATCAAACACTACACTTGCTCTAACTCCAATTCACAAGCTTTCAACTTAAAGACACAATGAAAAAACAAACTTTTCAACTCCAATTCAAGAACTAAGATACAAACCTAAAACATTAACTTAAACACATAATCAAACAAACTTTTCAACCACAATTCAAGAACTAAGATGCAAACCTAAACTATTAGCTTAAAGACACAATGAAAACACAAACTTTTCAACTCCAATTCAATAACTAAAGTTGCAAACCGAAAGCATTAACTTAAACATATAATCAAACAAACTTTTCAACCACAATCCAAGAACTAAGATGCAAACCTAAAGCATTAACTTAAAGACACAACATAATCAAACAAACTTTTCAACCACAATTCAAGAACTAAGATGCAAACCTAAACCATTAGCTTAAAGACACAATGAAAACACAAACTTTTTCAACTCCAATTCAATAACTAAAGTTGCAAACCGAAAGCATTAACTTAAACACATAATCAAACAAACTTTTCAAGAACAATTCAAGAACTAAGATGCAAACCTAAAGCATTAACTTAAAGACACAACATAATCATAAAATTCTTGGTCGGCCTTTTGCAAGCTCTTTGCCGACCGTATTTAAAACGGTCGGTCTTTCTTAGTCCCTTCGCCGATCAATTCATAATTTGGTCGGCAGTTCCCATCTATTTGCCGACTGTTTCTGAAAGGGTCGGCCTTTCCTTTACTTATGTCGACGATTTCATAAACCGTCGGGGAGTATCCATCTATCCCGACCATTTTTGGAGCGTCGGGAAAAAAAGCGTCGGAAAATCATAAAATTCTTGTAGTGTGAGGTAAAAACTAAACTTTAATTTGGACCATTGGATTGAAGATAAAGAGAAATAAATGGTGGAGATTAAAAGTAAAAAGAAATAATAATAATAATAATAATAATAAAATAATATATATATATATATATATATATATATATTGATGGAACACGAGACATACGCAGCGAAATAAGGATCTAATTACACTCTAATTGCATCTAACTTAATAGAAATTAACATGCCAGCATACAAAAAATGGTAAACTAAAAAAGGGAAGAATATACAACCTTTGTAGCTCAATTTCTTCTCTCCTCCTTGCCAAAGCAAAACCGAACACAACCGGACCACCACTAGAGCTTCCCCGCTATCCTCTGGACTCAGAATCGAGTTGTGGGACCCGGTGAATGAAGTATTGAAAAGGAAAGAATGAGAGGTTGAAAGTTTTGTGTGAGGAAAGGAAAAGAAGTATTTTGGTGAGACTTCTTTTGGAAAAATTCAAAAATCAGCAAAAAGACCTCTTTGTTTTGAAAACAAACCTATTTATAATAAAATTACATGCATCAAATGCATGCCAAGGCTCACCAAAATGCAACACCTCACAAAACACTAACTAAAGTGGGCTATGTGTTATTCTATAATGTTTACATATAATCCACTTAAGTTAGTGGGATTGTCCAAGAAAAACTAGGATAATTCCACTAACTCTAGTCAAGGGTAAAAAAGTCTTTTCCATTGGGTCAAAGTCAAACTTTGACTTTTCTCGAGCAAAAAAGTCAACCCTTTGACTTTTTACGATTTTGACCCTCTTGACTAATTTTGACCTCCCGAACATGAATCCGCATTCATATTTTTGAAATTCAAATCACATTTAAATATATTGTGTCATAAAAAATCGATAGTTATATCACATATACTTGTCGGTTTAAAACTCCTTTCCTAATTCGAATTAATCCATCATACTGTTCTAAGTTTAATCCATATGAGCTAGCAGGGGAACCTAATGGACCTACAGATCATGAGCTCCAACAATCCGAGATTAACCGGTCAAACTCTTTAACCTAATTAATCAACTTTTGTTAACTAACGGTCATTCCACTAAAGTCCCGTAGTTGCACTCCCCTCACTGTAGATATATTTCTGTCCACCTGATATAACCGTAACAAGTAAGTCAATCATTCACAAGTTATTCGTGGTCTCGGCTGGGTCAAAATACCGTTTTACCCCCGAGAACACTTCTTGTTCCTTAAGTCCCACTAAACCTCTATAGAACAATTGATTTGTGGTCCAACAAACAAACCTAGTCCCTCTCAGCCTAGTGAGAGGGTGGGGCCCCTTGTTCTAGTTCCAAGTCGACTTAAGGGAACAACCTATCTACTATCCCTAGAGTCTGCAGGAGTGAATTCCGTCTTGCACCCTATGTCCCCAGCTATCTATCTGGTCTTACCCCTGAAATGGGAGGCTTATTGAGTCAACGTTGTTGAGCTGCTCTCACCCATGCAGATCTAAGGATAATCCCGAATAAACAGGAGTTCATAGTTAGCTCAGGATTGAGATTGAGTTACCTAGGTCATCAAAATTGAATTAGACAGGTTTTACACAAGATGCGATGGTGTTATAAAGCAAAAGTGACTAAGTCGTGGTCCAAATTTATACAAACTCATTGCATAGGATGCCCCACTTACATATCTCTATATGAACGATTTAGGATCACATCGTTTGTACTAACTACAAAGTAGGCCGCATCCATAGTGTCCCCAGTATAAGGCACCCAACCTTATCCCTATACTATAGACCATTTTAGGCTATATACTCGAACTTGATCCATGTTGTATGTCATCACATAAAGTTCAAGTCTACATTAAATAGCCTTGGGACCTTAGTTTATTGGATTCAAGATTATGGTATACTAATTCAATAACAATTTTATCGAAGAAGAAACACGAAAATTTTTTTATCAATTACAAACTACGAGTTTTAGGACATAAAATCCAACATTTTTCAACGGTAAAAATGAAAAATTATTTTGTTTTATTATTTTTTTTATAACCCCAACGGTCAGAATTGCATTGCAATTCTGATTATTTTTTTAAACCAACGGTAATATATATATAAATATAAAAATATAATTTTTATTTTCTTTTCTTTTTATTTTAAAACAAACATAAGCCCACCAAATGTTACTCTCTCATAGGTCCACATCATCGCGTCGGGAAATTTCCATTCAAATTTGTTTTGGTCATACTTCTTCGTTTTAGCTCCGATTTGAGTGATTCAAGAGGCGTTGGAATCGTTATCCCGAGCTCTATGCTAATGACACTTCAAAAACACTTAAACTATTAGTTATTAATAGCAGATTTGTTATCATCAAAATATTAATTAATTAATTAAAATTAATTAATTTTAGATTAAGGGCCAAAAAACCAACAATCTCCCTCTTTTTTATGATGACAAACCATTAGGGAAAAATAACTTGAATTTCATAAAAATAACTTGAACAATCACTCAAAATAATATACTCTAATATAATATATTATTCTGCCCCTAAATTAATGCAACATTAAAAAACATGATACAACATATTTTTCTTAAACTTCCCCCCCTTTGGAATCATAAAAAAGACACAATTAAGAAAGATTAAGAACTACATGCAAGGTCCCCCTAAGAACAATAATACATACTTTACATAACTCCCCCTATCAATATGCCTTAGAAAGCTAAAATTATAGACTCAAGAGGCATCACAACGAATAATAATACCAAACTCAAGCCTATTTTTGCAAAAATTTTCTTCATTTAAAAGCTTGGTGAAAATACCCGCTAATTGATCATTAGAGCTCACATAATCAAGTAATATGGACATTTTGCACATGCTCTCTAATAAAGTGATGTCTAATATCAATATGTTTAGCCCTAGAATGATGAATAGGATTTTTAGTCAAATTAATAGCACTAGTATTATCACAAAATATAAGCACATTATCAAACTTTAATCCAAAACTCTTTGTTTCATCCAAAGAATTTGAGCACAAAAACTAGCAACCGCAATATATTCCACTTCGGTAGTGGATAAGGCAACCAGATTTTGCTTTTTACTAAACCAAGATACTAAGGAGCTACCAAGAAATTGGCAAGTCCCACTAGTACTTTTACGGTCAAGTAAACTTTCGACAAAATTCGCATCGGAATATCCAACGAAATTAAGCTCAACATTTCTAGGATACCATAAACCTAAATCAATAGTCCCAAGCAAATATTTAAATATTCTCTTAACGACATGCAAATGGGATTCCTCAGGACAAGATTGAAATCTAGCACAAAGACATACACTAAACATGATATCGGGTCTACTAGCGGTTAAATAAAGTATAGATCCGATCATACCTCGATAAGTTTTTATGTCCACACATTTACCTTTTTCATCCTTGTAAAGCTTAGTGGTTGTACTCATAGGAGTTTTTGCAATTTTACCTTCACTGAACTTGAACCTTTTGAGCAAATCATTTGTGTATTTCTCTTGACTTATGAAGATATCATCCTTGAGTTGTTTGATTTGAAGTCCAAGGAAGAAACTAAGTTCTTCCATCATACTCATCTCAAACTCACTATGCATACATTTAGAAAATTCTTCACACAAATAAGGATTAGTAGAACCGAAGATAATATCATCCACATATATTTGCACTAAAAGCATATCATTTTCCTTAGTTTTAATGAAAAGAGTAGTGTCAAGTTTACCCATTTTAAAGTCATTCTCAAGTAGAAAATTACTAAGCTTATCATATCAAGCTCTTGGAGCTTGTTTTTACCCATAAAGAGCCTTTTTCAACTTATAAACATGATTAGGTAAATCAAAACTTTCAAAACCCGAAGATTGTTCTACATAAACTTCCTCCATAATATAACCATTTAAGAAGGCACTTTTCACATCCATTTGATACAAGATAAAATTTTTATAAAAAGCAAAAACAAGTAACATTCTAATAGCTTCTAATCTAGCAACGGGTGCAAAAGTCTCTTCATAATCTATACCTTGCTCTTGACAATAACCTTGAGCTACAAGTCTAGCTTTATTTCTAATGATATTTCCATTTTCATCCATTTTATTTCTAAAGACCCATTTAGTCCCAATAATAGAAGCATTAGAAGGCCTAGGACTAATTCCCAAACTGTGTTCCTTTCAAATTGATTTAATTCTTCTTGCATAACTAAAATCCAAAACTCATCATTTTCCGCATTTTTAAAACTTTTAGATTCAATTTGAGAAACAAAAACAAGATTATTAAACAAATTAAGAGAGGAACGAGTTTTCACACCTTATTCGAGATTATTAAGAATCAAGTCCTTGGGATGAGATGGAGCATACCTCCACTCTTTAGTCATAGATGAAGATTTTGGTACTTAAAACGGGAGAATATTTATTTCTCAAAACCTATTAATAATTAACAGTCGGCTGAAAAACTCTCAATTACGCTTCTTTTTTTTTCTTTTTTTTTTGACAAGAGACGTATAGGTATTTATTATCATATTAGGAGGCGAGATTTCTTTTTCTTTTTCTGAAAATAAATAGCGGAAAATAGAGAGATATTTATTTACTTAGTTTATTTCTAAAAATTACTGTTCTTATTATTTATTAATTTTTCTACTAAATTTAATAAATATGTATTATTTAAATTAATGGCTTAAACTACTAAAAATACTAATTTTAATATATTTATTGATATTTTATTACATTTTATTAAAATAAATATAAAATTAGAAAATTTCTCCATGCAAACTATTTTCAAACGAAGATTCTTCAACCTTGAACACAATATTTCTAATATGAGAACCGAGTCCAAATAAGAAATAAAGAAATCTCTATGATATTAGAAACAAGAAGTATACCCTCAATCTCACCTCATTGTTCATCCTTTCGTCATCATACCTGACCCAACCCAAAATTTATGTTTTTTAATTAATCATATTTCTGAGGATGTGCAATGATCAGAAAATCACTATCAAATTATCCAACCCAAATCTTAAGAGTTGGGTTAGTTTTTTTTGTTCGATTTGGGTTTAGTTAAAATTTTGGGAAACCGAAATTTTGGATGGGTTCTCGGATTGGCTTTTTTAGGCATATGTTGACCCTACCCGACCCAACCCAAAATTTATGTTTTTTAATTAATTAATTTATATATATATAAATTATTTGTCAATTTTTAATATTTTCCTCCTAAGATTGAACAAATATTAAGATGTTATCAACTCTAAAGTTTGATAATTGAAATTATTAATTTAAGAAAAAGTTATTTATAATAATTAAGAAATTTATTAAAAAAGATCAACACGGGTTGGATTGGGTTGCAACCCTTGATTAGGTTATTCGGGTAGCCAACCCGATCAATCTGAATTTTCAAATTAGTTCCAAAAACCCCCTTCAACTCAACCCAAGCCGTGTAGAGGTGTCCCTACATATTTCTATAACTTAGAGTTGAAAAGTCCTACATTTTTTTTTTTGTAGGTTTACTTATTTTAAACTATGTAATCATATAGACTACATGCATATTATAAACCCATTTTTTAAAATCACTTTTCATATTAATACTAATTTCATACCGATCTTAAATTTCTCGAACTCATAAACCAAACTCAAACTTTATACATGAATTCAAACTTTTTTGAGCTGATTTCTCATTGTAAACTCTTTGAGCACAAAGATATACACAAAAGAGGACTTCTCAAATATAAATTACCAAAACTTACCCTTCTTGAATTCATGAACAAAATGCCCCTTAGTTTGTCAAAAATTATTATGAAGCCCCCTTGAGGCCAAAATACAAAAGAATCTCAATATTAGAAATTAAAAAAAAAAAAAAAAAGATTATTCTGTTTGGTCATAGGTCCACTAATTCCTTTCCTTGAGACCTTGTTTAATTTGCCAAACATATCTTCTCACTCCCTTATGGTATCATTCATATTTGGCATCTTAAAAGTATCCTTTCCTTAGTCTCCTGATATTGTACCTTTATTTGATTCTATGTTTTATGCTTTTTCTTCCCATTTTTTGTTTTTTCAAGAGATTTAAATCATTGGAATTGTTGATATAATTAAATTTACAGTAACTCATTAACTTAACATTTTAGGTTAAATGGTAAATATTTTACACGGTATCAGAATAGAAAGTTTTGAGTTTGAACTCTTCTAATATCATTTCTTCCCCTCATTAACATTAATTTCCACTTGATGGGTCTTTTACAAATTTCTAAGCCCACGAGTGAGGAAAAATGTTAAATTTACCATAATCTGTCATCTTAAACTTAGCCATAGAGCATATATGAAAATCTTATTTTAGTACAAACATAAAATTAAGATAAGAAAGTAGTTAGCGAGCCCCATATATAGAAGATTCATCCTCCAAGTGACTATCCCGTCGTAGACAAAGAGCTCGTTGAACCAGGTTGTGCGCTTCTAAATTAATAGTACGCAAAATGTTTGAAAGAAATTTTGGACCAGCCAGTTACCATAAGAGATATTTCTGTTACAAAATCTCTACCTTCACTATACTCTTCAGCTTGACCCTTAATTAACTAAATAAACACTAGCCAAATTGGATTCTACCTGTAAAGGGATAGATTTATATGTTAATCCCCTGATGATGCCACTCAGTTCTAGTAACAAAATGGGTATTTATATGAAAATCTTTTAAATGTCACAATGGATTTTTTTGAGCAATCAGGTTTTGTGACTAAACTATTCATTTATTTTCTTTTTCCATTTGATTTGATGATTAAAAATTTATATATTGTCCCACTTTTTTCCTTCCCTTTGGATCTTTTATGATTTTTTTTTAAAAAAATATTGTTCATCGTGCCTTCAAAAAGGATGATTTACTTGTCAAATAACCATGATCATTTTGGTATATATATTTAACTATTTATTTCTTTTCTCTTTTTATAGTTAGAAGTAAAAGTAAATTTCTTCTTCCAATGTACTCAAGTTATCTCCCAATCCTCCAAGTCTACTTCAAGAATTATTGATTTGTGCAAAGGACTATGTATAGAATCTTATATTAATTAGTTTGAACTTTATTTTTTCCCCTTTTTAAAATTGCTTAAACAAAAATTCTCAAATTAGGGATATGTTGTTTTTTTTATATATATCCATATAAATTTTCTTGTAGAAAAAATAATACTTAAAAGTGTTTACTAATTGTTGGGGGAATTACAAATAACAGAGGAAAATAAAGAAACAAATTGAGAAGCAACTACGTAAACAATCAGGTTGAGGCGCGGGTATCTCGCTCTCTTTAAGGAGATTCAAGCCCTCTGCGGTGTATATTTATTTATCAACAACCGGTGCATCAGTCTTCTCCGCCTGTCCCTCCAGATACAACAACCCAATCAAAACGTTGTGTAGCTCAAACTACTTTGCACTGAGAGGTTGAGCTCAAAGCTCTACAACAAAGAACACCCTTCTTTTGGTCAATTGCTCTTAAAAGAGCAAAATATAGAATATAAAAATATAGAGAAAAAAGGAGCTTAAAGATGGGATGATTTTGAAATGTTTGAAAGGAGGTATTTATACTAGAATTTTAGATCTAGGAATTTAATTATAAGACTTTTAACCTCCCTTCAATTGAATAAACAAATACGTTTATTCTTTTTTATAATATAAAACATTTATTATTTAAAAAGTAAAAACTCATAAATAATAATAAGTATTAAAATGTTACAACATTCCCCCACTCATTTTAATATTTAAGATAATCAAAATCAATTGACCAAAAGAAAGATAATTATGCATCATAAAGGTGTGACTCTGCATTGAACCTTTACTAGTGAAATAATAATCTCTAATCCAACGTTAGTAGTGGTCTTTGACTTGAACTCTAACAATTAAGGGAAAATAGATGAATTATTATCCACACATAATTATCCAGGTGTTGGCATAAGCTTTATTGGTTAGCACATTATGGCTCTGTGTTGATCCTAGAATTTCATGAGCGTATTTGAGAATAAGCCCTATATCCTCATAGAGAGCGGCCTCACTCTCACACTCATATAGGTAAAATCTGTCAAGGGTTGCTTCTATAACAACGACAACTCACTCATAAGAGCTACAGATTTTATTAAGAGTTTATTAAAAAACTCAACCCTCCACTACGTTATAGGATAAATGCACTCACATCATAGGGATGGATAAATATATAAAGATAGTGCATTTTTACGGCCACCTTATAATTCGTTTTTCCCTTTGAACTCAATTCTCAGGATCTCTGATCACTGGGTGGGTATCCTTATATATGGCTCATGACAATTATAAGGGCTTCAACCCCATCCCCCTCGATGTGTTCGAGACTCTTTCTCTATTCAAGGCCTTTGTGAATGGATCTGCAAGATTATCACAAGATTTAATGTAATTCACATTAATAATCCCATTACTCAAATGGGATCTCACAGTACTGTGTTTTCTTCTTATAGGTCTGGATTTACCATTAAATGATTTTTTACTCTACCAATTGCGGCAGTGTTATCACAATTTATCAAGATTGGAGGTATTGGTTTCTCCCACATTGGAATCTCATATAATAAATCTCTTAGCCAACTTGCTTCCTCACTAGCTGAAGCTAAAACAATAAGTTCTGCTTCCATGGTAGAGTTGGCAATAATTGTTTGTTTTTTTAGATTTCCAACAAATAGCACAACCTCCCAAGGTAAAAAGATACCCTGTGGTAGATAAAGAATCACCTGACAATGTATTCCAGTCAGCATCAGAAAATCCTTCAACAATAGCAAGATATTTTTTAATAAAATAAGCCACAGTCTTTTGTTCCCAAAAGATATTTCATAACACGGTCTATGGCATGCCAATGTTCTTTACCTGGCTTACTCGTAAACCTGCTAAGAACTCCTTCTGCATATGCAATGTCAGGTCTAGTACAATCAGTTGCATATCGTAGGCTACCAATCACGCTAGCATACTCATTTTGATTAATTACATCACTTTTATTTTTAATGGAAAACAAGTGAACACAAGAATCAAATGGAGTAGACACATGTTTACAATCAAAATAATTGTATTTTCAGAGTATTTTCTCTGTATAATGTGATTGGTCAAGAAAAAACTCATCTGAGGTTCTCGTTATTTTCATACCCAGAATAAAATTAGCCTCACCAAGATCTTTCATGTCAAAATGACTTCTCAATAATTTTTTGTTTCATTTATAACAAAAATATTTGAGCCAAAGATCAATAAATCATCAATATATAGGCTAATAATAACATGTGAATTTTCCCATGATTTATAATAGATGCATTTATCACATTCATTTGGTTTATAACCATTATTTCGCATGCAAGAATCAAAATTTTCATGCCACTGCTTTGGAACTTGTTTTAAGCCATATAGGGATTTAGTAAGCTTACACACTTTGTTCTCTTGCCCAGGCTCTATAAAACCTTCAGGTTGGTCCATGTAAATTTCTTCTTGTAAATCACCATTTAGAAAAGTTGTTTTCACATCCATTTGATGAATATTCATATCAAATATTGCAGCTATTACAATTAGCAATCTAATAGATGTGATTCTTGTAACCGGAGAAAATGTATCAAAGAAGTCTAAGTCTTCCTTTTGTTTAAAACCTTTTGCGACAAGTCTAGCTTTATACTTGTTTATACTACCATCCGGTTTCAATTTTTTCCTCATGACCCATTTACATCCTATAGTTTTAAAGTCTGGTGGTAAATCAACTAATTTCCAAGCTTTATTAGAAATAAGTGATTCCATTTCATCATTTACAACCTCTTTCCAGAAAATCTCATCTGGAGATGATAAAGCTTCTGTAAAATAAATTGGTGTTTCTTGAATATTATAAACATAAAAATCAGGACCAAAAACTTTCACAGTTCTTGCTCTTTTACTTCTCCTTAATTCAACTTGAGAGTTGTTTTCATTATTATCACTAGGGGTAGAAGAATCAAACTTAGAGAAAGTTTGTTCACAATTTTGACCCCACTATTTCTTGATTTAAAAGGAAATTTTTCTTCATGAAAAATTGCATAATTTGATTCAAAAATCACATTATGTTCAATATCAAGAAATCTATATGTTGTACTATGAGCTGCATATCCAAGGAAAACACAAGTGGTAGCTTTAGACCCTAATTTAGGTCTTTTTGGATCTGTTAGCCTCACAAAAGCCAAACATCCCCAAACTCTTAAATATCCCAAATTTGGCTTATACCCTTTTCACAACAGAAAAGGTGTAATTTTAGTCTTTTTATGTGGGACACTATTTAGCACATGACAAGCAGTCAAAACCGCTTCACCCCAAAGATTAAAAGAAGCACATGATTCTAATAGCATAGCATTAGTCAAACGAATTAAGGTTCTATTTTTTCTCTCAACTACTCCATTAGAAGCAGGTGAATATGGTGGAGTAGTCTCATGAATTATTCCTAATGATTCAACGTATGAATTGAATTCAAATGATTCATATTCTCGACCTCTATCACTTCTAATTCTTTTAATTTTTCTACCAAATTGATTTTCAACTTCGAGGAGAAATTTTTTGAAATTCTCAAAAACACTACTTTTATTTTTCAATAAATAAACATGAGTGTATTTTGAAAAATCATCAATAAAAGTGATAAAATATATATTTCCTCCTCTAGTTAAATTAACTCCCTCAAATTCACACAAGTCTGTATGAATTAACTCTAATAATTTAGTATTTCTTTCAACACTTTTATGAGATCCTTTAGTGATTTTAGTTTTACTGCATATTTCACATTTCTCAAAATTATTTTTTAAACTAGGAATTAACCCAAGACTACTCATCACCCCCACATACTTACTATTTATGTGACACAAACGAGCATGCCAAAAATTCAAAGAAGATAGCATATAAATCGAACTGGTTGATGCTTTATTAATATACTCAATATTCAATTTGAACATTCCATCACAAGCATAACCTTTTCCAACAAAAATTCTCTTTTTAGTTATCACATATTGATCAGATTCCATAGTTTGCTTAAAACCAGCCTTATTAAGAAGATAACTCGATATTAAATTCTTCCTCATGGAGGGTGTATAAAGCACATCTTTCAAAATTAGAACCCTTCGAGAGGTGAATTTTAATTCAACCTCACCAGTGCCCATAATTTGAGTAGTATGAGAATCACCAAGCATTATTGTTTTAGTCTCCTTAAAAGGAGTATAAACTTTGAACCAATCTCTGTCATAATAGACATGTCTATTGGCTCCAGAATCAGCTCACCATCCTTCAACATTTTGAACCATATAAATATCTGTATCATAGCCACAAATGGTTCTTCAGTAACATTAGCCTGAGGTACAGGTTCATGTTTCCGAAATTTGCAAAATCGAGCAATATGCTCATTTTTGCCACAAACAAAGCAACCGACTTTTGAGTGTTGAGGATAAACTTGATTCTTATTCACTTGGTTTGGATTTTTCTTATAAGAAAATTGAGGTTTATTATTTTTTTTCATATAACTCTTCTTTGGCTTTAAATGACTATTTTTAGGAATCTGACCCTTAGGTAAATTATCATTAGAAAAGATTAGATTTACCTTAGTGACGAAATTTTCGTTGTCTTCTTGAATTAATGCATCTTGCCCTCTTGCCTCTTCCTCCACGCGAATGCGAGTAATTAGCATTTCTAGAGAAATTTCTTTTTGCTTAAGACGCATATTTTTTTGAAATTCTCTCCATGATGGTGGAAGCTTGTCAATTATACCAGCAACAATAAGATTGTCTCCAATCTTAATTCTTTCAGATGTTACTTCAACTACTATCATCTGAAAGTCTTGTGCCTGCTCTACTACAGATTTTCCATCTATCATTTTGAATCGAAAGAAGCGACTGGCATATGTTTTCGCACCTGCTTCTTCCGTATCATATTTGTTCTGCAAAGCTTTCCATATTTTTTTGACAGATGTGAAAGTAGTATCGTAATAATCATAAAAATGATCAGCAAGACAATTTAAAAGATAGTACCGACATTTGTACTCATCTTTCTCATACTTATCAATTTTCTCTTGATGCTCCATGAACTCTTCAATGCCCATGTTTTCAGTATCAATCTTCTTGGGATTTTTTTCTGTGAGGACATAGGCCACTTTGAGAAGATTAAGGTAGAACAACACTTTTCCCTTCCATCTCTTAACATGTGCTCCCTTAAATCGAAAAGGTTTGTTGAGATCTCCAACGTTCTCATTAGGCTTCTCAATTGTAGACTCCATGTTGACTCCCCTTAAAATTGTTGGGAGAATTACAAATAACAGAGAAAAATAGAGAAACAAATTGAGAAGCAACTACGTAAACAATCAGGTTGAAGCCCGGGTATCTCGCTCTCTTTAAGGAGATTCAAGCCCTCTGCGGTGTATATTTATTTATCAACAACCGGTGTATCAGTCTTCTCTGGCCTGTCCCCTCCAGGATACAACAACCCAACTGAAACGTTGTGTAGCTCAAACTACTTTGCACTGAGAGGTTGAGCTTAAAGCTCTACAACAAAGAACACCCTTCTTTTGGTCAATTGCTCTTAAAAGAGCAAAATATAGAATATAAGAATATAGAGAAAAAAAGAGCTTAAAGATGGGATGATTTTGAAATGTTTGAAAGGAGGTATTTATACTAGAATTTTAGATCTAGGAATTTAATTATAAGACTTTTAACCTCCCTTCAATGGAATAAACAAATACGTTTATTCTTTTTTATAATATAAAACTTTTATTATTTAAAAAGTAAAAACTCATAAATAATAATAAATATTAAAATGTTACAACACTAATAATGTATAATTACACATTATTGGGTTATATTTGAGCATTATTGGGTTATATTTGAGCATTATTTAGGAGCTACATATATTTTAAACTGTCTCCCTCAACTCAATGGAAGTTTTACAAACCTAGTATTAATTACTTCACCCAAATTTGACAAATATACATCAATCTCAAACTTCGGAGACAAAAGTGTATTTTGCCCGATGTTTTACCATCGCAGTTTATATAAAAGATAGTAATAATAATAAATCTACATTAATATATATAAAATCTTGTATAAATACTAAAATACCCTTTAGCATTAGATTTTCATTATATATGTACACACATTCAATTTAATTTAAATTTGTACCACAAGTGTTAAGAGTTATTAGTTACCTAACTTTGGTTAGGTTTGTTAAGTTGGTGGTTGGTTTAAGTAATTAATAAAGTTAATATATATACTTTACCTATTTATATAAGCATGGTAATTTTTTTTAATGAAAAATAATAAACACATATATGCTACAACGGTATATTTTCATGTTTATTATATAGTTTTAACATGGTAAAATAAATTCATCACAACCAGTAAACATATTCAATCCTCTATAGTATTATTGTCTCACATCAAATAACATCCTATAGTATTTTCTTCACTGAAAAAGTCACCAACTTGTGTCGTTGCCTCCGACGGTACCGGTACCCGAGCGGGCGGGGGGCGGTGGTGCTCGGGGCAGCAACTGGGCGGCGAGCGGTGGTCGGGAGGAGCAGCCATGAGGGTAGGCAGAGCCACTGCATAACAAGGCTCAACCATACAATAACACAAATAATGAAGCTGCTGAATATTGGTTAATTTGTTCATTTGTTGATTATCATTGTTATGGCAATGCTTGCTTTTATCTGAGCTAATTATTTCTTCTTGGTTAACAATGGAGGAAGATGAAGAAGGCTTTGAAATGGACATTAATGGCTGTATTAATGTAATTTGATCATCAATTTTTTTCTTTTGTTTTGGTGAAGAGTTAATTTGATTATTGTCTTGGCTCCAAAGTTGTGCTTGTTTTCCAGCTTTATGAAGCTTCTTTATGAGAATTTGGGGATCAACATTCCCATAAATGTTCACTTTTGGCTGTAGTGGGTCAATTTCTATTTTCAAAACACCTGAAAATTCAACAAAATGAACTTAAAATTTTATAAAATAAATAAATAACTCAAAACTTTGCATACTTCATACTTTTGGGTATAAACCTAATTTCCTTTTATGTCTATTTTTATTATTAAAAAAAACTTAACCAAAAAAAAATAGGGGAAAAAAAGCAAAAACAAAACCTATTTTATTTGAGGCCAATTTCTATTTTCCAAACACCTGAAAATCAAAAACAAAAACGAACCCTGAAATATTAGAATAACTAAGGCCCCATTTGATAACCATTTTGTTTTTTGTTTTTAGTTTTTGAAAGTTAAGCTTATTTTCACATAATTTCTCTATCATAGAGATCATCTCTCTTAAATAAGAATTTGAATTCTTAGCCAAATTCTAAAAACAAAGTTAAGTTTTTTAAAGCTACTTTTTTTAGTTTTCAAAAGTTGGCTTGGTTTTTTAAAACATAGGTACAAAGTAGATAAAAAGACATAAATTCATTGGTAGAAATAGTATTTTTAGGAATTTAAATTTCAAAAACTAAAAACCAAAAACAAAAAAGCTAGTTAAGAGATAGGCGCTCGACTAAGAGGTTATAGGCTTGAATTGAACCAACGTGTTGAACTCGAAAAAAAAAATCCTTTTTGTATTTAATGTATTTGTGTACCTTCAATGGTATATAGTGCCTTTTTCACTCTCTTCTTGCAACCATCACAGCAAATAACTGAGACTTTCAATTCTACCTTCTAAAGAGAGATGGATTATTGAATTTAGCCATTTTTAGGGCAAAAAAGCAAGAGGGAATTAATTATATGCAACAGAGAAAGAAAAAGGTTCAAAATGCAAACCTTTAGGTCAGCTTCTGTTGCCATATAATTGCTATAGTACTCCTTTGTGAATTTTTTGGCAAGAGTACTTAGAAACAAATATTTAGAGAAGAGAGAAAAACATTTTTTTTAAAAAAAAAACAAAAAAAAAAAAAAAGAAGCTAAGTTTTAGTGAAAATTCACCCCCAACTAACTTTGTTCATGATTGAGCTCTATTTATATGCTAATTTACAATTAAATTTGTCAAAAGAGATGTGGGGTTGGGGATTTGAATATAAGAGGGTTTTATTATTAGCCTTTCCTTTTTTATAATACCATATTATATTCTCTCTTTTTTGGGTTCTAAAGCAAAAGGCACTTTGGAAGAGACTGCTTTCTAAACAAGCAAAAACTTTTAAGTTAACCCTCCTTTGATTAATTATTTTTTTTGCTATAATGTTGGGAGGCCCATGTCCCTCTTCCTTTTTGTTCATGATTTTAGGTATATGCTAGTACTGATTAATAAGTCAACTTATCATTTTAAGTTACTATTGTTTGAAGTTATTTTGGTTCTTGTGATTTCATAAGTTTGTTGTACTTGTACGATTAAATATCTTAGAACATTTGTCGATACAAGTTGTTAATACATTTCTATGTGACATCAAGTATGCATGTTTTCATTAATGATTTGTAACGATTAAGTCGGTATTTAGTTTGGATGATGTGTGGAAAAACACGAGTCATATTGAATTTTACTAGGGTAAACAATATAGAAATTTGCACAAACCACCCCCTGAGTGATCAAATTAAAAATTTATAGGTGCAATCACAACACTTAATAAAGTTTAAGGGGTTGAGTGATCAAATCAAAAGTTCAAAGGAGGTTGATTTATGTAAATTTTTATGAGTGAAATGAGGAAAATTCAAGCTTTGATTGAAAGGGGAATCGAGTTTAGGGTAAAGAAGCTTAATTTTAGAAATTTAGTTTCAAAAACTTGAGCATGGAATAAAAAGAAGAAAACAGCAATCTGGAATAAAGGGTATTAAAATTTTGATGTCATGGAAATGTCTGGAAAAATTTTAAAAATTTAAAATTTAAAAAAAATAGTTAGATTAGAAATAAATTTTCTACACTTTTTAAATGAGTTAAAATACTTGTTAACTTATAATATTATATTTCACGTTATATGACATTTTGTTACTATTTTCTTTAATATTTCATCAATTTTGTACGATATAATGAAAATGTCGATTCACTCCTAGTGTCGATATCGAACTCTTGGACATGTAGAAATATCAATGAAAATTTAATACCATGATCACAAGTGGATATAATAATATAAAACTTTTTTCCCACAATTTTCTTGCGAAATGTTCAATAACTCTAATGCTTGTTGGTTCCATACTTCAACCCTTCCCTAAATTTTTTATAGTTATAAACTTATAATTTCTTTACAACATAGCCTCTACTCATAAAAAAAATCCAAAAAATTACAACTAAAATTTATGATCAGAATAAAATAGAACTGTGCTTCTAATCAAACTTGATACCGAGATTTAATGAATATGATACACAGACACAAGGGTCAGAACAAATTGTGACCTGAGGAGTGAAGTCTTAGCCGTTCTCAGAATGTCGATATCGTCATATACACGAACAGATCCCGAGCGCTGCTATATATTCTGGAAAGATAACTCCAGTTTGTATCCTGCAATAAGAAAATTCATTGAAAGAAGTGGCTAGTTGAGGGAATGGGCAAGAGTTTTCAGTTTTCCCAGGGCTTACCTTGAAACAATGCTCTGAAGTGATATCCATCAGCTTGTTCCAACTTACTAACAAAATGTTATATACTTTTTGCTTGATATTGCATATCATGATATGATTGATGCACAAAAACTTGAGATTTCCATGTCAAAAGCTTCTTGTTCAGAAAACGCTGCGGCCAAGTCTATATTTCAGGCTTTTAAAATAACAAGCCTGATAAATGGATGTTATTATATGCATGTAGCAACCTTGTGATTAAGCAAATCATTGTAAAACCTGCTGTTATGAGAGCTAGTATTTGATCAAAGCTGGGAGGGAAGCATGAAGTTCCACCAAGCATTCAAAGATCCAATTTAGCAGTTGTTCTCTCGGTAGCTCTAAGAGAAGTCCAGCCTGCCAGGAGGATAGAAACGACAAAGAGAAGAAAAAAATAGTAAGATACCAATTTGAATTGTATAGATTAGAAATAGAATGTAGATATAGTCTTCCGCAGCAATATCAGCATTGTTCAAATGTTTCAGTTTTGTGCTCATAGAGAAGTTAGTTAGTATGGCTGACACAAAGTATCACAAAAAAAAGAAGGTATGGCTGACACAAATATTCTTCCAAATTTACTTCATAAGATGTACGAATACGAAGTTAAAAGATATTTTATAAGAATGCATTTGATGTTTTGAAAGTAGTAGCCACATTGTGGCGGCCACAGGACTACAAAGGTTTCCTAGAAGAGGTGATCCCAAATTCTCTGTTGGACATAGGAAAGTTTCTTTGACAAGCTAATATTTTGTCTATGTTGCAGAGTGTGTGTCTGGAGAGGAATAGGAGAGTCTTTGATGATGGGGGTTGGTAGGATTCGCCACCCTTGGTTAACCCGAAACTCAAACAAGAGAGGACAAAAGAAAAGGACCGAATCCAGGTAGTTTTCAATTAAGGGAAGATACCTTGCTGAAGGGGTTGAGAGTTCAACACACTCCCCGAAAGCAAAGCTCTAACCAACTAACTTCACATTTGATTATACGTGCACGTGCATTTTCATCAAACTGAATCAATAGAAACCTTCCCTTCTCCCCGATAATATTCTACTATTCAGTTCTTTTTTCTCCTTATATGTTCATGTTCAGCAGATTTTAATACCTCCCTTTTGCCTTCAGTTTCTACTCGGCCTTGTGATATTTTTGGTCTAGTTTGCTAAGTTGTAACTAGGGTGCTTTGTTGAAACTTTTTTTTCTTTTTCCTTCTTTGTTTAGCTATTTCACTGACTCGGGTCCTGGATTACTCTGAGATCCATCCTTGTTTTTTTTCCTTTGATTTTTCATAAGACTAAAAATAATTATAATTTTGAATTATTAAATTCATAATTTTGACATTTTTTTCCATACAAAATTTCCTTTAATTATATTTCCCAACCACATAAGACCTTGATTCAATATTCTAGACTTTACTTTTTTTCCATTCCACATTTCCTTAGAAGCATTTCCCAGCAGGTGAAGAGAAAGCTAGAGATGCAAGATCAAGAGTAACGAACTTCAATAAATCAAGATACAAATAGCAAGATATTTTATATGCTCACCTTGATCTGATGTTCCTCAAAAGACAAACAATTTCGATGCACCTCTGATGTCATTGAATCAGATATCAACTTGAAAACTTTCTTATTCATTTTAGTTTCCATGCAGACGGTCTTTCCTGAAGCATATATCCGAGAAATTCCTAGATCCGCTGCCATTCTCCTCACATAAAGCTTCTTCAGCAGAATCTCCATGGAGTAAGGTTCTTTTCCATGTTGACGGCGTAAATTTTCAGTAAATTGCATTAAAGTCCAACTGTCTGTCTCAGCAGCTTTCTCAGCTCCATTAATTATTTTCATGGGATTCTCCAAATAATTAATGTACTCAGAAGGCAAATGAGGATTAATATCTATATCAATCTGTAAGAAAGCTATAAAAATCAGACAATTTAAAATATAAACTAGAGAATTATATTAATAATGAATAAGAAAATACAGAAAGAAACCCTAAGTAGTTAGAACTAGAAGAACAAGATACCCAAGTAGTTAGAGGAACTTGAACCTTCCAATCTAGTAAACTCAAGCCTAAACAACTCGATTATTACTTTTTATATCTCTTTTCTGTTTATTTTCTCGCTCCCTCGTGGAGTTTGTATTCTTTGAGAATTAGGCTCACTTCATTTATTCAATGAAAAGTTTTGTTTCTTGTTTAAGAAAAAATTCAACTCAATTGTTACTTGTCTTCATCTCATCTCACTCCCTAAATTAACAACCGACCCCTTTAAGTTTCAACTTCAAATTTTATCTTCAATCTTTAGAAGACAAGTTGTATTTCACAAAGCAGTTGATGTTGAACTGAATTTCAGTAGAAAGAAAACAGGCAAGTTGTTTTTCGCATGTTAAAGACATCGTAATTCTCTCCGTCAACAAAAGAGAGCTGGCTAACGACCATGAAAAGTAGTAATTATTTAGACCCTTGAATTCAATAATCAAACTTCTTTTTCTTTTTTCAACAAACACCAATCAAGAAAGTACCTTTACAGACTGGTATGGGACAGAGACTACCCTGTGTTCGTCAACCTGCAACTCACGGGAAAAGAATCCATCCAGAATTAGAAAGATTAGCAACCAACCCATGCTTCAAAAGTTAGCTGATTGCATGTGCTCACACATCATTACTGCGGAAGATAAAAGAAACAGGAAGAAGAAACGATGGCAACAAGAAGAATGCATCGGAAAATCAACACTTGGTTTTAAAAATGAGGTTGGCACTTCAGCGGATAAAAATCTTAAGCATTATTTGTACTTTGCATAATATATTTTTCATGCCAGAATGGAGGAGTAAATAAAAACTTCAAAAAAGGATGACTACAGAGTTGAAGCTAATGTGTGATGAGTGACTCATATGAGCACAAATGCTGCCCTCTCAAAATATAAATTAGTAGATGGTGAGTCATTACAAACCTTAGACAAGCTGTCAAAAAGCATTTCAAAGAAGAGATCAATGCCCACATTTCCAACATCACCAGTTTGTTGCTCGCCGAAGATGGTACCAAAGCCTCTTATGCCCATGTCTCTCTCGGCGAGTTGGAAACCTTGCCCAAGTTCGCGGCATTCTTCAAGGGCGGCAAGCCTTTCCTAAATGATAATAAAGAAGAGCAATAAACACTCGATGAATTTGAACGTTTCATGATCATAAAATCTCCAAGAAATAGTTGCCCAGAATAGATTATTAACGTGCAGAACTTCCACATTGTTTGCAATGGCAAAGACGAGATGGCAATGAAACTACAAACCAGTGCTTGATCAGATAGCAGGGACTTGTCTTGGTAAAACAAGTATGCATGAGCTTCCTTGTCTGCCCGGCCCACCCTTCCACGCAGCTATCAGATGTTAGAGAGAATAATGTAAGGGAAAGAGTAAAAAGTAGAATAATAAAATAATAAAGATAAACAGAAAGTTCATAAAGATAAAAGGTAGTAAACACAATATTTCCATGACCATTTCAATTTTTTATCCATCCCTAAAAGGTAACATCTCCAAGGGGCATAAAAAAACCTATACAAGACATGATTGCCATCATAAAAAGCAAGTGTTCCTCTTTACAACATTTAATAGTATCATCTCTTAATTCCATTTAATATACATTCCAAACAAAGATTGAAATGTTAATTTTTGAAGCACATTGTTCTACTTCTCCTCAAAGACTTGGACAAGAATGAAATAAAAGAGAGAACAAGCAAGACCTGGTATAACTGTGCTAACCCAAATTGTTGAACATCCTGAACAATGATGGTGTTTGCATTTTGAATATCCAGACCACTTTCAACAATATTCGTGCATATAAGAATCTTAATATCACCGAGTGCAAAATTTTCCATGGTTTCTTCAAGTTGCTTTGAGTATTGCTGCAAATAATAGTTATATAAGTGAAATGAAAGAACAACAAATGTACAATATGCAGCTATAACATATATAAAGATTGAACATGAAGGTATTCCTGACAGGAACTAGGTTTCCTTGATAATATTTTTAATATGATAGCCTGAGACCTTAAATGAGGCTTTGGATGACTGGCTGTCTGCCAAAAAAGGTACTTTTCCATAATCATTTATGGGAGACCGAGAGAGAAAATTTAAGCCCACAAAACAATGTGCAGTGATCTAGGTGAATATCTTACAGAACCAGAGTCTTTCCCACAAAAAAGTAATATCCAGCAATTAAAGCAGAGTATCCTACAAAATAAATTAGTCATAAAAAATGCTCCAAGCTTGAATGAACTAAACAAGAGCATGTTTTTGTTGTTGTAACATATTCTAGCTTACCACTCAATGTAGTTTTTTTTTTTTTTTTATAATAAACCGAGCTTTCATTGAGAAAGAATGAAAGAATACAAGGGCATACAAAAAGGACTTGCCCACAAAAAAAGGGGGCTTACAACAAAGGCCTCCACCCCAACAAAATAAGACATAAAGGATAATTACAAAAGGCCTTAGTTAACGAGCCCCAAAGAGAAACGTAAAATCTTATAAGAGACCAGACGTCAAAAGGAGAATGCTCAAGCCCTCGAAAGATTCTATTATTTCTCTCACCCCAAAGCCCCCAAAGAATAGCGCAAATCCCGGCGTGCCACAAGAACAAGCCCTTTACCTTCAAAGGGGGTGCAAGAAAAGGGTCTCCAAACTCTGGCTACTAACTCTTTGAGCTAGGTCTGAGAGACCCAACTCCTCAAAAAATAAATTCCACACTCCTACCGCGAAGTCACAATGTAGTTGACTCTAGAAACAATTGCTAAAGCTTAAGTTATACCAGATAGCACCTAATTCAAGACACAAAGGCCTCACATAATTGACAAAATACCTTTCCATGAGCAAGAGCTATTTCTATGTCTGGAAAACTCGCCTCAAGAAAATCCTTCACTTCCTCAAGTCCTGTGATTCAATTATGGCATTATCACACTGGATACATAACTGCCTGAAATTCTTATAAATGGATGTAATATGGAAGAAGTGTACATATTGTTAGCTCAATGATAAGAAATACAACTGAACACAATAAAGCAAACAAATTTAAGAATTACATGTTGATGATTATATCCAGAAAGGAGAAAACAAAATATATTCGGATATTATCACTTTTCTACTTTTTCCTCTTGGTCTTCTCATGATAGAAATTGTAAGTACAATGCTTCCACAGACTGAGGGGACTTTGTAACTCCTTTAGCCTTCTTTTGGCTTTGCTTTTATTTACCTTTTTTCTTAAATTAAATAATTCCTGGGAACTGTATGTCTACAGAATCAACGAAAATGATTGAACTCACTTAACTCGTGTTAATCCATTGTGGCTCACTGATATATTGTCTGTATGTATCCTCCTTTTCTTACATTTGCTTTCTAATTAATAGGTCGGATTAAAATTTTAATTAGCTAATTAAAGGACACACGCAAATATTGTACATATGGTTTACAAAGTAGAGATAAGAAATTATATTATCTTACATAGTACTACTGGCATAAAAATTCTTTAATTCAAATCTCTATCTTTCCATGTTGCACCCAAACCCCAGATTCAGGCCTCTAAACTTGGTGGGAAGTCAACAGAACCTCTCGCCTCAAAATCAAAGTATTGAATGAATCCCTCTAGCGTAATTGGTAGTGTTCATTTGGGCTCAACTCTCCAACTTTAATTAGCGTCTCCTATGGATAAATTCATGCCAACTGCATATCTAAGGAGATTTGAAGTCTTCACCTTCATAATGTAATAATCCACACCAGTTCACCAGCAAATCAATTTTGTGTATATATTAATTAATTGTCCTTTATTGTCTTTTCACATTGTCTTGTGTATATATATCTCTTGAGTGAATGGAATGAAGATAGATTCTATCAAACCTTTAGAATTAACATGGCATCAGAGTCATGCCCCTGAGCCGTGATCGGTAGAATCTTCGGGTGTCAAACAAAGGAGGCGAGCCTTGATGGTGTAGTCATGGCAAAGATCCGTGGTAGAGAGCTCTATTGGATAGGCGGTGTACTTCTGGTAAAGGAGTTGGCTTGGACTGACAGTGTGCTCTGAAAGGGAGTTGGTCAGGATAAGAGCTAAACGGATAGATGACTATTTGAGGGGAGGGGAGGCTCGGTTGGTTTTTTTGGCATAAGAAATAATTTCATTGATAAATGAAATAAAGGCAACAATGCCACACACTTTAGTGTGAATTACAAAAAAAGTTTCCAATTGGAAAGAAAATAAGACAAGGTATAATGACTAAAAGGTTGAACCCACTTGCACCAAAGGAAAACATTAATTAAGACATTATCCATAAAACGAGAAAAAGTATGAGAGACCCCCCTAAAGCTTCGACTGTTTCTCTCCAACCAAATACTCTAGAGAAAATTACGAACCACAGCAAGCCAAAGAATCTTCTTGGAACCGTTGAAAGGATGACCAACCAGTATTTGGAAGAGCTAAAGCCCATCCAAACTCAGCTAATACATGCATCCAGAACTGATAAGCAAAACGACAGTGCACAAAAAGATGTTCAGCCGACTCGGAACTTGCTCCACACATAACACACCAAGAAGGGTAGATAACCATGTAAGGCATTCTGCGTTGAAGCCGATCATGTGTATTAAATGCACCCAAACTGAGTTCCCATAAAAAAAAATTAATCTTCTTTGGATACGCATCATTCCAAATCACTGAATACAAGTCTTTTAAAGGAGGTTGCTCAACACTCAACAAGCTATCTGTGAGAGATTTAACAGAGAAGTATCCAGATGGCTCCAAGGACCAACGGAAAGTATCAGGGGAATTTCGAAGAGTGACCGTCAATAAAATATGTGAGAGATGAGCCCATTCAATTACTTCCAAGTCGTTCAAGTTTCGACAAAGCCTCAGATTCCAAGCCAAAGTATCTGCATTCCACACATCCACTACTGTAGCCTCCAGATGAGTAGTAAGACGAAATAATCTTGGATAGATTGTCGCAATGGAACCACAATTTAACCAAGTGTCTGTCCAAAACAAGGTAGAGCTTCCATCACCAATACGTCTCGTTATACGCGAAGAGACCAAGTCCCTTACTTCATTAATGTATTTCCAGGGGGAATCTGTGTGAAGTGCTTGCTATAGATTGAGGCCAAACATTCCTAAACTGAAAATCATAATATTTAGCAACAATAAGATTCCGCCAGAGAGATTGAGTATCATGGGCAAATCGCCAAATCCATTTTGCCAGTAAGGCAGAATTGTGTTGCTTAAAATTACCTATACCCAGACCACCCATCAATTTAGGCAACTGTGTTGTTTCCCACTTTAAATTATGAACACCACCCTCGCATCTTGCCCCTTCGCAAAAAAAAATCATGAATGAGTTTATCTAAGGATTTTATTACTCTCAACGGCAACTTAAAAAGAGACATGTAATAGGTAGGCAGACTAGAAAGGGACGCTTGAATAACTGTATGACGACCACCTTTTGAAATGAAAGCATATTTACAGTTATGAAGCTTCTGTTGAATTCGTTCGATCACTGGTTGCCAAAAAGAAGAAGATTGGCAATTTCCACCCAAAGGCAAACCCAAATAGGTAGAAGGCCAAGAACCTCTTTTACAGCCAAATGTAGCTAACATTCAATCCATTTCAGCATCATTAATATGAATGTCCAACAACTCACTCTCGAGTAAATTCACCTTCAAACAAGAAGATCTCTCAAAAAATTTAACAACCTCAAAAAGATTAGTTAAAGCCACTCTATCAGCAGTAGAGAAAATGAGGGTATCATCAGCAAATTGTAGGTGATTAAGGCGAAAAGAGGAAGAACCAATCGTGTGAGTTGCAATGGTCCCAAAATCAGCACAGTGATTTAAAGTACGGCTAAGACAATCAGAAACCAAAATAAACAAGAAGGGGGATAACGGATCACCTTGCCTAATACCACGAGTTGGAACTATCTTCCCCAAGGACGACCATTTATTATAATTGAATAATTTGCACTTGAGATGCATCCTCTGATCCATTTCCTCCACAATTGCCCAAAGCCTTTAATTTTTAAAATGGCATCTAAGAAATCCCAATCAACAGTATCAAAGGTTTTCCCAATATCCAATTTCAAGACCACACCTTGGCTATTACGCAATTTCCAATCATCAATTAATTCATTAGCCATTAGCGAAGCATCAAGAATCTGTCTGTTCTCAACAAAGGCTGGTTGATTCTCAGCAATAGTAGACGGCAAAATAGTTTTCGGTCTATTGGATAGAACCCTAGCAATGATCTTATACGCACAAGATATGAGACTGATAGGTTGGAAATCACCTACTGATTTGGCATATAACTTCTTAGGAATTAAACAAATATAAGTTTCATTCAAAGAAGCATTAATAATACCCGAGGAGAAAAAATCATGAATCATCGTCATTATATCCTGCTTAATAGTAGTCCAGAAAAATTTAAAAAATTCAGTAGTGGTCCTGGAGACTTACCCGATCCCAAAGAAGAAACAGCATGAAAAACCTCCTCTTCCGTAATAGGACTTTCCAAACTAATAGCCTGATTCAAACCGATCGGACTCCAATCAAGATTCGAAGGAAGACAACGCAGGCCATCATCACGAGTAAATAGAGTCTTAAAGAAATCAATAAATTGAGATCCAATGTCCTTAGCCGAGACAAGACTGTCACCCCTCTTCAAAAGAATTTCAATGATTGAGTTCTTCCGTCGTCTGGCAAGGGGAGGCTTGGTTGGTACTTTGTGTCTCCTGATGTCACATTGTTTGAAGATTCGTCTTTCTTTTCTTCATCTTCGAGTGAGCGTAAGGGTGAACATAGAGAAAACGAGGATGGTTTTCTTGTTTACACAATTCCCTCCTCTTGTGAGCCCTCTTGTGCTTTGTCTCCATCATCATCTGTTTCTACTCACCCACCTACCACTCAAGTTTATTCTCGACGTCGACCCCCTTCAGTTTCATGCCCCGTACCAGAGGCTTCTTCATCATTGGATTCAGGACCAAACGATGGTCTGTTTATTGCTCTTCGTAAAGGTAAGCATTAGTGCACATATCTTATTTCCTCTTTTGTTTCTTATAACCATGTGTCACCTTCTACTTGTCCCTTCATTGCATCCCTACAATCTATAACTGTTCCTAAGACTGTTTCTGAAGCTTTGTCTCATTCTGGTTGGCGTGTTGCAATGGTGGAGGAGATGACTGCCTTAGATGGCAATTGTACTTGGGATTTAGTTTCTCTTCCTACAGGAAAGAAGCCTATTAGTTGTAAGTGGGTCTTTGCGGTTAAAGTCAATCCAAATGGGTTTGTTGCTCGGTTGAAAGCTCGCCTTGTTGCTAAAGGCTACGCATAAACTTATGGGGTTGACTATTCTGATGCTTCTTCTCCTGCTGCTAAAATGGCTTCTGTCAAGTTATTCATTTCATTAGCATCCATTCATAACTGGCCAATGCATCAGCTTGATATTAAAAATGCCTTTCTTTATGGTGATCTTGGAGAAGAGGTGTCTATGGAGCAACCTCCAGGATTTATTGCTCAGGGGGAGAAGGGAAAGGTATGTCGACTTCGTAAATCCTTGTATGGATTAAAGCAGAGTCCACGAGCATGGTTTGAAAAATACACTCAGGTGATTGAAAGCTTTGGAATGAGAAAGAGAAAATCATATTATTTTGTGTTTTATAAGCGGTTCGAGAGTGGCGACATCCTATTGGTTGTGTATGTTTGATGATATTGTTATTACAGGCAATGATACATTGGGCATCCAATCACTCAAGACTCTTCTCCATAGTCAATTCCACACAAAGGATTTGGGGGTGTTGAAATACTTCCTAGGTGTTGGTGTTGATATAAGTAAATTTTCCATAACCTACCAGCTTAATCTTTTGGGTTAATTGGTAATTTACATGGTATCAGGGCAAGAGGTCCTATGTTCGAACCCTAGTGAAGTCGTTTTCTCTCAATTAATATTGATTTGTACTTGTTGGAACTTTGTTCAAATTTTCAAGCCCACAAGTTAGGGGGAGTGTTTGATTTCCATTTCTTGGGCCTTTGTTCAAATTTCTAAGCCCACAAGTGAGGGGGGTGTTGGTGTTGATATAATTAAATTTGTCATAACCTACCAGCTTAAGCTTTTGGGTTAATTGGTGATTTACACTAGGAATTGAGGTAATGAGAAGCAACAAGGGAATCATGCTATCATAGAGAAAATATATAATTGACTTGTTGACTGAAACAAGGAAGTTAGAGGCTAAGCCATGTGGTACCTCGATGATGCCTAATTTATAGCTCACAAAAGAGGGAGAATTACTAAAAGATCCTAAACGATATATGAGGTTAGTGGAGAAACTCAATTATCTTATAGTAACTCGATCAGACATAGCTTATTCAGTGAGTATTGTGAGCCAATACATGTCTTCTCCTACAGTTGATCATTAGGTTGCAGTGGAACAGATTTTGTGTTATTTGAAAGCAACTCTTGGACGTGGTTTATTATATAAGAGTTATGGGCATATGAATATGGAATGTTTCTCATATGTTGATTGGGTAGGGTCTAAGGAAGATAGAAGGTCAACTTCAGGATATTGTGTATTCGTTGGTGGTAATTTCATTTCTTGGTAGAGTAAGAAACAAAATGTGGTATCACGATCAAGTGTTGAGTCAAAATATAGAGCAATGGCGCAATCTGCATGTGAATTAGTCTGGATACGTCAACTTCTTATCGAATAGGGATTTGATATCACAACACCGACCAAATTGTGATGTGATAATCAAGCAGCTCTGCATATAGCGTCTAATCTGGTATTTCATGAGCGAACTAAACACATTGAGGTTGATTGTCATTTTGTACGTGAGAAGATACAACAAGGCTTGGTATCGACACGATATGTGAAGACTGGAGAGCAATTAGGAGATATCCTTACTAAGGCATTGAATGGAGCACAAATCGAATACCTTTCTAACAAGTTGAGCATGATGGATATATATGCTTCAACTTGAGGGGGAGTGTTAGAGTTCTTATATTTAGTAAAATTGTATTTTGTGTATATATTAATTAGTTGTCCTTTATTGTCTTTTTACTTTATCCTATTTAGGTTAGCCTTGTATACTTGTATATATATATATATCTCCTGAGTGAATGGAATGAAGATAGAACTTTAGAATTAACAAGACTAAATCCTAACAAAGAATATACGATGTGCTAGAGGTCCCCTAACTGTGAACCACCCTGAAGCCTCAGTTTATTGTCTGCTTAAACCATTTTGCTATATTGAACTAAATGGCCTACCACTCTTTAAATACTTCCAAAAGTTTTTTACAATCGTAACTATGATCTCTTTTTTGGTGGTTGTATGTTGTCATCCTCTTGGCAAACCTTATAAGCATTTTTATAGTTATTCTCCATCCATGATCAATGCCAGTTCAAAATAATAAAAAAGAAGAATTAAAAGAAGGGGTGAAAGAGACAACCTCCTCGGCAGGCAAAGGAGCAAAAAAGCTCTCTAATTGGCTTGTATGGATCTTATTTTCCCATTCCCCCCTTTTTGGTATTTTTTTTTTTTTTTTTTGACAAGGCAACAAAAGAGATTTTATTGATAAAATGAAATAAGACTAATGCTCAAAATACAAACAGATTTCGAAAATCAGAAAAAATTGAACAAGAGAAATACCCATAGGAAAACCATAGCCAAAAGCAATCCAAAAACAGACACCCATCCCCCTTGAAAACAAAACAGTAAACCAAAAGACACCTACCAACCAACAAACAGACAACCTATTTTCCCACAACAAGCAAGCTTTTGAAAACAACAGAAGCTTATCAAAGGCCAACCCAACACCAACATAACTACCCAAAGAATAACCATATAACCTTTCTGAAGAACTCCGACCCTCTCTAAAGACAGACTTCAACTCCTTTAGCATACTCAAAAAATCCAGAACTCAAATAATCCATCCACTTTACCAACTCCGCCAGCATCCTCTTTCTCCTTTTTGCAGCTAGAAACCTGTGGAAAAAACCCGTGTTCTCATCTCCCTCTTTCAACCAGCACAATTTACACCTTTGAATCCAATCCCGCTCCTCTATCAAATAGATATTTGCCAATTCCCCCATCGCTGTAGCCCAAGCAGAAATTTCAGCAAATGATAGCCCCTCAGCATCGGCTTTTTCATCTAACCATCTAATTTCACTCAACAAAACACCTTCCTTCTGCTTTTTTAATTTTTCCGCATTGCTCGACCAACTCTTCACAGAGTCTTTCACTTTTCGAAGCTTTAGATAATCACAAAACCAGCCCATCCATATAACCTACCATTCCCCCCTTTTTGGTATTAGTGAAAGTTGTTTCTTACCAAAATGTGTGCATATGTATACATATAATCAAAAAATAGTGCCATGAAGAATGGATAAAGAAAAGCAGTTCTTGAGAGATGAGCATACAGTACAATTTAAATCTTAAGAAAATAGTTATGGGATTACCTTTAATTCGAGGTAAAACATAAAAAACTTGGCCTCCACGTTCCAGCTCATATCTAATGGCCGATATCACTTTTTCTTTACTGAATGATGAGAGATGGGTTTTTATCGGAACTCTTTCCGGAGGTGGAGTTGTAATCAAGCTAAAGCATGGAAAGAAAGCAGTGATTTAGTCCCAAAAACTCTTATTAGAGAACCATGGAGATAAGTCTAGTGAAATGAATGGTCGAAACAGATAAGTTCAGTAGGAACAAAAAGTTGATGCCAAGGAATGTGATAATATTAATAGTAAATTAAACAATGAGATAACTTACTTCTACTATCTAGTATGTCTATGACCAAAATTAGTACTTAACACACACAAAATGTACCAAATCATATTTTGAAGAAAGAAGTACCACGACTTACGTTGGATAAAACACAAACAATCACGAACTTCTTCTGTTTATTAAGGATTCTAACTAATTGACTTCATGTTCTAAAGATGTCAAATATTCATCAATCTATCATCTTTTTTAACAAGATACAAACCTTTTCATTAGGGAGATGAATTCCTCAATCTATCATTAAGTCAAATATAACAATAATATGATTGTGTTTCCCTAGCTTATATAACAAAGTAGAAAGGGCTATCAGAATAATTGCAAAAAACCAACAAACCCAAACATATCTTCACTCATGAATGACATATGTTGAGTTAATTACCTAGCATCACGAAATCCAGTCAATGCTAAATACAGGGTCCGAGGTATTGGTGTTGCAGAGAGAGTAAGAACATCGATTGAAGTTTTAAAAGAAGCAATTTTCTCCTTCTGTTTGACACCAAACCTCTGGAAAGACAAAAGAAACAGAAGGAAAGAAAGTTACTCTTACACCAGACCAGGATGATTAATACCAAACTAAGATGAGATACCCAAAAAAAAAAAGAACCTGTTCCTCGTCAACAACTAGAAGCCCTAAATTACTATACACAACACGATCTCCAAGGAGTGAGTGAGTCCCAACAATAATGTTCAATTGACCTTCTTTGATCATGTCTAGATGCTTCTCTTTCTCTGCTTTTGTCTGCATGTCGTAATTTCTATAGTTAGCTTAGACATTCAGCAGTTATACTGTTTTAGAGTGAGTTCGTAAAACAGAAAAAGAGTAAGATTAGGTGACTGCATTGATGTCAAGTCTGCTTCAAAACGAACTAACTAAGAATATATTTTAAGGCAAGCCTACATGCACCAAACGGTTGAAGAAATTCAAGTACTTCTTCATAGTTGTTTGCGCCCACGTGATAAGAACTTATGCCTTGACGTCTTACTAGAACTTATAAGTGGGTGTCTTCCCATAATTAAGGCTTATCTAACAGTACCTGGAACCTGCTCAACAGTCCAATCCGGACATCAGGAAATGAAGAAAATCTCTGTGTGATAACTTCGAAATGCTGTTTGGCAAGGACTATCGTTGGTGCTAGAACCATAGCTTGCTTTCCTGCTAAGACTACACAGAAAATTGCACGCAGTGCAACCTCAGTTTTACCAAAGCCAACATCTCCACAAATCAATCTGTCCATCGGAGTTTCCCTCTTTGTCAAATCTTTCTCGACATCTCTGAAAGCCTGCATAAACAACAGACATTTTACAAGAAGAAAAGAGAAGAATATGCATATCCACAAAAACTTCAAAAAATACAAGCAGGGATCCAGGTCTTTAAAGTAATATAGCAATAATCTGGAAGCATCTAATGGCTAATATAAGGATGGATTGGTAGAGATATAAATATATAAATACATACTAACGAAACTATTATGCTTGCCGTTGCAGATATAAATGAATCAGAGCAGCAAAAGTATATCATGTTCTAATGAATAGAATATGATTTAGTATGCACTGGTACAAACAGTAAAATATAAGCAATGGATGCAGAACCATATTTAGACATCTGGAAAGCCACACTTACCGACTTTCAGAAGACTAACAAATGGGAAAAGACTAAAATATCAATTCCGTCTCTAAACTCTAGGCTAGTATTCAGTCTGGTCCCTAAAACCAATCGATTGTTTTTAAAGAATCCCTAGTCATTACTCCCAAAATAAATGGTAAGATGATGTTGTAAATTATGTTTGATTGTCGTTTTAAAGAAAAATAATATTAACGTCGTGATAATGAATTTTGACCTTTTACACTTTTCTAAATAATTTTATAAAATTCATGCAGTTAAATCTCTAGGTGCCCTTATTTATATATATAAGCCAATCATAATGTACAATGTTATATTACCAATCATTTGTCAAAACAACTCTAAGATTAAGAATGTTCTCAAAATAATTGGTAAGTTTGAGAACATTATTGAAACTATTAATTTTTTATTCAAATGAAATCAAGATTACAGTTTAAGGACAAAAAGGTATACTTAAGCTGATAGGAATCAAATATACATATGTAACATATCGATTCAAAACCATACATGAAACTTTGGTTTCATTCGGCTCCCTTATGGAAGTTGGGTAAATTCCAAGAAAGCTCTGCCCTCCCTCTCCATCTATCCAACAAAAGGAAGGGCAGAAGCCTTTGAGTGAAAGTACCTCCTTTTGGTCCACTGTAGGCTCGTAAGGAAACTGAGCAGCAAATTCCTCCATAGCCGAACATTTAGGGTAGGGAGGCCTTCTCTGTTTCAGCCTATGTAGATACAGTTCCATCAAGTCAACAACCATCTTCTGAATTGCAACCTTTCCCTTAGTCTTTCTCTTTTCCCATGTGGTAGTGTCATTCAATTTGCTCAATGTCCGAGGTTTTTTGTTTTCATTTGGGCTGAAAAGGTGATAACGTGTGAAATCAATGGAGCATGAACACGTAAACAGAAATATAACAAAGCAAATAATGAATTTGGTCGTATAATCCCCAACTCTAGGAAGAGCATTAGCCATAGTTCTTAGACTACTGCTGAGAATAATCTTCTTACCCTTTTCATCTAGGTTCTATAGGCTTCTAGCATGCCATTATATAAAAGATAAAAGCACCGCCAGTCGAATAATAAATTCACCTTAAGCAAATTTTACCTTCGAGATCTCAGTAAATTTTGAAGCATTCGTTCTTGGTCTATAAAGAATAAATTGTGTGTATCAAAAAAATGTTAAAGAGAATCAATTGCTTCCAAATATATCGGGATTAACACTGCTGATGGATGTTAGATTTCTTAAAAGTCATTGAAATATCGGACATCCTAAATGCATAACAGAGCCAACTCATTCGCAAAATATTTTCTTTATATCCCGATTGTTCATGTCAACTTAAGTGCACCTCAATTGATATAACCCTATAATATTTTTGTTGTCAAGAAATTTATAAGATTTTAAGTTTTTTTCAAATGACCCAATGTCACTATGGGTTGGTTCAATCAAAATATTTATCAAGTCTACAACAGCAATAACGAGCTAGATTTTCAAAAATGAAACGCAATTCTAAAGAAATTGCAGTAAGTGAGCTAGAGAAATGAGGAAGTAGACGTATCCGATATTCCAGATATGACATTAGTAAAAAAAAAAAAAAACCCAACCACTAGTCTGCTATTACAATGCCACAAAATGATGACCAACATATCAATGAATTGTAGCGAATAATTCAACAGCAGCAATTGACGAAAGTCCACCGTGAACAGAATGCATGAGCAGGTAAATGAATGAAAGAACGAACGTACAGATTATAGCGATACAGCATTCGAGACGCCTGCTTAACAGGAAGCTTCGCCATCCCATCAGCATACTCAATGAACACATACTCAATAGGCTCCGTAGAACCCTTCTGAACATCAAATTTAATTCCAACGAACCGGCCAATACCGACCTTCTTATGCACAACATAATCCCCAGAACGAAGCGTATAAGGATCAACCTTATAATTAAAACCATCGCTCTCTTTCCTTTGCCTATCCCCCTTCAACTTCTGCAAGCCCCTTTGCTGCTGCTCCTTCACCATTTGAATATACCGGTCCGCCTCCTCGGCGTCCATAGCCGTTTTCGCAGACTCCCTCTTCCAATGGAACCGCCGAATTCGTTCATTGAGAACCGAAATAGAGTCGCGCTCGAGCTCGATTTGCTCTCTCCGCCTCGCCGACATAGCGGTACCAGGAACCATAACATCTTCGGCATAGACGACATTAGTAATCGAAACACATCGCTTAGGACAGTGCCGGAAACTACAGTTGCGGTTGAAAATTCCCCATAGCCTGGGAAATGAGCCGAGTCTGAAGGCTACTAGAGGTCTGGAAGAAGAAACGTCTAGTGCGGGTGAAAGTAGAGCCATTAAAGGAATAACCTAAGAGACGAATGAAGACAGTGGTAAGATATTGTTATGTAGGTGGGAACTAGAGTGAAGAGGATGATGGAGATGGAGAATCCGCCATTGAAGGACTGGAAGAGAGCTTTGTGAATGGGAGAAATTTACAGAGAGAAGGATAATAATAATAATAATAATGTGGAGGTTTTGGAGGGGTTTTTGGATTTGGACGGATTAATTTAACTGTACGTGGAAGCAAGTCAGCCAAATTTTCATTAGATATTTATAGGTCGGTCGGGTCGGGTCGGGTATCTGAATAGGTCCATTTTCTAGATATTTGATTTTCTTCGGTTAAAATTTAAAATACACTTAATTTCTTTTCTTTTCTTTTTGAGTACCACTTAATTTCTATTTAGTTCATGACTTCTTTTTGTCAACCTTTGAATGTAGTTTCCATTAGCTTCTTTTTGTCAACCTTTGAATGTAGTTTCCATTAGCTTTTCGAGATTTCAAAAATGACAGAATTAGTTTTCAAAGTTTAAATTTTGATTTATAATTGATCTTTAAATTTTAAAATTAATTTTTAATTTGTCTCTAAAATTTTAATTTTACTTCTAATTGGTCACGGGTACAAAAAGTGAAACATATAAAAGAAAATTAACTAATTATTAAAAATACATATCGTCAAAATCTAGTTAGTATATGCTAACTATAACGTCATCGTTCAAGTAAGTCAATTAATCTTAAAACAGATAGATTCGAAATTGAGTTTTTCTAAATGGAGCTTGATACTTCGTTTTATTAGCACACCAAAAAAAAAACATAAATTATTTTAATTGATAATATTAATTTGGATATCCCAAAAAGTAGATCTAATTGCACTTCATGCTCTAAATTTCTTATAATTAAATCATTCGAGCTAAAGAAAGGATATCTCAATGAGAACGGAGAAATACCATATAACCCAATATATATGACAAGTCAAGTTTACAAGGGACAATTTAGAATCCAATTTAAACTTCAGTGGCTAATTATAAATTAAATTCAAACTTTGGAACCTGAGTGATCCAATTTGAAAATTTTAGTTCAACCCATATGAATTTTACTTTTATTTTTTTTCCTTTTCAAACTTTTAATTTTATGTCATGGATTTAGACATATTTGAATTTTTTTTAAATATCAACTAACTAGATATAAAATTAAATTTTGCATGTAGTAGGATTCTAAATATTGAATCTACCTATTAGGCGTTTTTTCAAGTTCTTCGACTAAATGGACACAAACCTTAAAATTTATAAATTAGATTTGTATTCTTTTTATAAAATCATTTATTTTGTAAAATTATAAATAATTTTTGGAGCATATCAACTTTAATCTTGAACTTAACAACAATTATCAATTTTTACTCCACTTTTTCAATCTCTTTAAATTGTACATTAATTTTTTGTAAGTTCAACATGTGGGGTAGTGCAAAGAAATTCTAACATTTAACTTTTTGGTCGATAATATATGTTTTGACCCTACGTGCAAATCTTACCTTAAACATAAATAAGTGTTGCAATTTTGTACACTTTGATAGACTTTTACTTAGGAATTTGTAATGAAAACATTTTCACGTGGGTTTGATGAAAATCTAAAACATATATCTAGTATGAAATTAATGATGTTTCGAAGAAAAATGATACTAGAGTTTAATTGTTGTTGAAATTTGTGAATTTTAGAAGAATTATTCAATTGTATCGACTTTGTGCATTAATCATGCTTAATTTTGTGGGAGATTTGTTTAAGTTTACGAATGTTGTGAATTTTGTTAAAATTAGTGGATAAATTTAGCAAAAACTAAATATTAAATAAAATTAGAACACATCATGTTTTATTTTGCGGGAGATTTGTTTAAGTTTATGAATGTTGTGAGTTTTTTATTTTACTTTTGTTAAAATTAGTAGGTAAATTTAGCAAAAACTAAATATTAGATAAAATTAGAACACCTATATTTAAATTTAGGGATATATATATATCCAAGAGATAATATAAGACAATTAGGTTAAATAGAATCTAAATGGAATCTCGAGATGAAGTTGGGTCTGGAAAAATAAAAGAATAACCAAAAGGTCGAAAGGCCCAACTCGACTTAGATCGGGTCTTGTTTACAGGGGTGCTCCATGCCCTAATATACCCAAAGAGCCCCACTGTCAGCCACATTGAATAATTTTTCTGAATTGTTACTTGCACGCAAGTTGACGACTAAATTTATTTGTTAAATATAATACTAATTATTTTATTTGCTAATAGATAACGCAAAACACATTATTTGTTAACATATTAATTATCTTCCCATTGTAGAATTGTAAGTTCAAATTCTCACACAAATTCAAGCATAGTTTAATCGAAATGAGACGAGTGGTGAATCAATGATTTATGTTCATAGGGTCTTCATTTAAAATTTTGTAGAAGTAAACAATCTAAACATTTCATAAATGAGGTTGAACTACTACAATGAATTTTCATATTATAATTTTTTTTTTCTCAATACATGCTATAATGCAAATATTATCTATCTTATTAAATAAGTATTTTCATTATAAGCATTAATAAAATTAGTTTTAAAAATTTAGGATTTAAATGAATCAACCTCTAATATATATATGTATATGCATAAAAAAACAGGAGATTTGCCCATTAGGATTAATCTATAATTTGGAAAGAAAAAAATAGTTATTATATATATTGATATTAGTTTAGTTTATATATTTTGATATTAGTTTTTTAGTAAATATTTGAAGTAAATCTTTTGAGATTGGTTTTTTAGTCAATATTTTAATATTAGTTTGTTGAATAAGAAATATAACTACTTTTTTTATATAAACATATAAGGAAGATAATAAAACTTGAAATAATAAATAGATTTTTTTTATTATATTATAACATTTATAGTTTTCTCTTTTTTTTTTTTTAATATAGGATTACTTCAAACACAGGCCTTCCAAGGGAGCTAGGATCGTTGTGCTAACAAGCCAAACACTTCGTTTAATAAATAAAATGAGTTGTGCTATATGTTCATATATTAATACTTTTAAAATTTAGAGAGTTCGAGTTCCTTGGATTTATACTTTCGTTCTTGAATAAGACATCAATTATCATTATTAATGGTTCGATATCTTATTCCTATAATGATTATTGGCTATGGATCAACCTCTTGTTCGATAACTATTGAACTAAAAAATAAAAGAAAATAGAGTTGAAATTCTCACCTCATCCATTTGAAAATGCAATACTAGAATAAAGCTTACATAAAGTGCCAATATTTTTATAGCAAAAGAAAATTGAAAGGATAAAGTCAAACTATCAAACATGCATTACATTACATAATATATATATATATTAATCTCAAGCCTTTCTTTATATTAATCATTAATCTCAAGACTGAGAGAAATAGAAATTTGCCGCCGGAGACTCAAAACCACCGGCGCCAGCGTCGAAAACCGCTGGCATCGAACCTGCGATCGGACCATGAACATACTCACTGCTCGAATCAAATCCCAAACACGATCCTATTCCAATCGAAGACTGATCGAGACATTCAAATCCAGAGTTCTGCAATTCCATCAAACCGTAATCGTGATTATAATTATAATCATAATTCTCCGATTCCGACGGAATCGCCGGAGGGAACGGCGGAAGCTCAGCGCCGCCGTTACCAACGCCGGCGAAGATGCTGTCCGGCGAGTCACCGGCAGGCGGGAATTGGTGGAAAAGAGGCGGCGGAGTGGGCGGAAGCAGAGGAAGAAACAGAGGAGGCTGATCGGGAGGGACGGCAGCGGAGGGCGGAAGCGCCGGCGGCGGAGAGTCGGAGTAGAGGAAGTTGGTACGGGCGAGGGAGCCGCGGAGGGAGCGGGCGGCGTGATCGTAGGCGACGGCGGCCTCCTCGGCGGTGTCGAAGGTGCCAAGCCAATGGCGCTCTTTAGTGGAAGGGTCTCTGATCTCGGCGGCGTATCGGCCCCACGGTCGCCGCCGAACTCCAAGATAACGGTGCGGCGTCGATTCCGGCGGCGGCTGTTGCTTTCTTTTGGGTTTTGATGGCGACGGACTCATTTTGTGACAAAGAAGAAGAGAAGATTTTTTTTTTTTTTTTTAAATCTGTGGCGTTTTAGTTTTTGTGTGAATTGAAATTGCGGGTGTGATGTGAAGGTTTATATAAGCCCAATCAATTGCAATGTTAATAACAATTTCGTAGGTTTGAAATTTAAGAACTAAATTTATGATTTAATAATTTTAAAAAATTCCCGGGTTTATTAACTAAAAAATTGAAATTTTAGAAATTCTACTGGACGTAATGTTTAAATTTATATATAATAGAACAATTAATTTTTCAAAATTTTCAAATTTGTTGAGGATTTATTAGACACAAAATTATAAGTTTAGAAATCTATTAGACACGACACATTCGATATGTCAATTGAGTTATACTTTATGTCAAAAGTTATCTATTTTAAACTTCTACCAAGTAGGTGGGTAGGTGAGTATGGTTCTTTTTGTATTAGCTTAATTCTATTTGTTTTTTAGAATGTGCAAATTCTTTTTGTTAGAATAGGAACACAGTCTCACTCTTGTTAGAACCCGAAAAAAAAATCTTTAGTACATATTATAATTTTTTTTTAGAATTTAAAAGTGAAAATGCAAAACACCCCCAAAATAAAAAACAATAATAATAATTAAAAAAACACCTCAGTTTAAACTCAAAGTTTATAATATATACTTCTTTAAATGGAGTGAGATTGTATTGAAGATTTCACGTTGGAAAAGTGGAGAGAAACCTCACAATATCTATGATATATATGCTACTTTTCTCATTGTCAATTGTTTTTTTGGATGGAATCCCATATAATTTAATAGATTGATGTCCAAAAAAAAAATATTTTCATATTTAGTATGGTTGAAAATAATTTCATAAAATTAAAATTTCTCTAATATCTGTTTTTATTTTCAAGGCATTTTTAATGTCTTAATCAAGATTTTTAAAAACCAATTTCTTAGACCATTTGATATAGTAATTTTGTTGTTAGTTTTCTATTTTTTAAAATTTAGGTTTGTTTTGTCGCCATTTTTTTTCCATAGCTTTCACATTTCTCAAAGAAATATTGTATTTCTAGTTAAATTAAAAAAAAAATGTTATTAGATCTTGGTTGGTAACCATATTTTATTTTTGAAATTATTTACTCTTATTTTCTCATCGTTTATCTACAATCAATTTTATCTTTCTCTATAAACATTTGAACTCTTAATAAAATTTCAAAACGGAAAAAAAAAAAAATTAAAAGACTACTTTTTTAAATTTTTAAAACTTGACTTAATTTTTTAAACCATAAATATAAAAAAATAGATTACAAAATAAGAAAACATATAAGTGGAAGTGTTATTTATAAGCTTATTTTTTCATAACAAAAATCTAAAAACTAAACAAAACTAATTTCAATTTTAAAAGTGAAAATGTTAGTAAACACGTGTAGATCACAAGTATCCTTCTTTTACACTGTATTCAAGCAATGTGGTTTTTCTTTTCTTTTCTTTTTTTCTAATTCAACAAAAATTATGTAAAAGTATAAATTCGAATTTCTAAATTTATGGTCGAAGAATAATACTTTAACCAATTAAATTATATCGAAGTTGACAAATGTTACGAAGTATTTATTATCCTCTTTAGTGAGAAAAATACTTAAAAACTAATATTAAGTAAAGAAATAATTTTTAAGAGAGAGATTCGCAATTAAGCACATTTTTTAGGCATATGTGTAACTTTTATTATCCACTAAATCTCACACTTCAGTCTTGAGGAGACCCTAAGATAGAGCTTAGTATAAAAATTATGTATGAGAGCCTAATATATATATAGCTATGTATTAAAATGATGTATGAAAGCCTAAGTAACACACATATAAAGGTATTAAAATGTTGTATTGCTTTAAACCTTTGAAAATACACAATATTTATATATAAGTTTTAAAATATTAAAATGGACAAAAAAATAGAAAAATATAATTTATAAGTAATGACAAAGTTGAACATAGTATAGTAATATAAAATATTATTATAAACTATAGGCTATAATAATATAATGAAAAGTAGAAGGCATAGGGGGTGCTTGAGTTAGGTATATATTAGAAAATAATAATATATAATAGTTTAGGGGTAAGCTAAGCATGCATGCATGTGCTTCCAATTTGACTGATGAAGAAAAGGCAAATAAATTCAGCAATCATATGCTCCACGCACTCTTCTCTTACTTCGATGCTTTGTTTTTTTTTTTTTTTCCTCACAATTATTATTAATTCTCGTTGATTTTAATTTAGGTTTGGTTTGATAATTCATTTAATTTTTGTTTTAGTTTTTTACCATTGAATTTATTTTATCACAATTAATTAGAAATTTTATTTGAAGAAAAGAAAATTTGAGTTCTTTACAAATGAGAAAATGAAATTAAACACAACTTCTTTTTTTTTTCAAATTTTTGACTTGGTTTTTATAGTTTTCAAAACTTTAACTTTGTTTTTTTAAAATATGGATGGAAAGTATGCAACAAAATTAAAAATTTCATACGTAAAAATAGTGTTTATAAGTTTAATTTTCAAAAATCATAAACAAAAAATCAAATGATTATCAAATAGGGCTTTAAATATTAAACTTATAAAACTTAGTATTTAACATTTTGCTAACATGGTGACTAAATAGGGTTAATTTAAGTGCATTTTGAAGCTCAAAGTAATGCTCGAGAAGTCGAGGCGTTACAATGTTTATTATTATTATTATTATCATTATTTTGTGTACAGTAAGAATTATAATCGAACCACAGATTTTATAATCATCAATACATTCAATATTCCAATCGAGTTATGCTCTCTTTAACTTGAATGAAAATTATTATTATTATTTTATCAAAGTCGAATAAGTTACTCGTGACTAAATTTTAGATTTATTTTAACTTAATTATCTATGCAATTTCTCTCTCCAATTATAAGCATAGTTTGTTCGATCACTTTTTAATTTAATTTTGAGTTTATATCTTGGATCCAGACATTCTTATTGTAGAGTTTGGATGACATTCATATTTTTTTTTCACCCCGAAAATAAATTTAAGAAAGAAAACATAGTATTTTTGCTATGAAATTCATGATTTCTGGTTAAATTTACTATCCATAGTTATTTATTAATGTTTATGGTAAAAAAAATTGTACTTCAAACTTCATCAGTTGTATCAATTTTCATCCTCTATTTTAAATTTCATCTTAATTATTAGAAAGAAAAAAAAAACAATATACTTTTTTTTTTTCTGGAGGCTACTATGTGAATGGGTTGCATGTGAATCAATCAAAAAGACATTTATAGAGACAAAAGGCTTTCTTTTTAAGAAAACGATGAGTAGCTTCATTAGGCATTAATTACTTCATATCATAATTATAATAATTCAACTTCAAATTACCATTACTTCCCTTTGACCAAATGTTTTCTTTATAATTATACATTTGACTAACTATATGCCTTAATCCCTAATGATTATATTTTAATTTTAGTTTTATATGTTAATATTTCAAAATTTAGCTTCTTATTTTGTTAGTGAATATTAAAATCAATTGATGATAACTTATTAATATAATACTTAAAAAATTGACTGAGATGTAGAGGAGAAAAATGCATTTATACTATTTTTTTAGAAATTTAGAAGAAGAATTATAAAATTTCCTCTTTTAGATAACATTTTTATTCTTTAAATTTTTGTCAATTAGTAGGGTGTCATCGCGTAGGTTTATCATTGACCAATTTTAACATTAATCGATAGTAAAAGATATATTACAAAATATTAAATACATCATGGACTAAATTGAAAAAATACTTAAATATTAAAGACTAAAATATACATTTCGTTATGTTACAATAAACATTTAACATTTATTAGGTAATCATTTTATTTATAGTTTTCATTTTTCTTAAAGTAAGTTTTTATTATTGATATTTTTAAACGAATTGTTTTCTCTTTCTTATTTTTTTTAATATGTTGTTCTCACCAGTTTGTGTGCTGATATCAATGGAATAATATCTTTAAGTTTTAAATTTTGTTCAATCCTTCAAAAAGAAGTACTTAATCATAATTATTGAAAATAATTGTAACAATCAAAATAGGAAATTGTTTTGACAAGTATCTAAAGGTCATTTTTGAACATTTTTATTGATCATTTTTATACTTAGGTATTTTTTTTATAAAAATATTGATCACTTTAGACTTTGATATATATAGTGACCTTTATATTTTATTTTATGTATATTTGATTCTTTCCTTGATCAATGATTATTAAAATTATATGTATTTACGAATTACCCATTTATTTTTTTCTTTTTTTTTTTGCAAGCTATCACTTCTTTTTTTTGTTATATATATTTATACAACTTACCCGTTTAATTTTTTTTTTTCTCAAGCTATCACTTTATTTATTTATTTATTTTTATTATCTCCTTCTACTTTTTGAAAATGACCAAGTTGGTCACTTTATTGAAAGTTGCAAACTAGTAATCAATGAAAAACCCATATGAAGTACTTTACATTAACATCCATCCTTATTTATTTCCATTATTTTCTTCCTAAATTCTTTTTACTTTTTACATGAATATTATTTATATATATTTGGTCATATAAATACTTCAAATTTAGTCGTGAAATAAAATATTTTGTTTGAGGATAAAAATTTAAACCTATGATTTATAAGGGAGATTACGAATATCTTGATATATTGATTTATGTTTAAGGGAGAGAGAATAACATTTCTTAAGCATTAATAAAGAAAATAAAATAAATATTTAGTCAATACAAATTTAAAGGGAAAATCCTCCTTCAATCTCCTATAGATAATAGACATAGTTATAGCATAAGATATCACTTTTTGTCTTTTAATGCGAATATAGCTAGTTAGTGAATCACCAAAATGAATTTTAAAGGAAACAAAAATACGTGAAAGTTTTTTTTTTTTTAAAAAAAAAACAACCACAAATGTAAACAAAATTTAATTGAGCTTTTAGGCTCATTTGATAACCATTTGGTTTTCGATTTTTGGTTTTGAAAATTAACCTTAAAAATACTACTTCTATCAATGAGTTCCTATATTTTCTTATGTAATTTGTACCTATGTTTTCAAAAACCAGGTTAAGTTTTGAAAACTAAAAAAAGACTGGTTTTCAAAAAAAAGTAGTCTTCAAAAACTTGTTTTTGTTCTTTAAATTTGGCTAAAAACTTAAATGGTATCTCAATAAATATAGAAATCATCGTAGAGAAGATAAAGAAAAATTGTGGAAAAACAAACATAATTTTCAAAAACATAAAATAAAAAATAGGCCCCGTTTGATAACTATTTGGTTTTTGAAAATTATGCTTTTTTTTTCACAACTTCTTCTGCATATTCTCTACAATTATTTTTATCTTTCTTGAGAGACCATTTAAGTTTTTAGCCAAATTTAAAAAACAAAAACAAGTTTTTACGAAGTAATTTTTGTAGTTTCAAAAACATAGTTTAGTTTTTGAAATTATAGGTACAAAATACTTAAAATAACCGACAAACTCATTGGTAGATGCAATATTTTTAGGCATATTTTTTTAAAAATTTAAAACTAAAAAACAAATAGTTATCAAATGGGGCCTAAATGGTTATCAAACGGAGTCTTAGTTATTAGATGTTGATATTGCATTTGTTGGAGGGGTAAGTGAAAGTTGGTTGAGATTTGGAGTAATGTGCTTCACACTCGCTATGTTGCAATATTTTTTTACAATGGTTTTTCAATAGCCAATTATTAGCTATAGCTTCCCATGTGTGTCTACTTAATTAGATGATTATTAAAATATGTTTAGCAATAGTTTAAGCATTTGTCTCAAGTGAGTGATGTCTACAAAGACCATAAAGAGTACTAAAAATAAAAAAGAAAAAAGGAACCACTAGGGTAGTACCTATCACAATAAAATTTAATCAATATTCCAATATTCTCAACACTCTATTTTCATCCAACAATAAAGTTGAAAGTGAATGGAATCCACATTATATACCAATTTATTACTTGTTTTGGAGTTTGGTTATTGTTATATTGTTGTGCAACTTACTTTTATCTTTTAGTTTTTCTGGTAAAATAGTAAGGGCTCGTTTAGTTCGAGATTATTAGATGCCTAAAGATAACATGTGTTTGGGAACTAAATATTATATATTTGGGTCTATATAATACTCTCAAAATTTTATGGAAAGAATGTGAAATGTCCTCATTCGGAGGTAAAAAGAATGTATGAGAATAATGATACAAACGTTGTTTCACATATGTTATCCTTATTCATTTCCATTTTTATTCATATCTCCGACTTTATTCTCCCATACAAAATACCTCCAACTAATAAAACTATGTTCATTTTCTAATAAAATAAAATAAAACTATGCTCATGTTGGTTTGGTTGCATAACTTTCAAAAGTGGTTCTAAATAATTTTTATTTATTGAAGTTTTAAAAAGTATTTTTTTTTAATCTCCAACCACTCATTAAGTTGTGTTAAACATATTTTGAACTACTAATTGATACCAACTGCTAATAGGAAAAGTGACTTTATCTACCAAGTTTTTTTTTTTTCAAAGCCTTTAAAAAACCACCCTATTTTTTTTTTAGGATTTGAATTTGAAACTTCAATCTGAATGGAACGAGTATTTGTCAATTTCTACTATTTTCTTTTAAGGTCGAAAATTCAAATTATTGTAACTCACATTTGTCCTTCTTAAAAAATGTGAATATTCTAATTTTTTTAAGTGTTACGAAAATGAGGATTCAAATCTATAATCTATAAGAAAAGATACATATTATATGCTTAAATCACTTTAGTTATACATATACTTGAAAACAAGTGTAGTTAAATGAAAAGTAATATAAAGATCTTCCACGAAACCATAAATTTTGATACTAGTCTCAACAACTTTTTCGCAACAAAATGGCAGTAGGGTCGTTTTTCTCCCAGCTTTGACACAGCGATCGAGTTTTTATTGACATAATTTCAAGTTCATAATAGTACTAAAAAATTCCATTCAATTCAGCAAAATCAAAGACAGAGTTATTATAACTTAGTTTGAAAGTAAAAACACAATAATTAATTTGAAAACTTTTTCAATTTTATTAACAAATAAATATATATATACATTATCAATATATTGGTCTATAAATCTGTGACATTGAAATCCCATTATAATTTTTATCCTTTAGAATATAATCTCTGAACCTTTAATGTATCTACTTCAACTATTTAACTTTATAAATTCCAACATGATTGTTTTTTTAATTATATAAGTACATTAATCTCGTAGAAACAAACACCGCTTTGAAAAATACAAATTTAACACCCTGCTGAATACGTGTAATTTAACTATACTCGCATAAAATTGTCGTTTTTTTACCATAAAATAAATATTTAAACAACTTAAGCCAAATTTCTTAAAATTTAAGAACTAACATTTAGATATCAGTTAAAAATACAAGCAAACCACTAATACTACAAAACACAGCAAATAAAAAATAAAATAATGATGAAAACTCTGGCCAAAGTAAATCTATTTTAGAAACAATAACAATGTTTAAACCTAAAAATTCACAGATCCAGCTAATTATAGGAATAAGTTTAATCAAAATTGATTTAAAATTAATTATCAATTTTCAAGCAAACAAAAAACGGTAGAAATATGTTTTATTCCCAAAATTATTAATAAATATGATTGAGAGTAATTTTTTCCTAAAAAGAAAAGTTAACAATAAAGTTGATAGTAATTATAAAATTTATTGAAAATACCCGAACTAGAATGAGTTAAGTCATAATCCAAAATCATTAGAAAAACTTACAATCATAATCCAAACTAGTTGAGTGATTGTTGTAGAACAATCAACATTCTCTCACTTAAAAGTACTGAAAGATCCTCATACAAATCCTTCTAAAAGTATAGCCATCCAATCCAATAAAGTACAATGTAGAATAGATCAAAGAAAGTTAAGCTTTACTTGGATGCAACTAAAAGTTCAGTACATGAAATTCATCTTTTAAACAAAACCAGATAACTCTAAAAAGCCAAATAAAATCTATTTAGGAGAGATAGCATAATCAAGTCTGATACCATACAAGAAAAATAAATATACCATGATCAAAACAGAGACAGCATTTTCTTCCCATCAAAAAGAAACAAGGAACCTCATCATCAATCAATCGCCCTTTCTCCTGAAAGAACAACCCTCGGTGAGTCTAGCGCGTCCTCCAGTTGGCTGGCACAAGACTGTCTGGCAATTACCACATACCACGACAGTTTGAGAGTGGCTGAAGACAGTGGTACTGCATTTTATCGACAAAAACGACGATCAGAAATTTTCAATACACAAAGTCTTCAGGCAGAATCCAGAGGAATTGCAAAGACAACAAACTAATGAAAATGTGAAGGCACTTACATGTTGAAGCATCCCTGGCACTTAACGTCCTTCACATCGATGATAAACAACACAATTACAATAAAAAACTTGTCAGAATATAATATAGATCAAGGCTAAAACTGATATATCAACAGCTTAACATCTATATGTTTCTAAGAAGAGCTTCAAGGAACAACATTTGATGGACATAGAGAAGTAGAAGCATGTGCTAAATTGACAAGAAGATCATAACAAAAGAATGAAATTGAAATAGAAGCAAAGGTATACCATGAAGAAGGAGTTGGGTGACTGCACAAGACGCTTGAGCTTGTGCTTCCTCTTCTCTAGCTCAGCAGGAGGATTGAGCAAATCAATATCATTTTGGAGAACCTATTGTGACACAAAAACAAAGAATCCCATTTAAACAACTCAAAAATTGAGAATTCAAAACAATTTTTTAGGCCAAAAATTGAAACAATAAAAGAATATCAGGAAAAATTAGATGCTACACTGGGATGCATTGACACTCAATTTAGAGCATTTCATTGATCCTTGCACTTCTCAGATATCAACGTGCTCAAACATGCGTTTCAATGACCATAGTAATTGACTTTTAAACATGTTGAGCAACATGAAAGACACGTTCAAGTCACATATGAGTAACGTTCAGAACCCATGTGAGATGTGTACTCTACAGAATTATGAAGAAACGATGTTGAGAAAATAAAAATAGTTTTTCATAAGAGTACAAATATTAGTCCAGAGGTTCCTTTCAATTTCAGAACACCAGTTGAAAATAAAACAGCAGCAAATTGGAACAACAACAAAAAATCATATAACTTCATGGCTCCCGGATATGATCCACCGGCGTGCAAAGTTTTGTTCATGGTTCTTCTCAATTTACAGCAGGCTTTTACAGCTTTTCTCTAAGAATTGTACACTAAAACTCGACAAATATTCCTTTTCGTTCTCGACCCATGTTATAAAATATTTTTTCTACAATAGTTCGCAAACTTTTGTTCACAACAAATCTGAAAAAACAAAATTGAAAAGAAAACAACAATTTTTCCAGGAAACAGAGGTTTCAAATGTATTGAGTCTTCCCATCCTCTTCCTACAAACACGAATCCATAAACTCGAGAGGGTTCAAACAAAAGTCCGGGAACTAAAATACAACTAATACATTCAAGTTTAGGGCCATAGAATTCTCAGGAAACAAACAAGAAAAGGAACGGAATGGAAAACAAATAGATCCGTTAACAAAAAAACAAATGATTAGAATACAGTGAATCTGAGTAGAAGATGAATAAGAACTGACCATCTTGGAAAAATCTGGAAAGAAAACCAGCGGAAGAAGGAAATCCTGGGAAGGCTATCGAGAGAAGCGCACGACCGCAGCAGAGGGAGGAAGCAAGAACCCTAAAACCTCAAATTTATATATAGGGTTGAGTAAACGGGCCGTGTATTAATGGACTTGTTAAATTTGAAAGCAGATTTCGGGCCTTGAGTTGGATAATCGATGGGCTTTGTAGTTGAGGCGCGTTGTAACTTATAAAATTGGAGGGAAATGTAAGAAATATCTAAAAAAAAAAAAAAATGAAATATGACTAAAATAGTTTTAATGTTGTATTTTTTTTTTTAATACATCAACAATTGGGGGTGGATAGATTTGAACTCATGACCTATTAGTCATAAGTCTTACTTGATGTAATTGGCTTTAATATTGTATTTATGGTTACTCAATTTTAGAATAAATTAATATAATATTTTTTTTTTAAATATACTTGATGGACATTCGTATATATAATCATGTTGTCATCATATCTACCGTTTTAACTAACTCTTATATTTTATTTTGAAATAAAATATGATTTTGAACGAAAATCACGTTGTTCAACTATATGCATAAATTTGTAATTTTGTTTGGTTGAAGACATACAAGCATAAAAAATGGAGCAGTCAAGGAAGAAGACGACTAATCAAAGAATGAAAACGAGTATTTGAAGAAAACTCCAAAATCATTTAGCAAGGCAATCGGGAACCCTCGATCTCAAACATAACGATTAACGGTATAAGGATAAGCAAATGCATGACGTTTTTTTGGGATTCGAATGTTTAAACAAAAACATTGTTCATTGGGAGAGGCGATGAGGTTTTCAAATCCATCGTTAATGTAGGACAGTAGGATAATTATTTATATTTATCCTTGATCAACATTTGGTAGGTGATGGTTGTGATTTAATAATTATAAATCTTGTTTTTATTACCCACGTTTAATAGATACTTATACGTATTTTTATTATGAGGATAGAGACATCACTTGAATGCTTGTCGAAAGTATCAGAATGGATGTATAATGATGGTTGCTTTTGTCGTTGATGTTATGTTGTAAATACTAATATATACATAAACAATGTAAGTCTAAATGAACTACTAAGCACGAAAGAAGTTCATGTGTATTATGGGTCGGGTTATCGAAAGTGATGTCCAAGGGCTAAGACGAGAAAATACCATCAAAATAAGTTCATGTATATTGTAGGTCGGGTTATCGAAATAAATATACAAGGATTGTTGGTTTGTCGTTGATACTGTGTTGTAAATATTGAAAGAGATATACAAGGGTTGCTCATTTTTAAATGAACTAGTAAGCACGAGAAAATACCATTAAAAAAATTAATTAATGTATATTATAAATGTAACGACCCTAAAATTAAGAACTAAGACCAGTAGGGTAATTACTAAGTAACACCGTCAGTGCTGAAAATTTCGGCAGCATAACGGCGTTACTATGGTAAACCAAATTTGTTCCTAACCTGTGTTAAGCCAGAAATCAGTCCAATAAATAATCCAACACACACAGCCTCCACCAAACTACATACACAACAGGTCGGGTTCCCAAAACATATCACAAGAAGACAGTTAGGGAAAACTATTCCAGGGAAAAACTCAATTTTAACACTTACAAACACTCTACGCCAAAATGATAACTTAGACAGGGAAGGGACAACAAAACTCGCTAACAAGAGAAATAAGAGTCTAACTTCATGCACATGGAAACAAGATCCTATACCATCCTATCAGTCACCCAAACAGAAATCTAAAGCACAAATAAAAGTCTTAAACCAAAGAAACGCGCATCGAGATTACAAGATTTAAGACATAACAGCTCCCTAAAAGCCAGAGACACCACAAAACTTCTTATAGTCTCGCCAGGTTGCCTCCGCCACCATCCACCTCGGTTCTACTCCTACCTGCAAACAAAACATAGAAAGGAGACGGGTGAGTATATAAAAACACCCAATAAGCAGCCCACTTAAATCCAAACCTAACTCAGCAAACGACTAGACTCATCTCCCAAACTCGCTCGACCCCGAACCGGTCTCTCACTTACACATTACGCCCTGAGCCCCCGGAGGTGAATTACTTTAGCTCTACCTTCGGTCCTGGAACTTTGGTTGACGATGCAATGAGAGAAAGCAACCCTCACGCCACTACACGCCGACATAGAGCAGAGTAGGTACGTAACCTACGCACCCAATGGGGAATCACCCCTAAGCCAGCACGGGATCATGGAAAGCAATCACTCCCTATCGGGGACGTACCCCAGGCTCTCATAACAACTAGCATGGTACAGTGAGGTACGTAACCAACATGCCCATTGGGGAATCACCCCTAAGCTAGTACGGGTCAATGGAAAGCAACCACTCCCGATCTCAACGGGGACGCACCCCAATCTTACGAGCCTATCATATATCGTCGACCTAGAGGTTCTGACCCGCTCGGGAACAACTCAGGGTTCGGTAAGTATCAATACTCGGACTTAATTCATAGGGTGATTAGGGGTTCCTTCTAGGCATTTCTAACATCATCGACCCACTTCAAGGGTCCAAACCCCCGACTAGGTTCTCAAATTAACGAGACTCATAATTTCTGCTAGACACCACCGGAACCACGACCCCCACCTCATATAGCTTCACATAACAGAATACACAACAATGCAAACATGGTAAACAGGTTCAAAACGTGTTTCGCATACCTGATATAACGTTCATGCAGTCGTATCAAATTTAAAACTCATAAAGACATGCTACAAGAACTCATAAAGACATGCTACAAGCCCCAAGATCTTTAGCTAGCAGCTAGCCTAAGGCCCAAGCAAACTCAAGAACACAGATAGGTAATGCATACACCTTACTCCTTCGCTTAGGAGCTCGGCGTTCCCCGACTGACTACTTACTTCGAATAAAGTGAGCAACGAAAGCTCCCTGCTCTTGCTAGCAACCCCAAGCACCCACGGCGGCGAGTCTGGAGCCTTGAAGCAAAACAAATACTAAACAAGCAAACCCTTTAAGAACGCCTCTTTTGTTGCGCCCCCAGACCTGTTCAAACCACAACGAAAGGAAAATTAGAGATAGAAACGAGCCCGAATCTAAGGGGGAGAGGGAAAAGAGAGAAACTGAAGAAGAGTGAGATAGAGGTCGGAGGCGAAGGCTCGCGAACGGCGAGCGCGGCGGCGGCGAGGGAGACGCGCGCAAGGCGGCGACGGCCGACGAACGACAAAGCGGCGATCGCGAGAGAGAGGCAGCGGCGGCGGCTTTCGGCGGCGGTGGCGGCTTTGGCGGACGGCTTGCGAAGGGAGTCCTCTCGCGCAGTCCCTTCCCTCTTCTTCCTCTTTTCTATTTTTTTTTTTTAAAGAACTAAAATCTAACAAAAGGAAACCCTAAAAAGGGAGAAAAGAGAGGGATTTACCTCGGTTCCTTCTCCAAAACGCTCGATAAGAGACTTAAGAGCCGCCAACCCAAATTTAAAGGTGAGATTTAATTAACTGGGCCCCTGCAGAATCCATTAATTAACAATCTGATCCAAAACTTTTAAAACTACAACACAAGCCCGAACATAACCTTCACAACAATAAAATAAAAAGTTACCTGAAATTACCGAGCGTCGCAGTAAATAAGTCTTGTAGGTCGTCAAGAAGACTCAGTAAATAAGTGAAAATGTCTAATTGAGCTTAATTGGGTCCAACAAGTATTTGCATATGTTAAGTTTTATGTCATAAAACTCGTAGTTTGTAAATTTGTAATTTGTTCTATTTATATCAATAAAGTGCCATTATTACTATCCATACAAATGTTGTTTAATTTTATATAGTTTATCTTAAATTAACCCTAAATCTGATAAACAAACATCCTAGGTTGTGTTATGTGTCTTGGACTGTGTGTGGAGACATACGAGAATCAATGTTCAAGAAAAAGCCTAAAGGGTCTATCATATATGAATGGGGTTGGGTACATTATCATGATGACACTATGGATATGCCCCACTTTGTATTTGATACAAACGCAATGACCCAACGCGTTTGTGTAGGTGACATGCGAGTGGGGGTTTCCTGTGTGATGAGTTCACATAAGACCGGATCACGAAATAATAACTGATAAATATATATCTTCGTTAACTAATTAGGTTTCTATTTCAATAAGATGACCTAAGCAACTTGATTTTAATCTTGAGCATGTTACGAACTCTTGTATGCGAGTGATTGTCCTTTGAATAATATGGGTGAGAGTAACCCGAGACGCCGACTCAATAAACCTACCTTCTTGAGGACAAAACTGCATGGGCAGTTGGGGATTTGACCTACCAATATGGAATCCCAACTCAGGGTAAACAGATGAGTGTGTTCCTTAAGTGGTGCCTCCGGGACTTGAACAAAGGGTCCTACCCTATCACTAGCCCGAGAGGGGTTTATGTTTATTGGTTGGACCATAAACAGGTTGTTCATTAGAGGACCACTAGTATTTAAGGTCATAGATGCAACCTGAGGGTAATACGGTAATTTGACTCAGTTTGTGTTATGGACACTCGTGAATGGTTGACTTGTTGTTATTGGTCTTTATTCATGGGCACAGAAAAGTATACGAAGTGAGAAAAGTGTTGTTGCGAGTCTTAAGTGGAGTGTATCTGTAGTTAACGAATGTCGATTAAGAGGTTAATGAGATTAGCCAATTAATTTTGTATCGTTGGAGGTCAATTAGGTCCACTTCCTAGGTCGTAAATGGTTGTGAGATTACTAGATCTTAATTAGAATTTGAAATGTTCAGATTCACTTTGAGAATTAATTCAATGTATAAAGATACATTATAATATAAAGTTTTTATGTTGATTAAAACTTTATTATATAAATTTAATTTTGGATACGATTTAAAATTAAAGTTTGAGATAATTAAATATTGAAAGAGTTCAAATATTGTTTTAATGTGAATAAGATTCATATGGAAAACTATAGATTAAATTTTAATGCACATAAGATGTATATTAAAACTATAAGTTAAGGGAGAATAATTAAATGTTATTTAATTATAATAACCTAAATTAAATATATGAGATTTACTCTATAAATTAATTAATTAGAAAATTAATTAATTTGTAAGTTTAATTAAGTTAATTAAATTTGATTTGATTAAATTAATTAAAACTATAGTTTAGGAGAGATGTGCATTTAATATGGTTTAAATGTAAATTGATTTAATTAATGGTGAACTAAATTAATTAATTAATATTAATTCATTTTTAATTCATTAATGGGGGCATGCCTCCATTTTCCTCCATTTTCTCCCTCTCTCTCTATCTTCACCTTCCTCTATCGTTAAAACAGAAGAGGTCGAAGGATGGATCGATTAATTTTTTGTGGTTGAAAAGGTAAAAACACCAACTCTCTAAAAAAAGAATTCCTAAATAAAATTTAGATAGGTTTACCACACAACCTTGACCTCAGAGAACTTAGATAATAGGAAGTTTACTTTTTTTTTTTTTTGTTATGTTATGTTGTTTTTTCCAAAAAGTGTTGTAGAGTTGGAGTACATGCCATCACAAAAAGAGTTTTGTTGCAGTATACGTTCTAAGAGCCAAAAGGTAAAGTGTCCAAATTCTTATAGTTTAAGATTAATCTCTGGAACGATTATGCTCTTATAACCATGCTAAATTGCTTATTGTACTAGTATTTTGATTTGTCAAATGAGAAACGATTAAACGATCCAATTGACTTTCATCGTGCAACTGATTTTTCGAAACTGTCAGTATATACCTCAATGTAGGGTGGAATTACATTCGTCGGTGATGGAGAACAAACGTAAGAGACTCGTAGATATAATTTTTTTTTTGGAATTTGTGGGAGGTAGATACATTTATAATCATTTATACTTATATAAAGTCATCGTTTTCATTTTCAGTCATATACAATTTATGTGTATTTTTACTCAGTTTTTTATTATAGTGTTATATTCCAAATGGAGTTAAGTTGGAGCGAAATCAAAGTTGTTAAGTTGCATCTAACCAAAAAAAAACTTCTTACATGATTTTGAGGATTTTATTTTATTTATTTTTTGTTATAAAATAGAAACACATGAATTTTATTTGGATTTCAATGGGTTGTTATAAGGGGACAATGTAAATTGGTTATTTTTTTAGGATTTCTTTGAGTTGAGAAATAAAAATTTGTTATTTTTTTTAGGATTTTATTTGGCTGTAGCTATATTTTCGACTTGCACTATTAATTTTAGTCGTTCTTCTAGTTGTCCCAAAATTTTAAATCAAATTATTTATTTCACAAATGCCAATTCTTATGAAAATTTTGAGCCTTATCGTGGAGTTTTTGTTATTTTTTCATAACGATTTTACCTGTTTAATATTATATCTTCATATTTTTATTTTTTATTCATTTACATATTTTTTTTAAGGCAATTATTTTAGACATATGACAGATATGATTTAATTTTTCAAAATATATTGTTTTAATTAAAAAAAAAAAAAGCATTTTACCCCCGGCAATTTTACCCCAAGTTTTAAATCTGGTTGTATTTTGGCCATATTTTTTAATATATTGAATTAACAATTTTTTAATTTCTCTTCTTCCTCCACGGTTCCACCACACCCACCTCCGGCCAGTTAGTTTTTTTTTTTCCCTATTATTCTTCTTTCTCTTTTTTTCTTATTAAATTATCAAAAAAAAATACCTCTAAACTATGAGCTAGGTTTTAATTATACTCATCAACTTTGAAAAGTTTCATTTTAAACCTTAAATTTTGAGATTTGTTTCAAAATAACTCGAAGATTTTTTTTATATTACATTAATGGATAAAAAATGACGTATTTGCATATGTTTTGATTTTTTTTTCAATGTCTATGTTTAAATGGGTTTACATAAGCGACGATACAAATGCAAATACAACATTTTCCGTTCATAAATTTTACGAAGAAAAACCTTAAAGGCTTATTTTAAAACAAACTTCAAAGTTAAGGTTAAAATGAAACTTCTTATTCTGCTTGGTGTAAGGTTTTGAGAATGAGAATAAGTAAGGGTTTTAAATCTGTTTGCTTGGAACAAAGTTTGTAAGCATGAACATGAAAATCACTTATTCTCATGCATCACTTTTTCCCATGATGAATGGATTTTTTATACACTTAAAAAATGATGAGTTTTATTTATACCCATCAATCCCTCTCTTTCTCTCTTTTATTTATTAATATTTAAGTATATATATATTCAATAATTATAATAAATTATTTAATTACAAATATTTATAATTTATTTATTTGACATTAATTTTGATCCGTCAATAAAACACTGTTTTTATGACATTAATTTCATAAAAACAAGTATAAACCTTCATTATAAAATTCATTATGAAAATATTAAATCACTAATTAATATTATATTTAATCAATTAATTATAAATATTATTAATTGTTATTATTAACAATTAATTTTGTCATTAAAAATATTAATTAATTACTTTTTAAAAATTTATTTTTATTATTTTATTAATAATAGATAATAATTATATAAGATTTATAAGATTAATCTCATAAAATAAATTTGTACATTATTCATAGATCGTAATTATATATTACATAAGATTTATATATTAATTTTATCAAATAAATATAAATACCATTTGTTTATATAAAAATTTGATAACATTCTCATGTAAAACCAAACACCGTTATCTTATTCTTAAACCAAACGACCCCTAAAGTTCAAGTGTATAATTGAAACAAATCTCATAGTTCAGGGATATTCTTTGTTACGACCCAACCTTTTTGGGTAAAAAAAAATAAAAAAATTGAAAAGTGCAGCAGAAACGAACGGGGAGGGCTTCGCCCTCCCCCTGGCCCACGCCCTCTTCCCCTCTCTTTTTCTCCTCTCTCCCTCGTCTCCCTCTCTCACGAGCCTCTCTCAGTCTCTCTCTCTCAGTCTCTCTCACCGCCTCTCTCACCGCCTCTCTCTCTCATCCTCTCCGATCCCCCTCTCCGGCGTTTCTCTCTCCCTCTCTCTCTCCTTCTCTCCCTCACCGTCGCTCTCTCTCGCATCAGGTCGCCGTCGCAGTGACTCCTCGCCCAGACGCCGTCGGAAACCGATCCGTCGCAGCCGGAGCCGCCGACGTGCCCAAGCCGTGAAGCCCACGCGTTTTCGCAGCCGGTTCAAGCCTCTTCCGGTCGGTTTTTGAAGATCCGAGACCGATTCTGAATAGATCGGGCCGTGAGGATTCCAGATCTGTTGTCCACGCCGCCGCCTGCAGAGCCGCGACCGTCCTCTTTCGCCCGGTCGCCTCGGTTCATTCATAAGTCCGTTTTGGCACTCCGTGGGTGAGTTTCGCTCTTCTCTTTTAGACTTTGTGTTAGGTTCGTTGCGTCGTATTCGGTTTATTGATTTTTGGCGTGATTGCTCTTTATTAGGGATTAATTGAAAGTAGAAGAACGTTTGGAGCACGCCACAAAGTCGCTCGTTGTCGTTGGCTTCCACTGTAAGTAGTCGTTTGGACTAAACTACCCCTAAGTGTAGGGCTTAGGGGCACGTTGCATGTACTCACCGTTTGAAAGTTGTTTTGGGTCGTAGTAGCATGTTAGGGTATGAGAAGTGTAATTGTGCCTAACTCATGCTCTTTTGATGTTCGCTTCATGTTCGTTTGCATCTCAGATTTGAAACCCAAACTTTGTTGGTTCAGGGGTTGATTGTCTGTTAGTCCTATGTGAATGGTAGTTTATAGAGAACTCGTAGTTTGTGCTGAGAACTCGTAGTTTGTGCTGAGAACTCTGATTGTGCCGGTTGCTATGACTCTTTGTCCCGTGCCTTAGTTGCCCCGTGCTTAGTCTGTAGTGACTCGGGAAGTTCCGTTGAGTCTTAGGATTGTAGTTAACACAACTAGCCCTAGTGCAGGCTCAAGTCCTAAGTATCTGTGTGACCCTTAGTAGACTGAGACTCGAGGTTGGCGAGATGATGTTTGGGATGTGATGGTCCGCCTCCATCCATCCAGGTTGTGCGACTTCGAGAGTACGATCCTTAGAGTCGAGAGGGTTGGATAGAGTCCTTCGCCTAGTGCGGGCCCGGGAATGAGCCCGAGGTCGATTGTGCGCGGTAGTACCGCTTTGATGCTTATGGGATGTGGCGGTCCGCCCCCCATCCAGTTGTGCGACTCGGGGTGTGATCCTTAGAGTCAAAGGGGTTGGATAGAGTCCTTCGCCCAGGCCCGGGAATGAGTCTCGTGGCCACGTCCGCCAACCCAGTCTAGGAGCTAAGGGTAGAGACAGAATCGAGAAAAGTGAGCAAGAGTAGGGGCCGGGATGCTTGTTGAGGTTGTTTGGCGGGCTAGGTGTCGTGTTAGCTAAGTCTAGTGGTCGTTCTTATGTTCTTTATTCTTGGACGGTGGGGTTTTAACTTCTTCGGGTATTTTTATACTCACCCCTTCTTTATCTCTTTTTCGTTGCAGGTAAGGCAAACCAGGTGAGATGACCACCGACACGGCGAGACCCCTGCGAGGCTATGGAAGACTTGTAGGATTTAGGGGTTGCGTTAGGAGTAGTTCTTTCGTTTTCTTTCCTTCCGCTATGCGTTTTATCTATTTGTTATGTTAATTTTAGATTGTATCGTTCTGTTTCTTTTGAACTTAAAGCATGTTCGATTAAGTTATCTTTCGTATTCAAAGCATGTTACATTGTTTGAGTTTTCATTAACTCCGAGGACTAGAGCCCACCTTTTGTTGTTCAGTGTAGTTTTGGTGGAGGCCGGGTACCTCGTGAGTCTTTTGAAGTGTTCTCGTTTAGATCCGTGCTCTCTGTAAATTTTTCGGTTTGTCCAGTTGCGCCGTAGTTATCTTTCGCCGGATTTTAGTGCGAACGATACAACTTGGAAGTAATGCCTCGAGTTGTTGTGTTAATTTTTTGGGGTGTTACATTCTTGGTAATTTAATCTTTCTTTTGTTGTTTTTTCCTTTATCTATTGTCTTTTCTTTCTTCTCCACGCCTTCCCCCCCAAAAAAAAAAAAAATGAGACCTTCTTACACTTTTTTTTTAATGTGCATGTAGGTCATTTAGACGACAAACACACGACAAAACATTTCTTCGACATGCACCACTGCAGTTAAGTTGGGTATATTTCGTCTCTTCGAGAGATGAACTTCATCCGCATAAATAAAACAAATAATATAAAATAGTTTGAAAAGGGTTATATGTTAATAATAAGCTTAAAAAAACAAAAATATGAAAAAAAATTACTCGTTTAAATTAATCACATAAACAAGTTTCCAAAGACTACTTTTTTCAATTTTCAAACTTAACTTGGTTTTTTAAAATACTGAGAGTAGTAAGTAGATAAAAAAAATATAAAAATAAAAGTAGTGTTTATACGTTTAATTTTTAAAAATAAAGTAATTACTAAATGGGGTTCAAACTTTTTGTTTGATGTTTTCTATTTCTTTTAATATTTTTTAATATATTTTAAGAAAAAATCAATTTATTGCATCAAGCTTGGTAGGGTGTATCAAATAAAATCTTAAACTAGTAATTATATATCAATTATAATTTACACGATGTGAACATTGATGCACTAATGCTTTTTTTCCAAATAAAATCTAACCATGTAAATTGATACACTTATGAAACTTTGGAATTTTAATGGATACGGTTGATTCTGATTGATTCAGTATGCAAAGTTTAGAGACATAAATGGTTTTACTCATTTTTATTTATATTTTGGATAAATTACAAGTTTTGTCATGAACTTCTAAGTTGATGTCTATTTGGTTCATAAATTTCAGAAGTGTTTAATAAGTCATTGAACTTCCAAATTTGTATTTAATCGGTTTTCGACCTTAAAAAAAGCCTAATGGATTATTGAACCTACAATCTTGTATCTAATAGATATTCAATATATTTAAACTTTTTTAAAATTAACGGATTTATTAGATATTAAATTCAATTTCGTGTCTAGTGGGACCACAAACTTCCAATTTTATGCCTAATATTTTTGTGATTTCTCAAAAACGTCAAATAGGTCAAGGACTTACTAGACACATATTTGAAAATTGAATGTCCTATCAACGTCAAATTGAAAGTTTAGGCCTTGTTTGATAACTATTTGGTTTTTAGTTTTTTATTTTTGGAAATCAAGCCTATAAATACTACATTTACTCGTGGTTTTCCATGCTTTCTTATTTATTTTTTAGATGCGTTTTCAAAAACCAAGCCAAGTTTTGAAAACTAGAAAAAGTAATTTTCAAAACTTTTTTTTTTATAGAATTTGGTTAAGAATTCAAGTGTTCTCTTAAAAAATATGAAACTACCGTAGATAAGATGAAAAATATTGTAGGGAAAAACAAGCACATATTTCAAAAACCAAAAACCAAAAAACAAATGGTTATCAAACGGGACCTGGTCCCGTTTGATAACCATTTGATTATTGGTTTTTGGTTTTTGAAAAATGTACTGGTTTTCTCACAATTTCTCTACAAGAATTTTCAACTTCCCTACCATGACTCCCATCTTTCTCCAAAAAACACTTGATTTCTTAGCTAAATTTTAAAAACAAAAACAAGTTTTTAGAGACTACTTTTTTTAGTTTTCATAACTTTAGTTGGTTTTTTAAAACACATCTACAAAGTAGATAAAAAAAACATGGAAATCTATAGGTAGAACTAGTATTTATAGCCTTAATTTTTAAAAACCAAAACCAAAAATAAAAAACCAAACTGTTAATCAAATGGACCTTAGTTATCAACTTTTAGATGTGTGTTAATTTGGTCCGTTGACTTTAAAAATTTGTAATAGATCTTTGAATTTTCAATTTTGTGTCAAATAGGTTACCGAGTAGATCTCTAAACTTGTATTTAACATTTTTTTTTCTTTTAAGGCCCATTTGAGGCATATTTCCATTGTTTTGTTATCCATTTTGTACATATGTTTTAAAACCAACTAATTTTTTAAAATTAAAAAATAGTTTTAAAAAGCTTGTTATTGTTTTCCGAATTTGGCAAAAAAATCAATAGAGAGAGAGAGATTTTTTTATGAATTAGGAACATCATCACAAAGAAATGATAAGCAATCAACCGTCATTTAAAAAAAAAAAAACATTTATGATAATTAGTTTTTGAGTTTTGAAAATTAAACCTATAAATACTATTTTTATATATGGGTTTTCAACCTTTCTTATTACTATGTTTTAAAAAATGAAACCACCTTTTGAGACTATGTTTGACGACCATTTGATTTTTGAAAATCAAATTTGTTTTCTCGTGATGTAGCTGAAATAGTTGTCATCTTCCTAATAAACATTTGAATTGTCAATTAACTAGTACATGCAAGTACCCGTGATCGAAGTAATAAGAACTGAAAGTATTCTTAAGCATCTCCCAAGGGAACGAACTTTAACAAATTTAATTGGACGATACAAATATGTTTACAATAATACAATCACAATAATCAATAGTTCAAAATGATTGAAGGGTATTGTCGATAATGAAATTAGTGAATAATTCAATAGTTAGGAAAAAAAGGAAACCAAGTTGTTTTTGCCCCCTTTAGAAAATAAATGCTAAAAAAAATGTGATTGCAATCGTGCTCAACACATTGAAACTAAGTAAACCAGATTAAACTCATATTCGATTTTGGTTTAAAATCTTTAGGAGACTATGCGATTTAACCTATATTTTTATGGTTAATCTAGCTTAGATATTGTAGTGTACAATCCCAGTGGTTTTGAAGTCTTGCCTTGTGTCTATAGTCAATGTTTCATAACTTATTTATAAGCTTCTTCTTCTATTGCTTTATGGCATCCGCTTTTCCTTAACCCTTTTGTTGTTAAGTTTTAGCTTGACAAGCAACAATAGTTGATCAACTAGGTTTACACAACTTTAAGTTCAATAAAAACAAACTAGGTTTCATATTATTTTCTATGCCTCGATCGATCAATTTCCGTTTTGCAAGTAAGTGAATCTTCACATTCTCTACTTTCATTGAAGAGGAATCGAGAGATTTACAAATCTAAAGATGAAGAATACTTGCTGAAAAGAATAACACTGGATAAAAGAAAGTTGCTGTCTGAAAACGAAGAAACCCAAAATCGCCGACCTTAGATGCTTAGTTTCTCATTTTCTTATAAGTGACAAAGGCTAAAGTTTTCTTGTATATTCATCCTTAATTCATGGATTGACTTCTAAGAATCAAATCGAGATGAGAACCTTCTAAAATCGTGCAAAAATCTCCCTAAAATCGCATGATTCTGCAAATCCCATAACTTCCAAAAATTGAAGAAACTGCCATTGCATTTTTCTTCACCATTTTGGGCTTGCTCAGTATCATGCTCTTGGGAAGAATGCGAGTTGAAATACAATGACATTTTTTATAATCGTTTCCATTTTATATAAAACAACAAAATTAGTCCAAATTCATTAATTTCTCAATTTCTATTCCGTTTTTACTATTCCGAACAAACTTTTAAGAATTTTACTCATCAATACTATTTTTAGCTTGCTCAATAATCAACGAGCATACAAAGATGATAGAAATTGTCGAATGGAAGGTTAAAATAACTCTTAAAAATAAAAAAAAAGCAATTCTTCAAAAACTATATTTCTCGTTTAAAAAAAATAGATTTGGTTTTTGAGAAAAAAATACTTATAGCTAAAAAATAATGTTTATAAACTTCATTTTTAAAATCTAAAAATTGAAATTTCTCAACAAAAAAAACAAAAAAGGAAAAAAAAAATCTAAAAATGAAAAATCAAAATGGTTATGAAAGAGTCGTTAAACCGGGCCTATATGACCAGAAGAGCCGAAGCCCATCCCTGGTTACTTCATGCTAGGGTTTTTCGTTCTCTCTCTGCAGATCTTTATTTCCCATTCAGTCTCCATTGCAGCCGATAGTCTTCTGCACTCTTCAATTTTCCTCTCTCGTGCTCCTAGTAAGTACTTTTTTCCCAATCAATCAGCCATTTTCTCTTCATTTCTGCGTTTAATTTATCGTGTTGTAGTCGTCTCACTGCCGCCCGCCCTCGCCATTTGTGAATAACAGATGGAATTAAGCATTTTGAAGAGTGCAAATGAGGTTAGAAATGGAGGGTGTGGCATGGCCATGGAGGTTTTAGGATTCTGAATTCTATATCATAACCTAGGAAGTTTCAGGGTTCTAAATTGCGAGTTCTCATTTTCTCTACTTGGTACAGAAATCTTGTACGGAAATTCTTGAGCTCCCCATATTACAATGTCGACTTCGTATTTTGGATGCCAGTCTTTGAGATTTTCCCCAACGAGACGCCTTTTTGTATCCAAGAACTTTGGTTCCATGAAGCATGGATATAATGCTGCTTTTGCTTCAATGAGCGAATCGGGAAAAGACCTCTCACTTCAAATGAAGGTACTTTGACTGTTTCAATATTTTGTTTTTTTCATGGAGGAATGATAGTTTTCTTGTTCTGTTTGAATTAGTAGGGATTGGTTAGGTTACGAATCTTACGATTTTGGGTGTAAGCTTCTGTTATCATTAATTTGGAAGAATGTTATCTCCCATTGTTTGTTTGTTAAAAATTGTGATTTTTGAATTTTGTTCGTCAATTTGTTTCCTTCGAAACCAGAAATAGTAAGCATAGTAATGAAATTAAACGTGATGAGGAAACTTTTTTTTTTTAATCTTTAATCGTGGGCTTATACAATCCACTGGATACAAATGCCAAATATTAATAAGAGTGCATATATTTTAAGAATCTCTTGTAACACGATGAAAGTGTGCTCTGGCGATGTTCACATATATTTTTTTTAAAATGATTTTACCAGACTTTGAGGAATCTACCTTGTTTGTTGGTAGGGCCCATTATATTACATGTCTGGAAGAAAAATTGGGGGTTCATCGTTGCCCGATTATACATATTATTATTATGCGAGCTACATCTGGACTCCACATTCTATAGAATCAAAATCAGCTGGATTGACTGTGTTGATATATTCTCACATTTCTTTGCATGATATAGTCATAACGTGGTTTTTGAAAACAAAGCTGCACACAATAGTTTAATTTTTCATTAATATTGAAGAATGCCAGCTTGCTCACGATTATTTTTCTTAGTGTTTTATGATCAACTTTCAAAGCAAGTTTACATAACTACTAGAACATCTGGAAATATAGGGAAGGATTATTGCGTCGATTTAAGAATGGGGATGCGACTAGATAAAAGAGTGCTCTTCACCTTTTTGAAGGCAATATTCACATATTTGTTTTTAAATATTTTACCAGACAAGACATAATGAGGAATCTATCTTGTTTGTTTGGTAGGGCCCGTCATATGTCTGGAAGAAAAAAATGGGGGATTAGATCAAAATCTCTTCAGGTGTTCATCGTTTCCCGATAATACTTGTTATTATTATGCGAGCTACATCTGGACTCCACAATGTATATAATTCAACTCAGTTGAATTGATCGTGTTGATATGTTCTCACATTTCTTTGCATGATCTAAGTCATAATATGCGGGCTGTTGAGCATATGGTTTTTGAAAAGAAGCTGCACGTATAGTTTATTTTTTTTAATTAATGTTGAATGCCAGCTTATGTACGATTATTTTTCCTTTCCTTTTGTTTTATGATCAACGTTCAATGCAAGTTTCCATAAAAAACATAAAAAAATTGAATTGCTGCATATTAGTTCTGTGTACTCTCTTAACCCCTTGAGAATTTTGTATTGTTAGACGGAGTGAGGGTCTCCTTTTATAGTTGAATAAAAGTTGAAAAATCATGTTCTAGAGGCTAGTAAACGTAGACTAGGAATTAAAGTTCCATGTTAGTAGTAGCTTACCAAGGATGTGGGGTAGATTTTCAGGATTTCGTTGGTGTTTCAAAAAGCTGCGTGTAGGAACACTCTCTAAAAACTCGTTGAATTGCACTGAGGCTCTTGCGTGCACTGAAACATACTCTTGAAAAAATACCATTCCTCTCTATCATCTCTTACTAAAGCTCTGATTACTTAATGTTTCTCATTATTTTATTAACCTTAATAGCATATTACCAATTATTGCACTGGATACATGTGCCTTGTGCTAAAAAACTACTTGTACACTCTTCTGAATGCAATATTCACATATCAGTGATGAATTTTTACCAGACTTAATAAGGAATCTATCCAGTTTATTTGGTAGGGACCATAATGTGTCTGGAAGACAAATTGGGGAGATTTAATCAAATCTCTTCAAGGTGTTCATCGTTGCCCAATAATATTTTTTATTATTATTTGAGCTACATCTGGACTCCACATTCTATATAAGTGTAACTCATTTGAGTTGATTTTATTGGTATTTTCTTACATGTCTTTGAATGATGTTCTCATGACGTGTATGCCATTGAGTTTGATTCTTTTTTTTTGAAGCAATCATTTTGATTGTTCAAAGACCCTAACTGAATATAGGGAAAAAAATTCTATTGTTCAACTCAGTTGAATCGATGATTTTGTCTGTGTTTTCTCACAGTTCTTTGTATGATGTACTCATGATGTGTGTGCTGCTGAGAATGTACTTTTTGCAAAGAAAGCAGCATGTCTATTTTGATTCCTCATTTCTGAATATAGACATTTTGATCAAAGATCAATTTAGGAAACAAATGAGATTTAAACCAAAGTTTTATCATACAATCTCATTGTAATTATCTTTTTCCCCCTAGAATTCTTCTGTTTTTAATTCTTCAAGAGTTCGCATTATTCTATTACTAATACTAAATGCGCCATGACGGTGTATATTAATCCCTAGATCTGATGAGTTGAGGATTGATAGTGCAATTTCAACTATTCTCTCTCTATTTCCTCTGTTCTTTTCTTCCTCTAATTAGTCTATCGTTGTAATCAAATAATATCAAACAGTATGTTTCAGGTTGAGACGCTGTTAGATAACATAAAATGGGATGACAAAGGACTGGCAGTAGCTATAGCTCAAAATGTTGACACGGGAGCTATATTAATGCAAGGATTTGCGAATAAGGAGGCCGTTGCTTCAACTGCTTCCCAACGTAAGGCTACATTCTATAGCCGATCCCGATCACAGCTGTGGACAAAGGGAGAGACCTCTAATAACTTCATAAACATTCACGATATATTCCTCGATTGTGATCGTGATTCTGTACGGCTCTAACTGACTATGACCTAAAACACAAGCTTATTGTGGTTTACTGTGCATGGCTAACTCAGTTATAAAACTGATTGTTAGATAATTTATCTCGGGAAGCCTGTTGGACCTACTTGTCATACTGGTGCTGAGACATGCTATTATACATCACTTGATGATTTGATAGACAAACAACAGGTCTGCTGCATTAACGTTATCGTTTATGCCTAATGAGGAGAATCGCCTTGTGACTTATTTGCCTTCTAATTCTTGTAGGATGCAAAGGATAAGTTGGCCTTATCCACTTTGTACTCATTAGAATCTACAATTTCCCAACGCAAGGCAGAAATAGTAGCACCACAAAATGGCAAACCCTCGTGGACGAAACGACTATTACTCGACAACAACTTACTCTGCTCTAAAATTAGGTATCATGTTTGAAATCAATTTTTAGTTTACTTTGGTAAGTCTCTTTCTGCTCTACGTAGTCCTAGTTTTCAACAAGTTCAGTATTTGTTCCAATTTTGACAGGGAGGAAGCAGACGAGTTGTGTCGAACGTTAGAAGAGAATGTGGATAAGTCTCGCACTGCCTCGGAAATGGCAGACGTGCTGTATCATGCCATGGTTCTCTTGGCAGTTAAAGAGGTAGACATGGAGGATGTTCTTCAAATTCTGCGCCAGAGATTTTCTCAGTCAGGTATCGAGGAGAAGAAAAGTCGAGCGCCAAAAAGTTAATGAATCAGCTATTACTAGTATGTATCAATCAACTATTGATTATCACCATCTTTAATTATGGTAATGTATATGCATGATGAGCACAAACACTGATTTAGAGTTGTTGGGAATGAGAAGGCTTCAATAAGAGTTGGATGTGTTCATGGAGCTAAGTAATGCATTTCCAGTGTAATTTGGAAATCTAGCAGTCTTAAATTACCATAATTTTTTGTTTTTGTTTTGTTGTTTTATAACACTCTTTGTGAAGCCAACTCCCATGTATTTCACATTTTATTTTATTTTCTTTTCCTTTTTAATGCAGCAGCTGTTATTTTTGGCAGGAAAAAAAGTCTTTGTTTTTTCACATGTACACTGATTTTTAATAAAGAATTAGATTGAGAGAGAATCTGCTAAGCTCATTCAACTAGGATCTTAATTAATATTTTGGCAATTTAGCTTTCATACCTACTCAGTTCTATTTTTATAATTTTGAATAAAAGACAAGTTTGAAGTCAGAGTAGGTTAGATGTTGAATTATGAAATGGGTTTGGTTATTGTTAAATTATTAATGAAAAAAATAAGTTATAAGGACAAATAATTTCTTGTGTAAAGTTTTAGGAGTAAAATATATGCAAGGTAGAAGAATTATAATAAAGTATTTGAAAGTTGAAGGATGAAAATGAAATAATTGAAATTAATAGAGATTAAAATAAGGTTTAAACTTCAACATTTCAAATGGTTTGACAATTGGAGGGATTTAGGAACAACTTATTTTCACAGCTGAGTTTTATTAAGAAAAAAAAAAAATAACAATATTCTTTAGATAAAGGAAATATTGTGAAATATTTTGAAGGTTAAATTACAAGTTTAATCATTTATCTAATTAGTTTTTATAGACACAAGTTTAAAAGTTTTAAGACTAAACATGAATTTGATAAGTTCTAATTTTATTGGAAATTTGAGATGGATCATAATTAGTGGGCCATATAAATTGGGATAATTAAATCCTACAATATTTGCACAAGTCTTCACTCTTTCATTTTAACTTGTAATTTAACTTTTAGATTAATTTCCATTTGATCCCTCTCTTTCATTATATTGTTGATTTAGCCTCTCCATTTTAATATGGAAGTGATATGGTTTCTATGGTGAAGAATCTCACTTGGATATCAGCTATTTGTCATTTTTTTTATGCATACATTGTCTTTATTTTTATTTTATATAAGTGAGATTCAAGTGCCTATTAGATCAAACACATGTTACATTTTAATGAAATTTTTCTACAAAATTTAAATTATAGATACTAAGTCTTTATTCTTAAGTTTATAAACCAAATTGCTAAAGGCTTTAAACTGCAAGGTTTAAATCGTTGCAGGCCGAAGTTTTAGGATCAACTTGTTATCTTCATAAAGTATATGGACCAAATTTATTTTGTAATCTAATGTGTCTAGCATAGTTTTTTCCCCCCAAAAATCTTTATGAACCAACCTGAGCATAACTCAACTTGTTAAGGTATATATATCTTCGACCAAAAGCTAAAAAATTGTTGAACTCCAAAAAACAAAAACAAAATATAAAATATAAGGGGCTTTGCAATTTTGCTAATCAAAATTGCCCTACATCTTATCTATAAACCCAATGTTCCAAACTTTCAAGGGGGAAGTAGGAGTGATCATCGGTCAGTCGGGGTCGGTTTTCGACCCTAACGACCCCCGAATCGACCAAAGTCGATCGGTTCGGCTGATCAATTTTTTTTTAAACCAACCAAAACCGACCGATCAGTTGGTTTGGTCAGTTTATATATATATTTTAAATAATTAAATAATTAATTAGAATTATTATTTAATATATTTACGAGATATAATATTAAAATCTTTTTAGTTTTTAATTATTATATATATATATATATATTAAAAAAAATCGGTCGATTTGGTCGGTTTAACCCAAAACAAAGATTTTGTCAAGGGCAAAACTAACTCGACTGAAAACACATGAAAATCGACTGACTGACCTCGGTTTGGTCGGTCGAGTCGGGTTTCGGTCTTTTCTTTGTTCAACCCTACCCCAAAGCAAAACTTTAGATATATTTAGAAAAATGGCTTTTGCCATCTTGATTACCAGTCAAGTGCTACTGGTGGCTTTGTTTTGTGTATATTGAATATTTTTCCTAAAGAAAAGAAGACTTAAAAAAGCCTATTTGGGTTTTGAAATTAAAGTGACCATGTAAAAACAATACCAAAACTAAACACAAGACAGTCAAAATAATGTATGAGAACAAGAAATTCAACTAAAAAAAAAAACAAAGAAAAGAAAGAAAAAGGTAAAAAAGGTTAAAAAGTTAATTTGATCCCAATGGAAATGGATCCTCTTTTCAATTTTTATCCTTCACATTAATTCTTGAAGTCTTCTTCCCTATGACATAAATTAAGACAGATAGGCCTTTCAAAATAATAATAATAAATAATAAATAATAAATAAAGACAAATAGGACCACTCTCATGGCTCTCCCCATTCTAAGTGTGTTTTAGGTTTTTTATTGCTACACAATATTGTTGTGTTATGGAAAGATTTGGTATTTATTGGACGGTTAAAATTATTTGAATTATTCAACTAAATTTCTTTCTTAGGAATGCTCTATGTCAAAGTGAGTTGGTCCTATATAGACAAATCGACCGACGAGGAGGATCGATTGATTTAGAAGATTCATCTTGGCTTCAAATTTTATTGTAAAAATTGTATGTGTCAAAATAGATAAGGGTAAACTAGTCTTTTGATCAGTTGATTTAGAAAATTTTTAGGGACTGTTTGAGGCACATCTTATAATAATATGTGGAATACTCTGCACCCAAAACACAAACTATTATAACCTTAAACTATACTACTCTACATTTTCAATAATATTATATGTTTCACAGACTATAATAACCCACATACTACTATTATAATCCCTGTTATTATAATTCACTCAGTGCCCAAACAACCTCTTAAGGACTATTTGAAGCACATGTTATAATAATTTGTGGAATACTCTGCACTCCAAACACAAACTATTATAATCTCAGATTATACTACTATGTATTTTAAATAATATTATATGATTCCATAGATTATAATAATTTATAGACTATTATAACTCACTCAACGGTCCAAACAACTCCATAATATTTAAATCCCCTCCCGTCGAGTTGTCTTTGTAACATATTTAGGTGAACTAGTTATATGAAATATCTCAACCGACAACAATTAGTTGGTATATACAAAATAAACATTGATTTTAATATCCTCATACTTCTGATCGTCATTAATGAGTTCTAAAAATTTATTTTGAATTAAATTTTGTTGCCTTTATTTGATTTTTATAAAAGATAAAAATAGGTGTGGAACTAGTCCTATAGAGACAGTTCAATTTATAAAGACCAATTTGGAAAAAAAAAAAAAAAAAAAACTCTGATTTATTATCTTTGAAAATAAAGGTAGAATTAACCAATTCTATACGTTTTCTTCTTATCTCTAGTGATGTATCTTTGTTAAAATGTATAGATGAATTGGTATGTCATGTATTATATATATATAAAAATTGTATTAACATTCATTTGATATCTTTATATCAAATATTAATTATATAGTTTTATACATCAAATTAGGTGAGCATTAAGCATCGACAACTTATCTAGAGATTCGAAATCTCCACCTATGTAAACTATAATACTAAAGAAAATAATAAAATTTATGATAAAATACCATTTTGATCCATGAACTTTGTGTTTCATATAATTTTAGTTTTTGTACTTTCAAATGTCTAATTTTAGTCTTTATACTTTCAATAAAGCTTAAAATTGGTCTTTACCGTTAGTTTGAAGTTATTTTTTTTCCAAATTGGTCAAATAATTATAATAATTTTCATGTAAGAAAATATATAATATAAACTTATTTTAAAAAATTTATAGAATGAAGGCCAATAGATACTAATTTTTTTTTTTTGTATATAGGAAAGTTAACAATAGAGATCAATTTTAAGTTTTATTAAAAGTATAGAGACTAAAATTGGACATTTGAAAGTACATACAATAAAATGAAATGAAACTCAAAATACATGGATCAAAATGATATTTTAACCTAAAATTTATTTGACCTTAGCAAAATTAACTTGATGTGTACAATTAATTAAGATTTAATATTGTACTGCAAATAAATTTAATATATACCACGTTATATTATTAGTATAATTGTCTCATTTGATAATTATTTAATTATTTAATTTTTATTTTTAAAAATTAAAACTATAAATACTATTTCCACCTGAATTTCTTTATTTATCTACTTTTTACCTATTTTTTCAAAAATTAAGCAACACCATATTTTTTATTTTTTATTTTTAAAAATTAAAACTATAAATACTACTTCCACCTGAATTTCTTTATTTATCTGTTTTTTACTGATGTTTTCAAAAATTAAGCAACGTTTTCAAAAAAAAATTTTAAAAAAGAAAGAAAAATTAACTTATCTACTACATCCTCCTACCATTTGAATCCTTGCAAAAGACTAATGATCTTTCTATAGCCATTTTTCTAACATGTATTACTAAAATGGTATGTAAAAATAATAATATACTAAGAAAATAATCCAATTGAGTAGATTTGTTTAAGGGTCAGTTGCACAAATGAAAAAAAATAAATGTCCAATTGCAAGTGTGTCAACCATTTGTTTCTATTGCAAATATAACAAAAAAATTAGTCCAACCCAATTAGAGTCATCAAAATGTCCAAAATACCCTTCCTGTATAATCTTGCGTGATTGTAATATGACGTATATTAATCGTCTATCGATAATATATTGTTGATATACCCACGATATATCTAATATGAAGTATATTAGTGTTATACTACTGATACACTTTATTAAGTATATCAATGAACTTGAATTTTTGATACTTAGTATATCAACAGTATATCAAAAATAGCTAATATGAAGTATATCAAAAATATAATAGTGATTTATATCCAATGTATCAAATATACCTAATATGAAGTATATTAGTGATCTGCTACTGATACATTTCACTTATATCAAAACGAAATGAGACATACATAATATAAAGTATATTAGTGACATACTACTGATATTTGTGTAAAGTTTATCAATAGTCTATCAGTAACTCATATACAAGACATAAATAATATTAAGTATATCATTGATATACTAATAATATACTTTATTTTAGTTCTTTATTTTATCAATGGTTTGTATTTACTAGCTTTTAGTTAATAGAATTTTTTAATTGATACATTTGGCTAGTAGTAGTAATATATGAGAAATTCATATATAATATACTCGATATACTTAGAATGAAGTACATTACTGTTATACTCAATATTATATATATCAATGAAATAAATATACTTAAAATGAAGTATATCAGTTACATATCAAATATGCAAAATATTCATAATACGCTATGATATATATAAAGTATATCATTTAAATGATAACTAAAAAGAAGTGTATCGATAGCATATCAGTAATATACAACTAATATTGTGATGTCCGAAGAAGAAAGGTACATGAATGAACCGAGACCACATCCGAATGAGAGTGATCTCAAAGTTATGAAAATATGGATGAAAAAGGTTTACAAGAATTGATTACCAACAAGATGCACCTTCCTAATTTTTTATGACTCAATCATAGAAACTCAAAAGCTAAGCGTGCTTGGCTTGGGGAAATCCCATGTTACGGCCAAATCCGGATTCCAAATCTTGATTTGAATCCTGCGCCTAGGACGTTACAAATATATAGGTATATACTAGTTGATTAATATATACCAGTATGAAATATATCGAATATACTATTGATATACCAATTATTAAATATATCAGATATCTTACTGATATACTACTAATATACCTAATATAAAATATATCAGATATCCTACTTATATACTATTAATATACAAATATTAAGTATATCAGATATTCTACTTATATACTAAATATTAAGTATATCAGATATCCTACTGGTACACCAATGATAGTAAAATTGGAATAATAAAAAAAAACGAAAATTAGATTTTAAAATTTTTTGCTATATATGCAAATCTAAAAGACTATGGCTAGATTTGCAAATATCCTACTAATTTTTGCTACCCATTACAAATCGCCTTTGTTTAATCATATCTGATTCGGCAAAGTAATCATATGGAAAATAAATTCATTTTAAATGCTATATAAATAAAAGCAATTCATATTGAATTGGTATATAAAATGAAATATTATAATAAGTTGACTTGTAAGGCATAGCCAAATTAATATAGATTAGAGGGATGTGCAGAATTAATCTCTTAAATTAATATTAAGGACATTATTGAAAGAAACCCTAATTTTATTATATTTCTATGAATAAAATCCAATCAATGCAATTAGCAAAATAAGAGCTAAATGTTTCTTTCTATAATTCAGCCATGATAAAATTATTACTATATATTTTATAGTCTATGTAAGCAAGTTTTTTTTTTCTTAATAACAATATTCTAAAAAAAATTTACTCTCAACTTCCAACTTCAAGAAAAAGAGTAGATATCAATTAAAAATGTTACTTTGACTTAAATATAAACTATAAAATAAATAGTAATTTTTCCATAGTTGATTTTGTATAATTTGTCATTCAACTTAAAAAAAATAGCAAACATAATTTCAATGAGCTTTTCAAAAATTTTAAAATTACTATCATTTGAACCAAAGGTAAAGTAAAAAGAAATGAACGTAACAATAATTTACTTTAACCTATTAGAGATTACAAAATGTTATATTAGAAGATATCGTTTTAAAGTCTGTTTTCTCTGACTCGTGTCTTTAATTATTTTTAGAATTGAAAGGTTGAAGGTAAAATTTTATCTCTTCTTATAATTTTTTTTTGGCTTCCACTTCTAGCTTTTGCACCTTGTGTTCACATTATTGAAAACATGAAATGACATTCATGTATAATGGTGTGTGTTTAAAATTTCCACTTAAACTATTTATTAAGATTCCACCTTAGTTTTTAAACTTGAGAGTGATTAAAAATTTAAGCATAAAATTGAAAGAAATTTAAAGGTAAAAATTATACTTTAAGATAAAATAAATAAAAGGGTAAAATAAACACTAGTATAAGTGAACCAAAAGAGCAAATATCTAATAATATAATATTACCCACAAAGTATGACCTAATTCAAATAGTTAAATGTGAATTGACATTAAGCTTGTATTATCGAAAAAAGATAATCAAATAGTTAAGTAATAATATTGCTAATTTATAAGTTATGAATTTAAATTTATTGGCCTTCCTCCAATGTAACATTTATTTAATTATATTATAAATTTAGTCCCTACCATTCAAGAATAGTTTTAATTTAATCGTATTTAAGTAAATCTTATAGATCGCATGGTTGTCATTTTCGCATATTTTTTATGGGTAATCTGTTTAATTGTATTACTTAACATTATTTAGGTTTTGGGCTAAGTAAAAAAAAAAAAGGGAAAAAAGTTTTTTTTTTCTTTTAATTATTATTATTATGTGGGAGGGGAATGCGTTTTAGAAATGATTAGTAAGGTTTAATGTTCAAACAAACCATAATAATCCAATTGAAACTTTTAAAATTATAAGAACTAACTTGAAATCCAATTCAAACTTTTTAAATTCATGTTAAAGGTTGTCAAAACTTAGAGGATAAGGCACTACTATCATTACTGTGGCGATCCCCACCACATAATGTCAAATTCAAAAAGGTCAATTTGAGTATTGCTCAATAGATAATAAACTAATTATCATTGATAGAGGCCTCGTTTGATAATCATATTTTTGGTTTTTTATTTTTGAAAACTAAACTTATAAATACTAATCTCACCTAATAATTTATTTATTTTGTAATTTACTTTTTACTTATGTTTTTAAGGATTACTCCAGTGCGGCACGAAACCGCTGACGCCGAGTCGGCTCCTATGCCGCTAGCTATGCCCTGCTTGGTCCCCCGACACGGTAGAGGTTCCGTAGCGCGTCATGAACACCGGGCTAACCAAGCCATATTTTGAAAACTAGAAAAGTAATATTAAGGGCCCGTTTGATAACCATTTTGTTTTTTATTTTTAGTTTTTGAAATTTAAACCTAAAAATACTATTTCTACCAATGAATTTATATGTCTTCTTATCTACTTTGTACCTATGTTTTCAAAAGTGGAAAATCAAGCCCACTTTTGAAAACTAAAAAAAGTAGCTTTCAAAAACTTGACTTTGTTTTTAGAATTTGGCTAAGAGTTCAAATACTTACCTAAATGAGATGATTTCTATTATAGAGAAATTAGATGAAAATAAGATTAACTTTCAAAAACTAAAAACCAAAAACAAAATAATTATCAAACGAAACCTAAAAAACATGTTTTTGTTTTTAGAATTTGACTAATAATTTAAATGAAGCTTAATTTAAAAAAAACTAACCACCAAAAATCAAATATTTATTTAACGAGACCTTGATTTTTAATTTCACAATTATTGAACTTAAAAAAATAATAAACAAAAATAATAGACTAAATTTAGAATTTAACTTGTTTCTTATTAATTAAATCAAGAAGGCCAAGGGTGCCTCTTCATCCATTTCATTTAATATTTATTCGGTCTCACTCATGAGGATGCCAGCAATAACCAATGCCTATGGTGGTCCTTAGCTTTGCATAATTCTCAATGTAATCAGACATCTACAAATTTTCATTTTCAAACAAATAAAATTAATTTCTACATTAAATATGAATCTTTTATTTATATTTGAATGGTTATTTATAATAGAGTTAAATTACAAATTTAATTTCTTAATTTTTTATAATAAGTTTCTAAACTTTAAAAATACCTAATAAGATTCTAAAATTTTAATTTTGTATTTAATAAATACCTAAATTTTAAAAATGTTAGAGAGGTCTTAAACTTTTGATTTTATGTTTAATAGGTCATTTACATATTTAACATTTTTTAAAAATTAACGAATTTATTGGATTCAATATTCAGATAACTTTCAATTTTGTGCAATAAATTCGTGAATTTTAAATTGTGCAAATGAGCACGTTTAAACGTATATTACACAAATGTCTCTTTTTTTTTTATATATTCAATTATAGCATGATTCATATTTATGAGATTATTTTATTCCATTTGTACCTTTACAATGATTTCATATATTTATAATATTGTTATAATTAACATTTATTACTTCGCTAACTAAATCATTCAATTTAGGTAACTAACTTTACAATTAATTACATGGAGATATTTTATAATAGCAAATAATATATTTTCTCTAATATTTTACTATTCGAATTAGATTATCATTTTTTTTACCATTAATAACATTTAACATTTGAAATTATTTTACAATATTATAGTTCATTGTTTTCTCCAACAGCGTTTGAAACCAAATTTCTCTCCCATTGCCTTACAATACTCGACATCAAATATAGACATATATAAAATAATAAAATTATACATAGTATATGTGTTATAAATATCATGTGATATGAAACATTATTGAAAATACTAGACATCAAATATATAATATTAAGTAATAAAAAATAAATATACATATGAGTATATTATATATGAATAAATTTTATTATATTATATATATATATATATATAATAAAAATAGTTATGTTCACATACATATATTATACAAACATAGGTAAATGATCATCACATATTTTAAATAGACAATAATCCTATTAGTTTTGAAATAACCTTACAATATATAATTATAACGTCATAATACGATCTATCTATTTTATACTTACTGTATGCATTATATACTATTCAATGAGTTCTTAAATATATACTCTGTTATATATTATGTCATAATTATATATATTGATGTGTAAACTATATACATTACTGTTTAATTATTCTATAGGTTTGGGATGACATGATAATCTTATTATATTTTTCAAATATATATTATATATACTCCTACGTATGAAAAATGAAACCATCTGTTCACACGGGAATTCAATCAACGAATGAGAATGAGACACGTGTAATGAACTTTAATTTGTATTTATCTGAATATACTGGATTACAATCTCTAATATTTCTTCTCTGATTCTTTCTCTCTCATTATACAACTGTTTCGAGGGATTTGCAGTTTGTTGAAGGTCTTCGGCTTATAGCTTGTTGAATGTCTTCGGCTTGTAAGCTTGTTGAAGATCGTCGGCTTGTTGCTTGTTTAAGGTATTCGACTTCTAAGCTTGTTAAAGATCTTCGACTTGTAATCTTTTCTCGAGGGCTGAAGAGCTTGTTCTCGAGGTTGAAACTTCACTGTGGATGCTTGAAGTGCTCTTGATCTCCGTGAAGCGTTCTTTGTTCAGGAAAGTATCTGATCTTCGGAGTGCAAAGAGTCATAATCTTTGTTGAGAATTCTCTCTGGATTTTTCTGGAGTTTTCCACTTCTGAACCTTCGTATGTTTTACTCGAGGGCTACAAAACTTGTTCTGGAGATTGAAGTTGCAATGTAGACTCGAAAAGATGTTCTAAAGATTCGAAGAATGTTCTCGATCTTCGAAATAGTGTTCTTCGTTCAGAAAATGTTTGATTTTTAAGAATACAAAAAGTTTTCTGGTTTGTGAAATCTCTCTAGAGTCTCAAATTTCTGAACCTTCAAAACGAAGGAGGAAAGTCTCTATTTATAGAGTTTCTCTGGACCTCCAGGTGGGCTTGGGCTCGTTGAACTGGGCCTGCTCTTTGTTGGGTCAACCATTTGGACCGGGCCAGGTTGGGTTTGGGCCAACCATTTTGGGTTAGAACAACCTTTTTGGGCTTGACCGATTTGGGCTTTTTGTCCTAGATTAGGTCTGATTGATTTTGGGCCTACGTCTTTGAACTGGGCTTGGACCTTGCTAATTGGGCCTTTAATTTAGGGATACCTGCAAATTGAGCCTTTAATTTAGGGATACCTGCAATTATGTATCTGGGATTACCGTAATTTAATTTATGAATACCTGCAAATTTCATAAATCCCTAATTAAATATAATTTTGTCATCAATGTGGGTCATGACGTGACAATTTTAGATTTGCCGAAATTTCTATTCCAATACCATAAAGGAAAAGTTGTTTAATTTTTTAAATTCCTATATTTTAGGGAAAAATCGTCAATTTTTTCCTATATTTTATTTATTATACAAAATAAATAGTGTTTGGAAGGAATGACATACGATTATGATAAGTATCTCTATATTTTATTTATTGTATATATTTTATATTTAACCATATATAGAAGGGTAAATGAATAATGTTCATTTAGATTTGACTTCTATTTAGTTTGAAAAGTGAGAAAGTCGATAATAATAAAAAACAAGTGATTTATATAATATTTAGTTCAAAAATTAAAAGTTCGTAAATTTATTCGACACAAAATCACAAATTTAAAGATTTATTAGACATCTTTTAAATTTTAAATTAAATATCTGTTCCATGTAAATTTAAAAATTTAGGGAGGAACTTATAATTTAATATAATAATAATAATCTCTGAAAATAATGATGTGACTGTTCTTTTAATTATAAATTTTGATTTGAAAGCTTAGTACTCTTTTGATTCAAGAGGTTGAGTCTCAGTCAAGTTGTTGAGTATTAAAAAGCTAGCTTCAACAATTCTTCATAATATAAGAATTGTTTTTTAGTTTTTGAATTTTAGACATTTTTACTCTTTATTTTGTCTTAACAAGTTTTTTCTTTTAATCTTTTCAAAATTTTGAACATAATTTAATTGATTAAAGCACTTTTAATCTTTTAAAAGTTATTGTTTAAAATTTTTAAATGTTTTTATACTACCATTTAACTATGGGTTATTGCTACCTAACGTAATTTGATTATATTAGTTATAATCAACACAATCACGTACTTGTATTAACTCATTTATAAATTTAACTTTTTTTTTTTTATATTTGCAATTACTTTTGTAATGTTTTATCTAAATTATCTTTAATATATTTCTTAATAGTTAACTAATTTTTATGTGCCAACAAGAGCATAACACAACTGATATCAAATAAAACTTATGAAAATAGGTCATGAATTCGAATCCCCCACTCCCAAATGTTGATACACTAAGAAAAAAAAACTAATTTTTATGTGCCAAAAAGAGCATAGCTGAACTGATAGTATAACTCAACTGACATGAAGTAAATCTTATAACCGTTTGAATCTCTCAACTTCTATGGTACTAAAAAAAATTAATTTTTATGTGAAGTGTGGTTAGGTTGATAAATTGAATTTTGAGTGACATATAATTTTATTATCAGTTTTGAAATTATTAGGTGACAATTGCAAGTGGGTTATAATTTCCCCTCCAACGATCAGTTTATTTATTTATTTTGTAAGAAAAATAATCTAGTTCATGAAGTGTCTTTCTCATGTTTCTAATATGGAGTTTCTTTTGTTCATGTGTCTCAATCTCGAAAAGATTTTGATAGCACATGATTAACCTTATATTTCAACATATAATATATATATATATATATTTAAAGTTGATCAATTATCACATCAAACCTATCAATATGTATGTATGTATAAAGTCTAAATTTTTCTCCCGAGCTATATACCTTGATTTATACACCAAAATCAAACCCAAAAAGTAATAATAATAATAATAATAATAATAATAATAATAATAATAATAATAAAATAAAGCCCAAATTCTTTGTTGTTTTGTTCCACTGCTTTTAACTCTTATAGTTTATTTGTTTTTTTTCAAAAAAAAAAAAAAAAAACTGGTTTTAGTTTGGTTGATGTTTTCAGAACATTTATTTTTGTCTATATATTTTCAACTTTAGCCTATATACTTTTATAACAATTCTTCATTATATTATTTAAAATGTCTATTTTCATCATCTTCTTTAAAATTCTAATACAAATTCTATACCTAACTAAAACCATTTGATATAAAATTATGACAACGTTTCAAAAAGTTTATTGAATTTAATGTTATTGAAAAATGGAAAAAGAAATCAAAGGACAACACAATCACTATTTTAAAAGTATATATACCAAAACAATATTTTGAGAGCATAAAGACTAAACTACAAACCACAAACAATCAAAGTAAAGGAATCAAAATAAATGATTTGGAAGTATTGAGGACCAAATAAGAAAAAGACCAAAATAGACGTATTATAAAAAAAGAAAAAAAAAATAAATTCTTACGCCCATAAACTTTAGAGGTTGTATCACTTAAATTCCTAAAGTAAATATAATTGTATCAATTTAAATATTAAACTTTCATAAACGAAACAATTTAGAATACTATGTTAGAATTTCGTTTTAAAACTGTTTACATATAACTTTTCCACATCTACAAAACTTTCTTAAATCTAAGGATTAACGTAAATTAGAAAAAAAATGATGAAGTTAAATAGATAGTAGTGATTTTTATTAATATGAGTGAATTTTATCTTCTCATCTCCCTCTATTTGTCTTCATTTATTTAGAAAAAATACATGATATTTTTTTTATTACTTTGGCAGGAAGTTGAAAGAAGAATATTTTTGTTTAGATGATTTAGAACTAATTTTAAATGGAATCAAGTGCAAATAACTACAAATTACTAGTCCAAATTGTTTCATTAAAGTTGAGAGTTGAAATTGATACAATTATTAGTTTGTGGTTTTAATTGATACGACCCAAAAATTTGGTCTCATTTGACGACCATTTAGGCACTAGTTGATAATTATTTGATTTTTAAAAATTGGGCTTGTTTTCTCACAATTTATATACAAATAGTTTTTCTTTTAATATTCTCTACGATGGTTTTCATATTTATTAAAACCTCGTTTGATAAACATTTGATTTTTTTATTTTTTAAAATTATGCATGTTTTTTTTTTCACAATTTATTTTAATCTTCTCTACAATGATTTCCACTTTTCTTGAAGTAACATTTAAGTTTCTAGCCAAATTTCAAAAACAAAAATAAGTTTTTGAAAACTGTTTTTTTTTTTTTTTTTACTTTTCAAAACTTAGCTTAGTTTTTAAAAATATATGTACAAAGTAAATAAGAAAACATAAAAACTCATCGATAGAAATAGTATTTTTAAGCATAATTTTTAAAAATAAAAAACCAAATGGTTATCAAACAAGACCTTAGTTTTCAAAATCTGGCTTGGTTTTTTAAAACATATATAAAAAGTAGATAAAAAAGTATAAAAATCCATGAATGAAAGTAGTATTAATAGGCTTAATTTTAAAATACTATAAGCTAAAAATTAAATGAGTATCCAATGAGACTTTAATTTTTGAAATTAAAGATATTAAAAAACTAAATTAAAAAAAATAGTTTTTAAAAATTAGTTCTCGCTTTTTTAATTTGGCCAAGTCTTTAAAAATGAGTTTCCTTTTTTTGCTTAGGATTTATGTTTTTTTTTAAAAAAATAAAATTTATTGTAGAGAAAGATGAGAAAAACAATCTAGTTTTTTAAAAATAAAAGATTAAAAACAAAATAATTATTAAATAGGGGCGATTTGGAGTATTAATTGATTTTTGCCTTAAAAAAAAAAAAAAAAAAACTAAACTTGTTTTCTTTTCACACATACATAACCCTCTCTCTCTGTTTCACTCTGCAACAAAATTTGGACAGTTCTCGTGTCATTATCCACTCATCCTCGTAATATAAATCACCTTTTCTGAAGAGTTACATACAAGAATCCAAAGAACAACAGTCCGATTCTCACAAATTTCTTTAATATCACAACAAAAAAAAAAAAAAAAAAGAAGAAGAAAAAGCATTTGGATGTTTTAACGTGCTGCATATTCTCTTCCTTGTTTGTTTCTCCCTTGTTTATTCCATATAAATTTCCACTGTTTTTTTCCTCTTCAACCAAAAAAAATAAAATAAAAAGTCAGTGGAACGAAGCAATGTCAACATAGCTGGCTGGTGGGGATCGTAAACCCCACATTGCCACTGCTTCGAATCTCCTTTTTTTTTCCCTTGATGTTCTTGTTTAATTAAAATTCTTCAGAAAGGGGGCAAGCTGGAAAATGGGTAATGATTTGAGTGATTTGATTATTCTTTTGCTTTTTTTTTTTTTTTTTTTTTACTTTTTTGATTTGGATTTCTTGGGTTTCTGGAGTTGAATTTGTCTGCCGATTTTTGCAGCTCTGTGATTTGAACACAGCCAAGATGCTCTGTACACGACACAGCAAAATGAACCCACCTATTCTTTCAACTTGCAGTACCAGACAACACTATTTTGCTGCTTTACAGCCCACACATTACTCAACAACAACAACAACATCAATATATATTATCAAATTTTAATTCCTCAAGTTTAATTTCGATTCCCCCCTTTTTCTGTTTCTCTCTCTACATTATCACTTTTCTTTGTTGTTGTTGTTGTTATTCATCATTATCGTTTTTCTTCCCTTCCATTTGAGTTTTCGCCACATGGGTTTTGTTCCTCTGATCGTTTCGTTTAAAGGGTAGCTGGGTTTTGGGGTTTTATTAATCTTCTTTTTGGGGTTGTTCAGATGATTTTCAAATTGGGTTTAGTTAGTCTACTAAATTAAATTGAATTGAATTCACTCTCTCTCTCTCTCTCTCTCTAGGTACATTATTGCTCTTTTGTTGTTATTGATATTGATCCTTTTTCTTCCTTCAATTCGAGTTTTCGTCACATGGGTTTTGTTCCTTTGATTGTTTTGTTAGAAGGGTAGGCGGGGTTTTGATCTGATTTTGATTTTGTTTTTTTGGTGGCGTTGAAATTTTAGAATCGAGTTTCTTCGTGGGTTTGTGGGTTTATATTAGTTTTTTTTTCTTTTTTTTCTTTTGGGGTTCTTGTGGTTTTGAAATTGGGTTGGTTTGGTGGAGGGGAATACGAAGCAATAAAACTCTGAGAAGTTGTTGTCGGCGCGAGGTCACTTTCTGTCGGCATTGTCTGTATCCAATGATGCATTTCGTATTAATTTAACCAAAAAGTACCCTTCCCACTGTTTCTACTGCTGTTTAGCCGATTTCGTCATCTTCTTCCTTCGATTTCAACTTCAGCATTTGCAGCAAGTGAATGATCGGCCTCCATTTTTGTGGTTTTGAGTTCTTTGATGCTCCATTTTTGGCTTACCAGTGAGGAGATTGATCTTCATCTGCTTTTGGAATGTGGTTTGAGTTTCATCGGCTTTTCTCATCGTTTACTGGAAGGAGACGAGTTCTGCAGTTGCTGATTGCCAAATGACGCAACGCCTTCAGAAGATCTGCATCCTCCTCCATAGTTTCTTCACGATTTCAGGTTTGAAGTTCATGATGATGATGATGAATTGTTGATGTTCATGTTCTGTGTTTGTTGTTTTCAATCTGTTCCTCTTGTTGTTGCTGAATTTAGATGTTCATTGTGATGAAAATCTTGGGAAAGAAAAGGGTTGGAAAGATGAAGATCTGTAGCTTGAACTTCATTCTTGTGGTTGACTGTAGGAATTGCTTCAATATCAAACACTTTAGCGTAGGTGACACGCACCGGTTTGGTTTGTGATCTGAAAATTTGTTGAAGGGATAGAATTCAGGATTCTTTAACTCGTTTTAGAAAAGAAGTAATACTAAACACATTGTTTTTGACAACATAGAAATGAAAATGGATCACGAACCAATCGGGGCCTTTTTAAACTTGTGGTGGTTTGTTCAATTTTGGTCCCATGGCTGTACCTTATATAAGTGTTATTGTTCTTTTTCTTTTCATTGTGTTTTCAGATTCAATGTATAATAGTGTGTATAGTAGTTGTTATACTGTAAAAAAGCATCAACGGTGAAAGGAAAAACCCACATGAGATGTCAAGGGTCCTTGCAGCAATATTAGGAGGTTCTGCAGGAGCTGTGACATTGGTGGGATTGATTATTATACTTATAAGATTCTTAGCACGCTCGAGAAATGCTGCAAGAACTTCCGAGACTGGCTCTTCGGATCCTTCTATTCAAGGTATTGGCTTCATCTTCATTGCTTGAGTTATCGGTTAGAACATGTACTTTGTTTTCTCAGAAGGAAGATCATCAGTTGGTTGCGTTTTTTATTACTTGTAGTGGGAAGACATGTTGGGATCGAGTTGTCTCTACGAGATGCTAGGCATTTTGAGATGGCGGAGTTGGCGTTAGCCACTAATGATTTCAGCGACAAGAATTTGATTGGAGAAGGGAAGTTTGGGGAGGTCTATAAGGGCATGCTTCATGATGGAATGTTCGTCGCTATCAAAAAGCGACATGGAGCGCCTAGTCAGGATTTTGTAGATGAGGTACTCTTCATTTATTGTCTTGTTGATGAAATTGGTTCTGTTGCAAGTCTTCAACATTGATATATCCTATTTGAACATGCATAATTTGAGCATAATTGAAAGTGTTTGATGATTACACGAGATGCTCACAGATACCTTAACCATTCCCCGTGCTTTCAAACGATTGTTGAAGTTCTTGATTCAAGAGATTCAAACTCTACTTGCATTTGTACAGCTAACAATCTAGTGAGCGCATGCTAGAATCTTTTGTTCTCTTCACTCAAAATCTTTTGGACCATCGATTGAGCGGATCCTGTTCAAATGAGGTCGTTAAAGTCTCAACTCTCGAAATATTAACTTGACACATGAATTGCATACCACTTCACCTGTATTTTCTTTTGAGATTGTCATGTGTTTTGATTAATGATAAACCAAGAGTTTCACTTGACATTCACATATCCTCTTCAGTTGCTCATTCTGCCTTACAAGTCAGTGCTCGGCTTCGTTTCGTGTTTTTGGAAGGGATGGTACTTGCATCCATGTTCAATTCATGTATTAATCTAATTTAATTCATTTACTATCAGGTACACTACCTCTCGTCTATTCAGCATCGAAATCTCGTAACTCTTTTGGGCTACTGCCAGGAGAATAATCTACAGTTTCTCATCTTCGATTACATACCCAATGGAAGTGTTTCTAGCCACATATATGGTAATGGTTCCATCCAGCTGCCTTATGAAAATTTTACGGTTTCCTTACATGTAAAAGCACTATTTCTTGAAAGTCACTCCAAACTCACTCTTAAAGAGCACGGGTTTTTGCAGGCACTGAGCAGCATTCGGCTGAGAGGCTAGAGTTCAAGATCAGACTCTCAATAGCTCTGGGGGCAGCTAAAGGTGAACCTCTGCAAACAGTGAGCATTTATTTGCGTCTCTTGTAGATTGACTAACCATCAAATATATCAAATGGTGAAACCAAATTCTTATCTATGAATGCTTTCAAGAAACTCGTCCCTCGGTTACGTGACCCGACTATCTTATGTAGGTTTGGCACATCTTCACTCCATGAGCCCTCGTTTGATACACAAAAACTTCAAGACTTCCAACGTTCTCGTAGACGAGGATTTTATAGCTAAAGTGGCTGATGCAGGACTTCACAATGTCATGGGAAGATCTGACATTTCAGAATCATCGTCTCGAGCAACAGCGGATGCGATATTCCTCGCTCCTGAGTATTCGTTCTAAAACTTTCTCCTATTGCCATCAGCACTGCATGTTTAATTATATTGTATCTTCATCTTTCATCCTCTTTTGTAGGGTAAAAGAGTTTCGACAATTTTCCGAGAAAAGTGACGTATATAGTTTTGGCGTATTCCTTTTGGAGTTGGTAAGCGGTCAGAAAGCGACAGATGCACCTGTTTCTGATCCAAATTATACTCTAGTAGACTGGGTAAGTAGTTTTCTCCACCCAAATGCTCATATCCAAAGCTGCATTTTGTGAAATCTCCTGGAAACAAATTGGCAAAAATTTCTTAAATCTAGTTTGTTTACATTCCTAATGTTTCAGGGTGAAACTATATCTGATCATGCTAGCTCTAAATAACCTCGGTATCGATCGCACCTCATTAGAGATTATATTAGGTAACTTGGGGACACGGTTTGCTTTTCTCGCTACGTCTCCCATCTCGGGAAAGAAGGCGAAGGTTAATGAAAGCAATACAGAGTAATTTAGGCAATATTACCCTATTACTTCAAATAGGTCTAGTATCTGGCATCTATGTTGCAAATAGTGCATTCTTGTCTTAGCTTCCTATCGTTCGACTTCGTGTTTATCGAATTCTGAAACCGTGTTTCATTCCATGTCTATTTGAAAGATACATAACAATCAGAAGAAGAGCGATATTGCTAGTATTATGGATCCGAGATTGGGGAAGAGCTTCACCGAGGAAGGTATGGCTGAACTGATGCATTTGATACTTCAATGCGTCGGGTATTCGAGTGAGAGGCGCCCGGTGATGAGCTATGTGGTGATGGAGCTTGAAAGGATATATGAAAAAGAGATAAACTTGACAACAGTCATGGGAGAAGGAAGCCCAACTGTTGTTACTCTTGGGAGTCAGTTGTTCAAAGCCACAAAGTAAAAGAGAAAAAAAAACACAGGCTTGTTGTTAGCCAAAAGTGTGGTATATGTGTAATAAGATTCTTTTTAGTTCTTTATTATTATTATTATTTTTTAAATATTCAATTCCCTTTTTTTCCCTCCACATCTGAGAAGAAGAGTAAGAGATCTCAGCTGTTGTAAGTGTATAAAAAAGAAACAGCTGAATCATTCTTTTTATCAATTTTTTTTTCTTCCATATGTATGAAAAGTAAATGTTGTTAACTGATTGTTGATTGTTCATATGAAAGGGTGAGATTGGTGTGCCATCTTTTTGTTTTTTATTTTTTATTTTGCACTTTAGTAAACCAAAAATATTTCATTAGTTGCTGGCACAATACATTTTCTTTTAAATAAAGCATATCTTAAGTGTTGAGTTATGAGTTTTTTCCTTTTATTACGTTAAAATTTTCAATTAATGTTTTATGTTATTTTTCTTTTAAAAGTTAGATTTAACACATTTCAGTTTTTTGTCTTTTAAATTTTGCGTTTTAAGTTTGTAAGTTTCTAAAGCTTTTAATGTTGAAAAATTAAATGAGTGTCAATTTCTCGTCTATATAAAAGGATGAACTTCCATGTGAAGGTAGCATCACCAATATTTTCTATTTCAATAGAAGACTATTCATTTATTGGATTCCACTCTCTCATTTTTCAATTTTCTCTCTTTGTTCAACAAACATTGAGACTTTGATTTAATTATTGCTTCCAAATACCTTTTTTTTTATCCAACAAAGGTATCGTGAGCCTTAGATTTAAAGGGGTCATGTTTTTATTTAAGAGTGAGAAATTCAATTTTTGTATTTGAAAAATGTCTTCTAATTTTGGTGTTACATCTCCTCCACATTTTAATGGTGAAAACTACCGATTTTGGGTTGTTAAAATGCAATCCTACCTCATGGCGCTTGGCCTTTGGGAATCTGTCTCAATTGATGTTGATCCTCAACCATTAGGAGAAAATCCGACGCGTTGAATCGAGATAAGGCTACACGAAGAGGAGAAATTGAAAAAGCCAAGGCTTTATCCGATTATTCATGCCGCTTTATCGATCCTATTTTTGCTAGGATCATTGATTGTAAAACAAGAAACAAGCTTGGGATAAATTGCACGAGGAATTTGAAGGAAGCGCGAGGGTGAAGGCGGTCAAATTATTGACTCTCAGAGAGAATTTGAGATGTTGAAAATGAGGATTCAGATTCTGTGAGAGACTACACAACAAAAGTGATGACCATCGTAAATCGAGATAAGACTATCTCGGTGAAAATTTTCCAGATCAAAGAGTTGTGGAAAAAATAATGGTTAGCGTTCCCAATAAATTTGAATCAAGATCTCAAATGCCATAGAGAGAGTCTTCTCGATTTGACTACTCTGTCTATAAATGAGTTAATTAGCAAATTACAAGCTCAAGAACAAAGGGATACAATGCGCAATGAAGAGCATGTTGAGGTGCATTTCATGCCAAGTCTAAAGGCAAGACACATTGCAGAAGATGATAGACGAGAGACCAAAGATCAGGGGAACAAGGGAAAAGGAGGAGCATCAAAGAAAGGTAAATTTCCTCCTTGTCGTTATTGTAAGAAGACCAATCATACACGAGAAAAAATTGTTGGTCCAAAAACAAGCAAGTCTATCATTGTGAATATTGCAACAAGGATGGTCATACAGAGAAGTTTTGCTATGCCAAGAAAACTCAAACCCAACATACTCAGGAACAAGCGAATTGTGCCCACAATAATCATGAAACAAATTTTTTGTTTATGGCATCTCATACCAATGACAACAAGTCAACCTCATGGCTTATTGATAGTGGATGCACTACTCACATGACTAAAGATATCGATCTTTTAGCCAAATTGACAAATCCATACAGCCTAAGGTGGTCCTTGGACATGGCGAGACTAGTATACTAGCAAGGTAAAGGTACGCCATTATGCATACTAAGCAAGGTGAAAAGAAAATATCCAATGTCTTATATGTTCCAAGATTATCTCAAAACTTGCTCAAGATTGCTCAATTGTTGCATAACAAATTTTACGTGGTTTTCAAGGACCAAGTTTGTATTATTTATGACCCACAAGGAGTAGAGATTGCAAGGGTCAACATGGTTGGAAATGCTTTCTTTTGAATGGTGACTCTTTATGTCATCATGTACTAAATGTCAAAGTAGAAGATAGCAAGAAGTGGCATCATCGCTTTGGTCACTATAACAACAAAGCTTTAAAAATTCGCATTCTACTAATATGGTTGATGATTTTTCCAATTTTACCTCATTTGATCAGATTTGTGAAAGTTGCCAAGAAGGGAAGATGCACAGATTACTTTTTCCCAAAGGTGGCAACTTTTTAGCCAAAGACAAGCTTGAATTAGTGCACGGTGATGTTTGCGGTCCCATGCGAAATTCATCTATTGGGAATAATAAATATTTTATTCTTTTTATTGATGATCTTACCAGGATGACTTGGGTATATTTTTTGGTCGAGAGAACTCAAGTTTTCCAAATTTTCAAAATGTTTGTAAATTTGGTTGAAACTCAAAGTGGTTGTAAGCTCAAAACTTTGAGAACAGATAAACGGGAAGGAATATACTTCCAAGCAATTTGACAAGTTTTGTGAAGATTTGGGAATCCAACACCACTGTCCCATTGCCTATACACCACAAATGTAATGGTGTATCGGAAAGAAAAAACAGAATCGTGATGGAGATGGCAAGATGTCTACTCTTTTGGAAAAAATTACCAAAGAAATTTTGGGGCGTGTTCGTATGTATCATTGCTTTACTTGCTCAATAGACCGCCTGAGGGCGGTTGAGGACAAAACTCCTTATGAAGCTTGGTCAGGTAGAAAACCTTCCGTTAAGAACTTAAAGATTTTTGGATCTATTTGTTACTCTTTTGTTCCTTCTATTAAGAGATCTAAGCTTGATGAGAAGGCAATTAAAGGAGTATTTATTGGCTATCTTCTTTGATTCAAAAGTGGCATGAATTTTTGATTTGAACTCGGAAAAGATTATCTTGAGTCGTGATGTTATTATTGATGAAGATTCTTATTGGGATTTTGATGAGCAAAAAATTGTGAGAGATTCATCCACCAATTTTGAAATCTTAGAACAAAATGAATCCTCCTTTGATTCAATTGATTCTAATGATCGAGATGGTCAATATCCTCTTCCAAATGATGATGATCTTGTTGATGCAACTGTGATAATCCAAATTACAAGGTAAGATCACTTACTGATGTATATGAAAGTTGTAATCTTGTTATTGTTGAACCAAATAGCTATTATGAAGCTTCACAATCTCTTCAATGGATTGTTGCTATGAAAGAAGAATTGGAGATGATCAATAAAAATAATACATGGGAGCTTGTAGAGCAACCCCCAGGAAAGAACGCCTTGGGTGTGAAATGGGTGTTCAGAGTGAAGTATAATTCTGATGGTTCGATCAACAAATATAAAGCAAGGTTAGTGGTAAAAGGTTATGCACAATAACCTGGAGTTGATTATGGAGATACATTTGCTCTAGTTGCACGACATGACACAATCGATTGATTATTGCTTTAGCATTTGCACATTTTTGGGGTGGAAAATATTCCATCTAGATGTCAAACCAAACTTTTTCGAATGGTGATCTTGAGGAGGAGATTTATGTGAACCAACCTGAAGGGTTCGTGGATGAAGACCAAGAAAGCAAAGTATACCGCTTGAAGAAAGCTCTCTATGGATTGAAGCAGGCACCACGTGCTTGGTATAGTAAAATTGATTCCTACTTGCTTCTTCAAGGCTTCAGGGAGGAGTATGAGCGAAACTACTCTCTATGTTAAGGTTGGTAACAACTCTAATCAACTCATTCTTTCCTTTATGTTGATGATATGCTTGTGGACCTAAAATGATTATCAAATGCTACAAGATTTTAAAATCGAGATGGAAAAGATGTTTGAGATGTCAGATCTTGGTCACATGCATTATTTTCTAGGTATGGAAATTCTTCAAGAAGATAAGGGTATTTTTATTGCCCAAAGAAAGTATGCTCAAGGAATTTTGAAGAAATTTAAAATGGAAACATGTAAAGTTGTTTCCACTCCTTTAGCGACAAACTTGAAAGTATCAAAGAATGATGGTGAGAAGCTTTCTAATCCTACAAATTATAGAAGTTTAGTAGGAAGTCTCTTATATTTGTCAACATCCGGGCCGGACTTGATGTTTGCTTGCAAGTTTGCTCTCAAGATATATGAATTCACCTAGTGAAATTCATTTTGGTATTACTAAAAGAGTCCTTAGATACTTAAAGGGTACTCTTGATTTTGGAATTTGGTTTGAATTTACGTGTAATTTGAAATTAACCGGATATTCGACGTGATGATTGGGTTTGTTGTGTTGATGATTCTAAAAGCACTTCCAAATATGTTTTTCTCTTGAAATGGAATTTTCTCTTGGAATTCAAGAAAACAAGAAGTAGTGGCTCAATCTCATCATGAAGTTTGAATATATTTCAATTTGCATCAACGTATAAATCAAGCAATTTGGCTTCGCAAATTGCTTAGTGATTAAGGATTTGAACTGAAGAACCTACCAGTTTGTTCTGTGATAACAAGTCCGCTATTGCTATTGCCTCCAATCCAATTACAACATGGTAGAACAAAGCACATCAAAGTCAAATTTCATTTATTGAGAGAAGCGAGAAAAAGAAGAGCGAAATAAAACTTCTTTTTGTAGTTACAAGAACAACTTGCCGACATTCTAACAAAAGCTCTACCACATAGGCGCTTTGTATTTCTACGTCAAAAGTTGGGCGTCACAAAGAAAAACCTAGTGTTGAGTTATGAGTTTTTTCCTTTTATTACGTTAAAATTTTCAATTAATGTTTTATGTTATTTTTCTTTTAAAAGTTAGATTTAACACATTTCAGTTTTTTGTCTTTTAAATTTTGCATTTTAAGTTTGTAAGTTTCTAAAGCTTTTAATGTTGAAAAATTAAATGAGTGTCAATTTCTCGTACCTATAAAAGGACGAACTTCCATGTGAAGGTAGCATCACCAATATTTTCTATTTCAATAGAAGACTATTCATTTATTGGATTCCACTCTCTCATTTTTCAATTTTCTCTCTTTGTTCAACAAACATTGAGACTTTGATTTAATTATTGCTTCCGCAATACCTTCTTTTTTTATCCAACATTAAGTACTCTTCCAATACGGTGTGTGATATGAACGGTCAATGTCTTCAAATTATTATTCAATTTTTCTTTAATATATATTTTTTTTCTTTCTTTTTTTATTGGACTTAGAGTGACTTAGATTATCTAATCCCAACTATTATTAGAAAATTGTAAGTAATAGTTATAATGAAAAATAGCTAAAAACTAGTGATATTTAAAATTATGGCTACATGATTCTAGGAGGAGAGAGTGAATACTTTTTGTTCTATTTATGTCATTGGTATATACTAATATTCATAGTCAATCCTCACAAAATAGATTTTTTTTTATATAAATATTCTCAATATTTTCTCATTGTCTTTCACCATTCAACTTGGCTCCTAAATTTATGCATTTAAATTCTCTTATTTTTTTGAATTTCTCCATTTTCAAAACACTTTATCTAATTTTCCAACCTTTTTTAATAGTTTCTTTAATCTTCCAAGAGTCACAAAAGAAACAAATACAGAGAAGAAGTTGCAGGATCATTTGATTTTTGGAAGCTGAAACGACGGTAGATATAAATATACACCTCGAAAATGTGATTGGTTGACAACTCAGAGATGAAATAAAGTTGAAGATTAAAGAAAACCAAATGGATAGGAGAGTTCACCGTCGTTGATGCTTCCAAGAATGGATAGGAGAGTTCCAATGAACTGGGTTCTTGTTGATCATCTTCTGTTGTTTCTTTAATCTCTCAAGATGCATCACCCACAAACGAAAGTTGTGCTTGGGTAAAAGGAAGAAAAAGAAACTAAGCTGTAGGAATGAAAAAATCGATCGAACACATTCGATTTCCAAATGCAAAAAGGACAGTAGATAAAAATATATACCTCAAGATTGACATTTGCGATGTATATACTAATATACATGAGGATGTGGTAAACCTAAAGGAACCATAGTAAGCAAGAGGAAATACCAGAGAGGTTTATGTGGGTTGTCAAGATGAACCAGTAAACAAAAAGATACCTAATCAAACTTAATCGGGTCCAAAAAACATTTGTACATAACTTAATGTCGGGTTAAGCTTCCTAGTGAAGAGGGATGCAGAGTAAGAGTTTGTTTTATTATTGAGTTTGGGAAAAAAATAGTGGTATAAACAATGGAGAGGCAATGAGATTTTAGGTGGTATGCCAAACGATTAGTGATAACATTTTTACCTTTGTTAATGATTTGCGTGAAGTATCAATATTTATATTCAGTTTAATTTTTGCACGCTTATGGGTAGTTATTCATATTTACATTTCATTTAATCAATATAGATGTTAATATATACTATAAGTTAGATGCAAATTCAATAACGCTTATTTAAATCAATTGTTTATCTATGTAACCCATGCATTGTTCTACAAAATTTAAAAAATTTAGTCATTTTCTTTAAACAATGTTAACTTGATTATATTTGATTCAAGTTTGTTATATTTTGTAATTAAAATTTTTGATCTCTCTCCTCCTTAGAATGGTGTTTTTTTTATAAGCTTTAATTTAGTTAGTTAGGGAGTATTAAATGGTACTTTAATCACAATATAATTATAAAATCATAATATAAATAAGGTAAAAAAAAATGTAGACGTCTTTGTAAATGAAAGTGAATCCACTCCCACCTCACAACAAAATCTACGGTCATTTTTATCTTTTCTTTTATTTCTCCCATCTTTCTTTCATTTCTCCCATCTTTCTTTCTTTGCTAACAAAATCGAGGCTAACAAAATCATAACTCGATTGACATCAAATAAAAATAGGTCATGAGTTCGAATCTCTCACTCCAAATGTTGTTGCACTAAAAAAAATCTATCTTTCTTATTACTCTTTCTCAACATCTTTCAATTATTATTATATATTGACAAATAAATTATAAAATATTTATGCCAATCTAAATTTGACAAATAAATTTTCTAAAACAAATCAAAATTATAATCTAAAATTAAACTACAACAGAAAAAATTTTAATTGAAGAAAATAATTAAATTACTATAATTGGAAAAGAAAAATCACAGTTTCTAATATAATAAACATAAACATAAATATAATAATTGATTAATCGAATTTAAATAAACTAATTAATGATATAAGTAAAATTATCGATGGAATAGTTTGGATAAATTTCTCCAAAAATGATTTTTCAACATCCTACCTTTTAATGTAGTAGTAATAATAATAATATGAACTACAATATTCATACAAATTAGATTTCATAAAATCATAGTATCATTTTTCTTAAAATCAATATGTACTAAAAAAATCTTAAGATAAATATTTTTTTTCAGTTGAAATTTGAAATTAGAGTTAATTTTTTTTGTTTAAAATTTTGAAGTATGACAAGTTATTTAAGGGTCAATTTTATTAATATTGTAGTTTTTAAAACTTATTATAAAAATATTGTAATTTTAAAACTATTTATATTAATATTGTTGTTTTTTACAGGTGGCATATGGTCAAAAAAACGGAGGATAGTCGTCTCTAAGAGACAATCATGTCCAAATGTGCACAATATGGTCGTCTCTTATTTTAAAGAAAATGCATTCCTGACACAGTGGTTCGGTGGCTTTTTAGGATACCCTTGTTCCGGGGTTCGAATCCAATCAAACATAATTAATTTTTAATTTAAAATCAACTCAGAATGACGTAAATGAAAATGTTTGTTTCACAAAACCTTATGAAGCAATAAGAAAGGTTATCTATTTATTTTTTTTTTAAAAAAGATGGCAATATAATATTCAATTTACTTAAAATGTTAAAATATAGTAAAAAAAATAATAAATTACAATTTACTTAAGATATTAAAAAAAATTAAAATCAACCCAAAATGACGTAAATGAAAATGTTTCTTCCAATGTATTATCAGAACAATAAGACAAATTATCAATTTACTATTTTATTTGATTTAAATGACAATTCTCTTATTTGAAAAAAGAAAAGAAAATATGTCTTATTGCTATCTTATTTGAATTAAATGATAATTCTTTTCTTTTTTCTTTCTTCTATTTATTTTATTTAAATCAAATAAGATATCTTAAATTTTTTTAATATTTTAAGTAAAATGAATATTATATTACAATTTATTTTTTAAAAGTAAATTGATAATTTGTCTAATTGCTCGATAATACTTTGGAAAAAGAACATTTTCAAATGAGATAATAAATTACAATATAATCTATATTTTAAAAATTGAAAATATCTTATTTGATTTAAATAAAAGGAAATATAAAAATAGAGAAAAACAGAATAATGAAAAAACTAAAAGAAACAAGAAAAAGAAAAAAAAATGTTAAAATTTACATTTGGTTGGACTCTAACCCAGGAACATGAATATACTAAAATGCCACCCAACCACTGTGGTAGGAATGCATTGTTTTTAAAGTATTGAGATGGTTGTCTCTTGAAAAGACGACCATCTGCCAGATTGTGCACATCTGGACATGGTCTCCCTTGAAGATACGACCATCCTTCGTTTTTTTGACCATCTGCCACCTATAAAAAAACAACAATATTAATATAAATAGTTTTAAAATTACAATATTTTTATAATAAGTTTCAAAAAGTATAATATTAATAAAAATTGCCCGTTATTTAGTGGTCAATTTGTGCCGTGGTCAAGTTATTTTTTTTTTAATTTTTTTTTGTTACAAGTTTGATTTTTTAAATTAAGGAGTTTATGGATATTTCTTCATTGTTTTTTGTCAAAATTAGTTGATAAATTAGCTTATCTTAAACCATAGATAAAAATGAAATTATGATTTACTGGAGGAGAGAAAAAAAAATACTTCAATTACAATTTTAAAAGAAAAAAATGTTTATTTTACTTCTAGGATGAATTTACTTGGAACTTACTTGGGGAAAAAATCTGAACGTGAGATTGGGTTAAAGGAAAAAAAAAAAGGAAAAATAATATTAAAAAAAATATATTTTTTTACTTCTTAAGCAATTTACACGAAAAAATTAAAACTTTTAGACCCCTTTCATAAACATTTGATTTTTTTTTAGAAATTATGTTTGTTTTTGTACAATTTTTTTTTCATCTTCTCTCTAATGATTTCCATCTTTCTTGAGTAATCATTTAAATTTGTAGCTAAATTTAAAAAATAAAAACAAGTTTTTGAAAACTACTTTTTTAATTTATAGAAATTCATATGTGAAAGTAATATTTTTAGATTTAATTTTCAAAAGTCAGATAGCTATAAAATAGGTATTTATAATCACTTTTATTTATTATTTATTATTCTTTGGGTTTTTTCTGTTAAAGAGTGTGGTGGTTCATTTACTAGGGATTTTTAATTTATTAACCATAAATATCTTCTTCCGTTAGAGGGGGTTTTACTTGAAATGAGGTAAAATCATTCGTTTAGAAAAAAAAAAGAAAAAGAAAAGGTATTTTAGAAATATTAATTTTAGTATAGTTAATTTGTTTATAATTGATTTATTAAAGTGATTTTTCAAAACTACTTCCAAACATGCTCTAAAAAAACAAACGCTATTCTTTCTCACATGTTATTTTTCCATTAAATTTAATCGGACTAATCTACCCTTTCTAATTTCAAGCATGATTTGGAGTTAAACCATGACTACATATTTAGAAAAAAATTAGTACTAATGGAGTATGAAAAAGTTTCTATACTACTCCTATTTATTACTTGCCACGTTAATATCCCTTTGAAAACTATGTGGAATCCATTATAAATAATGTGTGGTCAATTAATATTAAAATCTAGTGTGAACGTAAGGAGTATGATATAGTAATATAAATTTTCCCAACATACTTGGATATTTATACGGATAACCTCTTTTTACGCGCTTTAATGCCATGTAATCTACATTCTAAAATTAATGATATATGACATTTTTTGTAGTCTAGTTGCTTGTGACTTAATTTTATCTTTTTTCTTTCTTTTCAATCTTCTCTTCTTTAATCTCATTCTTGCTCTTTGCCGACTTAATTTGATCTTTTTTTGAATCTCGCTCTTGTTGGCTATCACTCCTCTCTAACTTAATTTAATATTCTTCTTCTTTTCAATTAATATTTTCTTCTTCAACCTCGCTCTCGCACTTTGGGAGCGAAATTTTTTAAAATCCAAACAATTTTGGTGATGTGGCAAGCGAGAGCGAGAACAATTAGTAGTGAGAGCATTACTCTATCCAAGAGTGTGAACAAGCGAGGCCACCTCATACTACCTTCTCAAATAATTTTTCGTGCATTGCCATATTAAAATGAGTCATTTTTTATTATTTTAAAAAATATCCAATGACGTTGAATCACGTGAGGATATGCCATTCATGCAAAACTCCTTATATTTTGTTTACCATGATTCTATTCCTTTTCTTAGGAGTTTTCATATGAATGACCTGTTTTCTCATATATTAATGACATCTGACCTAACACTCCAAAATAATAAAAATTGACCTATTATGACATGACAAGGTACGTCAAATTACCCAAAAGGGCAGTATTGAGCCAGTCTCGCATGTTACATTCCTGCTCTCGTGGGCTCGCTCTCTCTCGTAGGCTTGCTCACGATACAACTTATGTAAATGATCACTCGATCACTCATAGGTTTGCTCTCGCTCTCGCTCACGATACCACTTTGCAAATGATCACTTGCTTGACTCGCTCTCATCGATCACTATTATTATCTTGAGCGAGAGCGAGAGTCAACCTATAAAATTTAGAGATGTTGCCTCTCGAAAATTTAGATAGAATGTACCAAAGGATCGTATGTTCAAATACACGGGTCAAACGACGTTAAAACATGTGAAAAAAACAAATCTTCTAGCCAAATATCTCATTTTCTCATTAACACAAACCAACTACTTTTGCATAAACGGCTTTTTCAGGTATAAGGTTTTAGGTTTCACAGTCTCACTCTCCTTTCTCAGTTTTTATTTCTCTCCGCCGTCGACGGTCGCCGGTGACTCCCCACCACCAATTTGCTCTTCTTCTTTATCTGCTGCAACCGAAGTCTGCTCTGACCGGTCACGCAGTCGGAAAATACCCCCCACCGAAACACGGGAACAAGGTATTTTTCCATTAAATCTCTCCCTTCCTAATCTACGAATTTTGATTTCAAGCATGATTTTGAGTTAAAAGAGTTAAATCACAGATAGTTACAATCAATTTCTTATACCATGAGTTTTCTTGGTCTTAGTGATAAATGATTCAGTACCCTTCGCGTCTTCTTTCAAATTGGAACTTATTTTACTTTTTTTTGGTTATCTGTTTAGATGGGATTGAAAAAACAAAAGCGTCAACGGAAAACTGTGGGATTTTACACTACATGTTTTGGATTCAGGGAGCCGTTTAAAGTCTTTTGTGATGGAACTTTCGTTTATCATCTTCTCTCCAATCAGCTATTGCCGGCCGATGATGCCATTGCTAAAGTTCTTGGTGGCCGAGTCAAGCTTTTCACCACCAGGTTTGTTCTTTTTATTGAGTAATCATACCCCGCCCATTTAGCCTGTTATTTTTCATTATCTCATTGGTTTGCAGATGTATACTCTTAGAGTTGAAGGCCCGTGGCCGACCCCTCTCTAACGTTTTAGAGGCATCCAGTAAGCTGTTTATTGCAAGGTCAGCCACGGATTCATCTTATTTACATTCTTCATTTGAATTTTTGGTGACTGATTCTTGATTTTGTCATGTTCTTGTGGTATTATCGAGCTATTTGAATTGTTCAATTCCATCTTTTCTGAGTTCAAATTACATTTTGGTGTTAGATGTAACCATGAGAGAAGAGTGCATGGTGTGACATGCATCATGGATGTGATTGGTAAATCGAACGCTGAACATTTTTTTGTTGGCACTCAAGATGCTGATCTTAAGAAGCAGCTTCGAGAGGTTAGTTTATTTTATGAATTGCCCCAAAATTATTAATTTTCCAGTACATCTATACTCTTTCTGTTTGCTTCAAATCTGATTATTTACTAGCCTTTTCAAACTTTCTAATTTATGAATTGTTTCTAATTTCTGCTTTTTAAAAATATCCACTGGATTGGAAGCTCTCTTGAAATTCTACTTATGTATATTTGAATTGGAAGGTTATCTCTTTGGTTGACAAGGACAATTTAGACTCTCCCTTTACTCTAGAAGGGATTAGGAAAGAGGTGTTCGAGTGCGACGAGAATGAGGTGCCCGGTCCTGATGAGTTCTCTTTAGCCTTTTTCCAATCTAACTGGGATGGGATTAAGGAAGACTTGTGGAAAGTTTTTCTGGAGTTTTATGAGAGAGGCATCTTGACAAATTGTTGGGTGAAACCTTCGTCTGTCTTGTTCCTAAGAAGGATAAGGTTACAAGAGTAAAGGACCTCAAACCTATTAATCTAGTGACTAGTGTTTATAAGATCATTGCTAAGGTTCTAGCTAGGTTGAGAAAGATTCTCCCCCCTTGACGATCTCTGAATTGCAAGGGGCCTTTGTTGAAAATCGCCAGATTTTGGACCAGACCCTGATAGCTAATGAGGTTATAGAGGAATATAGGTTGTCGAAGGAGGGGTTCTTTTTAAGATTAATTTTGAGAAGGCCTATGACCATGTGGATTAGGACTCCTTGGACAAGGTTCTAGCCAAAAAGGGTTTTGGATACAAATGGAGGTCTTGGATGTGGAGTTGTGTTCGGACTATTCAGTTTTCCATCTTGGTCAATGGCAAGCCTAGGGGGAAGATTCAAGCTTCTAGGGGTCTAAGGTAGGGCGACCCCTTATCCCCTTTTCTCTTCTTGGTGGTGGTGGACACCTTGAACAAATTAGTGTCTGAAGGGGTGGAGGCCAATATTATCCAAGGTTTTCAGGTCGGGAGAGATCGGGGTTTCCTTTCTCATCTTCAGTTTGCGATGACACTCTGTTCTTTTGTTATGCTAGGGAGGATTCCTTTTTGAATCTGAATTAGTTTCTTTGGTTCTTTGAGGCTATGTCGGGGCTTTGTATTAATAAGGGGAAGTGTTAGATTTTGGGAATCAATAGTTATTCGGAGAAGTTGGCTAAATGGGCTTCGATAGCCGGGTGTGAGGTTGGGAGCTTTCCTTCATCCTACCTAGGTCTTCCTCTAGGCGATAACCCTAAAACCCTCTCCTTTTGGGATCTAGTCTTGGACAAGGTTCGTAAGAGATTGACTAATTGGAGGAAGAGTTATTTTTCAAAAGAGAGGAGACTCACTCTCATTCAGTCAGTCCTTAGTGGGATCCATGTGGTTTTTACGCCCCTCTTTAGGATGTCGGGTAAGGTTAATAAGGTTTTGGAAAAGCTAATGAGGGATTGTGGGAGGGGGTGGATGAACGGAAAGGGCCTCACCTTGTGAGTTGGGAGTTGTCTCTAGACCGGTTGACCTTGGAGGTTTAGGCATTGGTAATGTTAGGGCTAGGAACAAGGCCCTTTTGGTTAAATGGCTTTGGCGATTCTATCATGAAGCTGATACCTTTTGGCATAAAGTGACTGTAAATAAGTATGGTCCTCATCCTTTTGAGTGGATTGTTGGTAGGGCTTGCGACACCGGTAGAAACCCTTGGAAAAAAATCTCCTATGAGTTCCCTTTGTTCTCTCAGTTTGTGTGTTGTTGAGTGGGAGATGAGAGAGGAACTCTTTTTTGGGAGGAGGATGAGTGGCTGGGGGATCGCCCTCCCTACTCCGTGTTTCACCAGTTGTATCACTTATCCTGTTTTAAAAACCAGTCAGCGACATCCATCCTTCAGATAGATGATCATTCTTCCACCTCTGGAGTCTCTTTCTCTCCCTCTTTTGGGTTTTGTCGTGCTTTGATCTTTAGGGATACGACAAAGGTTACTGAGTTGTTGTCTCTCCTCTCCGAGGTCAACCTGAGGCCCAATAGGGGCGATGTTCGTATTTGGCGTCCTTGCCCTTCGAAAGGTTTTTCCTGTACGTCCTTCAAGTCTATTGATAATCCCAATCTCAGGGGTCTCTGTGTTCTCTTCGTTGTGGAAGGTGAAGATCCTCAAGAAGGTTAAGTTCTTGTTGTGGCAGGTTTCGCATGGTAAGGTTAACACTCTCGATCGAATCCTGGCAGAGGTTCTACCTTGGTGGGTCCTTTTTGTTGTGAGGGCTGCTGAGGACTTGAGCCATATCCTCTGGGATTGCTACTTCGCGTGTGGAGTGTAGAGCTGTTTATTGTCGGAGTTTGGTCTTAACTTTGTCCGTCGTTCCCACAATTGCACAGAGCTATTGGTGGGGCTTCTTTTGTTCTCGTCTTTTCGTGGACGAGAGTTGTTTTTATGGCAGGCGGGGGTTTATGCTACTGTCTGGTGTTTGTGGACTGAGAGGAACTATATAACTTTCAGGGGGTGTGAGAGATCGAGTAGTGATATTTGATCCCTTGTTAGATTTTATAGTTCCCTTTGGGCTTTGGTGTTGGAGCTTTTTTGTAACTATTCGCTTAGTTTTATTTTGCTAGATTGGAGCTCTTTTCTCTAAGTGGGTCTCATTTTTTGTGGGCTTTGTATTTGTATGCCCTTGTATTATTTCATTTCTTCTCAATGAAAGCTTGGTTTTTTCATTAAAAAAAAAAAAATTAAATTGGTATTTTGGTTATTGTTGGCCATTAGTTTTTATTATGTTTAGATTGAATTCTCCATGCCTTTTTATATGGATGGATTTGTGAAGGGTTGAAATTATCAATTTGTTGCCATGTCTAAATTCTTCCGGTATATGTTGGCAGATACCTGGGGTCCCACTCATATTTGGTTTGAGAAATACACTTTTCCTGGAGCAACCATCTGCCTTGGACCATCAATTTGTTAAATCTTTGGAAGAAAAAAGATCCCACATTTCTGAGGTTGAACATAATTTTTTACAGAAAATAACAAAGAAAATATTAACACAGTATGAAGTGGAAGCTGAGAAAACTAATGAAAATGGAGATGTGGGAGGTGATCAAAATTCAGAGATACAGGATTTGCAAAAGAAAAAGAAAAGAAATCTAAATGATTTGAAGGATAGACCACAATTTAAGAGAAAGAAAGCAAAGGTATTTTTCCATGATGACATTTTCTCTCTTCATTGTAGATTTGATTTTGTGCTTCATTTTGCATTATTGATTGATTAACTTCTTTACTAACTTGTGATTTTGATGTTTTGGTCATACTTGGAGCTTTCTATATTAAAATACCATGGAAGGAAGAGTCTGTAGTTTTTATATTGTTTTTTAGGGGAGTGCTTTGGACCCTAGTTTGTTTGCTAAAGGAATTGCACTAATAATTTGTATTTGACTATGAATGCATGTTTTGAAGATATATTTACTGATTTTTCATTCTTTTTATGGGATTTTTCAGCTTTGGTAGGTTCATACTTCTAGCCAATTCTTTTGTAATTACCCAATTGCATTGATATACAACAATTATTATTATTATTATTATTATTATTATTATTTTGTAATTGGGTTCTTGGGACGGGGTAGAAAGAAATTTAATGATACAAAACCAAGTTCTTTTTCATTACATTAATGAAAACTGATGTTTTTCTTCTTGACATGTACATTTTTCATTTACTGCTTCCTGTTTTCGATTGCATGCATGGTCTTGGCTTTTATATAGTGTCTTGATTAGAGTCACCAGATATGAGATTGGACTGGTTTCATGTGAAATTCCTTTTCGCTATTTTAGTTGCAATGTTCAAAGGCATTTATTTTAAACAGTGGTGTTACTTTAATAAATGTGCAATGAGGCACTGTTATTATATTTATTATTCATGGTGCCATTCTATTCTATTGCTGTTTTTAGTTATTATATGATATATGATATATGATATGATTACATCTATCACTCAGACCATTTTTCTTGATTGCTTTCATTTTCTAATCTCTCCACAAAACTCTGCAGGGTCCAAATCCTCTTTCATGTTTGAAGAAGAAGAAAAAGGTTAATCCAAACCAACATCCAGTTTCAGAGAAGGTACTTTTGCATCTTATATAATTTTCAAATTATTGTTAAACGATTGCATCACATGTTTTAATTTCTGTATTATTATTATTATTTTTTTGAGTACATCAACAAATTGGAGGGGGGGATTCGAACTCATGACTTCTTGGTCATGAGTCATACTTGATGGCAGTTGAGCTACGCTCTTGTTGGCTTATTATTATTATTATTTGATAGGATTCAAAAATTCATTGAATGAAATGAAAACCAATAGAGATAAGAGACTAATCCTGTTAGATTTCAGTCATAAGTCGTAACTGAAATATGTTTGAGTTTTATTCTTTTATTATTTGCATCTGTTCTTAAACTTGTCTAACGTGAATAATACCATTGAAGTCCTCAAGCTTTAAAAAAAACTATTTTGGTCATTTATATTATTTTGCCATTTGATACCCACCCAATAGTATACTGACCTCAAAAAACCTATGTCACTCAAAGTTACAATATTCATTTGTTAGAAGCAAAATAAACTTAAGAGCCAAAGTTATTAATTTTTAAAGTTTAGGGACTATAACTTATATTTTGAAGTTCAAAGACAAAAATAGAATAACTTTGAGAGTTCAAAGGCCAAAATGATGGATTTGAAAGCTTACAGACTAAAATAGAATAATTTCGAAAGTTTCGATATCAAAATGGGATTTTAGTCTGAAATATTCTTGAAAATTGATGTCTCAATCCAAGGAAATTTGAATATAGCCATGACTCATTGTTATTTAGTTTTATCGGTAGCTATTTTTGAATGTGGAAAGTGGATAGTTCTAAATGTGTATTTGTATTTATTTATTTCTAGAACTGTTTCTGTAAAAATGTAAGAATGGGTAAGGGAGACCAGGGATTCAACTTTTTGATACTCTCCAGTCTCCATGGTTCATAATTTATATTATCTTAAAAGCCAAATATTCCAATAATTTTCTCTGAGACTGGTATTTGAAGGTGACATATTATGTCTAGCATCCTAGAAAACTCTTAAAATAGGTTCCTTTTTCATTGTGAGATAGTCATTGGAATAAACCTCATTACTTTATTTCAATGTTTGTATTAATACATATTTGTGCTCTTGGGTTGTGATTGGATTATCCATCTTATGCTGCAGGAGGAGGATGGCGATAATGCTACTAAAAAAAGGACTCGTAAACGAAAGCGGTCACGAAAGACCAAAACGCCAGTAGAGACGAGCACGCCATAGTTGGTTCCTCATCTGATGTGGCTTTGGCAATTTTGATGCTTTGTGGTAAATGGTAGAATGCTTTTGTTTTAACTTTTAAAATGCATCCCTAGCTCTAGAGGGTTAGAAGATGGTACTTAGATGGGAGGTTTTCGTCTTCCCTTAAAAAGTTGTAGCTTCCATAGATAAAGGAAATTGGATTATAATAATACTTAGGTCAATATTATGCCAACATAAGCTATCTTCAATCCAAGAGGTCAGAGATACGAATCGTTACTTCCACATGTTGATACTGGTCAATATTGTTTTTGTGAGCAAAGGAAATTGATTCTTTGACTCTCTACGAGCCTAGCTGCAAACGAAAATAGATCGTTTCATTTTGTAAGGCAGTTTATATGTTTTTGCTATTTTAAGGTAGACAGGTTTTGTTTTTGGGGGCTTTTGCTCCTTTGGGAGAACTTAGATTTAAATGTGGTCATCGAACTTTTGATATTTAATTATTTTGGTCTTTAAATATTTTTGGTAGTTCACTTTATACTTGAGTTTTAACTTGAAAGTTGCAATTTCATCAAAATTGAAGTTGAACTTAAATAAAGGGTGAAACTAATATGTGGTTAGTTTTGGGCAGACTACTTTTTTGTACTAGGTTTTCCAGTTGGGGCTGGATTTTTTTTTTTTGAGTTTAAATCTCAGTTTATCTCCTAAGTGTTTGGATTATTTTAGACCTTTTAGTTTCTTAGGTCTCGTTTGTTAACCATTTAGATTTTAAAAAATGTTCTTGTTTTCTCACTATTTCTCTTCAATGGGTTTCTTTCTTTAAAAATTATTTGTGGAGCGTTTGGATCACCGTTTCAGAATCAAAATCTTTAGAATTGAAATCTTGGGGGGTTTGTTCTAAGGAGTTTAAAACCTTGAAAATCAGAAAACGGTATTTGGTATGTAGTGTTTGATGTCTGAGAATTAGCGAAATTATGTTGGAATTAACAAAACAAAACTATGGAATTCTGTTTCAAACCCATTGAGTTTTGAACACAATAATCCAAACAATGTTTTGGATTTGGATTCCAAAATCATTCAAACTCAAGACGATGCTCCAAACGCCTCCTTGAATTCTTGGTCAAATTTCAAAAGTAAAAACAAGTTCTTAATTTAATTATTATTATTATTATTTAAAATTTAGTTTGGTTTTTGGAAACAATAAATAAAAGTGAATAACAAAGCAAAAACTCATGGGAAGTAGTGTTCATAAGCTTAATATACCTTACTAATTTTTAGTTTTTTTAATTAAAAATTTATTCATTCATTTATTTTATTTTTTATTTTTTCCTTATCCTTTCTTCTTCTTCCTTCCTCATCCTCCTGCTTCTTCTTAAACCTAATTGTCCGTCGTTGTTCGCTTGCCTGCCCATGCCCAAACGCCATCACCACCACTATTCGCCTGTCGTTGTAGTCGCTCGCCCCCCACTGCGCCCCTACTCAAATGTCGTCGCCTTCTTTCTCTTCTTATTCTTTCTCCCTCTTCTTTCCATTAACAAAAAACTCACACTCGAATGCTGCCACCCATGCCCAAACACTATTACTGTCGCTGGATCACCCGCCGCTCGTCGTCACACGCGTCGGCGTTGCATTGCAGTCGCATGCTTCTGCAGATCCACATGCCACCATCAATGCTCGATCTTGTTGTTCGTGTTGCCCATCGTGCAGATCTATACTGTCGTTCTTGAAAAAGGCTATCATGGCAAGCGAGCGATGACAACAACAGTCGATCCGACGACGACAACAATATTTGGGCGTGGGCAGATGGCAGTGGGGGGCTGGGTTTAAAGACGAAGGAGGAGGATGAAGAAGGAAAAAGAAGAAAGAAGAAGGGGAAAAAAAAATTAATTAAAAAATTTAAATAACTAAATAATAATAAAATGATACTTTTAATAAAAAATAGGTGCTACATAACCTTTCGACTTACAGAAAATTAGATGAAAGGACTAACAATATAACTGTACACAAAACTTGAGGGTACATTTATTGGGCTTGAAAACTCAGGGACCAGAAGGGAACCAAATGTAAAATTGAGAGACCAAAAATGTATTTTGCTCTAAATTATTTGTTGAGATCGTCACAATGTAGCTAGTGAGTGATTTTTCTCTGTTAGATGTAGAGAGATAAGTATCTCAAACTTATATAACCCATTATAGCATGACCATGTGCACAAAATACCCACAATAGCAGTATGAGGTCGTCTCGTTTGTTCACGCTCTCAAACATAATAATACTCTCGTTGACTGTTCTCGCTCTCGCTAGTCACGCAACATATATTTTTGGATCTTACAAGATTTTTGCTCACAGAGACGAGATTTCACACACGTTGCCTCGTTATTGCTCTCACCGGACACGCCACTCGATCATTTTTACGAATGTTGTACTCGTTCTTGCTCGCTCGTTCTCTCATGCTCTCACTCTCGCCTGTGGTATGTACAAACATTATGTGAGATGTTGTAGTCTATTAACTGAAAACATAATGTGAGATGTTGTAGTCTATTAACTGAAAATACTGACAAAGAAAAGATCTCAATCCATATTTCCCAATAAATCTTTTAAATTAATAACTTATATAAAATTATTATGGCTTATATCAAACAAAAACCAATTCTTTGAGGGCCCCTAGTGAGTGAAGATTGGGACAATACTGATCGAATTCTACATGCAAGTACACGTAATTGAAGCAATAGAACTGGAAGTACTCTAGAGTATCGTACCCACAAAGAACAAATTTTAGCAATTTTAAGTGAAAAATAGGATAAGTTAACAATAATGCAAGTGTGATAACCAAGTTTGTAAAAATGTTTTTGAAGAGTATCTATTGCTACTCATAATTAAGGGAAATTCAATGATTTAAAAGAAGAGAATTCAAATTGTTTTGCCCCTTTGAAGAAAATGCTACTAAAAATGCAATTGTATGACTAATCTAGCTTAAATTTATTGGCACACAATCCTAGTGGCTTTGGAGTCTCACCTTATGTCTAGGGCCAAAGTTTCAGATCTTATTTCTAAGTCATTTCCTCCATTTCTTTTACGAAATCTGCTATTCCTTAACCCTTTTTGGTATTAAGTTCTAGCTTTGATGAGCAAGCACTAGCCGGTCGGCTAGATTTACCCACGTTAAGTTCAATAAAAACAAACTAGGTTTTACGTGTCGACTCGATCGATTTTGCTACTTTAAGCTTAGCATCTCTCCTCTAGGGCATTCATAACTTGAATCCCTAGAGAGGATTTAGCCCATGATGGAAATTAAGAAAAACAAAAATCTATTTGTTGAAATCTTCATGGAATTCGAGAAAACTAGAAAAGTGACCTAAAAGAATATAACTAACACCTACTTGATTCATTACTCTACAAACCCTACCTCAAATCGTGACTTTTATTCAAGATGATAAAAGAAAAACAATAAGCAAAAATGTTTGAATCACTTGATGAAAAATATTTAGGCTCTTGGTCTTGGCCTTTTTACTAATAATGGAAGAAAAATACAAGAACTACAACTTGACTTCACTAGATGACTAGTTAACCGAACATGAATAATTACAAACTAAAGATGAAAAACTTATAACAAGAAAGCAACACGGTGTTCAAACTTGAGCATAAAACAAAAACTCAAAGAAAGTCTTAAGAACTCTCTTATTGGTCGACTCCAAGAACTCGTTTAAAGGTTGTCGATCTTCACCTTCTATATTTTCTTAAATTTTTTTTGAGATATGACATATTGAGGAGTTTAGGTTCTTCAACGTTAATGACACATGGATATTTATGTGAAATTTTTATTTTTACACACTCGTTTTTAGTTCTTAGGTATTTATTGTTGATTTTATTTTTTTTTAAGGGTTGACTTCTTTACTATGTGAAATTTGACTTTAGACTTTGTTGAACGCCATTTATCATATGTATTTTTTACTTTAATATGTTGGACAATGTACGTATATATTTAATGTTTAACTTTAATATATTTGGATGTGAACTTTATGATAGAAACTGAGATTACCTTGAATTTGGAGACATGTCTGTTATGATTATTATTTTGGTATGTGTATAATGCATGTTTGGTTATTATTTTCATTAGAGAAATTTTTAATTGCAGAAAATATTAAAACAAGGGGTGAGTTGAGAGTCTGGAAGTAGAGCAAGTCACTCAATCAACAAAGCAAGGGAGGAAATCTGTAAAAAAAAAAAAAAAAGAATCGAGGGGAGGTTTTGTCCATTATTGGATATCGGTTCGATTTTTTTTAAACAAACTGAGTGGTTCGATTCAGTTCGGTTCTCGATTTAGCCTAAAACCGATTAGAACCGAATCAATATCACTCCTACGTGGAGGTGTCGTTGCCCGATATTTGGAGGGCGTTGGTATTGAATAGTAGGTGCCCATTTTTAGATAAATACAAATATGACAATGTGACTTTGAACAATGCAGAGTGCTTCAATTCATTGACTGCAGAAGAACGATTGCGACCCATCCGTCCATTGCTCATTATATAGGAGAGCATCTACAGGGGTAGTTTTATGGAAGGTGTAACTATCAGTTTTCAAGCACGACATTGCTGTCGAACTATGTTGAGCAACGATGGCTAAGGATTGCGAGAAAGGTAGACGATATTGATAGTCAACTCAATTGATTGCTACATGTAAAATATGGATAATTGGAAGGTATTGTTAATCTTCAAACTCAAACGGTTCGACTCGTATGAAATATCATGTTTCCATGTTATAGTTACTTTTAGAGAACGCAACATCACCTCGTCTAGTCTTTGTAATAAGTGCTATACTGTTGAAGTTCTTCAGGCAACATATGCGAGTCTATATATCCTGTTGGACATGTATCAGAATGGTCTAAACTACTTGAAAATATGTGGAGAGATGAAAATACTTCCATCGAAGAGAGTTGCTTGAGTTGGACGGAAAAGGGTACAAAGAATAATCTTTATGCAGACGAATATTGGTGTGCATGAAAATGTGGTGATGGAGATCGGATCCCCTTGAGCAGCGGAAACGTGTTTTGGAATCGTAATTGCAAGTTTATTTTGGTTGAAAACAAAAACCAGTACATTGGGTAAAAAAACAGAGAATAAGCAATACAAATTCCTAATCTAATTAGGCATGGATATAAACATGCAAACATGTTCTGTACAATAATTAAACTAAAGGAAAAACGAGATTACCTTTGTAGTTTCAATTCAACAACTCTTTGCCAATCGTACAACAACTCAGCAACGTAGAGAAGATCCTCTGTTCTTTCTTCACCACAGGGACAACACCAAAAGTGAAAACCTCCTATGACTCTGAGTTTCTACTTAGATCACCCTTGGTGGGAAGGATCCAACAATTTGGAAGGTGAGAAAGAGGGAATTTGAGAGAGAGAGAATTTCCAAGAGCAATTTTCATATTACACTAATCGATCAATCAATTCTACACCTTTCTCTTTGGTGAAGAAGAAGTGTAGCAGGGGTAACTCCCCACTCCCTATCGAGAAGGGATTGGAGAGTGATCGAAACGTGTCATCGTGACACATTCCCAATTAATTAATTAATTGAATTAATCAAATTTATTTATTTAATTAAATCATATTTAATTAAATACCATATCATAAAATATGATTATATCTCATTTAATCATTTTACCCTTTAATCTATAGTTTTAATGCACATCCTATGCACATTTAAATTTAATATTTGAACGTTTTCAAATATGAATCACATTCACATTTAAATTTAATATTTGAACTCTTTCAAATATATAATTCTCTCATATAATTTAATATGAATCATATTCACATTAAATTTATAATATAAAGTTCCAAAACTTTATATTATATCGTATCTATATACATTAAGTTTATTCCCCAATGAATTTGAACATTTCAAATTAAAAACAATCTAAGAACCCTTTACGAGCTAGAAAGTGGACCTAATCGACCTACAGATCAGAAGCTCCAACGATACGAGATTACTCAGTTAATCTCATTAACTGCGAGAACACTCCACTAAAGTCCCGCAGCTACACTCTTCTCACTGCAGATATATTTATGTGTCCACGGATATTGACCAATAACAGCAAGTCAATCTTTCACGAATGTTTGTAACACCAGTTGGGTCAAATTACCATTTTACCCCTGAGTTACATCTTGTACCTTAAGTACCAGTGCTCCTCTAATGAACAATTTGTTTGTGATCCTACCAACAAACAGAAGTCCCTCTCGGGCCAATGAGAGGGTCAGACCCTTTGTTCAAGTCCCGGAGACACCACTTAAGGGAACATTCATCTACTTACCCTAATAGGCGGGAAGGAGTGAATTCCATCTTGCTAGGCTAAGTCCCCAGCTGCTCACTCGGTCTTGTCCCCAAGAAGGTAGGAATATTGAGTCGGCGAATCTTGCCACTCTCACCCATACTAGTCAAAGGACAATCCCTCACAAACAGGAGTTTGTAACCCGCTCAAGATTGAGATCAAGTTGCCTAGGTCATCCTAGTGAAATAAAAACCTAACTAGTCAATGGAGTTACATCTAGTGGTTACTATTTCGCGGTCCGGTCTTATGTAATCTCATTACATAGGATATCCCCACTCACATGTCATCTACACGAACACGTTAGGATCACAGTGTTTGTATCATATACAAAGTGGGGTCACATCCATAGTTTTACCAGGGTAAGGTACCCAAACCTTATCTCCTTACTATAAACCTTTTAGGTTGTATCTCGAACCGAGATCTTTTATATGTACACTACATTTAGTTCAAAATACATTTTACAACCTTGGATGTTTAGTTTATTGGATTTAGGGTTAAAATAATGACAATATCGAACAATAACACTTTATGGAAATGTTACTAACTACGAGTTTTAGGGCACAAACCCCAACATGTGGTAGATATGGAAATGTTAGACACAACTGACAGTCATGCAATCAACCTATATCAACCACCATATTCAACCAATCAAATCAATATACATGTTTCTATTTGTATAATATGTTTGTGTTTGTGTATCGTGTTTCTGTATGTAATTGAACAAGTTCGTTGGATGTGTTATAACACAACACATCTGTTTCCATCTTTCTGTGAATCTCATTGACGTTCTCACTCTTGTTCTCGTTAGATTTCTCGTATTGACGTTTGTGTAATTAATGAATGTGCATACCAATTTCGCTCTAGCTATTAACACTCGACTCGTTCTCGCTATTGTCTTAGCGCTCGCTGTTGTTGATGATTTACCCCTCCATTATACTATGTATGTTTAAATATGTATATTTATTGATAACACTCCTTTAGTGCTATTTTTCTTATAATATGCTAGTTTTATTATGAAATCATGAGCTTTTTATGCATATTTTTGTTTGTTTTGTAGAAACTAAGCTAAAGCAGCAAAATCGAGTATTCAAGATTATTTTGGTGGATACTGAAGCCTTTTAGAGTTTTATTGAAGATCCAAGAAAAGAAGAGATGAAGAATAAAAAAATTGAGCAAGAGCCAAGAGCATTAAGAAGCTCAAAAGACAATTTTAGGGTTTTTCTACCTAAGAGCTAGTGCCTAGGCATCAATATTGGGCACCTAAGCACTTCAATACGAATAGCGCACACGTTTTTGGATGTTGCGTCAATCCCTACTATAAACACATCATTTTTCTCTTCGATTCTGGGAGGTCAAATGAAGAGTTTTTGCCCTAAACTCGATTTTATGCTAAGAGGTTTTGAGAGTATTTTGTGAGTAGATTTAAAAATTTGGAATTCGAGGATGGAGGAGATCACAATGAAAATGCAGGATGGATCTTTCATTTGCATTTTCTTTTACTTTTAGCTAAGGGATTTATGAGTTTTGGATATATTTTACAAATATTTAGATGAGTCAATAAGTAATTTCCAATTAATTGTAATCTAATTGCACATAATTAGATATTTTGTATAATTATTTTTTTTTGAATTCTATAAATTGTATACTTAATTGCATATAATTAGATATTTTATCCCATTATTATTTTTTTCTATGAATTCTATTAAGTGTACCTCTAATTGCATATGATTATATATTTTTATTATTATTATCAAAAACCAAATCTAACAACAATTATTCAAAATTTAAATATGCAACCTAAAGTGACAATCCTCTCAATTAGAGAATAGGAAGCTAAAGAGACATAATGTATTGGGGACCATAACTCTGTAATTTATAAGTTGATTCCTAGGGTTCTTATAATCCCCTAGGATAAACATGTCGGTTTTTGCTTAGGCCATACCACATATGAGAAATTTTTGGTCCATTATCAAGACCACACAATATACCCATAAATTATCTAAATATAATTGTTATGTAATTTGCTACATATATTATGAATTAATTATTAAATTAATTCTAAAAAAAATTGAGAATGGGAGGATGAAAAGAAGAAAATGGTGTACCAAGGAAGGAAGGGAAAGCGAGAGGAAGGAAATATATTTAAAAAAAAAGTTTAAAAAATTAGAAAATTTATTTTAAAAAGTCATGTCAAATTTCATTGGGGTTTAAATTCTAAAATTAAAAGAGAAAAAAAAAAAAACTAAGCAAAGCCCTTTAAATGCAACAAAAGGCTATAATGTATTAATGATTGTACATAAAAAGATGCTTTTTGGAAACTTTGTTTTTATTGTTCACTTATTGAATGAAAATGTGTCTGTTGGCATTGTCAAATCAGGATTTACGCATTTTGATTGTCGAAATGATTTGGAAAAGCCACAACAATAATAGCCAATTCAATAATAATTTCTTGCTTTCAAAAAAAAAAAAAAAAAAAATTCTAACAAAGAAATACAATATTTAGTGAAATTCAACACTGACAATTGACAGACATTCAGCTCGATTCCAGCCTCGAAGTTCGTTGATGTGATGTCCCAAATGTCTGAGGGTATCCTTGTAATTTCAGATCCTCCATAAATAATGACAAATTATCTAAGATATTATCACATGAAAGAGAAATTACAAAATACATCAAATAATTATATATATATAATGAATCTAGTAGGAGTGGCTAGATTAACATTAGGGTGACATTCTTTAATAAGTTTTCCATGAATTTGTTAGTTTTTGAGTTTCTTTTATTTTGATATTTAAATTTTAAAAAATGTGAAATTTAGGTCTCGTTTTAAAATAGTTATGAAATGGGGCCTACGATATTCAATTAATATCTATCAAATGCTTAGGATTAACTTTACCCTATTGTAGACCCCATTTCATAACCATTTTAAAAGATAATCCTAAGTTGAGTAACAAATGAGAAAGTTTGGTTTAAATATGGGTTAGATCTCCATCACCATGTAATCCATTAAAAGTGATAAATAAGATCAGTCGGATCACCTGCCTAATCAACATCAGAATAACCAGATAGTACCAAGGAAGACTGGAAAGAGAACTGAAGTCTGTGACCAAGAGTGCGTTTAATATATCGTAGAATGCGAAGATCAACAGTAAAATGTATGCTCCGAGGAGCAACCATAAACTGACTAACAATATGCACAACATGTGCAATATCTGGACGAGTAACAGTCAGATAAATAAGGTTGTCAACAAGCTGTCGATACAACGTAGTATCTTCAAGTGGCAAACCATCAAAAGGGGTCAACCGAACATTCAAATCCAATGGTGTTGATGATGTGATGAAATCAGTAATACCAGACTGAGCCAAAAGATCTGAGGAATATTTTTCTTGGGACAGATAGTACCCATCAGAGAAAGATGAAACTTCAAGGCTAAGGAAGTAATTGAGCAGTCTCAAGTCTTTCATCTCAAAATGTTCTCCCAGGTACCGTTTCAAATCAGAGATAGCCTGTGGATTATCACCTTTAATAATCATATCGTCAACATAGAGAAGAAGAAGGACTATACCCTGCGACGTCTGACGAGTAAATAGTGTTATGTCATGAGAGCTGGAAGTAAAACCAAGTTGGGTTATGGTGGAACTGAATGTGGCAAACCAAGTGCGTGGAGCTTGCTTCAGACCATACAAAACTCGACGAATGAGGCAAACTTTCTGAAGTGAATGGGAACCACCAGGTGGGGGTTTCATATACACCTCCTCGGAGAGAGTACCATTGAGGAACGCGTTTTTAACATCCATTTGAAGAAGTGGCCACTGTTTAGCTGCTGCAACAGCTAACAGGCTACGAACGGATGTCATTCGAGCAATTGGGTCAAACGTTTCTTCATAGTCGATGCCATACTCCTGAGAATAACCTTTTGCAACAAGGCGAGCTTTATATCGTTCAATAGCACCATTAACGTTAGTTTTGATTTTATAAATCCACTTACAATCAATAGGTCGTTTGTTAGGAAGTAGATCCACGTAATCCCAAGTATGAGTCTTTTCTAAAGCCTGAAGTTCCTCAATCATTGCTTGTTGCCAAAGAGGGTTAGTACAGATTTCATCCAAAAATAAAATCACAAATGAATCAATAAATTTTCATTAACTAACTAACAAACTAAATGTATCATTCCAAGCACGTTGTTTAAACATGCTAATATCTGAAGACAAGTATATTAATAAATGTTCATCACATGTATTATTGAAATATAAAATACTTGAATCTCATCAAACTCCAATTGGTTGAATTCTTCTTTTCTCGTCAACGGCAAACAAATAAGTGTACATAATACATTAAAAAAATTTAAAAAAATAAAAATAAGATCAACTTTGTAAAGCATCTAAATCCCTTAACAAACTCCTTTAACAACTAGCACATTCAATAATATGTGATACACTCTCATTCAACTTCCACCTTAATCAGTATTTGTTCATTTAACTCTCATATAATGTTCATAGTCGTATGGTCATACTAAATCCTTATCTTAACTGTAAGAAGACTTGAATTATATTGTAAAGACTTTGTGGGTGTACAAGTTAGGCACTCCACCAAGATCATTTGACTTCAAAACTACAATATTATGAGATATATACCTTAATCACTTAAAAATGTGTTGAACAATTTATAGTTCACTTTATCCGCAAATGTTGTTGTCGCAGTTTCAAATATTTGTGTTGCACAATTTTAAAGAGTTATTTTGAGTAATAGATAAAGTTGAGCAAATATAAAATCGACCTAATTAATTATGTAAATACTTTTTATAAAAATTTTACCATGCTCTTTTTGGAGGTAAAAATGTCTTTAGCGATTTGAATCTAACTTCGATTAAGAAGTTAAATGTTTGAATATTTTCACTTTCGTATGTTCTATATGGTCAGAAAAATACTCACTAACTATTACTTACCTTATCCAAATGTAGTAATTTTCTTCTCTTATAGTTATAGGTCGTATTTATGTTGTTTTGATTAATGTGTGAGATTGTTGTATTTATTATTTTAATTGATCTCATCATTTGGTAACCTTTTATAGTATAAGTTAATGTAGGAGAGATGTGTGGCTCTTCATTTATGAAAGTTATTGAAGAAATATTAATAACCCTCCATGGTGAAAGTTAATTAATAAAGAAATATTTAATATTGTTGCAACTATTAGTGATTGGATTTATCATTGAAGGATTGTGGGGTCTCTTCTTTGATATTTTTCATGATGGTACTCTATCATAGAAAAATTCTTTGGAATTTGGAAATATATTTAAGAGTCAATATTACTCATCCATATCTTATAATGATGGTGAATTAATGCTGAAAAATTTAAGAAAGAAAGACTAAAGTTCTCTTTAATTTGTAGATTAATAAAGAAAAAGGAATGTTATATATAATGTGATAGGTGAGATTTTGTGATGAATGAGATCAAGTAGGTCAAAAAGAGCGCATAACTCAACTGACATATCAAATGTGTTAACGATCATGAGATTTGTGATTTAAATCTCCCAACTCGTTTCATTCTACTAAAAAAAAGGGGTCGAGTAGTTGTCTAAGAGGAAGGTGTGTGCCAATATACATATATTTAGTCAAGAGATTTCTAAAGCCCAATAATATTGAATAGCGGTATGTATTGTGATTGACTTTATAGTCAAGTCTTGCTAAGTTGATGCATTTATTAATACTGGTTAATATCTAAAGTCTTGTTTGATAATTATTTAGGTCTCGTTTTGATAATCATTTGGTTTTTAGTTTCTAATTTTTTTAATTTAAACTTATTTTCTTCCAATTTATCTACCATAAGTTTCATCTTTCTTAAGAAAATATTTGGGTTCTTAGGCAAATTCAAAAAACAAAAACTAGTTTTCAAAAACTAATTTTTTTAGTTTAAAATTTAGCTTGGTTTTTTAAAACATAGGTTAAAAGTAGATAACAAAGCAAGGGAACTCATACGTAGAAGTAGTATTTATACACTTAATTTTTACAAAAATCAAAAACCAAATGGTTATCAAACGGGACCTTAGTTTTTAGTTTTTTGTTTTTGAAAATTAAGCTTGTTTTCTTCCAATTTCTTTATAATGATTTTTATCTCTCTTAAGGAAACATTTTAATTCTTAACCAAATTACAAAAACAAAAACAAGATTTTGAAAACTACGATGCTATTTGATAACAATTCGATTTTTAAAAATTAAGCCTATAAATATTATTTTCTCCCATGAGTTTCTATGTTTTCTTATCTACTTTTTAAGTATATTTTCAAAATCCAAGCCAAGTTTTTAAAACTAAAAAAAGTAGTTTTCAAAAACTTGTTTTTATTTTTGGAATTTAACTAGAAACTCAAATATTTCCTTAAGGAAGATGGAAACCATTATAGAGAAGTTGAACCCCAATTGTAGAGAAATTGTGAGAAAACAAGCACAATTTTAAAAAATCAAAAACTAAAAACTAAGGCCCCGTTTGATAACCATTTGATTTTGGATTTTGGATTTTGAAAAATAAGCCTAAAAATACTACTTCTACCAATGAGTTGCTATGTTTTCTTATCTACTTTGTACCCATGTTTTTAAAACTCATACTAAGTCTTGAAAACTAGGCCCCGTTTGATAACCATTTTGTTTTTAGTTTTTGAAAATTAAGTTTATTTTCACCTAATTTTTTTTTAATAGATATCATCTGCCTCAAGAAAACATTTGAATTGTAAGCTAAATTCTAAAAACAAAATCAAGTTTTTGAAAACTACTATTTTTTAGTTTTCAAAAGTTAGCTTGGTTTTTGAAAACATAGATACAAAATAGATAAGAAAACATATACTCATTAATAGAAATAGTATTTCTAGGCTTAAATTGCAAAAACTAAAAATAAAAAATAAAATGGTTATCAAACAGGGGTTAAATGATTATCAAACATGGTCGTATTTTTTTTAGTTTCCAAAATATAATTTGATTTTTGAAAACATAGATAAAAAGTAAATAACAAAACAAGAAAATTTATAAGTGAAAGTAGTATTTATATACTTAATTTTTAAAAGCCAAAAGCTAAAAACAAAATAGTTACAAAATAGTTACCAAATAGGGTCTAAAGAATTGATTTAACTATCCCCTGTCGCGCTCAATGTGGATGAGCAAGATTTGCCCATACCCCTATTTTTATTTTATTTTTTCTAACTTTTAAAAATGCTTAAAAAGAAAATCTTAGCTAAATTTGGACACTACTATTTTTATTTTATTTTATTTTTTGTTTCGTTATTAAAAAATAACGAAACAAAAAAAGATTTTGGACACTACTATTTTTTACTTTTCAAAATTTAGTGAGGAATGCAAAAAAGTCTTTGAAAATAGATTTTAAAAAATAAAGAAAATATTGATAAATAATTATGGTAATTTAAAATGAAAATAAAACGTTATCGAATGTGTGCCTTTTTACTGTTTATTATATTTTAACTTCTTGATACTTTCTAAAGAAGAAAAAAATGGACAATTAACTCAAAAAAGAAAAAAAAAAAAGGCAATCAACTCAAAAAAGAAAGAAAAAAAAGGGGAAAAAAAAGTGCAGTAGAAAGGGTACGGTCGTGTTTTGGTATATAGCCGTTACGGATGGTTGTGCTTTTAGACTATAGTAGTAATCTGAAAAAGCCGTTTAAAAATACTTTTAAGAGTTGTATTTTCAAATTAAACATTTGTTTTGAAAGGAAAAAAAATATTGTATTTTTAATTTCTTAGATTAACTTTTAGAAAATATTTATTGGTGGTCGAACACCGCTAGATATTGTAATTTTATTTTAGTAAGTCAAATATATATTTTTAGGGTAGAATTAAATAATATTAACATTCTCACGGTAAATAATTTTGAAAATAAGTTCACATTAGGTCTTTTCTTACCTTACAATTATTATTATTTAACTAATTTTGATATTAAAAAAATTAACTCCAAACTAGTGGTAGGGACCAATTTCGACGTTTATTAATATTATTTTTTTTTATTATAATAGAAATGGAAGGGTTCAAATCACAGATCTGTAGTTGTTAACATATTTGATGGGAAAATGAGATTTGAACTCAGACACCCAAAGATTGAAACTATGTGTTCAACCACTGGAACAAAAAATCAATTCTTAACTTTAGATGTATTGTTAAAAATATATATTTTTATTTTTTTTAAAGACAACCGTTATATACTATAGAGTACTAAATTCAAATTTTTTGGGGGGCCATGGCCCCTCCTTGTTCGGTAAATCCGCCCATGTCAGTTGATCTATATTCTCTTTGGTTAAATATTGTTAGTCATCGACAATTATGTTGTGGTGTTTTCTTAATCTCCAATTTATCAATATTGTGTTATTTTCCTGTTTAGTCCTCTAAATTATGTCACAAACCATCATGATATAAAATATCCTTCACTTGATTTTTCTTAGAATATTCACATCATTTACTCGATATGATATCACAAAGTTTACATAGAAACTTCAATAGAAATTTCATGCTTATTGACAAATAATTTGAAACTTTTGAAATAGTAAGTAAATCAAAAAAATTAATCCCCTGTTGTACATTTTCTATATATTAATGGATAGACTTATTTAGGTCAAAAAAAAAAAATCTATAGACTTAAAACAAATTTTTATTCATAAAAAAATATTAAAAATATTTAGGAAATCTAATCTCTCCGACATCATTTGGACACATTATAAGCAAAAAATGTTGACATAAGCAACAATAATTAATCTTATAAAAAAAAAATACAATCGATGATTCAACTACAAAGAAGTAATAATGCATGTTGATGAGAACAAAATTTATAATTATTTACATTAAATTCCTAACTCGGAGCGATAAATGTATATATAGTATCTAGACTATATTTAATGTATGGAAAATTTTTCATGCTAGCCTCGTTTATTGCTTGCCGCATCAACATTCTTTTGAAAATTATGCGGGATCGACTAGCATTAAGAAATGATTTATAGATCTAAAAATATAGTGTGAACAAAAAGAATATGGTACTCTCGTAATAATAGAAATTTTTTCTAGACGTATTTGTCAACATGATAATTACTAGCCACCAAATGTCAATTTGCAAGCATTTTCACCCTCTCAAAAACCTCACCAAACTTTGAAGTTATAGCTCAACTATGAGATGAAATGCTACCTTTTAAGTCTCTCAATTCCTCCATCAAATGTTTCTTTGATCCTTTTAATCGTGATTGTGTAAAGGACTTCATCCACAAGGGCCCAAGTCGTCAACCACTCCTAAAAAGTGTAAAATTTTATTTAGCATATTTTTAAAATAATATTTTAGTATTTTTTAAGTGTTTGTATCTTCTACCAATTTAAACTAAATTTAACTGGTTAAGTTATATACTATTGATCAAGGAGTTTAATTTTCAAACTTTCGACTGAGGCTTCAATAGAGTTTGTTTTTTTTTTTAAATTAAACTCCTTTCAAATAGAATCATCTATTAATTGTTTTGTATCTTTTTTTTAGTACATCAACAATTAGAGGTAGGGAGATTCGAACCTATGACCTTTTGGTCATGAGTCATATTTGATGTCAGTTGAACTATACTCTTGTTGCTTCTATAAATATATGTATCAACCGAACAATTATTCTAACTTTAAAAATCTAATTAGATTCTATTTTTTTTATGAATTATAGGTCTAAATTTATAATTTAACTAAAAAAATAAATTTTAATTTTTTACGAATTATATGACTAAATTTATAATTTAACTAAAAAAATTATTATAAATATAGTTTAAAAAAAATTATAAATATAGTTTTAAAAAAAATTGCATAACACTAAAAAAGTATACCAATTTTCACCTACCTCAAAATGTTAACATCAACATGTCGCCACTTAATTTTTTTGAAAAATAAAAATAAAAAACCATCTTAAATAATTTTAACAGAAATTTCCCCATATATATATTAAAAAGTATTTTTAAATCTGAATTGAGTTTTTTTTTTATTCAACATGATCGATAAGAATATCTAACCTTTTATTTTAGGATATAATATAATATATTTTTTTAAAAGATATAATATTGAATTTTGAGTATACAATTTCAGTAAAATTTCAAACTTTATTACGAAAGTACACGTTCATACTATATACATTTATCTAAACACCTCAATTTTTTTGAACTTTTACATAATTTTCAAAAAAAGATTCAAAGCATTTTTCCCTTTTTCATTATTATTAAAATTGTCGTTAAAAATAAAAAATAAAATAAAATAAAATGATATGCATGTGAATGAACAGTACCCGATCCTTACCTTACGCCGCTTGCTTTTGTCTTCTTCTTCCTTCTCTCTGTCTCTGATTTCACTGAAATCTCTTCAACTCCATCGATTTTCTTCCATTTTTATCCATCTCTTTTTCTCTATTCATTTCTTCAATCGACTTTCAATCAACAATCTTCAATCAACCCTACGTATACAGAGAGCGACATCTTTTACCATTTCAAACTGTTTTTTTGTTGCTTTTTTTATCACCGGATTTTTCCGCCGGCGGCAAGCTTACGGAATATTCTTCTGTCGGAAGGTGGTTCTTCTCTCTCTCTCGATGTCTTCTTTTCTTTCATGGTTCTTGTTCTTCTCCCTTTCGTTTACATTTTCCGGTACGGGCGGCTCGGTTCCCGATGATGCAATGTCGCTCCTCATGTTTAAGGGCTCGATTTCGCTTGACGGCTCTGATGTTCTTCGTGGCTGGAACTTTTCGATTTCTCACTGTGAGTGGTTTGGAGTTACTTGCGATGGTGTTACTGGTAGAGTTGTTGCGCTGAATATTAGTGGAAGTGGTGGTGTAGTGGCGGCGAGTTCATTTCTGGCTGGGACTTTGAATCCGGCGATTGGAAATCTTGCTGAACTTCGTGTTTTGTCGCTTCCGAATAATCTGATCTACGGGGAGATTCCCGGGAGTTTTGGTAAGCTTCAGTCGTTAGAGGTTCTTGAGCTTCAGGGGAACAATTTCTCTGGAGAGATTCCGAAACAGATAAGTTCACTTCGATCTCTTCGCCTGCTTAATTTGTCTGATAACTCGTTTTCTGGCTCGATACCGAGTAAATTGATCGGTTCGGCGAAATTAGAAGCAATTGATTTGTCGTACAACCAATTATCTGGTAGGATTCAAGTTTCTGATAGTAGATGTGGTGTTTTGAATCATTTGAGGCTTTCGCATAACTTTCTGACCGATAACATTCCGGCGGAGATTGGACAATGTTGGAAACTGAAGACTCTGTTTCTCGATGGTAATATATTAGAGGGTCAAATTCCGGCTGAGATCGGCCAAATTTCAGAACTCAGAATTCTTGATGTTTCCAGGAATAGCCTTACTAATTCGATTCCAAAAGAGCTCGGTAATTGCCGGAAGTTGTCACAGATCATGTTGACGAACTTGAACGATATCAATCCCGACGACGATAGCTTAAGGGGGGAATTCAACGCTTTCGATGGAGGTATTCCTTCTGAGTTGTTATTGCTTCCAAGTCTGCAAGTTTTTTGGGCACCGAGAGGGAATTTTAATGGCAAATTTCCGAATAATTGGAGTTCTTCATGCTCGCTTAGAGTTCTCAACTTAGGGCAAAATTACATCACTGGTACCATACCCGAATCGATTGGGAAATGTGTGAATCTAACTTACCTGGATTTATCTTCAAACAAGCTACAAGGTAACCTCCCTACGCAGCTTCGAGTTTCATGCATGGCGTATTTCAATGTTAGCCAGAACAAAATTTCTGGCGTGCTTCCGAGATTTGAGAAAGATAGTTTTTGCAAGAACAAAATCCCACTTGAACCAGTTCCCAATTTCTTAGATGAGGAAGATGATTGGAATTCTTTCTTCAATTTTCCTGTTTGGGATTTCCTGAGATTGAATGATAATCTCATAATCGCCCATGATTTTAGCTGGAATAGGTTCAGTGGCTCATTAACTTCATTCAGAGTGGGAGAAGAGCTTTTGGCTAATGGCCACAAGTTCTCATACAAACTGTTACTTAATAGCAACCAGTTCAATGGATCACTTCCTGTTGATCTGGTCTCGAACTGTAACGATATGAAGAGTGTTTTGGTTCACTTGAGTTCAAACTTAGTATCAGGTGAGATTTCTGATGCATTTTTTCTCCATTGTCGACAGATGATGGAGTTTGAGGCAGCAAGCAATGAATTAGATAACTCGATTGGACCAGGAATTGGTGACTTGCAGATGCTTCTTCGTCTCGACTTGAGAGGGAATAGGTTGTCTGGAGTTTTACCAGATCAGTTGGGGAAGTTGCAGAGTTTGAAATGGATGCTTTTGGGGGGAAACAATTTCACCGGAGAGATTCCATCTCGACTCAGTCAATTGACTTCTCTCACGAGTTTAGATCTTTCTCAAAACGAATTTACAGGACCTATTCCTGAAAGCTTGTCATATGCTTCAAGACTAGAGATTCTGTTGCTTGATCATAACAGGTTAACTGGGGAAATGCCAGCATCTTTCTCTGCCCTTTCTCATCTCACTAAATTGGATGTCTCTTTTAACAACCTTTCTGGCCACATTCCTCATCTTCAGCACATGATTGACTGCATTTACTACAGTGGGAATAAGTTTCTGTATCCATGCCCGGATTCATACTCCGAGCCCCCGGCTGGACTTCCGGTTCCTCTTGACGTTGAGAAGTGGAAGAGACGAAGAAAGTTTGTTTCTATGATAATTGCTGTGGCTGCTTCCTCAACTCTAATTTGCATACTCATAATGATAGCTGTTATCATCATTGTGAAGAAAAAGCTTGGTAGACAAAATAGGTTAAAGAAGAAACAAGTGGTGACTTTCTCAGATGCTCCTTCCGATCTGAATTATGATAATGTGGTCCGAGCTACCGAGAATTTCAGCCTTCGCTACCTAATCGGTACTGGTGGCTTTGGGTCAACATACAAGGCTGAACTGCCCTCAGGTTTCCTGGTTGCCGTAAAGAGACTGTCCATTGGTAGGTTTCAAGGAGGCATTCAACAATTCGATGCAGAGATTCGAACATTGGGAAGAATACGACACAAAAACCTCGTAACTCTTCTCGGGTACTATGTTGGAGAGGCTGAGATGTTCTTAGTTTACAACTATCTTTCCGGTGGGAACCTCGAGACCTTCATTCATGAAAAATCTTGCAAACACGTAAAGCACTCAGTGATCCACAAGATCGCTTTGGACATAGCGCGGGCTCTTGCATACCTTCATTACTCCTGCGCTCCTAGGATTGTTCATAGAGACATCAAGCCTAGTAACATCCTACTTGATGAAGACCACAACACCTACATATCAGATTTTGGGTTGGCCAGGCTTCTTGAGGTCTCAGAGACTCATGCCACAACAGATGTGGCAGGAACATTTGGATATGTTGCACCAGAATATGCTACCACTTGTAGGGTCTCGGACAAGGCAGATGTTTATAGCTTTGGAGTTGTGCTCTTAGAGTTGCTTTCGGGAAAAAGGTCGCTTGATCGATCCTTTTCCGACTTTGGGAACGGGTTTAACATTGTTACATGGGCAAAGATGCTGATCAAGGAAGGTCGTTCTTCTGAGCTTTTCACTCCTGAACTTTGGGAAATGGGACCAAAGGAACACTTACTTGGAATGTTAAAGCTCGCGTCTAATTGCACAGTTGAAATCCTTGCTCTTCGACCATCGATGAAGCAGGTCGTCGAGACACTGAAACAGTTGTAAATTTTTTAGGATCACTTACCCTTCAAACTGGTTGCTGACTCCAAATGACAGAGGATGCCATGGCTCCAACATTATATTATAACCAATCGTACATATTGAGATGAATTCTTTTTCTCCCAGGTTCATTTTCTAAGATCTCTAGCTTAATGAAATGTACTATCTCCTTTGTTTTATATAGTTGATCCTAGAATATAAAGATACTAACCTTAGGCACATTCGAGTATTCTCATGAAAAAACCGCACATGTTCACCCTACCTATAGAAGTTACAATTATACTCCCGAACTTTTAATTTGAACAGTTCTCTTCTAAAAGTTAGAAAACCGTCGTAATTGGCCATTCCATTATATTATAACTCAACTAGTGGTTGAATTTAGGTGTAACAATTTCAACCTTATAGCTCAGGAGTGGTTTAGGGTTTAATTGGTAGCAGTTGTACATTCTTTAAGTTTCAACTCTGCAAGTTATAATTGTAATGATTAGAAGTAGTAAATGCTCAAGTTGAAAGTTTTGGAGGTACAATTATAAGTCTCTTTAGTTTATGTTGAGATTTTTCAATTTTCTCTTAATTAATTGTTTTTTTTTTTTCCACAAACAAATGAGTATGTGATCAAGGAAAAGGGACCACAAATCTGCATAAATCAATTTGCCTTTGGCTGATGTTGGCTCTGTACAGGAAAGTTTTTACTGAATTTGGAGTATCTGTAGCCATTTGGAATCCAGAGATGCTTTTTATTAAAATAGTAAAAAGTGCATCATATGATATTTGGCAGTTTTCTTTGAGTAAATGATGGCAAGTGACAAAACTTTGAAAATAAAATAGTGGTTAAATTAAAAATTTGGTCTCCGAACTTTCAAGTTTGTACTTAATTGGTTTCTAAATTTTAAAAAGTGTTTAATAAGTTTTAATCTTTTAATTTTGTATGTAATAGATCCTTGAATTTTAATTTTGTATTTAATAGTTTTCAAACATATGCAGAATTTTTAAAAATTAACTAATATGTTATGTCTAATAGGATCCTAAATTTTCAATTTTGTGTCTAGTAGACTCCTTAATTTTAAAAAATGTAAGTAAAAAATCTATTAGATACACAGTCAAAAATTAAAACATCGACACAAAATTGAAAATTTAAAAATTTATTCAAGAATTTATTAAATATTTTTAAATAAATACAAATTTGAAAGTTCACAACTAAACTTGAAAACATACTTCACTTCATTGATTTTCAATCGCCAGTCAATAATACATTTACACGTCAACACACTGACCAACATAACAACATTTCTGTTGGTACTTAATATAATATTAATTAGTGACTAAAATATAAAGTCTAAATATAAATTTCTATAAAGTTTTTTTTCTCTACAAAATTTCTACAAAGTTGCACCAATAGTCCTCTAGTCTAGTTTTTTTTTTTTTTGAAAGTAGCCTCTAGTCTAGTTACATAATAATTACAGGAGCAAAAATCAATTTATATCCCTGAATTTTCGTAATTTTATCAATTTACCCCCTTTGTTGCTACAATTCTAAGTCTCCAAGCGTGTAAAAACTTAGCTCGTTTTAATTGATACAACGTCTAAAGTTAGGTTAAAATTGATTCTTGCCCTAATTACAATCCAATCATAATACATCTATGAACTTTCGCCAAACACGGTAGCTTCAATAAAAAAATTCATGGATTTGCAAAAGAGAAATACCATCCTTGATCACAAATTTTATTGTTGGAACAATTAGTACGGTAGAATAAACAAATTCATTATTATGGATAGTTCCTATAAAGAATTGGACTAATAATGTATATAATACTTCTTTTTTTTTTTTGAAACTAATGTATATAATACTTGAATTCTCAATGTAGATGCTATTTAATGGACTCCATTTTCTAAAGATTATAAGTGTAATAGAATTTTTGTTAGCACATATTTCCACACCTAGAAAGTTGAGCTCAATAGAAAGCAAATATAATGCTCAATTTGTTAAGATATTAATAATTTCCTCAAAAGGTTAGATTTAAATTTCTACCATTTAGAACTAAATTATATACCTATTTAGTAAAAGGTGGTATTTTTTTTTTTTTTAGAGAAATAGTAAAAGGTGGTATTTAGCTGTAGAAATAACAACTTTTGATATAATCATTACTAAGAGTCACAAGGCACCATTCACCCTAAATTATGAGTCCCTCCCAACCACAATTTACTACTAACTAAACCATCATATTGTTTACATTAATTTAAAAACAATTTTATTTAAAGTTTCTAACTATTTCATTTAAAAGAAATATGATTTAGAATAGTTCAACAAAACATCATTTACAAGCAGAAGATCTAAAAAAAAAAAAAGGGCAGTACTTTTTACAAGTTAAGAGGAGAGCACCACAAAGTAAAAGAAACAATATTTAAATATTAGATTGGGTAAATAAAAGGTATACTTAATTTCATAATGGAAAATAAAACTATAATTTGAGAAGGGCAGTACTTATCCACCCCACTTTTTTTTCCTTTTCTATTTTTTTACAAAAAATTAAACAAAAAAAATTGTGTGGCCACCGAAAGGGTTGCACCATATTTGGGTACTTCCCAGGCAGCACCCAAATATTTTCCATTTGAAAATAGTTGCAGAACACTATTGAAAAGTTTTCTGTAAGAGGTATACATAAAAATAATAATAATAATAACCTTACTTCTACCAACAAAGAAGGTTCCTTTCAAGTCCTGATTCTGTACTTGCATTTCAATACCAATGTTGTGGACGTTATAGTTCAAATAGTTAAACATTAGTGTCTCTTCTTAATGGATAATAACTCATAAGTTTGAATTCCCTCCTCACTTGTAAAATATTCAGGAAAATAAAAATAAAAAAATTAAAACCAAAAGCTGAAACTAAGCAAAATAAAATTCAGCAGAGCAGAGCTGCAATTATTACCATCACCTCACATGAGACTGTCTATAGAAAAATAATCAACAACTTAACAATAAATAAAAGGAATCATCCCTTTTAAGCATTGGCCTCAGATGGCTTTGTAGCCTCCAAAATTATTGAAATATCTTTCTAGGCAACAGAACATAATAGAGGAGAGTTAAAAATAAAAGAACAAGCTACAAAAAATTTACCTTTCCATCACTTTAAAAATTCATCTTCTCTTCCAGCTGCTCTCATCTAACATCTAGATATATACATGGTGTTGCTTCTCTTCGTGTATAAATTGGGTATGTATAACACAGCCTACCATCTTTGATTACACAAAAACCAGCTCTCTTTGAAACATCCACAATGTTTCTTTTTCTTTCATTTTTTCTGATAAAAACCCTCAGGCTCCAGTCACATGCATCTATAGCTGCTTATGCCACTGCTGCATCTTCTAGTCCTGACTCCAAAACCAAACTCACAAGTCTGTCTCTTATTGGAAAAACTAAAATGGCCATAGATTTCTCCTCATTGATTCCATGATCTTAAATATGGTTTCTCCATTGGATCAGTCAAATTGGGATTCTGATGCCTCATGCCTACCCAGCTCATACCCTGGGATGCTATTTCGTGCCCTCCCAAGTAATCGAGGGAGTTGGATGCTTCTGGTAGAATGTTGCCGATCATGGGATTTCCTTCTCGCAACACTGCGTAGTTCCTTGGGGAAATGAATTGCCCGTTCGAGCCCATTGAATGAAAAGGGGAACGGAATTGATTACCTTGAGATAGAACACTGAATAAGGTTTGATCTGTGCTGCTGCTTCCACTGCCAATATGATTTTGGACTTGATGCTCGCCCGAAAACCAATTCTCGCCTAATAAACTTCCAACATTCATGGGATGAGAATGGATGTGGGTAGACATGCGAACCGAGTTGACAGCCCAGTCCTGCATTCCAACTGAGGGTAACTGTTGTTGCGTCGGGATCATATACCTGTTGCCATCAGGATAAATGTTCTCAGGAACCCCATGAGCCATGTAAACTTGCTCGTCTTCCTTCCGCCTTTGCTGCAAAGGCATGGATAAATCTGGCTGCTCCTGGAAATGTCTAGAATATTGACTCTCTTCTATCAAGCCATTGTTTGATGGCTGGAAATCCAAACCTGACTGCCTCTCCTTGTGTTGAAAGGGCACAGCTCCCTGTCTCTTAAACACAGAATGAAGTAACTCATCTTTACCTTGATTTTCATAACTAAAGGTGTCATCCTCTGATTGTCTGTGTAATACATGTTTTCCAATATCTTTACCTTGATTTTCATTTGAACTAAAGGTCCCACCATCTGATTGTCTGTGTAACAAATTTTTTCCAATATCTTTACCTTGATTTTCATAAGAACTAAAAGGGCCATCATACGATCGTCTATGTAACAAATTTTTTCGAATATCTCGGCCATGCGAATCAGGTTCCACAAAAGTGTCATTATCTGACTGTCTAGGAAACAAAATTTTCCCGACATCCCTGCTATGTAAGCCAGATTTCACATAAGTGCCATCATCTAATTGTCTAGGCAACAAATTTTTAGCAACACCTCTGGGAGGCATGTCAGCTTCAACATCGAAAATGCTTGTTTTTTGTTCTTCGTCGGCATGAGAATTTGCAAGAGACAAATTACTAATAGATTTAGCATAATCATGGCTGGTAGCAGAGCTGTAGTAATTCTTTGGCGGTCCAGGGCGAACGTCACCAATAGAAAGTAGGGCCTCTCCCAGGCTGGCTGAGCATTCTATAGCGTTCATTTTTCTTGATATTCCAGATTCTTCAAGAAGAGTATCACCAGAATTTGGGGTGTCATGGTTTTCGGAATCTGAACTGCTGTTGGTCTCCAGCCCACCATTGACCCGCTCTGAGGATTGACTACTTTGGGAACCAGAAATTGAGTTTTCAATAGATTCATTGCCTGTTCCTTCCATATCCATTTGATCTGTTTCTTCAGTATCCATTTGATCTCGAAGCACGCTATCATGGCTTTCAGTGTCCACATCCTAAACCCTCGATTACAGGTAAAAAAGTTAAAAAGACAATGTTACAGAAGGAACCAAAAAGAAAAAAGTACTGGTAGATTAAGAACTAGCTAGATTGCATACAACAATGACCAAACACTTCAACAAAGAGAAGAAAATAAATGAGAGAGAATAAAGAACAGAAGCAGAATCGTTAAGCACCATCAGCAATTTTTGTCTGTCTTTCAGATCTTGCTGTAAGGCCTTGGTTATTTGCCGTCTCTGTAAATGAGTCTCTCTCCAATTTGCATATCCAACTGGGAGATGAACTTTTGATAATTGCAACCTATGCCAAGACAGAAACTATGATATGAGGGACACGTATGAAACTTTCAATTTGGTATAAAAATAAATACGTTACTTCACATGTGCTCTCACCAGTGCTCATGCAACTTCTTCCGTTCTTCCTCTACAAATACTTCGTATGGTTGTACATTAAAAGCTTCTATGTCACCTAAAACTTGGTCAAGGGATCCGGATTGCTTCATGTTCTTCACGAGGTCATGCTGCTTTTTGCTAATCTACAGTGTGTGAACAAGAAATCAACGTCAAATCCCGACCAAGTACCAACACTTGCCTCTCTTTTCAAGAGGAGAAAAACAGATGCATAAAGAGAAAATAACCAGATTTTCATGAGGTCTATTCAACCATAACTTTTAATCATCAAGAGTCGTGTCTAGCATCCAGACATGCGCTAAAGTAGTTAAAAAGTAAGTCAAGAAAGAAGCGACATAAGAAAATGCGACCATAAAATGTATACACATTTATCAAACATGCAATGGATAAATCTCAAAATGAAACTATTTTTTCGTTAGCAATGCTACAAACTTTTCTTTTCTTGAAATTGTTAAAAGAACCAAAAAAGAAATATACTTATTTAATATATCTCTTTCCACATCTCAACTTTCACGGTTCTTCTCCCCTGTCAATCCTGACTAAGAAAACCAAATATTTGCCTGAGCCAAAATCCACAAACACACCAAAAATAGCTGCTCTTGCAAGAAACTGTCCAAGTCTTAGCCACATGTCACAAACCTATCCTTGCTTTGCTCCCACATAGTAAAGACACTGTCATGGCCAAGCGCTAAGTGAGCGAATATTCTAAGCCTCACACACAAACCCCCTCTGTATCAAGCTATCCAAGACGAAGTCAACCATGACTATGTCTACGTAGCTAGGCGAGTTGAGAAGTCATCACCACCTTTCATGACATGTGAACCTTCTAAAAGAAGCAATGGCCTTCCTACGAGCCACAACCTCCGAACATCCTACGTCTTTCATCTTTCATCTTGTAGCTTCTACACATAACCAACCCCCACCCAAACCTATACATATGAAGCCAATTCCCAATTCGAGGTATGCAATCTAAACTATTCAAGTCTGCCAAAGTCACTTGGCTAACAAGTATGGTTCAGTCTTGCAAGTTCGAGAGGCAAATCTGTAAGATTACCCGGCAGACTTGCATAAAATCAATTTCAAGCCATTTACCAGATTTAATGTGGCTCCCCTTACCACTAGAGTTCTGTATTTGGCTACTTGCATTCCAACGGCATTTTAAGGAACCAATTGGCAGATACCCCGCCGATCTCCCATTCTGGTTCTTAACACACGTACCTATGACTTTTTCTGTAGACCAAAGTTTTCCAGAGAAAACTGCAAAAGGCACATGGCCAATAAGGCCGTGATTCTGTTTTAGATATTCCCAATTCTAAGACCACTCAACTCTTGGGAAAGGGAAGTCCATTCCTAATTGAGTTGACCTATAGCCCCTAGCATGGGGTCCTCCCAAATGAAGTTCCTTAAAAGCTCCTCATTAGCACATCTATGTTGGAGCCTTGAAGAGGGACAAGAAATAGGCAGGTAAATTCCAGAGAACCCTTGAGCAAGAGCAAGTCTTCCTCTAGTCAACTTGGATATGATTCTTTCTCGGACAGGTTCCCAAAAAGCTAGATAAACGGGGTTTGTATGAAGAGGAAGCCTGAAGTAAGTGTGGAAGAGGGAATCCTCTTCACATTCATAGAAGTCCGACATCCTATAGACTTTATTTCCCTCTTAAGACCTACTATGGCTGTTGTGGCTGTTTTGGACAAGTTAATTTTTCTTTTAATGAGAAACCAAACTTTCTTTGAGAATTAATGAAAGAAAAGAAAAAGGAAAGCCAACAGGCAGAAACTTGCTGAAAAATGAAGAGCATCTATTTGGTCATAAAAACAGAGAATGATTACAGATCGCATAAAACAAAAGTTCCAAGGAGAGCAACCAAAACATAGTATTATCCCAAAACTCTCAATACTATTATTCTATTCACTTCAAGCAAAATGTTTCAAAAAATTGCTCAAATAGCATTACACCAGAGGACTTTAACTTTCTTCAGGAAGTAAAGAGAGAGCGACAGAGGAGACCTTTAAAATAGTGATTAAAAAATTCTATTTTGAGTTTTTTATACAGAAAAAATGCTTGGCAAGATAATTTTTGGACAGTTTTCAAATGAAAAAACAGCCAGAGAGAGAACAGAAACAATATTTTGTTGTTTTTATGTATTTTCTTGCACTTCTGAAGTTGGCTGTTCAAATATAATTAGGTTAAATTACAAGTTTAGTTCCTAAAATTTTAGTTCGTATCTATTTGGTTCTCAAACATTAAGGAGTGCCTAATAGGACTTTGAACATTTAATTTTATGTCCAATAGGTCCTTGAACTTTAAAAAGTATCTAATAGGTTCTTAAACTTTCAATTATGTATCTAATAAGCCCCTTAATTATCCAATTTTGTATCTAATAGGTCCTTGACCTATTCAATCATCTTTGTAAAATCCATGAGGCCTACTAGACAAAAGATTGAAACTTGAAAGTTTAGAATTTCATTAGATATTAAATTCAATTTTATATCTAATAGATTTAGATTAGTTAACTTTTAAAAATTTTAAATTTGGCAGGCACCTACTGAATATAAAATAGAAAGTTCAAGGACCTATTAGACATTTTTTAAAGTTCAAGAAGCAAATAGACACAAACTTGAAAGCTCGGGAACTAAACTTGTAACTTAACCAATGTAATTAATGCATTTTAAAAAAATGAAAGAAAAGAATAATGTACAAATAGTTTTTAAATTTAATCTTTCAAACATGAGTTTGCAATACAAAACTTGAAAACTACACTCAAACAACCCCAAGTTTTGCACTCAGTTGAGGGAGGCAAACTGAATTCAAAAGATATGGAAAAAGTCCCACCAACATTGAGAAGCAAAAAGGACAATCTTTGAAGTAAGTGATTTACGTCTTTTCAATTGTACTGCAGCCTCCAAGAAAAAGGGACCAAGGGAACAGCTTACTTGGGAAATTGTAAGTAAAAGAAGAGTTAAAAGAAGCAAAAGTCAACCCAACTAATCAAACATTCGGACTAACATATTCATAGCTTTTCAAACATGTCTAAAACCACACTTTTCTAGAGGGAAAAAAAAAATTATATTTCAAATCTACAGCCAAACCACAAATATTTCCCGTCTAATTTGTTCAAATAGAACTTCTCATTGGAATTTCATGAAAAGTTACAAATAGATTTACAATGCACTACTGTTGGGAAAAAATATAAAATAAAACTAAACCCCCAAAAAATCTAAGTTAAAAAAGATACAATACACAAAAATCAAACCATGAACGAAACAAATTACATAAAACAACCCCAAAATGTGGCATCCGCGACAACCCTAGGTGGAAGAGGTAGGATGATCCAAAGAATACTTGAATTCTTCTACCCTGAAAATAACGTCTCCTTCAAATTACCCAAGACAGCTTTCTTACTAACGTAGGAGGAAGAGGTAGAATGATCTATAGAACCCTTAAGGGGGCGTTTGGAGCACTGTGTTAGATTTAGATGATTTTGGAATCCAAACCCAAAACGTTGTTTGGGCCACTGAGTTCAAAACCCAATGGGTTTGAAACATAACCCCATGGTTTTGAACAATGCACTCCAAACATTGTTTTTTGATTCTCAGGCTTTCAAACCCCCCAGAACAAACCTTTCAAGATTTCAATCCCAAGGATTCTAATTCCGAAACAATGCTCTAAATGTTTCCCATCATATTCAATGTTTTCAAACAAGTTTGATATTTTTATGTTCCTAAATTTCTTATTTTTCCCCAATATTTATTTTAATATCTATTTTTTAGAAAATACGAATAAATGTTTGCACTTCAAATATATATATATATATATATATACACATGTTTCTACTTCAATTCAAGTTTCCAACAAATTTTCAACTCATGTTAACAATACGAAACCTTTTTTTTTACAATACATGGTGGGGAATTTCAAACCTCTAACCTCTTGGTCGATGGCACACACTTTACGTTAGTTAAGCTATGCACATATTGGCACTCTCCAAATTAACGTATGCATGCTTTGTAGCAAGTACTATTTTGTTGTATGTAGTACATTTACTCTTTAAATCACCAATTAACCCAAAACCTTAAGCTAACAGGTTATGACAAATTTAATTATATCAATACCAACACTCCCCCTCACTTGTGGGCTTAGAAATTTGAACAAAGGCCCAACAAGTAGAAATCATACACTCCCCTAACTTGTGGGCTTGGAAATTTGAACAAATGCCCAACAAGTACAAATCAATATTAATTGGGAGAAAACGACTTCACCAGAGTTCGAACACAGGACCTCCTGTTCTGATATCATGTAAATCACCAATTAACCCAAAAGCTTAAGATGACAGGTTATGGAAAATTTAATTATATCAACACCAACCTACTCTAGAAGGAATGAGCGGAAATGCTTTCTCCTCCACCTGAGCATCTCCGACCACCATGTCTGTTGCTCCCCAACAATCCTCTTCTATTTAGAATTACTCCACTCGATCGGTCCTCATTGGTCGAAAAACCTTCACGATAGCTTTCGATGAGTCTTCTAGGGGCAGTAGAGCAAGGATCACTGAACTTGGAAGATTCTCACCTTACTCTTTATCCCTCTCTTGGAGCTCTCTCAAATGGCTTTTTACCTCTTTTGAGGCTCTTTACAAAGACCCTTTCTCTTACAAATTTTTTAAGAAACATCAGACTACCAATGATACTTTTTGGCTGGAGAAACTTAGTAACAAGTATGGTTTTTATGTGGAGTTCACCCAACTTAGTCACACTGGAGAAAGGAAGAAACTTCTTATTCCATCGGAGGACAAGAAGCAAGGATGGTTTTCTTTCTTTTCTCTTATTTCGGATTCCCCTGGTGAGGCTCACAAAAGGATTCGTCTATGTCTTTTTTAGTGCGGTACATCACGAAAGCCATTTCTTAAGGAAAACTATGTTGATTGTGGTGACCTACCAACCAACTCCCATCAACAAACGACAAATTCAACAAAGATTTGGAGTGGAGTTCTCATTTGTCAGCGTTTTTCCCAAAAAGATTCTTGGCCAAATATTCGAATTGCCCTACAAGAAGGCTTTTCTCCTCGATGTATTAATTCATTTCAGGATAACAAGGCGGTGATTCATATTTATGATGCTTATCTTCCTGTGCAGTTTCGTACTAGTTCCTCTTGGCATTTGGTTGGGGATTTCAAGCTCAAATTTCATGGTTTCTCTACTTTTTCCTTTTTGTAAGACAGATGATTGCCTCTTATGGTGATTGGATTGAGGTGTTGGATCTCCCTCTCAACCTATGGACAGAGGAAATTTTTAGGTTCATTGGAGATCAATGTGGCGGCTTTGTTCAAGTTTCAAATCACACGTAAGGTGGTTATCCCTCATGGCGCGCGGTTGAAAGTCGGAAGAAATTCAACCGGTTTCATTCCAGTGATGATTGTTATCTTTGAATCCATTGCCGAAGTCTCGATCTCCGTTCACATCCGATCGATAACGGCTAGCGAACAATTAAAGGGAAATCCTACTATTATGGAATCTTTAATTGCAGTTAATGTTGACTCGTCGGTTTCCTATGATCACGCAGATAAAAAAGGCAACCAACCTTTAATTTCTAAGATCTTGTTGTTGAAGGAAATCGTAATTCGTGCTTGAGTGATTTGGTTGTTGATTCTCCTCCTAAAATTTCGGTTTTGAGTAATTTGGTTGCTGATTCTCCTCCTAAAATTTCGGTTTTGAATGATTTGGTTGCTGATTCTCCTCCTAAAATTTCGGTTTTGAGTGATTTGGTTGTTAATTCTCCTCCTAAAATTTCGGTTTTGATTGATTTACCAAATCCCCGATTCTGGTGGACCCCCTTTACAAGGTATGAATCATTGGGTATCTCTAAAGCATCTTATTCTTCGATTTTAATTGGGGAATCATCGAACACGAGCTCCCCTGCTCTGATACAACCAACTCTCTCCTCCATTTCATTTATTGGGGGCCCACAGTTGACCGGATCCCTTCAACACTCCATATTGGATTGAAACACTCTACATCAGATGGAAAGCCAAATCTACCCTTCAATGCTTCTGGATACAGGCGCGTATCTCTCTAGTCCCAATTCTATTCGATCAAAGCCATGATGTTGTTTTCCAACCTGTAACCCTTGGATTTCGCCATTTTCTGGGATAATCCATCCATTGATTCTCATTATTCCCTTAGACACTTTACCTCCAATTCCACAGACTTGAATTCAAGTGTCACTTGTGAATCAATCTCGCTTTTTTAAACAAACCACCTTTACCTTTTTCTCCCTCCTTGGAACCTTCCATTAAACCATCTTCTCCAACCTTCTCCGCGAAACATCATACCAACACTTTTCCGTGTGAGTTGCGTGACATTGCTCCCCTTCTCACTAAGCATGGGTTATGTATCATGCCCATTCCAACCCTACCCCCACCTACCAAGCCTAAAAAGACTTATAATAGAAATGGGAAGAAGGATAAATTAAAGAGGGAGTTACTGACTTTACAAACCACTGCTCACTATGACAAATCGCCACATTGGCTCTAATGGAGGGATCTTCGGTTGTAAAATGAAATTTATCACTTGAATGTTCTGGGTTTAGTTTCTTGGAAGAAACAATTCTTGTTTAAGGAATTCATTCTCAAACAAAATTCGAATTGTTCGAAAACTAAGTATCTTTTGTCACTACCACCAACCGATAAACTCTATTTGGAGCTTGGTCGGCTTTCCTTGATGCACTTATTTCTCATTGGTGGATTTTATTTTTGGAGTGAACCGGGCTTTTTTTCATTAAAGAAGTCACTCGTGATTGGTAGCTTTACTTTGTTTGAGAGAAATAGTTGTCTTTTCGGGGTTTTTTCTGTTCCTGTTGGGGTTTTATGGACAAAGTTTCTTCTATTTGTTTATTCATGGTGCAAGATTGTTCATCCATTTAGCCTTTTTGGTTATTCTTTTTTATTTCCTTTTGGTATTTTCTTGTAATACACCTTTTGGAGTTTTTCTGCATTTCATTCATCAATGAAATTGTTTCTTATACCAAAAAAACACCAACCTACTCCAAGGTTATATACCTATCAAATTCATAAAACATCACCTAACCTTGAAATATGACATATATTTGGAACCATCACTACACTGGATGTTGCGCTTTTGTAGCTTGTCCTCAGGTCTAGTTCCCACATTGAGCATGTCATCTAAAGGAGTTAGAGTTCTGCATCTTTCTCGCTTGTATCCTTTACTGCACATCCTGTTAATCATAAAAACTAATATAGTCAACAGAACAAACGCAGATTGAATATTGAGAAATTGCCTCTCAAATAGAGATTACTAATTTACTAGGAAGAACATGATGTGCATCTATACTAACTATTCGCAACTTATAGCAGAAAACCATCGTAACATAAACTATCCCTAACTAAAAGGAACGATAAATAAACCAGACAAGCATCCACTAATCTCATAAAAAGATATGTGGATACTAATTATATGAAGAACCAACAGACATATTCATTCGGAAGTGGCTATTTTAGTGACATTGTTCCTTCAGAATTCACAAAACACCAGGCCTATATAAAACACGGGATAATATGCCACATGCATATTCCAGAACGATAAGTAAAGTCACCTTTCTGAAAATTCTCTACCCTTCATGAATGAAGTCTGGTTATCACTGCTACATGCTTTCTCCTCTGCAGCCCATGAACCAGACTCTGATGTAGCTATAGCATTACCCTCGTGATAGTCAAATCTGGACTCATTCACTAGGGTGGAGACTCTCCTTTCTGCATTTCTTGACCTGCTTAAAGTACATTTTGCATTCTGAATTTATTTCATTTTCTTTCCTGAACAAATAAAAGAACCCCCTCCCCACACACACACAAAAAAAACCCAGGAAAGTAAAGGAAAAAGACAGTTGGAGCAATAATTTAACAAAGGAGAGTGACAAGTCTTATGACAGCGCTCTAGATTGTAAGACTATGGAATAGAACTGGCATCATCCAAAAATGGTTATTCCAATTTCCAAATAAATCTGACAAATATCTTGCATTTATTCCGTTTGATAAGAAAAACTTTGGCATTCTGTTTAAATGGACACAATTGGCAGGCAGGGTCTAACTTAAAATATTTGCTAATTAACTTCTTTCCGTTCCAAGATTAATTATTGAATTCTAACCTTGACCATCAATCAAAAATTCTAGAGATGTGCAGAAGACTGAAAAGAAAATTACTAGTCATTTATAAACACTAACCACGAAATTAATCGGGAAAATAATTAAAAAGCAAAAAGAGTTGAAGCAATTCTATATGCCAGTGACCAGCTTTAAATATCTTTCTTTATAATAATAAGCAGGATATTGTCCAAGCTGCTGTTCAAAGTCTATTAGGACAGAAGGTATGAAATTATGAGTTTGGAAGGAAAAAGAAAAGGTATCAACCTCCTGGTTTGATGTATGATTTCCTTCTCTGGATCTTTGCAGTTTGCGCATCTATCCTTCAGTGTCAGCAGATATCCAATCATACTGTCACAAGTAGGAACTATTATTAGCAACTACATGCTTCAGTTAGAGTAAACACCATTGAAAGGCTAACAGAAAATAGTGATATTTCAAATAGTTAAGAATACATGGTTGAAATCATCAAGTTATAAATGGCAATTTTACAGATTGAATATTAAGTATACTTCTTACTTGTTATGATACTTCTGTAACTCACAGGAATACGCTTTTTTATCTGCCCTTAAGCGCTGTTCGTGTTGAAGAACTTCATCAGGGTGAAGGGAACCAGAGCAAAGTGAAGATTCCCTGCAAGTACATATTTTGATAAACTCAACAGTTACTTCATAGCCATCAATATTCCTCCAAGAAATTTTAACACGTTAAAAGTTTATCCCTTGACATAAAGTCTGATGGAACAACATAGTAACATGTAGCACAAAATAATGAAAGAGAAGATGAGAAACAAAATTCCAAACTTTAATAAGCAGAGTCTGAAACAAATTAAACTGATAGAAGAACCCATGACTTGAGGCTCTTCTTTACCAGCTCAATCATGAATCACCCAGGTTCGTGCCATGATCTACCTCTCTCCTTCTCTTTTTGATAAGAAACAAATATCAATGGAGAAAAAATCCATAATTAGGAACCTATATTATATAAAAAATTTGTAATTATTCCACCTTTACCATCAATTTATATTAGAGGGCATTTATGCAACCCCTCTTTTAAAGGGACGGCTTGTACATTTGTCCATTAGGCTGTCTTGACCCAGTTGATGCTTTTTTAATGAAAGTGTTGGCTTGTTTTTTATCCCAAAAAAAGAAAAAAGGAAAAAAGAAATACTTGCCATTTAACAAGGGGATTTCCAAAGTGAAAGTTATCCCCAGAAAACAATGCTTCCACAACATCAGTCACGTTTTCTTGTTCTCCAGGAAGAAACCTCCTCAGATTGTTTCTCTCATTTTCTGAAAGATATGTCTTCCAAACCTGTAATAAATTCAAGGCCAAATGAATAAAAAGAAATACAGAAGGAAAAGTGATAACTTCAATACAAATAACAAGGGCTAACCACAAAAATATTGCTACCTCAAGTGACAGGACTTCTGATAAATTTTCCAACTCAAAAATCTCATGAGGGACATCAAAAACATCAGCTAAGATAGTGTGTTCATTGGAAACTGAATCAACAAATGGTCTTAATTTTCTCCAACTTATGCCAACTTGTTCCCTTTTAGAAACAACTCTTCTTTTACTCCCATCCCACACCAGAGTAATATGGGATCTTAAGTTTGCATCACTGTGTGGCAATGCTAAATTCTTTTTTCTCACTCTATATGAATCTCTTGTACTGTAACCGACTACACTGGCAGAACTCAATCTTTTTCTCCGCTGATTGGCCGCCATTAATCAAGTATCAGAACGAGTTGCAGTAAAACATCATACTATTCACATAGATAGTGCAGCAACAAGTTTAATGAGAGGCCTGAAAAAATGAATCAACTAGTGAACCTTTCAATATTATAAAATCATGAAGCCTTGGCGAACAACACCAAAAACCAATTTCAGGGGTGGGGCTTTAAAATCATACCCAAAATCAAACTATTCTTTAATAAGTAACTTGCATAACATCTCATGTAATAGAGAGAACATATTGAAGCCATAAACAACCTTAAGTGGAGAAACAGAAATTCAATATAAACTCATGTTTATTGCTAAAACGAAACATCCAATTTCAAGCAGCTAATTAGCCCCTTCAATTTTCAATTTTATGTCATAGATTAAATAATCACTAGAATACCCAATTTTCAAAATGCCAAAAGAAAAGCGATAAATCACTTTATTCTCATCAGTATTGATTATACTACAAACAAAATGGTTAATCAAAATGGTTATACTACAAACAAGTATTAAATACATACTAAGTACAGGAAAACTCAATTGAACAAAAACATAGGGAGAAACTTTAAAATCGTACCCAAGTCTCAGAAAGAACACCACTCTTCTACAGAAAACCCATGGATTTAACGGCTCCAAGAAAACAAAAAAGTAACTATTCGAAATGCATTTGTCAGTAACCTGAGTGTAAGTATTGAGAGTTAAAAACACAAAGAATTAAAGTCAAGTTTAAGTTAATTAAGAGGTGAAGTGAATAGTTACAATGATACTTCACAAAAATCCACTACACAAATAACTCGCAAGTCCACAAAAGGGGACGGGGGGCCTTCATAAACCATCAAATTTTTTTTAATTCCTAGTAACAATGATACTCAAACATCATCAAACAAACCCATCAAAAAATAACCTAGCAAATTACAAACCAAAAGCCCTCTCCCTCTTCTTCATTCAAAAAACGACTACAGAGCCTCAACATACAACCGAAAACAAACTCCACACCAATAGAGAAACACAAAGGTCGCAAAAAGAGCCACAGCAATGCAATTAGAGGAAAAGCAAGAAAAAGAAACACCTCCGAGAAATAAAACAAAAACCCCACAATCGAAGCAACAGAAAGAAACAGAAAGATTGAGATTACTGAGAGAATACCTTCGATATTCCGAAACGAAGTTCGTTATCGCCGCAAAAACATCGAAGAGTGCAAGAAGTCGCAGTGAAGAATCGGTGAGAATTCTGAAACGAAACGAAACGAAAGGAAAATGTAATCGATGGAAAGTAGAGCTAAAGCGGAAGCGTGAGAGAGTGACAGATAGGGTTTCGGGTTATCCAAAATATTGTGGAGGCTGAAGTTCGAGAGATAGAGAGAGGCACTGAAACAGAGACCCAATGCCCATTCAGAGAAGAGAGAGAAAGAAGAGAGAGATGGAGAGATCAGACGTTGTTCGGAACCGTTAACTCGTGTGTATTTTACATTCGCGGGTTGTAGCCTTGGCTCGGCTCGGCTCGTGTTTCTAATACGTATAAATAAATTATAATATTTGGCTCATTATATTCATATTTGGGAATTTTGATTCAAAGTTTGAATTGTATTTTATATTTTTGGTCAAAACAATGAATAATTTTATTTTATATTTATTCTTGAATTTCATACTGATTTTAGATTAAATTATAAATTTATCGAGTATACCTAATGGAATAAAACTTATATTATCCTCAAGGCTGATAGTTTGATGCCAATAAAAGCATAGCTAACGGCATCAAGTAACACTTATGATCAAAAGGTCATGAGTTTGAATCTCCTACCTCCAAATGTTTATGCACTCAAAAAAAAAAAGCTAAATTATAGAAAATGCCCCTAAACTGTGGGGTTTGTGTCAAAAATACCCTTAAACTTTAAAAAGTTTCAAAAATACCCTTGGACTTTTAAAGATGTTCAAAAATACCCTTGTCGTTAAGTTTTGGATGGTAACCGTTAAAGTTTTGTTTCAAAAATACCCTCAAACTTTTAGAAAGTTTCAAAAATACCCTTGGCCTTAAAAAACTTTTAAAAAAAATGCTTTTCAATAATTTCTTTAGTATTTAATGGAATTATTTGAGATTTATTTAATCAATCTATTAGAAATTTTAAAAATTTACCCGGACCAGATCCAAAACATCCACTTACTTTCGTAAAAGGTAATCTTAACTTTTGTCATCCTGACTTATGAAATATTTGCATGTCAATCTTATTTGTGTTGAGCCCCGTTTGATAACCATTTGATTTTTAGTTCTGGTTTTTTAAAATGAAGCCTAAAAATACCACTTCTATCAATAAGTTTCTATGTATTCTTATCTACTATGTACCTATGTTTTAAAAAATCAAGCTAAAATTTGAAAACTAAAAAAAGTAGTTTTCAAAAACATGTTTTGTTTTTGAAATTTTGCTAGAAACTTAAATGAGTGCTCAAGAAAGATGGAAATCATTATAGAGAATATGAAAAGAAATTGTAAAAAACAAGCATGATTTTCAAAAACCAAAAATCAAAAACTAAATTATTATCAAACAGAGCTTTAGTTTTTAAAACTTAGCTTGGTTTTTTTGAAACATAGTACAAAGTAGAAAAGAAAATATAAAAACCTATTGGTAGAAGTAGTATTGTTAAGTTTAATTTTCAAAAACAAAAACAAAAAATCAAATGCTAGTCAAACGGGGTCTTAATTAATTGAATTATTAGTCTGATGAAATCAATTCCTTAAGATTGATTGTTTTCTTCCTCATTTATTTTATATATTTATTTTGTTTTGCTTTTATTCATTTTTCTATTTCTTTTTTCAAATAAAATTGGGTGATTATATTCATGATAATTAAGTAAATTAGAATATCAATCCTATATAGACGAAACTCTAATATTCTTATACACTATATTAAAACTAAAACGGTATTGTATTTTTCTATTTTTGAACTTTTTTTGAAAGGTTAAGGGTATTATTGAAATGAAATTTTAATATTTTTCATCCAAAACTTAATGGTAAATATTTTTTTAAAAAGTTTTTTAAGGCTAGGGGTATTTTTGAAACTTTTTAAAAGTTCAGGGGTATTTTTTAAACAAAACTTTAACAGTTACCCTCCAAAACTTAACGGCAAGGGTATTTTTGAACATTTTTTAAAGTCTAGGGGTATTTTTGAAACTTTTTAAAGTTTATGGGTATTTTTGACACAAACCCCATAGTTTAGGGGCATTTTCTATAATTTAGCCAAAAAAAAAGTTGATAGTTTGATTTTTACCCTTTTTCTTCATTTTTTTTACTTGATTATTCCAATTTTTGTGTATTCCTTCATATTGTTAGGTTTTTTTTTTTAATTTTTCATTTTGTTTCGTCTTTAATTTTACATTCTTTTCACGTGTTTGTTTCTTCCTTTTTTACATTTTGTTATGGCAAAAAAAATAGGACCCGGTTAGATAGCACGGGTGATCCCGAGATAGACAGGTAAATGCATCACCCAGGCTAGAAAGGCCAACCCCGTAGGTTGCTCGACCACTCCCGGCGACCACTATAGAGGTTCGCCTGGGTCTCCCGACTTCGAGAGGCCGACCCCGCACCACTCACTCCCAACGATCGTAGAGGTTCGCCAGGTCTCCCAACCTGGAGAGGCCGACCCCCTAGAATCGGCCCCGGACCACTATCGGGCGACTGTAGGAGGTTCGCCCGGGGTCTCCCGACCCGGAGAGGCCGGGCCCCCTAGAGTCGGCACCGAACCACTCCCGGGCAACCGTAGGAGGTTCACCCGGGGTCTCTCGACCCGAAGAGGCCGACCCCCTAGGGTCGCCCCAACCACTCTCACCGAGCAAGTAGCGGCCGCGCAGAGGTTCGCCTCGGGTCTCCCGACCGAGAGAGGTCGACCCACTGGGTCGCCCCGAGCCACTCTCGCGGCCGTAGGAGGTTTGAATGGGGTCTCCCACCGGAGAGGTCGACTCACTGGGCCCGACCACTCTCGAGCGGCCGTAGGTTCGTCGCCTGAGGTCTCTCGACCAAGAGGCCGACCCTCAGGGTCGCCCCAGGCCACCCCCGGCATCAGAGGAGGTTCGCCTGGTCTCCCACCGGAGAGGTCGACCCCTGAGATCGGCCCGGGCCATTCCCGCGATCCAGTAGGAGGTTCGCCGGGGTCTCGACCCAGAGAGGCCGACCCCTGTGGTCGGCCCCTGCACCACCTCTGGGCGACCGTAGGAGGTTCGCTCGGGTCTCCCGACCGAGAGAGGCCAACCCCAGATCGACCCGGGCCACCCCGGCGACCAGTGGGAGGTTCGCCCGGTCTCCCGACCGAGAGAGGCCGACCCCCAGGATCGAGCCCGGTGACCGTAGGAGGTTCGCCTGAGTCTCGACCGGAGGCCAGGCCGACCCTCAGGGTCGGCCTCGGACCACTCTCGGGCGACCGTAGGAGGTTCGCCCGGGGTCTCCCGACCCGGAGAGGCCGACCCCTGTGGTCGGCCCCAGACCACTCTCGGGCGGCCGTAGGAGGTTCGCCTGGGTCTCCTGGACTGAGAGGTCGACCCACAGGGTCGCCCCGAGCCACTCTCGCGATCGTAGAGGTTCGCATGGGGTCTCACGACCCAAAGAGGTCGACCACTCAAGTCGCCCCCACCACCCCCAGCGACCGTAGAGGTTTTGCCCGGGTCTCCCGACTTGGAGAGGTCGACCCACGCAGGGTGTATGCCACGCCACGCATACCGCTATGTATGTAGTGGAAGAGGTGGGAACGTTGCGAAACGACCTCTCTCGTAACCGTTGTCATTAAGTAAGTGCAATCATGGATGGTTAGTGGGTAATGAAACCCTTGATGAACCGTTACGATTGGGCGACTATTTTATCTCGTTTGTGGTGCCAAGAAAGGTAAGCAATCATTTGGCCCGTGTTCTAGCTTCGAGATTTACTTACGTGCGAAATTATCCTCTCTAACTCGAAAGGCGTCGGGTGTGTGTGGCAGAGCACCACACCGGTGTTAGTTTTCTTTCTTGCAGGAGATCGTTGTCCCCAACAATACAAATTCACCGTTGATCCGTCTAACCAAATTCCGGCATCAACCGTTGGCGTCGTCTGTGGGGACGCATTTTTCTTGCAAAATGCCACGTGTTGTCAAACCCTAACACTGTTTATCATGAGTAACCACTTGAATCAACTCAACCCGATGAACGACAGAGAGGAGTCGGATAATGACCGACACCCGCGCCGGATACCGGCTAGGACGCAAAATGCCCAACCTTAGGAGGTTAACCAGCGTGCATCGGCGGAGGCGGATCAATACGCGGCGCTGAAGCAGCGAGTCCGGGGCCTGGACGAAAACATCGCAAGAATTCTAGAGATACTGAATTGTCCAAACCCTATTGTGGAGGCCCTAAAGGATGGACCAGAGTCGAATCCCAACGATGTCCAACCCGGAGAACGGATTCGCGCTCCGACACCACATGAATCCTTGCCTTCAATCTGAGACCAGGCCAAGGGTAAGGGCCCGGCGGAGGAAGGGCAAGGAGAGTCTCGGGTGCCACCCCACAAGTCTAATGACAAGCTACGGTTAGGAGGCAACGACAGACGATCTCATCATTCGGAGCAGCACATGGCTGTGTCTCGAGTGGGAGAATCCCAAGTTAAGACGCAAGTGATTCGCGAAGGCCGAGGACACAACAACCACCACACGTTTGAAGTCAAGCAACAACAAGGTCGAAAGGATGACCGATCAAGGAGACTCGACACGTGGTCGATCTAAGAGAATTGATCAACCGAAAACGGAAAGAGCTGCAGAGGTCGAGAGTCAACCTTGGGCGCAGAGAGTCACAGAGGATCCAAAATGAACTCGGAGATATGAAAAAGGCTCAAGATCACGGCTGCATCGGACTTGAAAACCTCGTTGACTGTGCAGACCCTCCTTTTAATGAGGGTTCCTAGTGGCCAAGCTCGGCAGTGTGGTCCAAAGTCGATCCATGAGGGTTACAATATTCCCGGAAGCACACACGCTTTAGTTTAGAAGTCGAAGATACTCTTTCAAAACGCTTTGAATGTCACTGCAAATACCGAGTCTTTGAGCTTAGCAGTAGGAGTCGTATTCAGCCTAGACAAATTGTAGTCTCCCTTGTACAGTCTGCAAGGTCTAAGCTTCCTGGACGTGCAAACTGCGAGCCTACCCCAGTTCCTCCCAGATGACATGATTTTGACATAGACGGAGCGTCGCCAAAGAGTACCGCCAAGGAGTATCGTCAAAGGGTGCCACCCAACGATAAGAGTTAACCATCGCAGCGGCTCGACGATCCCCAATCAAACTATCGGCGATAAGCGGCAGCAACGGCCGACTCGTGATCCGATGTCGATCATCAAGAAAAAGTAAAATCAGTTAGCATGATGAGTAGGTAACATATATAAAAAAATGCGAAAAAAAATAAAAGATAGAAGAACGTTCCCGATCCGACTCGAGAGCTGAGTAAGGGAATGCCTGGAACAAGGCATGGGACGAAGAGACTCGGGAGCATTGGCATCAAGGTCGAGGCTTGCACCTCAACTCTTGTGGTGAAAGGAGGATCGCCAAAGAGATGCGAGGAGATGTCTGCTTACTTCAAGTCTAACTATAAGAGGGTAAACCGTGAGGTTAGACTAGAAGTGGGGGCAAATCATTATGGCAAAAAAATAGACCCAGTTAGATAGCACGGGTGATCCCGAGATAGAAAGGTAAATGCATCAGCCCGACCTAGAAAGGCAAACCCCGTAGGGTTGCCCCCTGACCACTCCCGGGCGACCATAGGAAGTTCGCCCGGTCTCTCCGACCGAGAGGCCGACCCTCACTGGCCGCCCGAACACTTCCGGACGACCGTAGGAGGTTCGCCCGGGGTCTCCCGACCTAGAGAGGCCGACCCCCTAGGGTCGCCCCCGAGCCACTCTCGGGCGACCGTAGGAAGTTCGCATGGGGTCTCCCGACCGGAGGCCGAGACCCACCAGTGGTCGCCCTGCACCACTACTGTGGGGACTCTGGTGAGGTTCGCCCGGGTCTCTCCGGCACCGGAGAGGCCAACCCCGTGGTCCGCCTCGGACCACTCTCAGGCGACCGTAGGAGGTTCGCCAGGGTCTCCCAACCTGGAGAGGTCGACCCCGTAGGATCGACCCCGAGCCACTCTCGGGCGATCGTAGGAGGTTCGCCCGAGGTCTTCCGACCCGGAGAGGCCGACCCCGGGCGATCGTAGGAGGTTCGCCCGAGGTCTCTCGATCCGGAGAGGCCGACCCCGGGCGATCGTAGGAGGTTCGCCCGAGGTCTCCCGACCCGGAGAGGTCGACCCCCTAGGGTCGGCCCCGAACCACTCTCGGGCAACCGTAGGAGGTTCACCCAGGGTCTCTGCAGACTGGGAGGCCGACCCCCAGTGGTCGCCCAAAGCCACTCTCGGGCGACCGTAGGAGGTTTGAATGGGGTCTCCCGACCTGGAGAGGCCGACTCACTAGGGTCGCTCCCGGACCACTCCCAGGCGACCGTAGGAGGTTCGTCCGGGGTCTCTCGACCAAGAGGGCCGACCTTGTGGTCGCCCCTTCAGCCAAGCCCCGGGCGACCGTAGGAGGTTCGCCCGGGGTCTCCCGACCTGGAGAGGCCGACCCCCTAGGATCGACCCCGGGCCACTCCCGGGCGACCGTAGGAGGTTCGCCTGGGGTCTCTCAACCCGGAGAGGCCGACCCTAGAGACCACTCCCGGGCGACCGTAGGAGGTTCGCCCGGGGTCTCCCGACCTGAAGAGGTCGACCCCCTAGGATCGGGCCCAGGCCACTCCCAGGTGACCGTAGAAGGTTCGCCCTGGGTCTCTCGACCCGGAGAGGCCGACCCCCGAGGGTCGGCCCCGGACCACTCCTGGGCGACCGTAGGAGGTTCGCCCGGGGTCTCCTGACCTGGAGAGGTCGACCCCATAGGGTGGCCCCGAGCCACTCTCGGGTGACCGTAGGAGGTTCACATGGGGTCTCCCGACCTGAAGAGGTCGACCCACTAGGGTCGCCCCCGGACCACTCCCAGGCGACCGTAGGAGGTTTGCCCGGGGTCTCCCGACTTGGAGAGACCGACCCCCTAGGGTGTATGCCACAGGCACCGTTACGACATGTAGTGGAAGAGGTGGGAACCTTGCGAAACGACCTCTCTCATAACCGTTGTCATTAAGTAAACGCAATCATGGATGGTTAGTGGGTAATGAAACCCTTGATGAACCGTTACGATTGAGCGACTATTTTATCTCGTTTGTGGTGCCAAGAAAGGTAAGCAATCATTTGGCCTGTGTTCTAGCTTGAGATTTACTTCACGTGCGAAATTATTCTCTCTAACTTGAAAGCGTCGGAAGATGGTGTGGTAGAGCACCACACCGGTGTTAGTTTTCTTTCTTGCAGGAGATCGTTGTCCCCAACGATACAAATTCACCGTTGATCCGTCTAACCAAATTCCGGCATCAACACATTTCTTTTTTTGCGTTCAGCTTCGCAATTTATACTGATGAGCTACTAAGGCTTATTTAACGTCCAAATACTTAAGATATTCTTGTTTTATCTTAACATTATTGAAAAATAGTTAAAATATCTTGAAATTGAAAAAAGAAAAAGGAATGAAAATAATTAAGGTGAAAAATCTTAATAACTTTCTTTTGTGCATAAATTGTGAAAATTGCAGAATTTGACTTTATAATTTTTTAATAGTCCAAAAACGCAAGTCCATGATTCTTGCACGAATTGAATGGGTGATGCACGAAATTGATTGGACATTCAACCTTAATGGAAGGCCATAAAAGGAGAGCAATTGGGTTCGATTTTACGGCAGTCGTTGGAGCATTTTTTGGAGTTGTTTTCGCACGATTTTTCCTCTGTTTTTTGTCATGTTTCTTACTACTCCAAGTTTGATTTTGATTTTGTTTTAATTTAGTTGAGTTGTGTTAGTTTCCATCTTTGTTTTGATACACTTATTGTATTCAATTTTAGATAGAAGAATTTCAATTTATCAAAATTAGCTTGAATACTTACTTCTCATGGAGGTGTTTTGTTTTGTGAGTTTTTGTGTTCTGTTTTCAGTTGGGTTGAAAGTTTCTTTTGTTCTTCACTTGTTGTATAAGCATTGAAATGGAGAGTAGATGGATGAAACAAGTGATGGGTGTTTCTTTATGGGTTTTTTTTCATAATTTGAAGTTGAATAAGTTTACTTGTTTCTTCTTCTTTTTATCTCTATATTACATCAATCTATTTTTATTTCCTTAGTTTTTTTTTCTTTGTTGCCATAGATTTTTAAGGGCCTGTTTGGTATGAAATCCAAATTCTGTTTTATGTTTTCGGATTCTGTGATCCAAATAGTAGAAATTCTGAAAACAACATTTTTATGTTTTCATTGTATCTAGATTCTGAATTTGAAAATTTAAAATGCAGAATTGTATTAAACAAAGATAAAATCTTAATAAATATAGTATTTCAGGTTTATAAACTTAATTTCTTTTATTAAATTAAAATATGTATAATATAAAATATAAAATATTATATTATAAAATAATAATTATATTAAAAAAATATTAAAAAAATATGTTCATAAATTAATTAATAATGTCTTATATTCAACTTAATATTTAATTTTGCAACTATAACTAATTTTATGATCTATAAATATATTATAGAACACACTTTAAACTACTGTTTAAAATGGAATTAAATTTTTAAATCTGCTAACAAACACATATCTGAAAACATGAAATACAACTTTATTTTCATTGAATCTCTTGTTTTCAAGTTTCTGTTTTCGGATTGCCTACCAAACAGACCCTAAGTAATTCTACTTGAATACATTTTAAGTTTAAATTTCATTGTGGGATTTTTATTTTTAGCATGAGCTAAACTTATTAGGGAGTTCAAGAATGTTAATTCGCTTAAAAAGTAATTGTAGCCAAAATTCCAACAAAATCAAGCCTACATTTCAATTATTTACTTGTGTTGAATAAAATTTCGTTGAGATCTTAGATTGATCAACTAGAATAGTAACTCAAGCTTAGATCTAATATCGACGGGGTTAGTAATAATCTAATTTCACACAAGAAATGGATATAAGAGTTTAGACATAAACCAATTCTTTACTTTAGACATAGAGATTATTCCAAAACCTAGGAAATTATTGTGCCTGAAATACCTAAGATAGAGGGAATATAGACATATAAGTCACTCACTTTGCCTCTTAAAACCTAATTTCAATGTGAATAGGAGTAGTAATTTCGGTTTACAATTAATGTAGAATTTTTTGGAATTGTAATTTTGATTTTGTAATTTACGACTTAGGGCAATGACATACTTAGCCCCATTTCCCTCTTTGAGTAATTTTTCGTGTATCTTTATTTTTATTTTACATTTCTTGTAATTTTTATTTTGCAATTCGTTCATACAATTTAGTTCTACCAATCTTGCAATTTTTCGATTTTGCAATTTATATTCTACCATCTTTGTCACTTTAACTTGCAATTTTCAATTATGCAATTATTTTGTTTTCATCAAACACACCAAACCTGCCTTGTTTTTGCAATTTTTAGTTTCAAGTTGCAATTTTCTTATATTTTGCTTTTACAAATTTTGTTACATCATTCCTTATGGGATCGATACTCAGGAATACTATTGTTTTAATACTTGCATTGCAATGTGCACTTGCATTGGGTAGAACGTAATCACTTACTATTCTTCACCTAAAGTTCACCCGATCATATACCTTTTCTCTTTTATTTTTTTTATATTTTTATTTTCTTTTTTATGTTGTTTGGTTTCACGTTTAAGAGCAAGGCTTATATTTTTACATTTTTGTAGGGTGGGTTGACCTAACATTAAATTTTGAATAATTGTTGCTAGATTTGACTTTTGATAATAATAGTGAAAAATTATAATTAGATGCAATAGGTATACAAATTGATAAAATTCAAAAAAAAAAATAATTGTACAAAATATCTAATTATGTGCAATTAGATGTACAATTAATTGAAAAATAATTATTGACTCATCGAAAAATTTGAAAAAGAAGAAAGGGTATAAATCATGAAGTCCAAACTCAGAATATGTAAAAAAAGAAGAAACTAACATGTGATATTATGAAAATGTGTCATGTGGTTAGGCTACAAAAGATGGGTGCAACCGAGCCAACACCTAAGCTTGGAATGTAAAATGGTGTTCCTTCTCTAATTTACAACAAAAATTTTGGACATTTTTGTCGCTTCTTTAATTTACTAATTTACAAAAAATGTCATTATAAAATAAATATAAATATTAAATTAATTTATTAATTAAATATCAATATAAATGTTTAGAATTCTTAAAGTTTGGATGGTAAAAGGTTGTTCATACAATTCCAAATATTTATTAATTTGATTATAATTCATATTAAAATTTTTAAAATGGTAGAATTCAAAAGGTTTTTAACTCATTTTTTACTAATACAAAATTGAGTTATCTTCACCATTTTTCACTAACAACTCTTCATTTATTTTATTGTTTATTTATAGTCGGTGAATTGTTTTTTAACTTAAAAATATTGCTGAAAAAAAAATTATTAATCAAGTTTACAAGTACATGTTCGTTTAATTGGGAAAAATCATGCAACTACATATGTTCCTCGCAACATTTTAAACTAGTTACAAAGAGTTATGAAGTAATTAATTATCAATAATTAATTAAAAATAATTATCAACATGAAAAGTTAGAATACAAAAAATTTAGTTTTGTTTTTTTCGTTCAACAACATTTGGAAAAAAGTTTGGTTATTTCATTTCCCATGAAGTTAAACATTTTGTCTTAAGTTATAATTATAATTAATATGAAACCAAATTAGTCAGTTAATTTTATTTTATTAAGGTCGCAAAGTTAAAAATATAACAAAAAGTTAACCTAAAAATATATAAAATTTTTAATTAAATAACAAAGTAATTAAAAACAATAATGGATTCAAATTAGATAAAATAACCTTTTCAAATAAATAAATAAATAAATAAAAGTTGGTTTTTTTAAATAGATATAATAAAAACAAATAAAATGTAACCTAAATAATTTCATTAAGAATGTGACATAAGTTGTAGCAATTTAAATACACCAATAAAGATTAAAGGCATGAAATGTGAAAAGCTAGAATACAAAGGGTTGGCATCAATGTAGCCAAATGAGTCTAAAATCAATATTATTATCACATTATACTTATTTATAGAGCATAAAATTTTAGGAATATCAAAAGTTCTATAATCATTTTACTTTCTTCCGCTCTAAAATTGTCTATTTCTCACAAAATTGTAAATTAATTAATTATAAAAAATAGTTTCTATGAAATATGATAAGTAAAAATATATATTTTTTTTTTCATTTCATCCTCCAAGAAGTTAAATTATTTTTATTTAATTATAATATAAATCAAATTAGTTAACTAATTTTATATTTTTAAAGTTGAAATGTTCCAGATATATAAACAAAAAGTTAGCTAAAAATATATAGAATTTTTAATAAACTAATAAAGTAATTAAAAATAATAAAAATAAAAATACCTAAATTAGGTCTAATATTTTTTGAAATAAGGAAAGTGAAAATAGTTTATATTTTTTTTAAAAAAAATTTAGTACATCAACATTTGTCTTACTTAATGTCAGTTGAGTTATGCTCTTGTTGGCTTTTAAAATTTATCTATTAAAAACAATAAAATGTAACCTAAAATTTATTATGTATGTGGCACATGAGATAGTGCAATTTAAATGCGTTATAGATTAAATACTTGGAATATGGAAAAACTAGAAGTTAAAAGATTGCACCAATGTAGATAAATTAATTCTAAATTAATATTTTTATCAAATTATAGAATATAAAATTTGTAGATATCAATAGTTTTATAATTATTTCATTCTCTTTGACTCTAATTTTGTCTATTTCTCTACTCACTTCCACAACAATTCAAGAGCTCCCTGTTTAAAAAAAAAAAATAGAACAATTAAGGAAATTAAAATATATACTAATAACAATTAAGAAAATAATTAAGATTTTGATGGATTGAATGATTTTTGACAAAATAGAAATGCATAAGTTGGTTTAGAAATCCTCTATATCCTTGTGTAAAAAAAAACATAAGTGATTTTCACATATAGTTCACATTAAAATATAACAATAAATTAAAATTTCAATATAAAATATTTATCGAGATAATATAATAGATCTAATAAAAAAGAATTAACAAATGCACTTTTTTTATCTTAATTTTTTTAAAAAGATCTAAATAAAGGCATCATAGATTACATATTTCCTTTAGAGCATAACTTAGTGTAGAAATCATCTATATCCTCAAGTAAAAAATATATATATATAAATGATTTTCACATACAATTCACATTAAATTATAATATGACAACGGGCTAAAATTTCAACATAAAGTAATTATCGAGATAATAATAATAAATCTAAAAAAATATTTTTTTTTTACAAATGTACTTTTCCTAATTTTAATATTTCTTTAAAAGGTCTAAATAAAGCATCATAGATTATAGATTTTTTTAGGGTATATTATAAATCACACACTTATGTTAAATATATTAGAATTCTAATCTTTTTACGCTTATTTTTTAAGGATGATGTAATTTAATTAAAATTGTAAGAGTTTTATTATATTGAATTATTTAAAACAAATAAAAATAATAATTTAGTTGCATAAAACTGATTTATTACCTTTGTAAGTTTTAGCATTGGTACAAATTTAGTTTTTAAAATTTATTATCCTTGTAAGTTTATCAACATTGATATTTATTAACAAATAATTATGTATTGGTTATCAAAGCTTATATGAGGGAAATAAAAGAAATGTGGAATTCTAATTTCCACTATGCATGGGATCTTACACTAGCGAGCATAGATGGAGCAGAAGCCTTTTTTGTTCTTTAATTTATGTTTAAATTATATTATGTTGTACAATGTAAATATTTAACATTGTTATTTCGTTTCTGTTTGAATTTATTATGTTCTGCAATGTAAATAGATGGAGCAGAAGACTTTTTTGTTCTTTAATTTATGTTCAAATTATATTATGTTCTACAATGTAAATATTTAACATTGTTCTTTCATTTCTGTTTGAATTTATTAGGTTCTGCAATGCAAAGTATTTAACATTCTAACTACTATGTCGTAGCCAATTGAACCAACACCACTTTTGATATGAATTGTATCATGTTATTCAAGACTTGAAAAGGTTCAAGATGGAGTTGAATTAAATGTTGTCAAGCTTCATTTATGATGAACAGAAGTTGCATTTAATTAACTTAAGTGCAACTCATGTTTCATTAAATACAAGTCAAGCTACATTTATGCAACAAAAGCTTCAAGCTACTTCAAGTGGGGCTTCATTTATTCATGGATGGTTACAAAGTATTGATAGGCTTAATAGAAGTTTAATTCTCGGATTTATGGAAATTTTTATGTAATTTTTCAGTTTTAAAGTTATGTTTTCAATGTTTTAAGTTACAATTTGATTAGTGAAAATCACGGTATTGATGGGGATGTAAGTTACAACTTCCAATTGACCATAGGCTACTCTAGGGTTGATTTTGAGGCTACATAAAGCCATGTACCTTGGAGAAAAAAAAAAAAAGATTGAAAAATGTAATCAAAAGGAGCCTTTGTGCTTTATTATAGCCAAGAGTTAGGTTTCTTTGCAATTCTACGTAGATTAGGTTGCATGCTTAGAATCATTCAAGCTTGACTTGATCAATCTTGCTTGTGGAGTGATTCGGATCTCATATAAGTTCTCTTGCCTTGAGATGTTTGATCGACAAGGTAATCTGATTTTACTTTCCTTGAGTTGATTTTCAAAATTGATTTTGGGGTCTTTGAGATTGAGTTATCTAAAGGTCTTGTTTTTTTAAGCAAGGTTATTAGATCCAATTGTTAAGGGTTACTTAACATTTTGACATTAGAATCTTTGGCTTCTTTGATTTCATTTTGATTTGGGGTTTTTGGATTTATGATCTAAAGGTCTTGTTTTATGAACAAGGTTGTTAGATTTTTCAATTTCTCTTAAAATTTCTCATCATTTGGTATCAAAGCAATTGAAAAATCTAACAACCTTGTTCATAAAACAAGACCTTTAGATCTAAAACCCAAAAAACCCCAAATCAAAATGAAAGTAAAGAAGCCAAAGATTCTAATGTTAAAATGTTAAGTAACCCTTGACAATTGGATCTAACAACCTTACTTAAAGAAACAAGATCTTTAGATAACTCAATCTCAAAAACCCCAACACCAATTTTGAAAATCAACTCAAGGAAAGTAAAATCGGATTACCTTATCGATCAAACATCTCAAGGCAAGAGAAATTGTATGAGATCTGAATCACTCTACAAGCAAGATTGATCAAGTCAAGCTTGAATGATATTTCAAACCATGTGACGAATGACATTTCTAATATGTCCATAGACAATGAATACGAAGGAGATAACAAGTGCACGTTGGTAATGGTTCAGGTTTGAAAATTTCTAATATTGGTTCCTCTATACTTAAGTTTAAATCTCCTATTCAGAATACTATTTTCCATCTTCAAAATTTACTTCATGTCCCACAAACAACAAAAAACCTCATAAATGTAAGCCAATTTGCCAGAGATAACCGTGTATTCTTTGAATTTCATCCTTCTTTTTGTTATGTGAAGTATCTATCCAGTGATCGAATACTTCTCCAAGGCAAGTTAACTGATGGTCTATATGCATACAACCTGGAAAAAGTTCATCCCATAGTCCAAAGTCTGCAATTCTTTCATCCTTAACTCCTTGAGTATATCATACACTTCATACTTCTATTAAATCTTAATGTGATGATTATGTTCCATCTATCTTTGATATATGGCACAATAGGCTAGGACATCCAACCAAGAATATTGTTCAAACAATTCTTCACTCATGTAATATTGCTCACTCTTTGAACAATAAATATACTTTGTGTCATGTTTGTGCGATTGGAAATGCTCATAGTTTACCCTTCTTTAAATCAGAAACTGTGTATACAATTTGCCAACAAGAGCATAGCTCAATTAGTATCAAATATGACTCATGACCGAGAGGTCATGGATTCGAATCCCCCCACCCCCAACTTCGAAATTTGTCTGTACTTATAACTCTCCAAAATCTGATCTAGTTACAAATGAATCTTATTGTAACTCATGAGCTATCACCCACAACCTAGTCAGTCCAATCAACCGGTAATACATTTCCCATGTGACTTTTCTCCGAACTTGTCCACAACTTTTGACCAAACACACTCATCTCAAAGCTCTGACACTCTCATTTCCCTTGAAACTTGGTGGCACAGGGGTTTCACCAAGAAGCGGACATTGACTATACATAGACGTTTAGCCCTATGATTAAACCGATTACTATTCGGGTTCTATTTACCCTAGCATTGGCACACAACTCGAAGCTACGACATGTTGATATAAACAATGCTTTCCTCCATGGTGTACTCAAGGAAGAAGTCTTCATGAATCAACCACCGGGTATGTCTGCCTCTCCTAATATGGTGTGCAAATTAAGAAAAGCATTATATGACCTCAAACAAGCTCCTCGAGCTTGGTTTGAGAGACTTAGCACATACTTACAAACCCTTGATTTTGTTCATTCTCGTGTTGATTCGCCATTACTAGTATATCATAAAGATGATTTGTGTTGTTACATATTGATATACGTGGATGACATTGTAATAATTGGAAGCTCAGAGAAAATGGTGGATGATATAGTTAAATTGTTGCATCAGAAATTTTCATTAAAAGACTTGGGCGAATTGAGCTATTTTCTAGGAGTGGAAGTCTCTTACATAGCAGGTGGCAGGTTGCCTTTTATCTCATTCAAATTACATTTCAGATTTGTTGAGCAAAACGAATATGCGGCAAGCAAAGGCATACCAACATCAATGGTGAGTAGCACCGTATTATCTGCTTTCCATGGTGAGAAATTTCTGGATACGAGACTATGTAGGAGCACAGTTGGGGCTTACAACATGCTACCTTAACAAGACCTAAGATTGCATACAGTGTAAATAAAGTATGCCAATTTATGCAGTTCCAACTATACTTCACTGGCAAGCAGTAAAAAGAATACTTAAATATTTGGTTGAGACTCTAAATCATACATTAGTGTTTTGTAAACCAATGAGTTTAACCATACAAGGATTTGCAAATGTTGATAGGGCTTCTGATCCTAACGACAGAAAATACACATCAGGGTTTTGTGTCCTATTTGGAAGAAATTTAATACAATGGGCATAAAAGAAACATAGTATTATCTCTAGATCAAGCACTGAAGTTGAGTACATGAGTCTTGCACATGTATCAACAGAACTAGTATGGCTAAAAATGTTATTCATTGATCTAAAAATTCAAGTTTCTGAAATACCAACAGTGTGGTGTGACAATCTCAGTGCAGTACATTTCAGTTCTAATCCGATTTTACATTCTCAAACAAACCATGTAGAAATTGTCATATACTTTGCAAGGGATCTTGTCTTACAACAACAAATTTTCGTTAGACATCTCCCAACTTTTGCTCAAGTAGCAGACATTTTTACCAAGCCTATGTCTACCTCCAGATTCTTATCATCGACGTCCAAGCTCAAGGTTTTTTCATCTACAACCGTTGGCTTGAGGGGGTGTCAAGAGAGCCCATTAAAGTGAATATTTTGTATGTTATTAGTTAGTTTTTAAATAGTTTTTTGTTTGAAAGAACAGTTGATAAGGCACGTGTAAAACACTCTATTGTACAATGAGTCTATATATATAGACCATTGGATCTTTGTTGAAAATCACCGAAGATTAAATGAAATTCTTCTCTCTCTTTCTGTGATCCATGTGTGTTTAGTGTAAACTTGTGAAATCAAAACAAAATCAGGAAAATTAGAAACTATTTTTTAAATTAATTAAAAGTGCAAATATGATCAGAAACGATGACACTTCTCCCTGGGTAGTGGGTGGGGATCTAAATGAGATCTTGGCAGATTCTGAAAAATTGGGAGGAAGGGACCGACAACAGAATCTTATCCAAGAGTTCAGAAATGTTGTAAGTGACTGCCAACTGATCGATCTAGGATTTATTGGAGGACAATTTACTTGGTGTAACAGGAGAAGACAAATTGATCAGGTTCATCTTCGCCTAGATAGATTTTTAGCTAACCAAGATTTCTGTAATTTGTTCCAACAGTGTGTCGTGGGTCACTTAGACTGGACAAAGTCTGATCATCGCCGTATCCAACTAGATTTGGAGGGTCTAGTTGTACGGGGATGGAGGAGAAGGAGATAGTTCCGGTTTGAGGAATCTTTGGCTCTCAACCAGGAGTGTCGAAATTTGATCTGTCAGACGGATGGCTGGGATGTGGGGCAGTCACCTGGGCTCCCTTTACATGTTCTACTAGAGTCTACCGCCAAATTGTTGGGTAAATGGGGGAGAGAGATTAACGGACGGTTCAGGACTGACCTGAATCAGCTAAGGAAGGCATTAGCTGAAGCATATGCTCAACCTTTCCCCCTAGATTTCAGTTTGATCAACTCTTTAGAACAAGATATGGAGAAGAAATTAAAAGTGGAGGAAATTTATTGGAAACAAAGGTCTAGAGAGAACTGGCTTAAATGGGGGGGGACAGGAACACAACATGGTTTCACCAGAAAGCAACTACTAGAAGGAAAAGGAACACTATAAAGGGGATCATGGATAGTCATGGTAATTGGCAGGAAGATCCTATGATTGTCTCTAAGGTGTTTGTGGAACATTTTCAGGATGTGTTTTTGTCCTCACATCCGACCGAGGAGATGATGGCAAAGGTAACGAATGTGATTCCAAGGAAGGTCTCTTCAGAAATGCTTAATTTTCTGACTCAGGCATATACAAATGAGGAAGTGATTCAAGCTGTTAAGAGCTTTCATCCTACAAAGGCTCCGGGTCCGGACGGATTTCCAGCAATATTTTATCAAAAATATTAGGATATCATCGGACCCCAGACGATCACAAATTGTCTTCGAATACTGAATCAGGAGGTATCAGCGAAGGATTGGAACAAAACAAATATAGTTCTGATCCCAAAAGTGAAAGAGGCAAAGACAGTGTCTGACTTTCGACCGATTAGTCTGTGCAATGTCTGTTACAAGATTGTGACGAAGGTCATAGCCAACCGATTGAAAGTGATACTTGGGGATATCATTTCAGAGGCTCAATCAGCATTTGTTCCAGGGAGGAATATTACGGATAACCTAATAATAGCCCATGAGTCGTTGAACGGGATGAAACAAAGAAAAGTGCAAATATGATTAGACATTTGAAAATACACCGACTAAAATTAAATAAAATATAAAGTATAAGAACCAAAATAATATTTTAAGTCAGAATTAAAGAAATCCATCAAAGATTGTATTCTACATGCAAATTAATATAAATTCTAAGTTTAATTCTTCGAGCTAAATTTGTTTTAAAATCTCGTAATAATAAGTTAATAACTGAACTATAAAACGACAATAAAGAAAAAGAGCCGGCTCCAAGTCCAAGCGAGCCAATTTGTGGGAAGGATAACATTAACGGCAACCACAGTTTCAAAAAAAAAAAAAAGAAGCTAACCTTTTATCCTTTTCTTCTTTGCTGTGGCTGTGGCTGTTCCTCTCTCTTTTCTTCATCTTCTTCATACGCACACATTAATGGCTGCCAAGCTTTATCCTCTTCCTTCCCCCTCTCTCCCCTCCAAATCCGCAGACCTAACTCCGCGTCCATGCTTCGGCGGACCTCGCACTCATTTCCGCCCGCGGAGATCCGTGACGGTCAGACTCCTCAATGCGGAGCCGCTCATCGCTCTCCATGACCACCACAACTCCGCCTTCCTCCTCGCGGAGACCGTCGGCTATTCCATGGCCAGTTACTACACTTCTCTCGGTCTCTTCGTCATCTCCGTTCCTGGCCTCTGGTCTCTCATCAAACGATCCGTCAAATCCAAGGTTAATTATCAATTCGAATTACGTCGCTGTGTTTTTTTCCTCTGTAATCGATTGAGTTGCATCGATTAGGTTGTCAAGAAGACATTCGTCGGTGAAGGAGAAGCGAAGAAGGCGCCGAATCAGATTGCGGGAGAGATCTTGTCGTTTTTCACTCGCAATAACTTCCAAGTCACTGATAGAGGCGAAACCATAACGTAAGGCGATTTTCTCTTAGAATCGGTTCAATTTTGTGATTCCTTCGTTTTTTTTTTTTTTTTCCTGAGTGTTTGGTTTGAATCGAGTAGAATTGATTGAGGAGATTTGATTGATGTTTAATCGTGAAGGTTTGAAGGAACGATGGTGCCGAGTCGAGGCCAAGCGGCATTGTTGACATTCTGTACGTGCATTAGCTTGGCTAGCGTCGCCCTCGTTCTCACCATTACATATCCAGATTTCGGCAACAACTGGTTCTGGCTTAGCGGCTTGAGTCCCTTAGCGTAAGTGCCACTGAACTTCTCTTCTCTATGCCTTGAAACTTTTTTGGTGGTTCAACTCAAGTTCGACGACTGTGGATTTGACTCTTCTAATTCTAAGACTGATTTTGGGATCACTTTGGGCTTCTGTTTCAAAGATTGAGCCAATTCAGTGTTGGCCCAAAAGTTGAGGTTTGATGGATTGGCTCATTCGTTTGATGAACCAAGCTCAAAGGATCAAGATCATTACCCAATCCAAAACTCAATATTTCAAGTTTTTCAAAAATTTTCAAAATTTAAATTAATGGATAAATACCAAAACTACATTTTTTAGTGTAGGGATAAATTGTACTTTATCATTGAAGTGATCATTAATTTCAGTTTAGATTTTAAACTGAAGAAAATAATTTTAAGGTTAACTTATCAATTTGGTCCTTGAATTTTGAGTTTCATTCTATTTTAGTCCATGCATTTTCAAATGTCCTATTTTAGCGTACTTTCAATAAATATTAAGATTAATCTCTAACAATAAGTTTATTATTAAATTTTCTAAAAAATATTTAGTCTCTATTAATTTTTTCTTTATAAATTTTAGAAATATATTCAAATAGTGTTTTCTATGGTATGGAAGTAATATTATTATTTAACTAATTTCATTAAAAAAAATAACTTCGAATGACTAATTTCAAGATTTAGTGAAAGTTTTGAATTTAAAGATGGAGCATTTGAAAGTATGGGAACTAAAATATAATGAACCTAAAGTACAACGACTAAAATGATATTTTAACCTAATTTTAAATAATCTCTAAGAACAAACTGTTAAGTAATTTGTAATCCTTGCAGTACCATTTTCAACCACAAGATTTTTCTTTTTTAAAAAAAATTCAAAACTTTTTTTTTTCCATGTAGTTGAAAAGTGGGTTGCACTGCACCCGTATTTTCCTAATTAATACATGACATAATAATTAATACAGCCACATCATTTTTGAAGTCATTGAAATTGAAAGGGAACTTTTATCAAGGGCATTCACAATCATTTTCTAAATAGAATCTTAACCTATATTTCATGGACGGACCACAAGCATATGCCACTATATATATCTATACACATAGATAGTAGAAATTTGTAAAAGTTTCACATAAATTAAAAGAAATACAATTTAGCTTCAAGCAACTTAGGTTTGAAGAACCTTTATAACAAACATTAATGACTCATAAATTCATTTTTAAATTAAAATCTACCTTTGATTTTTAAGATTTATCTAGGATTCTAAAAGTATAAAATTAAAAAAATAAAATAGAGAAATTAGCTATAAATAAACTTCATTTTTAGAAATATCTTGTGTAACCAGAAAGTAATAACCAATTATTTATTTAAAACAAAAAAAAACAAGAAAAACAAAACCTAAAACAAAATCAATTACTTAGGTTTCATTAGATAACCATTTTATTTTTTGTTTTTGAAAATTGTACTTAGTTGTCATCTTCTCTACAATGGTTGAATTATTTGAATTCTTAGCCAAATTCCAAAAACATGTTTTTAAAAATCATTTTTTTTTTAATTTCCAAAACTTAGCTTGATTTTTGAAAAACATATGTAAAAGATAGATAACAAAACAATAAAACCCATATGTAGAACTAGTATAATTATAGGCTTAATTTTCAAAAACCAAAAAGTTATCAAACCAAGATTTTTTTTTTTAGATTACCTTCTTTTGTTATCTACTTTTTATACATAACATCCAGACAAGAATTAAAAACTATATTTTAAAAAAAATCAAAAAAATCAAAAACTTTTTTTCTTAGAATTTAGTTAAGAATTCAAAAAAAAAATTGTTAAGAAAAGGTAAAACTCAAGAGGATTGAGGAGAAAACAAGGAAAATTTCCAAAAATCAATGAGTGTTACCAAACCGACCTTAGTTTTCCAAATTCAAATTGAGATGGAAATAATACATAACAATACCTTGGAAGCTAATCTGAAGCTGTTTGAAAAGTGCAGTGGAGCATATTACTGGGTGAAAGCATCAAGAAAGGAAGAGATCAAAGTTAAAATGATAGTTGCAGAAGATGGAAGCCTCACAGAGATTATTGTTCAAGGAGACGACCAGCAAGTAGAGCAAATGAGAAAGGAGCTTCAGTTAAGTGAAAAAGGCATGGTCTATGTCAAAGGCATTTTTGAGCAATGATTATTACCTTTTTCTGTTAAACTTATAAAACAATTTTTCATACAAACAAATACATCAAAATTGAATGTGCCCCCACTTTATCTAATCTTTTCACTCATTCAGTCAGTCAAATTATTCAGATTCATTCATGCACCAAACAATGTTACAGTTTTACAGTGGTTCTCACTGCATAAAGATTTCTAAAATTTCCAAGTAAAAAAGAAACAAAATCATGTCTGCTTCGAATAAAAATTGAGGGTTTCAAACCTCTGTATTACCCGAAAAGAGAAAGAGTTTGGTTTCTTAACCGATCAAAAGCTTGTTCTCATCCAAAAAGGTGTAGGTGGGTACCTCCAAGTTGTAGGGTGCTGGCCCTTTTCGGATCCTGCCAGAGATGTCGTAATGAGAACCATGGCATGGACAAAACCACCCGCCGTAATCACCAGCATTTGGCAAGGGAATGCAGCCAAGATGCGTGCAGACGCCTATCACGATAAGCCATTCTGGATTTTTAACTCTCTCTTCATCCTGTTGCGGGTCGCGAAGAGATCCAACGTCCACGCTATTTGCTAACTTAATGTCGTCTTCAGTTCGTCGCCTGATGAATACGGGCTTTCCACGCCACTTAACTGTCACAGTGGAACCAGGCTCGATGCTTGAAAGGTCAACCTCAAGTGAGGCCAGTGCAAGAACATCCTTACTGGCTGACATGCTAAGAACAAACTTGAGAACAAGGAGACGGATCAAAGAAGCGTAGACAAACCGACCACCTGATAATACAAAATAAGCAAATGCACGCTTGCTGGGATCACCGGGAGGGAATCGCTCATGATTGTAGTCGTCATAGACTATCTTTGAAGAAGGGTTCTTAATAGCGGCTACAGTTGCAGGAATATCCAGAATTAAGCCACCATCCTTCGTTGAGGTCAATGCATCAGAAGCAAAACCTAGCGGAGACACAGTCATTTACATAAAATCATGAAACTAAGCCAAAGTGAAAAGAAATAATCATGTATAAGGTGTTGAATCACAAATTATAATTGAAAAGCAATCATCTGGGACAGAAGGCTCAACTCTTAACGTTCAAGTAAATGTTAAAGTCAGATTCCAAACATATAGTAGCCAATTTTTGTTTAATTAGTATCAGAAATAAAACCAAATTATAAAATGGCACTATCTGCAAAGCAGCCCTCTAAACCATTTCCCGTGTTAATAGATTTCTACCAAAATTTCTATCCTTGACCTTCATATATAGCTAGGGAGTAAAACTCCATAGTTAGTTTGAGTTCAACAACATTTAAGATTGAGAGATTTGAATCTCTGACCTCTTGGGAAGGTACATGTCAATTACAACTGAGCTATGTTCACATTGGAATAAAACTCCATAGTTAGTCATGTGCATAGAGGAGTATTTACAAATTAGTTGTGCATAAAGGAGGAATCTGTATAAACATCTTAATAAATTAGTTTAGCCATAATGGCAAGTCAATTTTGCAAGAGTGCCGCAGTAGCATACACATCTTAATAAAATTTGATCTGAATTAGTTGTTACTTGAACAAGTAGTTTCAATGCATCACAGAGGCATAGAAGATCAGCACTCAAGATAGCAAAAGCATTATGTGATTGTTCTTGCTCGATTTTCGTTCCTGATTTTTGGTTCAAATTTTAGGGATTTATTACGTAAGTTTGAATAAATTCATCTTCAGGGCCAGGCCAATGGAATGTGAATAGAGTTATTCAATCTTTTTTTGCAGAAAGTTTGAAGCTATTTCATAAAGGATATATTTACCTTGTGCACAAGAGATGGCAAGCATGATGCAATTTTTCTAGGAGAATGGTTTCAGTTTTTCTTATTCTAATTCTACATTATTTCATACAAGGAAGAGGATCAATTATCCTCATACCATCTTATCCATTATCTTTAAGTTAATTTATCAAAAACATTTCTCATAGAATAATATAAAATATTGCTAGCAAATTTTATTGAGAGTATATTCAAATCCAAGCAATTGGTCAAAATTCTTCCCAATAGTAACAAAAAAACACACTACATGGGAAAGACAATGGCTTAAACTTCGTAGATAACAACAATAACTTATAATACCCAACGCCCAGAAAAAAAACAATCAGTTAATGGAGATCCCATATTGCTATTGGTGAGTTTTTTACCTGAATCAATTCAAAATTTTCCTTTTTTGTGTTCAACAACAAAAGAGATGGAGATTTGAATCTCTAACCTCTTGACTCTCTTAGTCAAGGACCATTTTAACTACGCTCATATTGGCAATCAATTCAAAATTTTCTAATCACAGAAAATATGGAAAACGTTAAACTGAACAATCTTAAGATGTAACCCCACCGACCCATTCACACAAAAACTTCTGTACTAGAAGAATAAATCTCAGCAATAAGACATATGAATCATATACTTTCCAGTGGAAAATAACATAAACGACCAAACATAAAGTTAAAAGCCTGAAAAGAAACAGTGGAATATTCACAAATGAACAAAGAAGAAGCGATTGCTTCGGTGAAGGTGATATCGTTAAAATGCCCCGAAAGTACCAAAAAACATCATTCACATTTCGACATCATTTTCAAAACGAGAAACTAATATCCAACAACACGATTCAAAAAGCATCGAAGCAATCAAACAGTGGATCAATAAAGAAGAATATCGATCCCCATCTACGGCTAAAAACGATAATAGCAACACAAGCAAGCGAAGAAACTACAAGTCAAATATACTAAATAAGGATCGCCCATTGAAACAGCGAATAAGGCATCACATCTCGACAAAAACAAACCCTAAAACGCCGTAAATCAGACTACGAACAGAAAGAACAAGGAAATTTTCAGAGAATAAGGAAGCAAGCTCTAACCTCTACAACTGCGATCAAAGTGAGGCCCGGAAGGGAAGGCGTTGAAGAATCCGCCGGATCTGAAGTCACCGGAATCAACGATGTTGTGAGAACCGGGCAAAGAAGAGGCAATAGTGGGCCTGAAATGCGAAGAAGAGAGTGAAGAAAGCCTTCGAGCCGCAATCCTCAACATCGTCGTCCACCTTTTCGTTATGCGGAGATGATTAGAGAAGCAAGCTTCGATTCCGAGAGATTTTGAGAGAATTCAGAAGGAGGCGATGGAAGAACAGGCCTTTTCCCCGATTTGCAGAGAGACTGAGCGATAAATTTGACCTCAAACTTGTTTCCCTTGGCTCTCAGGTATCGTTCTACTTTGTTAAATTACAAATTTACTCTGAATTTTAAATTAATAAATTAGGTTAAATTACAAGTTGAGTTCAATAATAGGTTAAATTACAATTTTGAATTCTCTAATTCCTATTGTACTCAAATATATATATATATATATAAATACATCTCTAGACATTTATTTTTATGCTCAAAATGAGTATGGTTAAATAGATATCGATATAGACTTTCAATCAAAAAATTAGAAGCTCAAATTTCATGTCCGAATTATTATTAAACTAAAAAAACCATTTGACTTTGTGCTTAATAAGTCTTTCAATTTTGGAGTGAGCCTGAGCCTCAAATCGATTCCGATCGATTTCTCAACAGCTTTAATAAAAAAAGATAAAACTCGGATTAATATACTACTATTTATAGTTATATATTCATTTTATTTTTATTTAAAATCAAAATGTATAACATAATGTAGTATAAATAATATAATATTGTAGAATAGTAATTATACAAAATTTATGACATAAAATATGTTGATAAATTAATTAATAATATTTAACTCAAAAGACCTAATTAATAATGTTTAATATTTAATTAGTAATCGCAAACAAGAGCATATCTCAACTGTAGGTTTGAGACGTGGAGGCTCGCACAATCCCCTAACTGCCTTGATTCCTTAGAATGTGAAGGCGGGTGATAGCCATAAGATGGTATTTTGAGGGACTAAACTGCAAAGTTTATTTTGCTCAAATTAATTATAGTGAATTAGAATTGTAACCAACAAAAGAACAAATGAAAGGTTAATAAGAATTAAGGAAAATGAATTGTACTAAGAGAATGTTGAGATTGAGGGTTTCTTATGCAATCTGAGATATAATGTTGGAGCAAATTCTTCCCAGAATTCTCGAAATTTTCCAACACTCAAATTTCCATTTAATTACCTTGTTAAGTCCATTGCTCTTGTACTTTAGTGGGATGGTTATCCCTAACCTACCTTTCATTGCAAGTATTCCCTTGTAATCAAACCTAAAGTGAATCATAGCAATCGGTTTTCTCCCTTTTTCCCAAAAGTAAAGAAAATGGTATGGAATGAAGATGGCCAACCTTAGTTCCACATTAACAACAAATTCAACTAAAATCCAGCCATAATTTAAGCATACAAAAGCCCTAACTCACTCTCAAATTACATAAGTTCCTCTAATCCTTACCTTAGAAAGAACTAGCTCATAACAATAAAGAAAAAAATGCAGAAAATCTAAACTAAAATATATTATAGCAATGAGGTACTTAGAAGAAAGAAAATAAGATGCAAATTCAAGAGATGAGAAAAAAAACTTATGGTAGGAAGCTATAACAACGATCCCTCCTTGCTTTTGCTCCACTTTGTGCTAGATTGGTTAATTCTTCAGCTTCTCCTTCTCCTTCTTGAATAAGAAGGTAGCTACTTGTTGTCCAAGCCTCTAATTCTCTCCTCCTCTAAGTATCTACCTTGACAAACAACCCTAACGAAGTTTAAATACCTCATCTAAATGATGAAAATAGGGTTTGATGAAGACTCATTTTCGTGTAAACTGCTACAGACTTCAGATGATTGCCTCAAGCAATGCTAAAGCTCCAGTATCACCAAGACTCCAGCCTTTCCTTGCACTCTTGACACTTAGCTTCATTTGCTTCAAGAAATGTAACCTTCATAAGCCAAATTAAGCATAATTCAGCCAAAATATCTAATAAACAACAAGAACAAGGCCTTTTACCCTCAAGGGACTTTTCTACTACAAAAACACCAGTTCAAAGGGACTTTTCTACTACAAAAACGCCAGTTCAAAGGGACTTTATAAAGCAAAAGGATAAAAAACAATATTTTTAAACCTCAAGAACTCCATCAAAGATGTTCTAAGTAGCTCTTATTTGAATAGCTATCAATAAGCAATAGTGAAGAGTCACTCATTTATTATTATACTTCCAAATGATTTCATTTGAAAACTGCAAACCATTTCTTGGAATATTCAGAATGTTCCATGAGCCATCCACATTAATCAAATAAGCTACCTTTTGATCCACTAAATCAAAGACCACAAACAAAGGTTTATCCCTTTCTTCTCCTAATAACCATGGATCGTCTTTAGTGTTAATTTGGATACATGTTCCAAATTTCTACCTATTACCTTTCAAGAAAAAATTTCGCCCCCAAATGATACCACGCAAGTAAGGGAGGAGTTTGATCCTATAGTCGTTGTAAGAAAGTTCTCTATGGAAATTACTGACCTCTTAGAATCTGTATTTTTAACTAACCTCCAACTTTGTTTTGCCAACATAGTTTGATTGAATAACGAAGTATCCCAAAAACTCATGCCCCTATTCTCTTTTGCTTCACTCATACGTGACGAGTTTCTCCAATGTATCCTTTGAGTATTATCCTTATTATCCCACCAAATTTTTGCGAACAAAGTATTAAGATCGTTACACAAAGATTGAGGAAGTTTAAAACATCTCATCGCGTAAAAAATGATAGCTTTGAGGCTACTGCTTTTATCAGAATCTCCTTGCCACCCGTAGAGAAAATCTTCCATTTCTAGCTTTGAAGTGACTTATAAACTCTTTCTTTAATGAATCAAAAAATCATTCATTTCTTTCGAGAATTTTGAGAAGGCCAAAATGATTTTCCAACGAATCAATAGCCTTAACTTTTAGACCTTTCTAAATCATCTTCTATCTTGCTAGGAGTATTCCTAACTAATCATAAAAATGGATTTATCCATAATTAATTGTCTGCCCGTAACTTTTTCATAAGTCCCCAAAATGCATGGTAAAATGTCATTAGTTTCATTGAAGTAACAACTTAGTTCCTAAACTTTGATTTATAACAGTTTAATCTATATACTTTCATTTTTGTAACAATTTAATTTATGAACTTTAGTATGTAACAATTTAGTCTTTATTCTAAAATTATTGTTAAAATTTAATGGATTCTTTTACAAAGATAGATCGAACATGCCAATTAGGGACAAAATAGGTTTATAAACTACAAAGTATAAATGATAAAACACGACATTCAATTTTGACGAAAATTTTTAGGGTAGTGATTAACTTGTTACAAATCAGAAAGCATGTGAACTAAATTATTACAAATCTGTAAATATAGAAACTAAATTGCTTGTAATATACTAAAATTAAGTACTAAATTGTTATAGAACAAAGTTTAAATTGATACTTAAACCAAGATTTCATGACATGCAACCAAATGCTTATACAACAATTTTAGACCAATAAATCATACAAAGAAAATTTGGTTTCCATTTCACTATCAAATCTATTCCCAAAATCAAAAGATCTCACTTCATGGGGCAAGACCCATACAAGCAACTTATTCAGATTCATTCATGCACCAAGATACGGGAGTTCCAGTATTCTCCTTACATAAAGATTTCAAAACAAATTGAGTAGAAAAATAATAAAATGTCTGCAACAAATCTTCGACATTATCATTGATGATGGTTCCAAACCACTACAAACCCAGAAAAATAGCTTATTTTCTTAACCGATCAAAAGCTTGTTCTCATCCAAAAAGGTGTAGGTGGGTACCTCCAAATTGTATGGTGCTGGTCCTTTACGGATCCTACCCGAGATGTCGTAATGGGAACCATGACACGGGCAAAACCATCCACCGAAATCACCAGCATTTGGCAAGGGAATGCAACCAAGGTGCGTGCAGACACCGATCACGATAAGCCATTCTGGATCCTTAACTCTCTCCCCATCCTGCTGTGGGTCACGAAGAGATCCAATGTCGACGCTATTTGCTAACTTAATATCATCCTCGGTTCTTCGCCTGATGAATACTGGTTTTCCACGCCACTTAACCGTCACAGTAGATCCAGGCTCTATGCTTGAGAGATCAACCTCGAGTGAGGCCAGAGCAAGAACATCCTTACTGGCTGACATGCTAAGAACAAACTTGAGAACGAGGAGACGAATCAAAGAAGCATAGACAAACCGACCGCCTGACAAGACAAAATAAGCAAATGCACGCTTGCTGGGGTCACCCGGAGGAAATCGCTCATGATTGTATTCGTCATACACTATCTTTGAAGTAGGGTTCTTAACGGCTGCTACAGTTGCAGGAACATCTGGAACTAAGTTGTTTTCCTTTGCTGTAGTCAAGGCATCCGAAGCGAAACCTAGCAAAGAGTTATTTCCATATATGTTATCACTTCACTACAGGAGAAGAAAGAATCATTCATAATAAAAGGGCTGAATCACAACATACTACAAAGTTAGGGAGCAAAACTCTATAATCAGTTGCGCACATAAAGAGTGTTTTCTAAAATATTTGATTGTCAAAAGTCTCAACAACAATTGAAACTTAGAGGTAAAGAAGAAACTTGCATAGAGGAGATATCAGAATAAATGTACAGAATGGCCCGTCAGTTTTGCAAGAATGAATGTGCAACAAGTAACAACTGATTACCAAATTTGACAGTGGTGTGTTTGAGCATCTCAATAAAAGTTCTGTTCCTAAATCGTGTAAATTCAATGGCACAAGGCCTAGGAAGATTAGCTCTCAAGGTAACAAAAAATAAAAATCATTATGCAATTGTTCTTCCTCAAGTTTATGTTGCCAGACAATTGGTGAAAATTTTAATGATTTCTAATGTTAATTTTGAATGAATTTACCATCATGACCTAGATAGGGTTAAAGTTTTGACATTTTTTTGAGCAGTAAGTTCAAAGCTTTCTCATAAATGATTGTCGATTACAGGATGCCATTTTTCTAGGGGTATAGACATTTCTCGTTATTTCATTCAAGTAAGAGAATCAATTATCCTCGATACTATTACGGGTTGTTTGGGGCACTAAGTGGGTTATAATATTTTGTGGAGTTATATAATTTGTGTTTAGGATACAGAGTTATTTAGTCTGGGTTATAATAGTCTGGATTTGGGGTTCAAAGTATTCCACAAACTATTATAACCTACCCCCAAACAACCCCTTAGTGGAGAGTTTAGAGAAGTACAGGTAAACGGGAGTTTGAGGAGTTAGTTAGAACTTAGAAGGAAGCATATATGTGTTTCTTAGGTTAAATGGGTGAGTGAGAAAGATTGGAACACTTCATTTTCCCACAAGCTTTAGAAGAAACAAGAACACCATTGAGCCTCTTCCAGAGAGGGTGATCGAACATATTGGGATGGTAGACAAAGCGATTAAGGGGGAAACTTGTCTTTCCCTACTTATTCTATTCCTCTCTGTTTGCTCTCAGTTTATGGAAAGTTTTTTTTTTTTCAATGAAAAAACCAAGCTTTCATCGAGAAAAAAGGAAGAATACACGGGCATACAAAAAACAAGCCCACAAAAAACAAGGGGAGCTTACAACAAGGCGCTCCACCCAAGCAGAATAAAGTCTAAAGGATAATTACAAAAAGGCTTGACCACCGAAGCCCAGAGAGAAACATAGAATCTAATAAGGGTCTAAATATCAAAAGAGGAGCGATCAACCCCTTAAAAGATTCTATTATTTCTCTCCCCCCAAAGCCCCTAAAGGATAGCACACACCAGCTCGCCACAAAAAGACTCCCCTCCCCTGAACCTGGGGATGCAAAAGGAACTCCTTCATCGCTTCTCTACAAGCCTCCCCTCTCCAGGAAAAGGGAACCCCTAACTCACTGAAGAAAAGCATCCACACCTCCTGGGCCACCTCGCACCAGCCGCCTTTTTACAAAGAATAAAGCACCAAGGCCCAACCAAAGAAGGCCATCTCCTCGAAACCCTATCCAGAGTATTAACCCTTCCGTGAAGGACCTGCCAAGTAAAAAACCTAACCTTCTTTGGGATTCTCACCTTCCAGACTAAGGAAAAGGTTGACACCCCTTGAGAAGCAGAAGGAGAAGAATTAACCAGGGATAGGAAAAAGGACCGACACGAAAACCCAGCTAAGGGATCAGGACGCCAAAAGCGAACATCTTTCCTATCCGGACAACACCGAAGACCATCCAAAAGAGAAAGAAGGGACAAGACATCAATCATCTCTCGATTAGAGAAAGCACGCTGAAAGTCAAGAGAGGGGGGCGCAAGAAGACCCGACTGAAATAACACATCAGCCACCCTCTTAAATTTGGAACCAGACAAATGATAAAGGCACGGGAAAACCGAACAAAGAGGTTCATCCCTCAACCATCTATCTTCCCAAAAGAAAGTATTTGTCCCATTACCCACCCGAAAAGAAACAAGCTCGAAGAAGGAAGGAAAGCCTTGTGCAATACCAGTCCAAGGACATCTAAAGGAACCCCCCTGCCCACTACCTGTCCACTCAAAGGGGGACCCCCCATACTTACTCACAATGACCCTACGCCAGAGGGTGGAAGTTTCATCGTAGAACCGCTCATAACCATTTGGCCAACAAAGCCTTGTTACGAGCTCTCAAGTTGCCAATCCCTAACCCCCCCCCCCCCCCCCAAGTCAACGGATATAGACAGTTTATGGAAAGTTTATATTGGTATGTTGTTCTAGATAGGGATAGGAAAAGTTAGAGGCTCCTTCCACATTGGGAAGATAAGAGATTATTTTTAGCTTTGAAGGCAATAAAATAATAAGACAGATCATGTTGGTTCCACTGTGGCTTTTTTAAGAAGAGAAACAAATTTCATTGATGAATGAAATGACGGGGTGAAAAACTCCAAACACCTAAAGATGAGTTACAAGAAAGCTCTCCAATTATGGAAGGACTACAATCTGAAAATTGGGTGTTTAGATTTTCTGGATCAAAAGCCAAAGTGGAATGACCTAAGAAGCATGGATATGGATACGCAACACGGACACGATGACACGCCATTGTTTAAAAATCTAGGACATGGACACAGCTTAGGACACTACACTATTAAAATATACATTTTAAAATATATATATATTATTTTTATATCGGAAAGAAATTCAAAGTCAATAAGCTTATGCATTTATATGCTTAAAAAATGATTTTGATGTATTTTTCTCAAACTTTATTATTTTTGTCCTATATTATTATGTGCCTATTTAGTATACTTGACAGTTCATTATGTCTAACAAATATTGGACCTATATTGATTTGGTACAACTAGTTTCTAACACATATCTATTGTGTTAACAAGTGCCCAATATATGTCAAACAAGTGTCGGAGTGTCTAAGCGTCTGACGGACACACTAGCCAAACTAAAGTGTTTGTGCTTCTTAGGGACTGACAGTTCCACTATGGCTTTTGATTCAGAAAATTGAGATTTGATCAAGAGAGATTTAGGTTGAGTTAGGTTAGTGAGTTTCATGAAACTGTTATTGATTTAGACAACAAAACTTATATTTTTCTTGTACCAAGAAAGGATCATGCTTCAAGAGCAAAGGATTCCATACCAATCAGCATAATTACGCTTGTATAAGATCTTTGTTGTGTTCGCTAACAGGTTGAGGAGGATTCTTCCTAGCACTATTTTGGAACTTCAAGGCACATTTATTGTTGACAAATTCTACATTAGGTTTGTGGTGCTAATGCTTCAAGAGCGAAGGATTCCATACCAATCAGCATAATTACACTTGTATAAGATCTTTGTTGTGTTCGCTAACAGGTTGAGGAGGATTCTTCCTAGCACTATTTTGGAACTTCAAGGCACCTTTATTGTTGACAAATTCTACATTAGGTTCTTAGTGCTAATGAGGCAATACAGGATTTTAGAGCCCAATGCCCATTTATGTTAAGAGGGAATAGAGGGAATAATCTATGAGGTTGATTTTGAGAAAGCTTATGCCCATGTTGGTTAGAACTTTTTAGATGAAGTATCATGCAGAAATGTTTTGTTTTGGGCTTGGTGGAGATCTTGGATTTGGGATGGTCTTAGATCAACTAACTATTATATTTTGGTTAATGGTAAGTCCCAAGATAGGGTTTTCTCGTTTGAGGGTGTTAGGCAAGGAAATCCCTAATCTCCTTTTCTCTTCCTCGTGCTTGTGGGCTAGGGTCAACAAGGGTGGAAAAGTGTAGTTAAGGTTTTCGTTTTCCACATGGGCAAGGTGAGAACTCACCTTTGTTATCTTCGGTGTGCAAATGATAAAATTTTTCTGTTTGAGTCGGAGGATTTGTTTGTTAATCTTAACATTATTTTTCCTATGTTTTAGATCATTTCAAGCTTCGAATTGATGGAGATAATTCGAGCCACCTGCCCTTTTGGAATCTGATTGTGGAAAAGGTTTGAATATCCAATCAGTTTCAAGTGGGTCACCAAGGTATTTCCTATATTTCTTCCGGATTTCTTCCTACATTAATGCAAGGGTGGAAAAGACCTGGTGTGGAAATGTTTTGAACTTTGAGGGGGGCAAGGGTTCTCTTTTAATCAGGTGGGAGATCATGAGATCATGACGTGTCTGGCTAGCCTTAAAGGGTTGAGCATAAAGAATTTGAGACTTTATGATCTTGTATTCTCACAAAATGGTTGTAACGGTTCCCCTTGGAGGCTAATTCATCGTGGCATAAGATTATAGTGAGCATACAGCCTCACTGAGTTGAGTGGTTTCAATTTGTGAGGTTAAAGCACTTCTAAGAACCTTTGGAAGGTATTTTGTTTGGTTTTCTTTCTTATTCCAAGTTCTTAGAATTCACTATTAGGGAGGATTACTGGTGAGAGATAGTCCCCCTTTCCTTCTCTATCCATATCTCCATCACCTCTCTTCCTTAAAATATGTGTTTGTTGCTTCTACCATCCTTGTTTCTACTTTGATCTCCTTGTTGTTCGATATCCTTTTTCGCCCTGCGGCTCCAGATGTTTGTTTGTAGACCCCTAATCTGTAAGCTTTTTCTCTCTTCTGTCTGACTCTCACCTTTCAATACCCTTCTACCTTTTCCTCACTCTGATAAGTTAGAACCCTAAAAAGGTTCCTTTTTTTTTTGTGCCTCATAAATCTTGCATAGGAGAATTAAACACTATAAACTATATAAAGGTCATTCTTTTTCTTTGTTGTTGGACTTCAATGGTGAGTTGCATGTAACAATGTGTTAGAGGATGCAACAGGATGCTTCTGACTATTTCGACAGTTTCTGGGAGATTTTTGGGGTGGCTTTGGCTCATTCTCATAACAGATCCTACTATTCTATGATGAAAGAGGTATTGCTCAACTTGCTATTTCAGGATAAGAGGACCTTTACGTGAGTCACCCTTTTTTGCAGTCTTATGGAAAAGAGAAATAGGAGAAGCCTTAAGAATAGAGATAAGTACGGTAGCTAGAAGCCAAGATTAAGTAAAAGAACTCTCCCAACCTTCAACCTAGGCATAGAGACTCCTATAGAGCTGATTTCATTTCTTCTTTTTATTAACCATAAAATCCTCTCCTTGCTCATGGAACGCCCCCAATTGAGTCTCAAGTCTCTGTCAAGAGAGAATGGCAATGGCATACTTTGAGTAGCTTGGTCTTATTGGGCAAACTTTCATTTATTTTCTTTCCATCCTTCTCGTTATATAGTACGTAAGGGTCTGGACTATGGAAATGCCTCGTCTTAGGTGATTATGACCTATGCCTTTTTTTAGGTGTCCAAATTCTTAAATACTCTGCCTTTTTATTTTGGTAGTTAGATTCCTTTGAACAAGCTCCTATCAAAGTGAACTTTTGGGATAGGTACACTCCTAAATGGAGTCTTTTTATCATTATTATTATTCTGGTATCATTGTAACTTCTGAGATATCAATAAAAAGTTGTTTCTCATCTCAATCAAAGTACCATTAGTAATTCTCTTTGTAGAATACTTTGAATTCAAGAATCGATACAAATCCTTTTGAGACAGAAATAAAAACAATTCAAAAGGAAGAGACAATTGTTTAAAGTATGTAGATAACAACTATACTCCTTCAACAACAATAAACAACACCCCAATCACCGCTGCTGCATAACATCCGTTGATCAAGATTTGGCGAGAAATTAAAATGAATTAGTGTACTGAATGTTTTAGTACAGAAAATAACAACTATACTCCCTTGACAACAATGATTATAATTTATACCCCAATCACGGCTGCTGCATATCATCCGTTAATCAAGATTGGGTGAGTATTTAAAATGGACTAATGCACTGAACTTTAACAGTACAGAAAACACAGAAAACCTTAAACTGAATAAAGAAGAAACATAACTATCACACTTAAACTTATGCACTCAAATGGGCCACTGCTTTGTAAATCATACATCTCATTGCAAAGAAAAGGGAAGAAAAAAGCGTAAACAATTTTTTTAAAAAAAAAAATGAGTAGAAGACGAAAATGAAGCCAGAGCAACCAAAATCAAATCACGCAAAATCCTAGTGCCATTTGTAATGTCAGTTCCTTAGTTCATGTGTGTATATCCACCGAAAAAAAAAAAAAAAAAGATACCCCAATCGAAAAAATTAAAATTTTAAAAAGAGATAGAAGTACAGGTCTCAGCAATATAGTATATGAATAACAGCATATCGTTTTGGGTGGTAAGCCACCAAAAACAAAGTTAAAAAATTTGTAGAGCAACGATGAAAGAGAAGAAGAAGGGATCGCTTCAGCAAAGAGATGTCATCACATTGCTGCGAACATACGGTCTGTAAATATCAATTCACATTTTCATAAAATTTCCAGAATGAGAAACGAATATGCAAGCATGATGGAAATAGCGAGTTAAAGACTTCGAAAAGAAAAGGTGGAAGATTCAAACATGAACACCAAGAGGAAGCGATTGCTTCGGCTAAGTGATACGCCCCAAAAGTACAACCCCTATAACTCTCACATATTAACATTATTTCCACAATGAAAAATGAATATGCAAGACATCGCTCATCATCATCAATGCGACTAAATAGCAGATCAATAAAAACCATTATCGATCCCCATCTACGGCTAAACACTGTTATAGCAACACAAGCAAGTAACAAAACTGCAAGTCAAATACTAAACAAGGATTTCCCTTTCCAGCAACAAATTTTCACAAAAGCCATCACATTTCCACAAAAACAAACCCTAAAAACGCCATAAATCAACTACAAGCCGAACGAACAAACATATTTCAGGGAATAAGGGAGCAAACACTAACCTCTACAATTACGATCAAATTGGGGTCCAAAAGTGAAGGTGTTGAAGGAGCTGACGGATCTAAAATCATTGGAAGGGGCGGAATCACCGCCGTCGACGATCTTGTGAAAACTGGGCAAAGAAGAGGCAATAGTGGGCCTGAAATGGGAAGAAGAGAGTGAAGAAAGCCTTCGAGCCGCAATCCTCAGCATCTTCGTCGAGCAAAATCGAACCCTCCCGCCGGGAAAAATGAAGTGTGAAACAGAGCTTCAAGGGATATGGAGTATCGGAATGGAGGCGACAGAACCGGCTTTTTTCCCCAAATTTGCAGGAGAAATATGACCTCGACTTGTGTTTGCCTAGACGGTGAGCATTTTGATACGTGTCTATAATTTTTCTTTTTCGTTTTTTTTTTTTTCCTAACAACTAAATAAGGTTTTTTTATTCGAACCGTTTGAGTTAAAATATTGAATTGATTTAAACCATATAAATTTTGAAAAAAAATATAGAAATCGTGAAAATGGATAGAAATTATTTGAATTAGTACAGGAAAATTCTATCATAGTTTATGGATTATTTTATGAATAATGTCAACAAAAATATTTTTTTTATGAAAAACAAGGAAATGAAATCAACATTAAAAGATGAAGAACACAATCTAGTTCCATTTAGACCGTCAAACCTCCTACTAGTAAATCTTGGTGTTAGAGGTCGATTCTTAGTTTTTAGACCAATTTAAGCTAGTAGTTTGTTTCTTTATCGACAGTGATCGGATATGTTGATTTTAGCTGGATCATTGGCTTGCCAGGGTTTTTTTTTTTTTGTGGCCAATTATTGTGAGTAGGTCGTTTATGCTACTAGTAGTACTTCTTTTGCATGTTGTTGATTTTTTTACTTCCTGACAATTCTTGGGTTTAGTCGTGTGATGAAGTTTTTCACTCCAGCTGGATACCATTTGAATGGTGATAACATTGGCAACACAAAACAAGTAGGAAATTCTTCAAATGAGTGTGAAATCAACATTTCTGCATGGAACCTTGAATGAAGATGTTTTCGTATTTCAACCCTTTAGCCATGTTCAATAGAGCATTGAATGAAAGGTATATCGATTGAATAAAACTTTATATGTCTTGAAGTAAGATCGTAGAGCTTGGTATAGTCAAATTTAGGCTCACTTTATTAAAGTTGGATTTGAAAAATGTCCATATGATCATACTATTTTATTGGATTTGAAAAATGTTCATATGATCATACTATTTTATAAATTTAACCTCCATACAAGATTTTTATGGTATGTTTGCATATAGATGGTTTGATTTACACATGCAATGATTCAGTTATGCTTGAAGAATTCAAACAGTCTATGATGGCAGAGTTTGAAATGACAGATCTAGGGATGATGTATTATGTTCTCGCCATTAAGGCAATGCAATCAGTGGCTTGGAATTTTCATAAATCATAAAAAAATATGCACTATAGAACTTTGACAATTTATATATTAGTGTGAGTATTATTAATAATGTTAAAATTTGTTTTCAATCATATTAATATTAGTGTCAACATAAACATAGATTAATAGATGATGTATTGATATCTTATTCCGTTGAAAGTTAAATCTCTACTCTCACATTTATTATACTAAAAAAAATATCAATATTAGCTATCTACATAATAATTTAATCAATATAAATGTTATTTAATACAAACCTAGACATTCTCGTTATTTATACATATTAAAGTAAACATAACTCGACAGTAATTAACATGTACTATATACTAAGTGTTATTGCCAAATTTTGGGCAGGAGAAAGCACTTGACCTCCACGTGACAACAACGACAAATTTGTAATTATTGGGGAATAACACGTCATGCAAGACAAGGAAGACCTAGAGACTGGTGTGGTATAGACCACACAAGCTTCGATGTTTAAGTCAAATATGGTTTTTTAGAAAGAATTATGGAGAAGTTTTGTGTTTTAGTGACTATAATCAACTTACCCTGATCTCCCCTCATAAGAGAGCTTAAATAGCTTTATTCACATCATTTGTGGGTTCTTGTGGCCTATTGGGAAAATGAAAGGTCGAGAGGGGATTGGAAACAGGTCTATAGGCCATGTGGGATCGATGCAAGGCCCAGAAGATGGCCTTGCATTTGGTCGCCCTCGGCCTCGGTCGAGGGCGACCACAGGCTTGGGCTTCGGTCCAAGCCTAGTCTTCTTTCTCGGGGTGTTGGGTGAGGGTAGAGCCCAAATGGGAGGCCTCTACCCTGGTCAGTCTCGGCCTAAGCCGAGGTTGACCACGCACTTGGGTCGAAACCCAAACGTGTCATCTCGTCCCTTTTCGCCTTAGCTCGGTCCCCGCTCGATTTCGGTCTGTTTTGACTTCGTATCAGGTTTCTTACGACCCTTTGTCTTATTCATTCGACCATCCCATTCTCATTGGTCTAATTTAACCCATAACACTAAGAGATTAGATGTTTGAATTCTCCACCTAAATATTGTTGAACTAGAAACAAATATACATGCATTATGTATATATATTTGGTAATTTAATATGTTTTTCCAAAAAATAACTTTTTTAAAAAAAATTAGAGAGCATAAACTTATGTTAAGATTAAGTTTAAAGATTTAAAATTATATAAGTGATAAATATTTGTTTTTTTTTAGTACTTAAGTGATAAATAAATTAGAAATAAATCAAGTCCTCTATTTTAAAATGGGAAATTATAAAGAGTGGCAAAACTGTTCTGCCATATTTGTAAATTTTTTATGTGTGGAAAGTATTTGTAAGTATGACGATTTTTCTTCCTTCCTTTTTTTTTCGTAAGTATTTGTAATTGACACAAAGTATACCACTTAATATACCATTTTATGATCGAATATCTCACTAATATATTTAATATAAACGAATATGAGAAAAACATATCAGTTCAGATTTTTAAAAAAATATATATATATATCATTTTGGTCTATATACTTCGAGTTTTATTATATTTTAGTCCATGTATTTTCAAACAATTTTAGTCCATGTACTCATAATAACTCTTAATACTAGTCCCTCCAAGTCAGTTTATTGTTAAGATTTAAAAAAATATATTTAGTCGCCAACAATAGCATAACTCAACTGACATCAAATATGACATCTTCCAAATTAATATATTATATTTATTTTACTAAAAGAATATAACAAATATAAAATATATCATTGTTATATTAATAATAATAATAATAATAAAAAAGTTAAAAACATTTAGTCCCGACGTATACTATGAGTTGTTTTAAATTACCTTCGGGGTTTGTGTGATGTTGTGAATTCCATGTGTGCCAAGTTTTGGTGGGGTTCAGGTGATCAGAAACATAAAATCGAGGTTGGGATCGTCTGTGTAGGTTGAACTGGGCTCTAATACGTCCTACACTTGGCGCCCCATTTTATGGGGCAGAGACCTCTTCAAACAATGCTACAGGTGAAAAATAGCTATTGGTAGCCAAATGAGCATTAAAAACGATCATTGGTTCACAGAGAAAAGGCGCACAAAGCCTTTGCAAGTGGAGGGTTCATTGGCTTTAAGTTCAGTTCACTCTCTGTTTAATGACAGATGGTACTTGGGATACTGAGAATATAAGGAATTATTACTCTGTTGATGACGTGAAACGGATTCTTAAGATTCATCGCATTGGGCTCAATAGAGAATATGAAATTGTTCGGCGCCATAATAAACATTTTTTATTTGTTTTTTTTTTTTTTACAGTTAAGAGCGTCTATCAGCTAGGTCTGCGTGTGAGAATGAGTTAGGAGGCCTCAAGCTCGGAAAACGAAAGGTCCCACCGCTTATGGAAGGTCTTATGGAATACCCCAATCCTAAGTAACATCAAAATCGGTTGCTGGAAGATCATTCAGAATCTTCTTCTAACAAGGACAAATTTGATTTAAAGAGGGCTTGATTTAGGGCCCTGTTGTCTTTTTTGTGGTTCCAATGCGGAAACTACTAGCCGTATTTTTTGGGGCTAGAAGATCACAAAGGTACTTTGGAATCGTTTTTCACGATCTTATGTTTATTTGTTTTATGCCTGCATAAACTCTTAAATGCCACGAGACTATCTTGGTTAGATGATCGATGGCAACAGTCAGGAGGATTTGCATACTTTATGGTTGTTTTGTGGAAGATATGAACTTGGATAAACAAAGAAATCAGAACTCTCGGATGGTTTAATAGGGAGGAGGTGATCATAAGCACAGAGTTACACCTTCTATATTCCTTCATATGCCCATGGAGACGGTTGGTGGAACTCTTGGGGTTACGACGATTGTCCGTGGATGGTCCCCACCAGCCCGAGTGACGTGGAGTTTGTGTATCGATGCATCTTGGTGCCCCATCTGAAATTGTGGGGGCTTGGGTTGGATTGTTCGAGACTGGGGCAGTCGAATCATTAATGTCGATCATCATGTTGTTACTGTGAATTGACCCATCCTCTTTCTAGAACTTTGAGGAATCATTACAGGTTGAAAGTCGTTATTGATACAAATATTCTCCTAGTTGTGGAGTCAAACTCGCTCGAGGGCATTTAGTTGATCGAGGGTTTGGTGGAGAGTTGTACGGAAGCGCAAGAGTTTCTGGAGGAAATTATACATTTAAAGGAGCGATGAGCGTTCATTTATTTTCAACATATATCGCGTACGACAAACCAAGATGCACACAAATTAGTGAATCGGGCTTCTCATTTGCATAGTGATGAAGTCTGGATAGATGGTCCTTCTGCGAGACTGATAGAGTTAATTTCTCAGTTTCTATTGTGTTTTGTTCCTCAAATAAAAACAAAAAAAAAAAAATATTTAGTCCCTAAATTTTAGTATGCATCCTTACACTTTCAATACCATAACAATTTAGTCCCTAAACTTTGGTATATAATGATTAGTTATTGTATTTTAAAAACCGTAACAAATTAATTCTCACTATCACATTTTTAATCAAAATTAAGTGCTGGTGTTTATTATATAATTATTTTGTTTTTGTAGTTTATAAACATATTTAATATGGATTAGTTACGTACAAAATTTCATTAAATTTTAACAATATTTTTCATGACAAATACAAACTAAATTATTACATAATAATTAAAAAAATACATAGATTGAATTGTCATAAATTAAAATTTAAAACTAAATTGTTACTGCCATAAACATGGAAAGACTAAAAACATTTCTTTTAATTTGGTATACATATTTCATATTAGTTGAGTTATACTCTCGTTGACAAATGACAACTTTATTTTTTATTATTATTATTTTAATTTTGTATTTTACTTCAACAATATTTAGATGAGAGAATTTAATATTTTTCTAAGATACATGCCAATTCTATGATAATAATTATTATCAAAAGTTTTTTAAAATGGATAAAGATAAAATAGAAGAATGAATAAAGATGACCTGTCAGTTTAAAGTGGTAACGAAAAAATTTAAAATGGATAACATTTTTTTATAGTTATATTTAATTCAGTCTCTATCATCTCTACGGCCCCTCTCTCCATCGAAGTCATCAGAGAGACAATCTGTACCTCTACTCCAAGCAAGCTCCACTCAACTTCCGCCATTTTTACTCAACATTACTCAATTTCGAAGGCATAGGCTCTGTGAAAATGCCAGTGTTTGCGATGAAATTGAGCTCCATTGCTGCTGTTTCCTCTAACTGAGAACAGCTGCTGTTAGATCTTCTTTCTGTTTGAATTGCGCTTCAAATCTTCATTTTGTTCACTTTGATTTTCAATGGCGACGAGACTAGGGCTGTTTTTCGGTGCGATCCTTCTATCGGTGCTTTTTGGTGCTGAATCGAAGTTCATGGTGTATGATACCTCGCAGACTGTTGTTCCTGGGAAGCTTAATGTTCACTTGGTCGCGCATACGCATGACGACGTTGGATGGTTGAAGACGGTTGATCAGTATTATGTTGGCTCGAACAATTCCATCCAGGTTGATTTATTTTCCGACTCTCCGTTTGAAATGATCGTGAAATGGGGGGTTTTTGAAATTTGATCCCGGCCCCCTTTTTTAAACGCAGGGAGCTTGCGTGCAGAATGTATTGGATTCTATGGTTTCAGCTCTACTGGCCGACAAGAATCGAAAATTTATATATGTCGAGCAGGCACGTTGTTCCTTCTTTGTTTTAGTTCTGCAAATTAGTATCAGTATAATAATTTATGGGGTTCTGAGGAAATAATCCATGTCATTGGAAATGAGCAAAATAAGAAAAAAAAATGATGATCTCTAGACACTTTCTTCTAGCTCTTCAGTTGTTGAAAACTAACGCATTATTTGGTTTGATTTTTTTTTTTCTTCTTGCTTGTCTTTTCCTCGATTACCGTTGCCACAAAATCGGTTTCAATGTTTTATGAAGATAGGAAATATTAGATTATAAGGGTTATTGGATTAGCACATAAAGAAAAAAGGTGGAAAAAAAAGGAACAGAAGGGGACGGGAAACTTGTTAATCTTTTATTTCTTCCCGAGTTGACAACTTGTAAAGCTATAAAAAATCATGAATTGTATCTCTCTAGATTTATCAAGTGGATTTTTGAAGTGCATGATTGCCTGCAAATAGGAGTTGGAAGTGCTAGGTATTCGTGTACCTTTCCTAATCAAATATTGTGTCACAAGTCAAATAGATGGCCGTTATTATCAAGACTGGCAAAGTGGCAGTTGATTGGACCTTTTCTCAAATACTTGATAAAATCAAGTTTCTTCGTCAGGGCAATTTTTAAGAATATTGTTTGTATTTTTATTATATTTCATCTTATGCTTGCTAATCTTTACACTTACACTCGTTTTGTTAATGCAGGCATTTTTCCAAAGATGGTGGCGAGATCAGAGTGAGATTGTACAAGATGTAGTCAGGAAACTAGTTAGCTCGGGTCAACTAGAATTCATGTATAATTTTTGCGTTTTGTGTCCATGTTTGAAGCTCATGAGCTTGTTGATTTTTCTACTATCTTTAGCTCATGAGCTTGTTGATATTTTCTACTACCTTCAATGTAAATATTCAATATTATCATTCCAGTTTGAATTCTAAAACTTAGTTTTCCCAATGTAGAAATGGGGGCATGTGTATGCATGACGAGGCAGCAACACACTACATTGACATGATTGATCAAACAACTCTTGGACACAGATTTATAAAGGAGGAATTCGGTGTTACTCCTACAGTTGGCTGGCAAATTGATCCCTTTGGCCATTCTGCTGTGCAAGCTTATCTATTGGGAGCAGAAGTAAGCTGCACTTTATTATATCAAGAAATCCTTTTTGAGGAAACAAAGAAAATTTAAATCACAGTACATTTAAAGCCACATTTCAAAGGGGAGTTTCAATATGGAAGTAATTCTCTACGAATTATTGATGAGTTGCCGTCACTGTAGGTTGGATTTGATTCACTTTTTTTCGGCCGGATAGATTATCAAGACAGAGCCAAGCGTAAAATTGAGAAGAGTCTTGAAGTTGTTTGGCAGGGTTCTAAAAGCCTTGGTTCATCTGCTCAGGTAAAATTATGCTAGCAGTCAGCATATAAATACGCAAATACTACTTTGGATTCTAGTCTCTAACTGTACAAATATGATGAGAATTTACTACTATTCACGACATGGTCTTTTAATTGTTTTATATTATTTAAATTCTATTTGAAGGATTCTGGTTAATTCATCTTTGTGATTACCTTTTTGATTGTCGCAGATTTTTGCTGGTGCTTTCCCTGAGAACTACGAACCTCCATCTGGTTTCTACTTTGAAGTTAATGATGCTTCCCCAATAGTTCAAGTAATCTTTTTTTTATTCCCCCTTAATTTCCATATTCGGTAAATTATATATTTATTATAACAGTTATAATTGCAACACTAATTCCATCTTTGATATGAAGGATGATATTAACTTGTTTGATTACAATGTTCAAGATCGAGTGAATGATTTTGTTGCTGCTGCAGTAGCGCAGGTAACCAATTAAAGTCGTCTCTGTATTATGTAATATTGACTCTTTTTAGTGTGAAAAGTCATATTCTTCATATCTTCTCACTTTTTCTTTGCTTATTTTGAAAACTGTCTATTATCATGTATGTTACACAACTTTTACAATTGTTGTAGATATTTGGAATAAAAGTAATGATTGCGGTTGAATGAAGATTTAGCATTTTTTCCCCTAAAGTATTGTTGTAATAATGCAATTTTCCCCTTCAGCACACGTTGATTGCTAATTTGTCATTGGTTAATAATGTAATATTCTCTTTTGGTTTGTGTTGATGATTAAATCTCAATTATAAGCACACACGCTTTCATGTAATATGTTCATATTTACAATATACACATGTACACCCATACACTATTTTATCGACCCATTATAGAAAACCGAATTCTTAATTGTGTAAATCCTAATTATACTACTAATCATATTAAACTTTTTCTTGATAGAATTAATTTAAATATCAAAGTTAAACAAAATAATAATGAGAAATGTAGTTCAATAAATGAAACTTTAGGTGTCATTGATAAATTTAGAAGGGCATATGATCACATTTCACTACTTTTACTGTTCGTTCATTTTCTTTTTCTTAAAAGTTCATTCAATCTATCACATCAGATAATCAGTACGTGCTAATACTAGCCAGAGTCGAGGTGCACTATTTTTTTGTACTTAGATTCGAAATTGGTTATTCATTTTTTTGGTTAAAATACCATTTTGGTCCCTATACTTTAAACATTATTCCATTTTGGTCCATGTACTTTCAAATGTCCAAATTTAGTCCATGTACTTTCAATAAAACTTAAATGTAGTCCCTACTATTAGTTTATTATTAATTGTTCTTTAAAAAGAAATAGTCTCTATTAGTTTTTCCTCTACAAATTTTGAAAGTATATTCACATTAGGTCTTTTCTTGTATTAAAATAATTACTATATTTAACCAATTTTGATAAAAATCAATTTTTAATCACTCATAGTTAATAAGACAAGCAGTAAAATCTTTTTTTTTTTTACTTTCTCTAACTCGAGTACACCTTCAAGGATTTGTTTGTCTGAGGGTGCATGCAAGCAAGAAGTTGTGTTCCTTTTTGTTTAACGAGGTCATGTTAATTGATGGTAACCATTCTGGATTCTCAGGCAAACATAACTCGGACAAATCATATAATGTGGACAATGGGAACAGATTTCAAATATCAGTATGCACACACCTGGTTCAGGCAGTTGGACAAGCTCATTCACTATGTGAACAAGGTATTATGAGTTGTACTGAAAAATCTTATCTAGCTTTTATGCGATTGTAAGTTGCAATTTTATATTATAAGGTGTCCCTTACTGTTAAATTTAAACCTTGGGCTGATATGGTTGTCTTATGATCTTGTGGTACTTCTTCTATACTTGGTAATCATTGGTAGATTGCTTCTGGAAGTTTCACCTTGTTGCACAGTTCAAGGGACAAAAGTGACCATGTTTAGGTCAAAGCAGATGACATTTATCTATCGTTTTTCTGATCAAAATATGCTTCAAGAAAGACCCTCTGAGTTAGAGCTCTGAACAATCATTCGACTCTCTGAAGTCTCTGGCCAGATGGTTATTTTGCAGAATCTCTAAAAGAAGTGTTGGAATATATTATCAAAATGGACCTTCTTAAGGTGTGCTGAACTTTCTTGGGAATGCATTTCTAACTTGTGCATCAATGAGACCTACATCGGTTTTATCCCCAAGGAAACAGACTTCCAAAGTGGCTGATTTTTTCCCATAAGAGTTAGATTTCCATGGCCCTCCAAGGATGGGGAACCTGTTTTCTCCAATTGATCAATGACTCTGAGGTGTGCTTGAAGGGTATTTATTTGTTTGTTTAAGCTTCCAAAGGAGGAATCACCTCCATTCTTTAAGCTTTTGTTGGACGCCCTTTAGGCTTGTCATGAAACTGTGACCAAGCCAACCCATCGTCGGATTGTTTAACCCCATTCCTCCACCAAAGGAGAATGGGATTTGTGCTGCAGCCATATGTTTTAAAACGAGATGGGGGATGGTCTTCGTTTGATGTTGTGGCTAAAGCAAGAGAGATGGAAAATAATATGTGGTGATTCCATCCAGTCTCTTGGGGTGGGCGTCCCAAATTTCACAAATAGCTGTTGTGACTAAGAATTTATCAAAGAGGAATAGTAGGGATTGTCTTTTAAATTGGATCAAGTGCAGCAACCATTATTGAACAGGACATTCGCCAGTCTCAGAGAGGAGACAAAGTTTTTGAAAAGCTGTATACTCCTAGTTCTGTTACTTTGAAGAAAAGTTGTAACTCCTAGTCATAGATCTGCCATGATTCTTCCATGTCTATCTAATCACGTGGAAGTCACCTCCAACGATCATATTGTTTGTGCACAAACTAGACAAATCCCAAATCTCCTGCCAAAAAGCTGATTGGTATGACGACCTAGTTGGTCTATAGAAACCAGAAAGCCAGAAGGAAAAATCATCAACTAATGAGATATTAATGGGCAGAGAGAAAGAACCTTTTATCACATCATTGTTCAAATACAGTGGATTGTTCCACTAAACAAGAATACCATTTATTGAACTAATGACATCTAAGGAGGCTCATTAAATGCAAGAGGAGCCCTATAGATTTGATAAGAAATTTGTCAATGCTGCTTGTTTCCGGAAGGATTACGAAATTCAGGTTCTCCAAAGGCCTTGGAAGAGGGGAGGATTTCATCGATGGCCAGCAGAGCCGTCCCTAAAGGCTTCACAAGAAGTTGTTATAGTTGATGGAAAAAAAGAGGTTTTTAAGCAATAGGGTTCCCCTATATGATCTTTTAGCCGCTTTACCGTTCTATTTGTCCTTGTAATGGAATGGGACTACACAGACAATGCAGAGGCCAAACTCAAAAGGGATGGGGGTCAGTACTGTCAAAAGTTGGTGGTATGGCTTCAATGGTGGGGGGCTCAATGAGCGAAATAGTTCCCAAAGGCTGTGGTTGTGGTTGGATATCCAGAGAACAAGAGTTTCTACTATGGGATTGGAGCAGTCAATTTTGGGAGAAATAAGTATTGTTGGCCCTTTTTCTAGTTTGGGAGGCTCAATATCCAGAGAATGAGGGGCCTCTGCCATAGGACTGGAGATAGGAGGAATAAGTGTTGTGGGCCCATTTTCTTGTTGGGGTGGAGAGTTGTCAAAGAGAGTAATGAGGGCCTAATAGGAGACGAAGAGGCTGTTGATAAGTAGGAGGAAAGAAAACATGATATATTTAACTTTTAAATTGGTGTATTTTGTTGAATGAAGTTTGCAACTATGATTTTTCTTTCTTTCTTTTTTCTTTTCTTTTCTTTTCTTTTTTTAAAAATGTTTAATACCAATTCACAGACCTTATTGTAAACTCTTTCAGCCATTCTGAGTGATGCCTTATTGATCCCCTCTTTTGTATTCTTCTTCCTTCAATGATATTTTTCTTTGTTTCTTATAAAAAGTTTGGAAAATGGAATGGAAATAAAGCTCGTTTAGGAGGAATGTGGCAATTGTTAACATCAAAGAACTTCGTGATGAGATAAGAGGCCTTATTTTGGGACTACATTACCACCCCTACCCACCCATCCACCACCACCACCACCACCACCACCACCACCACACACACACACACACCACCACCACCACTATTTATAGCTTTTCTCATACTGATTCCATATTTGTATGATCCCATGATAAGCGTGTAAGTGCTTTGGGTATTATTATGGAAACCTATATTGATTTTAACTATTTTTAGCTTTTCTATTATTGATTTCATACTGTACAATTTCAGGATGGACGTGTAAATGCTTTGTACTCTACTCCATCTGTTTACACTTCTGCAAAATTTGCTACAAATAGTTCCTGGCCGGTCAAGACTGATGACTTTTTTCCGTAAGTTTGATTGAAGTTAAAGTATGGACAATCTATTATCTCATATTCAATTTCTCTTAAAGTTGAAGATTTTCTATATCAGCTATGCAGATCGAGTGAATGCTTACTGGACAGGATATTTCACAAGTAGGCCATCCATCAAGTACTTTGTCAGAATGATGAGTGGTTATTATCTGGTATCTGCGATGTAGCTGTGCAGTTGCATTTACTACAAAACTTTGGTTTAACATAAGTTGTGACTATAATGTTCTGTTGTTCCACCAGGCAGCAAGGCAACTGGAGTTTTTCATTGGAAGGAGTAGCACAGGCTCAAATACAGATTATTTGGCTGATGCCTTAGCAATTGCTCAACATCATGATGCAGTTACCGGTACCGAAAAGCAGCATGTGGCAAATGATTATGCAAAACGACTGTGGATAGGCTACAAAGAGGTACATTGTTGACTTTGTTCCAGAAATACTTTAGACATTTGAGCTTAGTTTTGATCGAGCAATACTGATTTGAACTTTATTTCTGCAGGCTGAGAAGTTAGTGGCATCTGCACTTGCTTGCTTAGTGGAGTCCACTCCTTATTCTGAATGTGATAATCCGACCACAAAGTTCCAACAGGCAATGATCACAAACCCCTTTGGAACTTTATTTTGTTGTATTTTGTTGTTTGGTAAGTTACGATGGCATCTAGCTGTGGGGTTCGGAAATGTAAATGATAAAGCATAAAAAGGAGAGAAAAAGGATATTGGGAAAAGGAAATATGACATCTAGAGAAAGTAGAGAGTAAGAAAGAGATTATAGAGGGAGGATATGAATTCTGCTCTATGGCCTATTTACAAAGGTCAAAATTAGTGCACCAAATAAAAGGAAAAGTAATAAACTCTAATTGTAGCTAAAATGGTCGTTTTCTAAATTTTGAAGGCACTCCATATGTGTTCCCAAATGAAATTGATAATTTGTTTTCCTTCAATAGTTATTAACTGATTTTAACTGTTTATGGACCTTCAGTTTGTTAGTTATCAGTACGATCGAAGAACTTTTCGCTCAAGTCTGTGTTGTGTTGAATTAAAATGACAGTGTTACTGTTAAATCTTAAGCCTACCACAAATTAGTAGATCAAATCAGTTTTATAACTGCCCTCAAGTTCATCTCTATATAGCAGATCAAGTTGCATCATCACTCATCAGTAATGATAAAATCGTTTTGACTTGTTAACTGAGCTTGTTTCTTTCTCTGACTTTCTAGTGTCCCCTTCTGAATGTAAGCTATTGTCCTGCATCAGAACTTGATCTATCTCAAGGAAAAGATTTGGTACGGGACTTGTTAAAATTCCATATCCTTGTGTTTCTCTTAAACAGAAAAGACACTGTTCAGTGATCTTTAGTGCACAATCTAATCTATTTGTGTTTTTCTTAATCATATTGTAGGTGGTTGTTATCTACAACCCTCTTGGATGGAACAGGAGTGATATCATACGAATACCTGTAAGTGCCACCAAATTTCTCATTGACTGTATGATTTTTTATCCTACTTGAATATTTTCATTGAGATCAAATGAAAGAAGATAAGGGGAATTTGAAATTTAAAATTAAAAAAAAAACCTTGAAAGGGGCTGCAGCGGGTAATTATAAAAATCTTTATAAATGGAGGCCCAGAGGGGTGCGAAATCTAACAAGGGACTACCCCTCACCCAAAGGTTTGTATGAATGTCACAAGCCATTCATTTTTTCTTGTTTTGTGTTTTGGATATTATATGGACCATGCAAGTGCATACATAGCAGAGAAGTAATGGCTGAATTTTGGCACTGTATGCATGTAATATGTTTCCATGGTAGTTTATTGGATGTATTTATGATCCATTCTTGAATAGTGAAGTAAGGGATGAATTATGGATTATAGAAGATGATACGTAATGTTTTCTCCAGATGTCATCCATCTGTCACTACACACATTTGTGTGGGACTTTATCATTGGAACATGTGAGAATGATGATACATCTCTCTTTTTGAAAAATTTCTTTGTGCCATTACACGTTTTCATGAGTTTGGTTTCTTTATGTAGGGTTCATTGTGTAATAATGATTGCGTAAATTTTTTATACATGCTTAATATTTTCTTTATCTTAAAATGTTTTATCCATATCTTGATATCCTTTAATCTTTTTTGCATTGATTTATTCATCTCCCATAATGCCTTGAATGTGAATACTTGCTTTTTGATAATCTAGCCTTTATTCTACAAGACCTGTTCCTGCTCCTTCTCCGGCATTTGCACCAACCAATTTCTTTTCCGTATAAAATATATTACATCACCAATTTATTGGCACATTTTCAATTTTTTTTAGTTTCAAATTCTAAATGGCTACAGGTTATCAGTGAAGATGTTGCAGTTAAAGATTCTGAAGGGAAAGTAATTGAGTCACAGCTCCTTCCCCTTGCTGATGCAAGCATGCGCTTGAGAAATTATCATGTAAAGGCCTACTTTGGCAGCATCCCTACTGCAACTCCTAAATTTTGGCTTGCATTTCCAGTTTCAGTTCCACCATTTGGCTTCAGCACGTATATTATCTCAACCTCCAAGAGGGCAGGTTGGTTTACATGGGGTTGTTTCACGTTTGAACTTAATTATGTGTTGAAGTTGGAGCGCCATTCAAACTCTTGTCATCGTCACTCTTTTGGTGCAGGCGTTAATTCAATAAAATCTTCAATTCATACATTTCCGAGTGCTGAAATACCAACTTTTCAAGTCGGTAATGGAAACCTCCAGCTTAAATTTTCTGCAGATCAAGGAAAAATTATTTATGGCAACAGCAAGAGTTCGGTACGCTAACCAACATTAAATTGTTACTATTATTTAATGCTGAAGTTCTTAAATCTTGAATTCTCTATTTTAAGCCATCAAATGTATGACCAAATAAGCAGGTCTTTTTGGTAGGAAACAAAAACCCATAATAAAAGGAGTTTTTCTTTCTTTCTTTCTTTTTTCTAATGTTTGTTAGTGCTTGAACCAACTTACGTGCACCTCATCTAACAAGACAACTGTTTAATCTCACTGCAAGGTTGACAAATGACAACAACACTCTTCTAGTCCACTTCAAATAAAATCAATTAGACAATGTACACCATCTAGATGCTAAAGAATTAAGGACGTCCACTAAATTGTCTAAAACATCTATATATATTCTATAAAGTTTGCCATTTCTTTTTGGCTAAATTCTCTATTGAAACACAGTTACAAGGACCAAAGAGATTTAGCTTTCTCCTTGAACTGCTGCCCCTGAAAAGCTTGCACCAGAAAATTCAGAAAGCACCGATCCATCCTTGTCATCTTCATTAGAAAAGCCCAAGTGTTTTTTGGCTACTATAGAAGTTCATTTTGTATGATAGTATTATGCAAAACACCAAACTGTTCTTCATTTTCAGCCCTCTTCTTGAAGAAAAGAGAAGAAAGAAAGGAAGTACCGGTGGGTTTATGTAGCTGACATACCTATTTTTTAATCATTGAAGGTTGATGAATTGGTTGAGCTATCATACAGCTACTATTCAGGATATGATGGAAGACGTGACGAAGCTCCCCAGGTAGGCTGTTATTTGGAAATGCTTATTTCAGTTATTTAATTTCTAACTTCAAAATTGGTATTTGTTTCCTCATACGAATTTTGTCAATACTAAGTTGATAACAATAACATTTTCAGAACGCTGGAGCTTATATTTTCCGTCCAAATGGGACATTTCCCATAGCACCCAATAAAAAGGTATATTTTCTCACCAGGAATATGGGCTTTAGCATCAGTCATAATTCTCATGAAAGAAAAAGCTTTTCTTCAAATTTTCAGGTTCCTTTGACAGTTATGCGAGGTCCTTTGATAGAAGAAGTACATCAACGGATAAATCCCTGGATATATCAGGTAATATTCTTTATGTTGGTGGTGAATATTAGTAGTCCATGTTCATGATAAGAATTAAATTATCTTGTTTCTGTTTTTCTTTTTCTTATTCAATGATTTCTTTTTCGTAGGAGGACCTTGTATTACTATTACTATTACCTAAGAAGCATGGACACTTTAATTTGGCTAGCGTGTCCGTGTCCGACACACGTTGGACACTCCGACACTTGTTGGATACGTATCGGACACTTGTTAGCACAATAGATATGTGTTAGAAAACTAGTTGTACAAAGTCAATATAAGTCCCATATTTGTTAAACACATAATAAACACTTGTCAAGTATACTAAATAGGTACATAATAATATAAGATAATGAAGTTTGAGAACGAAATTCATCAAAATCATTTTTTAAGCATATAGATGCATAAAATTATTGGCTTTAAATTTCTTTCTGATATAAAAATGATATATATTTTTAAAATGTATATTTTAATAAACATGTCCTAGCCATGTCCGTTTTCTAGATTTTAAAACAAATGGCGTGTTGCCATGTCCGTGTCGTATCATATCCGTGTCTCGTATCCGTATCCATGCTTTTTAGACTATTACCTTCACTAGTGGCGAATCCAAAACTTTATGTCGAGGGACTTGATATATTTTTATATTAGGTTGTTTAATAGAAATTTTTTATGATAGTTCCTATGCTTTAGATCTCATTCCATTTTAGTTCTTGTATTTTTAAATATTTAAATTTAGTACTTATGTTCAATAAATTATAAAATTAGTCCTTATGACCAAAATTTATAGAGGGATTATTAACAAAGATTATTATTATTATTTTTTGGATAAAGAAGAATAAACTAACAATAAGGACCAATTGATTTTAAGATTTATTGAAAATACAGGAATTGAACGTGGATATTTGAAAGTATTATCACCAAAATTTCTAGAGGGATAATTAAAAGATACTTTTTTTTTTTTTTTGGAAAAAGAACGATAAGCTAACGATAAGGACTAACTAATTTTAAGAGTTATTGTACTAAGTATAGGGACCAAACTTGAATATTTGAAAGTATATGAACTAAAATAAAACAAGCCCCAAAGTACAAGTTCTAAAATGATATTTTAGCCAATTCTTTATATATATATATAAATATAAAATAAAATGAAACTTGAAATAATAATTATATTTTTTTTTGTTTTATAATTATTATAGTTTCATATATAATTAATTACTAAAAAATAATTTACTAATATTTAAAAATATTTTTATTCATTTCTATTTATATTTAGTATAATACAAATTCAAATTTGAAGAAAAATTTGAAAAAAAAATACAATATTATATATTTGTAAATTTTAAATACTCGTGGATGAAATTCTTTAAAGGAAATGTCATTTATCATTTAAATTAATGTTTAAAAAATAAACGGCTAAATTAATTTTTGTACAATTTGAAAATACATTATTATATATTTGTAAATTTTATATACTTCTGGATGAAATTTTTGTACGATGTAAAATTAAGTTCTAAATTATTTATATAAATGAATATTAAGATATTGAAACTAACCATTCCCATTTTGTTAAATAAAATAAAATATGTTAAATTACAAGTTTAATCCATGAACTTTTAGGTTTGTGTCTATTTGGTCCCTTAACTTTTAAAAGTGTCAAATAGGTTTATGAACTTTGAAATGTGTCTAATAAGTCCCTAAAATTTTAATTTTGTGTCCAATAGGTCCCTAAATTTTCAATTTTGTGTCTAATAAGTCATTGACCTAATTGTCATTTTTTAAAATTCATGAACTTACCAGACACAAAATTGAAAGTTTAGAGTCCTATAAGACATAAAATTCAATTTTATATTAAATGATCAGTTAATTTTCGAAAATTTTGAATATATCAGGGACCTATTAGATACAAAATTTAAAGTTTAGAGACTTATTAGATATTTTTAAAGTTTAGGGACTTCTTAAATACAAAATTGAAAGTTCATGAACCAAATAGATACAAACCTAAAAGTTGAGGGACTAAACTTGTAATTTAACCAATAAAATAATATTCTATTTTTTTTTTACTATTTATGTTTTCTATATTTCGAAATATAAACTATAAATTTTAATGTGTATGAACAAAAGCAATAAAGATGAATGAAAAATATAAAAAAACAAAAAAAAAAGAAGATAAGAAAACACATGCGTTTACACGGACTAGAACACAAGATCAGCAGGGTGCTAGGGAGGGCTTGAGGCGATTCTGCCACTGGGACAGGAGGGGATTTTAAAATTTACACTAAACTATTTAATACTTGTGGTATCTACTATAGCTTCGCCCCTGATGTTCATTTATAGAAAGAAATACAATATTGTTCTTCATCAAATTCAGTTGACAAATATTCATTTTGGCAAGATCCTGATCTGGGGTTGGTTGATTCATTTTCTTTTCTCATATGCTTCCAAATCCTATTGGCTCTGGATTTTGTTAAGTAAGAAACTGAACTTCATGAAAAGGAATGATGAACAAATGACCCTGAGTTACAAAAAAAGATCTTTAATTGTTCAACAAAGCTGAAAGAGAATAATAATTAAAAAATATATACCTAGACTCGAGAGCCAAAAGGACAACTAAGATATGAAACTAGTGAAAGGTACAAGAAATTTTTGTTGTTTTTACCCCAGAAATTTTGCCAGGATCATTGTTTTGGTCAAGTGTATTAGGAATTGGTCAACTGAGAAAAATTCTGTTGGGTTACTCTCGTTGTTAAATTGAAGCTCTGGAGCGGAAGTCATCTTATTATGTTTTACTATACACGGCGATTAATATTTTCAGTTATTGTTATCTTGACATTTGCAGGTAACCAGACTTCAAAAGGAAAAAGAGCACGTTGAAGTAGAATTTACTGTAAGCTTACTGCACTATCTCTTATACTCTTATTTTGAGCAAGCAAGCAAAGTAGCAGATGCATGAGATAAGAGTGCATAACAGAGTGCCTAATTTATTTTGCATATGCTGTACAGATACTTAGATTGAAAGGAGGGGCATTGAGTAAACATGTACTGCAAAGTCTATTCGGCAATAATTATAGCTTATAATTACAATTTGATATTATTTGAAATATCTATTAATATCCTTAAAAAACATTTATTAATATTGTTTAAACTAGTTAGTTTAATTAGAGTATTTACAAATTAATTATCCAATAAAATTTAATTAAGTACAATGGTAATTGTATGAACTTTATAAAAGCATTCATAATGTAGGAAATAAATATTATCATGAAAAATATAATAATAAATGTACAATTAATAATTCAGAAAAGTAATATATTGTTATTCATTCCTATTAACTAATAAAATATAATGTGTTAATAATTGAATTTCAATATTAGTTTTAATTAATCTCTTAACTGAACCAAAAAGAAATGATTTTTTGGTTTCATTTGAACACATCAATCTAATTCTGGCTTTGTATTTGTTCATATATTTACACACTTGTATTTGTTTTCATTATTTATAGTATTTCTGAAACCCCCCAACTCCCCAAACAAACACCCTCTATCCTGGTAAATTTCTGCATCTAGTACCGCTGCTGACTATATGTGTGCCTTTTAGGTTGGGCCTATACCTATTGATGATGGAGTTGGCAAAGAAGTAGCAACTCAAATTACAACTACTATGAAAACCAACAAAACATTTTATACAGATTCCAACGGCAGAGATTTTATCAAAAGAGTATGATGTCAGCTTATTTCTTCTTCACTTTATTGCACTTTAGAATTGAAGTTATCACAATATAAGAATTTTCACCCGCATTGTAATTACTTGGTATTACTAGTGCCTTGTATTACAGATTTCAGAATTGGTGTATCATGGTCTGGAGAGCTGATTTCCTTGATTGAGTTTATATGAACCTCTGATTCCTTGTCTGCAATATCATCTTATTATTCATTCTTGCAGATTCGTGACTATAGAGCAGACTGGAACCTGGAAGTGAACCAGCCTGTTGCAGGAAATTATTATCCAGTAAGTGCTTTTATGTCCATGTGGCCTTTTTGGAGCATTTTCTTTTGTAACAACTCTATGCATCTTATAGCATTATTTACTGTAGCTCTATCCTTTAGGATTCCCATGTACATCAGGTGCTCTACATATATGACTGTAATGAATAGAATAACACTGAGTGTTTTCTCTGAAACCTCTTTCACTCTTTGTTAGGACTGTATTGTATTAGAGCATAAGGTTGTTTAGGGTTTCTTGAGACAATGAAGACTTTATCTTCCAAGTACAATAAGGGTTTGAAAGTTGGGTCATTACTTTTGGGGTGGCTCCCGCTCCTTTGTAACACCACCACCCCAGAGGAGCATTGCCTATCAATATGTGCTAATGTTCATCCATCAATGAAAAGTTGTTTCTGGTTAAAAAAAAATGAATATGTAGCCAACTTGAGTATATCTTAACTAGTTATATAGTATCATAACTTTGACAAAAATATCAAAGGTTCCAACTCTTACCCCCACATATTGTTGTACTAAAAAAATGGATGTACAATGTGTACATGGGCTAGATAAGGTAATTGCTTGCAGAAAATTTGCAAATTTAATGCTTGCAGATGAATATGGTTTCTGATCTTATTCTCGTTACTCCTAGTCTCACATTGACTTTGGACCCTGTAGTTGTTTTATTAAGTGGAATTGTCCTTTCAGATAAATCTTGGGATCTACACGCAAGACGATAAGAAAGAATTTTCAGTTTTGGTGGATCGTGCTGTTGGGGGGTCCAGCCTGGTCGATGGGCAGTTAGAGTTGATGCTTCACAGGTGCATAGTTATATTTTCAAAGAAAGTATAGTTCCTTTTTTACTCCTATTTACCCATGCTAAGAGCTGCTGGAGGTTTGCCTATGCGATTTGATAGTTTACTTGGTTATAATTACAACTCACGACATAGCTAATTGACACTCGGAAACTTTTTCTTTATGCAAAATATGTTTGTCGGACCTAATTCATGTTCTTTTTACTATATAGGAGGCTATTACTAGATGATTCCAGAGGTGTTGATGAGGCTTTAAATGAAACAGTTTGTGTTAATAATGAATGCATGGGACTAATCGTAAGTACTTGCACCCAACTCTTCAAAATATATGGCACTTAGAGCATTTTTTTTTTCTTTATCCTGTATTATAGAATTGAAGGGGTCTGCAGTTAATGTATCGCTCAACTTTGCTTACCCAAAATATAGTCTAATTGGAAATGGTATTTAGTTCATTTGGATCATTAAAACTAATGTGGTTGATCAGGCTTGTTAATTTGTTTTGATCGTGAAACCGTTTAATTGTTTCTTATGCAAAAATTAAAAAAAAATAAAAAAAAAAAAACGAAAGAAAGATTGCACAAGATATTCTCATTCTCATCATGCGCATGGTTGGTTTGTTTCTAGTGAATTCCCCTTTTTTTCTCTGTAATTTCTTATATTGATTTTTTTCTCAATATTTTGCATTAAAATAAGAAACTAAAATTTATAATTTTTCTTTCTAACGGTTGTAAGATGACACTGTACTTCATTTCTCTCTCCTATCCCTCTCAGTGACCTAATGTATTTTGGATCAAGTCAAATTCATGTACAGGGGAGACACAATTCAAGGTGGTTATTTATACGGCTTACAAGAAAACAGACCTAACTATTCTAATCATCAATAAACTTATAAAACAAGTTAACCAAAATGAACAACCCGATCAAATTAATTAGAAAACTAACTGATGTAATTATTCTTTCTCACATCCTCCATAAACTAACTGATGTAACAAAGCCCTGTTGGTGAAATGGTTGTGGCGTTTTCACAGTGAACCCTCCACTCTTTGGCATAAGGTCATTGTGAGTAAGTACGGGGCGTCCCCTTTTGAGTGGACTGCTACTGGAGGGAGAGGTACCTGTAGAAATCCTTGCAAAGGTATTGCTGAGGGAGTTCCTCTTTTCTCGAGCCTCTTGTCCACTGCTGGGTTGGGAATGGGAAAGACACATTGTTCTGGGAAGATAGGTGGTTGGGGGATAGTCCTCTTTATTCGACTTTTCCCTGTCTTTATCATTTGTCTTTGACAAAGAATAGGGTCGTGGCGGAGGTTCTTTTTCGGTCTGGCATTTCAGCGTCTCCCTCTTTTGGTTTTCAGCATCCTCTATCTGATAGGGAAACGTTGGATGTGTCGGTTTTCCTTTCCATGCTAGAAAACCTTCGTTGTATCCCAGATAGGAAGGATATTCGTTGCTGGAATCCTTGCCCGAACGCGGGGTTTTCGCGTCAGTCTGCCTTTCTTTAGTTAATCCATCTCTCTGCTTCTCGGGGTGAGTCTGTTTTTGCTGCTTTGTGGAAGGTGAAAATCCCAAAGAAGGTTAAGTTCTTTGCCTGGCAGGTTCTTCACGGAAGAGTTAACACTCTTGATAAAGTCTTGAGAAGGGTGCCATCTTTGGTTGGGTCGTGGTGTTGCATTCTTTGTAGGAAGGCGGCGGAGGACCTCGATCATCTGTTTTGGAGCTATGAGTTGGTTGCGGATGTTTGGAATTTTTTTTTTGAGGGGTTGGGGTTGGCGTTGGCGGGCTTTAGCCAAAGGGTTAGTAGAGAGAGTTTGGAGGAGTTCATTTTGCATCCCCTCTCAAGGGGAAAGGCCTGTTTTTGTGGCTTGCAGGGGTTTGGCTTGTTCTTTGGGGGCTCTGGGGTGAGAGAAGAATCTTTCGAGGGTTAGAGCGTTCTTCTTTTGATGTTTGGTCTCTTATTAGATTCTACGTTTCTCTTTGGGCCTCGGTAGCGAGGGCTTTTTGTAATTACCCTTTACATAGTATTTTGCTATGGTGGAGTCCTTTGTTGTAAACTCCCCCTTCTTTTGTGGGCTTGTTTTTTGTATGCCCTTGTATTCTTTCATTCTTACTCAATGAAAGTTTGGTTTCTTAAGAAAAAAAAAAAAAATCCTTAATCTCTGTCTCTTATCTTCTTCTTTTATTCATTTTACCTTTGATCTCCCCTCTGCTTTGCAGTCCTGTACCACTTTTACTACTCACATGTTACATTATGCTATACAGATTCAAGGAAAACTATATTACAGAATTGATCCTTTAGGAGAAGGTGCAAAATGGCGTCGTTCTTTTGGTCAGGAGATCTTTTCTCCACTTCTTCTAGCCTTTGCTGAACAGGTGAATATTGGAGGAAGGAAAAAAATGAGAAGTTATAATATGATTATATTAACCTTACAAGGTAATTAACCTGCAGGATGGAGATAATTGGGCAAATTCTCATAAACTTACTTTCTCTGGAATTGATTCATCATACAGTTTACCCAAAAATGTTGCTGTTATAACTTTACAGGTAATTATGATCTCCCTCCCTCCTCCCCCCCCACACACACACACACACGAGAAACAGTAAATTTTGGATTTGTTTTTTGTAACGCACCTCATGGCCTCTTTTGTAATTTCATCTCATCAATGAAATTGACACCTATCTGCATAACATTTCTTCAGTTTCTTGGAATTAAACTTGTTGCTTCTTTTTCTACTTCACCACCTTTTTTTTTAACTAAAAAAAAACACCCTTTTTTTCTTCTTTTTCCATTTATATTTTTTTCTAATCATTGCTCTAATTTTAAACAGGAAATCCATGATGGGAACATTCTACTTCGATTGGCTCATTTGTATGAGGTGCTAATCTATCCATGCTCCGGAAGTAGTTTCACTTTCTCTTGGTCAAATACTGGTTATTAGTTTTGCTTGTGTTACTTGATCATAATCTTGCTTTAGAATGACATGCAAATATATATGCTTTATTTATGAACTTAAGTATATTCAATTGACTCTCCATAGCTACGTATGCTGATATTTTGTATATTAATAATCCTCAGTTGCTTTATTTCCTCTAGATTTTCTGGATGAAATTTTAGAAAGAAAAGGGCTAGGAAAAACAAAAAATGGTTTTTCAGTTACTATTTTTCTGCAAACATCTACGTCGTTCTCAGTACTTAGGCCAGTGGTAAAATCTTTACATCTAGATTATGATGTTGGGGTTCATTTATTGAAACTGCCCAATGTATCTATGCAACTTTAAGAGATCACGTTGGTATTTGACATTCATATTTTATTTATCTGTTATCTGGGCTGTAAAGTTTAAGAAAACCTGCTGTATGTTTCAATCGTCATCAAACGATCAATCTATAATGCTCCCTGATTTTTGTCCAAAGTGCTAATTTTCTATTCTGTTGGCTTACCAAAATGGCAAAGGCTGGAGAGGAAAAGGAATATTCAGTGATTTCTAGAGTAGAACTAAAGAAGCTATTTCCAGGGAAGGAGGTATGAGCAACATATTCTTCCAAACTAGTTGCTACTCATTTGCTTCGTAATCCTTTAGTTTTTGAAAATTAAAAAACTTATAAACACTACTTTTACTTATGAGTTTCTTTTGTTTTGTTATCTTCTTTTTATAAATATTTTCAAAATCCAAGCTAAGTCTTGAAAACTAAAAAAAAGTATAATTTTAAAAATCTTATTTTTGGAATTTGAAATTTGGCTGCCAATTCAAATGTTTCCTTAGCAAAGATGAAAACCATAGTAATAAGAAAACAAACACAGTTTTCAAAAATTAAATGATTATCAAACGTGATTATCAAACGGGGTCTTAGCTACTTTCGATAACTTCTGATTTTTCCCATTCATTTCAGATCAAGAAGGTAACAGAAATGAACTTGTCTGCCAATCAAAAAAGGACAGATATGGAGAAGAAACGAAAGGTTTGGAAGGTAGAAAATGGTGGTTCAAATGAAGTTGAAGTTAAGAGAGGAGGACCTGTAGATCCTAAAAAGTTAGTGGTGGAACTTTCTCCAATGGAAATCCGGACCTTTATCATTGATTTGGATGAGAAGCTGCTCAACCGCAAACTGCTTTTTGATGCCTAATATTCTCAAGTAAGTTCCTGGTCTCTGATCTTCGTTTTAGTTTTAGCTTCTATTCTCTGACAATTGAGGTTAACCTTTCAGTTTCCTATTGAACTGGAAAAATAAAATATATACATATAAATAATTTGAGAGGTTAACCTTTTTTGTATGCGAGATCTCATGTTCATCATAAGAGAATGTAGTGTCTTGAGTGCTCCAGTTCTGTAAATAATACACATGAACTATTTGACAATTGATGGCAAGTTTAGGGAGTTAAAGTTCATCCTTCCTTTTTCTTTGGGTTCAACAATATATATGGACCGGAGTATTCAAACCTTTGGCCTCTTATTTGACGACCTATGCCATAACTAGTTGAACTAGACCGTTTATACTTCCTTCTTAGCATGGAAAAACGTTGCTCGTAGATATTGAAAGAGTACTTAATTTTATAACTGCTATGAGGTTTGACCAGGGAGAGACGTCTATTTAGTGGTATATGTCTATCATTCATAGACTGATAAACATATGTCAATGATAGATATGCAGAACTAAGATATATCGATTAGTCTTTTCAACTTTTTATACTTTTTATTTGAGTTGGGCATAAAAATGTCATATATGCAAATCTCTTTACTCTAGGCTAGATTTGCTATTATATTTTAGGCTATATTGTTCTACTCTTTTTCCTTCCATTTTACTAACATTGCAAAAGCATTTTTTTTTAAAGGAAATAGTAAAATAAATTAAAGGGAAAAAACATTTTTTACCCCTAACTTAGTAGATTGTATCAATTTTTAACTCTGAATTTTCAATTTCATTCATTTAACTCTCAATCTTGATAGATTGTATCATTTTTAATCCTGAACTTTCAATTTAATCAATTTAAACCTCAAACTTGGCATATTGTATCAATTCTAATCATAAATTTTCAATTTCATCAATTTAAAACTCAAACTTAAATAAATGTATCAATTTACACCATCGGTTAAAATTTATTTGCACCATATTTCTTCTAAATGGAGAGTGGAAAACCATGCTTCAAAATCAAGTCCAAAAAACGATCTTTTTGAAAGGTATTATTGGTTAACTCACTCAAGCCATGAAAGTTACCTTTTAGATTAGAAAAATGGCCTCTGAGACTTGAACCTGGGTTGATTGAATAGTAGCTAACAAGGTGAAGGCAGGATGAACAATAAAATAGTCGTAGACGAATGGAAAGATCGGAGACCATAGATCGGAAGAAAACATCCATTTTTCTCATTCTTGAATCGATTGCCAATATTGATTTTTTTTTTTTAATTTCTCGTCGTCCTCGAGCTTGATTTGTCCTTCATCTGTCGCAATAGAAGTAGGGATTTCGAAAACGCCCTCGTCATCCCTTCCTCTCCAATATTGATGTCACTCTAATCCTTCATAAGACTATCAATGAAACCGACAAGGTTAACTATGACCAGTTCATTGTGTTCATAGACTTCACTCTGTCCACCACCACCTTTTCTATTCTCTCTTACATTTTAGTCAAGCTCAAACTCCTCACTATCGAAGTCAATGAAATCACCATTATTATTGTTGCCTTCAATGACATTACTACCTAGATCTTCTTCACACTCATTGTTGCTGGTATCAATACCAAATGCGAGAGAAACACAAGAATCCATTTGTTTTTGCATGGGTCCTACTTTAAAAAGTCGAGTTTTTGGTTTTCATGATAGTTGTGGGAAACTTTTCTAACGGTGATGAAAATGGAAACTTAACAGAGGGTATAACTTGATATACTTATTCAAGTTTGAGGTTTAAAATGATTACATTGAAAGTTCATTGTTAAAATTAATATAACCTCCCAAGTTGGTCTAAATTGATGAAATTAAACGTTCAGATTAAACTTGATACAACCTAACAAGTTCATGGGTCAAAATTGTTTTCTTTTCCCTAAACTAAACTAGGCAACTACTCTTTGTTTATTTTAGGGAATTAGTAGACAACTTTATTCTTTCGCCAAAATAGTAAACTGATCAAATCCATATTATAATAGAGTGAAACGGAAAATTCTTTTATTTCTTCTTTTTCTTATTCCCATACTTCAGTCCAATGTTTGTTTTGCAATGCTATTTTATTTTTGGTTTCCGTACTTAAATTTAATCTAAATTTATAAGATTATTTTATGTCTAAGAAGATTTTAGTTTTTGAACTTTCCAACTTGTTATATTTTAATCTCTAATTTTTCAAAATGTATATTATAATCCTTGAAATTCAAAAGCACCTATTTGGATATGTAACTTTTTTTTTTAGTAATACAATATTTTGAGATTGAGAGATTTGAACTTCTGATCCCTTGGTCAAAATACATGTCAAATACCGTTAAGCTATACTTATTTTGGCATTTGAATCCTTAACGTTTATTTTGTTTTTAACAAATTAATAATATAATTTTGAGCACGTATATTAATATCCTAACATGAGTATATATATACACACTACATAGGTTAAAACTATTGAGCTACTAAGATATTGTGACAGTTTAAGAATGAGATTCTCTCTTTTTGAAAAAAAAAAGAAAAACATGTTGAAGTTGAAAGAATGAAAATAAAATTTAAATCTTTGCTCTCTAAAATATATTTTTATATTTTTTTTTCCTAAAAACAAAAATAAAATTAGAAGCCCACTTTTAAATGTAGGAAAATAATTGTACTTAAAAATTTAAGTATATTTGTAGATCATCAAATGGCTCTTTTTATTTATAATATTGAATTTTCTTACATTAACAATCGAATTTTAGAAAACAATGGTAGTAACCAAAAGATTATTGAACTGCTTGCACCTTGACAATTTTTTAGTTGTTCATCAAACTACAATCAATTTGATTGACTTAGTGATGACCAAAAGTCAGCGGACATTATTTGTAAAGATGTCTATTTTTTCTGTACGGATGAGCCCATAACGGGACAGAAATCCTAATTCAGGCAAAAATAGAGAGCGGGGAATAAACTTCCCAAACGAGGAATACATCTTTTGTCTATTTATTTTTCATTTTTTATTTAAATATATATACACACATATTCCTAATGGTTTAGATAATTAGATAGATTTAGATTATATTGTTAAACATTTGAGTTATATTTATATGTATTAATGAGATAATTTTATATGAAATATTATTTTGTTTCTATTGAAGGTTTAAGAACTTTATCTTTAAATAGAATTTTTTTAAAAAAAAATAACTATTTAAATGAAGATTTTTCTTTAAAATAATAAATAACTTTTGAACTTTATCTTTAAATAGATTTTTTTAAAAAAAATTAACTATTTAAATGAAGATTTTTCTTTAAAATAATAAATATTTTTAATGAAAAGTTAACTATTTAAAAATTTATCAAAAGACTTGTTGAGGAATTCCTCCTAAAGAATTTTGTCCCAATTCCCTCATTGTTTGCCATCCGTGTACATCTCTAATTATTTGCGGGGCAAGGAAGTCATCTTGTCCCACCTCATGTACATCTCTAATTATTTGTCATTACTTTAGCGTACATAACTAAACATTCTCTTTCCTAAAAAAAAAAAAAATCAAAATGCAAATTTTTTTTAGAATATTACATCGCGTGTTGATTGAAAACTTAAAGCTCAACTTCCCTCTCTTCGCCTTCTTCCGTTGTCGTTTTCATATTTTAAGAAAATGAAGTATTGTTCATGAAAACAAATATCCCCTTCTTCAAAACAAACCCATGGAGAAAACCATCTAACGATTCAAAAAAATTGAAATTTCACCTCATCGCCCACACTTATAACACAAAAAATCAAACATTATGTAATACGAGAACACCCAAAAATTCCAAAAAAAAATAATAATAGATGCACAAATAATCCTGGGGACTAAAACTTTGACCATAAGAGTTCCTGCACCTGACCATAAATCTCAACAAAACAGTATCATAGTCACACACAGTGTGTTAGTTTAACCACTCATCCTAATTTTCAGATTGAATTAAACTAAGATATAGAGCAGTGTTTTGAAATCAAAACCCCGAGGGATTTGTTCAAAGGGTTTTGAAATGGGAATCATAAAATGGTGGTTGGTAAGCAGAGTTTGATGTCTAGGAATTAGCAAAATTATGTTGGAATTAGCCAAACAAAACCATAAGATTGTGTTTCAAACTCATTAGACCAAACAACATTTTGGGTTTGGATTTCAAAATCATCCAAATCTAAGACAGTGCTCCAAACGTCCCCAAAGTAAAACAATTGGTTTTTCTTCCACACTTACATCTACAAATCTTAATTAGGAGAAAAAAAAAGAGGAAAAATTCTAATTCTACAATGGCACCTACTACTTCCATTCACAATTTAACACAAAAGTGATGTCTTATTTTATTTACTTTCAACAAATAATGAGGTATGTTATTTTATTTACTTTCAACAAATAATGAGGTACAAAAACAAAGGTATGATATTGTATACATTCTATAATCATTGCAATTTGAACCTAATTAAAATTTCAGGTATAGGAAATTATGGATGCTCCATTTATTGTTAATGGACCAGGTACTAGCATTTAAAAACTCTTTATAAAGGAAAAACAATGGCATGAACAAAGGGTTACTATACTAAATATTTTTCGAACCATTATAGTTTCCCAAAGAAATGAAGTCAACTCATAATAGTTCAAATTTATTTTTCCCCATCTTTGTCATTTCACATTATATATGAACTTATATGTGTTACTTGATAACTTGGAGTATCCAATTGTTGAACTTTACTACTGGATCCATATGATTTTATAATGGGACATTTTTCAGAATCATAACTCCGAAAATATAGGATTGTTATGGGGTTTAAAATCCCAAAAATCAGAAAACAATGTGTTTGAAGCTAAGAAGCACGGACACAGACATAGACACAGACACGACACGGCGATACGTTAATTTCTAAAAAACTAGGATACAGACACGTTGCTGATACGTTTTTTTTTTTTATTTTTTAGGATATATGTACATTTAACATAAAATACTAAACTTAATCCACTAAAAAATATAAAATGCCAAGTTAGTTAACCATAGTAATTGTACAAAACACATTATCCAATATTCAATAAACAAAGTTTTCAAATGAAATAAGAGTAAATACCAAAAAAAATGAAAACAGTTTTATATACAAAAAGAAAATAGAAAACATGTTCTCTTCATGAGTGGTAGAAGAGTTTTTAATTTTTTTAGTTTTATTATTTATGTTTTTAATGTCTTTTTTGTGTTTAAAATTTAAAATTAAATGAGTTTTTAACTTTGGGCTAAAAAAAATGGGTTAGACCTTTTTTTCGATTAAAAATTTACCCAACGTGTCCAATGCGTGTCCACACCGTGTCCAAAATTTAAAAAAATAATAATAATAAGGGGCACGTATGTCTAAAATAGAGTGTCCGTGCTTCTCAGATTTGAAGCCTAGGAATTAGAAACAGTGGGGTTGTGTGGATCTTATAATGGGACATTTTTCAGGATCAGAACTCTTGAAATCGAAACCTTAGAGTTGTTATGAGGTTAGATTTCGAGTTGTTATGAGGTTTAAAATCTAAACGTTAGTTATATAGTGTTTGAAGCCTAAAAATTAGAAATAGTGGGATTGTGTTTCAATCCAACGTAGTGGCCCAAAATTTTAGGTTTGGATTACAAAGCCATCCAAACCCAATATGGTACTCCTAATGAACCCCTAAAATTCCACAAATTCAACCGTTCACAATCATTTTCTCATCATTTTTATCAATATTTTCGTACTCACAAATGAGATTACCTAACTTTAGACTTGTGATCTCCAACAAACAATAAATTAATGATATGTTAAAGATTTGATTTTACAAAGAAACAAACTACAACGACAAACATGAGAGAACATTGTCAGTGGTTGAAGTATGAACATTGGACTTCGCAATTCTGATGGTAAAATTGTGCAATATCATTTCGAGAACGCTCGCAAGAAGCTAAAATCAACAGCAAGAACATCAGCTATTAGATTTGATTTCCTTAATTTTTATGTATTTCAAACAAATCGTACAGAAAATTCGGCCAAAATTTAAGAAAAACAGATAATCTATCTATAATACTAAAAGGATGGTGGAAAAACACTCAAGATGAACTTGGAACAGAAGCAACGGACCTATTTTTTGATGTAATCTTCAGGAACAACCTTAAGGAGCTTCTTCTGCTTAGACTTGGCAATCTTCTTCAATGTCTTGGGATTTGTAATCTTCTGTAGCTTAGTTCCAGATCTCAAAATGTTCTCCTTCTTCTTCTTCTCTCTCTCCTCCCTATTCTTCCTCTTCTCCACCTTGTTTGACCTAATCTGCTCCTTCAATTCCTCCTTCCGTTCCCTAAACGCCGCCTTAATCATCTTCTGCCTCTCTCTCTCCTCGAACGTGGTGCCTTTTCGGCTCACCTGCATCGCGGACGTCCTGTGCTTCCGCGGCTGTTTCCACTTCCGTCCGGAGACCTTTCCGGCGATAACGCCGTCGTAGGTAGGGTTTCCGAAGGTCGGTTTATCAGGATTATCCGACGAAGGGATCGCGGATCGCTTGGAAGGCGGTGGAAGCGAGTCGTCGATGTCCATGGAGGCGTCGGCATTTTCAGAGTCGGCAATGTTGAGGCTGTTCTGAGCTTCTTCGCGCTTTCGCTTGTAGGTCTTTCCCCCAAAACCCTCGTCCAGGCGGCGAAAGTCGATGGTGCACGCCATTGAAGAGATTTGGGGATTAGGGTTTCTGGTGGCGGGATTAGGGTTTCAGAGCGTAGAGCTCCTGAAAGTGAAAGGTTTTTCTTGATGGCGGTTATACACAATATATAGATAATGGGCTGAAAGCATTTGGGCTCGTTTCGAAAATAGAAGAATAGGGCCTTTTTTAAAAAAAAAAATTATCATGGATATTATTGGAAAACAATCACAAATTTCAAGTTTTAATTTTATTTTTTAAACCATTTAATTCCACCCCAATCTTTTTACAATAATTGTTATCTATGTATAGAAAATATTTAAATTTTTAGCCAAATTTTAAAGACAAACACGAGTTTTTAAGGTCGTACGTGGTAACCATTTTATTTTTCATTTTTAATTTTAAAATTAAGTTTATAAATCATGCTACTTTGTTTTATTGTCTACTTTTTACAAGTATTTTCGAAATTTAAGCCAAGTTTTAATTTTTTTTTTTTTTAAAAAAGAGTAAACTCCCATTTGATAATTATTTTTTTAGTGGTTGAAATTTATGTTTGTTTTCCTACCACTTCTTTATCATGATTTTCACTTCTCTAGAAATAAATATTTGAATTCTTAGTCAATGCCAAAAATAAAAATAAATTTGTAAAAACTACAATCCCATTTAATTTTTTAAAATTAAGCCTACAAATACTACTTTTACTTATGGGTGTCCTTGTTTTGTTATCTACCTTTTAGGGCATGTTTGGGAATGATTCTAGAAATATTGATTTTAGTACCATTGATTTGTTTATAATTGATTTATTAAAAGTGATTTTCATATAATCATTTTCATGTTTGGTTCTACACTTTTAATAGTGATTTTCATACAATCAAGTGATTTTCAAAAGGCATGTTTGGGAGTGAGTTTAAAATAAGTGTTTTAAGCTAATGATTTAATTATAATTATTTTTTTATAAAAATTATTTAGTTATAAAGTATTTTAATATTTAATTCAAACGTTGTAAAAGTGAATTTAAATTTAATTAAAAATATTTTAAAAAAATGATTAATGTTTGTTTTCAAATGGAATTTGGTGATCATCGAGTCATAGATATGGAGGAATTAAAATATTAGAAAAATAAAGATAGAGAGATAAAAAAAAATGGATAAGATGATAAAAATTTTAGGAATAAAATTTATAACAAAGATTGAAGAGAAAAAATTAAGATTAGGAACAAAAATGGTAGAGCAAGAGATAAAAAATTAGTGAGAACAAATTTAAAAATATATGAAAATGATTGGGAGAAACAAAAAAAAATAGAAATAAAAAAATTCAAAGAAAGTTAAAACCATTGTGGAGAAAAATGAATGAAAAGATAAAAAGATAATAAAATAAGAGATACACATTATAAAAACGTTAGAGAGAGAAAACTTGTCATTTTGTAAAAAATAACGTATGAACTTAATGGTGACGGTTTTGAGAAAATTCATTTTTTTGATGGAAATTTATGAATTTTACAAAAGATGACGAGTTTTACCCGTCACTAAAAGTATACATTTTCAAAAATGAAATAATAGTCATTTTAAATCACAATTACTTAATAAAAATCACTTGAGAATCACCTCTCAAGTGATTGATAGGAAATCACTTCAAGTGATTTTTTATTTTTCTAAAATCACTTGTTCAATATTACCAAACATCACACTTTTGAAAGGAAAGTGATTTTAGACATGTCAAATGAAATTAATCGTGGAGAAATGATGAGAAAACAATCTCAATTTTTAAAAACCAAATAGTTATCAAATTGAGTTTTTTTTTTTTTTTTTTTTTTTTACTTTTTAAAACTTGACTTTTTTTAAAACCTTAGTAGAAAGTAGATAACAAAACAAATAAACTCATAGGCTAGTGTTTATAAGTTCAAATTTCAAAAAATAAAAAACTAAAAACTAAGGCCCTGTTTGATAACTATTTTGTTTTTTGTTTTTAGGTTTTGAAATTTAAACCTAAAAATACTACTTTTACCAATAAGTTTATAGGTCTTCTTATCTATTTTGTATCTATATTTTCAAAAACAAGTTAACTTTTGAAAACTAAAAAAATAATTTTAAAAAAACTTGAGTTTGTTTTTAGAATTTGCCTAAGACTTCAAATGCAAGAGAGATGATCTTTATTGTAGAGAAATTAAGTGAAAATAAGTTTAACTTTCAAAAACTAAAAACAAAAAATAAAATGGTTATCAAACGGGGTCTAAATGGTTATAAAATGGGATTGTAATTTTTAAGGCCCTATTCGACTTTGATAAAAAATTTTTTTTTTCATTTTTTGGTTTTTGAAAATTATGTTTGTTGTTCCACAATTTCTTTCTATCTTCTCTACAATAATTTTTTTCTTTATTGATGTATCATTTAAGTTTCTAGCCAAATTTCAAAAACAAAAACTACTTTTTGAATTTTTTTTTTTTTTTTTTTTAGTTTTCAAAACTTAGCTTTATTTTTTAAAACATAGGTACAAACTAGATAAGAAAACATAGAAGTTCATTGGTAGAAGTAATATTTGTAGGCTTAATTTTCAAAAAATAAAAACAGAAAAAATCAAATGGTTATCAAACGGAGTCTAAAAAATTTGTTTTCATTTTTAGAATTTGGATAGAATTTAAATATTTCCTTGAAATATGAAAATCATTCTAGAGAAATGGTGAGAAAATAAACACACATTTCAAAAATAAAACCTACTTGATAAAGTATCGTTTGATAACCATTTTATTTTTTGTTTTTGGTTTTTGAAAAGTACGCTTGTTTTTCCACATTTTTTTTTTTATTTTTTTTCTCTACAATGATTTCCATATTTCTTCATAAACCATTTGACTTCTAGCCAAATTTCGAAAAAAAAAATAATAATTTTTTAGTTTTCAAAACTTAGCTTAATTTTTGAACACATATGTAAAAACTAAATAAGAAAATTTATAAATTATTAGGTAGACAAATATTTGTAGGCTCGTGATGAAGAAGTAAGGAAGAGGGTAAGGGTACTTTTGGAAACTTTTCAAACTCTAATTTGATGGAGTGGATTTTTTGTTGGGCCAAGTCCATGGCCCAAGAAGGGAAGTTCATCCCAAATTGAGAGAAAACTCTCTAAAAAAAAATTGTTCTATAAAAATTGATCTTTCAAAAGGTTCCTTTACAAAATTAAGAAAGAGCTTATTTATAACCTTACAACAAATCTAAGCAAAATAACTAATTACAGCTAAAATACTATTTAAGAATTAAGTAATCTAAAATTAATCATTAAACTAATATTAACACTAGGTTAATTATTTACCATTTTGTCCCACATCATTCACTTTGATTTTTTTTTAAAAAAAGACCCGTCCTCGAGTTGAGGTGATAAAATTGAAAACTTCTTTCTTAGCTTGTTGGGTGTTGTAAACTTCAATTGAGAAATCTCTGGCAAAACTTTTCAATCTATAATGGAATTAAAATAATGGACCATCAAAATGATGAGAAATTAAAGAAACAAGAGTGTTCTAGTTGGGTTGGAGTGACATGGGAGAATTGATGAGTTATGAAATTAGAAACTTGGCCCAACAACGAGCTTGACCCATATAAATTAGGGTTGGAATTTGATGTGGGACAAAATGGTAGATAATTAGTCTAATTTTAGTTGATATTAATTTTAACGACTAATTTTAGATTAATTACTTATTAAATAGTATTTTACATGTAATTAAATATTTTGCTTATGTTTGTTATTTATAGCCTTCAACAAACATAAGCAAAATAATTAATTATAACTAAAATACTATGATTAATATTAATATTGTCAAAGAGAGAGTATAACTCGACTGGTATATCAAATGTGTTAATGACCACGATCTCTGTGATTTGAATCCTCTCCTTTTTTATTGTATTGGCGTTTTGCTGATGAGTCAATAAAAGTAGATATAATCAACTGCAAATAATCACATGTTATGTTACACGACATGACATAAAGTAAAGCTCGAATATAAGACCGGGTGGAATAGCATTTTTAAGTTGATTTTTTTTTCTTGCCTAGCTTTCTATGTTATCTAGCATTTTACTCCAAAATTACTTTTGTTAAGTCTAATTAGCATATTACATCATGTCAATCTAAGCATATAGATCAATTGATTGAGATGTTTAGTCATATATTTTTAATTCAGAGGTCAAAGTTTGAATTCTCTCACTCCCTATGTTGTTGAACTAAAATATATAAATAAATGAAACCCATCAACATTTAAGTAATAGTGTTAGGTTAACCCTATGCATTTGTTATAATTAAATTTTTTCTAAGTTTAAAAGCTAAACGAATATTAAATTTGTAAGGGCTAAATATATATACACTCTCTAATATTTTAAGATATTCTCATTTTGGCTTTTTAATATTTTTAAATTCTTAGTTTTAACTAACTTATTAGGAATTAAAAATGAGAACCTTTCAAATTCAAATGATTTAATTTGTTAACAAAAAGTTGATGTATTGTTAAAATTATTTTTGTTTTATTAACATATTTGAACATGTATATGTCATTTGGATGCTATATGATCCATGAAACCATATGTGCCTATCAATGTAATCTATATTTTTCAAATCATATACAAGTGGCATGCACACGTGTCGAAATCTAATTAAATATGTTAGTAAAACAATAGTTTAATGACAACTCTTTTTGTGTACTACAAAATGACAAATCTTTTTGTAAATTACAAAATTTAAGAAATTTTTAACTTAATGACCAAATTGATAAATTTGAGAATTTTTAAAAATAAGGACTAAATTCACAAAAAGAAAATTAAAAATATTAGAAACCGGTGGATATATTTAGCCTATCTAATAATAGCAACTTATCAAGATGAAAGGGGTATCGGCCAACACATAAACATAGATCGACAATTAAAATATTTTTGTTTCTTCTTCATTTGTTTATTTTTTTGATAGATTATTTTTTTATTCAATTATCAATTTGGTCCCTACGGTAGGGACTATTTATGTGAACGTTTTTATCAAATCATAAAAACTATTTGTGAGGTTTTATTGAAATTTGAGATGTGGTAATTGGCGTCTTATGATTATACACACACTAAATTATGCTTGAAATGAAAATATTGATGTTGATATCAATTTCAATTTTAAGATTGATCGATAAAATATCAATATCAATAGAATTGATATTTTTTGTAAATAAAAAAAACTTGTTTTTACTTCGCAAAACTAAGTTAAAGTTATTGTTGATATTTATATTGAAGGTAATGCATGTGATATCTATTCCGAATATTTATAAAAGTTTTGAGTATTTATAAAAGTATGGGAGAATATCTCTCAATTCCTCGCATTTACGAATATATCATATATTCCTGGTACATTTTTATGGGCTATTCTAAAAAGGATATATGTTGAAAAAAAAAGCATAAATTGATTTGGGCAAAAAAAAAAAGGAAAAAAAAAAAAAGCATTTGCCCAAAGAGAAAAAAAAAAAAAAGCATTCACAATCACAATGCACTTCGGCCCCTCTTTGATGTCTTCACCAAGTGGTCTGAAAAAACATAAATAAATATTAATTTATTAATTAAAATTAAGTGGTCCGAAAATGCGACCCAATGCCACCTATGCCCTAATGGAATCGAATAAATATTATAAGAATTGAAAATCAAAGATTAGTTTTTTTAAAAAAATAATAATATAATAATAATAAATCCAATATTTTAACAGCCACAATCTTTGTCAATATACCAGCTTTATGTGATTTGTCCTTCAGATTTCTGTGGAGGTCTAATTTTCTACTTTAATAAAGATCCTAATATATATATATATATATATTAATATTATATTACTTGTAAGAGCATTTCCAAAGCATTTCCAAAACGTGGGGCTGCTTTATGGTCAAATATTATTTTTCTTTCTCTCCTTAAATAAATTTTTTAGGTTAAATTATTAGAAAATACACTTAAATTATGGGTTGGTTTCAATTGTAACACCCCTAAATCTTAAAAAAGGCGTTTGGAGCACTGTTTCAAAATCAAAACCCTTAAAATCGGAACTCTAGAGGGTTTGAAAGCGTAAGAAGCATAAATAATGTTTTGAGCAAAGCGTTACGAAGTTTGAGAACAAAAAATTAATGTTTAGAATGCATTGTTCAAAACTATAGGAGTTGTGTTTCAAACCAACTTCTAAACACAGTGACCCAAATAACATTTTTGGTTTGGATTCCAAGATCATCCAAATTAAATACAAACCCTTGAAGGTTTTTCGTTAAAAATTATGAACGAAAAACAAGTATTTGCATATGTTTTCATTTTTTTAAACATATATATGTTCAGATATGCTCACACATAAGTAACAATACAAATGCAAATATATCATTTTTCATTCTTGAATTTAATGGGAAAGAAAAAGTTTCCCATGGTTGTTTTGAAACAAATTTCAAAGTTGGTTTTAAAAAAAAACAAAATTTGAGATACAATTGTAAGTAACCAATCCTATAGTTGTCAACAACAACATAATTTAACTAGCATAAGTAAGACTTACGACCAATAGATCATGACTTCGAATCTCTCCACCCCAAATGTTGATGTACTAAAAAAACTCAACCCTATAGTTGAGAAGTATTTTTTTTATAATTTAACAAACTTTTTATCGCCAATATGGATGTATCTTTTGACTTGTCTTTTAATTTATCGTTGGGTTTTTTAAAAAATATTCAGTCACATAGGTGAATGTAGTAAATAAATGAAAAAGTCATTTAACATTACATATTCAACTAGATCAAAAGTTTAATAGATATAAACGTTTAAATAGAGATAAAAATGAAATTTAAGCGGATTAATATCAAGTGTAAAGTAGTAATTACTGGAATATAAAAAATGAAGAACCCGAAATAAATATATATATACAGAATGAAAAGTGAAATTTTTTACTTTATACTTGAATATATAATTTTAAATAAAAAAAAATGTCTAATTCTTAATTTGTAATTGTGGTTGCTGTTAAAATAAATTTTCAAGTAAAAAATTTAATCTTAAATGTAAGTTTTACCATGTTGGAGACTAATTTTAGACTAAGTTTTTAACCTAAGTGATTTAATTATAATTACTTTTGTAATAATTGTTCAATTATATATTAGTTTTATAAATTTGGTTTCACACTTTAAAAAGTAATTTTTATTTCATTAACTTAATGTTTTTTTTCCTTCAAAGGTAATTTTTAGAACTATCAAATTACTAATTATATATATATATATATATATATATATATATATATATATATATATTATTTGAGAACAAAGAAACAAACAAAAGTCAAGAAAGTGATTAACAACAATTAATACAAATTTAAGGGTCTATTTGACCGACACATGTTATAATAACATGTATGCACTCAAACACATACTATTATAACTTTAGACTATGTTACTCTGAATTTTAATTAATATTATATGATTTCACATATTATAATAACTCACAAACTTTTTATAATATCTGTTATTATAACATCCTCAATACCCCCAACAATCATCGAGTCTAAGAAAAGTTTTGAGAGAAAAAAAAGTTAAATAAAAGATTAAATAATTTAAGACACAAATGTTATATACACTCATAATAAAGTTTTATTTTTTTTAAATAAGAACTTAAATCAATATAAACTAACTTTTCTTACGTACAAAATAACACATATAAAGTTAATATACATGGAATGGATAAAAATAATAGATTAAATAATTTAAGACAAACATTCAAATTATATTAAATTATGATATGAATGGTTTAAAATTTGTTAGCGATGTTTTTAGAATAATACATCATTTTCAAACATTTTCATATAAAAATCCTCCAAAAAATAAACACAGATACCTAAATATTTTCAGACATCCTTGTAAATTTTTCTGCAAAACAAGCACGATAATTTAAACATGTCAGACGTCTAAAATTTCAGTCATCTAAAATTCCAGGCATCTAAAGATATAAGACATCCTGATCAAGAAAACTATGAATCATTTAAAGTAGACTTTAGATTTGTTCAACATTACTTATCCCCTATTGTCAAGCATCACTATTTTAATTATTTTTTTTAACAATAGCAAAAGTCACTCTCATATTTTAAAAATAGTCAAAATTTCCTAATAATCACTTTCGATCCTATGGGTAGAAGTAGTATTATTAGGTTTAATTTTCAACAATCAAATAATTATCAAAGGAGACCCTGTCACATTTACGATTTAAAAACTTGACTTGATTTTTGAAAATACGTATAAAAAATAGACAACAAAGTAAGAAAATTTAATAGTATGAGTATTTATAAATTTAATTTTTAAAAATTAAATAGCTATCTAATAATTGTTTTGTTGGGTGGTTATTAAATAAATAACCAAATCCAAACCCACAAAGGGTTTAATTAAACCCCAATGAGGGAGTTTAAATTTGGTGCATATGATGCATCGTTGGTGACCAACAATAAGAACCAAAGAAAGAAAACAAAGATTCATCAGCAACCAATTTCTCTTTAACAACAATTGAGTTGCAACCCCATATTCTTCCGGTGGAGGGAGCGAAAGGGAAAGTGAAGAGATGAGGGAGAATGTGAGGAGAGGATTTTTTTTTTTTAATATTAAAATGTCATCTCAATATTAAAAATAATAGATTTTTGTATGGAGTTCTGGTTTGATATCGTTTTAATAACTAATGACATGTGTGTTCTGAAAATAATGAAATATGACATATTATGAGGTGACAATACGTACAAAATTACCTATGAGTGCGGTGTGAGAGACGATCTTGTTTGTTCACGCTCTTATATAAGGAAATGTTATCGCTCAAACTCTCTTACTCAAATGAGAGGTTGAAAATCCAGAGGAAAAAAAAAGACAAGAAAAAAAAGGGAGAGCAAGAGTGGGAGAGCTAAGCAAGAACGAGAAATAGAGAACGTTTTTTCTTGTCTCTCTTTATTTTCGACCACTCATTACTATCAAGATGGTGAGCGAGAGCGAAAGCGAGAAAGAGTTAGAGCAAAAACTATAAACAATTTTCTTTGTCTATTTCTTTTTTTAAGACTTTCGACCCTATACATAACTATCATAAGCGAGAGCGAGAGTTAGAATAAAAGTGAGAGAGCTAGATCAAGAACTAAATAGCTAAAACTAGATCAAAAGTAAGAGTACGATACCCTCGTATGTCATTGATTTTAGAAAACGGGTCAAGTGACATCAAAACGCATGAAAATAGGTCTTCATACAAAATTTTCAAAAATAATAATGAGGACATTTTAAACCTATTTGTAATTTTGAAAATTTAGGAGGAAGAATAATTTTCTCAATAAAAATTATCACATTTATGAATTCCTATATTTTATTTTTTTCCGACGCGGACAGACACCCACACAACAAACGTTTTGCTGCGGCCCACGGAGTTCGAAAACGACACGCATGTTTATGTCTTTATAAATTGACTAGATAGTTCACACAAATTACGAAGCATGCCACTGACCTCAAATGCTAGTCTAACCAAATCTGTCATTTTCGTTTCGTGACAGGACTCATATGCACCGTTGATTTTAGGGAAGTCAAAGCAAGGGATTTATTAAACAATTGAACCTGGTTTAGGGTTGAGACGAACGGTGAAAGCAGTCTATAATTGAATAATTTATGGTGGGTGACAGTCAAAGACAAATCCTGATCGTCCATTCCAACCAAAACCACCAGACTTTCCCAATTTTATAAAAGAAAAAAAATAAAAAATTCAATGTCTGTTTAGTGATAGAAATGTTTTCGAATTTAGTAAAAAATTTAGAAACAATATTTTTATCTTCGAAATTTATATACATCATTATATTTTAAAAACTTTAATAAATATACTATTTCAGAGTATAAACTCAATTATTTTTATTAAATTAAAATATGTATGATATAATATATTATAAACATATAATATTATAAAATAATAATTATACCAGATTTATAATAAAAACATATTAAAAAATGAATTAATATATTATTTATATTCAATTTGATCTTTAGTTTTGTAACTACAAAATTCATGGTATATAGAAGACATTTTGAAAATTGTTTAAATCAAAATATAATTTCTAAATCTACTACCAAACACATATATGAAAAATATAAAATGCAACTTTGTTTTCATTAAATCTCTTGTTTTTCAAAATTTTATTTCCAAATTGTATACCAGACAGGTTGTAAATTTGTCTATTTACCACTAATCTGAGTTCAATCTACCAAGTTGGGACGTAATTAAACAAAACGAAAAAATTAAATGGTTTTTTAATCAAATTTAGTCTCTATATTTTTAAAACATTGTGAAACAAATCATAGTTCAATTGACATAAAACATGTGCTATGGTTATACTAAAAAAAATCAAAACATCTATTTTGATTTTTTTCAATATTTATCTATTATAATTTTTGTAATTTCAAAATGTTTATTTTGATCCATATATAATTTTGAGAAATAAAATAGACTATTTTTAGTCTCGTTTTGTAAAATCCGAACACATTCTATACCCAACAATGCCCTTCAAAATATATAAACCTATGACAACTATTCAAATTTATTGAATGTCTTGTATTCAATTTGCTAAAATAGTTCTGTGACCAAAATTGATGTTTTGACAAAAAAAAAAAAAAAAAAAAAAAAAAAAAAAAAAACCCCAAAGTATGGAGAAAAATCAGATTTAAACTTATATATATATTATAATATTGGCAATATTTAATTTCCTTGCTACCAACACAAGTCCCACTCGTTCTCCTCTTCTCCAACGAGTGGTTCAAAAAACATGGAAAAAAAAAAAATGCACATTTGCATTTCACTTAGCTCAACCACATAGTTTTATATATGCTAATTTAAACTCAACTCAATTAATTAAATATATATTACTGATTAAGAGGTTCATTGTTTAATTTCATCCCTCATATATATTATCAAATTAAAAAAATAACATAAATTTCTTTAGTACGAACTAATTTTAAAGGTTTTACAATCCTCATGCAAGTTTGAGTTATTTCTATTTCATTAAAGAAATGGAAAGAATTTATTTGGGTGATTATTTCATTAATAATTTATAAATTGTTCCAAAATGCAAATTCGATGATTCATTTAATTTAGTAAATCTTAAAAACAAAATAAGACGATCACAACAAACAAACGAACTAATTTAAAATTAGTTAAGATTTAAAATCACTCAAAACTTGGACTAAAAGAAAAAAAAATCTAAGTAAACTAAGGGTTTAAATATTTAATTTCATAGAGATGTCGAGATCTCAATTTTATGATTTTGATTGAAATATTAATACAATATACTAAAACATCAATGAAAATATAAGTAAAATGTCAAACACTTCTAAACGAATCAAGAAACCCATTACAAAATTAAGAAATAAGCTAAGTTAAAATTTATCATCATTAATATTATGTCTATATCAATGATATTTCATTGATATTTTATTTAATTTTATTGATATATTTAATCGATATTTTTACCATATAATACAAAATATTAATTATCCTTTTTATGTTGATGTCAAACTCAAAATCATATGAAAATATTTGAAAATTGGTGGAAATACTGACATGTAGATGAAAATTTAATAACAATCAAGCATGCTATCGAACAACATACTTGTTTGCTACCATTGAACAACAACTAAGATTCGAACCGAAAAAAAAAACAACAACTAAGGCTCCGTTTGATAACCATTTTATTTTTTGTTTGTTAGTTTTTTAAAACTAAGCTTATTTTCACCTAATTTATTGAGATCATCTTTCTAAGTAAGCATTTGAACTCTCGCCAAATTCTAAAACACAAAGTCAAGTTTTTTAGAGCTATTTTTTTAGTTTTCAAGAGTTATCTTCGTTTTTGAAAACATAGGTACAAAATAGATAATAAGACATATAAAGTAATTGGTAAAAATAATATTTTTAGGTTTAAATTTAAAAAATTTAAAATAAAAAACAAAATAGTTATCAAAATGGGCTTAAGATTTAAACCAATCTTAACTTTTTTTAGTTCAACTATCTATGAACGGAGAAATTAGAACCTTTAGCTCTGGTTGGAAGATGTAGGTCTATCTTCACACTTTTAAAAGTGTTTTTTCATTTCATAAAAAGTAATTTTGAATAAGTTGAATTTCAGTATGACAATTGATTTTAGAAAAGTAAATTTAGTTATTCGAAAATTACTTCGGAATATGTGGGAACATATATGCTCTAACAAAGAACAGTACTTGGCTACAAACGGTTCAAATCTTAACAAGAAACAAAAAAATTTCAATCTATTTTTTTATAACTATTTGATTTTTAAAAATTAGGTTGGTTATATGTCATTTTCTCCATAATAATTTTCATCTCTCTTAAAAATACTTGTATTGCTAGCCAAATCCCATAAACAAAAATAAGTTTTTTGAAAATTAAAAAAAATAGTTTTTAATTTTTTTTTTTTTGAAAATTAGCTAGACATCTATATATTTCTATAGAAAAAATGGAAAAACATTATAGAGAAATAGAAAAAAACCAACTTAATTTTTAATATGGTTATTTATGCTCAATTAACTCAGGTTGGCTTTTTCATGAACTTTTTACTTCTTTTTTAGACCGAACGAATTTTTTACCTTTTTAGGCTATCTCTTACTCTGACCTTTTTTTTTTTTTTTTTTTTTTTTTTCTAAGTTGGAACAAAGTCATTGATTTTTTTTTTTTTGTTTGAGCTATGGAACAAACTGATTGATTCTTCAAATTGTAACGGGACGCGGCCCACTGGTTTTCTGGCTCGTTGTTCTCTCTCGCATTGATTCTTGCTGGTTTTGCGTTCTCGCATTTCCTTCAGACTTCGGAGCCGTAAACCGGAGAACTCCGAGCATTTTTCTGAGGGAATACGAGAAGCTTTTTCATTCTGTAGTTTCACAATCTTGTTCTTGTTTATTGGAAGAATTTCCGCAACTCATTCTTCGGAGCTCGGTCTTTGAGGTAAAGTTCTTAATCTTTGTTTTTTTGAGCAATACGCTTGGAGATTTTTCGTTGTTCTGAAGGATAATGGAGCAATTTGTTTGGTTTTATTGAGAAAATCGTGAGTTCTTTTGTTTCAATATATGCGATGCATTTATTTCGTTTATTTACTGACGTGCGTGTTGAAAATGAGGGAAAATGAGAGTTGAAGTGGCTATTAATGGCTTCTGGTTGAGTTTTGTGGTTGCGGACATTCTTTGAACTGACTGTTTTCTTTGTGGATTGTTAGATCGAGCTGCAGTTTTGAAGCATTTGAATCGAATACGAGTTTTATTCAAGGATTTCGGAAATCAATTTGCTAAACTATTGTGATTGCACTATTCGTCGAAATAACTCATGGAAGGCGCTTTGAATCTTCTTGGAGGCGCAACTTTTTGCACTGTCTCTTCGAGTAGAACGCTGTGTTGCCAGCATTTTCCGTCTCAGCAGCTTCATTTTGTGTCATCCATTGCGCAAAGTGCTGGATTGTACACAAATGACAGAAGATTATCTTGTAGACGTGTAGGTTCGAGAGTCAGATGCGAAGGGAGTCTTGCAGATGTGCTTGATAGAAAAGTGACCGAGTCTAGAAGTTATGGTGAAAATGAGCAACAGTTTACATGTGTCATGAAGTTTGGTGGCTCATCAGTGGCTTCTGCAGAGAGAATGAAGGAAGTTGCTGAACTTATACGCAGCTTCCCTGGGGAGCGGCCAGTGATTGTTCTCTCGGCCATGGGAAAGACAACCAACAAACTTTTGCTGGTACTCACTTTCTTTCCAATCTTCTCTCCTCGTTTTCTGTCTTGAGAAAGGTACATATCTATCATGGTTGATACGAAGCCCCCTGCTAATCTAATAGGCTGGAGAAAAGGCTGTTAGCTGTGGCGTTACTAATGCATCGGATATTGAAGAGATGAAATTCATAAAAGAGTTGCATCTGAAGTAAGAAATTTGAGTCCTTCAATCCCCTTCTGAATAATGTCGTATATCACCCTCACAGGGCATTGTCATGTTTATAGGACCGCAGATGAGCTTGGTGTAGACAGGTCTATTATTGCGAGTAAGCTCTATTTTGTGCTTGAAACTTGTTAGTTAAATAGTTCATATTCTTGCTGCATCTCTTTTTCCTCCAGTTTGATATGTAGTTACTGATTCTATCTGTTATTTTCTGGACTGAGAAAAAATTTAGGCTGGTGTAGACTCATACGGAAAAGTACAGAGAATATAGAAAGTAAGAAAATTTGGTAGTCCTTATGAATGAGGAATGGATGAGATATTTTATTTTCCAACAAGATAAGATGTAGGCAAGAAGAATGAGCTGACTTAATGTTGAGTATGAGGATGGGGGTATTGTTCCTATTTCTCCATTCATATTCTTGGTATACAAATATTAAATCCACTGGGGTTGTTATTCAGAAATTATTGTATTACTATGCACTGTTGAACATCAACTAGCAATTATCAACTCAGCATCTGAAAGAAATTCAATATTTATAAAAAAAGCCAAAGTAGTTGTTCATCTTGCTTTTATGCTTGTTGAGAGTCTTCGTGAGCACCTTGCACTAAGATGCACAGATTGTGGTTTATCTGAAAATTTCTAATCTAGGTAGCTGTTTTGTTTATCGTACAATCTAGTGACTGATAATAATATTTCGATTGTAGTACATGAGAGGTATCTAGAATTTTCCTATCGAAGTGGTAGTGATGAATTCTTCTAAATGTCAAGTATAGTTCTGTAGTATTTCTTGACTGGTCTGCCTTGTTTAATATTTGCATACGGTACCTTGTTTTTGATACTCTGCTGGCCTTAAAATATGTTGGAAAATATGAACATGATGATGTAAAATACCTTCACGTTAGAAAGGGATATCTTCATCTGATGGCTTAAATTTATACCACCTTTTCACGTTCCCTTGTGAACAATCTAATGCAGTGCCTACAGATTCGTTTCCTATTGATATTTGGATCATAAATCATAAAATAGCATAAACATTGTGAATGCTGTGAAATTTATACTTTTAAATTTTACAGCAATGTTACCATGATCATAATTGTTATATATATATATTGCATAATTACGTTGCAGATCACCTCGATGAATTGGAGCAACTTCTCAAGGGAATTGCTATGATGAAAGAATTGACTCTTCGAACAAGAGATTACTTAGTGTCCTTTGGGGAGTGCATGTCCACGAGGATTTTTGCTGCATATTTAAGTAGGATTGGTGTAAAATCCCGTCAAGTATGCTTCTGTTCCTTTTACTGTTGAATATATTTGACACACTCAAACTAAGTATATCCTTGTTAGTCAAAGTATTTCCACTTGGTATTTGTTGGTGTTGATATAATTAAATTTGCCATAACCTATCAGCTTAAACTTTTGGGTTAATTGGTGATTTACATGGTATCAGAGCAGGAGAACCTGTGTTCGAACCCTGGTGAAGTCGTTTTCTCCCAATTAATATTGATTTGTACTTGTTGGGCCTTTGTTCAAATTTCCAAGCCCACAAGTTAGGGAGAGTGTTTGATTTCCACTTGTTGGGCCTTTGTTTAAATTTGTAAACCCACAAGTGAGGGGGAGTGTTGGTGTTGATATAATTAAATTTGCCATAACCTATCAGCTTAAGCTTTTGGGTTAATTGGTGATTTACAGTATTGAATTACTAAAGTAGGCATTGGTTTATTATCATTTTTTTCTTTGTTATTACAATCCCTATTGGAGTCAGGAGTATCATTGGGGGATTATCACTTTCTCTTTGGATAAGAGTAGGATTGTTTGTGAATTATTGGCACCATCAGTAACTTTCATACGATAGTCTGAGCCACAATCATGAAGCCTAAACAAGAAATTTCTGCTGAAATTTTAGGTTAAAAAAACAAAAACAAAAGACAAGAACTGGGAATGCAAACTTTTAAATACCTGGCAAACAATTATGGTTTGATTTGTCAAAAAAAAAAAAAAAACGGTTTGACCATCTCGTATGAGACTCCTTCCTGAAGGAAAATTTATTCCAAGAAATTAAGATGTTGTCTTTCAGTATGCCCCCCACTAGTCACTGTATTATTTTTAAAGGTTTTTTTCCCTAAAAAAAAAGAACTCTAAATCTCATAATAGAAGAGTATTATTATTTATTTCCCTTTTCACCTTAAAAACTTAATATGCTTTCCAAAATTTTATAGTGGTTTCCATTATCACAATAGTTGAAGCGTGGGTAAACTAGCTTGAACACTCATTGATAACCAAAAAAAAAAAAGAAAAAAGAAGCTTTCCAGCATACTATAATCGTCATTTACGATGACAACAACTTATTGTAATGTGTGCTCTTGCAGTATGATGCATTTGAAATAGGATTCATCACCACAGATGACTTCACGAATGCTGACATTTTGGAAGCAACCTATCCTGCTGTTGCAAAAAGGCTCCTTGGTGATTGGATTTCTGATCCTGCTATTCCTATTGTTACTGGCTTCCTGGGAAAGGTCTTTCAATAAACCGTTTTGCTTTATTGTTTGTATGTTTTGAAGGATTGGATCTTTCTGAGTCTTGAAGATAATGCAATCATGAAAGTTTATTTCTTTTCTAGAAAAAATTATCATGCAATCATTTCTGTTTTTTTCAATTTAAGGGCTGGAGATCATGTGCAGTGACTACTTTGGGAAGGGGTGGTAGTGATTTGACTGCTACTACCATAGGCAAAGCACTTGGATTGCGGGAGATTCAGGTTGCAGCATATTCTTAAATAAATCTTGGAAATGCAGTGTCCTGTTTTGAGTTAAATTTTTATTATTTGTTGAGAAGAATGCTCTACATTTTTTTCTTTTTTGTTCAAAGTTTTAGATATTAAATTAATTTTTTGCCTTGCAGGTTTGGAAAGATGTTGATGGTGTTTTGACATGTGACCCCAATATACATTCAGGAGCAGAACCTGTTCCCTTTTTGACTTTTGACGAGGCAGCTGAACTTGCTTATTTTGGTGCTCAGGTGATTACTTACGTTTGAGTTGGTGGAATTGTCAAATTCTACCTATTTGTTGATTTAGCTATGAAGTTAAAACCGGGATTTGTCTTAGTTGATGTAGGTGGACCACACTTTTAATATATCCGGCTCTTTGAAATGTTCAAACTATATATTGCTTTTCACATGGCACTTTAATTCTACTCCAACCATTCCTCAAACTATAATTCGTTCTTTTCAGGGGCTTTTACATACATATGAATTAATGGACAATGAGGGCTCCGATTTGTGTATATTATTCTGTCATGAAATTTATTACTTTCCCTTGTTTGATTATCCAGAATCTAGGTGCATGATCCAAGCGATATATTTATATCTGAGGTGCATAAGTTATTGGCGGATCACCGCCGTTGGTCTTCTTTTGGTCACCGTTTTCTTTTCCTTTATTTTGTAGGTCCTGCATCCACAATCGATGCGACCAGCTAGGGAGGGTGATATTCCCGTTCGAGTGAAAAATTCATACAATCCTCAAGCTCCAGGTACTCTCATCACCCGGAACAGAGATATGAGCAAGGTTCGTAGCACTTAGATTTCTTGAAAAGGAAGAACTAAAGCTGTGTAGAAGACTTGAAACGAGCTGTAACTTTTAGTATACTCAATTGCAGGCAGTGCTTACAAGCATTGTTTTGAAACGGAATGTAACCATGTTGGATATTGTTAGCACTCGCATGCTCGGCCAATATGGTTTTCTTGCCAGGGTATGGAGGTGATCGATTCTTTTCCAAGTGCCCTGATTGAATTATTATTTTTTTAATTGATATTTTTTTTCCTCCTTTTTTCTCTGTGTGTGTGTCTTTTAAGTACAGGTGTTTGCAATCTTTGAGGATTTAGGCATATCAGTTGATGTGGTTGCTACTAGTGAAGTCAGTTTATCCCTGACTTTGGATCCATCAAAGCTTTGGAGCAGGGAGCTCATACAGCAGGCAAGCGTATGACTATATACACTCTGTTATCTGTGATCTTTTCTTTGTCTTTCCTTTATTTATTTATTTATTATTGTTGCTTTCTAATTCTCTCTTGTTTTCGACTGTTGCTCTCTCTCTCTCTCTCTCTCTCTTGGACTTTAGTTTATTCCTTTTGTTTCTTTCTAGAAAACCTGGCTCTCTCTCCTCTGTTTATTTAAAAGAATTAAAAAATGTATTCTTGTTAACTCAACTACCGTATGTTTTAATTTTAGTTTAGAACTATGAAACTATGGTATTTTATGTTTTTACTTATTTTCAAGTATTACATATTCATCTTTTCAAAAAAAAAAAAGTATTACATATTCATATTTAATGTTTATATACTATGTGCCTCTGTTTTCTTACAAATTACTATTATTTATAATTTTATTTATTTTTTAATGTGCATCTCACTTCACTCGGACGTTGTCTTTTTACCCCTCTTGCCTGAAGGTGATTGGGAGACTTATCGTTTTTTCTTTCATTTTGAAAACACTGCAACATGTGTTTTATGAATACTTCATTATGCTAGTCTTGTTACTTCGCTCTGCATTTGCCATTTATGTTCAACAGTCAAAATCTCAGCAGACTTTGCATCTACAGCTGAATTTACGTTAATATATCCCATTGGCAGGAGCTTGATCATGTGGTGGAAGAACTTGAGAAAATTGCTTTTGTGAAACTGCTTCAGCATAGATCAATCATTTCCCTCATAGGAAATGTTCAAAGGTCATCGCTTATACTGGAAAAGGTGCTGCATCTAGTTACCCCCCACTGATTCATGCACACTCACGCACAAAATTTACTTTTCTGTATAAAAATTAATTCATTTTGTCCTGTTTAATAACGTCTTAATTTTAGGTCTCTGTGAGACCCCCAATTGTCTACACATACCAAAGAAAAGAGAAAAAGGGGATAAGGGACACGTAAGGGAATTCGGTTAGGAAAAGAAGGTGGGGTTGGTTAGTGGAACGTGTGAGGGTGTACTGGTTACACAGTATGCAGGGGGCTTTTATAGGGTTTTGGGAGAAAGAAGAAAGGTATTGAGTGAATTGTTTAGAGTGTGATTCCCTGGAGAGAAGAGAGGTCCTCTCGAATGACCTTGTGACTGTTGTTGCTTTTCTTCTTGTTAATTTCAATATAATAGCCCTATTCCATTGGAGAACTACCAATGGAACAAAGAAGGCTTATTTCCCATTTCAGTGTTCTATTTCTCTTGTGGCTATTTTTCGTGTGTTAGTGAATGTGAAGTAAGGAGGACCACTTACAATTGGTATCGAGACGGTCATCCTGGGGAGAACACGGAAGATGGCACAAAAGGAAGTCGAGGAAAGAATGACCACGGCGGAGAAGGAGATCAGTGAAGTTAAAACTTCTATTCAAGGAATAGAGAAGAACATGGAAAGGTTGACGTTCTTGGTTATGGAGGCAGTCGCGGAAAGGAAAAATGTCTTCCACGATCACCGAAGCTTCAGCTCAAAAACCGAATATGGAAGAAATCATTGCCGAGTATTCTGAGAAAGAGGAACGAAGCAGAGAGGCCTCCAACCAAAGAAAAGGATCCGGGAGGGTCGATCGAGGAAGCTCAAAAGATTGGAAATGCTGGTGTTCAATGGAGAGAATCCAGTTAAGTGGTTTATTCCGAGCGAAAACTACTTCAAATCAATCAACTTATCGATAAGGAAAAGATCGTAGTATCGATCATTAGTTTTGAACCCGACATTGTCGAGTGGTTTCGTTGGGCGCATAATCGGAGGAAATTCAAGTCCTGGGCTGATCTCAAGGCTCGAATATTTGATCGCTTCCGGCCGACTCAAGAAGGGAGCTTATGTGCGCGGTTTCTGAGTATCAAGCAAGATGGCACGGTAGCAGAATACAGAAAGAGATTTGAAATTTACTCGGCTCCCTTGCCGGATTTACAGAGAGGTAGTCTTTGAAAATACCTTCCTCATCTGACCGAAAAACCCACCATTAGGCGCGGCGCAGTCATTAGCAGGGAACCAAAGGGCTCGAGGAGATGATGAAGCAAGCCCAACTCATAGAGGACGAGGAGACGGCTCACGCGATGGGCCTCGAGGAATTGGGCTCCGGAACCGAAAGGGCTAAGCCCAATCTGGGTGGAAAACTCGGACCCACGAAGTCAAGCAATGAAGGAATTCGGCCCAAAGAGGCCGGAGCGACCCGAATGGTAACCCTACCCGACAGAGGAGCGGCCCGTAAAGAACCCCGACCCGTCGATTATCGATGCACGAAATTTAGGGCAAAACGAGCAAAGGGACTCTGCTTCCGTTATGCGATGAAAAGTACTCCCGAGCACAAGTGCAAATTTCGCGAGGTTAGAGAGTTACGAGTCTTGTTGGTGGAAGGGAGATTGAGATCGAACTCATCCAAGGGGCTCGTGAAGTTGAAGAAGCCGAAACTCTCGTTGACGAGGTAAGAGATTTGGTTGAGCTCGATTTAAAGTCGATGGTGGGTTTTCGTCCCGAGAACGATGAAATTAAAAGGGAGTATAGCCGAGAAGGGAATCGTAGTTCTGATCGACTGTGGCGCGACCCACAATTTCATATCCCAAGATCTGGCGGAAGAATTGAGCTTAACTCGGACGGAGACCTCCCATTACGGAATTGTCATGGGGAATGGAGTGGCGTCAAAAGGGAAGGGAGTCTGCTGAAGCGGTAACCATATCCTTCCCGTAGCTAACTATCTCGTGAAGACTTCCCGCCAATAGAGCTGGGCAACGTTGATGTTATCTTGGGAATGCAAAGGGCTTCGCACCATGGGAACGATGAACGTGGATTGGTCAACCTTAACGATGACTTTTAATGCTTTGGAGGATTTAATAACGATAAAGGGTGATCCGTCGACTGAGAGCCGGTGTGTCCCACGAAAATGTTGGCAAGAACGTGGGATGAAACATCAAGGATTCCTAGTTGAGTTCGATGGCTTTGAATTGTGAAGAAGCCCCGTGATGAGGCGAGTGACTCGTAAAGGCAATGACAATGAGTGGCCTCCATCGGTTGCAAGGTTATTATCGAGTTCTGGGGCGTTTTTGATATGCCCGAAAGGCTGCCACCAACAAGGGAAGTAGATCACAGAATTATAATGAGGAAGGGACACCCCGCAGTGAATGTGCGACCGTATAGATACGCCCATCACCAAAAGAATGAAATTGAGCGGTTGATCGAACAGATGCTTGCCTCGGGATAATCGGGCCGAGTAAGAGCCCGTTCTCCACCCAATCTACTAGTTAAAAAAAAGATGGAGGATGGCGTTTTTGCGTGGACTACGAGCCCTAAACAAGGCAACCGCTCCGGATAAATTTCCCATCCCAGTGATAGACGAATTACTAGATGAGCTCCACGGATCAACTATATTCTCCAAATTAGATCTTAAGTCCGGTTATCACCAAATTCGGATGAGGGAAGAGGATGTGGAGAAAATACTTTTTCGAGACTCACGAAGGGCACTACGAATTCATGGTCATGCCTTTTGATTGACCAACGCCCCATGACATTTCAATCCCTGATGAATCAAGTATTTCGGCCTTTCCTCAGAAGGTTTATTCTTGTGTTTTTGACGATATTCTCGTTTATAGCCCGATTTAAAATACCCATCCGACTCATTTGGAGATAGTATTGGAAACATTGAGGAGAACTCTCTATATGCTAATCAAAAGAAATGTGTGTGTTGCACAAGAAAAGGTGGCGTATTTGGGCCATTGGGTGTCCTCTCGGGGGTGGAAGCGGATGGTGATAAAGTCAAAGCTATGATTCAATGGCCCATTCCCAAAAATGTGAAGGAGTTGCGTGGATTTTTGGGACTCACAGGGTATTACCGTCGATTCGTGAAGAATTATGGTCAGCTAGCCGCTCCGTTGACAGCCCTGTTAAGGAAAGAAGCCTTCCTATGGAGCGAAGAGGCAACGGTAGCCCTGGAAAACCTGAAACAAGCGATGGTCACCCACTGCCTGCTCACTCTACGACTTCAAGAAACCTTCGTGATTGAGACGGGCGCCTCGGGGATGGGGGAGGTAGGCGCGGTTTATCGCAAGTTCAATGACCCATTGCTTACTTTAGTCAAGCCTTAACTACGAAAGCCGAGAATGAAGCCGGTTTATGAGAGGAGTTAATGGCAATTGTTTTGGCCGTTCAGAAATGGAGACATTACTTACTTGGCCAAAGGTTCACCGTATTGGACCGATCGTAGAGGGCTTTGGGAGCTTGTTAGACCAAAGCGAGGTCCAACCGAATATCAAAGGTGGTTAACTAAATCATAGGCTATGATTTCGAGATTAAATACCACCCGACAGTTGAACAAGGCCGCAGATGCACTCTCCGTGTGAGCCATGAGGGGGAATCGAATTCTATTTCCACACCCAATCTAATTGATGTGGCGATGAGTGCAAAAGGAGGTGGAAGAGGATCCTGAGTTGCGTAAGATCATCCAGAGTTAAGTGCGGAATCGGGAGCATAAGAAATACACACCAAGCAAGGGAAATTATCAGTACAAGGGAAGGTTGGTAATATCTAGAACCTCCTCGCCGATTCCCGCCATTCTCCACACCTATCATGACTCTCGTGGTGGGGGCCACTCGGGGTTTCTTCTGGACGTATAAACGTCTAACAGGGAGCTATTTTGGAAAAATATGAAACAAGATGTCAAAAGTTATGTTGAGAAATGTCAAATTTGCCAAAAGAACAAGGCTGATTCTATCACACTGCCGGAGTTCTCGCAACCACTACCAATCCCGGATCGTGTGTGGGAGGATATAACGATGGATTTCATCGAAGGTCACTGCCAAATCCGCAGGAAACGACTCTATATTGGTGGTGGTGGATCGCCTGAGCAAGTATGGCCATTTTATTCCCCTAAGGCACCCTTTTTCTGCAAAAGACATTGCTGCTATTTTTATTCGCGAGATAGTAAGACTCCACGGGTTTCCCCGATCAATAGTTTCTGACAGGGATAAGATTTTCGTAAGCCACTTTTGGAATGAGATGTTTAGAATGCAGGGCACTCAACTCAAGCGTAGTAAGATCGCCTTTCACCCACAAATGGATGGACAATCCGAAAGAGTCAACCGTTGTCTAGAAAATTATTTGCGTTGCTTCTGTGGAGAGAAGCCCAAGAAATGGGCCCAATGGATTCCATGGGCAGAGTACTGGTATAACACCACGTTTCATATATCTATCAATACCACCCCTTTCAATGTGGTGTATGGAAGGCAATCCCCGCCACTGATATCCTATGGTGAAAAGAAAACGACTAATGACACCTTGGAGCAACAGTTGATGGAAAGAGATGAAGCCTTGTTAGCCTTGAAAGAGCATCTGAGAGTGGCTCAAGATAGAATGAAGAAGTATGCAGATCGAAAGAGAAGAGAGGTGGAATTTGTACCCGGAGAATGGGTCTATCTCAAAATCCGACCATATAGACAGAAAACACTCGCAAGAAGGAGGTATGAAAAGCTAGCACCCAAGTTCTTTGGCCCTTTTAAAGTACTGGAAAAGATAGGGGCAGTGGCTTATCGCCTAGAGCTACCGGCGGAGGCCGCCATCCATAATGTTTTCCACGTGTCCTAATTGAAGAGGATGATCGGAGATAATGAAAAGGTACAAATTCAGATCCCAGACTTATCTGACTGTTATGAGTGGAATGCTACCCCAAAAGAAATCTTGGGAATGCGATGGAACCAAGACAAAAACGAAGAGGAATGGTTAGTGCAGTGGGAGAGGGATGGAGAAGTGGAGACCAGATGGGAAGTCGCCAGTCTTATGAAGCAGCTATATCCAAATCTCAGCCTTGAGGACAAGGCTTCTCAGAACCAGGGGGGTATTGTGAGACCCCCAATTGTCTACACATACCAAAGAAAAGAGAAAAAGGGGATAAGGGACACGTAAGGGAATTCGGTTAGGAAAAGAAGGTGGGGTTGGTTAGTGGAACGTGTGAGGGTGTACGGTTCTGTTGTATGCAGGGGCTTTTATAGGGTTTTGGGAGAAAGAAGAAAGGTATTGAGTGAATTGTTTAGAGTGTGATTCCCTGGAGAGAAGAGAGGTCCTCTCGAATGACCTTGTGACTGTTGTTGCTTTTCTTCTTGTTAATTTCAATATAATAGCCCTATTCCATGGGAGAACTACCAATGGAACAGTAAGGCTTATTTCCCATTTCAGTGTTCTATTTCTCTTGTGGCTATTTTTCTGTGTGTTAGTGAACAGGAAGTAAGGGAGGACCCTTACAGTCTCGTTTGATAGTGATTTGGTTTTTAGAAATTAAATTTTTAAACACTACTCCCATCCATGAATTCCTTTGTTTTGTTTTCTACCCTTTAACTAGCCAAGTTTCGAAAACTAAAAAAAGTAGATCTTGAAATTTGTAATTTGGCTAAGAACTTAAATGTTTTCTTAAGAAAGATGAAAATCGTTATAGATAAATGGTGAGAAAACCTGCCCAATTTTCAAAAACCCTAAACCAAAAACCAAGGCCCTCATTTGATCACCATGATTTTTTGTTTTTGAAAATTAAGGTTGTTTTCTCCTAATTCCTCTACTGTGGTTTTCATCTCTCTTGAGGAGGCATTTGAATTCTTAGCTGAATTCTAAAAACAAAAATAAGTTTTTGAGAACTAATTTCTTTAATTTTCAAACAAAAAATCAAATGGTCATCAAATGGGGCCTAAATGATTATCAAAGGATAGTTTTCTGTTTCTAAAATTTTTGCTTAATTTCTAGCATTTTCCTTTGAACCCGTATTTAAAATCATTCCTTAATTTTTTTTAACTTTTTTTTAAAGTATCGTTATTGTGGCTTTTATAATCTTGTTCAATTCAGTTGGATGTTTATGGATTTTTTCCAATTTCCGATTAAGAATTCTCTCAGAATTATCAATTAAGAATTCTCTCAGAATTTCATTTTGATGCAAATAGAGAAAATTTATGTGCACAAAGATATTTCTTCAAAGGTGTATTTGCATTCTACATTCTTGCTATCAGACTGGCAGCATTGCATAAAAAGTAGATGAGCATAATAATAATAATAATAATTCATCCTAGTAATTGCAAATATTATCAACCTGCATGATTTTGAGCTATCGAGAATCATTCTGTTGCTTGTTTCTAATTCATTACTTTTTGGCAGGCATTCCACGTTCTTCGTACCAATGGAGTAAATGTTCAAATGATATCCCAGGGTGCTTCCAAGGTTTCTTCTTCTTCTTTATTACCTCACATCGAAAATCCATTCTTGTGCATGTAATCACTTATCTATCACATAAATGTATCTTAGAGTGTCTGCATTAAAATTCACATTTGAAATATCATCGGCATTACCTCGAACTTAGTATATTACAGTCACCATCATAAAGGGTTCAAAAGAAATGAGTTCAAGCCTGGTGGCCTTGGCCACTTATTTAGAATTTAATGTCTTACGAATTTCTTTGACAACTAAATGTAGTCTAGTTAGGCAGTTTTCTCATGAGAATAGTCAAGATGCGTGCAAGGTAGCCTAAACCTTTACAGATATAAAAATAATATATATATATATATATATTAAGAGATACTTAGCTTCTAAATATTGGTATGCCATCCGAATTCTGTTTTATGTTTTCAAATTCACTGAACTCAGTGAATACGTGTTTGGCATACGTGTTTTCGAAAATAGTTTTTGGATTCTATGATCCAAATAGTAGAAATTCTGAAAACAACATTTTTATGTTTTTATTGTATCTATATTCTGACTTTGAAATTTTAAAATGCAGAATTATATTAAACAAAGATAAAAATCTTAATAAATATAGTATTTCATGTTTATACACTTCATTTACTTTTTTTAAAAAATTAAAATATGTATGGTATAATATAATAGATTATAAATTATATAATTTATATAAAAAAAACTTGTTCATAAAGTAATTAATAATGTCTTATATTCAACATAATATTTAGTTTTGTAACTACAATTAATTTTTTGATCTATAAATATATTATAGAACACACTTTAAACTACGGTTTATAATAAAATCAAATTTCTGAATTTGCTACCAAACACATCTCTGAAAATATGAAGTACAACTCTGCTTTCATTGAATCTCTTATTCTCAAATTTTTGTTTTTGAATTGTCTACCAAATAGGCCCTAATAATCTTAATTTTTTCTCGTCTCCTAGAACTCCACTCTTAAAATGGGTGAAGTCTCCTGTGAGATTAGTGGAATAAGCTTCGAGCATAATGTAAAGAGTGGACCGCAATACCCTCGATTATACAAAAAAATCGTTGTGATCCAATGACCTTGCTTTTCTAGACCAATTAAGAAATGCCATAACAAGAAAACCTTGTGGATTAAATGAACTTATGTTTAAGATGTGTGACATGCAATAAAAAAAAAGTCTGATATAGAAATCATTACAATGTTGATTGCCCCATGCTCTCCCTATTTGTGCAATTGCTGTTCTGTTTTGGAAATGCTTGTATGTTCACTATGACTCAATTCTGTTATCCACTGGACAGGTCAATATCTCATTGATAGTAAACGACAGTGAAGCGGAGCAATGCGTTCGAGCTCTCCATTCGACCTTCTTCGAGACCGATGGACTCACATTAGATGGAGAATGCATATCTCAGAATGGTTCAGTCTAGCGTGAGCATTGAGGGCCATTTTTTTTGTCGCGAGAAGCTGTATTTTTCAACCATATGAGAAAGGAGCAAATCCATAGCGATCGGTATATGTTAGTTATTGTCGAAATCGGGCAAGTCGAGTTAGTTTCTTCTATTGGTTTCTTTAGATAGACTGTTGTTGTTGCTGCTGATAATAGTGTAGTATTTTAACTTATTCAGAGAAAGAAAATTAGGATGCATGAATTTATGTTGTACACTAAGCTTCATATATGTTTTATGTGCTCTTTTATGGTCGTAGTCTTATCTCTTGGTATAATTTATATGAATGATTGAATTTATACGTGCATGCAGTGATGTAAATTATTTAATTTTTAAATAAACAGTGATCTGATCATGCGATTTAATGGATAATTTTACAAACTGTTTCGTAGAAACTAGACATGATGGATCATGTGTCTTTTATAACTTTTTTTTTTTTGGTGTTGAATACAAATATTAGATGCTAGTTCAGTAAGCTTTGTAATTATACTTTTATCTTGTTGAATTAAAAAACCATGGCATTCTTAATGTGTACGTAATTTTTAAAAGTTAACACTTTTTTAATCATGAAAAGAATTTTTAAAAATAATATAACCAACGAATGCCAAGTGAACAACTTGGTAATTACATGTATTACTTTAATTCGGTAACCTGAACAACCCAATTCGTAAGGGGAGGATTGAGGTATTTTTTTAAGTTTGTGCTGGGTTGGTTTTTTTGCAAAATTGAATTTTCAATTTTCAGTTTGGTTCGTGGGTTGAAATTATTTTGGGTTGAAATTATTTTATGTTGAATTCAACTCAAACCGAATTGAAAATTGTATTATATAATAAAAAATTTTCTAAGGTTTTAAGTTTAAATGCTAGAGTGTAAGTTGCAATCTTAATAGAGAAGACAAGTACCATGATGCGACTAAAGAAGACAGTGCACTATCTAACACATCAAGATGGGTGAGTCTGAATGCCAAGTTGAGGCGTAAATAAGCTTGGAAGCATTCGTGTAGTTGTTATTAGTGACAAGCCTAGTGGGGGTCAGATGGGGCCTCGGGCCATAGCCTAGAGAGTCGGGGTTTTGTCCTAAATTTTGACGAGCGGCTCTGGAGTTAAGTCCATATGTGGGCTAGTGTAAGCTTGCTAGATTTCCTGTTCATCGAGTCAAAATGAGTGTTCCACGTGGCATATGATCCTTCGCCGAATTGACGTGCATGAGCGTCATACCTAAAAATTCTCATAATATATTATAGGGATAGCATGGTGTTGACACTCCACCATCCTGAATCTAGTGGCGTAAGTGAGCCACCTCATAGCAAATGCGTGTATCGTGGTGTGGGTGAGCGTTGGAAGACGAGTGTCTTGGGCGTTTTTCTTTTGGAATGAGTTTTTCAAGGACAATGTCAGGCGGCACGGGTGTGTCGACTTTGTGCTTGGGTCAGAGGTTCCAATATAGGGTTGGCTAGTGGCTAGCGATGCAAAAATGACTCGACATGGACATAGAATGGTTCATATTTCAATATGACTCGGATAGATGGATGTCCGAGAGGCTTCAATTACAAAGGTGGTCCATGGATAGGCAACCTACTAGAGTCGCGAAAGAGTGAGAATACACGTACGGGTGACGTGTATGACCAAGTATACTTCCCTACATATAAAAAGAAGCTTCGTTGAAAATGAATAACCTCGCTTAAGGTCTGATGAACCCACAAAGGGTTGCAATAAGAGAATTGGAGCTTGAGTTCCCCTTGAGGCTGACCATGGTTGAGCGAAGAATTATGTCGCTGTATGATTGGAGAGATACGATCGTGACACATATCCTCTCCTCTCCCCCATTTCGTTGCCACCGCGCTCCTTTCTCCTCTCCCTACCGAACACTGTCCCTAAACTTTAGAAAGTCAGACGCTTGTAACACAGCCTTTTGTAACTTGCCATTGCAACACTCAGATCTCAAAATGTTGAATGCTTTCTGAGATTACAGCCTTGCAAAAACTATAAGTTTTGTACTCGTAATATCTCTTTCTCAATCGATTCTTTTTGTAACATAAACGATAACAATCTAGGGGGGATGCATGTTATTATAATTATGTTTTATTGTAATGTTCTCTCTTTAATTTGTCACAATTTTAACATTGCCCAACTTCTAGGTATGTACTTTGACCTATCTTAGCTAGGTTAGATGGTTCTGATTTTTTTTTTTAATAAAGCTTCTAAAAAGTTTAACAACCCAATGACCGGGCTCGGAAATATAAGGGTTTGGTTGGACACCATATTTGGTTTAATCAACTAATCCGAAAATTTAGATTGATCCAAAAAGTCCTTCCAATTTATCCCAATTCGACCTGTGTACACTGCTATGTAAGTTTGAATTCTCATTCCCCACCTTTGTTGTATTTAAAAAAGAAAAAAAAAGAAAGGTGAAGATGAATAATAAAATTCTCCTCTTTGCCCTTTTATGGGCAGTATCAAATATGCATATGGAAATGATATAATTACGTTATAAAAAAGAAAGCTTAATACATCATTTTGGTTTTTGTAATTTGAGTTTTATTTTATTTTAGTCTATGTGTTTTCAATAAATCTATAGTTCTTATCGTTAATTTAAAATTAATTTTTTTATCAAAATTAATTAAATAATAATCTCCATATAAGAAAGGAATCGAGGATACAACATGAACATATTTTAAAAAAATATATAGAGGAAACTAATAGAGATTAATTAAAAATACAAATTTAAATATTTAAAAATATAAATTAAAAAAAAAATAGTATAATTAATAAAAATGTGCGAATGGAATATGCCTATACATCACACTTTTCCGGTCATGCTTGGCGACGGTAAAAAATTGGGTCAATATTCTGCCCGTTTTGTTTTTCTATCTTCCATCTCGAATTCATGCTTTGACTCGATTATAATGAATAAAAATGGTTCAAGCCTTTCATGATGATAATGTTGGTAAAGTTTAGATTTTAGATTTAACAATTAATTATCATAATACGTCATACGTCATGATTTCTTGGTTATAAGTCATACTTGATGTCAGTTGAGTTATGTTTTTGTTGGCAAATAAAAGAGGAAATTAAAGTTTATATCCTAATTGTAAGTACATGAACTTCAAGTTTCAACAAGTATTTTTTAATATCTTAACATTTATTATTATTATTATTACTACTTATTTAGCTCAAAAATTGTTGGGTGAAGATGAAAATTAAACTCAAGACCTCCCTAAACCACATGCTCTGATACCATCTTAAATCACTAACCAAACCAAAAGTTTAAGCTGATAGTTTGAGGTAAATTTAATTATATCAACATAATCTAACAAAAACAACAACTAAATAACAACTTAACTGTTGATCATCCTATCACCTATGACCTTTTGTTCATAAACTCATACTTCATGTCCGTTGAGCATAATGTCAATTGAGCTATGCTCTTGTTGTCCTATGTTTGAGGATTCGGTGAATTAGTTTAGCCCTCAATATGATTTTTTAAGGGAAATAATTTTCTGGAGTTGCCTTCATGATCAGTAAGATATTTTTTAGGAAGTTATTTTGGTTGATTTTTTTTTTAAGATATTTATTTTGGTTGATTTTTGTTCTCTTCAGATTGTAATTAAATTGTATGAAAATCAGGTTGTTATTAGGTAGGTCTAAAAACGACAGTAGTGTAGTATTTTTCTAGATCCCAATTAGGGTTTTTATTTGTCAACATTAGAAAAATTAGGCAGTCCTAAATAATACTCCAAATTTGACCTGCGTTTTCTTCCTTGAATTCAACAGATTTGGATCCTTTTAATATTATAATAATTCAAAATGTTGCAATTTTTGTACCCTTTATGACACTTTGTTTAACCCACAACTAGAGGTTTAAATTACTTCATATTACGTAGCACTTAAATCCAATACATAGTATTAGTTAAACGCCAAAGAGAATATAGCTCAACTGGTATGATTAATGTGTTAACGATCACGAGCTCTGTGTCTTGAATCTCTCAACGTAACTAGGGATAGCAACATGGCGGGGTGGGGTCGGGGAATGCATTCCCCATCGTCGTCCCCACTCCATTCCCCATTTTAGAGAGTCGGGATTGGGGTCAAGGATTCTCCATCGTCCCCGCGGGAAAAAATCTCCATTTTTTTAAAATTATTTTTATTAAGTATATATATATATATATATATTAAAATCACATATATAAGTATCATTATTCTTTTATTTATTTAAATCATTAAATTTTAAAAGGTACGTATTTAATATAAAATTATAAAGTTACTGTTTTTTAAATATTTTTTTTTTAAATTGAATGATTTAAATAAATAAAATAATAATAAGGTTTATATATATATATATAACAGTAGCATTAAAGGTATTTAATATGATACAAAACTTATATATATTATTAGTTATATAAAATTATATATTACTAATAATATTTTTATACATGATGATATATATTATAATTTTTTTAAAAAAATATAAAATAATTATTCGGGGTTGGTTCGGGGACGGGGACGGGGTGGCGTTCGGTGACCAAAAAAAAAAATTCGGTTTGACCCCATACCCGGTCAAACCACGGGGCAGGGACCCATAGAGACCCGACCTGCAGGTATTTTTGCCATCCCTAAACGTAACCCCAATTATGCTAAAAAAGAATAGTATTAGTTTAGATAAACTAATTAATTTTCCCCCTCTTAATACATTTAGAGGCATATAAATTTAGCAGAAGAATATTATGAGTTATTTTCAAGATTAAATATCAATCTAAGTAATTTTTTTAACACTAAAGATTATCCTATATATGAATCATACTCTAATGTTTATATTGACTTTTATCAGTTCTAAATCTTTAACTTTTCTACCTAATTAATATTTAAACACTACGAATAATTTTTTTGAAAAAGTTATCAAGACCGTCAAATTTAATACACTATTATATTTTTAAAAATCACAAGTAAAAGCGATGATACATATTTCCTTTGATTTAATTTCATAATTACATGAGTTTGTGTGAATTAAATTTAATCCTTTAGTATTTTTTTTTCCCACATGAATATAACTTTGAAGTTAAGACATTTATTCTTTTCTTGAATGAGATTTAGATTTTTCGCATCCATTCAAATTTATTGTACTAAAAAAATTTATCTTTCTAATAGTTTTAGGGGAGGTTCTAAAAATAATTTTTGTTTTATTAGATGTTTCACATTTTTCAAAATCCATTATTAATTATTTTAAAAAATCTATTATTAAATGATAAAATATTCCAAGACCTAGTCAAAGTTTTTACAAATTTATTATGAATTAATTCATTGATGCGTTTGGTCCATAAAGTTTCAAAATATATCTGTTTAATGGTGAGTTTTGATAAATAAGTTTAAAAGGTTCCTTTCCTTCTAAATTTGTATTATTTTTTAATGTTGAAATGACATTTTAAATTAAAATTAAAATGTCACCACATTTTCTCCCCCATCGAGAAATGTTTCACATTTGCTTATTGAACTTTACATGACATATGACCTATGTTTAATACAAATCACATTGACTCAACACACTTGACAACAAGAGCATAACTCAACTGACATTAAGTATGACTAAGAGGTCATGGGTTCAAATCCCCCACCTTTAATTGTTGATGTACTTAAAAAAAATCTAACTCAAGACACTTGATTGCATTTTAGTTATAGCCACACTCGCATGATTCAATATTTTTATGATTCAACTTATGTTCCCATAAATATGCATGGTTGCATGGAGTATTACTTTTTAGGAAAATAAGTTTGTGTTTCCCTGCTTTTAGATTTTTGAATTTTTATAAATTTGACATTTTAATCATGAGGTTTGGAAAAATGATTTATTTTGTCCCTGCTATCAACACTTTTGGTTCTTATGTTAATTTTATGCTACCTTTTTTTTTCTTCTTATTATTATTTTTATTGATGTGGTATAAATATATTACTTTTATTATTTTTTTAATATTAAAACTTGGATTCTTCCCAACCTTCACCTTTGTTTCACCCTTTCGAGTTTTTTTTTTTCAAGCGTAGGGAAGAAGAGGAGAAAGGAGGAGAAAAGGGAAAGAGAATAAGAAGATCATAGATGGGAGGAGGGAGAAAGAAGAGAGAAAAAGAAAAAGGGAAAAATATATAAAAAAAAAAAAGAAATTTATTTTAGAAAATAAAATTTTGTGTTGTTAGATACTTGAAAAAACATGTCAGGTAACCTTTCATTAGCTAATTAAAAAAAAAAAAACACGACAAATACCAAAATGCTAATTAAATTCAAAGAGTTAAAGTCCTGTTTGATAAACATTTGATTTTTGTTTTTAGTTTTCAGAAACTAAGCCTACAAGTTCTAACCATATATTTTCTTGTTTTGTTGTCCATGTTTTAAAAAATTAACCCGAATTTTAAAAACTAAAGCCTCGTTTGTTAACTATTTGGTTTTTTGTTTTTAGTTTTTAAAAATTTTACTTGTTTTTCTCTATAATGGTTTCTATCTTCTTTATAATAGTTCCATCTTTTTTTAGTAATACACTCGAATTCTTAATCAAATTTTAAAAACAAAAACAAGTTTTTGAAAATTACTTTTTTTAGTTTTCAAAGCTTAGTTTGATTTTTTAAAACACATCTTAAAAGTAGATAAGAATACATGGAAAACCATAGGAAGAAATAGTGCTTATAAGCTTATTTTTTTAAAAAAAATAAAAAAACTAAATGATTATAAAAAAGGGCCTTTAAAAGTAGTTTTTAAAAATTTATTTTTGGAATTTGCCTTGAAACTTATGGTAGAGAAATTGTGAGAAAACAATCACAACTTTCAAAAATAAAAAACAAAAAACCAAATAGTTATCCAAACGAGGCCTAAAATGTAGATTTTGAAAATTCAGCGACTAAATGCTACAAAAAAAAAAAAAAAAAGTCAAACCTCAAATACCATAAGTGTATTTTTTTTTCTAATTTTTATATTAATATACCAAAATTCTATTACATTCTCTTCTATATATATTTGACATCTTACATTTGACTTGATGTATGAGTAGCTTTCCCAAATACTATACTAAAGTCAATTTCTTTTTTTTTTTTTCCTTTAAAAGATCAAAGTCAATTGAATATTAAGACAATTAATGGCAAACATTTAACATCTAATAAGTATTCATCAAACACATTCCATTTCCACTCCTATTTTTTTTTTTAAAAAAAATCCAATTCAACCTGAAATAAATTATTATCAAAACAAAACCTAAGAAAAAAAAAAAGAACAATTAAATTTTAAACTAATTTAAAACACACACAAAAAAGAAACATTTGATTTGGACATTAATTAGACCTGCAATCAGACAACGCACATGTAAGATTATACTCTTTATAATTCGCAATCAAGAACCAATCGTAGCCGTTGATTGTTGAACCGTCAAAAAAGGGCGAAGTCCCAAAAAGGCCACTTTGTGAATTCGCGTGTACCACACGCGACTCCCGGGCAGCGTCATACCTGCCCGTTGACTATAAAAGCAACCACAAATCACAGACCTCATTTCTCTGAGAACCAAAGCATTTGGCGTTGAGGGATTCGTTACAGAGAGAGAGAGAGAGAGAGCGAGGTTTCTCTTCTAGGGCTGCTTCCTTTTCCTTCTCCATTGTTGGAATTTTGCTTTGATCTGCTCTAAATCCCATCTCCGATGGCGCTCTCTGATAAACCCTCTCGCCAATCTCTCATCCCCAGCTTCCTTTATTCTTCACCTTCTTCCACTCGCACTCTGCCCCTCAAGAAGATGCTTCAGTCTTCACCCAGTCTCGATGGGGTTTCATCTTCTCCTAAGAGCTTTGTTATTCCCGCCCCGACTGAGCCGTCTAAGAAGATCGAGATGTACTCGCCGGCTTTCTACGCTGCTTGTACTTTTGGTGGAATTCTCAGCTGTGGTCTCACGCATATGACTGTTACTCCTCTCGATTTGGTTAAATGCAATATGCAGGTTTGATTAGCTTGGATTCGTGATCGATTTTCTGCCCGTGTTTTCATTTCTGTTTAGGTTTACTTGTGTTTGTGTTTGGGAATTTTGAAAATGTTTCATTTCTATTCTGATCAGATCTGTGGGTTTTCTCGTTTTATTAGAAGGTTTTTGTTTTTCTGTTAATTTTTTAACGGTGGTTGTTGAATTTGTTTGGATCTGATCTTGACCTTGGCTGATGTAGTTTAGGCGTAGTAATGGATCTGCTAAGGAAAGGATGTTGTTAACGCTAGTGTTATTCTTATTCAGATTGACCCTGCGAAATACAAAAGCATTTCGTCTGGTTTTGGAGTTTTGCTTAAGGAGCAGGGTGTGAGGGGTTTCTTTAGGGGTTGGGTGCCTACCCTCCTTGGCTACAGTGCACAGGGTGCCTGCAAGTTTGGTTTCTATGAGTTCTTTAAGAAGTATTATTCGGATATTGCTGGACCTGAGTATGCGGCCAAGTACAAGACCTTGATCTATCTTGCTGGCTCTGCATCTGCTGAGGTGATTGCTGATATTGCACTTTGCCCTTTCGAAGCAGTGAAGGTTCGGGTTCAAACTCAGCCTGGTTTCGCTAGAGGACTATCAGATGGACTTCCCAAGTTCGTCAGATCTGAAGGAACTCTAGGGTATGAACTATAAATGATTCATCCGTCATTTCTCATGTGGGAGGAAAATTTTCTGGATATTTTAATGGATTAATGAGTTGCAACTCGTTTGTAATTGCAGGTTGTACAAGGGTATTGTTCCACTCTGGGGACGCCAGATTCCATGTAAGTTGAAAAAGAACAATTCCTATCTGCAACTTCTATGTGCTCTTTTTGTTCCTGTTTCCTTTTCTTGCATTGAACGATCATATTCTCTCAAACATACATAACAAACTTGGAACTATGGTGAATAATACTTTAAAATTGCGATGCTTAGCTATTATTACAAGCGCATCCCTATAATTCAAGATTTTACAAGGTAATACTTGTGGTTCTCTATGTTGGATTCCCGATGGAAACTTAAACTTGTGCACTGATTTTAATGTTTATAAAGCTTTATAAAATTTAGTTCTATTGGTGTTTGTTCTTTTTCGTCACATGGGTAGTTTAGTTATTTTCTGCTATGAAAATTTTAATTTTGCTTTCTATTTATTTTGATGAGAAACTGGCTTTGATATTTTATTTCTATGTATTACTTGAGAGTTTGATTTGAATATGGGTGTATTCCACAACTCACTCAATTTTAATGGCGTTGCTGGTATAAATATTTTAGCTGATGTCAGTGTTACCTTTGTATCTCCCAGATATACGATAGAATTTTAGATTTTTCTGGGAATATTGGAAAGGAGTACGAGGAAAGGACAATATTAAAGTATTAATTTTCCGTTTTCTTTGAGATAAAACATGGGTTATTTTGGCCGATTTGATAACCATTTGGTTTTTGTTTTTCTTTTCTGGAAATTAATCCTATAATCCATCCATAGTTTTTCATGTTTTCTTATCTACTTTTTAAATGTGTTTTAAAAACCAAGCCAAGTTTTGAAAGAAAACTAAGAAAAGTAATTTCCAAGAAACTTGTTTTTGTTTTTGAAATTTAGTTAAGAATTTAATTTTTTTTCTTAAGAAAGATGGAAATTATTGCAGCGAAGATGAAAATCATTGTAGAGAAAAGGTGAGAAATTAAGTACAATTTTCAAAAACCAAATGGTTATTAAATGCGCCTTCATTTTCTGTTTTTACTTGCTTGTATTCTGATGCTTCGTCAGGTCTATTTTTAATTGTTTGGTTTTCCCACATTTTTGTGATGAAACAAATGAAATTGTTATTTGGTTTACTTTGTTTCAGTTTATCAAATGGGGCCTTCATTTTCTGTTTTTACTTGCGGGTTTGGGGATGCACTCCCCATCCCTACCCCCATCCCTTCCCCACTTTGGGGAATTAGGGCCAGGGTCAGAGAATATTCTCTGTTTGGGGATTAGGTCCCGACTCCTGCGGGAAAAATTCCTGCTTCTCATGTTTTTTTTTTTAATTGTTTATTAAATAAAATTGATAATTATATTAAATTTATATATACTTTTATGTTATTGTTGTATTATTAGTTATTTATTTATTTAAATAATTGATTTAAAAAAATTTAATATAAAAAGTTAATAAACATATATAATTAACTAATTATAATCCAGGACGGAATTGGGGTGGAAAATGCATTTCTTGGTAGATGCTTGGTCGTTAATATATAATATCTATCTGCATTGTCTGATAAACGTACACCTAATTACAGTTGGCATTCCTGGGTATTTCTTGTTGTTTGATAGTGATGCACGATTTGATGGAGTTTTGTATTGTTTCTCTCTGCATTTTCTGTATCTTCAAGTGGAGAATTTAAGAAAATTTATTCATTAAGATATTCTTCAACCTTACTTTTAGTTTTTGCTTTGATTGCTCTATTTATCTGGACCAAAGATAAGAATTCATCTCTCTACCCCAACCATTCGAGCATGGGCTGTACTAATTGTTTTATGTAATAACTCCCAAAGACATCTGGGGTCCTCAAAACCATGATAACATTTATTCTCCTCTGGTTTGGTGGAGAATAGTTTGTGCATATGGCATTTGTTATGATGTCACATTAATATTGCTCAACTTTTTTTCTGCCCCACGATGTTTGAAGGATACGAGGAGTTCCCTAAGTTGATTTTGAAAATTTTCCAATTGCCGTCATTGGACATGCAATCGAGCTTCATACAACGTGGTTGTCGAGCTTCACCTTTGTGTTTTTTCTATCCTTGGAATCTATATTGTCATCAAAACTCAATTTTCTTATTTTATTTCAACTCTTACGTAGCACCCTGCTAACAGAACAATCAAATTCCATTTGATCCTGGATTCTGTGATTGGATTTGAAATCCTTAATTCTGAACTAGATTTTTGCTTTGCAAAGCATTGTATTCTCTGTTTTTTTCTTTCCTTTTCTTTTGAACAACCGTGATTTTATCTTGTCTTATACTTAGCTTTCAAACTATTGCTTTATTTCATTTAGCTATTCTTAATGACCTGTGCTTTTATTTCAGACACAATGATGAAGTTTGCATCCTTTGAGACAATAGTCGAAATGATATACAAGTATGCCATTCCCACACCAAAGGACCAGTGCAGCAAATCTCTCCAGCTTGGTGTTAGTTTTGCTGGTGGATATGTGGCTGGTGTTTTCTGTGCTATTGTGTCTCATCCTGCTGATAATCTCGTGTCGTTCCTCAACAATGCCAAAGGAGCAACTGTTGGTGATGTGAGTGCTGCCTCCTTTCGGATGGAGATCTACTTGGTTCTCATTCCATTTGTTGTTTCTTAACTTTTGGTTTTTCATCATGCAGGCTGTCAAGAAGCTCGGATTATGGGGTCTCTTCACCCGTGGTCTACCTCTCCGTATAGTTATGATTGGAACTCTTACTGGTGCTCAGTGGGGTATTTATGATGCATTCAAAGTATTTGTTGGACTGTAAGTTCACCCCAATGGCTAAACCTTTGTCCTGATTTTTCCCATTCATTTTTAAGAGCTGTCACTAACATTAGCATTTTCTTTCGATCAGGCCTACTACTGGTGGTGTTGCTCCTGCTGTCCCCACACCTGCTGCTTCTGAGCTTGCAAATGCGTGAGATTGATGCTCGATCGATCCACCGGAGTTTTGTTGTTTTTACGAGTTGGGGAGAAGAAACACCTCTTCATAGAATTGAATAAACATAACCTTAGAATGATGCTTATAGACCTCGAAGCCGGAAGAATATCTTCATAGAATGGATGGGGACCCTTTTCCATTCGTTTTTCGTTTCTATTTTTTACTCGGCATTCATTGAATTTGTTCGGCGAAGGATGGTTTTGATCTCATCCTCGCATGGAATACTCATTTGTTTGTAGTAGTTCAGAATTCAGATAGAGATTTGCAGTTTGATGGTTTAAAACCATGAGCATATGATGATGTATTTTGTGTACCCATGTCAGGAAGGAACTTCGCCAAATAAACTGACAGAGATGATGGGTAAAGAAAGATTTGGCTGAGTTTTTCACCTCACAAAGTTACTGCTATTTTGGTAAGCTAAAGCGTAAAAGCCTATGTTTTTTACTGTTTGAATGCCCTGTCTTTGTCTCTGTCTGAGTTACTAGGTCTGGTTCGAATTTACCTCAATGGATTTCTTTTAAGACTAAAAAAATGCTCACATGTTTTAGGTTGATTAAAGTGGCGAGATAGACATATTTTATTGATATTAATGATCATATAAAAATGTTGATAACTAATCCATGTGGGTATAAATATTGATATCATTCATTTTTGTTGGCATGGTTAGAATTGTATCTCGGACTTTGATGTAATTTGATCATGACTTCAGTGTTTTTTTGATTTAAAAAAAGTAGCATTACTTTGTACGCATTAGAAAATGGGAAGGTGTGTTAAAAAAATTGGAAGATATTGATTTATTATTGTTATTAGTAATTATATAAAGGTTCAATAAGTTCTTTATATATGTATATATGTTCTAATCATTGCTTCAGTTCTTACAAAAGAAAAAAGGAAAAAAAAAGGGTCAAAATCATCATGCATACATGACCAGCTAAAGAACTAGGTACTCATTTCAAATGCAGCTCGATCAACTCTCTAACAAGACCGTCATCTCATGAAATAGATACTTTGTTGACAACTTCAACCTTTGCTCGACTTGATGAGTGAAGTATTAGGGTTTGGTAATGGGAGCTTTGAATGGTACAAAATTCGCACATCTAACAAATAAAATAAACTAAAGTCAATTTCATACCTTAAGTTAAACAACTGGTCAAATATTTGAACTCCCTTCACTCCCAAATATTGTTGAAGTAAAAAAAAAAATAATGAAAATAAATAAAAGTCAATTCATACCCATATCTATTCTCACCTCCAAACATTATTAGTATAAGAAATAAAATAAAGGAAATATTTTGCGATTTTTCCCAAAAATAGGAATTTTAAAAATTAGACAACCATTTTCATTATCATGGTCCAATTCTTCCTATGTAGGGATATGGAGAATTAATATATATAATAGAATTAATAGAGAATATAATAAAACAAAGAAAATATTATTATATGAGAATATAATAAAATTATCATATCATACTGATGTATTATATACCTCCACATATATATGTATGAGTACGATATATAATACATTATATATTTAGGAACCCATTGGACATTATATATTACATACAATAAGTTTAAACTGTATAGATCATGTTATGCATTATAGCTATATATTGTAAGGTTATCTCAAAATTAATAGGATTATTAGTCATACCAAATATATGATAATTATTTTTCTATAATATATATGTGGAAAAATGAGTCATTTGTGAAATATATGGGGTGGAAACGTGTTCTTTTGACATAATTTTCTATTGAAAAAAATACTACACAAAAGAAGCGTGGAATGAGGAGCCTAAATACAAATGCCTCATCAGAATAGGAAGACAAACTTAGAGTAGGTTAAAATGATTTTGAAAAAATAAAAAATCACTTAAAATTGATTTTTCAATCATTAGTTGATAGACGATTTTTGTGTAGGTGATTGACTGAGAATCACTCCCAAAATTTGTTCCTATTTCATGCCATTGTACCCTAATTTCTCTCTCCTCTCTCCTCTCTCTCATCCCATAGGTAGTGTCATAGGTCAGTTTGAGTTTCCATTATTTTTATATATATATTATTGCAATTTATAGTTGCAATTTCTCCACTTTTATTGTCACAACTTTCTTTTTTTTTTTCTTTTTAGATTATTTGTTTTCGTCTCTAATGATAAAAGTAATAAATGAATTTATAAATGATTATTTTGTTAACATAGATCTCATCCTATATGATTAATAATGATAATATTAATAACTCTTCCAAAAATAATGACACAAAATAATTTGACTATTTAATAGAAATTGGATGTAAAATGATTATTTATTATAGTTATTCTAGATTGAATGAGATATATGGTTTTTGAATTTTTATTTTGACATTTATTATGCACATTTTTCTTACTTAACATATTAATCATGCATATAAAAATTTAACCATAAAATAAATAAAAAATTAATAAAAATAATTATTTAGTTAAATAATTTCTTAGATATAAAATGTCATTTTTAGTAATTTGGTAATTCTAAAATCACTTTTGAAACCCAACATAATTCAAAATCACTTTTAAATGTTTGAAACCAAACATCAACCTAATTGTATAAAAATCAATTTTATAAATCAATTAGAATGATAGAATAAACTTTAGGTTTGGCTTAGACTAAACTTTCCACTAATATTAATTATGAACCTGTAAAACATAAAAAAAATAATAAAAAATATGTATAATGATAGAATAATTGATGATGTATTTTAATAGATTTAAAAATAAAATATGATTATTGAATAATTAATTATTGTCAAATGATTATAAAATGATTGAATAAATTTTAAAAATATAATAAATCATAAAATGATTTGATTTAATAATATAACAATGGATAGGTTTTATTGATATTAAAAAAAATACAACCAACTCAAATGCGTCACGTTGAAACAGAATGCTAATAAGACAAAAAAAAAAAAAATACACCTTATTTTTCTAAATAGTTTTGGAACAACTTATTTTTTGTATTTAGTTCTAAAAACTATCCTATTGTTGCATTTCGTCCTCCAAATGTTGATAGTTGTAAAAACGATCAAGATTGATGGCCTGACGGTTTATCAATTAGCGTCACGATATCGTTGTGAACTGCCAACAGGTGTATACCCCATCAACATTTGTCAATGTATGCCTGATTTCACCATCGACTAGTTAAAGACCAAAGGTTGACGGGTTATCACACTGTTGGCTAATCAAAGGCAAATGCCGATGGTTTAAGCAAACTGTTGACCATTAGAGACAAAAGGGTCGACGATAAATCAAACCGTTGGACATAATAAAAAAAAAAAATGGTTCATCAAATCATCGACAGTAATTAGTAAAAATGCGAGAATTGGGAGAAAAAAAATCAATTAAAACAAAAGCCAACGGTTTGAAAAATATGTCGACAAAAAGTCAACGATGATTTAAACAAATCGTCGACAATTCACTAAACTGCTAACGGTTCAAGGGAATCGTCGACAGTTCATGTTGTAAGAGGGCTCTTCAAAGGAGCCCCATCTTCATTCTCACTCGCCGTTGTCGCCTTTCACCGACCACTGTCGAGACACCAACCGCCGCCTCTCGTCGACTACTCGCCACCCTCTCATCTCTCTCCCTTCCCCTCTCTTTCGTTATTCTCCCATCTCCAAGCCACACACCTCCACACCACCACCGCCCAATCCCATAATGTTGGTGTCGGCTCGTTTTTGTCCTCTCTTCTCTCTTTTTCTCTCCATTTTTTCCCTCACCATTCCACCTCCCATCTCTTCAATTTGAGCAATTTCTTTTTCTTAATCTTTTGATTTATATAGTTATATTGAAGATTATTTAGTAAATCTATTGAAGTTTATTGTATTTTGGGTTATGGAGTTATATAAGGTTTTCATACGAATAACCTATTTCCACGCGCTTGAAGGGTTGATGACCTGCATTCTAAAAATAATAAAATATGACTCATTCTGACGTGACAATGCGCGCAAAATTACTCACAAGGGTAATATGAAGCGGTCAAAGTAGAGCGAGAGCGAGACAACGAGAGCGTGAAAGCGAGAAAAAAAGTCAGAGAAGAGTTAGAGTAGTAGAAGTAGAGCGAGAGCGAGAGAGCGAGAGCGTGAGAGCGAGAGCGAGAACTATAGTACGAAAAAAGTCAGAGAAGAGCTAGAGTGGTAGAAGTAGATTGGGAGCGAGACAACGAGAACTATAATGCGATTTTTCTTGTTTTTTTATTTTCTCCAGAATTTTGACAACCTCATTACTATCATGAGCGAGATCGAGACTTAAGTAAGAATGAATCTTGAGCGAGAGCGAGAGAGCTAGAGTCAGAGTACGATGCCCTTACGGTAATTTGGACGGAATGCACAATACAGAAAAAAGTCATATGTCATTAATTTTAGAACATGGGTCAAACCACATCAATACAAATGAAAAAGAGTCTTCCATGCAAATTTCTCAATTATATATCATTTTCATTTTGATTTGTGTCTAGCTTATTTGACTAAGAAATGTGTATAGAAACCCATTTTAAATTCGAACAAAGTATGATAGATGATGATCATTCTCTAAAGTTTGGAATTCATTTCATCACTTTTGAACTCATTTGAACACTTTTAAGCAAAGATTAGGTATATTTTAATTATTTTCGGGCGATAAATTTCTGTTTAGGAGTTTTTGAACTTAGTTTAAATAATTTAGATGGGTAACTAACCTTTTAATTTTTATTTTTTTTTTTGTTTTAGGATTTGTGTTCGTTTTAGAGTGTTCAAACAAAATTTTAAGGTAGATTTGAGTTGATTTTGGTGGTGAAAGAAGAATATAAGGTAAGAATAACTATTTTGAGTTATTCGCACAGTGTGTATATATGTATTTAATTTTTTTTTTTGAAATAAATAGATGCATTAAAAAGATCATCCACCAATAACAACCCCTCGATGATAAGAGGGGAAAGCTAAAGAGGGTAGTTACCCTTCCAAAAACCATAACCAAAGTCAACTACATGCAAGGAACCCGAGTGTTTCAGACCAAAAAAAGAAGAAGAAGGAGGAGAGTACGCCACTCGCGCAAAGTTGTGAGCGACTCCATTACTAGATTGACAACAAGTCAAAAAAAACACCTCCCCCAACCTGAGAGTCAGGTCAAGAGCTCCTTCGCTGAAGCTTTTCGAAGTCGAACAAACGTTGTTTGGATTGTTGAGAGCTCCAATTGCTTCCACCGAATCGGACTCAATGGTGATTGACGGGTAGGGCACTTAAAATCCAGTGAGTAAACTTCTTAAGCTCTCAACTATAGCTTTCAATTTCATTGTTTTTATCTTCTAATTCCTATTTATGCTTTGTAAACCCGCACCAATTAGACTTCCTTTACAATCGTGAATGACCCAACCCAATCCTCTCTTCCCCAAAGCTTGATTCCACCAAGCATCAACGTTAACATTCCAGCCAGAAACAAGGGGGACCACAAACCTTGGTTCCCATCAAGCTTCAAAGCTGGGATGTGAGAGTAATGTTGGGATTTATGCCCTAAACTTGTGTAATTTTGATCAATTAAATAACGAGTTATTTGTTTTGATAGAATTACAGTCTTGGTTTATAAATCCAATAAACTAAGCTCCAAGGTTATGACATATATCTTGAACATCAGTGTAGTGGACACTATTTGGATTGTGTTCAAGAATATAACCTAAATGGTCTATGGTATAAGAATAAGGTTGGAAACCTCATTCTGAAAACACCATGGATGCGACCCATTTTGTAATTAGTACAAATGAGGTAATCCAACTCATTCATGTAGTTGACATGCGAGTGGGGGCATCCTGTATGAAGAGTTCATACAAGACCGGACCGCAAATTATTAGTTTAACCAGTGTAACACCGTTAACAGGATAAGACTAGTAATTTATAGATGGTCATTAGTGACTCGACTGAATCTGAGCAAGTTAAGAACTCCTGCTTATAGGGGTTTGTCCTTGAGACAAGTATGGGTGAGAGTGGCACATGGCCGACTCAATAAGCCTACCTTCTCGGGACGGAACCTCGTAGATAGCTGGGAACTTAAGCATGCAAGATGGAATTCACTCATTCCTACACTAAGGAATTAGATAGATTGTTCCCTTAAGAACTGACTCCAGGTCTTGAACAACGGGGTCCACCCTCTATGAGGGTATGAGTCTAAGGTAGGACCTTGAGACTTGTTGTTCATTAGAGGATCAATGGTGCTTAAGGAGCAAAGAGGTAATCACGAGGTAAAAATTCGGTAATTTGACCAGTAGTGATTACGAACAACAACTGTGAAGGGTCGACTCATGGGTAATGACTATATCGATGGACACAATATTATTTACAAAGTGAGGAGAGTGCAACTACAAGTCTATAGTGGAGTGACTTGTAGTTAATGAATATTGATTAAGCTGGATTAAAGAGTTTGATCGAGTTAATCTCACATCATGGAGCTCATGAACCGTGAGGTCCATTAGGTCCTTCGTTGGCTCAACATGGTAATATTGAGGGTATAAAGTTAGGAATGAAATTGAAGTGTTCAATTTCATACATGAGGTGTTATATCAATTATATATGATATAATTAATATAATATATAGTTTTAGTGTGAATTAGATTCACATATAAACCATATACTAAAGAGAGAATAAAGGAGGGGTAGAATGATCATTTTCATTCTATTTCTCTCTATATATGGTTGCATGAGATGCAACTAGGTTAAGTGATTCCAAGCTTTTGTTGTGTTGTTGGAAAGGTTCCAAAATACAAACATCTTTCTCACAACATCTCATATCTCCTAAAGGGAACCCACATTCCTCCCTCACCTAGAGAACAACGGAGAAGATCCAGTGGTCGTGTCTTATTCCGTTCGTGATTCGTGTTGCTGAGATCTTGATCGTGAGAGAGGAGCAGCACTTGAAGAAAGGTTCTTCAAAAGTAATATTTCCTGTTGTCCATTATGTTTATATGCTTAATCTAGTCGTTTTTGTTCTTAAATAAAATCGTTGTAACTATATCAAGAGCGCACGATTCACAATCGCTTCTGCTACGGGACTCGTTTCTCTTCAAGTAAGTACCATTGTTGTCTTCCACGAAGCTTTCAACTTGTCTAATGATAAGTCTGGAGTTGTTTTTTTTTTAGTAATTCTAGATTTTTCCATGGTAGAGTAAGTTTCTGAAAGTCCAAATGCTCCATAAGATTGTGACATCGATTCTCAGCTCCTCTTCTTTAAGATTCTTTGTGATTCATTGCCAACAACAAATTGTGTCCCAATACTCGCTAAACATATCAAAGGACTCTTTTAGCTTAGGAAAAAATATAACCAAACATTTTTTGTGTGCTTGCAACCTCAAGCCATGTGATTTATGGTTTCCTCTTTTTTCGTGCAAAACAAACACACACAGTCAGTATCAATTCCCTTTTTCTTTAAGAGATTCCGGGCTAGGATGACATTGTTCAACACCTTCCACGCATTTATTTTCACTTTCGTTAGCTTTAATGTATTTGATTTATTTTTACTTAAAATTTACTTTTAATTATTTGTAATGTTGATGGTTCTTTTTGTGGGTATAGTTGAAAATATATATTGTTTACATGGCTCGTTTGATAATATTCTTGTTTCTTGTTTATATTTTTAATAAAGAAAAATGGAGCTACATTTAAGTAATTAATATACTTAGATTGAATATTATTTTGAAAATCTATTTAACCTTCTTGTTTGGAACCTTGGATTTGGGATGTATGATGGAAAGCATTTCATGTGTTTTGAAATCGTTAATGATTTCAAATCTTGTTTAAAAAAACGTTTCAAATAGGTTAGATTTGATGGAATTTTAAGTTTAAAAAAATCTGTTTTCAATTTTACCCCACCTCTTACGATAATTTCTTTAGGACAGTTTTTCTTTATTCAAAACTTGATACTATCGATATTTCTTCTTCATTCAAACTCAAGGCCAAAAACAAACTCAAGGTTATGTTTTTATTTTGTTTCTCTAATGTATTTTTTATTTTTTTTAAATTGACAATAATAATTTCAATCTTCTTCATGCAATTTTTCCATTTTCAACCAGTTTATATATATATATATAGACAAGCAATCTAGAAGTGTTTTTTTTCTTTGTTCATCTTCTTAATTTTTTTTATTTGATAAGAATAATTTATTTATTTTTTCTTTTTGTATATATTGATTCAATCAATTTTTTTCTAGATATTTCTTTAGTTTTGTATTTTCATACATTGGGTTGAAGAAAAAATCAACAACGAAAAAAATCTTTTTTTCTCCATTGCTGGACAAAACAAATCAAATATTTTTTGATGTATTTTGTTTAAACATGGTCCATTTTTTTTCATTTAAATTAAAACATTTGTAATTTGTAATTTTTATTTTTAACAATAATGATAACATTTTGTAAATTTTAATTTGATAAGTTGACTTGTTTTGATTATTGATATGTTTTCATGGTGATATGTATTTGATAATGTTAATTTGATATTAAAATATTTTGTTATTAATTAAAATAATCTCCTACAAAATCCATAAGGGCATAATAATAAAATGTCACGCTTTCTTTTTATTTCTCATTAGCATCCAAATAAGAAATTTTAATTTCGGCAATTTCCAATCAATTTGATTCCAAACGCAAATAAGAATTTGAAATCATTTTCATCTCTTAAAATCTTTGAATTTGAAAAATCATTTCTTACCAAATCCATCTGTCAATCAAAGCATAAGTTTATTGTGTTTTGAGATTTGTGTAACCATACATTTGCGAGTTGCAACATTTTTGAACACACCCAACAATTTTTCTAGCTTTTTTGAGGTTATGAGTTTGAACCCCCCACTCCCAATTATTGATGTACTAAAAAAAATTATGTAAAAGAATCTTGTGTTGGTATGTATGTCTGCCTCTTAGAACTTTAGTTTATAACTCTTAGGTAATATAAACATCATATTTTTATATCATACCATTTCTAATTTGATAATGCTTAGTGTAATTTGTAAATGTTACATAAATATATACGCCATATTTTTATATCATATCTATCTTAATCTGATAATATTTACTACAGTTTGTAACTGTTATGTAATACAAACTTCATACATCTCGGATTCCTTCGTCTCATTTTGTCTCTCCTTGTACGACTCAGCTTTTCTTTTCAAAGCACTTTTCAAGCTTTTCATCACCTTGTTAAAGATTAAAGTACTCCAGGCCTCGCAAAATAATGTTTCTTAGTTATCAATAATATCAAGCATACTAGTATCTATTTGTTGCCTCCTCTCTCTCCCCATCATCACCAACTCAATAAAGTAGAATATGGTGATTTTTACTGCGTCTACATCGTTTTCAAATTGAAGAGTGGAGAATAATTTATCTAATTCCTTACCCTCATTGTTTCATTATCTCTCAAATATAATTTCCTATGTTTATGACTAAATACATTTCTTCTTAACGATCTAATATCATGCCTAAGTCCACATATAAGGTCGAACTCTGCCTTGTCAAATGAAACTTTGTTCCCTAGTAAGTTAAAACTCATAACATCTGACCTACTTTCATTAATATCCCTTAGAAGGATGTAGTGAACTAGTTGGTTGTTAAAAATAATAAAAGTGTCTAATAGGGAGCTAAAACATGTTTGCTTAAACAACTCTAATTGGGTTGGAGTGAGTTTTCTCTTAATATTCATATTAGTCCTACCCAAATGAGAACAACATGTCAATGCTCGAACGGAATTGACAATATCCATTATTGTGTAATTTATAAACAAGATATTACAAAGGAATAAATAAGCAACAAAGCAAACCAAAATAAAACAATAATTGTTATAAAACTGCCTAAAATACCAGGTACTCGGTATGCAGATTGAGAGATTTTCTTACGAAAACTCGATTGGCATTGTCGAATTCTGGTATTATATGTGTATCGAATATGATGAATCTCGGTCCAAATTCTGGTCGGGTTTCATCGTTTTTAATCGTATAAATTCTATAAAACGCGCAACCCACCCTTTTTTTCAATCGATTTGTCAAAAATACATAACGATACTCAATGGAATCACTAATCAACGGATTTAAATACACAGAACTCAACGGAATCACTAATCTTTATTGTTAATCCACAGATTCATACAAGAATATTCATAGAAAACCCTAGAAATATTTTTTAAAAAAATCACATTAAAAAAAAAATCACACTTGTTGTGATTTCTATCCAATATCTGCTTCTACAACTCAAATTACTTGTTTGATCGGTGAGGTTGAGTAAAGAAAGTAGAAGAAAGGAAGGAAAGAACGTTATGAACGTACTTTGAAACTTTTCTTTTCCTTTTTTGAAACAATGAAGGGTATTACAGTATTTTCACAATGGCTTGTGGTCTAAAATAAACAATTTTCAAAGAGTGGTCCTTTTCTACGAATAGAAAACTCTTGGGTCGATTTTTTTCAATGCCCCTAAACTTGGAGGTGTATTAATGAAAGAAAAATTCAAATTAATAATTGTATCACTTTAAACTTCAATTTACACTCTTTTTTCCATGTTTTGATTGTGTGTTTTCAAAAACCAAGTCATGTTTTAAAAATAGAAAAGAATAGTTTTCAAAAACTTGTGTTTTGTTTTTAGAATGTGGTTAACGATTCAAGTATTTTTTTTTTAAAGAAAGATGAAAGTCGGTAAAAATAAGATGAAATCCATTGCAGATAAATGGTGAGAAAACAAACACAATTTTTAGAAACACTAAACAATTTGATTATCAAACAGGGTTGTAGTTTTCAAAAACTTGTTTTGGTTTTTGAAATTTGGCTCAAAATTCAAATGTTCCCTTAAAAAAACATGAAAACCATCACAAAGGAGATAAAAATCATTATAGATAAATTTTGAAAAACACACATTTTTCAAAAACCATTAACGGCCTCGTTTGATAACCATTTTGTTTTTGGTTTTTAGTTTTTGAAATTTAAACCTAAAAATACTACTTATACCAATGAGTTTATATGTCTTCTTATATACTTTTACCTATGTTTTCAAAAACCAATCCAACTTTTGAAAACTAAAAAAAGTAGCTTTCAAAAACTTGAATTTGTTTTTAGAATTTGGCTAAGAGTTCAAATGTTTACTTAAGGGATATGATCTCTATGGTAGAGAAATTAGGTGATCATAAGTTTAACTTTCAAAAACTAAAAACAAAAAACAAAATAGTTATCAAATGGGGCCTAAAATTAAGCCTTCATTTGATAACCATTTGATTTTTAGTTTTTGGAATTTGAAAATTGTGTTTGTTTTCTCATCATTTCTTTACAATTATCTACAATGAATTTCATTTTTTTTTTAGAAAAAAATAAGTTTTTGAAAACTACTGTCCCGTTTGATAATTATTTGGTTTTTAGTTTTGTTTTTTAAAATTAAGCTTGTTTTTTTTTTCAATGTTTTAATTTCATCTTCTCACCATGACTTCCATCTTTCTTGAGGTACCATTTAAGTTTCTAGCCAAATTTCAAAAATCCAAACAAGTTTTTGAAAAATATTTTTTTTAGTTTTCAAAATTTAGGTTGATTTTTTAAAACATATGATATAAAGTAGATAAGAAAATATATAAACCTATTGATAGAAGTAGTATTTTTAGACTTAATTTTTAAAAACCAAAAACTAAAAACGAAATGGTTATCAAACGAATCCTACATTTTTTTTAATTTCCAAAACTTGAGTTAGTTCTTGAAAACATATGTAAGAATTAGATAAAAGATAAGAAACCTAAAGGTAGAAGTTGCATATATATGCTTAATTTTAAAAAATTAAAAATAAAAAAGTAAATGATTATCGGATGTGACTTTAAGTGGTTAAAAAAATAACTAAAGAAAGTTGTTATTCTCTTAAACTCATACCAACAAAGTAAGAAAATTTATGAGGTAATTCTTCATAAGTATAAGAAAATAGACGAGAAGTTATGTTGAAGAAAAGTCACAACCATCCATTTAAATAAATCTTTGTACACTTGTGAAAGCCATACATTAATAATTTTAAAATATAATTATAATTAAAGGTCTAAATTGATTCATTTGATTTAATTGATACTGTTATTTGTTTGAATTTTCAACTGATACTGATAAGAAAACCAATGATAAGAAAACCCTAGCGAATTGGAATTAAAAACCTTTTGGTTATGTGAACCCCTAATTCTCAAACACTAAAACCCCCAAATCGATTTGATTCAATCCCAAGGAAAAGGACTAGATGTGGATTACCTTATGATCGAAGACCAAGAGGTAAGGAAACTAGTTCCTCACTCAAGGATGGAACACTCCACAAGCAAGTTGATCAAACCTACCTGAATGTTCTCCGCTTTGCAACCCCAGACTCAAGAATTGCAAAGGGTGATGATGTGGCTCTGCAACAAATCACATGAAATTGTATTCATCCAAAAATTGTCTTGTGCAACCTAATGGCAAAGCTTTAAATAGCTTCCCAAAACCCTAAATGTCATATCATGACAAATGACCAAAATACCCCTACTTAAAATGTCATAAAAAGGATAAAATTGAAAAAAATAATATAATTATATAAAAATTAGAAAATAACAATTTGATGCCCTGGTGGTTCATATCATCCTCTCCTTCTTTTGAAGGATTCGTCCCTCAATTCAAATCAATTCCTTGTAAAGCGGCCTTAAAATCATGAGAAGAGAAATGATGTGACTCTTTCTTGGTTTTCTCTTGAATGGTCTCCCTGGTAAATCAACATCATAAGCATGAAATGTCAATGACTCATCTTCTCTTGGATTCCATTTCTTTTGGAAAGAATGATGGTTCTTCCAATTCACATATAGTTTACAACTATATAAAGAATTTGGACTAATCTTTGAGTTTTGGTTCATGTTCAATGTTTTAACAACCTGCAAAAACTCAAAAGAAAAACTAGGCAAACTTGGTTGAAGCTCACTTGTTAGAAAACAATCTCTTTTATCAAGTTCAAAAATGTTTTGTTTTGAAATCAAGAAAGATTTGTTCTCACAAGTTCTTAAAGGCACATTCTTAGCTTTTCTCTCATTTTGATCTCTAGACTGAGCATTACTCACTTACTTTTCTCTCTCATTTGTGTTTTCACATTTTTCTTCTTCATAAATTTCTATTATTGCTTTTTCCTCGGTCTCATGCCTTTTATTTTCCAACTCACACACATCAAGTTTTACTTCTCTTGGAAGCATTGATTCAAAAGTATGATCACATGTTACTTCGTGATTGAATGTACTAACAGTGTTATCACAAAATAATTGAGTTTCAAGCTCACTATCATATACTTTCGCTCCCCCACTACCATCAACACAATATGCTTCTCCGAAAAACAAGTGGCACAACAAAGAGTAGTAAGAGTATAGTCATGTGATTCCTTGCTATCTAATGACCTACTAGGCAAAATATCATTATTATGCATATGTACAACATTGATAAAATTCTCTTTTCTACATTCTACCTTATCAAAATGCTCATACATGGTAGGTAAACTAACCTTTGTCACAAATGTATTGGCATTGCGGTGATAAATCGAGATTTAGTGTACCTTAAAGATCTCCGTTGGAGTTGCCTTTCTATTTTGATGGCAATATCCACCATCTCTTCAAGATCCTCACAAGGTTGAATTTCTTCTCGTTCAACAATCATCTTGGCAATATTCTTATTAAGTCCTTGGTAGAATCGGTCCATGATAGCTCCCTCATCCTCATCCAAGTTAATTTCCTCAATTAATTAGAGCATCTCTTCATAATACTTCTCCACGTTTTTGCTCCCTTGTCTTAAAGTTTGCAATTTGTGGAAAGACTTAGGAACAAAACGCTTCCTCATTAGAAATTTGATTTCTTTCCATGAGGGTATTGCATAATCTCCACTTTTTCTCCTTTTCGACACCAAAATGTTCAACCATGTTAGGGCATAATCCTCAAATGAAGATATGATAAATTTTACCTTTTCATTTTCACTATAGTGGTGATGATCAAATATGACATCAATTTTCTCCTCCCAATAAAGGTACTCCTCTGGATTGCAAATACTCCCAAAGAACACTAGAGGCTTATTTCGATCAACATTATGGTCATTCCTTAGAGATCTCCTTTGTGCATACATGACTGCAAGAAGATGTTAGTATAAAGAAAATTGGACCTTACAATTCACTCCCTCACGTGCTTCACTCAACATATGAAGTTCACTCGTGTTTACTCTTCTTAATGTAAACTCTCCCTTACAAGATGTAATCTCTCTCAAAGATAGGGTGTGAGCCAAAACTTTGCAACTAAGATCAGAGAAGCAAGCTAGAAACAAACCAAGAAAGAATGATTGTAAAGTGTCAAACTCAAGCAAAGAATAGTAGAATATATATATATATATATAAATGAAAACTAGAAATCAAGAACCTAATGTTCAAGATCCAATAAACTAAGAAATGAAATAATCAAAACAAGATATCTAGAATCAAGAATTTAAGATTCAAGATTCAAGGAATTATGTAAGATGAACAAAGAAAGGCAAACAACTAAACAATTTTTTTTTTTTTAAGTACTGAACTACTTGCAAGTGTTTGGAATTAAGATAAGCGCTGCAAACAAGCAAGAGTTTATGCACAAATTCACAAAATAACCCTAATCAACAAAAATACCTTATTTGATCACAATGTCAAAAACTATAGGGACTATGGTTTATGACAGGGGTAGATTGGTAAATTTGGTAAAAATAGTTAGGGCTCTTAAAATTGAGTGAAATTTAAACACTCAAAGCTAAATGTATCAAAATCACGTGAACAAAAATTGGGATTAAAAGAAAGGATTTTAGATAACAAAAAGCTAAGAAAGAAAAACTGCTACAGAAAAGAAATTGGGCTGTTGTAGAATCGAATTGGCTTGACCGGTTCAGTATCTATCGGTCCGGTTCTTTCTGCGAAAATTTTTGAGATTTTATTTTACCCAGAAAGGAACGAGTATATAAAATTTGGGCTTAAAATATGATCGTTTGGTCTCAGTAAAAATGATTCAAATCAGATAGATAAGATTTTCCAGATTTGAACAGTATGAACACAAACGATTTTTTCTTCTATTTTACTTCGACCTTTTCCAGAATCAGTATTTTTTCTTCAAACTTAAGTCGATTTGATTCACTTTAGGCACTAGAATCAATCGATTTGGATTCCCTGAACACTAAACTAAAAATAGGCCAAATCGAACACATTAGATGTATGCAGCAGAAAAATTCTCAAAGAACAAATTTTTAAGAAAATAGGTATGCTTTTGGAATCTACTCTCTGAATTTTGAATAAAAAGGCTTATGGTTAAAGTTTTCTCTAAATATGATCAAATAAAATATAATTGTTTCAAAAGATTATGCATGAATAGATCATAAACAATTATTTGTTTAGAAAGATGAAGCGCATAGATCAAATTGCAAGTATTTTTTTTTTTTTAAATAAACGAGACAAGAATTTTGGAAACAAAAATTCAGAATATAGATGAGAGAAAAAAAAAAGAAGGATAGATCCGATCTAGAGCCAAAGCTCTGATACCAAATGATAAGAAAACCTTAGCGAATTGGAATTAGAAACTCTTTGGTTATGTGAACCCCTAATTCTCAAATACTAAAACCCCAAATCGATTCGATTCAATCCCAAGGAAAAGAACTAGATGTGGATTACCTTATGATCGAAGACCAAGAGGTAAGGAAACTAGTTCCTCACTCAAGGATGGAACACTCCACAAGCAAGTTGATCAAACCTACCTGAATGTTCCTGGCTTGCAACCCTGTACTCAAGAATTGCAAAGGGTGATGATGTGGCTCTGCAACAAATCACATGAAATTGTATTCATCCAAAAACTGTCTTGTACAAACTAATGGCAAAGCTTTAAATAGCTTCCCAAAACCCTAAATGTCATATCATGACAAATGACCAAAATACCCCTACTTAAAATGTCATAAAAAGGATAAAATTGGAAAAATGATAGAATTATATAAAAATTAGAAAATAACAATTTGATGCCCTGGTGGTTCATATCAGATACATTATGAGTATGAATTATGTTTTTTTCCCCAGAAAATGATGCCAACAAGTAGTGCATTTTATATGTTTTTTTCCCGAGAAAATGATGTCAACAAGTATGCATTTTACTTTTACTATTGAGAAATTTGTCCATAAAACATTTTTCATGCGTTTTAATGTCATTTGACTCATGTTTTAAAATTAATGACATATGACATTTTTCATATTGTGCATTTTGTCCAAACTACCGTAAAGACATCGTGCTTTCTAATTCTCGCTCTTGGTCATGATAGTAATGAGTGGTCGAAATTTTGGAGAAAAAAAAAAAGAGACAAGGGAAATCTTGAGCGAGAGCAAGCCTACGAGAGCGCTCTCGCTCAATAGTTCATAAGGTGATCCGTGAGAGAGAGTCAACATGAGCGAGTAATCATTTGCAAAAGTCATATCGTGGGCGAGAATGCAGGGTTCATGAGAGAGAGTCAACGTAAGTGAGTGATCATTTGCATAAGTCGTATCGTGAGCGAGACCGAGTGCGAATCCACGAGAGCAAGAGTGAGAGTGTATAGCATAGTGTGAACAAGCAAGACGAGTCTAATATTGCTCTTTTGGATCATTTTCACGCCTTGCCACGTTGAATATATCAATTTTCATTATTTTGAAGCGTCGGGTTATATATCACTAATGCGTTGGAAGACGGGTCATCCGTATGAAAATCCCTTTACTACTATTATTGTTATTATTATTATTATTTATTTCACATACCTTTTGCTTTCTCTCCTAGCCAAGAAATCCAAAACAAAAATAATTAATTATTCCAATTTTTTTTTTTTAGATCACTGACATGTAGGTGTAGAATTAAAATCTCTAATAAGAGGAATATTATTTAACCTGGCTGAACTCGAGTTGACAAATGTTTCTTTTGATCCAAACAGTGTACAAAATCTAATATCATTATCTTCCATTTCAATTTGAGCGGTTTTAGTTAAATTTGTACATTGTACGAGTTTTTTATATTAAAAAATATACATTTTTTTAGTACATCAACCATTGAGGGTAGAGAATTTGAATCCATAACCTCTTGGTCATGAGCTATACTCGATGATAGTTGAGTTATGTTTTTGTTAGAAAAAAAAAATACAAACTTATTACTATTATTCAACATGTTTCAATACTCTTTGACAACTTCAAAACATAATAAATAACGTGTCTATTTCTTAATTAGTTGATTAAATATATATATATATGGTATCAGTGATTGAACTTCCAATCTCGAAGGAAATTAAATAGATGTCTTATTCTCCTAGCTATAATTGAGTATTGATCCACGATGATAAGTAGAAATGTCAAAGTGAGTAGAATTCAACACTAAATGACATGTTATCATTTTTTTTTTACAACAACATTTGGGGTAGAAAGATTCGAATCAATGACCTCTTAGTCATAAATTTTACTTGATATCAGTTGAGTTATGTCTTATTGGCACATATCATCCATCCATATATATCCATATTTATTGAACTACTATATTTATATATAAAAATAAATAAATATATATAAATAATAAATAAAGGACTCAAACAACCACATTCATCCCCTCTCCAATAAAGAGCGAGGGAAATAGGATAAAAGAGCATAAAACAAATACATTATCTATGGAGTTGTGTACATGCGCTTTCAAAAACTTAAATAACCACAATTTATAAGTCTTAATATCCATAGAATTCTTAGGAAGGGAGAAAAATCATCTTTAAATTATAATAATAATTTGAAATAAAAACTTGGAGAAGATAACAAGATGAATAATTATAATAAGTATGGGCGATACAAATAACTAGAAACTGAAGAAACCAAAATCGAATCGAACCGGTCCAGTGGATTAGTTCGATTTAGATTTTGAGAAAATCGATTTTTTTTTTGTTCGATTTGGTTTGAGGCTAAAAAATTCAACCAAAACCAAATTGAACCGGTCGTTTTGCCCCTTGTTTTGGATTTGGATGGTTTTGGACTCCAAATTCAAAATCATGTGTTGGCCTAATGTGTTTAAAACCCTTGGTTTTGAAACACAATCACATGGTTTACAACAGTGTAACTCCATGGAATTTATGTCAAAATCCCTTATTTTATTTGTCATTTTCCAATTTTGTGTGACTACTTCAACAACTCCGATGACAACTCTAACAACTATCGTCGCCCACCACACTAGCGACTCCCCCGACCATCGTTGATGACTACCTTCAACGACAACACTGATGACTCAACCACTATTGACAATTATCTCCGGTGACAACTTTAACGACCACATCAGCGACTCCGACCACCGTTGACGACTACATTTGATGACCACACTGGCAACCCGAGCACTATAGACGCTTACACCCGATGACAACCATATCAACGACCCTACCACTATTAATAACTACTTTCGACGACCACTCAAGAGACTAGTATGATAACTACCCAACAACCTAACCACTCGAGCAACTCGACTACCCAACGATCCAACCACCTGACAACCACCATTAACGACACCCTAACAACTCAACCACTCAACAATCATTGTCGACGAGCACCTAATTACCACCCCAACGATTTAACCACTTATATGTCCACTTTGACAACCATCTCAAGGACTCGAACACCCAACAACCACCACCGACAACCACCTTAATGACCTAACCACCTGACAACCACTACCACCGACTACCTTGGTAACACGACCACCTAGCAATCACCACCACCAACTATTCAGTGACCACTCTAGTGACTACCTTGGCGATCTAACCACACAACAACTTGACTACCTTGATGACCATTATGATGAACACCCCACGATCACTTTAGGGACCTGACCACTGATAACCACTACCGACGACCACCCAATGACCACTCCAGTGAGTTGTATCATGCAACCACTGTCGACGATCACCTTAACAACCCAACCATCCGACCACCTAATTATTTCTTTTTAAGATTAAAATTAAACTAAAAATGGATACTAAACAAAAATTTTAATATCTAAAATAGAGTTAAAAAATAGGGTTTTGGATATTTTGTATAAGTAAGTTTTGAACTTCTTATTTTTTAATTTATAAAATATAGTTTAAAAAATAGGTTAATACTCTATCAAATAGAATTTTAGATTTTTAATTTATTAGAAAATCTTCCAATTTTTGATTTATAAAATAGAGTTTTAAAAATATTTTTCTAAATATTCCATAAAATAGAGTTTTAAATCCTTTAACTAACCTTCTAAACTTTTAATTTCTAAAATAGAGTTTAAAAATTAGATTTTTGAATACTCGTGAAAGTAAGTTTTAAATCTATGATTACTTAAATAGATTTTTTTATTTAATTTTTAAAATTAAATTTCAAAATAGGATTTTAAATAGTTTTAAGAAATAGAGTTTAAATTTCCTAGTTTATTAAATAAATTTCTAATTTTTTAATTTTTAAAATAGAATTTTAAAAATAGTTTTTTGAATTTGTGAAATAGAATTGTAAGTTGTTTCATTTCTTAAATAAACTCTTAATACTTTTCTAAATATTAAAATATTTAGTAAAATATAATTTTAATAGACTTTCAATTTTTGTAGTTTTCAAAATAGAGTTCTAAAAGCACTTTTCTAAATATTGTATTAAATCATCTAATTTCTTCTAATTTTTTATTTACTAAAATAGAATTTTAATTTTATAGTCATTTTTTTAATTTCTAAAATAGAATTTTAATTTTGTAGTCCATTTATATTATATTATACAATGGTGTCTAGAATTCACAAAACATGAACTTAAAAAAAAAATTAGAGAAAAATCAGAGAACAAACAAACAGCCCCTAAATTTAATCTCTCGCGGTTCTTCTCCCTTTCTTTAATCTCTCGCCGTCGACGCCCATCGTCTCCTCTCTCTTTTCTTCACGTCGATTCTACAGTCTCCACTCGAATCTGTTGTGCCGACCAGCTACTGCCATCTCAACTCTCCATCACATCAACTTCTCTCTCCCTCTCCCGAGTAAAAGGTGAAGCCGTGAAGCCTCTGCAACCTGCGTATGTGTTAGTGAAGCCGATAAGGTAACCTTTTTTCAATTCGATTAGCCGTGAAAGCGTCGCCATTACTGCTACTGTATTAGATTCTTTACCCTTTTTTCCGATCATAATCTTATTCACTAATCGATTAGGATTCAAGTTCAGAATGCAGATAATTGTAGCATAATTCAGGTCCTTCAAGATTTAGTATCAAATTTGAGTTTTTTTTGGGTCCCAAGTTAGTCTGTGTCTTGAGATTTATGCCAATATTACTCAAACTCGAAATCTTGTGGGATTCTATTGATTATCTCAAGTTGAATTTGGTAAACCAACATTCTTATTTAGACCATTTCTAGTGACCATCATTCATTCTTATCAATAGAAAAAAAAAGGTAAACCAACATTCTTATTTATCTTAAACTAATTTGAATTGATTTTTATTAGGATGCATACCTTTCTCTTGTTCGAGCAACTCGGCATAAGGGCTAGGGCATAGTTGAGCTTGCGTTGCCAATTTTGGTTTCAGAGATGCCTCGTTATAGGGACGATGATGACATTGACGCCGATGAGGAAGAGTATGAGGATGAGATGGAACAGGCTCTGGACGATGAGGAGGAAGAGGAAGATCGCTCGAGTAGGAAGCGGAGGAGATCGGATTTTATAGACGATGTTGCAGAGGAGGATGAGGATGAGGAGGAGGAAGAAGAGGATGATGATGACGATTTTAGCGGTGGTGCTAGGAGGCGGCGTGCCAAGAGACCTAGTGGTTCTCAATTTTTGGATATTGAGGCAGAGGTTGATAGCGATGACGATGAAGAGGAGGAGGACGCAGAGGACGGTATGTATCACATAATTATCTGTCTATTTTTATAGGTTCAATTAGTTCAAATTTGGTGGAAAAACGCTTAGGGTTTTTTCTTTTTGCGATTTCCTTGGTTTACATTCAGTTTAGTGGTTAAAAATGGTTCATAATCTAAGCTTTTTCTGGATGGGGCATTTTCTTATAAGCACATTCAGTCAATCCAATTGAATAGAGAATTAGTATGGTTAGCTAGGAGTTTGAACTGTGAGTTTCAGTGATCGAGAAGTATTCCTGTATTAGTTTCTGGCATTTAAGTTATGCCTCGAGGTTTGGTTATTTGAATGGGAATTTGATAGACGATGGTTGTGACTAATTATGTTTTCAGTAATTTGGTGAAATGGATGCAACTGCAACTATAATTGCAAGTCATTTTTATTTATATTTATTCTTCTAACAAGAAACAAGCTCTTAATTGTTATGTGAAACACTGAAAAACGTGCAGTTATCCCATAAAACTATTAGTCCATTTAGGTGCGTAGAAATAGAATCTACCTTTCATAAAATCTATTGCCTACAATACAAGAATACAAATTGAAACCCTCCATAAGAGTTTACAGAAAGACACCCCCCCAACCCCCCACCCACTATAATCAATTTCGCGAGGACAGGAAATATGGATGTGCTGGCCACTATATAGACTTTCCTTCAAATGATTGCTTTAGTGAGTGACATTAATTCATAAAAGCTTAGCATTGCTTTAGATCTCCACGCTACAAAGTAATTGTAATATGTAAAGTGTGTTGTGCCTTTAATTATTTCGGAGGTTCGACATGCTTTCATTCAGAATCGTCAGATTTTGGACCCCATTCTAATAGCAAATGAGGTGGTGGAGGAATATAGAGCCAGAAAAAAGAAAGGTTGGGTGATTAAAAATTGATATTAGAAAAGCATTTGTTAGTGTTGATTGGGGTTTTTTGGAGGAAGTTTTGCTTCTCAAGGGCTTCTCTAGTATGTGGATTCAGTGAATCATGGGTTGTGTTAAATCCCAAAGATTTTCGATCTTCATTAATGGCAGACCGAGAGGAAGAATTACTGCTTCAAGGGGTCTCAGACAAGGAGATCCATTATCTCCTTTTTTATTTTTGTTGATTTCGGAAGTGTTGACTGCTTTGATCAATAATATGTTTCAGCAAGGGTTGTATGAAGGATTTGTGGTTGGGAGAGATAAGATTCATGTGTCTATTATGCAATTCGCTGACGATACTCTTTTGTTTTTTAAAGATGATGATAATATGTTGGAAGTGTTGGTTCAAACAATTGCTTTATTTGAAACCTGTTCGGGGTTGAGAATTAATTGACAAAAACCAGCAATTTGTGGCATCAATATTCAGAATACAAAGGTGATCAAAATGGCGGATAAATTGAGTTGTAAGGTTGAAGATCCCCCGTTCTCTTACTTAGGTTTGCCTCTTGGAGGCCATCCGAAATCTGTTTCTTTTTGGCAACCGGTTATTGATAATTTTGGGAAACGTCTTGACAGATGGAGGAAGTTTAATTTATCTCGTGGGGTCGTTTGACTTCGTGTCAATCAGTGTTGGCAAGCATTCCCCTTTACTTTATGTCTGTTTTCGAGATGCCTTCTTATCTGTCGATGCAGTTGGACAAATTAGTAAGAAACTTCTTTTGGGACGACAGTTCTGGATGGAAGATTAATCATTTGGCAAGCTGGAAGATTGTTTCCAAAAGCCAATCCGATGGTGGTTTAGGTATCGCCGAACTTAGATGGAGAAATCATACCCTCTTAGCAAAATGAGGCTGGAGATTTGGGTCTGAATCTTCATCTTTGTGGCGGAGAGTTGTGGCCAATATTCATGGGTAGGCCAAAGGTGGTTGGGGTACTACTCGAGCTCATAATTTGAGCCTTAGGAGTCCTTGGTTGAACATTCCACGTTTGTGGTCTAGTTTTGAGAATCTGACACATTTTAAACTGGGAAATGGGCAACGTATTTGTTTCTGGGAGGATTTATGGCTGAGAAATTTTGTTTTGAAGGATTGGTTCCCTTTATTGTTTTTGATTTCATCCAATCAGTCAAGATGGGTGTCTGACTTTTGGGATGGAAATTCCAGCTCGTGATCAATTATCTTTAGGTGATTGTTGAAAAAGGAGGAGATAGTTGAGTTTCAGAACCTTTTGTTGGAATTGGAGAGAGCTAGGCCATCTTCAAGGGTGGATTCTAAACTATGGTCTTTTGACTCTTCTGGCCTGTATTCCAATAAATCCTTGCATAGTCATTTGGTTGGTAGCCGGCCAATGGATAAGTTGATTTTTAGGGCAGTATGGAGGTCCAAGTGTCCGAAAAGGGTCAATGTTCTTATTTGGATACTGTTATTTAGATAGTTGAATTCGACCGAGCTCCTTCAAAGGAAGTTGAGTACTTTTCAGCTGCAATCTTCGATTTGTGTGCTTTGTTCTCGAGTGAATCTCTACTTCACTTGTTTTTTCAATGTGATTATCCCTTGCATTTGGTTCAAGCTGTTACAAACTTTTAATCTTAGTTGGGTCTTCTCCAACATTTGTCAAGATAATGATATCCAATTGCTAGTTGGACTAGAGGTGAATGCTAAAGCTGGTCTTCTTTGGAATAATGCGTTTAAAGCAATATTCTCGGAGCTTTGGGTTGAAAGGAATCAAAGGGTATTTGAGGATAGGTTTGTGGATTGCTTAGCTCGGTTTGATTCCATCTTGCTCAAAGCTTCATCCTGGTGTACTCTTTCCTCAGCTTTTGATGGCTTTTCTGTTAGGGCTATTTCTTTGAATTGGCAGGCTTTTATTTTTCATGTTTGATTCTTTACTTTCTCCGCTTTTCTGAGTAGTTTCTCTCTTTTACTATTGTATTTTGAGCATTAGTCTCTTTTCATTTATTCAATCAAAGGGGGGTTCTTCCTCTCAATATATCTTCACTTTTTTTAACATTTTCATGCAGCACTAAAGAAGATTAGTGTAGAGCAAGTCTGTAGGTCTTTTGCATGGTTTGTAGTGATACTATTTTTTTTTTGAGTTCTTAGGCAGTAGTATTACTAAATCTAATTCTACATTTATGTGAAATAGTTTTTGTTTAATAGTGTTATGTAATCTTTTATTTAACTACTATTTCTTTACAATATATTTAATTTTTTATATGTTTAAGTTACTCAGTAAATACCTATACTTTATATATGTATGTTATTTATTTATTTATTTATTCCTTTAGTAAGTGCGCCTCGTTTCACTTAGATGACGCTGTTTTGTCGCTTCTTGCCTTGAGGTGATTATGAAACTCGTTGCCTTAAGATGTGCCTTGCACTTTGAGAACACCTATGCTTAAAAATATGAGTTTGATGTATTTTGCTCTAAAAATTTATTATTATATATCTATTTAGTATACTCAACAAATGTTTGATGTGTCTAACAAATGTTGGACCAATATTGACTTTGGACAACTAGTGTCTAACACATCTATTGTGCTAGTAAGTGTTTGATATGTATCTAACAAGTGTCAACAAGGTTGTTAACTCGTTAAACGGAACGAGTATCGAAATTCAATTTTAGTGTATCGTGTATCGTAAGTTTCAGTATAGTAAAGAATATTGAAATATAAATATAAGTAGCAAACACTGAAATAAAGAATTCCAAATATTAAATAATCCCAACTTTCAAATATTTATCCAAGGTTTAGAAGGTGATATTAGTGGCTGGTTGTTCTTTCTTTTTTTTTTTTTTTATTTTATTTTCTTTTTTTTTTTTTAATGGAAGGTTGATTGTCCTTTATTTATAATAAAAGAAAAAAATTTTCATATTCTATCTAATCTATAATGAAGACAAAAAGTCAATTGAAAAAAATAAACAAATAATAATTTAAAATAAAAAAGTGACCTATTTAGAATAAATTTTTTTGATGAAAACGCGTAGAGAAAAAAAAAAGTTTAACAATATATTTTAAAATAATATTTATTTATTAATAGATCACATCACATCACTCTCCATTTTCAATGTCATTATTTCATTTCTATTTTCAATGTCATCATTTCATTTCTCTTTCTTCACACTTACTCTTCCCTAGCTTTTACGAATTCTCAACACACCTTCACTCTCCCATTTTTCTTCTCTTTCTTCTTTAACTCTTTTTTTCGAAAACCTTCTTCTTCAACCCTCAAGTTCAAACCTCCTTCTTCAACTTTGGATTTTCAGTCTTCTTCTTCTCTTGCAACAAGAGCACATCTTCTTTGGTGAACTCCGTCTTCTTCCCCTGCTATCACGCCGCGAACCACGTTATATTTTTTTGAATCGGTTTGTTACGATTTTAAGTGATACATGCGATTCCATCTTCCGAATCGTACGATACCACCTCCCATTTACGATTCAAAATCATGAGTTGAATCGATTTTGGTCCGTTTCGAGTTGAATCGTACGATTCAACTCGTGAAACGTACGATTTTAACAACATTGAGTGTCAGAGTGACCAACTAACTGACATGTGTTGGACATGGACATGCTAGCCAAACTAAAGTGTTTGAGCTTCATAGTCTAGCAATATACTTGCTTTGACAAAGTTGTCTGTCAACTTTGTAATAGTTCTCACTTGCCACTTGCCAATTTGATTTTTTAAAAGTTTTTTTAATAGCACAAAGTAATGGAAAATGTTGGCAGCTACTTGGTGTTGCCCTTACGGCCTTGTATACATTTGAAAATATATACCTGTGAATTTGTTGTTTTCCCCAAATTTTTGGGGGTTTATTTTTCCTTTTAACAGTATTTTCCTCATCTCCACTATCAATTTCGACAATGATAAACGCTGGGCTGGAGAACAAGAGATTATTTTATTGCTGTAGCCTGTAGTGTATTCTTTTGTCGGTGGTTCTCTGCGTGATCTTATGTGTCTTGTTTCCTCTTGAATTAATTATTCATCTCACTAGTTTCTTTATACATGTGAGTTTCGTTTATGTGTGGGTCTATTAAATCAGTAATGTTTTAATGATGCAGACTTCATAGTTGATGGTACTACTGATATACCCGATGAAGATGACAATAGAAGGATGCATCGCCGCCCATTGCTACCACGAGAGGATGAACAGGAGGATGTCGAAGCACTTGAAAGAAGGATTCAAGCTAGATATGCAAGGTCAAATCATATGGAATATGACGAGGAGACAACTGAAGTGGAGCAGCAAGCTCTTTTACCTTCTGTAAGGGATCCAAAATTGTGGATGGTTAAATGCGCGGTATGCCTATACTCACAAAAATTTCAATTTTCTTTTAGTTTATTCTTCCTTACGATTTTTCCTTTTTGGAGTACTTGTCTGAGAGAATGGTTGCACATGATTAATGCATATGCAACTTTTTGTTTGTTAGATTGGCCGTGAGCGAGAGGCTGCTGTTTGTCTAATGCAAAAATGCATTGATAGAGGGCCTGAAATGCAAATAAGATCTGCAATTGCTCTTGATCATTTGAAGAACTTTATATATATTGAAGCGGACAAAGAATCCCATGTTAGAGAGGTATATTATGCTCTTTTATGATATGCTATTGAATAATGATTAAATTCAATTATGTAGGCAGTGGATCGACTCTTTAAATTCGTTTTGGTTATTGGTACATCCTATTTTTAGACCGAATCCAATTCTGTACCTAGTCAATTAACTCTTTAAATTTGTTTTTTCAATTGTTTTAGGCTTGTAAAGGTCTACGCAACATATATTCGCAAAAAATAATGCTTGTTCCAATTAAGGAAATGACTGATGTTCTATCTGTTGAAAGCAAAGCAATTGATCTTTCCAGAGATACATGGGTCAGAATGAAGATTGGGACATATAAGGGGGATCTTGCCAAGGTAGTTCTGATTCTTCCAACAAGTTTGGATATTTCACTCAATCTCTCTCTCTTTGACGTACTAAGCTCTCTTTTTTTTAGGTGGTGGATGTTGATAATGTGCGACAGAGGGTTACTGTGAAACTTATTCCACGAATAGACCTACAGGCTCTTGCAAACAAATTGGTAATGTTTTGAAGGACATTATTTTTTGTTTTTGGTCTTTCATCATTATGGTATTGAACTCACAATTTTCAAATGTTTTTAGCCTCATATTGGGATGGTTTTTAAGCTTTATTTTTTACGTTTTCATCTGTTTGCAGTCGTTGTTAGTATGTAAGTTTGTAAATATATATTGTAGGTAGCATGTCTTCACGTCTTTATTACTTTTAGTATATAAGTAAATTTGTACGTTTATACATTTATGTATATATGCATGTATAACATCGGTTCCTTCTTGGATCATTGGTATCTTTCTATGAGTGAGAATGAATGCTGTTTTTAATACCACCTTCTCTTTTAGGAAGGTAGAGAAGTTGCTAAGAAGAAGGCGTTTGTTCCTCCACCGCGTTTTATGAATATTGATGAAGCTAGGTATTCCAATTGTTTCACTGAATGTAAACTGCCTTCAACATTTGATATAAATTGTTGTTTAAAGTCCACATAGTAACTTACTCTTCTCCATATTCAGAGAGTTGCATATCCGTGTAGAGCGCAGACGTGATCCCATTACCGGAGAATACTTTGAGAATATAGGTGGCATGTTTTTCAAAGATGGTTTCTTGTATAAAACAGTGTCCGTGAAGTCAATAAGTGCCCAAAACATAAAGCCGACTTTTGATGAACTCGAGAAATTTCGAAAGCCTGGGGAAAATGGTGATGGGGATATTGCTAGTTTGTCTACCTTGTTTGCGAACCGAAAGAAAGGGCACTTTATGAAGGGTGATGCTGTCATTGTTGTTAAGGGGGATCTCAAGAATTTAAAAGGATGGGTAGAGAAAGTAGAGGAAGAGAATGTCCACATCAGACCAGAAATGAAGGGCCTTCCCGTACGTACTACACATTTCAACTGGTTCTTTCTTGTTTTTCATCATTATTCAAAGGGTCAAGCTTATATCTCGTGTGACCTTTTGTTTGATAGAAAACTCTTGCCGTGAATGAAAGAGAACTTTGCAAGTACTTTGAGCCTGGAAATCATGTAAAAGTTGTAACGGGGACTCAGGAGGGGGCTACTGGTATGGTTGTGAAGGTGGAGCAGCATGTGCTTATTATACTATCTGATACAACCAAGGAACATGTGAGTTAGACTTTCTTGGAAGTATTATAGAATTTAGGTCTTGCGTATTGTTTAATGTTATTTTAGTGATAGTGTGCTGGGATGTCCTAAATCTCTATCATCTTCAGATCCGGGTATTTGCTGACGACGTTGTTGAGAGCTCTGAGGTAACAACTGGTGTGACGAGAATTGGGGATTATGAACTTCATGATCTTGTGTTAATGGAGTAAGTAGTTGTTAACATCAGTCTTTATTCTTAACTTTTAAATATAAGAGTTGGATTCATAGATTTTCAAATAACTCTTGCAGTAATATGAGCTTTGGTGTAATTATACGTGTAGAAAGTGAGGCTTTTCAGGTGAGTATGCTTTGTATTAGGCATACCGTTTTTGTCATTTTATAGTCAGTAGTAAGCTCATGAATGTGATTCTCATTTAGGTTCTTAAGGGTATTCCAGATAGACCTGAGGTTGATATTGTAAAGTTGAGGGAAATAAAAAGTAAGATCGACAAGAAAATCAATGTTCAAGATCGGTTCAATAACACAATTTCTGCCAAAGACATTGTGAGGATTCTTGAAGGTCCCTGTAAGGTTAGATCTCTGTTTCATGTTATCTATTTCCTTCTAGATGTCAATTTTTAATTAGAATGTTACTGTGCTCCTACTATAGGGAAAACAAGGTCCAGTGGAGCACATATATAGAGGAGTGCTGTTCATTTATGATCGCCATCACTTGGAACATGCAGGCTTTATATGTGCTAAATCACAGTCTTGTGTTGTTGTGGGTGGATCCCGAACTAATGGAAATAGAAACGTAAGTTCTTGTTTTCATCAAATATGGGATCTTTACTAGCACATTCTTGTTGACAGTTATACCTTGATAGTTAGTTTCTGCTGCATCTTTCATGTTGCAGAGTAATTCTAATTCATACTCTAGGCTTGCTGGTCTTGGGACTCCACCTCGTTTTCCTCAGTCACCTAAGAGATTTCCCAGAGGAGGTCCCCCCAATGATAGTATGTTATGGATCTTTTGTTTATTATGTGCTCTTATGATTGTTTTGTGATTTTTTATCTGATAAATGATTATTGTCTGATTTTTTATTAAGTTGTTTACTTGTGGTTTAGCTGGCGGAAGACAGAGAGGTGGCAGAGGGCATCATGATGGTTTGGTTGGATCAACAGTGAAAGTTCGGCAGGGTCCTTACAAGGGTTATCGTGGGCGGGTTGTTGAAATAAAAGGCCAACTGGTTCGAGTAGAGCTTGAGTCTCAAATGAAAGTTGTCACAGGCAGGTTTTAATTTTTTTGGAAATACTTGAGTCTACCTATGATATAATTACTTGTATAAATATTTTTTGAAGGATATCTAGGAAATGTTGCGTCTCAAATGGAAGTGAAATATTTGGCATTAACTCCATAATACTTGTTTTATTTGCAGTTGACCGCAATTTTATCTCAGATAATGTGGCTGTTTCAACCCCCTATCGGTAAATATAATATATGATAAATTTGATTTTGTTTGTTTGTGATTTCAAGGTTCTAATGTTTGCTTTGTACCAGTGATGCATCGAGATATGGTATGGGAAGTGAAACTCCCATGCATCCTTCTCGAACTCCCCTACATCCATACATGACCCCAATGAGAGATATGGGAAGTTAGTTCTCTTTCCATGTTGCTTTTTTTGTTTCTATTCTTATTACACTTCATAAAGTCTATTAATGTTTTTTTTGAGAAGGGAAATGATTTCATTCATGTGTTACTATCTGTTTTAATAGCAACACCCATTCATGATGGCATGAGGACACCTATGCGAGATCGAGCATGGAATCCATATGCACCCATGAGTCCGTCAAGGTAAATTTCATATGGACTAGTGAACTTGACAAACTAAGATAATATGGATAACAGTGTAGAATATGTGCTCTAAAGGCTCAAAAAATTATTATTATTTTAATTCCTTTCTATGAATTACTTTTTGGATATTGTCTTATGGTTAAAACTGAGAAAGATTTAAATTTGAGGATGCACACAACTGCTCCTATATCATGAATGGGCTTGAAAATATTGATGCTATGGCTTATGAAGTTTTATAATTTATACTTTACATTTTGTCAGTCTTGCTTCGGAAATTTGGAAACAGTTTCTTGGATGTATATTTGTTGCGTCTTTCTTTCTGCATAATTCTTCTCTTGGCCATTTTCTTTTTAAAAAGAACATTTTTATGCATGTTACTGTTTTATTCTGTGTTTGTGTATTTATATAGAATTTCCAAGGAATGTAGCTCTTTTTAAGGCCAGAATAAATCCCCAAGGCCAGATGCATGAAGAAGGCACCGTCTTCGATGCAAAGCATGACTATTTGAAAGATGAAAATGGAGCATTATGTATATTTATCATTGAAGTGGTAGAAATAAGATCTATTTAATCTTATTACAGTATTCAATTTTTCCCTGGTTAAAAAGTTCTTCAAAGAAACCAAGGTCGAAGGGAATGTCTATTGGGTAGAAAAGCACTCTAACCATAGGGGACACTGCGTTGAAATAGCAAAACTTGAAGCAAACGGCGGTTGCACAAAGCTTATTATCCCCGCAGGAGAAAATCGAAAAGGATGGTGATGAACCGAAATCTCCAAGAAAACAAGTTACTGATCTTTTATTAATTCCAAAACATAAGATGTACCAGCTTTTTATACATGCTATCATGCAGATTGACTCTCAAATCAGTTCTTAAGTCTATTGAGGCGTTGTGCGTGCATGTCTACATCGTTATAACGCTGCCTGTGCAGAAATTCATACTTGGCAGCTGCAAACATGGCATTGGGACACCATTTTCAGCGTCTCAACGCCGTGCCTTTGGGTTTTCTAGCTCTTTTTGGTTCTTTTCTTCACATGACTTCATAATTTTGCTCCATTAGATAATTGCCATGATAACTCCAAAATCTCCGGTTTTGCTTCCTTTTGCTCAATAACTGAAATTAAGCCAAATAAATTTGTGAAAGTCTCGAATTAATTGTAAAAACTAACAAAACTAAAGTCTTGGAATAGCACATTTTGTGTGCTATCAGGGTGGTGGCAGTGCAATAGTGAAATCCTGTACTTGGACCACCATACAGGCAAATTGTGATGGTGCTTGTGCTGTAGGTTGCTGCTCTAGGAACTCCTTCAATGTGGAAAATTCCTTTGGCTGTGGATAAATCTGTCTCACCAAATAACTATACAGCTTCTTGATCTCTTATGCTGTATTTTCCGTTTTGCATCATGTGTTTTAGGCACCGGCTTATCCATTTAAGCTCTCTTTTTGAAGTTTTTTTGCGCTATTGTCTTCGATGATTGATGCTGAAAGTTCTGATTTTGCTAAACCAGGGATAACTGGGAGGAAGGGAACCCTGCAAGTTGGGGAACGAGTCCACAGTACCAGGTTAGATCTTTAATAACTTGCCGAATGCCAAAAATTATTCTGGTTTGTTAACCATTAGAGTCAGTAATATGTGTTCTCTCTTCAGCCAGGAAGCCCTCCTTCACGAACTTATGAAGCTCCAACTCCTGGTTCTGGTTGGGCCAACACTCCCAGTGGCAGTTACAGTGATGCCGGTACCCCCCGGGATAGCGGTTCAGCCTATGGTTGGTGCATTTGTATTTACTTTAACGTTTCCTTACAATTGATGTATTTTATCTTTATATTACTTCTCTTCGTGTTCAGCAAATGCTCCGAGCCCATACTTGCCTTCAACTCCTGGTGGACAGCCCATGACACCAAATTCAGCTTCCTATCTTCCTGGTACTCCTGGTGGGCAACCAATGACACCAGGCACAGGTGGTCTGGATATAATGTCTCCTGTAATAGGTTTGTATTACTACTCTTTTCAGCATGGTTTGTGTTTCTATATACGGGCATGATATAATTTTCCCCCAGCTTAACTTTAAATAATATGTTATTCTGTTTCAAATAAAGTGGAGCTCCTTGGTGGGCCTGCATCGATACAATTTTCTTTTCTTTTGATGATACTGTATTAGAGCTCATTTAAACTACCTTAAGAAAAACTCGAGTTGTTCCCGAGAGAGCTGGAGTAAAATCTATTTCATAAGGCCACGTTATATATAACTTGAGGAGTTTCATTGTCTTGCAATGGGGTCACGACCGTGGAAACGAGAATTTCTTTCCATTTTCCATTGACATCTCCAATAAACGTATTTTTTTGGGGGTCTATTGGTGATTTAAAAAAACAAATTAAAATGGCAGGTGGTGATGCAGACGGACCATGGTACGTGCCAGACATATTGGTCAATGTCCGGAGAGGAGATGGGCTCATCATGGGAGTAATCCGTGAGGTGCTCCCGGTATGTCTTTACTTAAGCTTTTCCCTCTACATTTTATTTTTTATTTTTTCTTTATTACATATTTGTTTCTGATGAGTAGAAGTGGCTGGCCTTCTTATAGAAATGTGGGTAAGGTTGGCCTCTGTATCTGTTACATAGTTTATGTTAAATGACCTAATAATTTTAGGTTACAACGAACTTCATTATCATATAAGAGCCAACGATTCTGTTTCTCCCAAATTCTCTCCCATCTAGTTTAGGTAAGAAGTCCTCTTAGATAGGAATGAGGGAAAAACATGAACATATGCACCGTGTTCTATCGCCTTAATAAAAATGGAATCATAATTATGGAGAAATTGGTGGAAGAACTCACAAGGAACTTACAAATCTGATTTAAAAAAAACAGAAGTGAGTCTTGTTTCGTGCCTCGTTATTAGTGGAGTGGCATGCTAATATTGGTTGTAAATAGAATTACAGCTATTTTGATGAGGTTAATAAAAACATTTGGAAAATCTCTAGGTTACAGAAAGTTTTGAAATTTAGGGTTCAATGAGACCATTCATTCAATCAAAGGCAGGGTCTAAAGAAGAGAACCACCGCAATTCATTCGAGAAAAATTGTAGTACTACCGTCTCCATCCTACCTCTATTCATTACTTGCCGTAATAGCAACATTTAAGTGTAGGTGGGACTTATAAATATATAATTTAATTGCATGTCAAATTATGGATGGGACAAGTAGGTACTATGATAGTAATAGAAAATTTATCCCATTCATACATCTCACAAGCCGCCCCTACCCTTATTCCTTATTTGTGATGTAATGAATACATTTCGAACCTCTGACCTTTTGATTAAAGAGTACATGTTGTCAGTTGAGCTATGATCACCGCCCATGTGTAGTTAGATTGGCTATATGATAAAAATATTGTTGATTTGGGTAATTTGGCTTTTTGCTCAGGATGGCTCATGTAGGATAGGTCTTGGGTCAAGTGGAAATGGTGAAACGGTAACCGCCATTTCTAGCGACATAGAGACCATTGTTCCTAGGAAGTCAGACAAGATAAAGATAATGGGTGGTGCATTGCGTGGCGCCACTGGCAAGTTGATCGGTGTGGATGGCACCGATGGAATCGTGAAGGTAGACGATACTCTTGATGTTAAGATTTTGGATTTAGTTATTCTTGCAAAACTAGCCCAACCATAAGTCTATTGGTAATAAATGAGAATCATATTGTATACTACTAGTACTAGTAGTAGTACTAGTCTAGTGTAAGCTTTTTGTACAATTGTAAATGAATTCAGCGGTTCATGTGCAACACTGTCTAGTTCCATGTTTCACCTGTTGCTTCTTACTTTTTAGTGCTTGTATCGTAGTTCGCTTATTCATACCCCTGAAAGGCTTTTACATTTATGTTCTTACAAAATGGTAACTGCATCATGGTTTAGATCTTTTGTTTTTCATTTAGGCTTTCTTTTATATTTTCAACTGTTTTGCTTTAACTTTGTTTAGAACTTGTTGATCTTTAGTAGAAGTCTTGCATGATTACCTCATGAATTTATCTTTCAAGTTGTCTATATATTATGTTTGAGATGAATTTTAAAATAGATGATTTAAGATCTATGCTAAATGAGTTGAGAACAGACAGACCAACACATTTTGAAGTATCAACGTCAAAATTGTATAAATTGGTTGGTGGTCTATTTCTGATTTTTGATAAATTGAGTACGAATATACCAGGGTAGTTTCGATAGGGGAATGAAGATGTGAATGGATAAGGGATACATTATTTGGTACAAGGCTCGCAATGAATCATTTTCATGTTAAAATAGGCATAACTCAATGATAATTGATATGTACTCTCGATCGAGAGGTTAGAAGTTCAAATCATTCCAATCTTATACTCAAATGTTGAACAAAAAAAAAGTGGGGTATTTGATACCTTTACAAATTAAGGGGTTTCTTCAAGTTCATACCGTTTTTTTTATCTCTTGTGTATATATGCGCATATATTTTTTAGTTCTGTATTTATTTTGTTAATATCTGAATATTTTTGTATTCTATTATAATTAATTAATTTTTATAATCAATGAGATTATAAAAATATTATTAATGTATTGAATTAACATAATTAACTATTTAATTGTAATAAATTAATAACAATTGATTGATTGATTAAATATGTACTTAAATGTGTCAAAAAAATATACTTAAATAAATTCAGATATAAAAATGTTTTAAAGGAATGTAATTATTTATTGAAACTATTAATAAATGATTGGTTTTTTTAGATGTATTTAATTAATTGAAATAACTGAGTATAACACTTAATTTTTTAATAATTAATTCAATTAAAATTATACATGTATTTTTCATCATCATTGATCCATATCGATTTGTTGAAATATGAGTTTATGTCTTCATTCATTAATGCATCATAATTACATAAAATTTATAAAATTAATCTCATTAACACAAGTATAATTTATTTGTATAAAAATTAGCTTTCTTAAGTGAACAATCAAACACAGTAATTATGGTTCCAACAATATTATTTCTGGCATATTATTTTCAGGTATCTTTAATCAAATAGCCTTCAAGGGATAGTGTATTAGGTTTGAACAATAATTTAATTATTCAACACCCTCAATTATGCGGCGTCAGCAACCATTATCTTGTTTTTCTCGATAGGGTAGTTGGGACTTTAGTTTTATCTTGTTTTTCTCGATAGGGTAGTTGGGACTTTAGTTGGTCTATTAAACATGATCAAATCATTTAGGTTTCATTTGATAACGATTTGATTTTTAGTTTAGTTTTTTAAAATTAAACTTAATTTTCTCCCACTTTTTCTGTAATAAGTTTCATCTTCTTAAATAAACATTTGGAGGCTCTTTGGGGTGTTGGATGAATTATAATAATATAGGTTATAATAATTTGTGGAATCATATAATTTTATTTAAAATGCATAGTTGTTTAAATATGAGGTTATAATAGTACATGTCTGGGCCAACAAGAACATAACTCAACTGACATCAAGTAAGAGTTATGACCCCCCACCTAGCTAGAGAGCAAACCTATAAATCAAAGTACCCAATACCCAATACCAAATCATAGCTATACCCTAAATATAATCATAATAATAATATACATGAAAAAAAAACTACTTTTTTTAATCTTGCAATTTCTCGTGACTAGAAAACTAGGAAAAAAAACCAATGGACTATTTCAAAAAAAAAAAAAAAAAAAAAAACCAAGGCAGAGAGCAACAACACAATCAAAGTAACAAGCAACAACTTATAACTAGACCTTCTAAAATTAATGATAATTATGATGACAAGCATATAGATTAAACAAATGGACTACTTTTTCAATTAATCTATAATTTCTCGCAATTTCTCGTACCTAAAAGTTTCTCACAATTTCTTGAACCTATTTGTAATTAAAACACTATGACCACGAAATTGTACCTATTTGTAATTAAAACACTATGACCAGTCGTGGTGGTTGGCAGAGTGGTGGTCGTGGTGGTGGAGGATGGCAGCAGAATCCAGCAATCGCCTATTGTTGATTGTTGCTGGTGGTGGACGGTGGCAACTATGAAGAGGTGAAGGTAGTATGAATGTATTTAGAGTATTTTCATGTATCATGAAAATTTAGAAGTCCCAATTAAACACTTAAACATACATTGTATTTGGATTCATATTTTTAGAATTTGAATCCAAATGTTTTATTCAAAATAGCTCATTTTTCAAACTCATTTTTTAAAAGTCATTTTGATCAGTTACCAAACACTACAAATCATATGGAAATGACTTTTTTTTTCCTTCAAAATTTAACACCTGAAAAATCAATCCAAACACACCCTTATCCAAGTTTCAGATAAAGATATAGTTACTTTGCCTAAAGAAAATAAGTAAACTTCCATCCTTATGATATTACATCATCAACTCCTGATTATGTCCCTGAAACAATAGGGTAAATAGATGAACTCCAAACCTTGCTGCTCATTCATTTTGACCTCATTGGCAAAAATTTAATCTACTCACGATTAAGATAAAGCTTATATAATCATCTTATGATGCATTAATTTTTCAACATTTGATTATGATTAAGCATTAAGACGAATCTCAGAAGAAAAAGAGTACCGTTCTGTTAATTAAACAACAAAAAGAAGAAAAAAAGCCAATGGATACAGAACAAAACTAAACTATGCCCCATTAATTACTCGAGGGGGAAAAATTTACGTACCGCAGCACATAATCCACAAACCATTGCAATGCCCGAGAAACGACTGAAGAGACAAGCGCCTGAACTTCAGCCATTGTTGGTTAATGCTCACTCTTCTTTTACATATTTCCTTTTTTCTTCTTTTGGGTAGTAAAAACGTTTACATATCAGTGCACTATTCTTCACATTGTACAAGTGCATTAGACCAACCTGAAAATTCTGCTACAAACTATCATGAAAGGGACACAACAATCATTACCCTCAATGAAACAAAATTCTAGAAATCCTCTATGAGGGTTTGGCTGACTTCTTCACAAACAGCTTGCTTATATCTTCAGTGACAATGTTACTCCTGATAAAGGCGAAACAAAGTGCATGATTGCAATCAGAATTCACCAGAATTTCTATATTTCAAACTTCTATACATAATAGAATATGCATGGTTATTCGCATGATTAAAGCCAAGCTCTGAGACTTCTGCATCTCTATGTTTAATTCTTGAGGTGATGGGATTACACTGGCTGGAGGCCGCGAGCACATCCAGCATATTGAAGAACAGTGACACAGAAACTAGCAATCAGAACAAGGAAAAAAAGAGCATCACACCAGTTAAAAGATTCTTCTGTCAAATTTCCTTCCAACTAAAATCAGTGAAATTATAATATTTTGAAGGAGTTAGTTACTTTGAGCGATAGTAAGGCATCGGTAATGAAATGCTCCAGTTTCATCCTCTCAACAAAAAACCCCAAATCAATTATACAATATAGCAGGTTGTATATCTTGTTCTTGGATAAGCAAAAGACAGTATGAAATATAGAAATCTGAAAAAATCACTAGTTTCACTGTCAAATAGAAAACCAAATCCTAATCCAATCAAGCCACTGACTAACTAATATGAAACTCAACTCTATTGTTAACTATAGAGGTTCATAATACATGCATCTGCAGGTTCGATATCTTAGAAAAGAATCTGAGTCACATTTAACTTCAAAGTTCTTGCAAGGCAGCAAATGATGATGACCAACACCCATAGACGTATTTACTTTCCTAGAACCAAATGTATTAACAAAGTTTCAAACTCTAATATTGATTAAAGGAAATAGGCTTACACACATTCTTATCTTATACCAAACTTCTTAGTACTACATTACCACTATGATCGTGTGCTAACTTGGAATCATAGGTTTTCATTGGAAGCCTGAGAGAGCTCTTTCACGGGAAAGATATAAATAAAAGTTATCTACGCTAAGATGTAAGGAGATAAACTTATTACAGTTATCTGGGGCTAGAATACTTATGCAAAATCCCATTCGCCCATAGGGTTATATTAATTTATTCCTTATGTTTCCTAATTGAAGAATGAATGCAACTTTTGTCAATGTATCACCTCTTAAGGATACATGTACCTTATGAAGCTATCTATGCCACTACATTCATCTGTATGTACAAGACTTCAAAATGATTTGATTTTCATATCCGAGTGCAGACTTCATAAACTACATATAAATCAAAGGGTCTTTTTAGAAAAGGAACAACCTCATTGTAGATTTTTGGTCTTGTTATTTACCATTCTATTTCTTGGTATAAATTGTCTAATATCTTTGCTTCCCACCACATACATTTTATAACCTTCAAACCGAAACCCCCAACTAGAGATGCAATTCCAAAATCTAAACAACTCAGTTGGGAGCTTCATGACTGGTGAAAGGGAAGGTCCACCAATGATTGATAGGCCATTCCCAGAATGGGCATTCGCTGGCTCGATAAGCCAAAGAAAAACAATCATCGCTTGGTTTTGACACTCAAGCGACCCACCCTGTATAGCTATACCTCCCTTTCAACCAATTGGGAAGGTCTTTTGTAATCTCCATGGATTCTCCATCTTTATTTTTTTGTAAATTTCATACATCAATTAAATTGTTTCTTATTAAAAAAACAAAAACTATATATAAATGCATCAAATCCAACTATTTCCTTTCTTGCAGTATCACTTATTCAGGGAACAATGTCATTAACCTTAAGTGGATCCAAATACTAGCATAAACAAAAGCAAAAGAAGGGGAGAATATATTAGAACGAACCTTCCGGTAAGCTGAGGTGGAACCAACAAACGCCCTACAGTGTCTGGAACATTCTTTGAGTGAGGCAAGTTCGATCGTGGAACTTTACTCCGGGGAAGAGAAGATCCTAAACCATTTGTTTCTCTCTTGCGAGATGCATTGGCAGCCATAGCCGCTGCCACTCGAGAAGAGTGATCGCTACCACTAAAAGGACTAGAAGAAGTAGGAGAATTCAAGAGTAGGGAAGCATCAGGAAGCTCAACCGAAGGCACAGAAGAATCCTCATTAGTTTCAGATTGCTGTTTTGGCTTAAGAATGGGCCTACAAAGGAAATAAATCACACTCACCACAAAAAAAAAAGCTAAAAACACCAAATATTTTGTTCCAAGGTAACAAAATCAACAGCTAAAGCATTCCCTAAAACCATGTAGCGGCCATTTTGAAGTTGCAAAACACCATAGTAAACCAAAAACACAGTACGAGCACAATATCGCTAATCGTTAGAAAGCCACTCAACAACATCTAGAAGCACAACAAACTCCCTTCCTCCCGGATTAGCTAATAACAACAACGCTAAAAAATACAATACAAAAATAAGGAGAACTGGTACAGAACCTCCAATTGTTCCTGGTAAACAACACGTCATGAACTTTGAACACCAAACCTACACGCTTTGTGAAAAATTAGGATGGGAAAATGATTGAGCTTCGATTGGAATACAGAAAAAGCACAAAAAGAAATTAGAATTGGAACTCTTCCGGTTGGAAATTAGAAAATCTGAAGAAATGGAAGAAAAGTTACTGGTTGACGGGATGAGATTGAGGCCTCGGCTCGTGGTCGGGGAATTGAGGCTCCTCGACGGTGAGGTTATCCGGTTTCTTCTGATTCTCCTCCACATCTGCCGCCACCGCCGCCGGCTCATCGTCGTCCGACGAAGCGTAGTCTACCAGTGACATTTTTGTTTCTCTCTTGCTTCCGCTCTCTCTCTAGTCTCTTCTCGTCCTGTATTTACGAAATTATGACCCGCTTGTTCATACCGGTCGGGGTTTTCTGTGACCCGACCCACCCCACTATGAAACGACGTCGTGTGACGAGTAGTGTAATGTAACGTAAGTTGTAACTGTAACTTATTGGATTTTGTTTCCACAGATTTTTTTTTTCAGACAAGAGTAAAAAGGTCATCTTCAACCTTTTTCTTCTTCTTCTCATCCACGTTGACTTTCCATTTCCATTTTTATTTTTTTTCTCTGACAAGCAAATGCTAACGCTATCTTCAACCTTCGTCTTCTCTTTTTGTCGAAAATCTTACATTGAAAAAGTAGAGAGAATTAGAAACCTCACAATAATAAGATATATGAGTTACTCCTTTCATTGTCAATTAATTTTGAGATAAAATTCCATATAATCCTATCAGAATCCATAAAATTGATTCCAGATTTGATACTCATGCATTTCGATAACCTTTCTCTTTTCTCGTGCTCTTATTGTGACACAAGCAAAATGTTATCCATGGTTATTCTAAAAAATTGAGTCATATTTTGTTTTGTACACAAAAAGAATCATCCCAACAAAAAAAATCCTAACTATTATAAAAGCATGGAAAAATAGATGTCTATTTTCCATATACCCATGTTTCATGCCCCCCATTTAGCCACATGCATTCCATGTGTCATCCTTTGATAGATGCTTAGTGTCCAAACAAGTCACCCATCACATGCCAAATTTCCTATAAATAGTGGTCATTGTTGAACTTGATAGATCACCCATTGGAAAATAAGGGCCTGTTTGGTATGCAATCCGGATCCTGTTTTATGTTTTCGGATTCTGGGATCCAAATAGTAGAAATTCTGAAAACAACATTTTTATGTTTTCATTGTATCCAGATTCTGAATTTAAAATTTTAAAATGCAGAATTATATTAAACAAAGATAAAAATAATAAATACAATATTTCATGTTATGAATTCAATTTACTTTTGTTAAATTAAAATATGTAGAATATAATATATTATAAATTATAGAATATTATATTATAAAAAGATAATTCTATAAAATTTGCAAAATCATTTCCTAAATTAATTAATAATGACTTATATTCAATATAATAATTAGTTTTGCATCTACAACTAATTTCATGATCTATAAATATGTTATAGAAGCACAGCTTTAAACAACTGCTTAGAATGAAATCAAATTTCTAAATCTGCTACCAAACACATATCCAAAAACATGAAATACAACTTTGTTTTCATTGAATCCTTTGTTTTCAAATTTCTCATTTTCGTTCATGCATCAAAATGCAGTACCCTAAAATATCCAATTATATCTCTCACTTTCTCATAATTTCCCACTATCTCATTTTACAAATTTTGTTCTATTTTTATATTAATAGCCAATATTTGCATATTTAATAAATATATGTATTTCATATTTCCTTAAATATACTTAGCATTTATTTAATAGTATTTATTTATTATTATAAATATATTATATTAGTATTTAAAAATTGGTAAAATTATACCCGATTTCAATCCTATTTTTACAATATGTTATCAGTACGAAGCTCTGCCGGTTTTTTTTCACTAAAGGTAGGTTCTCCGAGTAAGCTATTTTTTTATATGTTATTTTGCATGTCTAGTTTATATTAATTTTCTAATATAAATATAATGCCTCTTGATAGCGTTACTATGGAAAATCTTGCAAAATTAGAATTTGCGCCCTTGGATATTAATGGAAATAACTAAGTCCTTGACGCTGAGATCCATTTAGATTCCATGAATCTTAGAGAAATAATTAAAGAAGGAAATGATGCATCAAATCAAGAAAAAACAAAATCTATGATCTTTTTTCGCCATCATCTTCACAAGGGATTGAAAATGGAGTATCTTACAATAAAAGATCCCTACATTTTATGACAAGGTTTGAAAGAATTAGTTCAAAATTAAAACTATGCGGAGAAAAAATTACTGATATTGATATGTTAGAGAATACATTTTCCACTTTTCATGTCTCGAATATGCTCTTGCAGCAACAATATCGAGAGAAATGCTTCAAAAAATATTCAGAACTGATCTCATGTCTTCTCGTGGCTGAAGAAAATTCCACCCTTCTGACTTTATAAACACGATTAAATAGATAATTTTGTCAATTAGAATCTGGCAATCAATAAATGTTAAGTTCTTTTTTAATGTGCTTTTATTTATTTATTTATTTGAGGAACAAATAATGATGTGACATTAAATTACATTTCATCAATTAAATTAAAATATATTTATGTTTAATATTCCATCCATAAAATTTGTGCTGGATTTCAATTTGAATTTTATGGTAAAACACTATTAGAGGTGATCAATTTTCTTCATGTGGCATCTGTCTGAAACACACTAAAAATTTGAACAGAGAAAAAAAAAAGGATGGATGATTGAGTGAGTGAGTTTTCATTATGAAGAAAATTGAGTGAGTTTATTAGTGTTTTACCATGAACAGAGAAAATTTTATGGTAAATGCATAACATCTATATATGATTGAGTGAGTTTTCCTTCCTAATTTAACATATAAATTACACATTTTGCTCCATATATATATATATATATAGCTTATTATCATTATTTATTTTATTTTTATTTTTTTTAAATTTGAACTCGATACCACTCATCAAACAAAGAGTTTTAAATTTAATTTTTGTTTATGAATAGATGTAACTTATTCGTTTTTTTTTTAACTATAACAGTAATATTAGTTTTTATAGGAAATTAAATATGGACGATTATCATACCGGTAGAGAAGAATATTACTTCTCGCTTCGAAATTATTCGAAGATTATGAATTAAAAAGAATACAAAAAAAACTTAAACATAAGACATAACATACCTAAAGACTTTTTTAAGTATGAATGAATATATCCAAATATTTATACATTCAAGAAATAAATGAAAAATATAAAAATGTGTTATAAGTAAAGAGAAAAGAAAAAAAAGAAAAAAAATAGTTGGAGTGTAAACCTTTTACAAATGAAAGTAATGAAGATTTTGGTGGAGAAGAGTAGCATCAAAGAATAGGAAAGATTTGAAAAAGTTTTAATTTTTTTTTAATAAGATAAGTTTTAATTAGGGTAAAAAATAGAAACAAATAGAGGATAAAAGGTAAAAAATGGTGATGATGAAGTCTTTTTTTTTTTCAATTAGAGAGAGAGAAAGAAGTTATTTAATAAAGAAAACGTTAGTTGTGGGAGAGATAAAAAAAGTTATCCTATGAATTTATATTTAATTTTAGCAGTAAAAGAAATTGACAAATGACAACTATGTATTTGAAGAAGCAGTGAGTCCTCTCTACTAGAATTTTTCCCTCAACTATCTAGGATTAGAAATTTTCCCATATCAAAGATCTTCTCTTTCTTTCAGCCATGTGTTCAAAAGACGTATTTTATTTAATTAATTAAAACTAAAATAGTTTGAAATATGCTACATTTTTATAATAAGAGGGTAGACTTACCATATTAATTTAAAAAAAAAAGTCTACATTTATGCTACTCATGTTTTGCTGTCTTTTTTTCCTCTTAGTTCTCTCGTAACCCTATAGATCCATGGATTATAGGATCGAAAGATTAAAAAAAAAAAAAAAACTTGTTTCGGTGGCTTTTATTCTACTAACGACTTGGCTGCGAGTTCAATGCCATTTTCAGTTTAATTTCGGTAAAACTTGAATTTGAAGAAGTAAAAGAAGCTTCCAGTTCCAAGATCTTGATTGACTGCTCCATGGCAGATTGACAATGTGTTCTAAATTGCCATTTTGTGTTTACACGGGGCTGGATTACGCGGTTCTTGATCGGTGTCGATGAAATAAGACAATAGAAATTTACTCTTTGGGTTTCGAATTTTGCACACATGTCGATTTGTTTATGGTCAATGATGATAGCTGGAGCTCGAAAAAGCGAAATCGCGTTTCGATTTTGGTACGTAGAAACCGTTTAGTTTTCTTTTCCTACAAAAACCCAATTGAATTCGATTCACAAACGAGTTGTTTAATTTCTGATTCTGCAAGCTCGAAAGAAGAAAATGGTTGGTACTGTCGACGGAAATAGCCATACAAATGGCTCAATTCAGAGCTCAAACGGTTCGATGGAGGAGAAGCTTGACGATCTTCGTCGTGTATTTGAAAAAGGTGATGGGGATCCACTGAGGATCGTCGGCGTTGGAGCTGGTGCTTGGGGCAGCGTCTTCATTTCCATGCTGCAAGAGAGTTATGGTCATTTGAGGGAGAAAGTTCTGATAAGGATTTGGAGAAGACATGGACGAACAGTGGATAAAGCAACTGCAGAGCATTTATTTGAAGTGATAAATTCAAGGGAAGATGTGTTGAGAAGATTGATTCGGCGATGCGCGTATTTGAAATATGTGGAAGCTAGATTAGGCGACAGGACTCTGTATGCAGATGAGATTTTGAAAGATGGGTTCTGCTTGAATATGATTGATACGCCTCTCTGTCCTTTGAAGGTTGTCAACAATTTGCAGGAGGCTGTGTGGGATGCTGACATTGTGGTGAATGGCTTGCCTTCGACTGACACCCGCCAAGTGTTCGACGAAATGGGAAGGTATTGGAAAGAGAGATTAACAATGCCTGTTATCATTTCTTTGTCAAAGGGCGTGGAGGCTGAATTGGAGCCTCATCCACGGATAATAACTCCTACTCAGATGATTAACAGCGCAAGTAAGATGCCTTCCTCTTGGCATTGTTTATATTTCTTGGTTGTGAAAAAATTATGTTACCAGTAGTAGTTTTAAGTTTTTTAGTGTTGTAATAACTTAACAAGATGTTGTATTAGAGTAAGATATTGTGAGTTTCAATTCGTATATAATATATAGTCCACTTGTTGGATGGGTGTGGCTGCCTGAAGCCTCACAGATTGGTGGTTCAAAGACAAAGCTGAAGTTGTATGGAATTATGGAACTAGAACCTTGCTTTGAGATTATATTATAAAGATTTTGCAATACCTTATTGGTTTAGAGGCTTCTAGGTTTAGTGATGATTTATCTAATCACCAAATTTGTTAAAGAAAAGAGTCTTTGTTACCCTATATAGAAGTTCCATATTCTTAGGTTAATTGGGTTTTTGGCGCAGGTGGAATGAGAAATATGAGAAAGATGAAAAATTCTTAGTGAGCCGAGAAGGAAGAAACTAGAAATAAATTAATTGCCTGAAACCCTTTTCTTGTATCTTTTAACCATGGCATTGAATCAAATAGTATTGGTTTCTTTTCCTTATATCTTGCAGTTCCAATATTTCCTGGTTATTGAGTCATATGAAAACTTGCACCCCCTAAGTATGATCATGGATGGTTAAAATATTGAGTCTTTGTAACTAAAAGGTGCCATTGGTGTGTGTGTGTGGGGGTGGGGGGACCAAACAGGATTATACACATTTTTTTTCTGCTTTACATGTGTGGACAAGTGAGAACATATGGTATTGCCCTTTAATTTGTGTTCTTATTCTGTTCTTAAATTCTACAAGATTCCTAAAAATTGTCAGAAGCAGACTTATATTACTGATTTGCAGCTGGAGTTCCTTCGGAGAACATTCTTTATCTTGGGGGACCAAATATTGCTTCGGAGATTTACAATAGGGAATACGCCAATGCTCGAATTTGTGGAGCTGAAAAGTGGAGAAAATCCCTGGCAAAATTTTTGAGGCAACCCCATTTCATTGTGTGGGACAATGGCGACCTTGTTACCCATGAAGTAATGGGCGGATTAAAGAATGTCTATGCCATTGGAGCCGGTAACATTCATTTATTCTTCATTTGTTATATGTCTTATTATTTGATACACCCACAGAAGACATGACTATTTCGTTTGTCTTTTCATTCCGTATCTTGGCTGCAACTTTTTATGTTTGATCTAGTTCTTAGAAATATTTAGCTTAAATTAGTTCTGGATCTCGAGTTATAATTAGGAAAACAAATATTATAGCATCATAGTTACCAAGATCACTGTAAAAGTTTTGTGACTGAAGGGTTCAACTTGGTTTTTATTTCTTATTTTTTATTTTTTATAATTTACTTTAATTAACATGCATTGATGGTTTATGCTATAGGGAAATTGACAGAACGACCAAGATCTGTGTGGATCATTTTTAAAAAAATCTTCACATTAAGTGAAAAATTATTTTCTTTGAAAGAGCATTATATTTTTCAGAATCCAAGCTTTTCTTTTACCTCTTTCCCACTCTTGATTACTGTGATCTACGTTTGATTTACTTTATTCTTATGCTGCATGGACATTACCTTTGTGGCTTTAACACAGTAAATTTTATTTCTTCCACAGGAATGGTGGCAGCTTTAACAAAAGAGAGTGCCACCAGCAAAGCAGTATACTTTGCACACTGCACCTCGGAGATGATATTTATTACTCATCTATTGGCTGAAGAACCAGAGAAATTGGCGGGGCCATTACTGGCTGACACTTATGTTACTCTATTGAAAGGTCGTAATGCGTGGTATGGGCAAAAATTAGCGGAAGGAGAGCTCAGCCTCGAAATGGGTGATAGCATCAAAGGCAAGGGTATGATTCAGGTACGTTACTTATTAGTGAGTTAGAAATAGGAACACCTTTTTTGGGAATATGTTACAATCTGCTGAAAAGGTAGAATAAACAAAAAGATACTTTGCTAGAAGCTTGGAAGAAAACAATATCAATAATCTTTATAACTTCGGTCAACCTTAGCATTTATGGGTTAGCATATATCCTCGACGAAGAGGTCAAAAGTTTGGTTCCTCTACCTCAACATGTTGTTGAACTCTAAAAAAACAACCTTTGTAACTTCCTTTAAAGTATCCTCATTCTCCCCGCAGCTGAATTCAATCATAGCAACCCAACCAACAGCAACTATTGGCCAACGGTAGTCCCTTGTGTACCATGGCCGAAAGAAGTTTGACATTGAATGTTGTAAGCTGTCCTTGTTGCACCAGTCCGAAGTTGAAAAGCTCAAATATCTTCCTCTAAACTGTTCTGGTAGCTTGAGATACTATAAACATGTTTCTTGTCCTTGTTACTCTTGTTTCTTGTCCTACGTCGATCTGTGATCTGGTGATAAGTAGGGGGGTGTCTTTGACTTGACCGGGTATGCATGTGTATGTGTATTATAGCATGGCAGCAGCATAATCTTAAGAGATCAGGTTTAGGAAGGCAAAAATAGGGAGTAAGGCTTTGCCAACTTTAGATTGGGATGTTCAAGGAATAGGTTAGTAAATCAAGATTGGTTCGAATGGAATAGAAATCAACTTTGAAAGTATCACACACCAACTCATTCCTAAATTGAACCAAAACCAACCCCAAACAACCCATCAACCCAAGCCATCCCATTCAGATTTCATGGGGCTATCGTTTTTTTTCTTATCAGTTTTTTTTTTAACACCCAAGATCTACGTCGAGTGAACTTGACAGAATAAGATCATTCTGGCAGGGGGTCTCTGCTGTGAAAGCATTTTATGAATTGCTCAGTCAGTCCAGCTTGAGCGTTCTACACCCTGAAGATAACAAGCCTGTTGCTCCAGTCAAGCTCTGCCCAATTCTAAAGATGCTCTACAGTATACTAATAACAAGGTATGAAGAGATTCAGTTCAATTGCTCATGTTCTCTCCAGATTTTGTTGTAGTTGTAAAAAGGACATGTAAGAAGCCTATGAACCTGATCATTACTCTCATTGTTTGAATATTCAGGGAGTTTTCATCAGAGGCCATTCTTCAAGCCTTGAGAGACGAAACGATAACCGATCCTCGAGATCGTATCAAGATTGCACAAACTCATGTTTTCTATAAGCCATCGCTTCTCGGACAGCAGCGTTAACGGTCTTCAACGACCTCTTCTTGTATGTATTCTTGTCCATGTGCATTTTGAATGTAGAACTTTAAAGAGAAAGAAAGCATTTTTGTTGGGCATATTTTCATTTAAGCATTTTTGTTGGGCATATTTTCATTTAAAAAGATTTTTGTAGGGTTTGTTTTTCCCCTTTTTGTATAGGGTGCTGAAGCTTACAGTAGATGTTAAATTGGCTAATGAAAACTAAACCTAAGATATAACATTAATAATACTCAATATATATATATATAAACATATACATAATCAAAGTTCATAAACAAACATAAATTAAAAATAATTTTTAATAAAATAAACTAAACATAACATACTTAAAGATTTTCTTTTTGAGTAGGAATGAATATATCCAAATATTTTTTATATGAAAAATAAATGAAATATATAAATATGTTAGAAATAAATAGAAAATGAAGAAAAAATATATAAATTACTGAAGTGCAAACCTTTTACAAATAAAAAGAAAGGTTTTGCTAGAGAAAAAATTTAATAAATTAAACAAGTTAACAAAAGTGAAGGAAATTAGAGAGAGAAAAAATAAATAGAAAAAAAGAAATAGAAAATTGAGGAAAAATCATAGAAAGATACATAGAAAAGACAGAATGCATGTCATTTAAATTGATGGGACCTACATAAAATAATAGACACATGTATTTAATGGAGTAGGTAGGGAAATTATCCATACTACCTAAGACTAGAAATTTCTCCTCAATATTATCATAAATGTAAATGGAGTAATTGTTGGATAAATATAGGGTGGAATAGTAATTGGGTAATTACTTAAGTTCCTTATAATTGAATTTAGAGCAAGGCCAATGCAAGTTTTCTTTTCTTTTCTTTTATTTAGCTTTTTTTTTAATGATTTTTTTTCTTCTTATTTCTAGGACGATCTGTTTTCTTCTTTGAAAAGAGAATTGAAATTGAAATGTTTTTTCTTCATTTATAAAATAAAATAATTACTAATATAAATAGTTATAATTAATGTATTAATTATACCTATTTATACCCATTCATGTTATAATCTTTTATGTCAATATTCATTTATTATTGATTATAGATTTTTTAAAAAATATTTATTTATTATTATAATAGTTTTTTTTGATACATTATTATAATAGTTATTTTAACTACTAAAATAAAAGCATTACTATTCTTAGAAAAAACTACAATAAATCATAAATAAATATTACAAAAATGAATTGGTACATTAATCATATCTATTTATATTAGAAATTATTTTATTTTATAAAAAAATATAAAATATTTCTAAGCCAATTTTAACTTTTAAAAGAAAAAAAAAGAAGAGAAGAAGAAAATAAATTGCCATAACAAAAGAAACAGTCAAGAAACAAGGCTAGATGAAGTAAAAAACTAAAAACTTGCATATGCCTTGCCTCATACTCAAGTTCTCAAGAATCTAATAATCGACCCTCAACTACTTTCTCACATACATTTATGATTAGATTTTGACATAAGAGACGACATATTCACGTTTTTTTTTTGAAAAAAAATACAATGCATGTTGTCTCTTTGATAAAATGGATTGGTATTTTTATTATATCTATTTATATCAGTAATTATTTTATTTTAGAGAAAATTTCAATTTAAATTTTTTAATCTTTTAAATAAAAAATAAGAAAAGATGTCCTAAAAATAGAAAAAAAATCTCAAAGAAAAAATTAGTGGTGTTCAAAAAACTCGATAATCCGAACAACTCGACCAACCCAACCCACCCCGATGGGTCGGGTTGGCTTATGAATTTATTTGGGTTGGGTTGAGTTCAAATAAATTAAAATGTTTGAGTTGCAGTTGCCATGGGTTCACTTTAAAATTAATTTGGGTTGACCCGACCAACCCGACCTTATTATTAATTTTAAAAATTATATTTTTACCTACTATACAACAACATATACATGTATTTAATTTATTTTTTATTTAATTCCATAATTATTTATTATTTAATAACTCTTAAAAATATATTTTTTAAGTCATTAGGGTGTAATTTTTCATAATATAAATTGAAACTAAGTGGATAATTTTAATTCAATATTTGAGAAACAAATAGTCTTTGTTTTCATTTATAACGATTTATTTAGAAATTTCTTGATATAATTGTAAATTTGTAATAGAATATTTAAGTTTTATAGTTGTTATTTAATATAAAAAAACTTTGGAGTTCTTTAATTCTTGAATTTTTATATTTATATTAATTATGAATTTTTTATATTTTAATTTTTAAAAAAAAAGAAAAAAAAACTAACCCGATGACCCAACCCGAAAATGTTGAGTTGAGTTACCCTTATGAATAGGGTTATTTGGGTTGGAAGAATGAATAACTCGAAAATTTGGGTTGGTCCAAAAATCTAGCATAATCCAACCCAACTCAGCTTATGTACACCCCTAAGAAAACTAAATAAAATAAAATAATATTAAAAAAAGCTTGCGAACTCAAGTACTCAAAGATCTTAAATCGATCACCTAGCTACTATTCCGCGTTTATTAATATGGAAGAGACGACTTCATTTTTTTTATAAAATGTAATAAAGGCTTTATTCAACTAATTAAAACTATAATATTTTTTTTTAAGTAGTTTGTATAATAATGGCAAACCTACAATATTAATAAAAAAATTTAAATTTATAATTTAACCTTTAGGATAAAAATTTTCACAAATAATATCTCAAAATATAAATAGCCATTAGCCACTCAAATTTCCCTCTCTCTTCATTCGGTACATTCCGAATAAGAAACCACGGCTTCTCTTATTCGCTAGCCTGCAAAAGCTAGAGATGCAGACGGCCGTACAACCATGAACCAACAGTAAATCAGTTCCACGGCGTTGTCCATCGAGGAAAGAGAAGAATCGAACACCAATCTGAATCAGGTCTGTGATTCAAAATCTCTTTAATTTATTATGCATTCATCCACTCGAATTTCTTCTGTTCATATGTTTATGGTCACTGATTTCGATGTTGTTCTCCATCTTCCTTCTTCTCCGTTTTCTACAATTATGTGCTCCTCGCGGTTCAATTCGGTGATCCTCCGATTGAATCTGAGCTAATTTACTCTGAATCTGAGCTTTTATGTTCACTATTTCCTTGATTTCATTCCGTTTACATTGTCTCGTTTTCTGCAATAGAATTGAGTTCAGGAGTTTGATGTGCTGGTTCTTTTGATTTAATGCAGAATTTTCATGTTGCTTTCTGAGAATTCTGAAGGTTAGAAACGAGTAGTTGTAATTAGGACGCTCCGATTATCTCTTGAACGATGGCAGCGTCGGCAAAAACTCTCGCTATTCTGGACCAGTCGAATAATGGCGACTGGACGGTTGTTTTACCTCGTCGTGGCAGGCAGAGGAAGAACTTGCCGAAGCTCAAAAAACAAGATGATCGGCGGACACTATGGTCTCCCGCTGATCAGGCCAATGATACGATCAGAGAATCGAAACTGTCACAGAAGATGGAAATCTGTATTAAGAAAGTTGAGAGCTCCAAGTTTTATCAAACCCTGGTTGATGAGCTTGGAACGATGCCGGTCTTGGAATCCTTGAATAGGGTTTTGGCCTCGGAGTCAGAGATGGGGATGGTTATCTATGGCGTAGGAAGCATTGAGAATTATGAAAATCCTCGATTGCAGCTGAGTCTTGCAATATTGTTGAAGAGAAAATTTAGTTGGATTGGAAGTTTAGAGGTGTTTGATCCAATTCTTTCTGCAACTGAATGCCGGGTAATCGAGTCCTTTGGTTGTTCTGTTCTATCAGTAAATGAGCAAGGACGGCGATGTGCGCAGAAGCCAACAATGTTCTTTATGCCCCATTGCGAGGCAGAGTTGTACAACAATCTTTTACAGGAAAATTGGACGGTGGAGCTGTTGAATCATGTTGTGCTATTTGGAAATAGCTTTGAGATCTATGAGCAGTTTGTATCTGAATTCAAAAACTCACCCGTTGTTGATTCGGCGAAGTACATCTTGGCCTCTAGAAAGTTCACACGCGAGATCAAAATCAAGACACTTTCAGATGATTATTTTGGTGCTTTCCATGATTCAAGTTTGCATTTTTTCAGCCCTGTTTTACCGACAGAGCTGCAATTCACAGATCCTTGAGGACATGGTCTCGTGCTTGGAAAAACAGCCAGGTAAATGCAGTGTTATAATTGAACATGGATTTTGTTCTTTTTCTGATTGTCTCTCATCTCAAAATTTTGCTAAATACCAAAATATAGGAATATTTATCGTTTGTGCCATGCTTGAGACTCACATTCCATCATGTTGTAAGATTGTATTGCAAGGAAAAAAGCTTTCTTGAGAGTAGAGATTTACATTACCTTATAAGGAGTTGAGAACCCTTTATAGGTGTTGATCGATTCTATCTCACAACTATGATGAACCGAGTGACCACTTAGTAGCTATTGATGTAGTTATTCTTACTAAGCACATCGAGGAATATCAACTCACTATAATTGATCCATTGTTTGAATTGACTATCATTATAGACCTTCATTGTCGTGCCATTAGGATTAATACCAAATCGACTACATAGTAAATTCATAAAGATCTTGTTGTACACCACCTAGTTCAAGGACTCGTTACTAGATCTCTTAGCTTACAACCTGCTTTCATTTTGATTTTAGATAAGGATTAAGTTGAGCTTTCAGCTGGAGAAGGTTTAGTTTATAAAATCATTGCTTTTCTTCTACTTTCTATCATTAGCAATGGCGTTGGAACGAATAGATTCGACATAATGTGTCCCGACAATATTGATGCTGAAGAACACTTGCTTAGGAAGTTGCAGAAGTATAACCCACCATTTTAACTATTTCAATATTTAGGATTTAGGTTTGTGTGCTATGCAATGTAAAGTGAAGTGTTGCAGGGCAAGTTCTTCTTTCACCCACACCCATTTAGTTGAATCTTGTATCTTGTTAAGCTCTATCATCAAACATAGCGTCATAAGAAGCACGGACACAAACACGCTCGGACACGCCAATTTACGTGTCCCTTATTATTATTATTATTTTTAATTTTGGACACGTTGTGGACACGCTGGGTAAATTTTTAACCAAAAAAAAAAAGCCTAACCCATTTAATTTGAGCCCAAAGTTAAAAGCTCATTTGATTTTAAATTTTAAACACAAAAAAGACATTAAAAACATAAATAATAAAACTAAAAATTAAAATCTCTTCTACCACTCATGAACAAAACATATTTTCTATTTTCTTTTTGTATATAAAACCGTTTTTCATTTTTTTGTGTATTTGCTCTTATTTCATTTGAAAACTTTGTTTATTAAATATTGGATAATGTGTTTTGTACAATTACTATGGTTAATTAACTTGACATTTTATGATTTTTAGTGGATTAAGTTTAGTATTTTATGTTAAATGTACATATATCCTAAAATAATAATAAGAAAAGAACGTATCCCCAACGTGTCCGTGTCTTAGTTTTTTAGAAATTGACGTATCGCCGTGTCGTATCGTGTCCGTGCTTCTTAGATAGTGTCTATTACTCTTGTTATCACTGGCATTTTTGGGCAAGTGTACAGAAGTTTTTTATTTGTTTTCTTCTGTATCTTAGAATCCAATGATTGTGATGAACTCCAATAAGTCTTCTAAATGCAAAATTTTCACATTGCTATTTAAAATTATTTAAAGCCTTTTGGAATCAGCATGATGTGTAGTTTCAAAATCAACTTTTTAAAAAGGAATAACTCTTTTATAATTGTTAGAACTTATAACAGAGAACATGAAGAGGGGTAGAATATATATATATATAGTTATAAGAATTGAATGAAACATTCTTTTTGGAGTATTTTTTAAAATTCTCTTGTTTAATTTTCTGTTTGTCCTTTGCAAATTTCCAAAACAAATGAAGATGTCTTTTTTCCAAAATCAGTGAAGGATCATTACAAGTAGACAATAATCCTAAGCTTAACAAATCATACAATCATATCATACCCTAATAAACCTATGCTTATATGAAACCAAAATATTTGTGCTCATATAGAGGCAAGCAATTTTGCAATATTAAACTGTCAATCAGAGCTATGTTATGTAATTAAAGCATCCCTACTTTTTTGTCTTCTTAAAATGACTAAGATTTTACTCAAATATTGTAGTGTAATGTAATATTCTCAAATAAATAAATAAATAAAACATTGCAAACAAGAGCAGATGAATCTAGCATATATTCCACATCTTTTTATTTACACATCACAAATATCAATAATATACAACAGCTACCCAAGGATAAGGAACATGATCATTTTTTAAGGTGCTTTCATAATAGCCAACAAAGCAATTTTCAAATTTGTGCCAGTGATTGACTAAATATAAAATTAGAGCCTTTTTGGAATCTAAAATCATATGATTTCAATACTTCACCATTACCTGCAGCTATTGTGTTAGAGGAATGCATTCTAGCTCAATCTCAAGAATACCTCTCTCCACATTCTGCAATCTAAGAGATATATCCTGTCTAACCTTTCCATCTACAAGGTTAATGACTCCATCTTTTACCAAGGTATTGTCATTACTAGCCACCCATTTTCCTAGCTGCATTGATTCATCAATTGTCGACTTCTCGTAGGCCTTCGTGGCAGCGACCAACGGTTGAATGTCGATTTCGGCCTCGCCCATAAAGTCATCAGTCGAAAATGTGTCCTTATCATAGACAAGCTGCATAAATCATCATTTGGCATCTTACTAACTGTAAATGATCTAATACAATCAGAAGCTTTAGAACATATGATTATACACAAGAGGTTCAATGAAGAAGCTGAAGAAATCATCATTTGGTATCTCAAATGGATGTGCAAGAGGTTCCTTGATGAAGATGCTTTTGGTAAAAAACAGTGATAAATTTGGAATAAGAAGAGACTCAACTTTCTACAAAATAGTACTCAAAATTTGATTCATTTGTTGAAATCGATGATTTCATTCTCTAATGTGTTAACATTTGCCAAAAATATGTTGTTGCTCACCACTTTTAGCGGAGGGATATGCTCGGGAATCGACAACATTAGGCTCTCGTTCCAAACTGGGTTAAGGTTGTTCTTAATGACGCGAGTCTTCACCGACTGCAATGGATAGCAATAGAAGTCACTACCAAGTTATAACAGTGTAGCTGATATCAATCTTAACCCTAAATGTGAACCAAAGTAATGTAAAAGAGAGGCTCACTTGGTGACCTAACACGAGAATGACATAGGGATCGCTGGTTACTACGTCTCGAACAGCTAGGTTCGTGCCTCTAACCACATTGACCTTAATCAACCCGACAAATTCAACCATACCTGCCTACAAACGTTACATATGAAGTAATAAGATCCAACATCCATCAATATCAAACAAAAAAAAATTTAAGCCACAACACTTGCTTTGCTTTTTATTTTCCTTATCCTCTATAGGTTTCAGTCTCTAATCTCCAACATAAATTTGAATGCTAGCTCAAAGTTCCAGCTTTAATTTTTCAACTGTTTATTGATGGAGAACATACCATGGTATGCATTTATGTGAGATAAAACTAATTCTTGGCTAATCAGAGCATTTTGAACTCATTAGAACCATTAAGTGTGCTTATTCTATCCCCTCTTCTTGAACGGGTTGTCCATCACTTAAAAAAACACATTTTTATAGCTCAATATATCAGAGGAACCCTGTTATTTCAAGTGATTCTCAATTTAGTCCTTACATGATTTTAAAATTCTCAATTTTATCCTTAAAATATGTTAAAATCTGTTAGTAGAAGGTCGATGTATCATTAAGCTATTATTTTGTTAATATATTTAGACATATGGGCATGTCACTTGGACATGCCAACTTGGAAGACATGGATTTTGTTGATGGATGAGTCAAACTTTGATGGACGTCTTGGGTTTTGTATGTCAAGCAAAATCCGAGAGTGACATACACATGTATTCAAATACGTTAATAAAACAATTAATGGTACATCAATTTTTATAACTAAAATTTTAACTATCTTTTTGAAGAAGGGTCTAAATTGATGATTTTTAATACATTAAGGACCGAATAGAGAATTTTAATAGATTAAAGACCAAATTGAGAATTACCTATGAGATTAGGGATCATTTGACACCCTTTTGAGCTAAATCTTTTTTTTTTTTTAATTCAACAACTTTTAGGGATGGGGGGATTCAAACCTATGACCGATCATAAGTACATCCTTTATGTTTATGCCAGTTGAGATATGCTCTCGTTGGCTTGAGCTAAATCTATTTTATGCACAACTATCACGGGTTGGTCTAATAAACATTATAATAGCTAAAAAGTAAATGAGCTTAGGAGGGAACGAGTTCAAACCATGATAACCATACCTACATAAGATTTAAAATCCTAGTAGTAAGATGTTATCTTGTACAATTAGTCAAGGTGCATGCAAACTAGCATCAAGATCACGAGCACTAAGTATTCTAACAGTTCACGTATTAAAAACTTCAAGCATATGTCAACATTTGAATTTGCAGGAAAAAGAAATCAAATGAAGCACTGAAGCAAGAAACCAACGACAAAGTTTTGGACACCTAACAAAGAAAATTAGAGAGCCAATCCTATTCTTTAAGGAAACTCAACGTGTCTCGTATTACGTTGTATTAATCTGAATTTCATAGAGAAAAATGTGAGCTAACTATTGGAACATGTTCATTAAATTCCATTTCAGTAAGATGCAATACATTAATGTATTTCACGTCATTTGTTCACTTATGAGGAATATCCTACCATCCTCTATCATGCTTAACTCATTTCATATTGTTTTCAAGGTCAAAGAGATTAGATTTGTAAAGGATTCAAGGAAAACTTAGTGGCCATAGATACGCTAGTTGTAGACAGTATAACTTCAGCAAATTGTTCTCCAAATTTTTACTTATTGGAAATGTTTCTTGCTTGAAAAACCTATTATGTTATCTGTTGTATCGTTTCGCTCTGAATAAAGACACCCATAATTTTCTATCTACGAACCCTGAGTTTTATCAATGTGCAAGTGGCTAAACTGAACTGTCCTAAGATCAAAATGGTCTATCTATGTGTGCTTTGTTCACCTCTAATTTCCAATTCAAATACCCTAATCTTAACTCATAGCTTCTCAACAAACTGAGCTCCCAGATATAGCTCAACCTCAACACATCATCTGGACTTAATGTCTAAACTTCTGTTATCGTGTTTACGGATTGTGCTTTAAGAAGATACCTCTTGCTCGTACCTTTTTCGTGTGTGGTGCATTTGATCCTTATTTAAGCCTTTTCTTTTCTTAATTATATTTACAACATATTTTTTTCTAGAAAAATTTAAACTTGAGTTTGACCCAATTAGACCTCCCCATGGATCAAGCCAAAACTCATCAAAGTATATTAGGATGCTTCCATACTTGGGAAATCTTATTTTTCTGACCAGATCAAATACATGATATCTAACCACATGGATCTGCGTACATGCCCCAGTTTTGATACTCTCAAAACCTGAAATTTTATAAATCTCAAATATTATTTGATTAATGTTGAAGTTGTTAGCTTCCAATATCTTAAATTGGGAGAAGGATGGTTGCAACCAAAAATTTCAAAATAAAAAGGAATTTCTGATCTCTACTGCACTCCACAACTTAAATGGTGAAGGAAATCATTAATAAGAAAAATCCATAATCAAGATGCATAATAGAAAGAAAAGTTATTACCGATGCTTGTCTCGAGACTGAAGGGTTGCTCCTGTCAAAACTCTTGCGGTCGCTATCTCTTCTTGCTCGGCTGTTACGAAATGCATTCCCAATGCGATGCCTAGTAGCTTGTTTCTCATAGGGCCTTTTGTCCTGGGTACCATTCTTGCTTGAAGAGTTACTTTGAGAGCATGGTGAACTCCTTTTACTAAATGAGTTGTTATCACTAGAACTATGACTATTGGCGTTATAAAATTGTAGCAGTTCATACTTTCTCCTGAATTTACAAGAAATGTGATTCTTTAACAGAATGTCCTCAATATTTCAGGTTCGTTGATGCATGAAAGAACGTGTGCTAGCAATACCTTATAAATTCGAAGCGCTCCTCTATACAGGAATCTGGTTTTGGTTTCCTGTTCACGTCTATGATGCCGGCTTCATACTTCTTGTTTACATCTGTGTTTCCGCCCATGCTTATCAAAGTATTGACTTGTTCATCCGTCCAATTATCTAGTTTCACTGAGAAAACCTGGCATTTATTGTTGATAATTTAGATCATTTCAGCATTGAGATTTAAAGTCAATATGAAAATAGTAAACAGAAATTAGTTTAAAAATTCAATTCAGGTTGTTGATATAATAGCAAGGATCACATAAGTATTATTTCTACCGAGTAACTATCTTCAAACTACTAAAGATCAACTAATGGCAAAGGTTTTAAATTAAGGTTTCCACCTAAGGCTTAAAACCAAAACTTTAGAGGGTATCTCCAAACTTTTTGTCCACCAGAAATTGTCCTCAAGAGAAATTATGCTAATTTCCTGAAGTCAGAACATGAACCCTCCTAAACATACATACTCTAATTTTTTTTAATAGGAAACAGTAACCATCCATTGATAATAGGAAACAGTAACCATACATGCTCTAAATTTTAAATACTCTAAATTTCCCATCATCATCATCAAGGTTCACAATCAAAATATCTGTTCCTCATACAATTATAGTGCCAAATTTCTGTTTGGCATAATTACATTCGAAGGAGTTAAATTTATCATCTATATCAAGTATCAACTATGGGAGCAGACGTGCAAATATAAGCATCTGACTTTTAATTCAGGGTGCACTGTTTCAAAGTATTTTGAGAGTTGATGATGAGTTTAAAAAGATCAAAGGTAGTCTATTATTTAGATTGTGATTCTGGAGTGTCAGACTCTATGATAGTGTTCTTTGGCAATGTTGATATTGTGACCTGCTTTATTATGATATTGTCTAATGCCATAAAATTTTTCTAATATGGAAAGCTTGTCTAAAATGATCACGTCATCAAGCAGCATGGTCGAGATGTAACTTACGTGTATGTTATTAGGAGAAGAAAAAAGCAACAAGAAGAAAAGGAAAAAGAAAAAAAAAAAGAAGAAACCTTAGAGATATGAACTCCAAGACTTCTGTGTACTCCAGAACACTTTATACAGATAAACACTCCCAAATTCAACGATCTGCATCCATAAATCAGAGGTTAAGAACGAAAAGCTAAACTCTTAGTATTGAAATATATGTTGAGAGGAAATGTCAATAGATATCGAAGGTAAAAGTTGTTGCATTTTGTGTGATGTAGAAACCACCTAAGACACCAAGAAATAATAAAAGTAACCGATCCTTTTTGTAATTTATACACGTTAAAGAGTCTTTTCAGGAGTGATATAAAGTGGCCTAAAGAGATTCAATGGTCTGCCCAAGTAGATTGAGATCCCAATTCCCTATAATAGTCCATTTGTTGCTTCCAGAACCGCTCAGAAAAAAGATCTCAACATAAACATACGGCAACATTAAAGAGGCATGCAACATATGGAAATGGTTAACTGGTTGAAGTTTAATCCACCTATTCAATCTCCGAATAACCGACGCAAGGGAGGAACTTCCAAGAGAGAATTGCTTCCCATGGATTCATATGAAAGGAAAAGAAAGGAAAGAAACAAAGGCAAAACAGAAAAACTGTTCTATTGATAGAAGAAATTTGAGTCTAAGGAATGGAAACTACTCTCTTGAACAATTCAATGGCATTGAGCTTTTAAAAATTTTATCACATTTCCCTCACGCCACATTACAATTAAAAATCAGGACTTAAAGGAGAAAGAGAGTCAATTTGCAACTTGTATGAATGAATAACTACATAAAAAGAAAGTAAAACATTTAGACTTACACCCATTTCGGATCCGGTGAGCCACAATCTGCACAAAACTTATTACCGGACTGACGCAACAGATCTTCCAACCTTTTCTGGGGGCCTGATTGAAGGCAACACAAACTACTAAGTTCACAGAGCTTCTTCTATATTATATCCGGTGATGATTTAAAACTACTAGAAACATAACTCATTCCAAAAGAACATAAAAAGAGCACGACGATTATCAGTGAGAAATCAAAGTAACATTGAAGAAAGTAGAAACACATGTATGCAACAGAGATTGGGAATTGGAGAAACAACAAATTCTCGAACTTAGTCTGAACAAAAATATAATTAAAATTGTGAAAGAAAAGTGCAAGACATTAAAATTAGGATTCTATTGGTTTATAATATATACCATACACTAAGTTGAACTGATCCATCATGAAACTAAAGAATGCTCAGTATAGAACGAGGGGAACTGGAAGCCCCAAAAAAAAATTTTAAAAGGAAGGGGAAACTTAAACCAAAATTACCAAATTAAGAAGGTTGCTATCATTTTGATATTCATGAGAGAAAACTAAAAGCATGTCATCAAGAAAATGCAAATGGACGCGAATCCTATTTCAACCAATAGTGAACTCAGATCACCTGGTCTTAGCCTTAGGAGGGGAAATCTTACCCTGCAAGCTTACCATTGATCAAAATAGAATAGTCAGTACAAGAAATGCAGACCATCATCCACATCCTTCATTTTTTCCCCTGAAGCCCTCATCAAGAATACATCAAGAAAATCCAAATCAAGTAAGACACTTTCTCTAGATCAAGTTTCAAAGAACCTTTTTTACTCTTCTTCTTCCACTCATCCAACATTTTATTGACTGTAAAAATAGGAAAGAAAATTTGCCCACCACGAATGAAAGTTCATTGGGCCTTATATGGTAGAAGGGGGGAAATGTTTTAGCATCTTTCAAGAACATTAGCCAGCATCTTATAAACTGTGGTAGTGAGATTAAGGGCCTAAAATTTCCACCTTAATTGCCTGATGCTTTTTGAGAATGTGTCCAGTGTAGGCATTCCATTCATCTTATCATAATAAAACCATTTTAAGAAAATCTTAGAAAATCAATCATTGGCCTAGTGGTCATAAGGCCTTGGAAAAATAAGAGGGAATGGGTTCAATCCATAGTGGTCACCTACCTAGGATTTAATATCCTACGTGTTTCCTGTCAACCAAATGTAGTAGAGTTAGGCAGCTGGTTTAGTCGAGGTATGCACAAGCTGACCCAAACACTCATAGATATTTAAAAATAATAAAAGAAAATCTTGATAAATAATGGGTAGAAAATATTCTGACCCTTTTGAATTCAATAAGCTGCAATTTTGGAAACCTTTTAATAGCTTGGTTCTCCGTCAGGCTACTCACTTCTTCCAAAATTTCTAACTGACTTCATCTTCTAAAGGCTATTTTTTAGAAAGCAAACAAACAATCATTTCCTCATTTTAGCATTTGATGTTTGACATAATATTTTTCAGCTTCAAAGTATCACGTACCAAGGTCTACAAAACACGTTTATACTCCTCCAACAGGTGCTGAGAAAATTAGGCGGTCATAAATAGTCCAGAATTTTTACTGCTTTAGTACCTTGAGGCTAATTTAGGCTTGCTTTGCTTGATTGATTTAATTTCTTTTGACATTATTCGAGTAAAGCAATCATAAAGAAGGAAACCAAGAGGCTGCTTGAATGTTTTCTTTTTTTTTTTCATTTGTTTCTAAAAACAGCATATATTGATTTTTTAAAACTGATTTCTATTGTTTTTTCATTTTAAAACTGTTTGTAAAAGAATTTTGTCTGAGTTTTTTTTTCTTTTAACAAATTAATCACATTTAAATCAGGTTTTACTTAGAAGACAAATGATGATCATATATAAACAGTTAACTCAAAAAATACTTGAGAAAATACATGAAAAAAACAAAATATTGTTTTCATTTTCTACTTCTTGATCTTGAAAGAAGATTTAAAAATCATCCCTGAAAAAAGATTCATCAAAAACTGTTTTTTCCTTAAAATATATATATATATATATATATATATAGAAGTTTTCAAAACCCTACCTTCTACACAACTTCTAACTTTATCTATAGCATCCATAAGGAGGGTCTTTTTTTCAAGGGAAAAGGAAACTGGTAGGACACAAGAGGTTAAGCGTATGGCATAAAAAAAATAAATAAATAAATAAATAAAACCCTTTTGACATAAGATGGAGACATTCGAATGAAAGAAGAAAAAAAAATCTTCTCTCTTCCTTGAGCTGGAAAAGAAACCCTTAAAAAAGGAGATTTAGCATTTTGAGCACATTTTTTTAAAGAATCAAAATCCCAAATCACGTGGAAACTAAAAGTTGCACAATAAAAGCAAAGCATGTCTTAACTCACCTCTCTGTAGAAAGCTAGCCCTATGATCAAGCTTGGTAGCCATCAACTTTTTCTTGCCCTATGCCTATGCCTTAACTCACCTTTCATTCCTTTGGATTGGAATCGTTTTCTGTAGTTTGTTGGGCTTTTTTTCGTTACTCTTGTATATTCTTTCATTTCTCTCTATGAAAGATTGGTTTCTTATCAATGTATATATATATATATATATATAAAAGATCAAGCTTGGTAGCCATCATTTTCTAGTAGCAGAAATATATTTTGTCAGTTGGCTTCAAGGTGCTAGTTGTAGCACACCTGCACCCCTAAGAGTAAAGCTCTTTTGTGGATTCATACTCTATGATGAGCCTTGTCTTCCCTCCAACCACTATCTCTGTCCCTTCCTTGTCTCGGTCCAACAACAAGGAGTGCTCCTCTTATCAAAGGACTTCAACCTGTAGTGCAGTCCAACCCATGGGCCGCTAGCATCTTCCCCCACTAGGCAAAAATTAGGGAACTGCAAGAGTACTGCATACAAATGGAATGGGGAAAAAAGAAAAGGAAGGTGAAGAAGCGTGGTTCTAACTTCTAACTAGCAGCAGAGACAATCAAGGTTGTTAGCTGAAGTTTAGTTGTCCAAAAGATTAATCTCCAAACAACCCTTGTCCACAGCAACCCATTGGAAGCATTGAAGAGTGGAATATCTGACAGCTAAACTGAGCATTCTGATGCTATCCAAACTACAGTAAAAGGTCTTTTATTAAAATTTAAAATGTGTAAGGTATCTCCTTACAATATATTGATAATCAAGCAAACGAAAGCCCTAAGGCAGTACAAAAGCTCCCAGCCAGTTTGAGAGGCCTGGTAACCCTTCCCTTTCCTTTCTCTCAAGGCAAAAACTACTAACAAAAGCATAAAATCAAAATAAAGCTGGCCTCGGGCCTAAATACTTCCCTCACTCTCTTGCTGTCTCCAACCCCTACACGTCAGAGGACCCCTTTCAGACGCTCACTCCCACCTCCCTGATCTCTAACTAACCGATTGGTGATTTGTCCTTGCCCCTCCTCTGATTAAGTAATTGGTGGCCTAACAAAATGATCCCTACTTCACTAATTAAGTAATCTCTTGAATATGAGTTTCTTTTTTAAAATGGAAGAAATGTTGCTGGTCAAAAATCAGCAGGTTGACTGGATTTTATTTTCTACAATTACAATTTTTGTAGGATTTTTTTTTTTTTTTTTATGTTTTGGTAGGAAATCTAAACCATTTCATTGATGTATAAAACAGATACAAATAATAGTCCTATCAGAGATAATTACAAAAAACACCTCCATTGAGATAGGAGGATAGATAAACTGTAATTACAAAGATATTGAGAATTGAAGACATAATACCAGAGAGCTGTTGTTCCTTCTTCCAGTTCCATTGTTGCGTTTCTGAATCTGAATACAAGAGATCATAGAGAATTTAAGCACCTAAAAAGAGTGAAAGTTCTGACAGCTAAACTAAGTATTCTGATGTTACCTAATGTACAGTAAAAGATCATTAATTGAAGTTAAAAAAGATTCCTAACTCGGTAATTAATTAATCTTCTAAAGTTGAGTTTTTTTTTAGGAATGCATAACATATTACTTGTCATTGACTCAGCAGGTTGACTAGACATTACATGTCCTACAAGTTACACTTCCTCCAGGATTTGGCTTCATCTTCTTTCAAAGATATTCCTTAGTAAGTGCTTGTGCAGTTAAAAAGATATTGAGAATTGAAGATATAATACCAGAGGGCATTCGACTCCAGTCCCAGCCTTGCATTTCTGAATCTGGAAACAGGAGATCAAAGAGACAAGCGCCTGGAATATTTGAATTGTGTCAAGGAAATTTCAATATAATGCAAGTGCATGAGCTGAGCTCTTTATAGATCGGTAACAATAGATACATTCACACTTTTCTTAAGTCATATGAGTAATAAATAACCCAATTTAGATAGGAACAGGTCCCAGTCGTCTGTTTGAACCAATGCTACAGTACAAATTCCTATATATTGAAGAGTCGAAGACTGAAGAGGATACTCAAGTAGTAGTAAATGTCAATCCTATACGTTTGTGATGTCTACACCCTTATTTCCAACCTACCACAACAAACACTGAAAAAGTCACCCTAGATTGAACGCATAAGCTTTCAACAGGTTCCAGTACAAAAATTAATTCTATGATATTACTCAATAGCTTATAGTAAATAATCAAGTTTTTCTTTGACGCTTCAACCACTGTACTTTTGCATCCAAAGATTTAGTTAACCAGCTCAAATTTGGTCTTACCGTGTCCATAGACAATCTTAATTTTCAATTTCGCGCAGTTATTTTACTTCCTAAAGGATTCCATAACATAATCAAATGGGACACTGCATTCAAATCCCAGTAGTTTTTCTGAGTCCATAAGAGACTTATGACACCCAAAACAGTTCTTCAACTTTAAGTGGGAGAAGATAAATCATATGACACATCATCATAATGTATCATCTCAATAAAAATCAAAAAGATATTTCAAAATTATCTACGACTTAATTACTATTAAAAAATGTTTTTTTAGTACAACAAATGTAGGGTAGAAATTTGAACCTCCAACCTCATAGGAAGGAATAGGCAGTAGATGCTCATATTGGGTATTAAAAAATGTGTTTATTATACACTCACCATCATTCTTACTCTCATAAAAGGGAGTATTTGATTTTGAACAAATTCTCCAATGAATTGATTTTGTAATATCCCAAATTAAGGTTTAAGAAGTATCAGCTGGAAATATGAATTTTTTAGCTCATTATGAGAGATTACAATGGTTGAAAGGATACCATACATTTCAAATAATTAAGAAGCAGTTCAATCTTAAATTCATACAGACAAGATCTGTCTCTCTCCACTCAACCTCCACCTCTTTTATTATAGTCTATACTCCATCTCTTTTACTGTAGTCCAAAGTCCATATTTAATTTGAGAACCAGTTCTATCTCTAGTGATCTACATATTTGTCCATTTAGCATATAACTTTGAAGGGGTATCTAGAAGATCTAAAGACTAAAACATTCCATTGATCATAAACTTGGAAACTAGCAGCTGAATTTTTTTTCATCTTGACTATAAAGCACATGTTGTTGGGGACGAAATACGTCAATATGATCTAGATTATTCAAAACGCTTCCCATAAATGTATCTAAAGCTTCCCAAAACCTGTAGTTTGTATGAGAAAGCAAACTTTTATCGAGATAAAATGAAAGAATACCGACACAAGAGAGAGGGCATACAAAAAGAAAGCCCAACAAACAGAGCCTCAAAGCTAACAATACAAAAAGGGCTCCAATTCGAAATAATAAGCCCTAGAGGATGAATACAAAAATCCAGTTAATCAGTAGGTAACTTAATCAACACTTTCAAACTCGCCACACTAGCCATTTGGCTGCTGTAAGGTGCCTCAACTTCCAATTGGACGATTAACTGTTCTACTGAGAATTGATATTCAAATCTTTACCCTTACACTAAGCCTCAAATTTTTCTTCCAGTATTGGGTAACAGTAGTATATCCACCAAACTGAACCCAAGTGAGTTTCACATTCCAATATTACAAGAACTCCAACCCTTAAATTCCTCTCTCACAAAACTAATCAACACGAAGATATCTTGGGCCATGGAGACGAATAATCATTTGCAGAGATGAAAAATACCTGAAACGGCATTTGAATCAGAATTCTGCTGCTGGGTTGACATCTCCAGCCTCAAATAACGTGCACACAAATCATGAAAGAATGGAGCAATCTGAAAACAGTCATTCTCTTAGTTCATCCACTGGACCCCTTTGAACTGGGTTTTAATCTAAAACTCGAGAGAGAGCATAATAAACATAGTGGATAGGAAATCAAAGGAGTTCTTCTTACAGATTGATACAACGACGAATGAAAATGAATAAGCCTAGATTAACATGATTCTCCTCTGACTTCTTCTCTGCATGAAACAAAATCAAAATGCACTAACAAAAACGAAAAACCCAACACTTGGAGGATAAAATTAAACCAAATAACCATAACAAACAAGCTGAAAAACACCAAATGATGCTTACCGTTCAAGAAATAACAGAGGGGAGGCGCGAAGCTGGCGGTAGTTTAATGCATTTGAAGGAAAATCTGGAGATAAAAGGCTAGAAACCCATTCGTAAACGAAAAATATCGAAGAATGATAGAAAACCGAAAAACGTTTCCATCTTCAACGAAATTGGGCGGAATAAATGCAGAGACAAAACGGAAATTGGAGAGAAAACGATAATATCAGAATGTGTTTTTCATTGCTCAAAAAATTTGGGTCGGTTAGCAACAAAATTCAATTGAATTGAGGAAAAAAGAAATGGGTCTGATGATTTTCGAAAAAATTTCATTCGTTTTTGTTCGAGTCAACGTAGTTTGTTTCATGGCGTACATGAAATGGATGAGATGTGAGTGTCCAGAAGAGATAATGATTAAACAAAAATTAATTAGTTCAAAATCAAATAATTAACAAATAATTTGTTGAAAATAAAATGATTTTAACAGTTTTTTTAAAGAATAATAATGAAGACGAAAATGTCAGGGGATGGGATTCGTTAGGGACAACGGTACAAGCCACGACAAAAATGCTTCCTTTTAGGCTAAAATGTCACGGAAATTTCTAGTACTGCGGTATATAAAAAGGCTAAATTATAGAAAATGCCCCTAAGGTTTGTGTCAAAAATACCCCTAAACTTTAAAAAGTTTTAAAAATACCCCTAGACTTTCAAAAATGTTCAAAAATACCCTTGTAAGTTAAGTTTTGGATGGTAACAATTAAAGTTTTGTTTTTCAAAATCATACGAACTTTTAAAAGTTTCAAAAATGCCCTAGCCTTAAAAAAATTTAAAAATATTTACCATTAAGTTTTGGATGAAAAATATTAAAATTTCATTTCAATAATACCCTTAACCTTTCAAAAAAGTTCAAAAATAGAAAAATATAATACCGTTTAAGTTTTAATATAGTGTATAAGAATATTAGAGTTTAAATATATATAGGATTGATATTCTAATTTACTTAATTATCATGAATATAATCACCCAATTTTATTTGAAAAAGAAATAGAAAAATGAATAAAAGCAAAACAAAATAAATATATAAAATAAATGAGGAAGAAAACAATCAATCTCTTGAGAATTGATTTCATCAATCAGACTAATAATTCAACTAATTAAGATCCCGTTTGATAAGCATTTGATTTTTTGTTTTTGTTTTTTAAAATTAAGCTTAACAATACTACTTATACCAATAGGTTTCTATATTTTCTTTTCTACTTTGTACCTATGTTTTCAAAAACCAAGCTAAATTTTAAAAACTAAAGCTAATAATTTAGTTTTTTATTTTTGGTTTTTGAAAATCATACTTGTTTTTTTACAATTTCTTTTCATATTCTCTATAATGATTTCCATCTTTCTTGAGGTACCATTTAAATTTCTAGCAAAATTTCAAAAACAAAAACAAGTTTTTGAAAACTATTTTTTTTAGTTTTCAAATTTTAGCTTGAGTTTTTAAAACACAGGTACATAGTAGATAAGAATACATAGAAACTTATTGATAGAAGTGGTATTTTTAGGCTTCATTTTCAAAAACCATAACTAAAAACCAAATAGTTATCAAACGGGGCTCAACACAAATAAGATTGACATGCAAATATTTCATAAGTCATGAAGACAAAAGTTAAGATTACCTTTTACGAAAGCAAGTGGATGTTTTGGATCTTCCACATCATTCTTGGGTGAGGTCCGGGTAAATTTTTAAAATTTCTAATAGATTGATTAAATGAAATCTCAAAGAATTCCATTAAATACTAAAGAAATTATTGAAAAGCATTTTTTTTAAATTTTTTAAGGCCAAGGGTATTTTTGAAACTTTTAAAAGTTTGAGGTATTTTTGAAACAAAACTTTAAATGATTCTACTCCAAAACTTAACTACAAGGGGTATTTTTGAACATCTTTGAAAGTCCAAGGGTATTTTTGAAACTTTTTAAAGTTTAAGGGTATTTTTGACACAAATCTCATAGTTTTGGGACATTTTCTATAATTTAGCCTATAAAAAATTACGTGAATTTACATAAATTTTTATACTATTTTTATTTATTGTTTGTCACGTTAGTATTTCTTTAAAAGTTATGTGAGTCCATCATAAATTAGGTAAGATTCACTAGTATTAAAATATAGTGTGAACATAATACTTCGTTCGAACTTTTAAGATTAAATTTACAACGATCACGGTCAGAGTTCGATTACACAAACATAAAGTCTATTATTTATTTATCTTCTAAATTTTTTACGAGTATCAGTAACTCAATTGGCATGATTGGTTGAGCATTTGGCTTACCACGCTATGATATGGAATTCGATCCTGCAATGTCTTCTTATTCTCCCTAATCTATCCTTTGTGTTATTTAGGCAAATGTAATTGCTCATTGTTCTATTTGGATGGGGGCAATTGTACATCTTTCCTTTGATTTTCTTTTAGTATGTTCTCTCGATATCTTAAAGTTTAGTCTCTAAACTTGTGCATTTAAATAGGTGGTTGAATTTAAAAAGTATCTTATAGGTATATAAACTTTTAATTTTTCTAATAGATTACTCAACTTTAAAAAATAAGTGTCTAAATTTTCAATTTTGTGTCTAATAAATTCATTAAGCTTACAATTTTGTGTCTAATAAGTCATTAATGTATTTGATGTTTTTCAAAATTAATTCATGAAAGTATTGGACTCTATGTCTAATAGATTTGTCAAATTTAAAAAAATGTTGAATATGTCAATGAGACACTTTTTTTATGTGATAGAAAGTTTAGGTACTTATAAAAATTTCATAGACTTATTAAATACTTTTTAATTTTTTTGGATCTATTAACACAACACGTCAAAAGTTTAGGGAATAAACTTATAATTTAATCTTTAATCTCAAATCTCGATGGGTAGAATGGTTTTTTTTTTAACATTATAATCACAAATATGAGATGAGAATTTGAAACTATATAGTAACTATGTTGGTTTGTAATATATTCATGATAATTATATTTGTAATTCTAAGTAGTTTCGATGGCAATGTGGGGTTTATATTAAAAATATTTTTTTAAAAAAAATGGCTCCATGGTATATTTATTTATGAGATATGTGCGTAGTCTAGAGGAAAGTAGACCGTTAAATAAAATATAATGGTAAAACCTATAAAAATGATTCTTCTAAAAAAATGTATATATTGCATGTCACACGTATCCTTTTATTTTATTTCATTGTCAATTTTCTTCGATCATATAAGAAGAATTACGTCATCTAAAATAAAACAATCCAAATATCTATCGAATTTAATCTCCAAAATTTAGACAACAAATTAGAAAATGTTCCATCTTAAATGACATAATATGTGCTCAAAATTTCTATCAATTCAATAAATGAAAAAAAAATACTAATTATAATGGAACTAATTTTAACATTTCTTGAATAAATGAAAAACATTCAAACATAAGAAACTAAATCAAAATCTTTTTAAATAATAAAAAATAAATTAAAAAAATGTTTAAACATTCAGGACTAATACATATATTTAGTTTCTAATGAGGTTTCTTTTTCCTTTCTTTTTGTGTTGCCCATCAGTTTGTCTACTCTCTTATGTCCTTAAATTATCCCTCTTAGCAATTTAATTTATTGCATCAAACATTCAAAATGATGATTTGAATAAATATTTATAGTTGGGACATGTGTAATCCAATCTTTTTAAAGTTTCAGTATTAAATAAATAACATCATTAGATTTCCAAAAATTAAAGTTGTGTTTGATAGGTTTATATGGTTTATTATCTACGTATTACTAATGTTTTCAAAATTCAAGTTAAATTTAAAAATTTAAAAAAATATATAAAAATTGTTTTTATTTTTAAAATTTGGACTAGAATTCAAATGCTTTTAAAGAGGACTGAAAATCATACCAAAAGAAATTGTGAGCAAGCCTGCACAATTTTCAAGAATGTGGTTTTTATTTTTAATATTTCTATTCTTGAGAATTTAGTTTATAAATACTATTCTCACACATAGTTTTCTTGTTTTAATGCATATATTTTAGAAATGTTTTAAAAATCAAATCATTTTTTTTAAAAAAAAAATTTTAAAAACTCAATTTTGTTTTTAAAATTTGGCTTAGAATTTAAATATGTTTTCAAGGGAGACGAAAAGTTTACTAAAATATTGTGAGAAAACAAACATGATATTCAAAAAAATATAAAGTCCAAAACAAAATAGTAATCAAATCGGGTGACTTAACTTTTTAATTTAAATTAGAAGAAGAAAAATCCAAATGTTTTAAATGTCTAATTTTAGTTTCAATACTCTCAATAAAGTTTAAAATTAGTTTCTACGGTTGGTTTAAAGTTAATTTTTTAATTAAAATTGGCTAAATAATAATAATATTTTTCATTCAATAAAAGATACAATGGGGGCATACTTCTAAAATTTATAAAGTAAATGCGAATGGAGATCAGTTTTTTAAAATTAACAACAGACTAATAATATGGACCAATATTATAAATGGACTGAAATTTGGACATTTGAAGTTTACTAAAATATATTGAAACTCAAAATATAAAAACCAAAATGATATTTTAATACTTTTATTTATCTTCTGAAGAGGAGGGTTCGAAATTTAATGGATTTTTTTCTTCCAAATAAGGTGATCCTCCCCAAAGGTCTATATACAAAATTTTGAGATAAACTTTTAAGAAGCTTCCAACTATATTTTTTTTCAACTTTGTAAAAAAAAAAAAAGAAAAAAAACTTTTTTAAAAAGAAGAATGAAAAAAAAAAAAAAACTCTCTTTCTCTTTCACTGAATACACCACAAGAATAAGAAAAAAAGTCTTCTCTTCTCATTATTGATCCAATAAAATGTCCACATGCTAGCTTTGTTAGTGTATATTAGAAAAAGCAAAAATGAATATATGCTAAAGTCTCTTGAGCAACACCATTATTTAAGAATATATAAATTCTTCAAAAAGTTTTTGATTTAGCTTTTTTTTTTTTTTCTCAAAACTTTCCGAATGGTTTGAAACTTTTAAAAAACATAATTTTTTATTATAGAATCAAATCGTCCAATCTTTCATCATCCTTAACTTTATTGAATTTTAAAGATAAAATTACTTTTCACCTATGTTGATGTGAGAATTCAGTACGAGTCCTATTGTCGAGGCAACAAGACAAAGGGTATAACTTACTTGTAAGAAAGAAACTCACAAAAGTGTGATGTTATGTCCAATACACTACAATAAAGTCAGTGCTTGGACTAAAGTGGAGTTAAGGTATCGCTATAAAATTGTGTACCCTATATCGGTTAGGTTCCACTATTTATAAAGTTCTCTATTGTGATACATGACAGTTAAGACCGAGCTTTATATTGACCAAATTGTTCAATAACTTTTGAATTCTCCATGTCAGTTCAAATTACTTTCCTGGCACGTGCATTAAATTGTGCCATTAATGAAAAACCATGTGGTAGTTTCTACAAACCTGTTGTCACTATCCAATAACGACTTGAAATAAGTATAGATGTATGATTATATTCTTTGGAAGGAAAAATCTTTAAAATTTCATAAGTTAAAGTCCCTTTCATATTATTATGCTTTCATTTGTGAGAACCCTATTGCTCTTCATCCTTAATTAATGGGTGTATTTTAAAATTCCAAGTGAGAAATGTTTCAAATGGCAAACATGTAAGGCAAACATAATAAAATATTGAAACCTCGGTGACAGTTTATTTAATGCATGATGTGGAAAATGATTGATTAGACCATATAATTAAATTAATATTTAATATTGTTAAAGTTAGCATATCGTCCTACCTACCCCTTTTAAGCCAAATGCTTGTCCATTTCGAACAAATTCGAAATTTTTCGTGGAAGCCACTAATATTTGTCTAGTCAAAACTTCTTTAATGGTCTAAATGCCAATATCTTTTTACTTAAGCTGTCGAATATAAAGGTTAATATAAGGTTAATTTAGGGTTGATTGGATAATTATTTAATTTTTAAAAATGAGGTTCATTTTCTCTACAATTTTTTATAATTACTTTCATTTTTTTTAAAGAAAACATTTAGATTTTTAACTAAATTTCAAAAACAAAACATAAATTTTTTAAAACTATTTTTTTAGTTTTCAAAACCTAGGGTCTGTTTGGCCCATAGTTATTATAACTCGTGTTATAATAACCTGGTAAATACTGTATACGCTAAACACAAACTACTATAACCCTAGACTATATTACTCTGCATTTTAAATAATATTATATGTTTCAAAAACTATAATAACCCACAGACTATTATAACCTCCTGTTATTATAACTCACTCAGAGTCCCAAACAACCCATTAAGGTTTTTGAAAACATACGTAAAAAGTTGATGACAAGATAAAGGAATCTATAGATGAAAATAGTAAAAATAGTGTTTATAAGTTTAATTTTCAAAAAACTAAAAATTAAAAATTAAATGGTTATTAAAGAAGATATTACAAAGTTTTGATTACCTTGTCTTTGAGCGTTGAATGTGATGTTTAGTTCACGTCAATGAAATCATACATCGACAACATATATTTTTTCACGATCCATCCAAAATTGGTTTGTCCAAATTATCAAGAAATTATTGTACATTATGAAATTGAGTATAGTTAACTAGATATAAGACATTTCAACCTTCATTGAAAATATGTTTAAATTATAAGTTCAGCTATTGAACTTGTTCAATAGCTCTCTAAACTTTAAAAAGTATTTAGTAAGTTTTTAAACTTTGAAATTTGTATTTAATAGGTCTCGTCTGAACTTTAAAAATATCAAATAGGTCTCTAATCTTTTTATGTTTGGTAAGTTTTTGACATATTCAACATTTTTTAAGATAAAATTTATTAGGCATAAATTTGAATTTTATGTCTAATAAGACATTAAACTTTCAATTATTTGTCTAATAGGTTTGTGAATTTTAAAATGATAAGTAGGTGAATGACCTAATAGATATAAAATTGAAAGCTTAAGTCTCTGATAACCATTTAGTTTTTTAATTTTTGTCTTTGAAAATTGTGTTCGTTTTCTCACTATATTTCTACCATGGTTTTCATCTTTTTGAACAAAACATTTGAATTCTTAACAAAATTCAAAAAAACAAAAATAAATTTTTAAAAACTTGACTTGAATTTTGAATATATATATATATATAAAAAGTAGATAACAAAATAAAAAAACCTCATAGGTAAAAGTAGTGTTTGTAAACTTAGTTTTTAAAAATCAAAAACTAAAGAGTTATCAAACGAGACTTTAAAAATTTATTAGACACACAAAAATTAATAGTTTAAAAGCTTATTAGATATTTTTTAAAGTTCAAAATCATATTAATACAAACTAATTTACCCAAAAAGAAAATTGTAGATTGAAACCCATTTTCTCATATTAGAAATATGATATTCTAAACTATAACAACATGCAAATAATAGATACTCAGGGGATGTATGGTTTATGGGGTTGGGTTGGGTTGAATTGGGTTAATAACCAAACTTCTTGTTTGGCCCACCAACAATATTTATAACCGGTGATGGAGTTGAGTTATTAACTCAACTGTACGACACTCTTCTCTCTCATTCGTTCTCTCACAAACGCCTCATCTCCTATTCGAACGCTTTCCGTCGGCGATCCAATGACTTTACAGCTCACAATGGCCATCGCGACTTCACGTGTGATCGATAATTCTCATTTATGAAAATTATTTAGCTTTTAAACTTAGTTATACTTGTATGGTTTTCTTATTTTTTTAGGTAAAAAGTAGATAAAGTGGAGTCAACTGCATATAATTAAGGAATAGAAAAAGATTCTTGAAGTATGAGGAAAAATAAGCAAACATGAAAGCAAAATCTCATATTTTTCAGTTTTGAATGCAAAATGCAAATGGAACGCAATTGCTATGCAATTGCATAGCAGTGTCAATCGCGGATATAATGATGCCAATCACGGATTAAAGAATTGGAAGCGCCACGTGGAATTGAAGTTAAGTGCGAATTGAAACCCCTAATTTTGGGCAAAGTGCAATTGCGTAGCATTTGCACTCTGGAAAATCTGGAAAAACGCAGAATACGCAGGAAATTCAAGAATTCCGTGATTTTGGAGGATTTTATTTCGATTTTCTTCAAAAATATAGCAAGCCAAGTTGACACTTGAAAAAGGAAACCCTAGAATCATCCTTATATATTTTGAGGAAGGAGCCATCAAAAGGGAGCTCGTCTTCGGAGGAGAATTCCATTTTTTCAGTTTTGAGTTTTTTTCAAGTTTTGTATTTTTTTCTTTTTAGTTGCTGTTGTATTTTCTTCTACTTTTCATCCCGATTCTCTTCTTCAATCTCATCACAACGAAGGTTTGGTGGTGTTGAATAAAAAGTTAGATTTTAGAAGCTTTTGTTGAATTTAGTTTATGAGTTTTTCTTTTTTCATTTAGAAGACAACAAGGTTTTATTTTCATTTTCATTTTATTTTTCTTTGTGTTCTTATTCAGTTCTAAATCCTCTAATTTTCTTCCAATCCTACTCCAATGAAAATTGGTTGTTGGAATGAGCAAGGTATATTTGATTATTGAATCGTGGAATTAAAGGATTGTTTTCTTTTAATTTGGTGTAGTTTCGATTATGCTTTACTTTGCCATATTTCCACTTTTAGTTCAAGGTTTATTTTCCTTTCCTAATTAAATACAAAACATTCCTTGAGAAAATAAAAATACAAAAAGTGATTTGAAAGTTTTTGTTTTATTTCAATAGTCTCCCTTGAATTAATTTCTTTGTATTTTATTTATTTTCTCATGAGTAGCTAAATTTCCTTAGGGATTCAAGATGTGAAAGCCCTAAAGGAAAGACAATAACCTTCAAAGCAAAGGCAATTCAACTAACTTTAAATGGAGTTTGCTTTTGGTGAGTTTTAATACGGGTAACTTTAGCTGGTCATCTAGATGTTGGGATTTATGCCCTAAACTTGTGTAATTTTGATCAATTAAATAAAGTGTTATTTGTTTTGATAAGATTACAGTCTTGCTTTTATAAATCCAATAAACTAAGTTCCAAGGTTATAACATTTATCTTGAAATCAGTGTAGTGGACACTATTTGGGTTGAGTTCAAGATTATAACCTAAATAGTCTATGGTATAAGAATAAGGTTGGAAACCTCATTCTGGTAACACCATGGATGCAATCCACTTTGTAATTAGTACAAATGAGGTAATCTAATTCATTCATGTAGTTGACATGCGAGTAAGGCATCCTGTATGAAGAGTTCATACAAGACTGGATCGCAAATTATTAGTCTAACTAGTATAACACCGTTAACAGGATAAGACTAGTAATTTATAGATGGTCATTAGTGACTCGACCTGAATCCTGAGCAAGTTAAGAACTCCTTCTTATAGGGGTTTGTCCTTAGACTAGTGTGGGTGAGAGTGGCCTGCACCACTCAATAAGCCTACCTTCTCGTGACGTAACCTCATAGGTAGTCGGGAACTTAAACCATGCAAGATGGAATTCACTCATTCCTCTCTGCGAGGAATTAGATAGGTTGTTCCCTTAAGAATCCCGACTTGGTCTTGAACAACGGGGCCCCGCCCTTTATGAGGGTATGAGTTTAAGGTAGGACCTTAGACTTGTTGTTCATTAGAGAATCAGTGGTGCTTAAGGAGCAAAGAGGTAATCACAGGGGTAAAACGGTAATTTGACCCAGTTGTGATTACGAATAACCTGTGAATGGTCGACTCATGGGTAATGACTATATCGATGGACACAATATTATCTACAAATGAGAGAGTGCAACTACAAGTCTATAGTGGAGTGACTTGTAGTTAATGAATATTGATTAACTGGATCAAAGAGTTTGATCATTTAATCTCACATCATTGGAGCTCATGATTTGTAGGTCCATTATATCCCTCCGTTGGCTCAACATGGTAATATTGAGGGTATAAAGTTATGAGTGAAATTGAAGTGTTCAATTTCATACATGAGGAGTTATATCAATTATATATGATATAATTGATATAATATATAGTTTTAATATGAATTAGATTCATATATAAACTATATACTAAAGAGAGATTAAAGGAGGGGTAGGATGGTCATTTCCATCTCATTCCCCTATATATATGGTTGCATGAGATGCAACTAGGTTAAGATATTAGAAGTGTATCCTAGCCTTTTTGTTGTTGTTGGAAAGGTTCCAAGACAACAAAGATCTCTCTAACAAAACACCTCATTATTCCTAAAGGGAACCCACCTTCCTCCCTCACCTAGAGAACGACGGAGAAGATCCGGTGGAGGTGTCGGTGTTAGTACGAGTTCGTGTTGCGTTGATATTGATCGTGAAGAGAGGAGGAACACTTGAAGAAAGGTTCTTCAAAGGTAATTTCTTGTTGTCCATTTCTTTTGTATATGCTTAATCTTATTATGTATGTTCTTAAATTAATCGTTGTAACTAAATCAAGAGCGTGCGATTCGCAATCGCTTCCGCTGCGGGGACTTCGATTTCCTTCACTAGAGTTACTCGTTTAGCTTAAACTCGACACCGAAAAAGTTGTGCTGAAGCGGATATCCCAAAAGCAATGGAGGAAAAGACTTAGACATAAGTCCTGAAACTTCGACCCTAGAGATAGGGCGAGACTCCAAAACCTTAGAGTTGTATGCAAATTGATCACCTGAGATAGATTAATCATAGACATATGGGTTTAATCACTCGGTCTCCTAAAGACACCTCAAAGAGGATCGAATAGAAGTAGAACTCGGTTTATCCCATTTGAAGGCTAGTCTGAATCACTATTGAACTTGCAGTTGTGTTACAATTGCAGTTCTTTACAATTGTAATGCAGTTGTAGTTCAAGTCAATTGCGTTAGAGTTGCATTGTCTTTCCAATTAAGTGGCATGCGCACTCTTGAATCCCTTACTTTTCCATTGTTTTCATTCCTTTTTACTTTAGTTAAAATCACCCAAAAAATCATCTTTTTACACCCACGGTTACCTTTTAATTGAAATTTGTCAACGATTTGTGACATCTCAATAAGTTTTATAAAAATCGTTCTCTTGGGTACGATACTCTAGAATACGTGCAGTTTTATATTACTTCGATCATGTGCGCTTGCATGTAGCGTTATCACGATCTGGAAATTTTCTGGCGACTGTCCGACGAGATGAAGAAATTGGAGAAAAAAAGAAGAAAGAGAAGAAGATGAGAGTTTAAATAAGCACCAAAAAGTCTTAATTCTTTTAGAACAAGGAATTCTAATCCTTTTTAGAAAAATGATTCCTAAACCTTTTTAAAACAGAAATCCTAATCTTTTTTTAAACTTTTAAGCACCATTTCCTAATCCTAATCTGATTATCCAAAGATTCAAATTTAAAACAAATACAATTAAAACACCTAATTTTACGGGGTGTCACAATATATCAATCTAAAAAAACTTTTGTCCTCGAAAGTTGCTAGAACTTTACAACGACCACGTCCTCGAGCCATAATCTAAACTTAAACTCTAAACTAACTTAGCACAAGAACAAAGAAGTCAAAAACATAACATAACAAGTGTTAACACACAAGCAACTCAAATAACTTTAACTATTTTACAAAAAAGAAGTAAACATGGAGATGATGAGTCGACTTCCTGCAAGAGGCTATAAGAATCGTTGCCTACGATGTAGGTGAGTATACAGAATCTAAAACCTATGCTCTGATACCAACTGTAACAATCCTAATTTGTCAAACCCAAAATTTCCTAGGGACGTTACTAAGCAACACCGTCTGCACCGAAAATTTCGGCAACATAACGACGCTGCTAGAACCTAACTAAAATTTAATCTGACCTATTTATGCATAAGACACTTCAAAGTTTAATAAATACCCAACCTCCTTCAAACTATGATCAATAATAGGTTGGACTTCTAACATATCATAAAGAAAATCATAAAGATCTTAACTGATGTTCTTTACTACTTTTTTTGGAATACTTTTGTAAACAATGTTTATGAAAATTTTGGGAGGGCTTCTAATTATTTTTTGTTAATCATGTATATTTAATCCCTTGATGACATATCTAATATTTTGTGGATATGCAACTTCAATATGACATAAATATTTAAGTATGTTGGCATATTTTTAACATCTTCACAAGGTAAACTATTTATTATGTCAATAGACAATACATGTGTTTAGACAAATTTAAATAAACACTCTTCATATGCAAAGTATTAATACTAATACCTACCTAAATTAAAATAAAAAAGTAGTGGTGAACATGTGCATAAAAGAAGAAATAAAGTTCATATTGAAGAGTAAAAGTTCTAAATAATGAATTTTATTGAAAAAGAAATATTGATATCAAACTCAATATTCATTACTTTTGCAAATATCCCTAACATACATTTGACAAATGATAATATATATTGTAATTTTATAATTGATCACATAATTGAGTTTTGAAATTGTAGACAAATGTATTTGTATTTGATTTGTTGTGAAAACAAAGTAAGAAAAAAAAGTCACAAAAAAATCAGACTCTCTTTCACTTTACAAAAAACTGCACCAGATACTCTTTACATAATAACTCAACTCTGCATCTCAAACACTGACTTCCTGACTCAACTCAACTCAACTCTGCACCCCAAACACTGATTTCCTGAACTCACTGACAAAACAACTTTGCACAACTAAACCCAACTAAACCCAACTTTGCGATCCAAACACCTTCTCAACGAGTTAAAAAAGACTTAAAAATGAGTCCAAGAAGTCTTTTGTTCAAAAAATTTTGAACTTCTTAGTTCATATATGTTTAATAGACGGTAGTCGACCGTCGTGTTTTAAATACAAATTTAAATCTATTACTTTATAGTGTTTAATGGTTATAATTTATAGTCTTTTAACATTAATAGAAGCATTTAGAGTGTAGAGCAAACTAAATAAATTTGTGTTAAAAACACTATTGAAAAAATGTGATTATATTTCAACAAAGAAAAAATGAAACACGTATAAATAAACTTGTATTTGTATTGATTTGAGTTTAGTGGAGTACAATCTCTTATGTTATCATCTAATTCTTTCTCTTTTAAGGGTTGTTTGATTTAAGGTTTTATTGGATCCACATGAGTTATAGATGCTTGGAAATAAGATGTTTGAAAATAAGAAATGTCTGAGAATAAGATGATTGTATTTTGTTCTACATGAGAATGTTATCATATTTTTATGTAAACAAATAATATTTATATTTGTTTGATGAAATCAATATATAAATCTTATATAAAATATAATTACGATTTATAAATAATGTGCAAGTTTATTTTATAAGATTAATCTTATAAATCTTATATAATTATTATCTAGGGTAAAATACCTTTTTGGTCCCTGAGTTTTGAGCAATAGGTGTCTTTGGTCCCTGAGTTTTTAAAATAGACTCTTTTAGTCCCTCAGTTTTGAGAAATAGGTGTCTTTGGTCCCTGAGTTTTTAAAACAGACCCTTTTAGTCCCCCAGTTTTGAGAAATAGGTTTAAAAGGCCCCTCATGTTTTTTTTTAATTATTTTTTAATTAATTATATAAAATCAATATTTTTTAATATAGATTTTTTTTAATTAGAAAAATAAAAAATAAATTCTCTCTTAATTCTCTGGTTGCACTCTCATTTGTCCTCCCTCCATCTTCCTTCTCTTTCTTCTTTTCCTTTTTCCTCTCCCACAACATTATCTTCACACACTCTCTCATATATCTCACTTTTTTTTACTCTCTCTAAACCCTTCAAAAGGGTGGATCTCAACTACCCACCCTTCAATTTACAAAACTGCAACAAATAAAAAAAAATCTCTCTTAAGATTTAGTTTTTTCCCTCAATCTTCAGATCATTGTCTTTCAAACCCACTTAAGTTTTGAACCTCTAGATTAAACTTAAAGAGATTTTTATGTAAAAGTTCCATATGTGATGTACAGAGAAGAGAGAGTGGGGTAGAAGATGTGAGAGAGGGAAAAAGAAACGAAGAAGAGAAGAAGATGAAGGGAGGAGGGAGGGAGAGAGGAGATGAGAGAGAAAATATATATATTTTTTAATTAAAAAATATTAATTTTATATAATTAATTAAAAAAGAATTAAAAAATAGAAAAATAACCTGAGGGATTTTTTAAACCTATTTCTCAAAACTGGGGGACTAAAAGGGTCTATTTTAAAAACTCAGAGACCAAAGACACCTATTTCTCAAAACTGGGGACTAAAAGAGTCTATTTTAAAAACTCAGGGACCAAAGGCACCTATTGCTCAAAACTCGGGGACCAAAAAGGTATTTTACCCTATTACCTATTATTAATAAAAAATAAAAATGAATTTAAAAAAGTAATAATTAATTGTTAATTAATCACAAATAACTCATGAATAACTCATTATAATGATTAAATATAATATTAATTAGTAACTTAATATTTCATAATGAATTTTATAATAAAGAGTTATGCTTGTTTTATGAAATTAATCATAAAAACATTATTTTGATACATTATTTTATGAACTAATCAAAATTAATTTCAACTAATAAAAATTAATTAATTAATTATAAATATTTTAAAATTAATTAATTAATTAATTAATATTGAAAATGAATATATATATATCTATCTATATAAAGAAAAGAGAGAAAAAGAGATGAGTGAGTATAAAGAAAACTCATCATTCATGAAGGGTATGAAAAACCTATCTATCATGGAAAAAAAGTGATGCATGAGAATAAATGATACTCATGCCTATGCTTAGAAACATTGTTCCAAACAAGAAGATCTAAAACTCATACTCATTCTCATCTCTATTTTCCTCCATCCAAACGACCCCTTAAGTGTAATTTCTTAAGGGTTTTGCAGCTTGTTCTTAAATGTAGATTTGATTCGAGTACTTAAAAGCCATAAAAGAGGCAAACACATCGAAAGGACATATCACTTGATATGGGATATCGTGCAACAAGGAGACATGATCGTCACGAAGATTACTTCGGAGCTTAATATTGTTGATTCATTTACAAAGGCTCTCAACGAGAGTTGTCTAGAAGGTTTAGGTCTACGAGATATGTATCGGCTTGTCTAGGACAAGTGGGAGATATGTAAAGGGTATGATGATACCCTAGTTTATTGTTTTTGTAATACGTTATTGTAATGTATTGTACCCCACTAGCTTTAGGTCAAGTAGAAAATTGTTGGGTTTTATGCCTTAAACTCGTGGATTTGTAATTCAAATTTATTTAGTGGAATAAAGTTCTATTTTATCAACTTTGTCGACTCACTTAAACTTAAATTCAATAAACAAACATCCTAGGTTATCAATGAAACTTGAACAATATGTAGTGGACATACATGTGAATCGTGTTCAAGTAATAATCTAAAAGGTCTATAGTACATGGTTGAGGTTAGGTACCTTGTCCTGGTGACATTATAAATACGACTCACTTTGTATTTGATACAAACAAATTGATTCAATTTTCTCATGTAGAGACATGTGACACTACAAGAATTTTGGCTTTTCCCGACCCTCAAAAGCGTCGGGAAAAGCAAACAAACGCGTCGACATTTGATTTCCCGAACAAAAATTAAGCATCGGCGTTTCCGTCGGGATAACCTCGTTGGGATAGCTTATGCGAACGGTATTTTTCATTTGGTCGGCTTTTTGGCAAGACCCCGACGACAGTGACTGTGGTTGGCCTTTAGGAGGCATGACCGACGGTTTTCGGTTTGGTCGGTCTTTCTTTATAAAAGCCGACCAAATCGAAAAGTGCCGGCCTTGAGGATGAATGACCAACCAAATCTAAAAGCGTCACCCTTTTTAATGGTTGGCGACCAAATAAAAAAAGTGTCGACCTTTAGAATGAATGACCGACCAAAACTTAGCGTCGACCCTTAGAAGCGTCGATCTTTCCAAAAAATTCAATCTTATATTGGTTAGCAAAAATGCAAGTGAGTGCTTTTATAAAATTTAATATTTATTTATATAGAATTTAATTACAGAATTTGTTACATTGTACCATCTAAAAAAAGTTATATATAAACATCAAATATAACCATTTTTATCAAAGGAAAATTTCAACACACGGTTCATATAGCTAACTTTAAAAAAAAAAAAATATAACAAGTTGTTTTACACAAAAAAAAAAAAACTAAATTATAAGTATTCATCACTTTACTTAAGTAATTACACACAAATTTGATTACATTTTTTGGTTCGAAAATTTCTAAAAGTTGGTGTCAACCTATCCTGTGAAACAAAGAAAAACAAAAATTCAAAAGTTACCAAACTAATTCAACACAATTCAAACTTACTTGAAACTTATTCAAGAATATTAACCTAATCCATACTTATGAACAAAATAAAAAAAAAAAACTTAATTATAACTAACTAAAACAATCAAATCTTGAATTTATCCCAAATAGGCTTGATTCCTTGAAGCATGATTGACCATTTCTTTCCTTCATTGATTTAATTGACAATCTGAAATGGAGGAGAGTTGGAGTAAGTTTTTTTTGACAAGGTAACAAAATATATTCATTGAAGTAATGAAAAGAGTTCAACTCACAGTACAAAACAAGTACAAAACAACCCAAGCAAGAAAGACGAAGTAAACCCAAAGGCAAAACCAGTACAAGGCAAATAGTTGGAAAGTGAAGACCAAAAGAAACTCCCAAAGGAGAAGCAAACAAACTGTGACGACCACCATCACAGGTACTACTATTTATTTTATTTAACGCTCTATTAACCGCTGTGTTTAGTTGGACTAGTGTTTTTAATCAAGCTCGGCGAGAGTGAAGCCTTAATTTTGTTAGCTTAAGTGAATTGTTCCTTCTAAGACGAGATTATTTATAAAATTAAAGGAAAAGGAATTAGTAATGGCACTTTGGTTATTAAGTGGCTAAATGAGGTGTAATTGGCACTTGAATTTTGACCTAAATGTTAGTATTTAATCTCCTTATGACTACAACTGAAGAGAAAACCCTAATTTTGGAACCATCACCTCTCCTCCTCCTCATTTTTAACCTAGATGCAAACCCCAACCCTAGAGAAGAAATTGATTGCCTCTCCTCGTGTGAACTTGCCCTAGCCGGAACCCCTAGCTTCAACGTGCCGCCGCCGCCACCCACCCACCTCGCTCTGACACCACGATCGGAGAAAAACGCCGCAAACCCACGATCGAGAGGCTCCACCGTCCGAAGTCCTTGCCGCGCCGATCGCACTCAAGCCGAGCCACCACCGAGACCCGGATCGCCGAAACGCTTCCGCTTTCTTTGCGCCTACGATGCGCCGCCGCCATCCGATCGCAAACCCTCGCCGGCGAAAGGAAAACACGAGCGACGGAGACGCCGCCAAACCGCGAGCGAGTTCCTCTTCGATCCGCGAACACTTAGCGCGAGTTTGCCGCGGCGAGCCTTGCAAATGTCCGAGTTCCTACGCGCGAGCCAAATGCATCCGCGAGATCTCGACGGACTTCACGCCACTCGGTCGAGAGAGCTTCCGTTCACACACAGGCACGCCGACCGATCCCCGAACGGAACCCACTCGCCCATTCACGAGCACACAAGCAAAAACCTCGCCGGATCCTCACGATTTCAAATTTGCAGTGGTGGTCGTGGTGCGCCGCCACGGCCGGTCAAGATGAATCAACCGATCCGTTCCTCCCACCGCACCTGCCCGCCGGATCTACAACGCCGCCAAAGAACTATCCGTTAGCTACGAATTCAGCCCGGTGAGCGATCGGTTTAAGTTTCATACTTATTTAGAAATTATGTGCGATCTATCGATTATGTAAGCGTTTGATTAAGAGCTCGGACTATTGTTTCGAACGTTAATTGTAGGAGTCAAGATCGGAGCGGAATAGAGGGTCAAACGCCAAGACGGACTAAGGGTACTAAGTATTCGCATTAAACTCGAGGTAAGCGGGGCACGACATCTTAATACCGTAAATTTAAGTATCGCATGATTAGGGATTTAGTGAATACTTGGAGATTGAATTCGAAACTATGGTGTGAATCGGGTTTCACTAAAGGAAGAGTAGGCAAGGAGTTCGATTAGGTTTTGGAGCGAAGTCGGAACTAAGGTAAGGGACCTTGTGCCGAACTTTTTAATGGGATCGAAGGAAAATGATTTTCATGATTTCATGCGAAATTAGTTTATATTTTTCATATGAAAATATACAGATATTATCGTGAGAATACTTAATATTTTATGTGCAAATATTTCAATGCATCATGTGGAAATAAACCATTATTTTATGTGAGAATATTCTCGTATTCTATGTAAAAAATATTCCAAAGATTTCATGTGAGAATATGACATGAATTTGTATGAGAATATTTCATGTTTTCTTACAAAAGTATGATCTTCAAACTGTCTATGAGAAAAACATGATTTGCATATCGACGATGATGTTTGTGACATGTGCACTATTATTATGTGAATGATGGGACCTCATGCATGTTATGTATGCCACGAAATGAATTAATGAAAAGTGTGGACATTGGTATCCTGAGATCATTATGTGCATGGTCAAACATGCAATAGAGACCTATGGGTCAAATTACGAGTGGTCATGAGGACTCAAAACGAAATGACTCAGGATGACCAGTCGGCCACACAATTAACAAGGAAGTCATGGATTAAAGACCTGACAATTAAAAAGGAAGTCATGGATTAAAGACCTGACAATTAAAAAGGAAGTCATGGATTAAAGACCTGACAATTAAAAAGGAAGTCATGGATTAAAGACCTGACAAAATGAGAAAGTTTTAGGTCCCGCATATGTATATTACGAATAAGTTTAAAGGTCATGATTGTATGTGTATGCATATCCCAAACCTCAGTAGCGAGGTTACTTACTGGTATTGTTTTGCAATACTCACCCTTTCTTTTAAAAATGTTTTTCGTAAAGGAAAGGGCGTGCGTGGCGTGACGGAGGAGCGTTACTAAAACCATGGGAACCGACATGTTTTCCGCATAATCGTGTTTTAAACTGATGTTGTCTCTATGTTTTATTTGGAGTTAAATTTACTTACAGTATTAATAGGCCATGAGAAGCTGACGCTTTTATTTGTTTTAAATGTTTTTGATTTGGGATCCCTAAAGACTATTTATAATGATTTGGAAGTTTCTTTTAGGATCTTTTATCTCTTGGCCTATAAATGCATGCATGTGTAGTAATGTCCCTAGGAGTTGGTCATAGAAAAGTAGGGGCGTTACAGTTGGTATCGAGCCCCAGGTTTAAGGGTTCAGTAGACTTGCTTTACAGTAGTAAGCCTGAGTAGTTCCCATGGTTGAACAACGCGTTCCGATCACCGCTGCAGTGCGTTACGATATTTTATTAATAAAGTAAATGATTATGATATGATCTTTGTTTTATGCATATACATGACCTTAAAACCCCCAGGGTGATCCTATCTTATGGTTAGAAAGTAAAGAAAACCGAGTTAGAAACTCTCTGTATTGTAGTATTGACAAAATGCCACCTAGAGGCCGAGGAGAGGTAGGGGACGTGGTAGGGGCCGGAGGCGGGAAAACGTTGACGCCCAACCGGAATTACCATTGGAACAGAAAGAGGTTGCTCCACCCGCTCGAGACCTCCCCGGGACCGCCTCGACCGTCGTGAGAATGTACTGCAGCTGCCCCCGTGGGCGTACTCGGGCGGAACGCCAATGTTATGACTATGATGGTGGAGGCTATGCAGAGTCCAGTGCGAGCTACGATAGCCACTCACCGCCCAAGCAAATCGTGGCGCGACGATGCAACTCGAGTCTCGATACCGAAGGACTTCGTGAAGTATGATCCTAGATCTTTCAATGGGTCTTCCAGTGACCCCACCGTGGTTTGAGTTGTGGTCATCCTCCATTGAGACCATCTTCGATTGATGAACCGCCCGAGGACCGAGGGGTGTCCTGTGCTACCTTTATCTTTGAGGATGATGCGTATTTATGGTGGGAGTCCGCCCGGGAACCATTGTCGCCACGAGAGAAACGATTACACGAATCTGCTTCAAGAAGCGTTACGCGGAAATTTTATCCTGCTACTGACTCGTTCACACAGCGAGCGAGCAGTCTTACTGACTTTGCGAATGCAGGAGGGCGTGTGGGAGGTGTATGAGAGGAATTTACCCGTTTGTCCCGCTTTGCTCCCGAGCCGGTAGATACAGAGGCAAAGAAAAGCGAGCGCTTCATTATGGGGGGTTGGATGAGAATGTTCGAGGCTTCATTCAAGCATTAGCACCTCCCGATTATGCCTCCGCAGGAGAGTGGCGGAATGATTTGGGTGCGGCAGCAGATCGCATTACGGCCAGTGAAATGGTTAACCTGGGCGACCATGGCAAATCATAAGAGGAAAGTGGGACGGTCGAATTCTAGCTCGCGCTCGTCCCCAAAGCGACACCGTGATAGGCCGTGAGACATTTTCGTGCGAGTTTCAGTCGAAACCACAGTCAACAGATCGGAAATAACGGTGGAGATAAGCCACGGTCACGGACTGTAGTAGCGACACTGGGTAAGTGTTTGGCCGGTCCCAGTGTGTGTTCTGTGTGGAAAAGAAGGGCACAGAGCTAATAATTTGCCGAGTCAAGCCAAAGACTAGCCACCTCGGGTTATAAATAGTGGGCCTCTTTGTGAAGCCTGTTATACATCGTGGAGAGCTTATGCAAGCACCAGTAGAGACATCTATGGCTCGGACTCGATGGTTCTGGTACACTTCCATTACTTGGGCACCTTGCCTTTGTATTATTTGATTCTCAGTTCTACACACTCTTTTATTTCTCGCATCCTTTGTAAGTCAAGTTGAGTTAGAACTAGAACATACGATTCTGATGCCTGCCCCGTCTGCTCTCCACTCCTGCGGGATAAATTTGTTAGCCAATATGAAAGTCAAGGATGGTAGTGTGACCATCGCGCACCATGAGTTAGCGAAGAATCTAGTAGTCCTAGATATGTTTGACTTTGATGTAATATTGGGCATGGATCGTTAGCGCAGAACCATGCTTGCATTGATTGTTTCGGGAAGGAGGTAGTGTTCACTCCTCCCGACCAACCCGCTGCTGAGTTCGAGAGCACGATAGCGTGGAAGTAGGCCTAAGGTAATTCACGCCTTAAGGCCGTAAAGTTATTACATCGGGGAGCTTGGGGCGTCTTTAGCTTGCATACTAGATGCAAGGTGTGTACGGAGATCTCGGTGACATCTGTACGGTGGTGAATGAATTTACGACGTCTTCCCGAGAGACCTCCCGAATACCTCCGGTCGAGGAGGTAGAGTTTAACATCGGTTTGGAATCGGGGGCGACCCCGATATCCAAGGCCCCGTCATGAGAATAGCACCGGCGAGTTGAAAGAACTAAAGGTACGATTACAAGACTTGCTAGACAAGGGGTTTATACGCCTGGCGTTTCGCCTGGGGAGCCCCTGTATTGTTCGTGAAAAGAAAGACGGATCCATGCGCTTGTGTATAGATTACGAGGAGTTGAATAAAGTTACGATCAAGAATAAATACCTCTCCCCCCGAATAGATGATTTGTTCGATCGATTTGCAAGGAGCAACAACAGTGTTCTCCAAGATTGATCCGAGATCGAAGCTACCATCGATTGAGGATCGATGAAGAGGATATTCCTAAAACAAAGATTCGAGATCACGTTATGGGCATTACGAGTTCACGCGATGCCGCTTTTTTCACCAACGCCCCGCCGCTTTCATGGACTTGATGAACCGCTTGTTCAAAGAATTTCTTGATACGCTCGTGATTGTGTTCATCGACGATATACTGATATACTCCAGGTGTGATGAAGAGCATGAAATGCACCTGAGAAAAGTTTTACTCACGCTGAGAGAGAATAAGTTGTATGCAAAATTTTCCAAGTGTGAATTCGCTCGACAAGTAGTATCCTTCTTAGGGCATGTTGTGTCCGGAAATTCGAGTCTCTGTTGACCCGGCAAAAGTGGAGCCGCCACACACGGTGGCCGTCCGACCACCGCTACAGGTAGGTGCGTAGTTTTCTGGGTCTTGCGAGATATTATAGACGATTATCGTGCGAGATTTTGCCAAGATAGCCATGCCCATGACTCACCGACGCGCGCAAGAAAACTCATTTGTTTGGGATGATGCTTGTGAGGCGAGTTTCCGAAACTCAAGTACAGTTAGTGTCGTCACCGATTCTTACAGCCTCCCGAGGAACAGGAGTTTTGTAGTTTACAAAGTGATGCTTCTAAGAAAGGTTTGGGTTGTGTTCTAATGCAAAGACGGTAAGGTAATAGCCTATGCATCCCGACAATTGAAGACGCACGCGAGAGGAACTATCCAACTCATGACTGGAACTAGCAAAGCAGTGGTCTTTGCATTAAAGATCCGGAGACACTACTCAGATGGCGAGAAAATTCGATTTTTACAGATCATAAAAGTCCAAGTATCTCATTCACCCGAAGGAATTGAACATGAGGCAACGCAGATGGTTGGAATTAGTGAAGGATTATGACATTGACATACAATACCATCCCTGTAAGGCTAATGTGGTGGCCGATGCCTCTCGCAGAAGCTTGCGCATACTTCCGCTTTGTTACGCATGCAGAGCAGAGTTACGAGCGCAGAGTTTGCTCGAGCCGCAATTGCGATCTTAGTAGGAAAGACCACGGCTCGCTTAGCCCGATTAACGAAGACAACCGACCTTGAGACAACGTATCGTTGAGTCTCGGCAGGAGAGACCTCGCTTAGTGGAAAAACTTACTGCAGTAACTACAGGTGAGTTGACAGAGTTTTCCCTATCCACAGATGGAGGATTACTATTTCAGGGTCGATTATGTGTGCCAAAGCGGCGACAAATCGAAATCAAATCTTGAGCGCCAGCCCATAACTCACCATTTTCTATGCATCCCGGCGGTACCAAGATGTACCGAGATCTGAAACAGTCATTTTGGTGGTGTAACATGAAGCGCGACATAGCAGAGTTTGTCAGCAAGTGTTTGACTTGTCAACAGGTGAAGGCACCTAGCCAGAGACCCGCAGGATTACTGCAACCTTTACATGTACCTCAGTGGAAATGGGAGGAGATCTCTATGGATTTTATAGTCGGACTGCCTAGAACTTTACGAGGTTACTCGGTGATTTGGGTCATAGTGGGCCAGATTAACCAAGTCAAGACACTTCATACTGTGGAAACCCACCTATTCTACTTGATAAGTGGCGCGCAGCTTTACCCGAAGAGATAGTCATGGGGTTCCAGCTTAAGATTATTTCGCATGGGATCCACGTTTCACCTCCAACTTCCTGAGGAGTTTACAGAGAGCGTTAGGTTCGCAGCTGAACTTCAAGATGCCTTTTTTTCATCCACAGATCTGATGGGCGATTTTGAAATGGCTTAAACCAGATATTGGAAGATATGTTGCGAGAGCTTGCACTTTAGATTTCCCGGTAGTTGGGACACTCATTTGCATTTGATGGAGTTTGCTTACAATAATAACGATTATCGATGCGACCATCTAATGGCTCCATTTGAAGCTCTATGGAAAACGTTGCGAGAACTCCCGTTTTACGGGAGGAGGTGGGTGAACGCCATTGTTGGGTCCAGAATTAGTACAGTCACTAATGAGGCAAGATAAAAAGATTAGGGCGCGGATGCGAACCGCCCAAAGCGATGAAGAGTTATGCCGAGAGCACGAGGCGAAGGGACCTAGAATTCGATGTTGGGAACCACGTATTCCTTAAGGTGGCCCCAATGAAGGGAATTCTAAGGTTTGGCCGGAAAGGGAAGTTGAGTCCGCGATTCATCGGACCATTTGAGATTTTAGAGAGGATTGGTGCGATGGCCTCTGATTAGCGCCGCCACCTTCCTTTCAAATGATCCATAACGTGTTTCATGTCTCCATGTTGAGGAAGTACGTTTGAGCACCGACGCGCATGTCGTAGACTTGAACCATTGCAATTAGCGAAGATCCGAAAGTTATGGCGAACGACCGTACAAAATTATTGCAAGAGACCGAAAGACCTCCGTGAACCGTGAGATCGGCTTAGTTAAAGTGTTGTGGCGGCGTAACCACCATACGGAAGAAGCTACCGGGAGCGAGAAGAGGAAGTGCGAGCTAAATACCCGAGTTATTTCAAGAATAGGAACTTTCGAGGACGAAAGTTCTTAAGAGGAAAGATTGTGGCGACCACCATCACAGTACTACTATTTATTTTATTTAACGCTCTATTAACTTACGTGTGTTTAGTTGGACTAGTGTTTTTAATCAAGCTCGTGCGAGTGAAGCCTTAATTTTGTTAGCTTAAGTGAATTGTTCCTTCTAAGACGAGATTATTTATAAAATTAAAGGAAAAGGAATTAGTAATGGCACTTTGGTTATTAAGGGCTAAATGAGGGTGTAATTGGCACTTGAATTTTGACCTAAATGTTAGTATTTAATCTCCTTATGATTACAACCCAAGAGAAAACCCTAATTTTGGAACCATCACCTCTCCTCCTCCTCATTTTTAACCTAGATGCAAACCCAACCCTAGAGAAGAAATTGATTGCCTCTCCTCGTGAACTTGCCTAGCCTAACCCTAGCTTCAACGTCTTTGCCGCCGCCACCCGACCACCTCGTCTACGACTCACGATCGGAGAAAAACGCCGCAACCCACGATCGAGGGCTCCAGTGGTGTCCGAAGTCCTTGCTACGCGCGCGATCGCGACCACCGCCGAGCCACCACGAGAGACCGTGATCGCCAAATGCTCCATTCTTGTTCCGCTCGACGAGTACGCCGCCATCCGATCGCAAACCCTCGCCGGCGAAAGGAAAACACGAGCAGACGGAGACGCCGCCAAAACCGCGGCGAGCCCCTCTTCTCGATCCGCGAACACTCTAGCGCGGAGTTGCCGCCGGCGAGCCTTGCAGCGTCGAGTTCCTACGCGCGAGCCAGCCATCCGCGAGATCTCGACGGACTTCACGTCACTCCAGTCGAGAGAGCCTTCCGTTCACACACTGGGCACGCCGACCGATCCCGAACGGAACCCACTCGCCCATTCACGAGCACGCAGCAGAAACCCTCGCGGATCCTCACGATTTCAAACACCGCAGGGGTCGTGGTGCGCGCGCGCCGCGCCGCCGCAGTGATGAATCAACCGATCCGTTCCTCCCGCCAGACCTGCCCGGATCTACAACGCCGCCAAAGAACTATCCGTTAGCTACGAATTCAATTTCGGTGAGCGATCGGTTTAAGTTTCATACTTATTTAGAAATTATGTGCGATCTATCGATTATGTAAGCGTTTGATTAAGAGCTCGGACTATTGTTTGAACGTTAATTGTAGGAGTCAAGATCGGAGCGGAATAGAGGGTCAAACGCCAAGACGGACTAAGGGTACTAAGTATTCGCATTAAACTCGAGGTAAAGCGGGGCACGACATCTTAATACCGTAATTTAAGTATCGCATGATTAGGGATTTAGTGAATACTTGGAGATTGAATTCGAAACTATGGTGTGAATCAGTTTCACTAAAGGAAGAGTAGGCAAGGAGTTCGATTAGGTTTTGGAGCGAAGTCGGAACTAAGGTAAGGGGACCTTGTGCTTAGAACTTTTAATGGGATCGAAGGAAAATGATTTTCATGATTTCATGCGAAATTAGTTTATATTTTTCATATGAAAATATACTGAGATATTATCGTGAGAATACTTAATATTTTATGTGCAAATATTTCAATGCATCATGTGAAATAAACCATTATTTTATGTGAGAATATTCTCGTATTCTATGTAAAAGTATTCCAAAGATTTCATGTGAGAATATGACAAAATTTGTATGAGAATATTTCATGTTTTCTTACAAAAGTATGATCTTCAAACTGCTCTATGAGAAAAGCATGATTTGCATATCGACGATGATGTTTGTGACATGTGCACTATTATTATGTGAATGATGGGACCTCATGCATGTTATGTATGCCACGAAATGAATTAATGAAAAGTGTGGACATTGGTATCCCGAGATCATTATGTGCATGGTCAAACATGCAATAGAGACCTATATGGGTCAAATTACGAGGTCCATGAGGACTCAAAACGAAATGACTCGGGGATGACCAACAATCGGCCACACAATTAACAAGGAAGTCATGGATTAAAGACTGACACGATTAAAAAAAGGAAGTCATGGATTAAAGACCTGACAATTAAAAAGGAAGTCATGGATTAAAGACCTGACAAAATGAGAAAGTTTTAGGTCCCGCATATGTATATTACGAATAAGTTTAAAGGTCATGATTGTATGTGTATGCATATCCCAAACCTCGGTAGCGAGGTTACTTACTGGGTATTGTTTTGCAATACTCACCCTTTCTTTTAAAAATGTTTTTCAGGTAAAGGAAAGGACGTGCAGGGCGTGTGACGGAGGAGCGTTACTAAAACCATGGGAACCGACATGTTTTCCGCATAATCGTGTTTTAAACTGATGTTGTCTCTATGTTTTATTTGGAGTTAAATTTACTTACAGTATTAATAGGCCATGAGAAGCTGACGCTTTTATTTGTTTTAAATGTTTTTGATTTGGGATCCCTAAAGACTATTTATAATGATTTGGAAGTTTCTTTTAGGATCTTTTATCTCTTGGCCTATAAATGCATGCATGTGTAGTAATGTCCCTAGGAGTTGGTCATAGAAAAGTAGGGGCGTTACACAAACCCAACTGCAAAATCATTAAACCAAAGCTTTACTTTCCCTTCAACCCCGAAACAAACACAACCCGAGAGTTCACAAAGGCAACTAGGTTGATGCCGAGAAGCCACCAAACCAAACTTCAGAAACAAGCAAACTAGAAAAATTCACAAAGGCACCGACCTTCCCAAAACTGCCAAAAGCATCAACATGAAAACGACCAAGCCAAATGACACTCCAAAAATCAAACTGATCACCAAACACAAACACGAAACCGAACTCTGATCCCTGGAACAACCCCTCAACCGGGCAAAACTTCAGTTATAAATCAATAAAAATACTCCTGTAGAACCATCCCACACCCTAAAATACGAAAAAAGCTCCATTAAACAGGAATGGATTTACCAACTCCAAACACTTGTTTAATTTGTAACCCACTCGCCTTTATCAGAGATCTAAACTGATAACACTAAACTGACAACCATGATGTCCCGAAAATTTCCGCAGCATAACAACGTAACTGCAACATTGCCAAAATTTTACAAGTACCTGTTCATGAGGATATACACACTTCAAAAGAGAAAAAATTCAACACTTGCCCTAACTCCAATTCACAAGCTCTCCACTTAAAGACACAATGAAACAAACATTTAACCTCCAATTCAAGCACTAAGTGGCAAACCTAAAACATTAACTTAAAGACACAATGAAACAAACATTTCAACCCCAATTCAAGAACTAAGTTGCAAACCTAAAGCATTAACTTAAAGACACAATGAAACAAACTTTTCAACTCCAATTCAAGTACTAAGTTGCAAACCTAAAGCATTAACTTAAAACACAATGAAACAAACTTTTCAACTCCAATTCAAGCACTAAGTTGCAAACATAAAACACTACCAAACTCAAGTAACCTGATACCTCTTGACATTATTATTTGTAGAATTATTATTTGTAGAATTATTTTATTTCACTCCCCCAATTTAACTCTTGACATTCTCTCTCACCATCTATTCAATAATTAAACTTAATATGTATAAAAATTAAAAAAGAAAAGAAAAACTCCACACACTCAAAATATTAAATATAAATATTAAACTAAAAGATATAAATTAAAAAAAATAATGTTCTTATTTTGTAATAACATAATGTTTTATTTAACATATAAAACTAAATATTGTATTTAAAATTGTAGTTTGAATAAATTCTTCTAAATTGAGTTTAAAACATAGTATGCTATAATATTATTATAATATTATATTTCCTAACATTAACTTCTTAGTAAATTATTATGATTATTTTTTAAAAATATGTAAATTCATATTATTCATTAATTGTATTTTACACAAATATAATGTTTATTAAATATACATAACCTAACACAATATTTATCTTAAAAAATCAGAGTAGATAACACAATATTTAAATTAGTTAAATCATTTTTTAACAAATGAATACATGAGACTACCTATTCAAAAAAAAAATGTTGAAAATAATAAAAAAAATGGCAATTTATTAAATATTAGGTTTTTTTCGATTGAATATTAAATATTATGTTAGAGGACTAAATACAATTTTAACCAAAAAAAAAAAAATGAATAGAGATATAAATGAGCTCATGATTGTTAAATAAAAGAAGGGGATGTAGAGAAGTACTATATATATATATATATGACAATTAGAGAGGTACAATATGAAAAGTGTTTTTATTCCTTTATAATTTAGATAGATGTTGAAAATAATAAGAATTAACTTGATAGTTTAGAATTTTCTTAAAAAAAAAACTTGATAATTTATTTAATTTATCAATATATTTAATTAATAATATATTAAAAAAATCTTTAAAATCTTTAAGTTTTTTTTTTTATCATTGAAAATTAATATAATTTATATTAATTTCAAATATTTAACTCTAATATAATATATTGCCAAAAAAATCTATTTTTAAAATAATAACTAAAAAATGTTCCATTTAATTTAATTTGTTATTTGAATTTTAAATATTTTATTTACAGGGTTGTAACAATCATAAAATGTATACTCTATTTAATTATTTCTTAAACAATAAAATAATACTTAAATTGTTTTTATTCAAGGTAATTAATTACTTTTTTAATGGTATTGCAAACCACACTAGAGGATTACATATTTAAATTTTATTGTTATTATCAATGAAATAAAACGATTAATTATTAAATTCTCTAAAAAAGGGTTCACTATTAAAATTTTAATCATCCATCAACAAATAAAATATATAAATGTAGTAGTATGAATTGAGAAACTAAGTATTGTTGAGTGATAGCAATAGAGAGGTTGAGTATATGAGAGAGATTTAGACACACAAGTAAAGAGAAAGAAACCCATATTATCTAAAATTTCAAAAGAATGTAGAAGATGAGACCATTATCTCAAAAAAAAAAAAATCTTTCCTTTTCTTCAAAAAAGTTTGAGATTTATTTCTAATTCGGAGGCTTAAGTCAAAATGTCATTTCATAGATTTGCACAATAAAAAAGTGACAATAAGCAACATACTTATTAAAAGTTAATTTAGACTAGACTAAAAAAAAATGCTTAATTTAATCTTTTAAAAGAAAAAACTTAATTTAAAATTAAAAAAATATATATGTGCCTCGAGTAATACACTGAATACGTGTTTGGAATATAAATTATAATAACTTGGGTTATTATAACTTGTGAATATTCTCCACCTAAATATAAATTATTATAACTTTAGACTATATTTCATTTTAAATAATATTATTTAATTTTACAAATAACTCATAGAGATACATGGTATATTTGAAAGTTCTAAAAAAAAAGGGACAAAAAAGGGATATATTTGGGGGTATTTGTACGGATAACCCTTTTTCCAATGCATTAATGGCATTTGACCTGACATTTCAAAATAATGAAATATGACCTATTCTGACGTGACAATGCGCGCAAAAATGACTCATAAGGGTAATATGAAACGGTATTTCTTGTTCACGCCTCCAGACACTTCGCTTCACGCTCGCTCTCGCGTTGTCTCGCTCTCGCTCAAATGAATGGAAAAAAAATATAAAGGAAAAATGACAAAAAAACAGAAAAAGAGCTTTGAGTAGCGAGAGAGAGCGAAGTCATCATCGAGAGCGAGCCAATGAGAGCGAAACGCAAACGCAGAGCGAGCGAGAGCGAGAGAGCTAGAGTGAGAGCGAGAGAGCTATGTCTTATTTAATTACTATCATGTTTAGAGGAGCGCGAGAGCGAGCGAACGAGAACGAGACAGACTTGAGGCGAGAGCGTGAACGCGACTGAGAGAGCGAGAGAGCTGAGAGAGTCGATGCGCATGATGTCCTTACGGTAATTTGGATGGAATGCACGCAGATCAAAAAGAGTCAAATGTCATTAATTTCAAAACATGAATCAAATCACGTTAATGGATGTGAAAAGAGGCTTTCCATGCAAATTTCTCATTGAATTTCTAGGTTCTTCGCCATTTCACACACTAGCAAGTGGCAATCCCACACAAGCCGAAAGCTTAAGCAGCCCCTTGCGGCCATACTCCATCGTCCTCCATTCACAAACTCCAAAAATCCCACCGAAGCTTCACTCTCAGCCTCTGCCATTGATATACAGTCGCAGAAGCTCCAGCCCATGTCATCAGCAACAGTTTCGCCAGCCATGGAGTCCTTGGTTCTGCAACTCCACGAAATCTCTGCTGTTAAGTTCGGCAACTTCAAGCTCAAGTCCGGTATATACTCTCCTATTTACATTGATCTTCGCGTTATTGTCTCATACCCTTTACTTCTCAGCCAAATCTCCAAAACCCTAATCTCTTCTCTCCCGCCGTCCACCTCCTACGACCTCGTTTGCGGTGTTCCTTACACCGCCCTTCCTATTGCGACTTGTATCTCCATCGGTAACCATGTTCCGATGGTTATGCGCCGGAAGGAGATTAAGGATTACGGCACTGCGAAAGCGATCGAGGGCCATTACGAAGCGGATCAAATATGTTTGATTATTGAGGATTTGGTGACGAGCGGCGCGTCGGTTTTGGAAACTGCTGCGCCGCTGCGGGCGGCGGGGTTGAAAGTGAGTGATGCGGTTGTGTTGCTTGATAGAGAACAGGGCGGGCGGGAGAATTTGGAGGAGAATGGGATTAAATTGCATTCGATGATTAAGTTGAGCGAGATGGTGAGGATTTTGAAGGAGAAGGGGAAGGTTGGAGAAGAAATGGAAGAGGTGGTGGCGAGATTCTTGGAGGAGAATCGGAAGGTTGCGGTGCCGAAAGTGGAGAAGCCAGTTAGAGTTAAAGCCATTTCCTTTCAAGAAAGAGCGAAGTTGGCGAAGAATCCAATGGGGAAGAGGCTGTTCGAGGTGATGATCGAGAAGGAAAGCAATTTGTGCGTAGCGGCCGATGTTGGCACCGCCTCGGAGCTGCTCGATATCGCCGAGAAAGTAAGAGCATCTTGAATTTCTGAATTTTCTTGGGATTCGTTCATTAACACCCAGATTAAGAAAAATCATCAACAAAGATGATAATGAATTGACTTTTTAAGTCAAAATCAGAGAGTTCTTCGAGCTCCTGCTCTTGTAATCCATCTGGCTTCTGCTGCTTTGGCCAACGAGCCTCTTGGTAGAATTTTGCCACTGAGAAGCATTTCTGGTTTTTGGGACGGTCCCACGTGCTTCATAATTGATGATTTCGTGCTACCTTTGTTTGTTTATTCATTGCTTTGTGTCAATCAGGTTGGGCCAGAGATTTGCTTACTGAAAACCCATGTGGATATACTGCCAGATTTCACCCCAGATTTCGGTTCCAAACTCCGCTCGGTATATTTCTTCCACAAACGTCATTTATTTCTTACTTTCTTTGCACTTATTATAGATTCTATCTATATTTTGGAACACTGGTTAGTTGTTAATGTTTGTTCGTGCACAGTAGTACTGATGGCGAGATGCCAAGGATGTTGATAATAAGAATATCATTAACCTTATGAACTTATTAAGTTGGTACTCTGTTTTGACATTATCAGCAGTTCATTGCTTCCATATTTTCAATACCAACATTATGATATCAGCTGGATTGTAAAAATGCCTCACGGTTAATTTCCTCACATGTTGGAGTCCTTTTTGAGGGGGGAGGTGTGGGCTACGGTCAAGCATGTTGTCTCTGGTATTCAAAGAGAAATGCAACTATCATTTTGTCTCCTATCTCAACAACAACCAGAGTTCTTACGTATAATTTTTTTTTGGTTAAATTACAAGTTTACTCCCTAAATTTCTATTTGGTCCCTAAAGTTTTCAAAGTGTCTAATAAGTTTTTAAACTTTCAAAAGTGTGTCTAATAGGTCCTTGGCAAATTAAAAAATTTTAAAAATTATTTGATCTATTAGATATATTTTGAATTTTATGTCTAATAACTTCTAAAATTTCACTTTTCTGTTAGTAGATTCGTGAATTTTAAAACAATTGAAAATTCATGGACTAAATTTGTACTTTTTTTTTTTTCCCCAATTGCCTTTTGTTATTTCTTATTTGAGTTTTTGCTTTGACATGATGGTTTTCAGAAGAACTGATACATATTTGCTTACCCTATCTCACTGCAATGCAGATTGCTGAGAAACATAACTTCTTAATCTTTGAGGATCGCAAGTTTGCAGATATTGGAAATACAGTAACCATGCAGTATGAAGGGTGGGCCTCACAAGTCTCCAAATTAGTTTAGCTGTTTCGTACTTTCATTTTCTTTTACTTTTTAGTAGTACCCAGGGAGGTCCCTGAAATCTTGTGTTGCAAATGCAGGGGCATTTTTCATATATTAGACTGGGCAGATATAATCAATGCTCACATTATCTCTGGTCCTGGAATTGTAGATGGATTGAAATTAAAGGTATGCAGCAACACTCAAATGATAGTTTAAGCAGGGTTCATAAGAAGAGTGTGTTTGAGAGTTTTTTCTAGAGGATTATTAAAAGAAACTTTTTAACGACGTTAAAATGGTTTTTTTTATGAAGTACTTGCGCTTTTTCCAACCATGTTTATTGAACAAGTATTTCATTTAAAAGCTACTATTTGCTAAAGTATTCTAGTAAAATGCTTTCTTCAATAGCGATCTAGTTGTACTTGCATTTCTCAAATTTATTTATCATTCTGGATGGTGTAGGGGTTGCCTCGAGGTAGGGGTCTTTTACTGCTGGCTGAAATGAGCTCAGCTGGAAATCTTGCCACGGGAGACTACACATCTGCAGCAGTTAAAATTGCAGAAGAACATTCTGATTTCGTCATGGGCTTCATTTCGGTTAATCCAGCATCCTGGCCAGGTGCGCCTGGAAATCCAACATTCATTCATGCCACCCCTGGAGTCCAAATGGTCAAGGGCGGTGACAATCTTGGACAGCAATACAATACCCCATATTCTGTAAGTTTCATCCAATATTTTTCTTCTCCTTCTTCTGTTCTCCATCACTTGGCATGCATTTCTATCAAATGCAGAATTGAACTTGACTTCATCTTTTTGAATCTTCATTTATTCCCATAATTGGTCGTCCATATAGGGAAGTTGTAGAAGGGAAAATGAGAAATGGTTGAAGTTCTGATATTTCTTGTTTTGTTTTTGTTATTTATATGATTAGATAGAGATTATCAAACATGTTTGTTTCTGAATGTATGTGAAAAATGTAATAGTACTTTGGAGGAATGAATTCAAATTCCATGATGATCACTTATCTAAGATATTTAAATCCTAGGAGTATCCAAACAACTCAATCTTATAGGTTCGGCCGTTGTCAAATGAGATTAGTAAAATGTAAAACTTGAAATGGCATAAAGTCAATTGAATTTGGAAAATGATGTGCAGGTCGTCTACGACAGAGGAAGTGATATCATAATAGTAGGGCGAGGAATAATAAAGGCAGCAAATCCCGCCGATGCAGCTCGAGAGTATCGTCTGCAAGGATGGGATGCATATTTGGCCAAGACCACCTAGAACAATTGTTCAATTAGCTTTAATAACATCTCCTGTGCCCAATGAATGCAGTTTCTTTCTACTTTTCCTTTTTGCTCGAGTTGCTTTAACTACACGCTTGCAGGATATGGAGGAGGAGATCTATTTAAGAGAAGCACTGCTGATTCAGCTTTGAAATAATTTCAACCTACTTCCAGTTCTTGAAGAAGAAGAAGGAAAAAAAAAAAAACAAGTATTTTGTGTTTTTGATTTTTCTGTTGTAACCTGTAAGCATTGTTAAGCGACAATGTGTGTTCTATGATCCTTGGGTTAATCATGAGAATGAAATTAGTTTAGCAGAATTTTCCTTTTTCCCAAGAGGAGTTCTCAATTTTCATGAGGTTAAATTACAAATTGAGTTTTTGAAATTTGGCATGCTGTAACTGTTTAGTTTTAAAATTTCAGTTATGTACTTTTTGTATTCATGTCAATTAATTGGATAATTGATTTATAATAATATAGTAGATAAATTATAGAAGAAATTGCACAGTTGGACAAAAGAAAGTGACATAGCAACGTTGTTTTATTTTATCTTATCCTAATTATTTATTTATTTATTCTGTTTATTCCATCTAGCAGTATCAACTACACGTTTATCCAATAGATATATTAACATCATCACAAATCACTCTTAAACTTTGGTTTTTTTATATTTTATAATCACACTTCTAAACTACTAATTTGATCATTCAACCATTCAACCTTCCGAACTTTGTTAAGTATTGCAATCAACCTCTGTTAAATGTTGTAATTATTCTTAACAAAATATAAGAGATTGATTAATCAAATTGATTAATCAAATTAAAAGTTGAAGAGTATGATTACATCAATTAACAATTAACAGGGAGTCATAATTTCAAATGTAGTTGAAAAGGTTTGAAGTCTACAGATAAAATACAAGCAAGGGTCCAAATTTAAATTTGAAATTTAATCAACACTTGGCTCCCAGCCAAAAAACTGAGACTTTAATGATTTCTTTCTATTGGGAACAAAAACAAACGACATTGTTAGGGGTATGATCAAAATTCAAGAATGAATTTGATCTACTTTTTCCAAAATTCAGACGCACATTTTGTTTTTCTCTTTAAGACATCTGATCAAACCACAATCACCAACAAGCATGACATGTCCTGTCATCTACAAGTTTAACCATATAATCATCATTTCTTAAGTTTTATAGAGTGGATAAGAGGACTGAATATCATATGGAGCCATTTCTGCATCTCTAACCAAGGAAATATGAGGAATAAGTTCCAGTTCTGCAAAGTTCTTTTCGAAATCATGGTTTCATGCAAGAGCAAAGAGTGTTTGCATCTTAATTTAAAAAGAAACACATGATTCGAAAGCCTCATTTACTCTACAAAAAGGCAACCAACCTACTGGCCAAGAAGATAAGATTTGAAGTGAGAGTTCATAAGCAGTTCTCCTAGTTTCACTGTTCTTTCCAAATTCTACCAGTCACCCTAAGCTTTAGTTCCTTCCGATCCCCACCGGAGAAGAATAGAGCCATGTTTCGTTGGATAATGAGCCCATCGAAACTGTCCCGAACTTTCCGATGGCTGTCCCGGATACTTCTGGGCACCCCTTGCCATACCATTTTCCTCCCATTTCCACCCACCTCGAGGCTATAGCTGTAGTTCTTTGCATCATTATCATCGCCCATGAACCGCAAGAATGCTATGTATACTGGAGCCATCCCGAGCTGGAAAGCTTCGAAATGCAGGCAAAAATATTGACCAAAGCAACTGAAAACCTGAGTTTTAAAATGCTAAATCAGAGTCGCCTCACAATCAAGAGTTCAAAACTAATATAAGCTATGGGTTTGCAGAACGATAGTAAAATGAGGATCCCAGAGTTCTAAACTAGCAAAATCTCTTCCACTTGAGGTGCCCCGAGCTCGGGAAAAAAATTAGAAATATATCTAATCTACAGGAGTATATTTTCTGATGTATAATAGCAAAACCAAATTGATAATTTCTTCTTCCAAATTTCTGATGTATCCTAAATTGCTTAGCCATCTATCAAAGGACATCCCAATTCCATGAACAGGAGAACTCCAAACAAGTGCATGGTTTCATGTCAAGATCAATCACTAAAATTTATGCATCTAACATGATTGTAATGCTCAAAATGTGCATAAGAAATGCCAAAGAGATTTGCCTGCCCAAGAGGGTAAGAAACAGAGTAGGCAGCCCAAGAACTGAAACAAAGTCTACGAGGAAAATTACCGTTAGCATCCACGTTGCGTTTTCAACTTCTTGAGGGTTTGATTTTACGTAACGATGGTTGAATGTGCTTCCACTGTGCATGTCCACTTTATGATCATCTTTCAGGTGGGCCACCAAATAGGGTATATCACCAACAATCAAACATTCTGATCCAGCATATGGACAACTATAGGGTCTATAAACACATTGGGATTCATGTTTGACCTTGCTGTAATATGGATATATGCCAATGCAACCATAGCTCTGATATTTACACGGAAGTTCTAGCGATGCGGCCACCTTCTCCAACGCAAGACATCTAATATTGCCAAGTTCGTGCCTACATGTAGGGCACCGATTGTGCACCCTAGGCTTGCAACCAGAACACAGTGTATGCCCATTTGAACACTGCAGTAACAAAAAAACACCATTAAATAAAATGCCGTCACCCATATGCTTAAGCACATCCCTTTTGGCATGTATAAAACTTAGAGAGACCAAAATGTACAAGAATTGGTAATAAATTCCAAAAGAAGCATTTCACTCAACTCATTCTAACTATGATTCTTATTTTTTTTGGCTAAACACTAAACACAAACCAATCATAGAATCCAACAACTACTACATCAACACCAAAATCACGTGGGCATCATCAGTCTGCAAAGTTAACCACATTACATAAAGATGAATTAAACAATTCATAACCAAACCTGATGTATTGGAGGATACATTGCATTCAAACACACCGGGCATTCCAAAAGCTCGCGAACGCTGCTGGAAACAGCTGTTGGTTTAAGTTCATTTTGAGCTGGATCATCTACGGTTTCCCTGATGTCCATCATATCTTCATTTTGGGGAGGATCAATAACCTCTGGTTTGCTCCGAATATCATCTAAATAAGGACTTCCAGATGTCATCCTCAAGAGGATAGTTCTATGCTATCTGAATATATGCACAAAAACTTGTTTCAGAATCAATCCTCCCTTAAAAAAAATAGAATTCAGAACTGCCATGTAGAGAGTACAACAGATAACATGCAAAACAAACAGAGTCTGTATGAAGAGAATTCCTAAAAAGAATCCGAGGTTGAAATAAGTATTTTATTAATGGAAACCATGAATTTGCACGTAATGAAACGAGACAAGCACATGGATTCCCTTCCCCTGAAGAATATGAAATGATAAAATCTGAACAAAAGCCATTTAAAAAACACAAAAAGAAAAGTCCACCCTCAAATTCAAAGAAACCCCACCATGGATCTACGATTTAAACAGCCAAGGAACATTTCACAAACTTCACATTCCATCAAATCTTGCTCGAAGGGAAAATGATCAAAATCAGAGAAGTGGGTCAAAATTATAAACGACGATAATTGAAATTGAAGGGAAATCATGAACAAAGAGAAGAGATCGAATTATACCTAGAATCGCGACGAAACAGTGATTGAAAAGCACGGAAACCCTTGAAAAGGGTAACGATTTGGTGGGGGTGAAAATTGAAACTCAACTACCGCATAGGAGAAACACGAACACCAAAAAAGTGAAGGGTCTTCCAGCTCAAAGACATTGAAAATTTCAAAATGAAGCCGTTGTTGAGAGAGACAGAACCAGAGGATTATAGAGAGAGAGAAATTTCTCGAGAAAGTACAAAAAGCAAAGTTTGAAAAGTCTGTGGGACCTTCTCCCGTCAATACTCCTTCCATATTTTAAAATTTCAAGAACAAGTAATAATTGTCCAACTTTTTCTCGCCAACCAAACAAATTTCCAATTTGAATTTTTGGATTTTTTTTTTGTGTATTATAATTTATATGAATGGAGAAATTTTCAATTGTGCTCTTGTGAATGTTAAAGTTAAATCATACATGTTGATGCATAAATATGAGCAAGGAACAATGAATATGTGGTTGCAAGGAGGAAGAGGTGAAAATACCTTTGAGACACCAAAATAGTTTAACAAGTTGGTGTAGTATGAAGACCCACCTCTAATAAGAAGGTATTTATATGATGTGTATTTTCTTAAACCTAATTGGATTAGGTTTTTAGGGAAATAGATGTGATTTGGTGCGTGGATCTCGAATCTACCCTGTATTCGGCCTAATAGTCTTGGTTTATCCCGGTTGTCCAAATTTACTAATAACACGGGTATATAATAGGTTGGTAAAAGTTTATAAAGTAGAAACTAGACTGCCAACATAACATCTACTTTTTTTTTATTATTATTTTACCTTTGTTGTACTTAAAAAATAGAAATAAGAGCATTTGATTTTTGAAAATTAATTTTCAACACCACTACCACTTCCAACTTTGAGTTTCTTCGCTTTGTTATTTATTTTTTACTAACGTTTTCAAAAATCAAACCAAATTTTAAATACTAGTAATAGACGTGGAGAAGCAGAAAGATGACACTTCATCTTATTCATGTGATAGAAGTATGCTTATATACAAAATGTATGATAGATAACCACCCACCTAACTACCTATACAATAGGTTATAACAACTAACTATGCCTTATCTCTAATACTCCCCCTCAAAATGGGCAAAAGACATCAAGGACACCCATCTTGGATAGTAGAGGAAAAAGAACATGAGGAGCTAAAGGTTTTGTGAACACATTTGCGAGTTGCAATCGTGTATTGATGGGCAGAAGGCGTAAGAAACCATCAGACAACTTATCTCGAATGAAGTGGCAATCGAGCTCAATGTGCTTGGTTCGTTCGTGAAACATTGGATTGGAAGCAAGATGAATGGCTGCCTGATTATCACAAAACAACAAAGGTGGAGAAGACAAAGAAACTCCTAAGTCCTTTAGTAAATATGACGACCAAAGTAACTCACACACTGTGAAGGCCATTGCCCTGTATTCAGCCTCTGCAGACGATCTGGAAACAACAGATTGTTTCTTGGATTTCCAAGAGACTAAGGAATCGCCCAAAAAAACACAAAAGCCAGTAGTTGAGCGTTTAGTGTCAGCGCATGAGGCCCAATCAGAGTCTGAAAAGGCTTTGAGCTGCAAATGAGAGACAGGTTTAAGAAGAATACCCTGGGCAAGAGTTGATTTGATGTATCGAACCAGATAAAGAGCAGCAACCAAATGTGTCTTGCAAGGCCGAGAGACGAACTGACTTAGCTTATTTACTGCATATGCAAAAGGTCGTGAGATGGTGAGATATAACAACCGACCAATCAATCTGCGGTATACAATAGGATCTTTTAAAACATCTTCATCAGACTGTCGCAGCTTGAGACAAGGATCCATAGGAACAGATTCAGGCTTAGCACCAAGCAAACCAGTGTCCTCAATCATCTGCAAATCATAGTTGCGTTATGACAAATATATACCTTTGGACGAATGAGCAAGTTCAAGTCCAAGGAAGTATTTAAGGTCATCAATAATATCTTGTCGAGCTCCAGTAGTAATAATGTCATCCACGTAGACTAGTAAGGCTACAAACTGAGAACCAATGCCTTTGACAAACAACGAATAATCAGCCTTAGACTGAACAAAAGCAAGGGACAACAGAGCCTCAGAGAATTTTGTAAACCATTGGCGAGATGCCTGTTTGAGTCCATAGATGGACTTATGTAAATGACATACCAAACGCTCCCCCTGTCGCGGAACAATACCATTTGGATGATAGCCTAAGGGCAAGTCCATGTACACTTCCTCAAATAACTCACCATGTAAAAAGGCGTTGTTAACATCAAGCTGCACAAGTGGCCAATGTCGAGAGGCTGCAATAGTAAGAAGCACACGAACGGTAACCAATTTGGCCACGGGGGAAAAGGTCTCAATGAAGTCTAAGCCCTCTTGTTGTGTGTAGCTCTTAGCAACCAAATGAGCTTTATAACGTTCAAGTGAACCATTTGCCTCATGCTTGACTTTGTATATCCATTTGCAGCCAATAGAATGCTTGCCCACAGGGAGAGGAACAACTGACCATGTGTTGTTTACCTCCATGGCTAGTAACTCATCAGCCATCGCTGCCCTCCAATGTTCATGTGAGACGGCTTGGTGATAAAATTGAGGCTCATAGATGGCAGAAATATTGATGGATAGGGCTCGAAAGGTTGGTGAAAGCCTCTGATAGGATACATAATTCTCTAGTGGATATTTGGTATTTAATGTCATTACTGTAGGCTTGGACTGATTAAGCAAATTGCAATGATATTGTTGTAGGTACGAGGGAGACCTTGTAACCCTGGAAGACTTCCTGAGATGAGGAAGGGGGTTGTCACCACTGTTAATCGGAGTAGGAAATTGAGCACAAGGCATGGGTTGATCGCCCACTGAGGCAGAAGGGACAACATCCTTTGTGGTTGACAAGTCAGTGTGCACCATAAGGACTTCAATGTCAAACGAGCGGGGAAGGACAAGGTCAGGAAACACATCATGTTGTTCATTGGATAGGGTGACAGTGTGAAAGGGAAATGTAGATTCGTGAAAAATAACATCCCTGGAAATAAAAATTTGTCGTTTGTTTATGTCAAAAAGTCTATAACCATTCATGCCAGGAGGATAACCAATGAAAACGACAAGGGTTGCTCGAGGTACAAACTTAGAGCGATTATGAGGTAAGGTAGAGGCAAAACAGAGGCAACCAAACACCTTAAGCATAGAATAATCAGGTATATTGCCATGAAGCATTAGATATGAGGTCTTCCAGCCTAGTATCTTCAATGGTGTTCGATTAATCAAAAAAGCAGCTGTCAGGACACAATCACTCCAAAAGTGAATAGGTACACGGGACTGGAAGTATAACGCTCTAGCTACATTTAATAGGTGTTGGTGTTTCCTTTCTACTACCGAATTTTGTTCAGGTCGTGCAACACAAGAATACTGATGAATTACTCCAATTTTAAGGAAAAAATCAGCAAATGACAGTTCAGGGGCATTATCAGACCTGAAAACTTTGATTTGCTTGCCAAACTGAGTCTGAACAAGTTGAAAAAACTGGGGCACAATATTGAGAACATCACTCTTATGGCGCAACATATAAACCCAGGTATACCATGTACTATCATCAACAATTGTGAGGAAATAACGATAACCAACATATGAAGTAGATGCAAATGAACCCCAAATATCAGCATGTATAAGATCAAAAGCAGACTCAGACAAATTATTATTGGATGTAAAAGATAAGGGACAAACATCACATGGGGAATGGTGGTTCATATTGCTAAACATCAAAACATCTTTCAAGACATGTAACGAGGAAAGGATAAGTGACCAAGCCTGGAATGCCACAAAGAAATGGACAGAGAAAAAGTTGCAGCCAGAGCAATTGCAGGTGCATCAGAAGCTTCTTCAAGAATGTATAGATTGTTAGCAAGTCTACCTCTGCCAATCATCTTCAAAGTGAACTTGTCCTGAATATCACAGTGATTAGAAGAGAAACTAACCATACATTGAGAATAAGATGTCAAGGCACTGATCGATATCAAATTATACTGAAATTCTGGGACATAAAGAACATGAGTCAAACGTAAGGCATTAAGGATAATAGTCTCAACACAGGTGACAGCAATGCGAGTGCGATCAGGCAAAAGAACTGAAGAATTAACGGGAACCAAGGAACTGAACATAGCCTTATTAGAGCAGATATGGACAGAGGCTCCGGAGTCAAGCACCCATACATTGTGAGAAAGAGGAGTTGAGGGACAAGTACCTGCAATGTAAGACGCATCGGTCTCATTCTTGACAGCATTTAACTTGGTCTGCAACATGTTGAGAATACTCTGGCATTGAGCAAGAGTATCAACAGTGGTAACGGAAGAATCACTCTAAGAAGCAATCTGATTGACACTCGAAACAGAATTAGGAGTAGGTGAAGAGGAGGCCTTCTCAACATTGTGGGAGACAGATTTATTTGAAGGCGGTCGAGAGCTATTCCTCGATCGATAACCAGGCGAATATCCATGGAGTTTGTAACATCTATCCACGGTGTGCCCCTGAAAACCACAATGCGTGCAGATTGGTTTATCCTTCCGAGGCTGTGAAGGATTCGGTGCAGAATGAGGACCATGATTCACAACAAAAGAAACGCCTGATAGAGTAGATAGAATGGGCATAGAACGTTGTTGCTCCTCTTGCGCAATTAACGAAAAAACCTTATTAATCGGAGGAGGAGGGTCCATTAAGAGTATCTGTGATCGAGCATGGTCGTATGAATCATTGAGTCCCATTAGAAAATTCATCAGATACTCAATTTGAAAAAAATCTTCAATCGCCTGATGCCCGTCGCATGTGCATCTTCCACAAGTGCATCCTGGACGATATTAGATATATTCATCCCAAAAACTCTTTAGTTTCGAGAAATATGTCGTAACAAACTGTTGATCTTGAGAAAGAGTAGCACGACTTCGTTTAAGTTGAAAAATCCGAGGGCCATTCTTGCGTTGAAATCGTTCTTTGAGATCGAGCCAGATCGCTCGTGCTGAATCCGAGAACAAGATGCTTGAAGAAATACCTTTAGAAACCGAATTCAAGATCCAGGCAATTACAATGTGATTGTTTCGAGTCCACGCCGGAAGAAGATCCCCAGTCGGCACCGGAATGGAACCATCCACGAAGCCTAGCTTATTGCGAATGGACAGGGCCAAGATCATGGAACGACTCCAAGTGACGTAGTTGTCATCTGTGAGGAGTTCAGATACAAGAACAAGGTTGGAAGTGTCATGATTATGCAAGAAGAAAGGGCTGGAAACATCAATCGAGGGTGGAAGAAGGCTAGAGGAAGAAGATGCAGTGTTCTGAGACGTAGTGGCATTAGGGTCCATGACTAAGACAAAAGAGACAAAATAGAGAGAGATAACTTGGCGCGAAAATTTTGTCTTTGCTCTGATACCATAATAGACGTGGAGAAGCAGAAAGATGACACTTCATCTTATTCATGTGATAGAAGTATGCTTATATACAAAATGTATGATAGATAATCACCCACCTAACTACCTATACAATAGGTTATAACAGCTAACTATGCCTTATCTCTAATAACTAGAAAAAATAGTTTTCGAAAACTTATTTTGGTGTTTTGAAATTTGGTTTAAGAATCCAAATATTTTTTTAAGAAAGATGAAAACTATGGTAAGAAAAAGATGAGAAAACAAGTACAATTTTTAAAAACTAAAAATAAAAAATCAAATAGTTATCAAATTCAGCCTAAGATTTCTAAAAAGTTGCTCAAAGTTTTCAACTTTCCTTTCTTCCAGTCATCTTAATATTTGTTGACTAATTAAGTATTATATCTGGTAAATTTATTTATTATTCGTGAATTTAATATTTACCAACAAAAAAAGTATCGTTAAAAAATATTAAAATAAAAAAAGACTAAATTGGAAAATACTCCAACATTAAGACTGTCATTTTATTAAATTTGTATTTTATAGTTTTAATTTGAAATTTAAGTGAAAAGAATAAGTTTGCAAGATTTTTTTTAAGAAATAAATTCTTGAGTTCATTTGTTCTGTCTAAAATTATTTAAATCAAATATATCAACAAGTTTTGAAGTATCTATCTTTTCTTTCTATCACATAAACTATAAACAAATTTTCATTCTTGTCACTGTTTGTCTCCAATTGAATTAGGGATGTCCTACCATCCCGTCGTTAAGAAAATATATATTTTAAGTTCATGTTTGAGAGTAATTTTAAAAGGATTAAAATCGCTTTTGTCATATTCAAAACTATTTTGAAATATGTCTTAATTATTCCAAATCAACTTAATGTTTGATTTTACACTTTCACACGCGATTTTCATATCATAAGAATTGATTTTGAATAATTAAAAGCATATTTTAGAGTGATTTTAAATATGACAAAAGTAATTTTAACCATTTCAAAATTACTTCCAAATATGCTACAAGTAATTTTACCTCACTCAAATTCCAAATTGCATTCTCAAATTAAATTAAATTTACAAAATGTGACTAAAGTTTGAAAGACCTTGTTAGGAGAGGTTACAGAACTTCTACAAGCCAGGGAAGAAGGGAGTAGGCATGAATGTTGGGATGGAAATTAAAAATTAAAAAATAATAATAAAGAATAACCCTCCAAGTTTATTACAACAATTGAAGAATGAGATCTTGTGGGGTTTTTTTTTTCTTTCTATTTTGTAGGCAATCTTTCATAAATGTTTCAAAACTACTGTAAAAAAACTATTAGAATGTTGATCGAAAAGTAAACGTGTTTGAATGTCGTTATTTCAAATTTATTCCCAGATAAATGTTCAAGTCATTGTCACGTATTGTCACGTCATTTTAGGTCATCGTCACGTTGATTTTTCATTCAACATTCTAATTGATTTTTACTTTAATGGTAATTTTGAAACATTTATGAGATCAAGTGTACTATTGCAACTTTTGAAAAAATGAGTTATTTTTAAAGGAGTTTAAAAGTATTTTTTTTATAACTTAGCCATTTTTTAATTTATTTCTTTCTTTTTTCTTGAAATAACATAATTCAAACTATCGTGATACTTTTTTTTTCATGCATTAATGGCATTTGACCTGACATTTCAAAATAATGAAATATGACACATAAGGGTAATAGGAAGCGGTCTTTTTTGTTCACGCTCTCGCTCCCGTTGTCTCGCTCTCGCTCTCGCTCAAATGAATGACAAAAAATATAAAGAAAAATTGACAAAGAAAAAAGACAGAGAAGAGCTAGAGTAGCAGAGATAGAGCGAGAGCGAGTCAGCAAGAGCGAGTCAGCGAGAGCGAGTCAACTATAGTGTGATTTTTGTTATTTTTTTTTCTTTTCTCCAAAATTTTGACAACTTCATTACTATCATGAGCGAGACCGAGAGCGAAACCGAGACTTGAGCGAGAGCGAGAGAGCTAGAGTAAGAGTATGATGCCCTTACGGTAATTTAGACGGAATGCACAGTACAAAAATGGTCATATGTCATTAATTTCAGAACATGGGCCAAATCACATTAATGTGCGTGAAAAGGAGTCTTCCATGCTGTAACAGTCCATTTTTAAAAAAAAAAAAAAAAATCGCAGCAGAAACGAAAAAAACGAGGAGGGCTTCGCCCTCCCCCCCTTCTCTCGCCGCAAGAAAAGCGGCCACCGGCCCACGCCCACGCCCTCCCTCTCTTTTCTCCTCTCTCCCCCGTCCCTCTCTCTCTCTCTCTCTCTCTCTCTCCTCGAAGCTCTCTCTCTCGAAGCTTTCTCTCTCTCTCTCCGTCTTTCTCCTTTCCCCTCTCTCACTCTCTTTCTCGGGCCGCACTTGAGTCCTCCTCGCATCGCAACCTCGCCCAGACGCCGTCGGAAAACGAGCTGCTGTAGTCAAGCCGTCGGTGGGTTGTTCCGTGAGACCCACTGTTTTGGTTCAGCCGGTTCGAGCCCTTTTCGGCCGGTTTTCAAGGAACGGAGATCGGTTCTGGATAGATCGGGTCGTGAGGATTCCATATCCGCCACCCACGCGCCGCCGCCATCACTTTCACGCGCCGCCGCCGCCGCCACCTGCAGAGCCGCGACCGTCCCCTTCCGTCCGACCCCCTCGGTCCGTTCCTCAGTACGTTTTTGATCTCCGTTGGGTGAGTTGTGCTCTTCGTAAGTTCTGGGTCGTATTGTGCTTCGTTTTATTAACTCGTGTTGTGCTTGTTCTTCGTTAGGAGCATTATTTTGGAAGTAGGGTCACGTTTGGAGCACGTCGCTTTACCCAAGTCTCCGTCGCGCTTGGACTTCCTGTAAGTAGTCGTTGGACTAATCTACCCCTAAGTGTAAGGCTTAGGGGCACTGTTGCATGTCGTACTGTGGTGAATTGAATGCCTTAGAATCTGGTAGCGTACCTTAGTCAGTAATGTTCTGGTAGTAGCATGTTAGGATGTGGTGTTCGCAGTTGTGCCTGAATCAAGTTCTTTGTTAATGTTGATGTTTATCTGCACTGAAACTCGAACTCGATAGTTCATTCTGATTGGTTGTTAGTTCCATGTGACTATAACTAGTAGGGCGATGTAAGCTAGTGTTGAGAACTCTGAACGTGTTGTCGTGCTTTGTTTGTTTGTCCCGAACTCGGTTGTTTCGTGCTTAGTCTGAAGTGACTCGGGGAGTGCCGTTGAGCCTTAGGATCGTAGTTAGCACAACTAGCCCTAGTGCAGGCCCAAGTCCTAAGTGTCTGTGTAACCCTTAGTAGGCTGAGACTCGAGATTGGCGAGATGACGATGATGTTATGGGATGTGATGGTCCGCCCTCCATCCAGTTGTGCGACTCGGGGTATGATCCCTGGAGTCATAGGGGTTGGATAGAGTCCTTCGCCCTATTGCAGGCCCGGGAATGAGCCCGTGGTCGATTGTGCGCGGTTGTACCGCTTTGATGCTTATGGGATGTGGTGGTCCGCCCATCCGGTTGTGCGCGACTTCGGGTGTGATCCTTGTGAGTCGAGAGGGTTGGATAGAGTCCTTCGCCCCTAGTGCGGCCCGGGGATGAGTCTCGTGACCACGTCTTTGCCAACCCACCCGAACTGGGGTAGGACAAAACTGAGAAAACTGAGTAAGAGTAGGGCCAGGATGCTGGTTGAGGTTGTTTGGCGGGCTAGGTGTCGTGTTTAGCTAAGTCTAAAGTCGTTCTTTATGTTCTTTATTCTTGGGCCACGGTTAATTTACTTCTTGAGTATTTTTATACTCATCCCTTCTTTATTTCTTTTTCGCGTTGCGGTAAAGGCAAACTAGTGAGATGACCACCGACGGCGAGACCCCTGCGAGGCTATGGAAGACTTGTAGAACTTAGGGGTTGCATTAGGAGTTGTTCCTTCATTTTTTTTCCTTCTGCTGCGTTATTATTCTTTCGTTATGTTTTGAACTTAGTTTGTATCGCTCTGCTTCGTTGGATCAAAGCATGTTCTTGTTTTCTTTCGTATTCAATGCATGCTTCTGCTGTTTGAGATCTCTGTTAACTCCGAGGGACTGGAGCCCAGCCTATTGTTTCTGTGTAGTTTGGTGGAGGCTTGGTACCCTCGTGAGCCTTTTGAAGTGTTCTCGTTTAGGTTCGAGTTTTCAGAAAATTTTCTGGTTTGTCTAGGTTGCGTCGTTATCTTTGCCATTTTTCACACGAGCGGCACAACTTGGAAGTAATGCCTCGAATAGTTGTGTTCACTTTTTCGAGGGTGTTCTGATTTGGTATCGAGAGCGTAGTTTTAGATCTTGTATAACGCCTACATCGTAGGTGTTTAGTCCTTAATAGCCTCTCGCAAGGAGCTCGTCGGGTCATCAACAGGTTTGCTTTTACTTAGTAAGTAATAGGATGTTCGATGTTGAGGTTAATGTGCTTTCCTCTGTGTTGCACTTCTTGTATTGTTGTTGATGTGCTCTGTTGCTTTTCGTTTTAGATTATGGCCCGTGGTAGAGGTCGTGCGTGAGCAAACCGCTTTGGTCGTCGGTCGGGGTGGTCGCGGGTCGAGGTCGAAGGCCCGAGACCAAGAACCGACCGTCGATGCACCAGAGGGTTGAGCACTCGAGAGCATCGTGAGGGACTCAACCAGATGTCCCAGTGGTCGAGGAATCACCGGGCGTAACTTAGGAGCCCAGGAGAGGGCAAATGTCCAAGCACCAAACGTGCAAGGACCGTCGCCAGTTGCTGAACTCGTGGCAGGCATTCAGCAACTGATCCAAGCGAGTATAGCAAGTCAAGCTAACCAGACGGCTATGTTCACTCGAGCCATGGAGGCCCTAGCATCCCGGTCGTCGAGCCAAAGACTGCGCGAGAATCCGTGGTTGCACCGACCTTTACGTTTAGAACAACGGCAGAGGAAGCGGGATACCCGGGATTTCAAGAAGTATGACCGCCTTTCTTTGATGGTCCCAGAGACCATGTAGTTGCGAGCATGGTTTGCGGCGATGGACGACATCCCGAGTCGAATGGATTGCCCCGAGCACCGTAAAGTTCGATTAATGCGCTTTATGCGTTAAGGGAAGTGCTCTCCGTGGTGGCGGTATGCTGTATGCGTCCATAGATGTCGATGCACAGACCGATAACTCGGCGCAGCCCAAGAGGTGTTCTACGAGAAGTACTATCCGATCGTGCTTAGAATCGATAAGAAAGCCGAGTTTGCACTCAGTAAGTAAGTAAGGCCGAACCGGACGGTTGAGGAGTACGAGCATGAGTTCACATCATTGTCTCGGTTCGCCCGATATGGTAGATCTGAGAGAAGAAGAAGGTTGAGTGTTTCCTCGCGGTGTTTGCGAGAGAGGTGTACGTGGGTCGGCGATTGCTCACGATCCCAAGACATATGTCGCAGGCCGATTCGAGTAGCGTCCCTAATTGATCTGATTTGACTGACGCATGGGTTCGTTTTGATCGAGTTCGAGGGCAGTCGAGTTCGAACAAGCCAAAAGAAGAAGTTTGAGCGAGCCTTTGCTAGGCCAAGCAGACTGAACTCGTGGGCAAGCGGCCCAAAGCAGCACCAAACAGGGGTTCATGTCTCGGTGTGGAGTTCAAAGATGATGGAACTGTCATGCAAATAACAAGATCTGCAATAATCGTGGAAAGATGGGACACTTGTCGATCGTGTGCAGCGGCGAGTCGAGAGACAGCGAGTTTGTTATAACTGTGGAAAGCCTGGGCACCTAGCCAAAGCCTCAGATGGCAAAGAAGAACGAGTGCGAAACCGCCAGAGGGGTGGAGTTTATGCGAATGCAAACAGAACGCAGGAGGTTCCGGTGCTATATGGTGACAGTACACTACACCCGCTTCTTGGCCACTTGGCCTTGTTCTCGCTTTGATTACGGTTCCTCGCACTCTTTTATTTCATTTGTATTTGTGAGACAAGCCCGATTAGAGGTAGAGCCTTTAGATGTTGACTGGCAGATAGCTACCCGTGGGTATAGAGTTAGTAGCTCGGGGAAAAAGTTAAGTCCAGTCGGAGTAGTAGTAGCAGTCGCGTGCTAGATGTGACGTTGGTTGTCTTTGGATATGAACGACTTGATGTAATCCACGGCATGGATTGGTTGTCTGCGAACCATGCCAACATTGACTATCATTGTCGAGAGGTTGTGTTTCGGCCTCCGCAGAGTCCGATTCAAGTTCAGGAATCGAGACGGAGAAATTCAAGATGATTTCACCCTCAAGGCAAAAGAAGTTGATAAGTGAAGGGGCTTGGGCTCTCTTGGCGAGTTGTTCGATACAAAGAGAACAAAGGGCGAGTTGAGTTCGGTTCTGTTGTTCGAGAGTTTGTAGATGTTTTCCACTGAAGAGTTGTCCGGTCTACCCCGGTTTGTGAGGTAGATTTGATGATTGAGCTTGAGCCCTGAGCGACTCGCTGTCTAAAGCTCCTACCGAATGGTGCCAACAGATTGAAGGAGCTTAAGACTCGATTGCAGAACTTAGACAAGGGGTTCATCCGTCCAAGTGTTTCACCTTGGGGTGCACCCGCTTTGTTTGTAAAAGAAGAAGAAAGATGGGTCGATGCGGTTATGCATTGACTACCGAGAGCCGAACAAGGTGACAAAGAAGAACAAATACCCTTTACCTAGGATCGATGACTTGTTTGATCAACTGCAAGGAGCGACAGTGTTTTCTAAAATCGACCTACGGTCGGGGTACCATCAGTTGAGAATCAAGGATGAGGACATTCCGAAGACTGCTTTCAGGTCCAGGTATGGGCACTATGAGTTCACGGGGATGTCCTTTGGCTTGACGAATGCCCCAGCAGCGTTTATGGAGCTAATGAACAGAGTGTTCAAGGAGTTCTTAGACACCTTTGTGATCGTCTTCATCGACGATATTTTGGTGTACTCCAGGTCAGAGGAAGAGCATGAAGTGCATTTGAGGGAAGTGTTGACAATTTTGAGGACCAACCAATTGTATGCAAAGTTCTCCAAGTGTGAGTTCTGGTTGCAGCGAGTTGCCTTCCTAAGACACGTGGTGTCTAAAGAAGATGTGACAGTGGATCCTGCTAAGATTGAGGCAGTGGCAGATTGGCCTCGTCCTAAAATTGTTTACGAAGTCGAAGCTTCTTGGTCCGGCCAGGTTATTACGGAGATTTGTTAAGATTTCTCCAAGATAGCCACACCCTTGACTCAGTTAACTCAAAAAGGAAATTCGTTCGTGTGGTGTGAAGCTTGTGAAACGAGTTTTCAGGACCTCAAGCATAGGTTAGTCTCTGCACCTGTGCTTGCAGTACCTGATGGCTCAGGAAGTTTTTGAAGGGAATGAAAATCCCGTGCAGCGGAAGACGATTGAATCGTCGATGTATCAATTATGCAAATTGTGTTTATTAAAATTGATCTAACACTTAGATCTAGGCTAAATCATGCTTGTAAGAAGAAGAAAAACAGTAAGAATAGAATCACTTACTTGTTGAAGACTTTCTTCAAGATTTCTTCTTCAAAACCACGAACTCTTCGTGCTCCTCGTACTCAACAAACACCTCCAACGATAGTGATTGAACACCACCAAAATGCCTTCTCGGTTTTTCTCTTTTAGAGAAAGGAGGTTTGTGGGAATCTATGAGTTTTGGAGAGGGAGGAGAATTGAGAGAGAATTAGAGAGAATTTCTCTTCTCTTCTTTGTGAAAATCTAAAAATGAGAGAAGTGTCTTACATCCTTCTTGCAAGAAGGGTTTATATAGTGGAATTGGTGGAGTTAAAATGTCCACATTATTACCACTTTACCACAACCATAGGTTATGCAAATCTCATTTGCATAACCACATAATATAAGATATCTCATATCTCATATTGCAAATCTCATTTGCATTAATTGTGTATTAATTAAATTGAATCACATTCAATTTAATTTCTCTCAATCAAATTCTCCAATTAGCCCTAATTCAACAATTAGGCCAACCTATAGTTTATTATGAATCTCATTCACATTAAACTATATATTATATCATTCATATCTCATATAAATGACATAAATGCCCTTAAGGTGAAATTGAACACTTCAATTTCATACCAAAACTTTATCCTTCTTAAATCCGGATGGAGCCAACCGAGGACCTAATGGACCTACAAAGTGACGCTCCAATGATCCGAGATTAACTCGCCAAACTCTTTGACCTTGCTAACCAACATTCATTAGCTACGGTAACACTCCACTATAGCCCGTAGTTGCACTCCCGCCGAGGCGAATATTACGTGTCCACCGATATAACCAATACCCATGAGTCGACCCTTTCACGGGTTGTTCGTGAGACACTACTGGTCAAATTACCATTTTACCCCTCGTGTCTACCTCTTGTTCCTTAAGTCCCCACTGCTTCCTCTAATGAACAACATATTGTGATGGTCCAACCATACACAAAACCCTTCTCGGGCGGTGAGAGGTGGGGGCGCCGTTGTCCAAGCCGGAGACAAAGACTTAAGGGAACAACCCTCTAGTTTCCCTAAAGGCGGGACGAGTGAATTCCATCTCGGTAGTTAAGTTCCCACTCCTCCTACTTGGTTCGTCACGAGAAGATAGGCATATTGGGCGAGTAATCGCGACCACCTCACCCGTACTAGTCAAAGAAATGGACCACCGCAGATGATAGGAGTCCGTAACACGCTCGTGATTCGTGTCGAGTCACTAATGGTCATCTACGAAATTATTAGTCGTTCACAACGGCGGTGTTACATCAAAGAGTCTAATAATTCACGGTCCCATCTTGTACAATCTCATTGCACAGATGCCCCCACTCGCATGTCAACCACATGAACGAGTCGGATCACCTCGCTTTGTATCTAATACAAAGCGGGCGCATCCACAGATGTATCCGAGGATTAGGTCTCCAACCCTATCCATATCATCAGAGACCGTTCGGGTCATTAACTCGAACGTGATCCTCCCCGTGTCCCACTACACACCGCTTCAAGTTCTAGTTCTCTCATAAATTCAATGACCCCGAGCTTAGTTTATTGGAAAAGTTTATAAATATTGCGAGACACAAAGTGATGAAATAAATAACTCTTATTAATTTCAATCAATATATTACAAACACGAGATTAGGACAAAAATCCCAACAGTTTTGTGGTCTACAGTGATGCTTCCAAGAAAGGTTTGGGTTGTGTGTTGATGCAAAATGGAAAGGTGATCGCCTATGCCTCTCGTCAGTTGAAGGATTACGAGCGGAATTACCCAACCCATGATTTAGAGTTGGTTGCCGTGGTCTTCGCTCTGAAGATATGGCATCACTACTTATATGGGGAAAAGATTCAGATGTACACAAACCACAAGAGCCTCAAGTATCTTTTTACTCAGAAGGAGTTGAACATGAGACAACGCAGATGGCTGGAGTTAGTAAAGGACTACGAGGTTGAAATACTGTACCATCCAGGCAAAGCAAACGTTGTTGTTGATGCCCCCGCGGGAAAGGTGGCTCACACCTCAGTCCTGGTCACGAGACAAGTTCCCTTGCGTTCGAGAGATGGAACGTGCGAGAGATAGCGCGCATGTGTTGAGTCAGTCACACCACAATTTGAACTGAGCTGGTTTCTGATGCGACCGACCTCGAGCGGCGAGTCATTGAGGCGCAACAGGAGACTCTAGTCTTGAGGACTGTTGGCGCCAGGCAAGAAGTGGCGAGGAAAGTGAGTTCTCTGTAACAGCAGACAGTGGACTACTGTTCAGGGGACGTTTGTGTGTTCCTGCTGAGAGTGGTCTCAAGGAGGAGATTTTGGTTGATGCTCATAACTCTCCTTTTTCAAAGCATCCAGAAAGCACTAAGATGTATCGAGACTTGAAATCATTCTCTCGTGGCGTGGAATGAAAAGAGATGTGGCAGAGTTTGTCAGCAGATGTTGGTGTGCCAAGGCAAGTTAAAGCACCGAGACGAAGCCAGCAGGGTTGTTGCAACCGTTGGAGGTACCTCAGTGGAAGTGGGAAGAGATCTCCATGGACTTTATTTCGGATTGTCCGAATAAATGAAAAGGATTCACACCGATCCGGTGATTGTGGATAGACTAACCAAGTCCGCTCACTTTCTGCCAGGTAAGCCAACCTATACAGTTGAGAAGTGGGCACATTTGTTCATGGAAGAGATAGTAAGGTTGCACGGAGTCCCAGTGAAGATTGTGTCTGACAGAGACCCACGGTTCACCTCGAACTTCTGGGTGAGTTTTCAGAGAGCCCTAGGGGCTCAGAGTAACTTTAGTCTGACATTTCACCCGCAGAATCGATGGCGGACGGAAAGGGTGAACCAGATTCTGGAGGATATGCTTCGGGCATGTGCGTTGGACTTCACAGGTAGTTGGGACTCACACCTTCACCTGATGGAGTTCGCGTACAACAATAGTTATCAGACGACTATTGGTATGGCCCCTTTCGAAGCCCTTTATGGGAGAAGGTGCAGGACTCTAGTGTGTTGGGGAGAAGTTGGTGAATGGAAGTTGTTGGGACCCGAGTTGGTCCAAGTGACAAACGAGGCCATACAGAAGATCAGGGCAAGGATGTTAACGGCACAGAGTAGGCAGAAGAGTTATGCTGATGTTAGGCGTCGAGAGTTGGAGTTTGCCATTGGGGACCTTGTATTCTTGAAAGTTGCACCTATGAAGGGTGTTCTGAGATTTGGTAAGAAAGGGAAGCTAAGCCCGAGGTTTGTTGGTCCTTTCGAGATTCTGGAGCGCATTGGATCAGTGGCTTATCGGTTGGCCCTACCGCCGTCCCTTGCGTCGATCCATGACGTGTTCCATGTGTCGATCTTTGCGAGCGATGTGCGGATGCCTCGCACGTCATCGACTTTGAGCCGTTGAAGTTAGACAAGGATCTGAGTTATGAGGAAAAGCCTGTGCAAATTCTCGCTCGTGATAGTAAAGTCTTGAGGAACAGGGAAATCCATTTTGTGAAGGTCCTCTGGCAGAACCACCATCTCAAGGAAGCCACCTGGGAACGCGAGGAGGAGATGCGAGCAAGCTATCCCGAGTTGTTCGTGAGCTAGCTACTTTCGAGGACGAAAGTTCCTAAGGTGGGTAGACTCTCTTTTCTCCTCTCTCCCCCGTCCCTCTCTCTCTCCCTTTCTCTCTCTCTCTCTCTCCGTCTTTCTCCTTTCCCCTCTCTCACTCTCTTTCTCAGTTCGTCGCCGCAGGTCCTCGCCACTGCAACCTCGCCCAGACGCCGCCGGAAAACGAGCTGCTGCAGTCAAGCCGCCGGTGGGTTGTTCCGTGAGACCCACTGTTTTGGTTCAGCCGGTTCGAGCCCTTTTCGGCCGGTTTTCAAGGAACGGAGACCGGTTCTGAATAGATCGGGCCGTGAGGATTCCAGATCCGCCATCCACGCGCCGCCGCCGTCACTTTCACGCGCCGCCGCCTGCAGAGTCGCGGTCGTCCCCTTCCGTTCGGCCGCCTCGGTCCGTTCCTCAGTCTGTTTTTGATCTCCGTTGGGTGAGTTGTGCTCTTCGTAAGTTCTGGGTTGTATTGTGCTTCGTTTTATTAACTCGTGTTGTGCTTGTTCTTCGTCAGGAGCGTTATTTTGGAAGTAGGGTCACGTTTGGAGTACGTCGCTTTACCCAAGTCTCCGTCGCGCTTGGACTTCCTGTAAGTAGTCGTTGGACTAATCTACCCCTAAGTGTAGGGCTTAGGGGCACTGTTGCATGTCGTATTGTGGTGAATTGAATGCCTTAGAATCTGATAGCGTACCTTAGTCAGTAATGTTCTGGTAGTAGCATGTTAGGATGTGGTGTTCGCAGTTGTGCCTGAATCAAGTTCTTTGTTAATGTTGATGTTTATTTGCGTTGAAACTCAAACTCGATAGTTCATTCTGATTGGTTGTTAGTTCCATGTGACTATAACTAGTAGGGCGATGTAAGCTAGTGTTGAGAACTCTGAACGTGTTGTCGTGCTTTGTTTGTTTGTCCCAAACCCGGTTGTTTCGTGCTTAGTCTGAAGTGACTCGGGGAGTGTCGTTGAGCCTTAGGATCGTAGTTAGCACAACTAGCCCTAGTGCAGGTCCAAGTCCTAAGTGTCTATGTAACCCTTAGTAGGCTGAGACTCGAGGTTGGCGAGATGACGATGATGTTATGGGATGTGATGGTCCGCCCTCCATCCAGTTGTGCGACTCGGGGTATGATCCCTGGAGTCATAGGGGTTGGATAGAGTCCTTCGCCCTAGTGCAGGCCCGGGAATGAGCCTGTGGTCGATTGTGCGCGGTGGTACCGCTTTGATGCTTATGGGATGTGGTGGTCCGCCCCCATCCAGTTGTGCGACTTCGGGGTGTGATCCTTGAGTCGGAGGGGTTGGATAGAGTCTTTCGCCTAGTGCGGTGCACGGGGATGAGTCTCGTGGCCACGTCTTTCGCCAACCCACCCGAGAACTAAGGGTAGGATAGAACTGAGAAAACTGAGTAAGAGTAGGGCCAGGATGCTGGTTGAGGTTGTTTGGCGGGCTAGGTGTCGTGTTTAGCTAAGTCTAAGGTCGTTCTTTATGTTTTTTATTCTTGGACGAAGTGGGCTGCTTACTGAGTATTTTTATACTCATCCCTTCTTTATTTCTTTTTCGTTGCAGGTAAGGCAAACTAGTGAGATGACCACCGACGGCGAGACCCCTGCGAGGCTATGGAAGACTTGTAGAACTTAGAAGTTGCATTAGGAGTTGTTCCTTCATTTTTTTTCCTTCTGTTGCATTATTATTCTTTCGTTATGTTTTGAACTTAGTTTGTATCGTTCCTGTTTCGTTGGATCAAAGCATGTTTTGTTGTTTTCTTTCATATTCAATGCATGCTTCTGTTGTTTGAGATCTCTGTTAACTCCGAGGGACTGGAGCCCAACCTATTGTTTCTGTATAGTTTGGTGGAGGTTGGGTACCCTCGTGAGCCTTTTGAAGTGTTCTCGTTTAGGTTCAGGTTTTCTGTAAAATTTTTCGGTTTGTCTAGGTTGCGCATATTATCTTTGCCAGATTTTCTGCACGAAAGAGCAAAGACAACTTGGAAGTAATGCCTCGAATAGTTGTGTTCACTTTTTTCGGGGTGTTACACGTGCAATTTTCTCATTATTGGTAGGGGTGAGCAAAAAAAACACTCAAAACTTACTGAAACCGACCGAATCGAGGGTAGTCGATCGGTTTTATGGCTTTTTCGATCGGGTCGATTTTGTGCTTTTTGGGGCAAAAGCCCCAAACTGACCGAACCGACCGATATTTATATATATATATATATATATATATATAATAATAATAATAATAATAATAATAATAATAATTAAAAAATAAAAATCTAAAAAGATTCTCAAAATATATTAAATAATAATAAAATAATAAATATAAATTATTAAATAATAATAAAATAATAAATATAAATTATTAAATAATAATAAATTATTAATTAAATAAATAAATATTTAAAAATATATAAAACCCAACCAAACTGACCAACCGATCAGTTTTGGTCCGTTTTTTTTCTTTTAAAAAAAAGTACCGGCCGAACCGACGTCAGTGAGCCTAACTTATTGGTAAGCAAACACTGCCCAAAACCAGAAGCCATAATAACAGTTTGGTATTTTATTTGAAACTGTTTCTATTCTAATTTATATACTTTTAAATCTCCAAATTTAATTTTAAACATCCTATAAATCTCACGGTTAATTTTATTGTTATTGTAAACATTACACACGTGCACATCCCATATGTCACTTTGATACCCATCCAAATGAACGCCGAGCTTATAGTGGAAAATAGAAAGTTTGAAAACTTATTAACGTTATGTATCTTTTTGAATTAAAATTATTACTACTGTTTTACCACGTTTGTAATTAACCCCAAAAAAAAAACTTTAAACTATCGCCAAGGACCAATTTTGAAATTTATTAAAAACACCAGAACTAAATTTAAACAGAGTTGGTAGTACAAGAACTAATGGAAAATAGCAGAACCAAAAGGGTATTTTAACTCCAAAAAAGTAAACCTGAAGAACTGAAGGCTTCCAACTCATCTGCTGCAATTACTGCCAAAGATATAAATTCCAAGAGTTCAAAAGGGTTACTGATATATGAAGAATGAGGCATTTTAACCATCTATGGGCTTTTCATATTCATCTTGCCTACCTTGAACTCATTTCTACAAGAATTTTCAACATGGAAAAATGCTTGGGATGAAAGAAAAAAAACAAAAAAAGTATCACAGATGATTAAAGTTTCTTGTGCAAACTGCTAAAAAGATGCTGATTTTATCTTGTAATTCATTGATTCTGGCAGTGCTTGGCCTTTGGCAGCAAAGCAAACAACAACAACAAAAAAAAAAAAAAAAGAAAAAAAACACCACCAATTTCCATTGTTTCCGCACCAACACCTTCAGCCCAGCCAGAAAACTCGCAATAAACACAAAATTGCCAAAACCTTAGCTTCATTCAGCCAACTTTAAATTTTTCTGTTCTTTTTCTTACCCTTTTCTTGAAGCTAGGATGAAGGTTCTACATGGTTGAGAGACTAGAATTTATGATTCTTCTCATCTGCTTGCTTGTTGCTCACTTGTGTTGCTAACTGCAATCCTGAAACCATCGATCACTGAAATGTCATTGATGTTAATGAAAAGTAATGCGAAAGAAGCAATGAAAAGTGCACGACATCCAACATGCGAACTGTGAAGGCAGTGTAAAATTTCAAGATGCGGTTCGCAATGAACTGAGCTCAAATAGGCATAAATTTATCTTCCAAATCAAGTATGATTGTACTACGATAAGGCATACTCGAATAAGACTTCATGCACTGCTCAGAAAAGATTTCGTGCACGCGCATGAAATCAATGTCAAATTGGTATGTGACCCATAACAAAAGGAGAAATCAAAAAGAAAAATGGCGTGCGAAAAATAAAAATGACAAACCCCTCTCCAAGAAGAATTAATAAATGGGGGCATTTCCTAATATTGGGATTGGACCAACAAATGAAGAATTATTTCTGATCTAAAGTTAACATTGAGAATGCAAATGAGATAAAAAGAGCCCCATTCTCCAGTTTTATTGATTGGCATCTTTGACATAAATAGGATCTCGAGTTATTTTCTTCTTCTGGTATACGGAGAAGCACTTGCTGTTATAGAGCGTACTGAGTCTTTACTTGATTTAATCAATTTTCTACCACTTGTCAGAATATAATACAATCATGGGATAGTATATATACAAAGGGGGCAATGAAGATAAAAAAATCCTTGTGGCCTTACCAAATATGTGATGAATAAGAAGGGAGCAACAGTCAGCTCCCTGTAGAAGGCCTTCGTTTAATTACCAAATCATCAGCGGAATAATAATCAGCAATAAGCCGATACATGTAGGATGAGTTATGACCACCTCTGTCAAAGTAACAAGAGTAAATAATGAGTAGCAGATAAAATCAAAATCAAGATAACAGCATTCCATTTTTTTTTAATAAAAAAACGAGCTTTCATTGAGAAAGAATGAAAGAATACAAGAGCGTACAAAAAACAAGCCCACAAAAGAGAGAGCGGGAGCTTACAACAGCATTCCATTTTTTTTTCCGCTAAGAAAAAAAATAGATCAAATGAAACCAAGAAATTGAAATCCAGAAATTCAATAGAAAAGCAGTCTTGTTTAATAATGTAAATCGAATTTAAATAAACAAATAATTTTTAAAAAAAAACACTATAAAAGAAAAAGAAAGACAAAAAGAACCCATCAATCAATATTCCCGTGCCACTCCTTTTTATCTAGGAGTTAGGAGGTAAAGGAACGAAATACAGCACAAAAAGAAAAAAAAATTAAACTGCTTAAGAAAAAGAGTTGGACTTACGTGTCAGTAATAAATAAACTAACGAGCGATGGTGGCACATAGTCAAATGTAGGGTTGACCACGTGGAGAAGAGGAGAACCAGTGTTAGTTCCAAAGTCCAAGCAATCTGAAAATTCACCGAAGTCCAGTAGCTCTGATGGGGATCTCAGTTCATTGAGTAGAACTTCAGGATTGTGAGGATACAAAGGGCATAACTGTCAAAGAGGTAACAGTCATTTAGAAAAAAGTATATAAAATCAAGGCAGCATGCCAACTTAGTACGGTATCCAGAGAATCTTTTTAGTATTATATGAAGGAAGGTGAGGGAGAAGGTGAGGGAGGTTTGGAGTAAGTGGGGTTAATGCCTTATTGGTCTTCAACTAAAGTGTTTCATTATCTACTCTTTTTCTTTCTATTACTGTTTTTCTCCTTAACTTTGAGGTCTGAACAGGATTTATGCAACCCCTCTTTTCTATATTTTTAAACTGGAAACAGAGTTTCATTAACATGATGATGCAAGGAGCAACCAAAGAATTAAAAATGATCGCTAAGATGAAATTAAAAAGGAGGGAGATAATCTCTCCTATCCAAAGGAGATACAAAAAACCCATCCATTGGGCTATAAGGGAAGATGGGCTATAGCTGCAAAATAAGTAGAAAAGGTGCACCCTGTGAGAACCAAAGAATCAATGAAGCTGTCAAAGCATTTCTCCCTATTATTGAGACACAGGAGTTCCTTTCGTTCTAAATAGACCATATGAAAACTAATAAAGTTCGGTTTTCTTCTCCCTCATGAAAGGATGACCAGCCAAAACAAGCGTGACCGTGCATGAAAGATAGTAACATACCAATTCCCAAATCTGGTCAAGGCTTCTATGTTTATTATTCAGGATTCCTTCATTGCATTTGATGCTTATTATTGAAGATTCTTTCATTGCATTTGATGATTATTATTGAATGTTCTTCCATTGCATTTGATCCACACTTCCCAAAACAAAGCAATAATACAATTGATCCAAAGCGCTGATTTCAGATCTTTGAACCCATGAACACAAAAACATTGAGCCAAAAGATTTTTGGTATGTCTAAGAGGATGGATCATGAACCGGAAGATATCCAAAAGCCTGTTCCATAGTTTGTCAACCAGGCCAAAAAAAGGGATTAGCATCTTCCAAGTTGCATAGGTAGCACCAGTTAGGATGAAGACACTAATTAGGATTCCTTCTCTATAGTATCAAGATACCGTTTGTGTATAAACCACCTAAGGTGGGTGTTCACGAGAAAACTTTATATTCCTTCTGGTGGTTTTTATCTTCGAAGTTCCTAGCAGAAAGGCTGGAAAAGTAGGGTCACTTTGGGTCAAATCTTGGAATTGAGACTGAGAAGATCCCGTACTTATCAGCACTATAGCCTTGTATCCTCCCTGATAGAAAGCTTTTGGCCTTCTAGTTCTATACATCAACGAAGAAAAATCCAATGAACAAACCCCCAATTGTAAAGACGTCTCCTGAGCTTAAGTTCTCACTCTGTATAATCAGCATTTCTCGCTCCCTTAACCCAAAGTAATCTATTAGGGGAAGCCACAGAGTTTACGACATTGCCCCATGAGAAGTCCCACTTCTGTCCATTCATCTAACCAGAAAAGGGATTCAACACCATTCCTAACTCCCATTCAAGAAAACCCGATTGTAGGACCTCTCCATTTTAAGAATGCTCTACATGGGCTTCTGCAACTAACTCATTTACATTTCTTAGGCAGCAACCTATGACCAATGACCAATCTTGCCATGTTTGCTCAAAATCTAGAGTGTTGGGGTCATCTGAAAAACGCCAAAGCTATTTTGGCAAGAAGGGGCCTCACTCCTTTCTCTAGTCTTTCCAATATAGAGACCACCAAGCAAAAAGGGAAGAGACAAGCTTCAAAGTTATCAAGTGACAACTGAAACACATGTTAGCACCTTCTCAAAGAGAATTCTCAATTCACTTGTCAATATTATATAGAAAAGCTTCACGAGCTTGGAAGACCAAGATAAAACAAGAAGATTGCTTGAATCAAAGCAAGGTGGTCCCTATGGGAGCCATTCTCCATTTAGCAAGCCTGAGTCCAATTTCCTCCACCAAAGTGCTCCAAAAAGGCCAAAGACTTAGATCGGGCATCCCCAAATAAACAATAGGAGAGAAGCCTTGAGAGAAGCCCCAAAATTTAGCAACTTCCTAAAGGAAAAGTTCCTCACAATGTTGATGCTAAGCACTAAGGTTGGGATAGCCTTGGCTACTGTTGTAGAAATTAGCACACTGTTGTAGAAACAAGCTAACACTCTAGCTTATATTCTTGTTGAATAAATGGGTTACAGCAACTAGCAGATTCAACCATTAGCTTTATTTCTGAGCTTTTCTCTCAACCTATAAAATATGATACTGTTCAATACCAAAATGAATTTCTATCGATGCCAAACACTTGATATGGCAACTGACAACACTAATCAGAAAAGTTATGCTTCCAAGGTATATAATACGCTCCAACAGTCAGCATGGCCTCTTCTCTTCCAGTAGGATTGGTACAAAAGCAAATAAAGAGGAGGAATCTAGTTCCATCATAATTTCCCTCGTGAGATGACAAGGCCAATTTGGGTAGAGATTTTCTTCTTCTAATCAAACGAAAGTGGAGGTGGGAACTAAAACCTCAGCAGTGGCGTTTTTAATGTCTTAAGCAATTATGCGATGTCAGGTCAGTTTTGGGTAGAATTATAATGGAAGTAAATTTGAATTGAGTATAGGGCAATTATACTTTTGTTCCTTTTATTGTCTCAGTAAATGAATGGGTTCTTTCATAAATTATGATAACATTGCCATAGATGGTTTCATTTCATTTCTAGAAATAAATTTCTCTAATATTGCTTTCAACTTATCCATGTTTAAAAAGTTGTTCATGAAAATTTTACCTTTTCTTGATTATTGCCTCGTTTCTTTCTACTGAAGTTTGTATTCTATGAGACATGGTATATGCCTCCTGTGTTTACCCACCATCATTCCTCTAGACAGACTAGGAAGTTGTGCAGTGCATTCATCCCCCTAATGAAGATACAAGCGATTTACTCAAAGCTCTAGCCCACCTTCATCATAGTAGTCAGAAGTCATAACCACGAAGCTCTTTTTCGTTCACTAAGCTGTATGCACTTAAGATACCCAAGCATGGATGTTAAAATTAATTGATTATGCATACTCTCTCTATTTCACAGCCCATCACCCCTCCCGTCTCTAAATGGTTAAAAATGTTTCCAAGAGAAAAGAGTAAGAGGGAGCTAAAAGACAACAGGTTTGCCTATCGTGGTTTGCAAACCAGAAAATTTGACATCATCAATTCTTTTGCTGTCAATGAAGAAACAATTTGAAGGTGAAAATGCAAAATGCTCGATTGCTAAATATTTTACCAAAATTCAAACTCGAGAATAGACTAATTCATAACATCACCTTGTGACTTCCAGCTAGTACAACAAAAGGAACAGCATGCCTTTTAGCAGAAAGAGCCACCATATTCAATCCAACAGGTGCCATGACCCCGCCATTTGCCATGACAGCATGAGCTCCAACTATTACCTTGCAGAACAGATTTGAAGATGAAGCTATCTCGTCAGTGGTCATGTCCATCCCACTTTATGCATAGGTTGAAATAAAACACATTTATATATGTATAGACACACTACGGCTACCACCTACCATATTCACCCGGGAGATCATGGCAAAAACTGCAGAATCAGTAATAAGTGTGGTCTGTAAACCTCTTGTAACCAACTCCTTAGCAAGAAGATGACCCTGATATCTGTCAACATTCAGAAGAACAAGTGGTAGAGTGAACCAAAAATATCAAAGTGTAATATAAACCCACGCCCAAGCATACAGCTAGCTTTAGTCATTAGCCCAGACCTTGGAGCACCCTCAGCAACAAACACCCGGAAGGACCTTTTCTTCTCCTTAGCAGCACAAAGAAATTCCAATACTGTTCTGGAACTCCCAAGAGTTAATATTACCTCGCTGAAAAATTTTGGCATTCAATATATGTAAGGATATTGAGGTAAATTCTTAAAGAGAAAATTCTAAATTATAATTCCATAATATATAAGTCCTCGGTTCCAATTGCATATTTCAGATTGAAGTCATAAACAGAAAATGATGCAAGTAAATCAAATACAAGCTTATGCAGTAGAACACAGAGTAAAGCTAATTTAATAATAATAAAAAAATGATGAAGGACATCTGAAGAAGATTAAAAAAAATGTTGAATGCCGAACAGTTAACATATTACCGCCCTTCCTTTTTTTTTTTCACTTTATCGCCCTTCCTATTATATATTTCCTCTGACCCACAACCTATAACATTTTTACACAATAAAACCCCAATCCTTATTCACACACCTTGCATTACATCACACTACTCACTTATTCTACATCCCTCCTAACCTACGTGGAATTCATTCATGGCCTGAGGTTTCTATCAGTACCAACCTAACTTCCACCTTGTCCTCAAGGTGTAAAGCAGGGACCGATTATTGATGAGATTAAGGGCTTCATATGTAGCTTCCTCAAGTTGCTGTCCAGCCCACCAAATCAAAACCTCCATGCCATGTGAGGGAGAGTTCACACTTAGGATTCGGTTCAGCTGGTAAGTGGTTGGGCAGCAAGTTCCAAGCCTTGAGATGGGCACCCTGGAATACTAGGTGTGTTCCTAAAGTAAATAGTAGGTGCACCTTGTATGCCACCTTTCAAATCCTTTCCAAGAACCTTGGAAGCATTTGATAGTCATTTGACTAGTCAACCAATCACCTTTGGAGACTCTGCTAAAGCGACCACTTTCCTCCCTAGAGCTTTTCAAAAGCAAATCACCACAAATGTTTAGTCAAATTTAAAGGTTTCCAAGAACAAGCAAGCAAAAGAAATGGATTACTTGACCTTGTACTAGATAACCAAGGTGGGAACCTCCTTCCTAGCGGTATGCCAGTAAAAATTTCTCATAGGCAGGCCGTCTTTTTGGGCACAAAGAAGTGGGGATAGGTAGAAAGGTTTGAGTAGAAGCTCGGATAAGGGTTAGCCCACAACCTTTAGGGAGACAGCTTTTCCTGACTAACAACTTGCTTTGAATTATATCAGTGGTTGGAATCCAAAACTGGATGCTCTTTGGGTAAGAGATAGACCAAATTCAGGCACAGGCCAAGAGTCAAAACTGCACCCACAATAGAAACCAGCTCTTGAACTTAAATAGCTTCACAATTAATACTCAATACCTTTATTTGTTCATGTGCACGTTTAAACCCAATAATAATTTGAAGATTATAAATCTTGAAAGATTGAGGAACTTATCCTTAGAGGTGGAAGATAAAAGAAATTTTTCTGAGTGATAGGTTGCTTTTCCCACCTTCAAGCCACTAATAGTAGACCTCTCATGAGAAATCTATTTTTGAGTTCAACAACATGCAGGAGTGGGGATTCAAACCTGATCTTTTGGTCAAAGATATAATGTCTTAATTAGTTGAGTTATGTTAAAGTAGGCCTCTTGTGAGAAATCTATTAAAATAATTTGTCGCAAGGATAAAAAGGAAAAGGGAGCATATTCTGCTTGTCTAATCTCTCAGGAGACTTTGGTCTTACTACTTGGCTTCCCATTTAAAAATAAAAATAAAAATAATTAGTGGGGCAAGCTGAAATCCAACCCCTGCAATGGGAGCCCAAGCCTTTGATATAAGAGGCAACTATAGACCAATTTACCAAGATGGAAATAGAGCACATGAAGAAAACAGATGACAGTATTTGCTTAAGGACCTCTTGAGTACAATAAAATAATATACACTAAATCTACTTCCCAAAGTCAATAACCCCATACTGCTTCAGTAAGTCATAAACTAGATAGTCCAGATCAATATGATTTCAAGGATACAAAAAAAATACACACACAAAAAAAAAAGACGAAGTTAGCTTATTAGGATTAGTTCCATGTGAGATATACTTTTGATGGATGTGTTCCACTGCTTGCTCAGCAATCTGTTCGTGACAAGTTGCAATATCCTGAATAAGTTCATTAACAGCTTCAATTACATCATGCTTGAGTTTCCGACTCCTCGAACTTTTATCAGCAGCTGTCAATAAGAACAACTTGTTAGAAAAGCAAAAGTTGCATTCCAAATGGGAAAAAAATAATAAATAATAAAAGAAAAAGAAAACCACTCCACATTTAACTAACGAACACACAAATAAATAGATAAATAAGATAAGGTTGAAATGCACACATGCACATTTCCAAATAGATTTTTGTTCAAGAGAAGTAGAATGCACTTAACATTATCAAGGACCCTACTTCCAACAAAAATCAAGAGAGAGGGCAATAAACAAAGATGGGGAGCAATAATTTCCGGTAGAAAAGATCCATGGGTGCTAAGGGTTCCCTTATGCCTTATCACTAATTCCCTGAAGAGGCTTAAAATAGAACCTGTTCCTTAATCTCACTATCCAAGTACTTATCTCATATTCTTCCTTTACATCTATGTAGCTGGACCTCCAAATATTCACAACATCACAACCAAAAAGGGTCTCAAATCCCAATTTACTCTATGAGGTAAAAAGCGGAACATTCAAATGATATCATTATAAAAATATTTATAAATTTCAACTCACAACAAATTACTTTTTTCACACTTAAAATATACAATATCCATTAGAAATTGAAGAAGCCAATTACAAATTTCCAAAGACAGAATGTCTAATAACAATGGTCTGTCAAAGAAATCGAAAATCAAGCAGACAATTCCAAATGATTTCAAAACCATATAAGAAAATAAAATAGGAAACCAAATATGCCATTATAATTGGTTCAAGCAAACCAATCAACAAATAAAATTTTATCTATATATAAAACAAGAGGTAATATTGCAACATATATATATATATATATATATATACACAGATTACCTCGTAATCCATTTTATCAGACAACTAGTAAATATCTTGGATGTCTCAATCAAATTCCTTCAAACACATCATAAGCACACAAATGAACGCTAGTCAGCATAAAATAAGGAAGCTCACATTTGCTCTTTCCTTCTGAATCACCTCCAGATGATGAAGTTTGATGAACAGATGCTTGATTAGGAACATCCTCAAGAAGAGTTTGCAAGGAAGGCGGCCGCAAAGTGCTTCTTGCAGCAGCTGCAACAGCAGCGGCTGAGAGGGCCGGGTGATCATCTTTTTCACTGTCATCTTCATCATCACTAACTGCTGCTAAGCTCAACCCAGCAATTGAAGCTGTGGTGAGAGAGAGATCCTCCTCTCTAATAATGTGCAAAACACGCCTCACAATATTACCCACAGCAAGCTCTGCAGTTGTACACATTGACATATAAATGCCAATGAAAAACCAGTAAATTAGTAGATTCCAGACAAGTAAAGTTGCAGGGCATACAAAGAAAAGGGCCACTATAAACAAACTATCACGTAAAGACAGTGTATGCAACAAACATGGCCAGGAACGAATAATGATAATTGAGAGGTGATTAACAATAGCCTGAATAAAGAAGCAGTCATGGAAACAAATTGAATTATGTAGAGGGTAGAATCCCAAACAACCAGACTGAGGTTAAACATTAAATCGTACTAAAAAAAACTAATAAATTAATATATCTACCAACAGGATTCGCAGCAATCAGCTGCTCGCCAATAGCTTTCACAGCATCAATCAAAGCAGCCGCCTGATTCGTGTAGGGTATTCGCTGCTGCGAAATGACAGAACGAAGCAATTCAGCCGTAAGCTTCGCGGTGGCCAAAGAACCCTCAATTTTACTGCCACAATATCATCACAAAACGAACCATAAAAACGAACTCCAATCCAAAACGCACACGACTCAATTCCCAGAAATATCAACAATCCCAAAGAACTAACCGCTTCTTAAGCTTGATAACGAAATCATTCACAAGGGCTTGCACGTCTGGCATAATCCTAAACAGAGAAAGACGAAAAAAAGCTGAAGATAGAGAATATAAATAACGGAGAAAAACTGTTAACGCGTAATACTTACAGTAAATATGGAAGAAAGAAATGGGGAAAACGAAAAACAGGGTTGTCGCCGGCTACAGAGAGAGAGAATGGAAGAAAGCTCTGGAGCGAGTTGCAGTAATGGAATTTGGGTTTCTTTCTAAAACTGTGAGTCGAAGGTGAGAAGTTCTTCAGTTCTCTCTTCTTTCTTCTTTTCCTCTTTCAGGTTGAAATTCGACTTCGGTGGATTTTTGGGGCACAGGTCAATTTCAAACCCATTATTCTTAAAATTTGTAATTTAACAAAATTAATTTCTTTTTGCAAAAATCGGATTGGAAATTAAATTTTGGATAAATGAGACGATTTTAACTTAAAAACCATTGGTTTTTCATTTAAATAACTATCTATAAAAATATTGTCATACTTGAGGTGTGCACAAACTAGTTCAAATTGAAAATGAATATATAAATAAAAGTTAAATTATCCTCATGTGTTTTCAATAAATTATAAAATACGTATTGGTATAACATTAGTCTCATGTCGTTAATAAATTATAAGGCATATGTCTCGTAAGAAATTAATATAATGTGCCTCTGATAAATCATATAACATATAGATATGAATTTTAGTGATCGTTTGGTGGGAGGGAAATGATAATGGAAATAGGGTTTTATATCTTATTGTTTATAAAACGGTCTATAAATATAGATATAGGTTTCACTTATTCACTTGTCTCATTTTTACTCATGATGGATGTGTTTTCTTTTTCTGTACCCTTCAATAATGATAGATTTTCTTTATACTCACCCCTCTCTTTCATTATTTAATGTAAGGGTGATAGTTTTAACTGAAAACTGATCAAACCAACAGATCCAATGGTTTGGTTTGATTTTATTAGAAGAAAATTGGGTATCTCGATTTTTATTTTAGAAAATCCGAAAAATATTGGTTTGGTTCAGTTTTTGTTTAGAAAAATCATTAAAAATCGAACCAAACCGAAGTATGTATATATATATATGTATGTATGTATATCAAAAATCCCAAATTGAATCCTTATCCATTATTGTGTTATTTCATCCGTTTTCTTTCAATTAATTTTAAAGTAACAAAATGAGATTGTTAACTTTATGAATTCTTATTGAGATATTGAGAAATTTAGGGGCAACAAATATTAAAATGGGATGAAACTAAGAAATAAAATAGTATAAGGTTTGTTACGAAAACCGAACCAAAGAAGAACCAAACCAATAGGCAACTGAATCAATGGTTTTGTCATTTATTGGACTTTCGTTTGGTTTCTCTTTTGATGAAACTGATCTGATCGGTTCGGTTCTATGTTTGGCCTAAAATCGATGAAAACCGAACCAATATCACTCTTAATTTAATGTATCACAATTAAATGAGATTTATATATTAATTTCATAATATATATATATATATATTATTTATTTGCATAAAATCTGATAGCATTCTTACATAGAATCAAACACAGTCATTTTATTAATAGCATTCTCCATCTAAACATATGCACAAAAACTTGTTTTAGAATCAATCCTCTCTTAGAAAAAGTACAACAGATAACATGCAAAACAAATAGAGTCTGTATGAAGAGAATTCCTAAAAAGAATCCGAGGTTGAAATTAAGTATTTTATTAATGGAAACCATGAATTCGCACGTAATGAAACGAGACAAGCACATGGATTCCCTTCCCCTGAAGAATATGAAATGATAAAATCTGAACAAAAGCCATTTAAAAAACACAAAAAGAAAAGTCCACCCTCAAATTCAAAGAAACCCCACAATGGATCTACGATTTAAACAGCCAAGGAACATTTCACAAACTTCACATTCCATCAAATCTTGCTCGAAGGGAAAATTATCAAAATCAGAGAAGTGGGTCAAAATTATAAACGACGATAATTGAAATTGAAGGGAAATCATGAACAAAGAAAAGAAATCGAATTATACCTAGAATCGCGACGAAACAGTGATTGAAAAGCACGGAAACCCTTGAAAAGGGTAACGATTTGGTGGGGGGTGAAAATTGAAACTCAACTACCGCATAGGAGAAATACGAACACCAAAAAAGTGAAGGGTCCTCCAGCTCAAAGACATTGAAAATTTCAAAATGAAGCCGTTGTTGAGAGAGACAGAACCAGAGGATTATAGAGAGAAAGTACAAAAAGCAAAGTTTGAAAAATCTGTGGGACCTTCTTCCGTCAATACTTGTTCCATATTTTCAAATTTCAAGAACAACTAATAATTGTCCAACTTTTTCTCGCCAACCAAACAAATTTCCAATTTTAATTTTTGGGATTTTTTTTATTATAATTTATATGAATGGAGAAATTTTCAAATGCAAAACATATTTTTGGTCTCTTAGTTTTGCATTTAGTTCTCTTTTGGTCCCTCAGTTTTCACTCAGATTTACATTTGGTAACACATTTGGTTCGGTTAGTTTTTTCGTAAATTACTAACGGACACATTTTTTATTATTTTTTCTATTTCTTAATTATTAAAAATATAATTTATAATTAATTAATATTTTATTCTAAATTTTAAAAACATATATTATTTTATTATTATTTATTTAGAAAACTTGTTATTTTTTATCTTTTTTCTTTTTCTCTCTCTTCATTCTCCTCATTCCCCGTTCCCTCTTTCATCTTCTTTCTTCCTTTTCTTTCTTCCTCGATTGCAATTCATGCTCAGAATCGGCGTCTTCCCGTTGACCATCCTCATCCTCATCGCTCTTCTCATGTCGGAATCTCCTCGTTGGCTCGTGATGCAAGGTCGTCTCGCCGACGCCATCACTGTCCTCCGTCGCACCTCAAACTCTCTCGACGAAGCCCAACTCCGCCTTGCCAACATCAAACAAGCCACCAAAATCTCACATGGCCGGTGAGATTTTTGTTTCAGATCTGACCGGTGAGATTTTTTACTAGATTTGAGCCGTGAGACATGTGTTCAGGCGGTTCCGATGGACCTCCTCGACCCTTTTCCAGTCCCACACTCGGCGACCCCACCCCACATCCAGCGACTCCATCTCTTCCATCAGTCCACCTTCACCATTTGAAGATCATAGAAAAAGAAGTCGAAGAAAAAGGCTAGAGAAAGGGAGAGAGAAAGAGAAAATAAAATATTTTTAATAAGAAATAAAAAAATAAAAGAGGGAAGCGGGAAGGAGTAAGTGAGAGAAAAAGGAAAAAATTACAATTTTTAATTAAATAATAATAAAATAATATTTTTTAAAAAAATTAAGAATAAAATAATATTCATAAATTATAAAATAATATTTCTTAATAATTGAAAAATATAAAAAATATGTTTTTTAATAAAAATAGGTGTCCTTTTCGTTCGAAATTAACGGAAAAATTAATAGAAGAACCAAATGTGCTACCAAATGCAAACCTTAGGAGTTAATTTGTTGAGTTTGAAAACTGAGGGACCAAAACAGAAAACTGAGAGACCAAAAAATGTATTTTGCCCAATTTTCAATTGTGCTGTTGTGATTCATGTTGATGCATAAGAAAACGCACCGTGAGCCAACAATGAATATGTGGTTGCAACAACGTATTAAATAATATGATTTGTATTTTCTTAAACCTAATTTGATTTAAGTTTTTAGGGAATGAGATATGATTTGGTGTGTGGATCTCGAATTTATCATGTATTTAGCCTAATATCTAATTCTTTGTTTTTATTTATTTATCTTTGTTGTACTAAAAAAAGAAATTAGAGCATTTAATTTTTAAAAATTAAATTTGAACGCCACTTTCAACTTTGTGTTTCTTTGTTTTGTTATTACTTTTTACTAACGTTTTCAAAAATCAAACTAAATTTTAAATACTAGAAAAAATAATTTTCAAAAATCTGTTTTGGTGTTTTGAAATTTGGTTTAAGAATCTAAATGTATCTTTAAGAAAGATAGGGTAAAAAGAAGGTGAGAAAACAAATATAATTTTTAAAAACTAAAAATTAAATAATTATCAGATTTTGTCAAAGTTACCAAAATTTCTAATATATGCAGTAGATTTCAACTTTCCCTTTTTCCAGTCATCTTAATATTTGTCAGACTAATTAAGTAATATATCAGGTAACTTTATTTATTATTCGCGAATTTAATATTTACCAACAAAAAGAGTATCGTTGAAAAATATTAAAATAAAAAAGAGACTAAATTGCAAAATACTTAAACACTAAGACTGTCATTTTATTAAATTTGTATTTTATAGTTTTAATTTGAAATTTAAGTTGAAAAGAATAAGTTTGCAAGATTTTTTTAAGAAATAAATTTTTGAGTTGATTTGTTCTGTCTAAAATTATTTAGATTAAATATATCAACAAGTTTTGGAGTATCTATCTTTTCTTTCTATCACATAAACTATAAACAAACTTTTATTCTTGACATTGTTTGTCTCCAATAATTAGGAATGTCCTACCTTCCCATTGTTAAAAAAAAGATGTTCGAGAGTAATTTTGAAATAATCCCTTTTATCATATTCAAAATTATTTTGAAATATACCTTAATTATTCTAAATTAACCTAATGTTTGATTTTACACTTTCACATGATTTTCATACCATAAAAATTGATTTTAAATAATTAAAAACATATTTTTGAAGTGATTTTAAGTATGACAAGAGTAATTTTAACCATTTCAAAATTACTTCGAAATATGTTGTAAGTAATTTTACCTCACTCAAATTCCAAATTGTATTCTCAAATTAAATTAAATTTACAAAATGTGACTAAAGTTTGAAAGACCTTGTTAGTTGAGGTTACAGAACTTCAACAAGCCATGGAACATGGGAGTGGGCATGAATTTTGGGATGGAAATTAAAAATAAAGAATAAACCCTCCAAGTTTATTACAACAATTGAAGAATGAGATCTTGTGGGGGGTTTTTGTTTTTTTTTTTTTTCTATTTTGTAGGGGGGGTTTTGTAAGACATAGTTAAGAATTTTCTTTTAGGTTAAATTAATAATAAAAAAACATTTTAACTTTGTTCCTTGTTTCAAAAATAGTCATTCTTTCAAAAGATTCAATATTATCTTTAACCTTTCATAAACATTCCAAAACTAGTAACGTAGAAAAACTATTAGAATGTTGATAAAAAAGTCAACATGTTTGAATGTCGTTCTTCCAAACTTATTTCTAGATAAATGTTCTAGTCATTGTCACGTCATTTTAGGTCAATATCATGTTGATTTTTCATTCAACATTCTAATTGATTTTTACTGCCATGGTAATTTTGAAACATTTATTAAATCAAGTGTAATATTGCAACCTTTCAAAATATGAGTTATTTTTAAAAGAGTTTAAAATTATATATATATATATATAATCTAACCATTTTTTTATTTCTTTCTTTCTTTTTTTCTTGAATAACATAATTCAATCTATGATACTTTCTTGTTTTGGGCACTAAAAGTAGAGATGTCTACGAGACGGGGCGGGAGAATTCGCGAGGATTTGATTCCCCGCGGGAAATAATTTCCTGTTTAAAATTTTATTAACTAATTTTTTTAAAAAATTTATATTTAAATAGTTAATTATTTTTTAGAATTTTATAGTTACGAGACAATTTTTTTAATTAGAAAAATAAAATGATATTTAATAAAATTTTAGAAAGATGTTTGCCCAGAACCAAGCCATAATAACAGTTTGCTATTTTATTTGAAACTGTTTCTATTCTAATTAATATACTTTTAAATTTCCAAATTTAATTTTATACAAATACATTCTATAAATATAAATCTTAAAATTAGTGCTCACGGTTAATTTTATTGTTAATTTTTTCAATATGTATATATATCTTCATTAGTCTTCAATCCCTCTATCAATTTTGAATTATGTAACTTTGAATTATGTATTTTGTTTTGAATTAAAATTATTACTGATGTTTTACCACGTTTGTAATTAACCAAAAAAAAAAACTTTAAAATATCGCCAAGGACCAATTTTGAAATTTATTAAAAACACCAGAACTAAATTTAAACAGAGTTGGTAGTACAAGAACTAATGGAAAATAGCAGAACCAAAAGGGTATTTTAACTCCAAAAAAGTAAACCTGAAGAACTGAAGGGCTTCCAACTCATCTGCTGCAATTACTGCCAAAGATATAAATTCCAAGAGTTCAAAAGGGATACATATATATTAAGAATGACTGAATGAGGCATTTTAACCATTTATGGGCTTTATCATACTGATCTTGATTCTTGCCTACCTTGGACTCATTTCTACAAGAATTCTCAACATGGAAAAATGCTTGGGATGAAAGAAAAAAAAAACAAAAAAAGTATCACAGATGATCAAAGTTTCTTGTGCAAACTGCTAAAAAGATGTTGATTTTACCTTGTAATTAATTGATTCTGGCAGTGCTTGGCCTTTGGCAGCAAAGCAAACAACAACAACAAAAAAAAAAAAAAAAAAAAACCCCACCAATTTCCATTGTTTCCGCATCAACACCTTCAGCCCAGCAAGAAAACTCACAATAAACACAAAATTGCCAAAACCTTAGCCTCATTCAGCCAACTTTAAACTTTTCTGTTCTTTTTCTTCCCCTTTTCTTGAAGCTAGGATGAAGGTTCTACATGGTTGAGAGACTAGAATTTATGATTCTTCTCATCTGCTCGCCTTGTGTTGCTAACTGCAATTCTGAAACGATCGATCACTGAAATGTCATTGATGTTAATGATAAGTAATGTGAAAAAAGCAATGAAAAGTGTGCGATATCCAACATGCGAACTGTGAAGGCAGTGTAACATGCGGTTCGCAATGAACTGAGCTCAAGTAGGCATAAATTTATCTTCCAAATCAAGTACGATTGTACCACGATAAGGCATACTCGAATAAGACTTCATGCACTGCTCAGAAAAGATTTCATTCACGTGCATGAAATCAATGTCAAATTGGTATGTGACCCATAACAAAAGTAGAGTAAATGAGAAATCAAAAACAAAAGTGGTGTGTGAAAAATAAAAATGGCATTCCCCTCTCCAAGAAGAATTAATAAATGGGGGTGTTTCCTCATATTGGGGTTGGACCAACAAATTAAGAATTATTTCTGATCTAAAGTTAACATTGAAAATGCAAATAAGAGAAAATGAACCCCATTCTCCAGTTTAATTGATTGGCATCTTTGAAATTAAAATAGGATCTTGAGTTATTTTCTTCTTCTGGTATACGGAGAAACACTTGCTGTTATAGAGCGTATTGGGTCTTTACTTGATTTAATCAAATTTTCTACCACTTGTCAGCATATAATACAATCATGGGATAGTATATATACAAAGGGGGCAATGAAAATAAAAAATCCTTGTGGCCTTACCAAATATGTGATGAATAAGAAGGAGCAACAGTCAGCTCCCTGTAGAAGGCCTTCGTTTAATTACCAAATCATCAGCTGAATAGTAATCAGCAATAAGGCGATACATGTAGGATGAGTTATGACCACCTCTGTCAAAGTAACAAGAGTAAATAATGAGTAGCAGATAAAATCAAAATCAAGATAACAGCATTCCATTTTTTTAACTAAAAAACCAAGCTTTCATTGAGAAAGAATGAAAGAATACAAGAGTGTACAAAAAACAAGCCCACAAAAGAGAGAGGGGAGCTTACAACAGCATTCCATTTTTTTCCGCTAAGAAAAAAAAATCAAATGAAACCAAGAAATTGAAATCCAGAAATTCAATAGAAAAGCAAACTAAGCATCTTGTTTAATAATGTAAATTGAATTTAAATAAACAAATAATTTTTAACAAAACTATAAAAGAAAAAGAAAGACAAAAAGAACACATCAATCAATATTCCCCTGCCACTCCTTTTTTATTAGGAGTTAGGAGGTAAAGGAACTAAATACAGCACAAAAAGAAAAAAAATGAAACTGCTTAGGAAAAAGAGTTGGACTTACGTGTCAGTAATAAATAAACTAATGAGTGATGGTGGCACATAGTCAAATGTAGGGTTGACCACGTGGAGAAGAGGAGAACCAGTGTTAGTTCCAAAGTCCAAGCAATCTGAAAATTCACCGAAGTCCAGTAGCTCTGATGGGGATCTCAGTTCATTGAGTAGAACTTCAGGATTGTGAGGATACAAAGGGCATAACTGTCAAAGAGGTAACAGTCATTTAGAAAAAAGTATATAAAATCAAGGCAGCATGCCAACTTAGTACGGTACCCAGAGAATCTTTTTAGTATTATATGAAGGAAGGTGAGGGAGAAGGTGAGGGAGGTTTGGAGTAAGTGGGGTTAATGCCTTATTGGTCTTCAACTAAAGTGTTTCATTATCTACTCTTTTTCTTTCTATTACTGTTTTTCTCCTTAACTTTGAGGTCTGAACAGGATTTATAGCAACCCCTCTTTTCTATATTTTTTAAACTGGAAACAGAGTTTCATTAACATGATGATGCAAGGAGCAACCAAAAGAATTAAAAATGATCGCTAAGATGAAATTAAAAAAGGAGGGAGATAATCTCTCCTATCCAAAGGAGATACAAAAAACCCATCCATTGGGCTATAAGGGAAGATGGGCTATAGCTGCAAAATAAGTAGAAAAGGTGCACCCTGTGAGAACCAAAGAATCAATGAAGCTGTCAAAGCATTTCTCCCTATTATTGAGACACAGGAGTTCCTTTCGTTCTAAATAGACCATATGAAAACTAATAAAGTTCGGTTTTCTTCTCCCTCATGAAAGGATGACCAGCCAAAACAAGCGTGACCGTGCATGAAAGATAGTAACATACCAATTCCCAAATCTGGTCAAGGCTTCTATGTTTATTATTCAGGATTCCTTCATTGCATTTGATGCTTATTATTGAAGATTCTTTCATTGCATTTGATGATTATTATTGAATGTTCTTCCATTGCATTTGATCCACACTTCCCAAAACAAAGCAATAATACAATTGATCCAAAGCGCTGATTTCAGATCTTTGAACCCATGAACACAAAAACATTGAGCCAAAAGATTTTTGGTATGTCTAAGAGGATGGATCATGAACCGGAAGATATCCAAAAGCCTGTTCCATAGTTTGTCAACCAGGCCAAAAAAAGGGATTAGCATCTTCCAAGTTGCATAGGTAGCACCAGTTAGGATGAAGACACTAATTAGGATTCCTTCTCTATAGTATCAAGATACCGTTTGTGTATAAACCACCTAAGGTGGGTGTTCACGAGAAAACTTTATATTCCTTCTGGTGGTTTTTATCTTCGAAGTTCATAGCAGAAAGGCTGGAAAAGTAGGGTCACTTTGGGTCAAATCTTGGAATTGAGACTGAGAAGATCCCGTACTTATCAGCACTATAGCCTTGTATCCTCCCTGATAGAAAGCTTTTGGCCTTCTAGTTCTATACATCAAAGATGAAAAATCCAATGAACAAACCCCCAATTGTAAAAACGTCTCCTGAGCTTAAGTTCTCGCTCTATATAATCAGTATTTCTCGCTCCCTTAACCCAAAGTAATCTACTAGGGGAAGCGACAGAGTTTTACGACATTGCCCCATGAGAAATCCCACTTCTGTCCATTCATCTAACCAGAAAAGGGATTCAACACCATTCCTAACTCCCATTCAAGAAAACCCGATTGTAGGACCTCTCCATTTTAAGAATGTTCTACGTGGGCTTCTGCAACTAACTCATTTACATTTCTTAGGCAGCAACCTATGACCAATGACCAATCTGCCATGTTTGCTCAAAATCTAGAGTGTTGGGTTCATCTGAAAAACGCCAAAGCTATTTTGGCAAGAAGGGGCCTCACTCCTTTCTCTCGTCTTTCCAATATAGAGACCACAAAGCAAAAAGGGAAGAGACAAGTTTCAAAGTTATCAAGTGACAACTGAAACACATGTTAGCATCTTCTCAAAGAGAATTCTTAATTCACTTGTCAATATTATATAGGAAGGCTTCACAAGCTTGGAAGACCAAGATAAAACAAGAAGATTGCTTGAATCAAAGCAAGGTGGTCCCTATGGGAGCCATTCTCCATTTAGCAAGCCTGAATCCAATTTCGTCCACCAAAGTGCTCCAAAAAGGCCAAAGAATTAGATAGGGCATACCCAAATAAACCATAGGAAAGAAGCCTTGAGAGAAGCCCCAAAATTTAGCAACTTCCTAAAGGAAAAGTTCCTCACAATGTTGATGCTAAGCACAAAGGTTGGGATAGCCTTGGCTACTGTTGTAGAAATTAGCACACTGTTGTAGAAACAAGCCAACACTCTAGCTTATATTCTTGTTGAATAAATGGGTTACAGCAACTAGCAGATTCAACCATTAGCTTTATTTCTGAGCTTTTCTCTTAACCTATAAAATATGATACTGTTCAATACCAAAATGAATTCTTATCGATGCCAAACACTTCATATGGCAACTAACAACACTAATCAGAAAAGTTATGCTTCCAAGATATATAATACGCTCCAACAGTCAGCATGGCCTCTTCTCTTCCAGTAGGATTGGTACAAAAGCAAATAAAGAGGAGGAATCTTGTTCCAACATAATTTCCATCGTGAGATGACTTGGCCAATTTGGGTAGAGATTTTCTTCTTCAAATCAAACGAAAGTTGAGGTGGGAACTAAAACCTCAGCAGTGGCGTTTTTAATGTCTTAAGCAATTGTGCTATGTCAGGTCAGTTTTGGGTAGAATTATAATAGAAGTAAATTTGAATTGAGTATAGGGCAATTATACTTTTGTTCCCTTTATTGTCTCAATGGGTTCTTTCATAAATTATGATAAACATTGCCATAGATGGTTTCATTTCATTTCTAGAAATAAATTTATCTAATATTGCTTTCAACGTATCCATGTTTAAAAAGTTGATCATGAAGATTTTACCCATTCTTGATTATTACCTCGATTCTTTCTACTGAAGTTTGTATTCTATGAGACATGGTATATACCTCCTGTGTTTACCCACCATCATTCCTCTAGACAGACTAGGAAGTTGTGCAGTGCCTTCATCCCCCTAATGAAGATACAAGTGATTTACTCAAAGCTCTAGCCCACCTTCATCATAGTAGTCAGAATTCGTAACCACAAGCTCTTTTTTGTTCACTAAGCTGTATGCACTTACGATACCCAAGCATGGATGTTAAAATTAATTGATTATGCCTACTCTCTCTATTTCATAGCCCATCACCCCTCCCGTCTCTAAATGGTTAAAAATGTTTCCAACGGAAAAGAGTAAGAGGGAGCTAAAAGGCAGCAGGTTTGCCTATCGTGGTTTGCAAACCAGAAAATTTTGACATCATCAACTCTTTTGCTGTCGATGAAGAAACATTTTGAAGGTGAAAATGTGAAATGCTCGATTGCTAAATATTTTACCAAAATTCAAACTCATAGACTAATTCATAACATCACCTTGTGACTTCCAGCTAGTACAACAAAAGGAACAGCATGCCTTTTAGCTGCAAGAGCCAACATATTCAATCCAACAGGTGCCATGACACCGCCATTTGCCATGACAGCATGAGCTCCAACTATTACCTTGCAGAACAGATTTGAAGATGAAGCTATCTCGTCAGTTGTCATGTCCATCCCTTTTTATGCATAGGTTGAAATAAAACGCATTTATATATGTTTAGACAAACTACGGCTACCACCTACCATATTCACCCGGGAGATCATGGCAAAAACTGCAGAATCAGTAATAAGTGTGGTCTGTAAACCTCTTGTAACCAACTCCTTAGCAAGAAGATGACCCTGGTATCTGTCAACATTCAGAAGAACAAGTGGTAGAGTGAACCAAAAATATCAAAGTGTAATATAAACCCATGCCCAAGCATACAGCTAGCTTTAGTCATTAGCCCAGACCTTGGAGCACCCTCAGCAACAAACACCCGGAAGGACCTTTTCTTCTCCTTAGCAGCACAAAGAAATTCCAATACTGTTCGGGAACTCCCAAGAGTTAATATTACCTCGCTGAAAAATTTTGGCATTCAATATATGTGAGGATATTGAGGTAAATTCTTAAAGAGGAAATTCTAAATTATAATTCCATAATACATAAGTCCTCAAAATTCCAATTGAAAATTTCAGATTGAAGCCATAAACAGAAAATGATGCAAGTAAATCAAATACAAGCTTATGCAGTAGAACACAGAGTAAAGCTAATTTAATAATAAAAAGAAATGATGAAGGGCATCTGAAGAAGATTAAAAAAAAATGTTGAATGCCTAACAGTTAACATATTATTGCCCTTCCTTTTTTTTCACTTTATCGCCCTTCCTATTATATATTTCCTCTGACCCACAACCTATAACATTTTTACACAATAAAACCCCAATCCTTATTCACACACCTTGCATTAAATCACACTACTCACTTATTCTACATCCCTCCTAACCTACGTGAAATTCATTCATGGCCTGAGGTTTCTATCAGTACCAACCTAACTTCCACCTTGTCCTCAAGGTGTAAAGCAGGGACCGATTATTGATGAGAATGAGATTAAGGGTTTCATATGTAGCTTCCTCAAGTTGCTGTCCAGCCCACCAAATCAAAACCTCCATGCCATGTGAGGGAGAGTTCACACTTAGGATTCGGTTCAGCTGGTAAGTGGTTGGGCAGCAAGTTCCAAGCCTTGAGATGGGCACCCTGGAATACTAGGTGTGTTCCTAAAGTAAATAGTAGGTGCACCTTGTATGCCACCTTTCAAATCCTTTCCAAGAACCTTGGGAGCATTTGATAGTCATTTGACTAGTCAACCAATCACCTTTGGAGACTCTGCTAAAGCGACCACTTTCCTCCCTAGAGCTTTTCAAAAGCAAATCACCACAAATGTTTAGTCAAATTTAAAGGTTTCCAAGAACAAGACAACCAAAAGAAATGGATTACTTGACCTTGTACTAGATAACCAAGGTGGGAACCTCCTTCCTAGTGGCATGCCAGTAAAAATATCTCATAGATTTTCCAATGACGAGGCTGTCTTTTTGGGCACAAAAATGTGGGGATAGGTAGAAACGTTTGAGTAGAAGCTCGGATAAGGGTTAACCCACCAACTTTAGGGAGAGCTTTTCCTGATTAACCAATAACAACTTGCTTTGAATTATAATAGTGGTTGGAATCCAAAACTGGATGCTCTTTGGGTAAGAGAGAGGCCAAATTCAGGCACAGACCAAGAGTCAAAACTGCACCCACAATAGAAACCAGCTCTTGAACTTAAAAAGCTTCGCAATTAATACTCAACACCTTTATTTGTTCATGTGCGTGTTTAAACCCAATAATAATTTGAAGATTATAAATCTTGAAAGATTGAGGAACTTATCCTTAGAGGTGGAAGATAAAAGAAATTTTTCTGAGTGATAGGTTGTTTTTCCCACCTTCAAGCCACTAATAGTAGACCTCTCATGAGAAATTTATTTTTGAGTTCAACAACATGCAGGAGTGGGGATTCAAACCTGATCTTTTGGTCAATGATATAATGTCTTAATTAGTTGAGTTATGTTAAAGTAGGCCACTTGTGAGAAATCTATTAAAATAATTTGTTGCAAGGATAAAAAGGAAAAGGGAGCATATTCTACTTGTCTAATCACTCAAGAGACTTTGGTCTTACCACTTGGCTGCCCATTTAAAAATAAAAATAAAAAAAATTAGTGGGACAAGCTGCAATCCAACCCCTGCAATGGGAGCCCAAGCCTTAGACCAATTTACCAAGATGGAAATAGAGCACATGAAGAAAACAGATGACAGTATTTGCTTAAGGACCTCTCGAGTACAATAAAATAATATATATGAAATCTACTTCCCAAAGTCAATAACCCCATACTGCTTCAGTAAGTCATAAACTAGATAGTCCAGATCAATATGATTTCAAGGATTAAAAAAAATACACAAAAAAAAAACGAAGAAGACGAAGTTGGCTTATTAGGATTAGTTCCATGTGAGATATACTTTTGATGGATGTGCTCCACTGCTTGCTCAGCAATCTGTTCGTGACAAATTGCAATATCCTGAATAAGTTCATTAACAGCTTCAATTACATCATGCTTAAGTTTCCGACTCCTCGAACTTTTATCAGCAGCTGTGGGAAAACAATAATAAATAATAAAAGAAAAAGAAAACCACTCCACATTTATCTAACGAACACACAAATAAATAGATAAATAAGATAAGGTTGAAATGCACACATGCACATTTCCAAGTAGATTTTTGTTCAAGAGAAGTAGAATGCACTTAACATTATCAAGGACCCTACTTCCAACAAAAATCAAGAGAGAGGGCAATAAACAAAAATGGGGGAGAAATAATTTCCGGTAGAAAAGATCCATGGGTGCTAAGGGTTCCCTTATGCCTTATCACTAATTCCCTGAAGAGGCTTAAAATAGAACCTGTTCCTTAATCTCACTATCCAAGTACTTATCTCATATTCTTCCTTTACATCTATGCAGCTGACCTCCAAATATTCACATAAAGGCATCACAACCAAAAAGGGTCTCAAATCCCAATTTACTCTATGAGGTAAAAAGAAGAACATTCAAATGATATCATTATAAAAATATTTATAAATTTCAACTCACAACAAATTACTTTTTTCACACTTAAAAATTAAAATATACAATATCCATTAGAAATTGAAGAAGCCAATTACAAATTTTTAAAGACAGAATGTCTAATAACAATGATCTGTCAAAGAAATCGAAAATCAAACAGACATTTCCAAACGATTTCAAAACCATATAAGAAAATAAAATAGGAAACCAAATATGCCATTATAATTGTTTCAAGCAATCCAAACAACAAATAAAATTTTATCTATATATAAAACAAGAGGTAATATTGCAACATATATATATATATATATACAGATTACCTCGTAATCAATTTTAATCAGAAAAATTAGTAAATATTTTGGATGTCTCAATCAAATTTCTTCAAGCACATCACAAGCACACAAATGAACGCTAGTCAGCATAAAATAAGGAAGCTCACATTTGCTCTTTCCTTCTGAATCACCTCCAGATGATGAAGTTTGATGAACAGATGCTTGATTAGGAACATCCTCAAGAAGAGTTTGCAAGGAAGGCGGCCGCAAAGTGCTTCTTGCAGCAGCTGCAACAGCAGCGGCTGAGAGGACCGGGCGATCATCTTTTTCACTGTCATCTTCATCATCACTAACTGCTGCTAAGCTCAACCCAGCAATTGAAGCTGTGGTGAGAGAGAGATCCTCCTCTCTAATAATGTGCAAAACACGCCTCACAATATTACCCACAGCAAGCTCTGCAGTTGTACACATTGACATATAAATGCCAATGAAAAACCAGTAAATTAGTAGATTCCAGACAAGTAAAGTTGCAGGGCATACAAAGAAAAGGGCCACTATAAACAAACTATCACGTAAAGACAGTGTATGCAACAAACATGGCCAGGAACGAATAATGATAATTGAGAGGTGATTAACAATAGCCTGAATAAAGAAGCAGTCATGGAAACAAATTGAATTATGTAGAGGGTAGAATCCCAAACAACCAGACTGAGGTTAAACACTAAATCGTACTAAAAAAAAACTAATAAATTAATATATCTACCAACAGGATTCGCAGCAATCAGCTGCTCGCCAACAGCTTTCACAGCATCAATCAAAGCAGCCGCCTGATTCGTGTAGGGTATTCGCTGCTGCGAAATGACAGAACGAAGCAATTCAGCCGTAAGCTTCGCGGTGGCCAAAGAACCCTCAATTTTACTGCCACAATATCATCACAAAACGAACCATAAAAACGAACTCCAATCCAAAACGCACACGACTCAATTCCCAGAAATATCAACAATCCCAAAGAACTAACCGCTTCTTAAGCTTGATAACGAAATCATTCACAAGGGCTTGCACGTCTGGCATAATCCTAAACAGAGAAAGACGAAAAAAAGCTGAAGATAGAGAATATAAATAACGGAGAAAAACTGTTAACGCGTAATACTTACAGTAAATATGGAAGAAAGAAATGGGGAAAACGAAAAATAGGGTTGTCGCCGGCTACAGAGAGAGAATGGAAGAAAGCTCTGGAGCGAGATGCAGTAATGGAATTTAGGTTTCATTCTGAAACTGAGTCGAAGGTGAGAAGTATTTCTATTACTTTGGCATGACATAATGGTCATGAACATCTGCTCTTTTTAAAGTTTCATTCAAAAGGCATGAACTTTAGTATTTCGTGACTCTTAGAAAACAAACCCTAATTCTTTGAAGCTCATTTTCTCTTCACCTTTCAACTCTTTAGATTTCATGTCCAAGTACCCAATCAGTGGTGAATAAATTTTCTTTAAAACTAACAAGATTGGGCACCCCATAGTGGTACATACTACACTTCAGGACTTTTCCATCCATTTCGTCAAACACGAATAAATAGGATAATCACTTTACCTAACTCATTGAAACCTCAAACTTCTCAAGGGTAGTCAAAACATCTATCCTTCGAGGTTTCACTTAAGGGTCTTAGTTGCTTGGTGTCCTTTAAACTACGTCAGTCTTTTAAAACCTACTCTTCCATCCTTTGTCTAAATTGATTTCTTCTATAATGAACAAACATGTGCTTTATGCCCATAAGACTTCATTTAAGTATTAACGTTCTTAACTCAATCATTTTCTTCGCTATCATCAATAGTAGGGGTCACATACATTCGTTTTCTTTTCAGCACAAAAACACGTTAACTTTACAACACATACGCATATAGATTCACATATAAGCATTTCCTTTCTATAGACATATAATTCAGCTCATACATTCTCATTTTTTTTTTGTTCAGAAATTCATTGAACTTGATTTTTATATAAAAATAACTTTACATAAAATACATAATTTTCTTTTCATGACCAAAAATAAGACTTTATTTCAAAGGCATACCTGGCGGTGACTGGGAATTGCTACTTAGCCATGGGATACTTGTTGCTTACTCTGTAAGCGAGTCTACAAGACCTATGACCTTGGGCTCTGATACCAACTGTAACGCCCCTACTTTTATGCAATAAATTCCTAGGGCATTACTACTCATGCATGACTTTGAGGCCTTAAATAAAGGTAAATAGGGAAAAACTTGGCGATTAAATTCACTTTATGTTGGGTTCCCATAAAAATAAAAACATTTAAAAACATAACTCAGTTCGGCCTCTGGTTTCAAACTTCTATAATACATAGCGGAAAACAATAGTCTGTAAAAAAAATATTATCTAAAACATATGCGCGGAAAACTATGACTTGGTCCCCATGGCTTCTGTAGCGTATCCCTGTCACTCAAAACAAAGGTAAAGGGGTGAGTATTATAAAATACCCAGTAAGTGGGGGTCGGGAACTGCATGTGTTTGCTTTAAACATGACTTTTATACATGACTGTTATTCGTGACTTTTGAAATCATAGAACTTTCTGTTGTGGGACCTAAAACTTCTTTCATAAAATCATGACTTTTCTCTTTGGCTATGCGTGGTCAATTGAGTCTACCTGAGTCTTTTCATGTTGAGTCCCTCACAGACCCCTATAGGTTTGAGTCCCTCACAGACCCCTATAGGTTTGAGTCCCTCAAAGACCCAATTCTCAGGAAACCAATTGCCACAACCTACCTAACATGCCCATAGACACACAATATGCATGAGGTCTCATTCTTCAATCACATAAACATTTGCGTTCATAATGATGCAACAAGCATGTAGATCATATAATCAAGGCATAACTTGTATAATTTTCAACTCGAGTCAATCAATCATACATAATAGGTACGTTTATAATTTAAGATCCATATTTAACACAACAACATAACCGATAATCTCAATCTGCATAACTATACATAACTGCATCAAGACTCATTTTTAAATACTTTGAAATCATTTTTGTTCGAGTTCTCGCAAAGACTTAAGTCATTTGGAATTCTCTCGAATTCTAAGATAAAATCTCTTTCTAACATCAAACACTTCGGGGGAAATCCCTGGATATCATTTATTGACCTACGCCCTTAAAATTCATCTTTTGGACAACTCCTTAAAACGTATTTTAAATAGATCTTTAAAAAAAACTTCCCTTTCGAATTAATTTGTAAGAAATCCCTTGCCTCATCTTAGCTTGAAACTTCCTAAAGTTCTGCTCCTAACTCAAGGTTCTTCTCAATCGTGCTTCGCACTCGAATCCCCTAAATTAAACTCATCAATTTCTTAATTAAAAACACAAACATAAACTTATTTTCGAATCCAAACATAGTTAAAAGATAATACCACAAACGGACGCTTAAAACGAATTCGGGAAACGAAACTGATCGGGTTGGGCTGACTCCGTCGAGCGGCGGCAGGTGGCGGCGCGTGTAGCGTCGCGACGACGCAACTCGGAGCGTGGACTATTTTTTTGGATAGCTTGAGAGTCGATCTAATTGGAACCAACCTCCAAGTAGCAAGAACCGACCACAATGAGGATGAATCGGCGAACCAAGGCAGGCGGTTCACTTGATAACCCAACTTCCAGTTTGCAACGTCAACTCCGGCGAAGGCTCCAGATTCCGACAATTAAAGTTTTAGGTTCCATGGTGACATAAGTCGACGGCGACGGCGAGGAGCTCGAACTCGGCTTGCAGCGGCTGCGGATAGCAGCTCGTCTCCAGATCTGAAGTGTGTGGCTCGACTGGACGATTGACGCCAAGACCCGACGGAGATCCACGCATCTGGAGGTTCGACTTATGGTGTACAACAGCACGCTCTTGATAGCGGATTGTCCGGCGACAGGCTATAGCCGGTGTCGTGTCGTCATCGTGGTCGGAAGGAGGATAAGAAGATGGGTGAGTTGTTGTAGCTTGTGAAACGGGTGAATGAAGAAGAAGATGCCTCAAACTTCGTGCTAGCTAGAGGACAAAAATGGTTATAAGCAAACCCTAATTTGACTTCCTCTTAATTACCAAAATGACCATCTTCTTCCCTAAATCACAATTTTGCCCCCAAGCTTAACTAAAACTCCAATTCTTTTAATTCTCTTAGTTTGTACAAAGGGCTAAATCAAATTGTATATTCTAAAGGCCCAACTTTAATTTAATTTCCAATACTTTAACTCGAAACTCAAAATAAAAGGTAGTTAGAAATTTTAAGGCATTACAGAAATGATAATGGAAATGGGATTTTATATCTTATTGTTTATAAAAAGGTCTATAAATATAGATATAGGTTTCACTTATTCACTTGTCTCATTTTTACTCATGATGGATGTGTTTTCTTTTTCTATACCCTTCAACAATAATTGATTTTCTTTATACTCACCCCTATCTTTCATTATTTAATGTAAGGGTGATAGTTTTAACTGAAAACTGATCAAACTAAATCGAACCAAACATATCCAATGGTTTGGTTTGGTTTTTTTAGAAGAAAATTGGGCATCTCGATTTTTATTTTAGAAAATCCAAAAAATATTGGTTTGGTTTAGTTTTTGTTTAGAAAAATCATTAAAAATCGAACCAAACCGAAGTATGTATATATATGTGTGTATGTATGTATGTATATCAAAAACCCCAAATTGAATCCTTATCCATTATTGTATTATTTCATCCGTTTTCTTTCAATTAATTTTAAAGTAACAAAATGAGATTGTTAGCTCTATGAATTCTTATTTTGAGGTATTGAGAAATTTAGGGGCAACAAATATTAAAATGGGATGAAACTAAGAAATAAAATAGTACAAGGTTTGTTACGAAAACCGAACCAAAGAAGAACCAAACCAATGGGCAACTGAATCAATGGCTTTGTCATTTATTGGACTTTGGTTTGGTTTCTCTTTTGATGAAACTTATCTGATCGGTTCGGTTCTATGTTTGGCCTAAAATCGATGAAAACCAAACCAATATCACTCTTAATTTAATGTATCACAATTAAATGAGATTTATATATTAATTTCATAATATATATCATTTATTTGCATAAATTCTGATAGTATTCTTACATAGAATCAAACACAGTCATTTTATTAATAAACATTTATTATTTTCAGACGTTTATTCCCAAATATCTACTATCAATGGGTATCCAATTAAACCTTAAACCAAACGATCCTTGGATTCGCAGCAATCAGCTGCTCGCCAACAGTCGCCTGATTCGTGTAGGGTATTCGCTGCTGCGAAATGACAGAACGAAGCAATTCAGTCGTAAGCTTCGCGGTGGCCAAAGAACCCTCAATTTTACTGCCACAATATCATCACAAAACGAACCATAAAAACGAACTCAAATCCAAAACGCACACGACTCAATTCACAGAAATATCAACAATCCCATAGAACTAACCGCTTCTTAAGCTTGATAACGAAATCATTCACAAGGGCTTGCACGTCTGGCATAATCCTAAACAGAGAGAGACGAAAAAAGCGGAAGATAGAGAATATAAATAACGGAGAAAAACTGTTAACGTATAATACTTACAGTGAATATGGAAGAAAGAAATGGGGAAAAGCAGGGTTGTCGCCGTCTACAGAGAGAGATAGATTGGAAGAAAGCTGCGAGCGCGAGTTGCGATAATGGAATTTGGGTTTCATTCTGGCGTGAGTCGAAGGTGAGAAGTTCTTCGATTCTCTTCTTTCTTTTCTTTTCCTCTTTGGGTTGAAATTCGACTTCTGGTGGATTTTGGGGGCACCAGGTCAATTTCAAACCCATTATTCTTAAAATTTGTAATTTAACAAAATTAATTTCTTTTTGCAAAAATTGGATTGTTTATAAAAAGGTCTATAAATATTGATATAGGTTTCACTTATTCACTTGTCTCATTTTTACTCATGATGGATGTGTTTTCTTTTTCTGTACCCTTCAATAATGATTGATTTTCTTTATACTCATCCCTCTTTTTCATTATTTAATGTAAGGGTGATAGTTTTAACTGAAAGCTGATCAAACTAAATCGAACCAAACATATCCAATGGTTTGGTTTGGTTTTTTTAGAAGAAAATTGGGCATCTCGATTTTTATTTTAGAAAATCTGAAAAATATTGGTTTGGTTTAGTTTTTGTTTAGAAAAATCATTAAAAATCGAACCAAACCGAAGTATGTATATATATGTGTGTATGTATGTATATCAAAAACCCCAAATTGAATCCTTATCCATTATTGTGTTATTTCATCCGTTTTCTTTCAATTAATTTTAAAGTAACAAAATGAGATTATTAGCTCTATGAATTCTTATTGAGGTATTGAGAAATTTAGGGGTAACAAATATTAAAATGGGATGAAACTAAGAAATAAAATAGTACAAGGTTTGTTACGAAAACCGAACCAAAGAAGAACCAAACCAATGGGCAACTGAATCAATGACTTTGTCATTTATTGGACTTTAGTTTGGTTTCTCTTTTGATGAAACTGATCTGATCGGTTCGGTTCTATGTTTGGCCTAAAATCGATGAAAATCAAACCAATATCACTCTTAATTTAATGTATCACAATTAAATGAGATTTATATATTAATTTCATAATATATATCATTTATTTGCATAAAATCTGATAGTATTCTTGCATAGAATCAAACACAGTCATTTTATTAATAAACATTTATTACTTTTAGACATTTATTCCCAAATATCTACTATCAATGGATATCCAATTAAACCTTAAACCAAACGATCATGGGATGTTATTATAACTTGTGGAATACTCTACACTCCAAACACAAACTATTATAACTCATGACTATACTACTCTGCATTTTAAATAATATCATATGATTTCGCATACTATAACAACCCACAAACTATTATAATTATTATTATAACCTATTGTACTCTAATCAACCCCTTGGAAAATTGCAAATGAAGTATATTTTCCATATATAGCCCCCACAAAAGAATTCTTGTTTAGAGAAGGAATAAGAGAGGAGTGGGGAAAAAAAGTGGGAAAAAAATCCACTAGTTAAACTAAGGTGAGAATATATTCTTTATTTCCTGCCCCATCTATATTTACTATTTTAAAAAAATGCTTCTCTAAGACTTGAATTGCATCACAGTTTATGATTATTGTTCTTCAAATGAGAATAAAAACAGATGGAGATTGGGAATATACCTATAACAAAAATGATATGAGGGAGGTGTTGATTTTAATTTTAAATTAAATATAATTATCCTTATTGTATTTTTGTTTGAATTATAGACAATTTGTTTGAATTTTTGTTAGGTTTATGAATCTTAACAATTTTGTTGTTTAGATTACCTAATTTATCTATTCAAATTTTTTATTTTAATTTTAAATTAAATATAATCACTAATCTTAGTCATGAAAGTGGTTGATACTAGTTTAGTCATTTAATAATTGCGAATTAAAATTATGAATAATCACTTGACATTTTTCAAAACATGAAATAAAAGATGGTCATTTGCATAATTAACCCTAATATATTCTTATGTCTTTTTTTTAAAACTATTTGATTTTTTGTTTTTAAAACTAAGCTTATAAATATCATTTTGAGGCATGGGTTTATTTGTTATGCTATATACTTTTTACAAATGTCTTCAAACCCCCAAATCAAGGTTTGAAAATTTAAAAAGTAGGACTCATTTGATAATTTTTTTTTTAAAAAAAATAAATCTATAAATAATATTCATATTCATTCATTCATAAACAAAGTTAAGTTATGAAAACTAACAAAAAAAAAAAAAAGTAGTTTCCTTTCGTTTTTAAAAGTTGGCTAAAAATTTAAATAACACCTCAAGAAAAATGGACACTCTTGTAGAGAAGATTGAGAGAAATTGTGAAAAAACAAACATAATTTTCAAAAATCAAATGGTTATCAGAAGGCTTTTAGTTTTCAAAACTTGAGTTTGTTTTTTTAAAACATATGTAAAAAATGGATAACAAAACAAGGAAATCCATAAGTGGAAATAACATTTGTAAGCTTAATTTTCAAAAACAAAAAAACTATATGGCTATCCATCATCAAGAACTATTTAGGAGGCTTCTGTCAAACCATGAAGAAGACGTACTAACTTTTAAAACTACATGAACTAAAATTATCTTAATTTAACCTAGATTTGAACCTCTAAACTTTAACATACACACCCTTATTTCTTAACAATAATACCAAAGGAAGGAAACAGAATTTCAATTCCATTTGCATGAAATGTAGACAAGAAGGTTTTCATTGCATATATTCCTCACCAATCTAAAAGAATGTTATCTATATCTTGCAAGGGCCATGGAATTTTATAGTGCACAAAAAGAGTGAATTATATTTCCCCTTCCCACAGGCAACTTATGATCCCCCTCCTCAACTTTCACCTTTTTAGCTTTATATAGTCCTCTTTATTCTTTATACACATGACACAATCAATTCACTAGGGCTAAGGAATCACTAACCAAAGAGAAGATGACTTAGAACCACACAAAAAGTATTCAAATCTCCACTACTATAAATATAATTTTTTTAAAAAAATGAAATTCCACACTTTCATTAGGAAAAAGTAAGAAGAAAGAATACGAAGGGGAATAAAAAAAAAAAACTCTCAAAAAGAGCAAAACTAAAACACAAAGGAATGTCAACTAAGTCCAATCAAGTAAAATGAGTCTCTGGATAATTGCAAGAAGCCTCAAGAACTAAGGTCCATTAGAGAGACATGGAACCTAAAAAGAACACACACATCCTTCTTGGATTTCTCACAACCCCTCTAAACACTCTTTCTTTTCCTGATAACCGAGTGTCGGCGCTTTGCTCCCCTATACCTGTGCCTGCCCCAAGACAACCCCTCTAAAAACTCTATTGTTTTTCTTGATCCAAAGGTATCACAAAATTACACAAACTCCCATGAGCCACAAAAAACTAGCCCATCCCGAAAAGGATGGATGGAAAAGGAACTTCTCGACCATCGAACAGATATCTCTCATCCAAGCAACCTAAAAACCGAACTCCTTGAAGATGAGAAAAAAACACAACATCAAAAAAGGTGGTCAAGATCCTCAATCACTCCCCAACACTACAACTCAATCAAACTAAGCCAAAACATAATCCCACGTATTAATCCTTGTGTGAAGGAGATGCTAGACAAAAAATTCACTTTCAAACACCCAAAGGGGACCAAAATCTCCTCTCCCCGAGCGAATGAAAGCCCCTCAACCAAGGATAGAAGGTTAACAATGTTCGTTGTTTCCCTACCAGTCAACAGATGACCGAACCCAAGATCAAGTTACAGATCGTTTGCAGAACAAGAAAACATGGAGGCTACCACTATTAATACATCAAACAAAGCACCTTCTAACAGAATGAACAAACCAACAAACCAATGTTTTGATATTTAAGCTACCAACTTAGAATATATACAGAATGGTTTTTCTTAGTACTGATGAGTGTTTGAGGATCTTACAATATTTAGTGGTTCTTTTTGTTACAAGATATTATTTAAGATAACAAAAATCTTAATCCCATCAAGAAAGTGAAGCTCCTGGTTATTAACTAATAGCATATTGAATAAATACATAGATTTACTTCATTTTTATTTGATTAACCAATATGCTTTGAGCACATATAGTAGGAGCAGCTCATTCTAATATGTGAGAAGGTGATTTTTGTTCTCAAGTTGAGATGACAGAATAAAATGAAATGAAAATGTAATAGTTGAGTAGTGATACTTTTATCTGCTCATTTTGATTAAATTAGTTTTCAGAATCAAATGTATAGCTAATCACTTGACTTCTTTTCCACCAACTTTCTAGCCAAAGTAGTGTGCATATAAAAAAGTCATTATTAACAACTTAGGACATGTTTGGGAGTGATTTTAGAGTGACCAAAATCACTTTTGACATGTCTAAAATTACTTTCCTAATGACATAGAATAAAATTTATTCTCTTAATAATAGTTAAAAAACTCTTCATTTCATAAAGAGAACACTCCCATAGAGGTGGTCTTTCTAAACTTTAATAATCTCCCCAGAGTTTCAATAAGTTAGCTAATTTAAGGATCAGTAAATCAATATTCATACCATTACATGATTTAGTGCCCCGAGATTCCAACATTGACATCCTTGTCCTTTTCTCTTCTTGAGGCAAATGTTTCTGCAACAAGCAACGGGAAAGCGATTGTGGCATCACAGTGTACCTGACTTGTCCAAAAAAGAAATTGATTAGAATCATAACTTTGTGACTTTTTTTTTAGGAAACAAAAAAAAACCATTTCATTGATGAATGAAATAGATACAAACGCATTTTTGTTAGTGAGATCCAAATGAGAAGCTTAGAGTGTAAAATGGTAATGAAAATGGATGAATGAGGCAGACCTTGACCGTCTTCGCCGAACCTCGAATTTTTCCCCAAGAGACAGCCTCATCAGGGCGGGCTCCAGAGTCACTTCCATCAAACTCCTGGGCTGTATTGATGAAGACAGCATAGTCTGCACCGTTACGCATCATATTGGCATTGCAAATATGATGCTTTGGGAGACCCCCACCAAGAATTATCATTCCAGTCTTCCTCGGACTTGCATGGACAGCTTCACCATTCATGGCCCTAATATCTATCCAAATAACCAAATTCATCTTCATTTCCATTGCTTAAACTTGTTAGCCCCTACCACCACCAAAAGAGAAAAAGGAAAAAAGGAAGAGAAAAAAAAGGCGACCTTGAATGACATCAATAATCAATCCAGGATTACGAAAAGAGTGGAAATACAACATGTCTCCCAATGAGCCATCTGTTAATCCTGGACAGAAAACTGGAATATTGTTCTGCATAATATTAAATGCACCGTTTTTAAACTACAGATGAAAAGACAGGACAAAAGAATAAAATTGCAAAATTTATACTTCTTAATCCAGAATGTAGGTTTCTTCATAAATTTAAGAAAATAAAATCGTCATATTTGAAGGCTCGCATAGCAAAATTTACTTAAAGATATTAATATACTTCATAAATAAATGAAATTTCAGAAAGTAAATAATGCCACTCATTATAGCACTCCTGCTTTATATTTTCAGTGTTGATAAGATGCATTCTCTTATCCAAAACCAAAACATTAAGCCTATGGTTTTTTTAACAGAAAAAGAATATAATTAATATGAAACTATTAACAAGAAAGAGGAGGATGAGAAAATCCTCGAGTATATGACAAATATAAGATAATAAACTTGCCCAGTGAGAGTTCATAAAGGCAAAAGTAATACCAAAATCCTTATTAACATTCTTAAACCAAAAAAAGTAAAAAAAAAAATAATATTGGATCCAGATAGTCTTCAAATCTCCATGTTCTACCGTGACCAGATCTACGTCTTTAAAATTGTAAGATTCTAGATAATATTAAACGATAGCTGGGAGGCTACAATGAACTCTAATTTTGGTAGCCATTGGTCAAGTGATAATGATGAACATGAGAACAGGAATAAGGATTCTATTTAATTTTACCTTGTAGGCCCAATAAAGATATGAACTCTTGTCATTTATTTCTCTTCCCAAGCGTTGGGTTACCTTGGATGGTGTCCATAATGCATTCTACGGAGACCAAACAAAACGAATGAGAAAACTGGAGAAATAGGACAAGGAAAAACATCAGTATAAACTTTACTACTATGAGTGAAAGTAAGTACCTCTTGAAGTTGTTCCTTCAACATCTGATCCAAAATTGGGATAATCCAGTCCTCAAATTTGCAGTAGTTATCATTAGGGACCAATAAATTACCAATGCGATTCAACCCTTTTGATCGAAGGACTGCTCCAGGAAGAGAAAAGTCGCCTTTATACGTGGGAGCAAGGCATTTTATAAGATCTTCTTCAATACCACCAGTAGTAGTCACAATCACATCAACCTGCAGTGACATTAAAGTAACCGCATAATTGTAGCCTAAATTCAAGTCAAAGTGCAGCGTACTCAAAGACCTTCATAAGTTACAAGCTAAAAGGAGTAAAAAAAAAGATGTATATTACCCATGGGGAACACACGAAACACAAGTTTTGATGCATCTAAGCTGAAGTTTCTATGCAACTATTGATTAGGTTAAAAAATTGGAAGAGTCTTTTGTAACTCCCATGGATTAATCATCATCCCTTTTACAAATTTCATACATCAATGAGATATAAAAAAAACTAATTGATTAGGTTATGCATTCAACATCCTCCCACATTTTCCTATAACCATAATTTTTCATGAATCATGGCATTAGATAAACCTCTAATCATTCTTAAATATTTCTGAATGGGGTATGCATTTCTACTGTGATTAGATTATTCTTGGTTCGGCTAATATATCAAAGACAACAAAAAGAATATTATACTCGGGGTTTGTTTGGCAAACTGTTATCAAATCAATTTTTTGCTTTTTTTTTATACATTTTCATGAATTGTAAAGGTAGTGGTATTATGCATATTAAAATTATGATCCACAAACCTGATATTTTTACTGGAAGATAATTTCGTCTGTTAAAGATCAAGTCATCTATGAAAACATACTAAAGGAAAACAAGAGAAAATAAATTTTAAAAAATGATTATCCAAACACATTTTCCCTGAATTTTTGTTTTAAAAAAATGTAAAACCATACTCAAAAAGTTGTTAGCACCAGTGCTTTAGTTTAACTAATCAAGTTATTTTAGATTGAAAGTATTTTTTTAAAAAAGGCAAACCCTGGATTGATCAAAATGAGATATCAGGTCTAACTCACCATATGATGTTCAACAAGATAACGAATTGTATCTCGGACACCAGAAGAAATAAGATTAGAAGTGAAACCAAGAAACACTTTGCACCTTGTCGACTCCCTAAAGATTGGATCCTTCTCCTCCTCAGAGCAATCTTCTGTAATGTTCTCATCAGCAAGCCTCCAATCTAACTTCAATCCAACTCAGTATCATTTCTCAAAAGTAAATCATCAATGCTAAAAGATTTACTGGGATGAGATATGTATGTTATAAACATCACATAAAACAAAATAAAGGTACGTCCACTTGAGATAAAAGCTCACCATTTGATTGACAACTTCTATGGCATCTCCTAAATTGGAGGCTTGAAATCCAGTGGATACCATGGACCTTAGAAGCTTGGAGTAATTAAGTCCTTGATTGAAGTCATATCCCTCAATTTTGATGCTTTTCCCTTCAAGGTTCTCTGATTCCTTAAAAACCGTGGCGTGCACAGATGCAAAAACATTATTATTCTCCATCTGACACAATGCTTCACTGCCTGCACAAGGTATTTACATGAACGTGGTACTGGAAACTGTATAAAACAGTAGCTGTATGCATGTACTGCCTTTCCAGTTTGAAAAAGTATCCCAAAAAGGACGAGTTCCAGCCCGTGCGTGCAACAAAAATTCTAAAACTAGTTGTCTTAGGTCATTGACACCCACGAAACATTATTTCATCAGTTCAGACTAATTCAAGTTATTCAACTCCCAGAATCCATAAACTTTAACGCTAATAGGCAATACTTACATTTTCCTAATCCAAAGAAAACTCCCATTATCCATCAAATTGTGTATAGATGAAGAACTATACAGGAAAAGAACAAAATCCCTAGCAAAGTAATTCACTTTACCCTTCCTTTTAAAGAAGAAACCCAGCAATAAAAGCATACAAAAGGGCAATCCTTCTTATTAAAGTTGCAACCGTGATTTCTTTCCCTTCTTATTGTCCAAATTTTTTTAACAGATACCTTGGGGCACAGCTGAAAATCACAACTGCCAACTCACAATCATATCACAATACCAAGTACCAACTAACAAACAAATCTCCAATTAAAACCATCCAAAAAGACTAAACACAAACGTCTAACCATCAATCATTACGGCATATATAATTCCCACAGAGAGAAACAATCAAACCTTTTCGTGGAGACAATCAATCAAAAAACGTGATGGAGAAAGAACAAAAAAGGAAGAGAACTAACGTAAGAGGAGAAACAAAGAGTTCGAATGAGAAAAGAGAGGGATTTGTAGAGGCAGCAGTAGCTCTCTTCTCGTTGAGGTGAGAATACGAGAAGAATATTTCCATTCTTCCTCTCCTCTGTATTTAGTTTACTCGAACATATTGTAGATTGTTATTATTTCCAGTAAATTCAAACAGCCATTGATGATTGGTTAATCTAAGGGAAAGAACTTCGATTTTCATGGAAAAAAGAAAAGCTCATTGTCTTCCTCGTAACCATGGTTTTAATCTAAACACTCATCAAACTTAACTATAATCTACAACAATAAACATGCTGAAGTTGTTCTGCAATTATAACAGCTCTTCCTTTCTTTTGTTAGACAAGTCCTAATTTGAGTTGTTGAGAAGAAAAACTTAGATGGAGTTTGTGAGAATACCGGTAAGAGTAGAGAAGAAATTCAGGGCAAACTGCTGGGAGGGAGCGTCGGCGGCACGAGCGGAGAGAGACGGCCGGCGAGGGTAGGGAGGCGGCGAGTGAGATGAAGATGAAAATAATGGATATTAGGTCTCCTCTTTATTTATTTTTATTTTAGATTGAATTACCATTTTAGTCTCTACAAGACTACAACTAGGTTTCTTTTATGGGGTGTTTGGATGATGGGATTGAGTTGGGTTAATAACCCTTTGACTCACAATAATTATAACTAGTGACTTAATAACTCAACCTCATGGAGTTGAGTTATTAACTCACTCGTACAATACTTTTCGGCGGTAGTCCGACGACGGTCCGACGATCTTCTGACAACTGTCTGGCGACTTTATGATGATGGTCCGGCGATCTTCCGACGAACTTCCGATGATGGTCCGACGACTTTCCAATGACGATCCGGCGAGATGAAGAACGTGGGGAAAATGAGAAGAAGGAGAGTTTTGAAGTGTGTATTTAAGTTGTTAATACTCTAGTTTAAATAGGTACCAAAAAGTCTTAATTTTTTTAGAACAAGGAATTCCTATCCTTTTAGAAAAAGGAATCCTAAACCTTTTTAAAACAAAAATCCTAATTTTTTTAAAAACTTTAAAACACAATTTCCTAATCTGATTATCTGAAGATTCAAATTTAAAACAAATACAATTAAAATACCTAATTTTACGGGTTGTCACAATATACCTATCTAAGAAAAATTAATTTTGTCCTCGAGAGGTTTCTAGAACTTTACAACGGTCACGTACTCGAACCATAATCTAAACATAAACTCTAAACTAACTTAGCACAAGAACAAAGAAGTCAAAAGCATAGCATAACAAATGTTAACACACAAACAACTCAAATTTTAACTACTTTAACAAATAAAAGCAAACCTGGAGATGTTAACACCCAAACAACTCAAATAACTTTAACTACTTTAAAAAATAAAAGCAAACCTGGAGATGACGAGCCGACTTCCTACGAGAGGCTATGATGATCGTTACCTACAATGTAGGCGAGTATGCAAAATCTAAAACTCATGCTATGATATCAATTGTAATGACCCTAATTTTTCAAACCCAAAATTTCCTATGGACGTTACTAAACAACACCGCCTACACCGAAAATTTTGGCAGCATAACGACGCTGCTAGAACCTTGATGGCATATCTAATATTTTGTAGATATGCAACTTCAATATGACATAAAATATTTAAGTATGTTGGTATATTTTTAACATTTTCACGAGTTAAACTATTTATTTCATTCTAAAGATGTCCATAGACAATGCTTGTGTTTAGAAAAATTTAAATAAACAATCTTCATATGCAAAGTATAAATACCAATAAAAAAGTAGTGGTGAATATGTACATAAAAAAAAGGAATAAAATTCATATTGAAGAGTAAAAGTTCTAAATAATGAATTTTATTGGAAAAGAAATATTGATATCAAACCCAATATCCACTACTTTTGCAAATATCCCTAACATACATTTGGAAAATAATAATATATATTTTAATTTTATAATTGATCACATAATTGAGTTTTCAAATTGTAGACAAATGTGTTTGTATTTGATTTGTAGACAATGAATACACGTTTTTCTTGCAAAGTATTAATACTAATACCTAAGTACATTAAAATAAATATATTAATGGTGAACATGTGCTTAAAAAGAAGAAACTCCATCATATTAAAGAATATGTTCTCAATAACATAAGATAAAAAATGAATTTTATTGGAAAAGAAAAATTGGTATCAATCCCAATATCTATTACTTTTCTAAATATCTCATAAATCTTGCAAATGGTAATATATATTGTAAATTGGTAGTTGATCTCATAATGAAGTTTTGAAATTGTAGGCAAATATGTTTGTCATTGATTTGATGGAAACAAAAAATGTAAGGGAAAAAGTCACAAAAAATCAAAGTTATTCACTTTACAAAAAACTGCACCAGATACCCCTGACATAATAACTCAACTCTGCACCCCAAACACTTCCTGACTCAACTCAACTCAACTCTACACCCCAAACAGTGATTTTCAGAACTCACTGACAAAACAACTCTGCACAACTCAACCCAACTCTGCGATCCAAACACCCCAAGGGTGTTTGGATCGTGGGGTTGAGTTGGGTTAATAACCCAACTTTTTGTTTGGCCCATCAACAATTATAACTAGTGACTTAATAATTCAACCTCATGGAGTTGAGTTATTAACTCACCTGTACAGTACTTTCCGGCGGTAGTCCGACAACTTTCTGACAATGGCCCGACGATCTTCCGACGACAGTCTGACAACTTTTCGATGATGGTCCAGCGACCTTTCGATGACGATCCGACAACTTTTCGATGACAGTCCGACGAGATGAAAAAAATGGAGAAAATGAGAAGAAAAAGAGTTTTGAAGTGTGTATCTAAGTTGTTAATACTCTAGTTTAAATAGGTACCAAAAAGTCTTAATATTTTTAGGACAACGAATTCCAATCCTTTTAGAAAAAAGGAATCATAAACCTTTTTAAAATAGAAATCCTAATTGTTTTTAAACTTTAAAACATCATTTCCTAATCTGATTCAAACATTCAAATTTAAAACAAATACAATTAAAGCACCTAATTTTACGGGTTATCACAATATACCTATCTAAGAAAAATTAATTTTATCTTCGAAAGTTGCTAGAACTTTACAACGGTCACACCCTCGAACCCTAATTTAAACTTAAACTCTAAACTACCTTAACACAAGAACAAAGAAGTCAAAAGCATAACATAACAAATATTAACACACAAACAACTCAAATAACTTTAACTACTTTAAAAAATAAAAGCAAACCTGCAGATAACGAGGCGACTTCCTACGAGAGGCTATGATGATAGTTACCTATGATGTAGGCGAGTATGCAAAATCTAAAACTCATGCTCTGATACCAACTGTAACAACTCTAATTTTTCAATCCCAAAATTTCCTAGGGACACTACTTAGCAATACCGTATGCACCGAAAATTTTGGCAGCATAACAGCGCTGCTAGAACCTTGATGTCGTATCTAATATTTTGTAGATATGCAAATTCAATGTGACATAAAATATTTAAGTATCTTGGTATATTTTTAACATTTTCACGAGGTAAACTATTTATTTCATTCTAAAAACGCCCATAGAGAATCTATGTGTTTAGAAAAAATTAAATAAACACTCTTCATATGCAAAGTATAAATACTAATACATACCTAAAGTAAAATAAAAAAAAAAAGTAGTGGTGAATATGTGCATAAAAAAATGAATAAAATTCATATTGAACAGTAAAAGTTCTAAATAATGAATTTTGTTGGAAAAGAAATATTGATATCAAACCCAATATCCACTACTTTTGCAAATATCCCTAACATACATTTGAAAAATAGTAATATATATTGTAATTTTATAATTGATCACATAATTGAGTTTTCAAATTGTAGACAAATGTGTTTGTATTTGATTTGTAGACAATGAATACACGTTTTTCTTACAAACTATTAATACTAATACCTAAGTACATTAAAATAAATAGATTAATGGTGAACATGTGCTTAAAAAGAAGAAACTCCTTCATATTGAAGAATATGTTCTCAATAACATAAGATAAAAAATAAATTTTATTGGAAAAGAAAAATTGACATCAATCCCAATATCTATTACTTTTCTAAACATCTCATAAATCTTGCAAATGGTAATATATATTGTAAATTTGTAGTTGATCTCATAATGAAGTTTTGAAATTGTAGGCAAATATGTTTGCCATTGATTTGATGAAAACAAAAAATATAAGGAAAAAAGTCACAAAAAATAAAACTTATTCACTTTAGAAAAAATTGCACCAGATATCCATGACATAATAACTCAACTCTACACCCCAAACACTTCCTGACTCAACTCAACTCAACTCTGCACCCCAAACACTGGTTTTCAGAACTCACTGACAAAACAACTCTGCACAACTTTACTCAACTCAACCCAACTCTGCGATCCAAACATCCCTTAAAAAAGATCCAAAACAAAAATATTGGATTGCATCAATGCCTCCATTTCTTCGTCAAAATTACAATGGCGGATAGCAACTCGAGTCACCAGATTTTCAACTTGGACCTTTAACAAAAAAAAGTCAATTTGGACAACATGACTTAAATTTTCGATATCTCCCACAATAAATAAAAAAATGTTCCGAGAGATAGTAACGGATCCATAATTTTTAAAAGAGTATAAATATATAAGGATGATTATTAGTAAAATATTAAACTTTAAAAGAGTAAATACTAAATTAAAAATTACCCAATACATGGGTCTCGAATGACTATTTAGGATGTGTTTGACACATGAGTTTGGATTTAGATGGATTTGGATTACAAATCCAAACTCATGTTTGAAATAAGGTGTTTCAAACCCTTGGTTTTGAAATTCGATCTCATGGGTTTCAACAGTGCAACTTCATGGGTTACAATAGTGCAATCACATAGAATTTGTTCGATGTTTTTCTCATCCATTTGTCGATAACTCTGGTAAAAACTCTAATGGCTACCCGATGACCATCGACAACGACAACTCCAACGATCGTACTGATGACCACTTTGGCAACAACTCCATTGACAACTTCGAAGACCACCCGACACCACCGACAATGACAACTCAGATGACTACACCGACGACTCGACTACCGCTAATGACTGCCTCCGAAAAACACATGATTTTCCATTTCCTTTTCATTTTGTTGTTTTTCATTATCGATAATCGCTTCGACAATAACTCTGATGACAATTTCGATAACCACTAACAACGACAACTACAACGACCACACCAGAGATCACTCAACCACTGTTGACGGCTAGCTCTTGCGACCACTTGTTTCTCACTTCCTCTTCCATTTATCGTTTCCATTTTTCAGCAATCACTTCGACAACAACTCCAGTGACAACTCCGACAACCACAAACAACGACAACTCCGACGACCACACTGGCGACTCGCCACTACTGATGGTTGCCTCAACAACCTTTTCAACAACGAATCCGACGACCCGATGACCACCGACAACAAAAAATCCAGCAACTAAATCAACAATCCAACCACCTCATCAACTTGACCACTCTAACAATCCGACAATCTAGTCAATTTTTTAAAAGGTTAAAATAAAACAAAAAAAAAAAAGGCTACTAAACAATTTTTTTATGTTACTCCCAAAACTTTTGAATTTTGTGATTTTTTTTATTAAAAAAAAGAAAAACAACTTTGCATTTTTTATTTTTTTTAATGTACACTCAAATAACTCAATTTTGTAATTTCTTTTTAAAAAGTTAGAAAAAATGATTTTTTTTTCTTTTGCACAAAGCCATTTTATGTCTTTTTGTTTCATGTCAGTTGCAACACTTTTGGACGATGTATTTGACACACCCCGTCTCAGCTTACTTGCCTAACCTAGGAAGAGATGCAAAGATAAAGATAACCAAACCTCTTGCTGGCTATTCTTGACTAACCCAAGACTTAACTTAAATTAAACGTAACACAACACGTTCAATTAACCCAAATTAAGCACTGATATACTCATATAAAAGAGACACATTCACTCCCATTACTATGTTATTTAGGAAATCATAAAGTTTCCAAGTTTATTACAACCCATCTAATATGTTCTCACTACAAATCACATACAAAAGAAAGTGTATATACAAGGAGCTAAATGGCGTGGTGGCAAATAGGTCTTGTCAAGGCTAAGCACTGGAAACTCGTCTGCTACTTGGGAAGAGTAGACATAAAGAAAACGTGAGCTAAGAAGCCCAATGAGTGTCTATTATAAGCTCACAGGTGAAACATAATAATGGCAGACTATAAGTAGAAAATAGCTTGACATAAACAAATCATGCTTCCAATTTTCAGGTTTAAGTCACCTCTTATGCATAGCACACAACTCATAATGTAGTATTATATTGAGGGTAGATAAATTAATAATGTAAAAGCTCATAACAATAAAACACATGGCATGATAACACTTTTGAACCATAGAGGTGGTAGAGTTACATTTATACCAATAAGGTTCATACCTCTCTCACGTGCACGTGGAACACCTTTGGCCCTTTGGTTTTCCCTAATACCTTCTCATTGTCCTTCAGTATCGGGAAATTATGATTCATCCCCCCCTAAGTACCTTCTCGAATGTCCTTCAGTATTAGGGGTTAACCACAAACAAGGGCACAATTTGTTTACCATGGAAATCATGTCTTTACAATACATACAACAACTTCTCGACATTTTCACATTATCTTCTAAACATGTTCCCAAGTAGATTTACACAAAACATTCTCTATAGGAAAACATACTTTCATAATTTAGTTTCCATACTTGGATTTATAGTTACAAACTAATTCAAAACATGCTTAGGTTCCATCATGAACTTTATGATAGAAACTCCATGAAGCTATACATAATTAGTTCAAACACAATTCAATGATCAACAATTATGTTTTTGAAGAAAAACATAGGTCAAGCATAATTCTAAAATAGAGTCACTCACAATCAACAAAAGAGTTCCAAGGGTTATACGCTTTTCCTATCTCCGTTTGCCCTGAAAGTTAAATTAGTAACATCAATTATTTCCCTTATGCACCTTAGAAACAGATCTAATTCAGTCCCATAAATCAATTCAGAATAGCCTTACACACAATTGGTTGTAAGGTATACAAAAATGGAAGAGAATCTCCTTCAATCTCTTGGTAGCAGTTTTTCCCTTGCACCTAAAATTACAGGTTCAACTTTCAGCTTGTGTTTCTCAAAATTTATCAACACAACCACCAAATATTTTTTTGATAAACCTCAAGGACAACATCTTAGCTTACTTACCTCAAAATTTCAGCTTCTAATTCCTCCTAATGAGCTCAAAACAGACTGAACTCCTCACACTGTTCTGCTGCCCGAGAATTTTGAACACCTCTCACGGCTCTGCACTTTTCTCCTTCATCCTCTCTGTATTTCCCCAAAAGTCGACCCGTTTCGTATTCTACACTCAATTTATGAGATTTTGACTCAAAAATCAACGAATTTGACTCAGTAAATTGAGAGATATGATCGTTTGAAGATGACTCATTTTCCAGCTGCTTGCTGTTTTTCTGCGAAATTGACAACACCTACTTGCCATGTTTAAATCTGAGACTTCACCTCCTTTGGCCAGCTCCTACTTCAATATTTACATCATAATCACCTTCTTAAAACACCAAAATAGGTGAGTAAATAAACCCTAAGCATTTAACCAACTTATCCTAAGTTTGTGAGATATAAGAGCTTCCATTCAATACATGATGCACCTAAAACTTCTCCAATTTGCTAATGATTTTAACTTACTTCAATGCAACTTTTAATATGCTTATTTCAATGGCTTACCTATCTCCTTATGAAGCTTAGACACATTGTAGCTCCAAGTTCAATTGATTCCCAAATCCGATCACGACATCATTTAGTGCAACCTATACGATTTTGCATATTTCAAAACATCATGTAGGAGTGCAAAATGATAAAAGAAAATAGAGTTTAGGGCGTACAGTATTTGTGTGTAAACTCGTGGTAGTGGTGTTAAAACAACTTGATGACTCGAAAAATCCGATCAATCCTTCAATTCAACGGTTTGGGTTGGGTTGGGTTAAAAATATGAGTTGGGTTGGTTCGTGATGCTCACGAAAAATTAGTTTGGGTTGAACCTAGAACCGAACCAACCCAAACTTCATATTAATTTTAGAAAAATATTTTTTTTACTTATATTACAACTATATGTACATATATGTATATATATGTATATCAACCTAAACCAACCCAACCTAAATATTTCATGGTTGGGTTAGACTTGGGTTCATTACTTAATTAGGGTTGTTTTGGTTGAAGATATTTACAACCCGAATAGTTGGGTTGAGTCTAAATGCTAAAAACTGTTCTAGAGGTTTAAAACTCTATTTTTATTCCTCAACAACAACCTAAATTGAAAGCATCATGAAAAAGTTAATTAAAAATTTGATCCATGTTAGAAATTAGCTTCTACAATTCACATAAAATTAATTAAAAAATTTGAAAGGAATAAAATAGCTAAAAGAAAAAAGGTGAAACAAAATTGTACCAAACCTAGAGTTCAGAAAACTGCACACTCTGATTCCCAGGGGTTAGAACACTGCACTTCAAACACAGTTTTCTAATTTCCAGACTTAAACATTGCACCCCAAATACAGTTTTTTGATTCCCAGACTTCAGATCCTCTCAGGACAAATCATTCAGGCTTTTGATTCCCAAGATTTTGATTCTAAATTTGCGCCTCAAACACAGACTATTATAACCTTAAATTATACTATTCTACATTTTAAATAATATTATATGATTCCATAGATTATCATAATAACCACATACTATTATACTCCCCTATTATTATAACTTACTTAACGCCCCCAAAGAATCCTTTAATTATTCTCTTTCGTTCCAAAATAGCATTTAAGGCAACGAAACCTCAATTCCATTGAGAAAGCAAGACTCTTTGTTTATTTATTTATTAATTTTAAATTCAACATATATGGGGAGAAATTTGCATAGAAAACCCATTTTCACGCGCATTAATGTGATTTGACGCATGTTCTGAAATTAATGACATTTGACCCTTTTTGTACTGTGCATTTCGTCCAAATTACCGTAAGGGCATCATACTCTAATTCTAGCTCTCTCACTCTCGCTCAAGTCTCGTTCTCGTTCTCGCTCTCGCTTATGATAGTAATTAAGTTGTCAAAATTTCCCCAGAAAAGAAAAAAAATAACAAAAATTGCACTATAGTTGGCTCGTTCTCGCTGTCTCGCTCTCGCTGACTCGCTCTCGCTCTATTTTTGCTGCTCCAGCTCTTCTCTGACTTTTTTTTTTGTCATTTTTTCTTTATATTTTTGTCCATTCATTTGAGCGAGAACAGAACAAGACAACGAGAGCGAGACACCGGGAGCGAGAGTGTTTCCGCGTGCGAGAGCGTGAACAAGAAATACCGCTTCATATTATCCTAATGAGTCATTTTGCGTGCATTGCCATGTCAGAATGGGTCATATTTCATTATTTTGAAATGTCATGTCAAATGTCATTAATGCGTGGGAAAACGGGTTATCCGTACGAAAATCCCATACATGGAGTAAGAGTTTTGGACCTTTCTTTTTTATAAAGGGTAAATTTCACTCACCAGTGAGCTATGCACACTTCAATCCTTATTTATTTAATTAATAACACATATGGATAAATACATGAATTTATTTTTATTTCATTTCATTTAATTAATCAAAATAATTTGAGTATCAAAATTAAGAGCAACTCATTCTATAATGTGAGGAAATGAATTTTATATTCTCGAGTTAAGAGAACATAATAGAATGAAATGTGTTAGTGTACAAAATTAGATAGAGGATACGCACCTGATTTGCACATGATCAATAGTGAATCTGTATTATTGGGGGAAGAGATGACATACAAAACAAAGATAAAAAAAATGCACACTATGTGATGCTTGCCACAACTACTTTGAGAATTAAGTGAGAGAGGTTTTAATGTATATCAAGTTAGTCAGAAGACTAAGATAAATTGAGTTACCTCTAATCGAATAGGTATTTATAGATGGAGCCTTCTCTTAAGTTGGATTAGAGTTTTAAGAATTGGTGGGTTGGATCCGTCGTCGACATACGTGGAAGGAAGAGAATTAACCCGAACCGAACTGATCGAATCGGGTTGACTGGTTGGTTGACTCCACTCGACTCTATCTGGCTTGGATTGGGTCAACCAGACTGGGGTTGGACTGGTAGCCTACTCCATGGATTCTTTCGACTCGTTTTCATTATGAATCTTCAAATTTTGCCTGTACTCGACCTAATTGTCTTATGTAGTTGGATTTTATTCAGTTGCCCAAATTTATCCATAACAAAATAATATGAAAATTTAAGATAATGACTTAGAATTAAAATTTATTCTTCTTAATCGTTGAACAATTCTCCCTCTCATAAGGTGAACATTCACATAGAGATGGTCTTTCTTGACTAAAATCTCAACAAAGCTTATTCTCCCAAGAAAAAAAAAATCTCAACAAAGCTTCATTAAGTTCATTTAATTTAAGCTTAAAAAGTTCACTACACGCACCATAAGCCAATTTAAGGATCAATAAATCTACTTTACATATATTGTTTTAATTAGCACTTCGAGACTTCAACATTAGCGTCCTTCCCCTTTTCCCTTGTCGCGGCAAATGTTTGTGCCACAAGCAATGGAAAAGCGATTGTAGCGTCACAATGTACCTGGTTTTTTCAAAAAAAAAAAAAATAGAATTAGTCCAAGAGAGCAAATAACTCAATAAGCCGAGTAACTTCACTATCAACCCCAAATCGTAAGGTTAATTCTTTTTTTCAGATTTGAGTGGGTTAAATTTTGGAGAACCAAATTTTCTATTATTTGTCAAATTCTTAGGTTGTTTGAAGCGATAAATGAGTTATAATAATAACTTATTAGGTTGTTTGAAGCGATAAATGAGTTATAATAATAAAAAGTTATAATAGTCTGTGAGTTTTTATAATATATAAAATCATATAATATTATTTAAAATGTAAAATAGTATAGTTTGGAGTTATAGTAATCTGTGTTTGAGATACATAATGTCGCACAAGGTATTATAACCTATGCTCCAAATAGGTCTTTTATGTTTTTCGTTCAGGATTGAAACAAAGATTATGATATTAAAAACTTTAAAGTTTGATATTTGAATTTGATGTGATTTTAGTTATTAATTTTTTTAAAAAATTGTAAATAATTTAAGAAAATTAAAAAAAAAAATTATTCCCGTTTGTATTATAAAACACAATGGGTATATATAATAAGGGTTGAGTTAGATTGCAACCATTGATTACCCTCAACATATCTCCACATTGTGGACTTTGGACATACATGGAGATAGTGTCTTTCACTTATCGCCAACTTTAGGCATAAGCTCAAAAGGTTTCAACCTAATGAAAATAGTGTCATTCACTTATATACTCATGATGTTTTCTTTATCTAGTTGATGCAAGATTTTGGTCGCACTCCCAACAAATGAATCGAGAGGAAGAATTTATATGCACACTATGTAGTAGACCCTACATAATTTATGATGGATTCTATATAATTTTAAAAAAGACGTGGACGTGATAAATAATAAATATTAGTAGTATAATAAAATTTTCTCAAAAGGAAAAAAAAAAGAGTGTAAAATGGTAATGAAAAGGGATGAATGAGAGAAACCTTGAGAGTCTTAGCCGAACTTCGAATTTTGCCCCAAGAGACAGCTTCATCGGGGCGGGCACCCGAGTCGCTACCATCAAACTCTTGAGCAGTATTGATGAAGACAGCAAAGTCTGCACCGTTACGCATCATATTAGCATTCCAGTCTTTCTTGGACTTGCATGAACTGCTTCATCATTCATGGCCCTAATATCTGTTCAAAATTCAAATAAACCAAATTCATTTTCATTCTCCTATTGAAAAATTAAAATACACATGAATTTAATTATGTGAAAAAAAAAACGTAAATAAATTATCTCTAATTACAAAAACACTCTCCTAAAAGTTTATACCACTTATATTCTTTTCTTCATTCTCAAAAAATAAAATAGGTTAAATTATAAGTCTAGTTCTTGCACTCTGATTTTTGTGTCTATTTAGTCTCTGAAACTTTAAAAATTGTCAGATAGGTCACTCAACTTTCAATTTTGTATCTAATAAGTCCTTTAATTTTAAAAATGTACAATTAGTCATTGAATTTCTAATAGATCCCTAACATATTCACAATTTTTTAAAATTAATCGATCTATTATGTATAAAATTGATTTTTTTTGTCCAATAGAAGTTTAAACTTTCAATTTTGTATCTTGTAAGTTCATGAAAAATATCAACTAAGTCAAGTACCTATTAGACACAAAATTAAAAATTCATGGATATCTATTGGATACAAAATTAAAAATTTTAGTACTTATTAGACACATTTCAAAGTTTATGGACCAAATAGATACAAAATTAAAAGTTCAGGAACATATTTGACACTTTTGAAAACTCAGACACCAAATAGACACAAATCTCAAAGTTCAGCAACTAAATTTGTAATTTAACCAACAAAATAATACAAAGAGGAGATTTAACTAGAATAAGTATACCAAACTTATGTTTTGAGATGCTTTAAATAGTACTTAGAGTTCATCACTTTTTTTACATTTTTCGATGCGGATAATTTCTCTATTAATATATCGCTAAAAATCTTACATTTTCATTTGTTTGAACTTGTGATTCTCCCCACCCCACCAAAGGAAAAAAAAAAAAGTTACCTTGAATGATATCAATAATCAATCCAGGATTACGAAAAGAGTGGAAGTACAACATATCTCCCAATGAGCCATCTGTTAATCCAGGACAAAATACTGGAATATTGTTCTGCACAATATAAAATACATTATTTTAAATTACGTTTGATAATTATTTTATTTTTAGTTTTTAGTTTTTAAAATTTAAATCTAAAAATAATACTTTTATCAATGAGCTTATATGTCATCTTATCTATTTTGTACCTATGTTTTCAAAAACCAAACCAATTTTTAAAAACTAAAAAAAGTAATTTTAAAAAATTTGACTTTATTTTTATAATTTAACTAAGAGTTCAAATGCTTATTTAAGGAAGATGATACCTATTATAAAAGAATTATGTGAAAATAAGTTAAACTTTCAAAAACTAAAAAACGAAAAACAAAATGGTTATGAAACGGGACCTAAAAAATTTGATTACAACTTAATTGGTAACAGATAATTACAGTGTAAACAATAGTACAAATATGTAACAACAATTTCAAAACTCAAGAACAAATGATAATAAGTAGATGAGGCACATTTACAAAGCACTGCCCTGAATACAATGATTCACTTAGCAAGGGTTGTAAGCAGACTACGAACAATAACCTTGAACTACTCGAATCCTAGCAAAACTCTTGGATACTTTTTTTCAAAACTTGACTCAATATTAAAGGGAATAACTCTTCAATTGGAATGAGATACTCCAAAATTGAATGAGATGCTCCAAATAAAGAAACAAATGGTTATTCATAGGCTAACAACTTAGTAATTCTCTCAAAAAATAAAATTAATATAAACAATATAAAATATACATCAAAATTAAACTCAAATGTGTAGTTGCTTTTAAACGTTCACACATTACGTAAGTTAAATTTGTAAAAAAAACATCGACAAAATATGTTTCGAACTATTTTTAAAAATTTTGAAATTCAAGTAAGTTAACAAGAAACACCAATTCATTTTTTTTTTTTTTATGTTTCAAACTAATATTTTCTTTCACAAAATTTTACTATAAAATCCAACAAAAACAAGACGAGAAAAATAAACTTGCAAAATTTATACAACTTTAAAAATCCAAAATGTGGTTGTCTTAACCCAAAAGAAATCTTGACATCATAAGTAAACCATGTAGGTTTCTTCAAAATCCTCGACTATATGACAAATATAAGATAATAAACTTGTCCAACTCTGGCCAATAAAAAATAAAAAAATAAAAATATATTAGATCCAATTAATCTCCAAATGTCCATGTTTTAATTCAACCAGATCTATTTTTTTTTTTTAAATTGTAGGATTCTAAATAATATTAAAAGATAGCTAGAGGCTATATAATGAACTCTAATTTTGATAGGCATTAATTGGTAAAATGATAAGATGAACATGAGAGCAAATGTAAAGGATACAATTGAATTTTACCTTATTTGCCCAATAAAGATATGAACTCTTGTCATTTATTTCTCTTCCCAAACGTTTGATTACCTTTGAAGGCGTCCATATTACATTCTACAAAGACATAACAAAACGAATGAAAAAAAATAAATAAATTAAGGCTCATCATTTGATTTCTGATCAATGAAAATTAAGCTTATAAAAATGGTCAATTTCACAATCCACTTCTAAGTTTTTTTAGTTTTGTTATCTATTTTTAGTTTATTTTCAAAATCCAAAACTAAATTTAAAAAATAAAAAAAAAACTTGTAATAATTTTTTTTTTAGAATTTGGCTAAGATTTCAATTGTTTTTTTTTAAAGAAAACTATGATAAGAAAATCGTAAAAAAATAAGCATAATTTTCAAAAAAAACAAAATCCCATTTGATAACTATTTTATTTTTTATTTTCTATTTTTAAAAATTAAACTTAATTACATAGAGTTTTTTTTTTGCTTTTCTCACCTACCTTTTAAAAACTTTTTTTTTTAAAAAAATTGAAAATTAAAACTCCATTTGATAACTTTTTGGTTCTTAAAAATTAGGGTTATAAACATTACTTTTTTACATATGAGTTTTTTTGTTTTGTTATTTACTCTCAATATTTTAAAAAATCAAGTCGTTTCTTGGATTTGTTTTTATTTTTAGAATTTCACCAAGAATTCAAATATTTCTTTAAGTAAGATGAAAACAATGATAAATGACTGGTAGAAAAACAAAGTAAAAAAAACCCAAATAGTTATAAAAAAATAGCTTTAAAAATTTTGTTTGTTTTTTGTTTTTTAATTTGACTTAAAATTCAAGTGAAGAACCATATTAGAAAACATAAAACATAAAACAAAATGGTTTTAAAAAATGTGAACAGAATCTTTTTTTAGTAAGTGCCTCTTGAAGTTGTTCCTTCAACATCTGATCCCAAATTGGGATGATCCAGTCCTCAAATTTGCAGTAATTATCATTAGGGATCTACCAATAAATTACCAATGCGATTCAATCCTTTTGATCGAAGGACTGTTCCAGGAAGAGAAAAGTCACCTTTATAAGTGGGAGCAAGGCATTTTATAAGATCTTCTTCAATGCCACCGGTAGTAGTAACAATCACATCAACCTAGAAGTGAGAGAAAAAAAAAAATCGAAAATCGAGTAGACCGACCAAACCAATTTATTGAAAGTGGCAGTCCGAGTCGGTTTTTACCTTAGTTTAACAAAACCGACTGAATAAATATATATATATATATATATATATATAAACCGACCAAACCGTCGGATCGAACTGATCGATTGGTCGATCGATTTTGGTTAGGTTAGTTTAAAGCAAACAAGAAAAAAAGAATCAACCGAACTGACCGGATTTGGTCGATTCAAAGTCAAAACCGACACAAACCTAATTCAATGTTAATTCAATGTTCACCCTTACATTCAAGTAAAACCTTCAAATATTACTCGGTGAAAGCCAACACAAACATAATTTAATGTTAATTGACATTTACTATTTTGTTGAGCTTGAAATTTCTCCTTTCTAGATGATTGTTGGTACAGCTAACTTTTCTCACACTACAAAAAGAATATTATAGGTTGGGGTTGTTTGGCAAGTGGCTTTCAAAAGCTTTTACTTTTCCCCCCTTCTTCTTCTTTCTTTTTTTTTTTTTTTTTTTTTTTTTTTTGTTAAAATAAGTTTAGTCCCTAATTTTTTTAGTTTTGCATCTATTTGGACCTTGAACTTTAAAAAATATCTAATAGATTTGTGAACTTTTAATTTTGTGTCTAGTTGATTCCTAAACTTTAAAATTGTCTAGAATGTCACTGATATTCAAAAGTTTTTAATATTAATTGATTGGTTAGATATAAAGTTTATTTTTAGTCTAAAACGACCTTAAACTTTTAATTTTATGTCGAGTAAATTTTAAAAAAACATGGGATAGATCAATGACCTATTAGACTTACTATTGAAAATTAAATGACCAATTGAACAAAAAAAAATGAAAATTTAAAAACTTATTAGATATTTTTTAAAATTCAAGGATTAATTAGACACAAATTTAAAGGTTTAAGGACTTAAATAGATACTTTCTAAAGTTTAATAGACCAATTTCATTTGTTTAACGATCAAGTCCATCCATGGAAACATACTAAAGAAAAACAAAAGACAATGACCTAAAAAAATTATGAGCATACATGAAATTGTATGAGGATTACATTTAGAAGTGTAAAATCAAACATGAAATTGATTTTAAAGTATTGAAATCCATATTTATGAGTGATTTTATGGCATGTTTGAGAATGATTTTAGAAATATTGATTTTAGTGTAATTGATTTGTCCATAATTGATTTATTAAAATTGATTTTCATATAATTATTTTCATGTTTGTTTCTATACTTTTAATAGTGATTTTGGTTTTGAAAAAATTTACTTTTTTATGAAAATTTATGAATTTTGACAAATGATTACGATTTTTACTCGTTATTAAAAGTATATTATTTTAAAAAATGAATAATAGTCCTTTTAAATTACAATCCATTAACAAAAATCACTTGAAAATCACCTCTAAGTGATTGAAAGAAAATCACTTCAAATAATTTTGGATTGTTCCAAAATCACTTGCTTAATATTGTCAAAAATCACATTGGGTAGGAAATTAATTTTAGACATGTCAAAAGTGATTTTGGTCACTCCAAAATCACTCTCAAACATGTCCTTAAACTTGTCGACAAAAAATGATTTTAATTATTTCAAAATTATTCTCAAACACGATATAACTAATTGAGTTTCCCTTATGGAAGGAAAGCATTGCATTTATTAAACTGACAATAACATTGAATTGATCCAAATGAGATATTGAATCTAACAAACTCACCATATGATGTTGAACAAGATAACGAATTGTGTCTCGAACACCAGAAGAAATTAGATTAGAAGTGAAACCAAGAAACACTTGCACCTCGTTGACTCCCTAAATATTGGATCCTTCTCCTCCTCAGAGCAAGTTTCAGTTATTTTCTCATCAGCAAGCCTCCAATTTAACTTCAATAATCCAATTCAATAAAATATCATTTAATTTCTCCGCATTAGTAAATCATTCATGCTAAAAACTTCAGACTCCGATTGATAACTATTTGATCATTTTTAGGCTAATACATATAACTCAACTCAACTGAACATCAAGTAAAATTTATGATTAAGAGACCATAAGTTCGAATCCCCTCATCCCAAATGTTATTGTACTAAATAATAATAATAAATAACCCATTTGATTTAAGAGTTTTCAATAACTTTTACTTCCTATTCAATTTTATTTGAAACATTTGAGTTTGTAGTCAAATTCCAAAAACCACAAAAAAAAACAAGTATTTGAAAACTACTTTATTTTTAATTTCCAAAATTTAGGTTAGATTTTTAAAATTACATAGATAAAATGTACATAAGTAGTAGAAACAATATTTACAGGTTTAATTTTTAAAAATAAAAAATTAAAAATGGGTTATCTAACATGGTCTTTAAGATGATAAACTCTCAAAACTCTCACCATTTGATTGACAACTTCTATGGCATCTCCTAAATTGGAAGCTTGAAATCCAGTGGAGGCCATGGACTTTAGAAGCTTGGAGTAATTTACTCCTTCATTAAAGTCATATCCCTCAATTTTGATGCTTTTCCCTTCGAGATTCTCCGATTCCTTAAAAACTGCAGCGTGTGCAGATGCCAAAATATGATTATTCTCCATTCGATCGATCCGATATAATAATGTTGCACCTGCACACAAGATTAATGATTCAAACATAACTCAGTGAATAAAACATTAATCCGAACATAGATCAGTGATTAGAATACACTAATTACTATTCTAAATTAAGAGATAGTTCGATCCTCCATCTTTATATTTATTATAATTTACCAACAAAAAGGAAATATGATAATGAAAAGGGGAGAGGAAACTTACCTAAAGAGGAGAATAAAGCCAGTAGCTCTCAAAAATCTCTTCACATGGCCTTTAATCAAAATTCATATTTATATATATATACCTAGTAATATAAACTAATAAAAGCTGCAATTTTTGGAGAATCTTTCTGTCCCTATAACTAAACTTTTTTTTAAATCTTTTTATCTTACATGTGTTAAACAGTTTCTTATTATTTATTATTTATTATTATTTTATTTAGTTTTGAGTGTTCAACAACAAAGCTGGCAGAGATTCCTTTTCTAATCAATCTCAATTTCATTCTCATTTCTTATTTTTATTGCATGACAACTTTTTCATTAATAACTTTATTTTTTTACTATTTAAAACAGAACTATGAGAGAGGTGTAAAATACTTTTTCTTTCTTAATGTCAACCATTAGATGATGGAAGTAAAGAGATTCTTACCCTCACCAAGTATCATTGGCCCATTGACGTTATTATAACCCGCGTTATAATAACTTGTGAAATATTTTGTACCTCAAACACAAACTATTATAACCTCATACTATATTACTCTTCATTTTAAAAAATATTATATGTTTCACAAATTATAACAACTCACAGACTATTATATTATAACTCACTTGATACTCCAAACAATCTCTTACAATTTTCATCTCTTATTTACAAAATTTATAATTTTAGGCCAATTATCTTTTTGGTCAATGAGATTTGGGCAACAGATGGATTTTCATTCTTAGGTGGAATCATTCATTTTTGGTCCCTTGGTTTAACAAAGAGGTTGACTCACAAACTTTAAAATTAAAAAAAAAAAAGTTAAATTATACAAAATAATAAAAAAAAAAAACTTTTGGATAGATCTCAATTATTCTCATTCACTTTAAAAAGTTTCAATGGAATTTGTTCTAAACAGTTAATCTTGCAGAGTCTTTTTTTTTTTCTTTAAAATAAGATAAAAATTAATTGATGCAAGAGCTAATCAACTAATGTGTAAAAAAATGATTATATATAAATGACGACTTTAAAGATGAAATAAATATAATTGTTAATTATAAGCCTCTTCATTTTCTATATAATTATGGTACATCAATTTTCATAATTTCTCTCTTATTATTATAATAGGTATCAGAATCGGATAGGGAAGAATATATAATTGTAATAATCTTTCGATTTGGAATAAGCTTGCAAGCATGTTTCAAGATTCTCTGTAAATATTAAATTTAGGGATGGAAATTGGAGAATCGAAACTGCTTTGTTTTTTGGGAACTTTCCAAATAAAACAGATCAAAAGGGGGTTGTTTCAAAAAATAATAATAATAATAATAATATTATTATTATTATTATTAATAATAATACATCTTATTTATTTTTTTTAATATAATATATATAGAGAGAATATGGATTAGAAACAAACTTGTGATAGTTAGTATAATCGAGATGTTAATTAAGTTATGTTTTATATTAAATGTGTTAACGATAGTCTATAGTTCAAATTCTCTAACTCCATTTTAATTACTAGAAAAAATCTAGTATGTTAAATGTGTGAAAACCCTCAAATAATATTTTGGGAGAGGAAAATAAATGTCTATTTTTTTCGTAGGAGGAAAGGAGATGGAGAAAATTCTTCGAGCTAAACGGAAGCAGAGTCGGGAAATGTATTTCCTATCTTACTCATTCTCTATCGTTTAATTTTTTAATATAAATATTTATATATGTCATTTAAAGTTTTATTATTAATGGTTTAGATATTTTGACATGTGGTTTGAATTATATTATATAATTAAATATTTGAATGTATAGATTAATTACCTCATTTGGTATGAAATATTGTTTTGTTTTTAATTAGAAGGGTTAAAAATCTTATCTTTAAATATATTTTTTTAATAGAAAATTAACTATGTAAATTAAAATTTTTCGTGAATAATTAAGAATGTAACTTAAGATGAATGAATATTTTCCATTGAAGTTAGCTATTTTAAAATTTATCAAAAGAATTATTTGATTCTTAAAAAAAACAAACGAGTAATAATTTGGAGAATCTAATTCTGAATTCATCCAATGGAATTTATACTTGATCCTTTGTTAAATTTTGTGGGGATAGAAATTCAAATGAGGGCAGGGATAGTGATAAGGAAGGCATCCCTAGTCCGTGGAAGAGAGGATAGAGATTTTTTTAAAAAAGAAGTATTACTATTTAAAAAAAAAATGTCATTTGACATCTACATTAATCATGAGAAATATGCATGAAAAACACTTTTTCAAACGCTTTAATGTCGTTTGATCCATGTATTGAAATTAATGACATATGACCCTTTTTGTATTGTACATTATGTCCAAATTACTGCGAGGGCAGCGTTTTAACTCTCGTAGGCTCACTCTCGATCTCTCTCTTTCGCTTAGATAGTAGTAATGATAGATGAGAGCGAGTTAAGTGAGCAAGTGATCATTTGCAAAGTTATATATTGTGAGCAAGAGCGAGAGCGAACATACGAGAGCGAGCCTATGAGAGCAAGAACAACCTACACGAGTGATCAAGTGGTCATTTGCATAAGTCGTATCGTGAGCGAGCATAGCGAATGTACACCTACGAGAATGAGAGTCTGAGGTCTGTGAGCGAGTGATAATTTGCATGTCGTATCGTGAGCAAGAGCGAGTCCATGAGAGTGAGAGCAGGAGCGTGACCATGCGAGACAAGCTTAATATCGTCCTTCTGAGTAATTTGGCGCGTTTTGTCATGTCAGAATAGGTCAATTTTTATTATTTTGAAATGTTAAGTCAGATGTCATTAATGTACGGAAAAATGGGTTATTCGTAAAAAACCCCATGTAACCGAGGTGTTATAATTCAAGGACTAAATTGAATGTTTTTCGGGAGAAGGATTTTGAAACTTTAAGGACGAAATTGGACCTATTACCATAATTTATATACTAAAAAGTGCAATTTACCCTTTTTTTCTCCTCTCTATATGTACACACACTTTTTTTTTGTTAAAAAAAAAAAGCATACTTATCTATTATTGTATGGACAAATTACACAAACTACTCCTAAATTATTTAGTTGTTATAATTACATCTTTATAGTTCAATTTGATAATTATTTAATTTTTTAAAATTAAACTTGTAAATACAACTTTCACGTATGAATACTCTTTTTTTGTTATTTACTTTTTACTTATGTTTTCAAAATTCAAATTAAGTTTTAAAAATAAAAAAAAAAAATAATTTTAAAAATCTTGTGTTTTATTTTTGAAATTTAGTTAAGAATTCAAATCTTCTCTTGAGAAAAATAAAATTCATGGTAAAGAAGTGATTAAAAAAAGCACAATTTTAAAAAACAAAAAAAATCAAATAACTATTAAACCAACCTAAACGTTGAAATTTTTGTACACTAAAAAAATACGTTGTGTTTTTTTATTTGAACTGTTTTTTACAAAAGAAGAGTTTCTAACTTTTTGCTAGTGTTAGCAGAGGATTTTTCAAATATATTTTTACTCTTGTTCTAACTCTCTAATCTACGGGTGTCACAAAAAAAATATTTTTTTACTCTCGCTCTGGCTTTGATTGCTCTAACTCTCGTTCGAGTTCTATATTTTTCATCTCGCTCTCGCTCTCACTCTCGGTCTTTATTTTTCCTCTCACTCTCACTTTAGCTTATCCTTTTCTTTCTTCTACGTCAAGAATCCCACCTATGTCTCCTTCATATTTGAAAATTTTAAAATCTTTCAGATCTAGATGAATTTCTAAATCTAAATATTTTAGATCGGGAAAAAGTTCTAGATCTAAAAAAATCTAAATCTAGAAGATGCCTGTGTTTAGATACTATTTTATCAATAATTTTTTTATATTTTTTAATCTACTTTTATAGATGTTTTAAAAAATTAAGTTAAGTTTTGAAAATTACAAAAAAAATAGTTTTTGAAAACATGTTTTTATTTTTAGAATTTGATTAAGAATTCGACAAATAAAAATTCATTATATAGATGATGAAAATCATTCTAGAGACATTATGAGAAAACAAGTACATTTTTTAAAAACGATGGAAAAACTAAAAATTAAATGGCTATCAAATGAGACTCGATGATTATCAAACCGACCTAAATCATCAAATTTATAATTTTAAAATTAAATCTTTTAAGTGAAGAAAATTGGGTGAAATTTGAAAAACTTGCTGTAATTGTAATCAGGGTTTTGAATTAATAAATACAAAATTTGGTGAAATGTAATCAGATTTTTTAGTATTTTGAAAAGAGACTAAAGGAACTCGCAGTCGCAGCACTCAGCAGAAGCCATCGAGCCAATGCCGGTTTACACCAGCAACTTGGAACTTTTTTTTTTTTAATTAAAAAAAAAGATATAATATGGAATAACGATTTTTATTTTTTTGCAAAAATAAATTTATACCCCTAAATTTAAGATTAATAAAAGTCCTAAACTAATAATTGGTTTGAGTTCAACCACATTTAAAGGTGAAAAATGAACATCTAATACTCTATTTGATAAACATTTGGTTTTTAGTTTTTTGTTTTTGAACATTAACCTTAATAATTCTATTTCTATCAATAAGTTTCTATGTTTTTTTATCTACTTTATAACTATATTTTAAAAAATTAAATTAAGTTTTGAAAACTAAAAAAATAGTTTTCAAAAATTTATTTTTGTTTTTAAAATTGGATTATGGTATCTCAAGAAAGATGGAAATTATTGTAGACAATATAAGGAGAAATTGTAAAAAAAACAAACATAATTTTTAAAAATAAAATGGTTATTAATTGGGGCTTAACTTTTTTATCGTTGATACATGTTAATTATCTATGTTCACTTAGAATATAAAAGTAAATTTAAATTGATACCATTATTAGTTTAGAATTTAGTGATACAACCCATATATTTTTTTTTCAATATGGAATAACCCTTAACCGGAAGAAGATGGAAAAAAAAAATATACAAACAGTCTCATTCAAAATATTCAAATATCTGATCATTACATTATATTTCACAAAATTCTGTTCTTTTCATTAAAAAATCTTATTACAATCACAGTACAACAAGTTCTTACAAACAGAGGCCAAAAAAGCATACATATCAAATATATGTTTTATGTTTGGTTAGTAATCCGAATTTTGTTTTATGTTTTCAGATTCACTGAATTCAGTGAATACGCGTTTAATGTACGTGTTTTAAAACTGCTTTCGGATTACGTGATCCAAATAGTAGAAATTACAAACAACATTTTTATGTTTTCATTGTATCCATTCTCAATTTGAAATTTTAAAATGCAGAATTATATTAAACAAAGATAAATATCTTAGTAAATATAGTATTTCATGTTTATAAACTTAATTTAATTTTGTTAAATTAAAATAGCTATAATATAATATATAATATATTATAAAATATAAAATATTATATTATATTATAAAATAATAATAATATAAAATTTATAAAAAATAACATGTTCATAAATTAATTAATAATGTCTTATATTCAACCTAATATTTAGTTTTGGAATTACAACTAATTTTATGATATATAAATATATTATAGAACACATTTTAAACTACTCATTTAAAATGGAATCAAATTTCTAAATCACTACCAAATACATATCCAAAACATGAAATACAACTTTGTTTTCATTGAATCCCTTATTTTCAAATTTCATTTTTGGATTACAACCAAATGCACCTTAATAACTATGAGATATGTGATTCGAATAATTCAAACTTTATTATACTAAAATTCCGTGATTTGAGAAACAACTTAATTTTTTTTTTAATCTTGTTTGGAATGAAAAAGATTTGAAATCAATGTATTTAAAAAATTTGAATTGGATAGTAAGAGAAAAAGAAAAGGAAAAAAAGTTTAGTATTACAGGTTTTTTAACTTTGATTAATTAATAGAAAATTAAAATTTAATAAGATTAAAAGTAATTTATCTCATTATCTTATGAAATCCTGCAAAATCCTGACCATCTTATTATGAGCATTCAAACAAAAAATAATTAGTTATAAACTCTTAGTCTTATTTGAAATCTCATAATTCTAATGGATTTTAAATCAGTCAAAATAAAATTTTCTCTTTGGATGTTTAAAAGATTTTTTTTTTTAAAAAAATAACAATTTTGCAACTATACTATTATAATTATAATTAAAAGTTTTGTATAGGAATCCATTTTAATTAAAAACAGGAAAGAGGTGTCTTAGTAATTATGATATATTTTATTCATATTTCAATACTCCACAATCTCTCCAGTAAATAACATCAATGAGATTCTAATTCTGATTCGAAATAAAAACAAATAAATAAAGGTGTGTTTGGTAGACAATTCAGCTGATACATGTTTGACATACGTATTTTTAAAAACTGTTTTTTTAATTATGTGATCCAAATAGTATAAATTCTGAAAACAACATTTTTATATTTTCATTATATCTCTATTCTAAATTTGAATTTTTAAAATGCAGAATTGTAATAAACAAAGATAAAATCTTAGTAAATATAGTATTTCATGTTTATAAACTTAATTTACATTTGTTAAATTAAAATAGGTATAATATAATCTATTATAAAATGATAATTATATAAAATTTATTAAAAAAATACATGTTCATAAATTAATTAATAATATCTTATATTCAACGTAATATTTAGCTTTGCAACTACAATTAGTTTTATGATCTATAAATATATTATATAGAACACACCTTAAACTATTGTTTAGAATAGAATTAAATTTTTAAATCTGTTATCAAACACCAAACATAAAATATAACTTTGTTTTCATTAAATCTCTTATTTTCAAATTTTTATTTTTGGATTGTTGACCATATAGGCCCTAACATTCTCTAACTATTTTTTTATTCTTATGTTAGATCATTCCAATTTTCTAGAAGTATCGAAACCTTAACGAAAAGGTTGTGGGGCCTACAAAAATATGAATAAGTGGCTTCTTTGGCCCCAACCACTTTTTTTTCATTAAGGCACCTTATTCTCATGAAAAATTCTAGAAATGACTACAAAGAATGAATTATTTTTTAATTTAATTTTTCTTTTTAATTATGGTTATACATGAGGCACATGTGTGTCGTTTCTTTTTTCATATGCTCATTTTTTAGAAAATCTCCCTCTCTCCTATTTTATTTCAACTGTATCTAATCTATATTTTGAAAGATTTACATTGCAATTATTATTTTTCTCATTCTCTCCATTCTCCCCTCTCTAAAATTGTCTCCCAAACCATCCTCTCGTCTCTCCTCCACAAGCTACAATTTCATGACGTTTCCTTCTCCTCACTCTGAAATTCTCTCTCCAAAACTTCTCTCTCCAAAACAATCTTCCTCTCTCAAAATCTTAAGTTATCAATATTTTTTCTATTAGAGAATTTTAGATATTGACATATTTAAGATTTAGATTTTAAATTTATTATATTCAATGATAATTAGGGAATCTTAAATATGGAAATTGTTGTGGATAGTCTAGTCATTTACTAATTGATATTTAAAATTAAGAATAATGATTTGACCATTTAAAAAAAAAAAACTTAGATTGTTTGGCCATTTTTCAAAACCGCAAATAAAAAATGTCATTTGTGTAGTTAGCCCTTATTCTTATTCTGTAAGCCTTACAACCTTTTCATTAAGGCCCCGATCCTTATAGAAAATTGGAGTGAGAAAGAGATTGATGAAAAATTAGGAAATAGAATGAGGTTATCCCTTTTATGGGTATAGATTCTCATGTTGGTGATGAGTTCTCCCCCATTGATTCATTCTCATTCCTTGATTCTCATTCGGTTGAATAGAAGCGACATTTGTGTCTAATAGGGTTTTTAGATCATCAACATCTTATAAAATTTATGTAACTATTAGTTGTATAAAATTGATTTTTTTTAAGCGATGACCCATAAGTCAAGGCAAGCCCCTACCCCACTAAATCAGGGCTGGGGAGACAGCCCGCAGGCAATAATTCGGAGACCCAAGATGAGTACTCGCCAAAACCAATTTCCGAAGCTCCTGTAACAGAAGGAACTCTAAAGGAACCCTGAAAATCCTCAAAAATGTTCACCCCTAGCAATGTTATGAGCTACACAATTGCTAGATCTATGGCACTTTACAAATTTAATAACAAAAGGACGACAATCAGAATTATTAATCACCTCCACAAAGTTAAACAACTCAGATAAATCATCAACTTCCTCATTGATGCTTTTCACCACTTCACTTGAGTCAGATTCCACCGTTATCATCTTCCTGTGATTGGCGTCACATCTGACAACTGCTTCTAACCCCTCCAGAATAGCTTTGGCTTCCAGCAATTTGATTGGCCACTTTTCTATGACCAACTTACCTCCTGCACAGATTAGAGACCCATAAGAGTCACGGATTACCCAACCAATCCCACCAACCTCTAGATTATCCTTCCAAGAGGCGTCACAGTTGAGTTTCCATGTATTCGCTTCAGGGGGGGTCCATTCTCCATGACTCTCACAACTCTCCAATCTTGCCATAGGGATATTCATGGTTCGTTGGTCCTTCGACAATATCTCCTCCCTATCTTGTGTAATGTCCCTAATAATTTTAAGAAGATATGCATTTACAAACAAACCATTAGCAACGTTTATAACATTCCTGACATTCCAGATTTTCCAAATAATAATGATGGCCAAATCTATCTCCTTCTTATTGAGGTTTGAAATCATCCAATCCCAACAATCCATAGGATTCCAGGCTCTTAAGCACATATGAAGCAAAGTCTCCATGTCAGGAATAAAGTTGATCCAAATCCTCTTGGCGATTTTGCATCTCCACATGATATGGATTGTGTCCTCCCGGTGTAACCTGCAAAAACAACAAGAAGGGTTAATGTCCACACATCTTTTAATAATATTAGCTTTGGTAGGAATGATATCACTTAAAACTTTCCACACACCAAAGCATGATGAATCGCACCACGAAGGTCAGTATCTCCCACCTTACTTTTCATGCCTCTGATCGTAGGCCTATTCTTGCCCACATTACATTTGATACAATCAGCTCCAACAATAGAAATCTGAGGGTTAAAGCTCGTTTTGAGGAAAATTGGGTTGGTCGTGAGGAGGTTAGAGTAATGATTAGAGATCACTTGAGGGATAGTTTTTGTAGAAGTCCTGCTGGTCTGGAAGGAAAAATCAGTTCCTGCATTCAAAAGTTAAAAACTTGGGATAGACAAAGACTAAAAGGGTCTTTAAAAGCGGCCATCCAAAGGAAAGAGAAGACTGTGAATCGATTATTGAACTCCCCTGACATATCTAACCAGGTTGAACTCACGAAGGCCGAAAATGAGCTGGAGGGGCTCCTTTTGGAAGAAGAAAAATATTGGAAGATTCGATCTAGAGAAGACTGGTTAAAGTGGGGTGATAAAAACACGAAGTGGTTCCATCACAAAGCAAGTCAAAGGAAAAAAAGGAACCATATCGATAAACTTGTTGATATTAACGAAAATTGGGTTTTTAATGAGGAGGAGATTGGAAAAGTGGCCAGTAACTATTTTAAAAATATTTTTCAATCCTCCAACCCTCACACTCAGGACATGGAGAATGTGTTGGATGACATGAAGGAGAAAGTTACAGAGAACCATCGCAGAATTTTGGAAAAACCTTTTGATTCAAACGAGATTGATATTGCTATTAGGGAGTTAAGCCCCTTGAAAGCCCCAGGCCCGGATGGTTGTCACGCTATGTTTTATCAAGAGTACTGGGAGATTGTGGGAGAAGATACTAAACGCGTTTGTTTGGATATTTTGAACAATGGGATGGCTTTGGATAGTATTAACAAAACTTTGCCTGTCCTTATCCCGAAGTGCAAGGACGCCAACCGAATGGAAGAATTTAGACCCATAAGCCTCTGTAATGTTCTATATAAAATAGTGGCCAAAGCAATAGTTAACAGGCTTAAGAGGATCATGGATGCCATTACCTCTCCCTATCAGTCTGCATTTGTCCCGGGAAGACTGATATCGGACAACGTTATCATTGGGTTTGAATGTATCCAAGCTATTACTTCTTCTAGGAACAGTAAGCAAGGGCATGTGGCGCTCAAGTTAGACATGAACAAAACCTATGACAGAGTTGAATGGACTTTTCTTAGGAGAGTGATGAGCAAGCTGGGTTTTGAGGAAAGGTGGGTGAATCTCATTATGAATTGTGTGGAGTCTGTCTCGTTCTCTGTTCTCCTCAATGGTTGTCTTCTTGAGGAGTTTCGACCGAATCGTGGGCTTAGATAGGGGGATCCCCTCTCCCCTTATCTGTTTCTATTATGTGCAGAAGGCTTCACAACCATTCTCAAAAGAAAGGAAGCCGAAGGAATGTTCAAAGGGATTAGAATCAATAGCTTCTGCCTTTCCATCACTCATATGTTTTTCGCCGACGATAGCTTACTCTTTTTCAAAGCTAGACGCGAGGACTGTATAGCCATCAAAGGAGATTTGGAGTGAAGGCTTCTGGTCAAACTATAAATTTCAGGAAATCGACTTTTATGACTAACAGACTGGCGAAAAGAGAGGTGGTTAGAGGGATAGAGGACATTCTGAGAGTCAAAAGGGTTGACAATTTAGGTTATTATCTGGGTTTACCTTCCAAAAATGTGAAAAGTAAGAGTTCTTTGTTCAATAAAATCAAAATCAGAACCGAAAAAGTTCTCCAAGGGTGGAAAGGGAAGCTCTTCTCCTTAAGCGGGAAGGAAACTCTTATTAAGTCCATAGCCCAAGCCATTCCTAATTATACTATGAGCTGCTTCATAATCCCCAAGTCTATTTGTAAGGAAATAAATCAACTCTGTGCTAGGTTTTGGTGGGGGGAATCTAGAGAGAAAAGGAAGGTTCACTGGACTAGCTGGGACAAGCTTTGCACTAGTAAATTTCATGGTGGCTTGGGGTTTCGTGACCTGGAGTGTTTTAACCAAGCCATGTTGGCTAAGATAAGTTGGCGCATTATTAGAAACCCCGACAACCTAATGGCTAGAGTGCTAAGAGGTCGGTATTTTAAGGGCGGGAACTTTTTGGAAGCCCTTGCAGGGAAAGACTCCTCTCTCACTTGGAGAAGTATAATTTGGGGACGGGATCTTTTCAAAAAAGGATTCCGATGGAGAATTGATGATGAAAGATACATAAATATTGGAGAGGACCCTTGGATTGGGAGAATGTGCTCCAGAAGACCCTTCAACATCTCTAACAATTTGGAGGGTAGACGTGTGTGTGATTTGATTGATACGAATGGTAAGTGGAATGAAGATGAGGTTAGAAATTATTTTCCCCCGCAAGACTTTAATGATATTATGAACACTCCTCTGGGTCTGAAAGGGGCAAAGGATGTGATCATTTGGGGTGAGGACAAAAAATGGATCTTTTCGGTCAAAAGTGCGTATCATTTGGCAAAAAGATATCGCATAGGCCCTTCAAGCTCCACGGTGAATGATGGGAGCCCCAACAAGGCCATGAACAGGTTGTGGAAAGCCAAGTCCGTTCCCAGAGCAAAGATTTGTGTGTATAAAATTGAAAGTTTATGATTCTATTAGATACAAAATTTAATTTTATGTCTAAAAAATTTATTAATTTTAAAAAGTATCAAATGTGTCAAAAAAAAATTAAAAGTTTGTGAATGTATTAGATAGATACTTTTATAGTTAGGAACATATTAGATACAAAATTAAGGATTTAGAAACCATCTAGACATTTTTTAAATTAAGAAACTTATTAAGCACAAATGGGAAACATTAACTAAACTTGTAATTTGTTATTTTTCTAGCGTATTACAATGTACATTTATTTGTGTATATTTTATTTTAAAATAAGTTAACTTTTAGGCGAAAGTAGGCATACCTCAATGCTAATTGATATGTTATCTCGATCAAGTGGTTAGATATTCGATCCACATACCTAGTGATCGTTAATACATTTAATGTGTCACTTGAGTTATATTTTTTTTGGTTGGTTATAGATTTTCTTCAGAGATATAATTAGTCTCTTTATTCTTACTTGTTATGACTTGAATACGAGATCATAGCTCGTGGGAGTCTCTTGAAAGAAAATCTTACTTGCTAAGACTCGAATATTCTAGCAAGTCTTTATCTTCTCGAGTTCCAAAGCTTCTACAAAGTCTTACTTGCTATGACTCGAATACGGGACCATAGCTTGCGGGAGTCTCTCGAAAGAAAATCTCTAAAGAAATTGGAGAAGAAGAGTTCTTGATGGCTCATCATTAGAGTTCTATGTGGCCTAGGAAGAATAATTAAATAACATATCTTAATATCTAATATATTAAAATATATTTATCTAACCATTTTGAATCATATTCAAATCTTTCTTAATTGTCTTATAATATTTATTTCATAATTTGAATCCAATTCAAATTTAATAAATAACTTTATTTAATATATCTTAATACATTAATGATTTTAATCTAAATTCTCTTACGACATTTATTTCCTAATTTGAATCTAATAAATATTTTTTTAATGTGTCTCAATACATTAATAATTTTATATTTAATATATTTAATATATATTAGATATTATTTTGAACACTTCAAATTAAATATTAATTTGAACATTTCAAATATTTCTTTCAACTAAACTGATTAGTATTACTATGAGCTAGCAAGAGAACCTTATGGACCTACTAATTATAAGCTCTAATGATACAAAATTAATTAATTAAACTATTTAATTAACTACCTTTCATCTATTAACTTTAGGACACTCCACTGTGGACCTAGAGTTGTACTCTTGTGCAATGTAAGACAATTTGTTTCCATAGATATAACCATTACATGCAAGTCGATCATTCATGTGTTATTCGTAATTATAGTTGGATCAAGTTCGTTTTACCGCTATAATTACATCTTGCACCTTAAGTACCATCGATTCTCTACTGAACAATTTGTTTATGATCTAACCATAAACTAAGTCTCTCTCAGACCATTGAGAGGGTTGGAGCCCTTGTTCAAATCCTGAAATCAGTACTTAAGGGAACTACTCATCTACTTGCCTTATATGGTAATGAAGTGAATTCCATGGTGAGATTATGTTCATAACTTTCTATTTGGTCAAGTCCCGAAAGTGGTAGGCTTATTGAATCGCTACAAAATTCACTCTCACTCGTGCAAACCAAAGAATAAGCCCTCATAGGCAAGAGTTCATAACTCATTTAAGATTTAGATCAAGTCGCATATAATCATCCTGTGAAATATTAATCTTCTCAACTAACAAATTTATAAAGAGAGATTAAATATTTTGCAGTTCAATCTTACAAAAATTGATTGTATAAGATACTGTTTGCTTAAAAGGGGTGTGTAAAATTTATCAAGACAACACTCCTAAACTGTGCAAGCATACACAATCTAAGCAGCAAGTGATAAGTAATTTAATCGTCTCCTCAGGGATTAGTTGTAGGAAATTCACAAGATTCAGTTTGTTTCTAATGAGTAAAAGGGGGCCAACATAAATGAATTGAGTATTGGAATTAGAAAATTAAAATAACAATTGAAATGCTAATGTAGTGCTGAAAAGGATTAAAAATGGTAAGACAGTAGCTAACCTATCTAGTAATTGGTCAATGAAGGGTAGAGGGAAATGATCCTTACGGGTGGCCTCATTAAGTCTCCTATAGTCCATGCAGACCCTCCATCCAGTCACTGTCCGAGTAGGGATCAGTTCATTCGCCTCATTAGTCACAACTGCCATCCCACCTTTTTTCGGCACACATTGCACAGGGCTGACCCAACTACTATCAGTTATAGGGTATATGATTCCTGCATCTAACCACTTAATCACTTCCTTCTTGACAACTTCTTTCATGGTTGGATTAAGCCTTCTCTGCTGCTCAATAGATTTGAAGTTTCCATCCTCCAAATTTATTTTGTGCATGCAGAAGGAGGGACTTATACCCTTAATATCAGCTAACGTCCACCCAATAGCCTTCTTATGCTGTCTTAACAGTTTAAGCAGCAGTTCCTCATCCTTAGGTGTTAAGCCGGCTGAAACAATTATGGGAAGAGTTTGACATTGTCCAAGGAAGGCATATTTTAAGTGTATTGGCAACGGCTTTAAATCCAAAGTAGGTGGTATATCAATAGACGATTGCATAGGTGGTGTTTTTCGTTCACTCAGTTCTAGGGACTAAAAAAACCTTTTGCAATTACCCAATTATGCAACAGCCTCACGCTCTTCACTCAGCTCACAGACATTCAATTCCTCACCTGTAATCTGCCCCAAGCCCTGAATGTGATGCTCCAACAATTCCTATTCAATGGATTCATCAACAATTTCCTCCAACATGTTAAGAACAAAGCAATTTTCCACGTCTGTAGGATGTTTCATTGTGTCATAGATGCTGAACTCAATCTTTTGGTCATTCATTTTTTGAGTGATGGTTCCTTCATAGACATCCACAACTGTCCTCCCAGTCTTAAGAAAAGGTCTTCCTAGAATGATAGGTACTTCACTATCTGCCTTATAGTCCAGAATAATGAAATCAGCAGGGAATATGAATTTACCCACTTGAACCAAAATATCCTCAATCTTACCTTCAGAGTGAGTAATGGATCTATCCGCCAGCTGCAATGTGACAGTGGTGGGCCTAGCTTCGCCTATGCCAAATTTCTTGTAAATCGATTATGGCATTAGGTTTATGCTTGCGCCTAAGTCACAAAGGGCCCTTCCCAACTGTTGTCCTCCTATGGACACTGATATAGTGAAAGCACCTGAGTCCTTCTCCTTACTAGGAATCTTTCTTCTTAGCATGTCACTACATTCTTCATTAAGAGACACTACTTTGAACTCCTCAAATCTCTCCCTTTCAGATAGGACGTCCTTAAGAAACTTCATATAGTTAGGCATTTGTTTAAGAGCGTCTACCAAAGGGATGTTTATATGAATTTCCTTGAGAATATCCATAAACTTCTCAAAGTGGATTTCATTTTTTTTCTTTTTCTTCAACCTCTGCGGGAAAGGTGAAGGAGGTGGTACGAACTCAGGGGTGGCAGGAGGTATACAACCAGATGGATTTGAAGGTTGTACTCTTGGTAGTTCTTCACCTTCCTCACCCTCTACTTCATTAGGTTCCATCTGTGCTTCCTTTCTCTCTTCTTCGAATTGTACTGCACAGTCCTTCCCCTTATGATTTTTCTTACTGTTCTCTTCCGGCTTAGCTAAATGTTTTCCACTCCTTAGCTCTATAGCTTGCACTTGTTCCTTCCCTTCTCTTTTTGGGAGCTCAGTATCTGCAGGAAGCTTACCTTGAGGCCTAGATCTTATCTCATTAGCAAGTTGTCCCAATTGCACTTCAAAGTTTCTCATTGAAGCTTGCTGGCTTTGAATAACAGCTTGCTGTCCTTGAATGACAACATCATTCTTAGCCATGTACTCCTTCAACAAACTTTCGAGAGAGAAGTACACGAATATGTTGTGGGTCTTTCAACCCTCTCGATCTTTGGAGCATTGGTTGCTGATTTCCATAGGCCTGCTGATTCTGCTGTCCAAAACCTGGTGTATAATTCACCTTTTGCTGCACTTGAGGGGCTTGAGAATTGCTTCCTTCACCTCCCCAAGCAAAGTTAGAGTGATTTCTTCAGCCTGGGTTATAGGTATTAGAATAAGGATTGTTTCTTTGAGTTCCTTGGTTCCCAACATAGTAGATTGAGGTTGGATTATTAGGACAACATTCAAATGTATGTCCTTCGCCACAATAAACACATGACTCAGAACTTACTACTTGGTTTACCACGGCTGTATTCTTCAACATTAGGGAAATCAAATTTGCGTTTCCACGGTTAGGTTTTTCAAATATTAGCCATTGATGCCATTTGTGCATTTAGAGCGGTTAAAGCATCTAACTCCAACATGCCCTTTATCTTTTTACCTTGGGAGCTCCTTGAATCAACCCACTGACAGTTGTTTGAAGATATTCTTTCCAGTATCTCGAATGCTTCATTATAGGTCCTTGACAAAAGAGTCCCATTTGCCGAAGCATCAACAACTTGTTTAGTGGCTGAATTCAACTCATTGTAAAATATCTCCATTTGAATACAATAAGGGAGTCCATGATGAGGACACTTCCTAAGCAAATTCTTAAATCTCTCCCAGGCTTCGCTCAATGATTCATCATCCAACTGTTGAAAAGCCACAATTTCATTTCTAAATTTAGCATTCCTAGTTGGTGGGAAATACTTAATGAGGAATTTTTCAGCAAGGGTGTTCCAAGAATCAACTGCCCCAGAAGGAAGTGTATTCAACCATGTCTTGGTTGCATCTCTAAGGGAGTAAGGGAACAAACTCAACCTTAGGGCATCCTTGGCACTCCTGGCAGTTTAAAAGAATCACTAACCCCTAGGAATGATTTTAAATGCAAGTGAGGATCTTCCGAGGATAGTCCATGAAACTGTCCTATGGTTTGGAGCATTTGAAACATAACAGGTTTAAGCTCAAACGTTGAGGCTTGGATTTCTGGCCTAATGATCCCAGGATTTAACTCTTCAACCAAGGGATTAACATAGGTTCTAATGGCTCTCTCCCTGTCATCTGCTAAAACAATAATATTGGCAGGTACCATAGCTTAGGGTTCAACTAGAGGTGGTCTAAAGCCTTCTTGGCCGTGTGGTTGGTTTCCAGGGTTATTCTGAGGATTATTAGGATCTACAAGACCTCCACGAAAATCTGCCATTCTTTCCTATTGAATCCTCCTCCTTCTATGAAATGTTCTCTCAAGTTCAGGATCAAAGAAAAATTCTAAACCTAGAAAATCATTCATGCACAATTATAGCACCTGAAAAACAAAGAAACACCTTAGTTAGACCATTCTTTCAGCTCAAAATCACTAAAAACAACTCAAACAAAGTAAAAATCAAACTAATCCCCGACAACGACGCCAAAAACTTGTTTGCTTAAAAGGGGTGTGTAAAATTTATCAAGAAAACACTCCTAAACTGTGCAAGCATACACAATCTAAGCAGCAAGTGATAAGTAATTTAATCGTCTCCTCAGGGATTAGTTGTAGGAAATTCACAAGATTGAGTTTGTTTCTAATGAGTAAAAGGGGACCAAAATAAATGAATTGAGTATTGGAATTAGAAAATTAAAATAACAATTGAAATGCTAAAGTAGTGCTAAAAAGGATTAAAAACAGTAAGGCAGCAGCAACTCAAGTTACCAAAAGAGTAAAAAGGGGATAGGATTAGGGGCGAATTTATGCTTCAGCAATCTTAATGCTAGAGCTTAAAACTGCACCAGAGCTCAAAACAACATAACTCACGGAATCATTCCAGATTTTGTCGCGATTTAGGCACTTAATTTCCATTAAACACCCTTAATTTTAGCTCCTAACTGTTAACACTAGGTGAGTGACTATTCCTAGACTCCTCAATCACCTGAGAGAAGTAAATCTCTTAATCAGAACTAGTGTCATGCCTTGAAACCGGCTTATTCTTCCCTTTTCCAAGTTGGAATAAACAATACTAAGGTGAGGTGGCCAAACAAACCTTGGTTAAGTAGTAAAATCACAAGACACAAGAGTGAGATTGTAGCAAATTACTCTTTCATTAAAGTTGCATCCACATAAAGTCTCCTAACCCTCACCCCAAGGGTGATTAGCTCATGATAATAAAAGAAGACAACAATAAAACAGTAAAACTAATGCTAAACATGCTTAAATTGGTCTTAGTTACAAAATAGAAGAGTAAAAGCAAGAGGAATGGAAGAATGAACAGATGGGTGAAGTACCCAAGCCTTTATCGATCCACCCCAGCCTTCCTTCCAGAAGGAGAAGCTTCCCCAATTCAGCTTGCTACAAATTCGCCCCTTGTCTTCTTTCCCAATCGGGTTCTTTTCTTTTTTCTCTTGCTTCTCCTCTTTTTCTAACACAGCCAAACGAGACATTTATATCGCATCCACCTCGAATTAAAAGCTGAATAGACAAAAAAGGTAATGACAAGAAAGCCTCTCATTGGCTCACAACAGCTGATATGGCAGCTTCTATCCAGCTCAATTAATGAATTTTGTCCACGTGTGCATTCTGCATCTGATATCAGCATTGAGCTCCAGCAATCTTTATCCTTCAGCAATTTCACAGCTACAACATCTCGAAGCAGACCTTCCACACTTCATAGCATCCATCTACCCAAAACTCCTGAAAATATGGCCAAAAAGATAGCATTCAACAATGAAAAGTGCTCTAATGACCTTATGATACTTCAAAAGTAATCTGTAGATATTAACACACAAAGGTATTTAATCAAGGAGATTAAACAGTCAAGAATTCTCGAAATACCAAGGAATAATCACAATAAAAGCTCAATCTTAACTCTCATTCTAAGAGCTAACAGATACCCCCAGTCATATGTCTCCACAAGACCAATTTGGACCAAATCATTTGTAACTATTACAAAGTGAGGCGTATCAATATTGTGACTAAGATAAGACTGTAGCCACATATTTTTGTCAGGTTTGCTTATTTATCAATTTTAATTATTAAATTTAAATTAGAGTTTTAATCTTATAATGTTTGTTTGTGGCATTTTTGCTAATTTTTTCTACGTGTGAAATGTAGGTTTTTTTTATGGAGGTGAGAAATGTGATATTTCCTTTATACTAAACTTTTAGGTCAAATTCTAGCTTTTCAAAATTTTCTTCCTTTTCGGTGCAAGTGCCCATTTTAAAGAAAATTGGAGTTTTGTTTTTTTTGCCTAAAAAGGGAAGGAGTTTGCCTTTATTAAATCTTAGTTTTTCAAAACCCTAGGGGGGGAATTCCAAGAAAAAAACACATAAAAAAAAACCATTATCCACATCTCATCCACAACCATCTTACAACAAAAAAAAAACAAATAAAGTAAGTTTTTTTCTATTTTCCACATAAATTCTTTACAAAAAGTAGGGTTCGAAATACAGTAAGAACAACTAAGCTTAGCCGGAAGTTGCACCTGGTAGGGTTTTGGACCTAAGGATCCACACTTCAAATGGCGAGCTAGTTGCATTCCTCCCTCAACTTCTATATTCTCGAATCATCCCTGAAAAACAGTAGTTGAGTAAGGGGGTTTTCTTTTTTGTTATTGTTATTATTATTATTATTTTTTTTTCTTTTTCTACACTAATCTATATCTTTGTGTTGGAGTTCTTATCCTACGTTTTATTACGTTGTTCTTGATTTGCTACTAGTACCACACTTTTTTTTATGCTACTTTTTTTTTATTTACTAGTACTATTCTTTTCGTTTTTTTTCTTTTGTTCTTAGATCTCTTTTCTTTTTCTAGAAGTAAAAAAATGAGCTTAAAAGTGGAGAGTGTTTGATCTAAAAAAAGAATCGAAGCATCTTTGTAAAAGTAATGAAAATAAAAAACACACAAACTAAAAAAAACAGAAGCAACATGTTGTAAAAAAAAATAAAAAGAAAAACAAATAGCATACCTTTGCGGGAGAATCCTTGCTTCTGTGTAGTATCTTTGGATAAAAAGAAGAACTAAGAAAAAGAAAGAGAAAAGTGAGATCTTGGTTTGAGAAAGAAAAAAAAATGAAAGGTTTGTTGAAGGTGTTTAAGAAAGAAAGAAAAGAGAGTAGGGCAGAAGAGAAAAGAGAGAAGGAAAGGAAAGAGGAAGATGGAAATCAGGTTTGAGAGAAAAAAAATGGTGAAGGAAAAAGGGTTTGGTTGAGATTTATTTGTTTTAAAAGTATTATTATTATAATAATAATAATAATTATTATTATTATTATATTTTTTTTAAAAAAAAAAAGTTGGTCAAGCAAGCAAAACATACCCATTTTTTTCTTTTTTTTTTAAAAGAAAATAAATATATCTATTATATTATATTATATTATATTCTTATTAAATTTTATTATGTTATTATGATTATTAATACTATATATATGTATATATTAAAAAAAATGAAATGACTGATGGGTGGATTTGTCGCCCATCTTTTGCGTCAGTGGCACGTGAGATTTCAAATTTTGTTTTCATTTTGTTTTCATTTTTTTTTAACTTTGTTAGACGTTTTATTTATTATTTATTATTTATTTTTTTCTCTCTTTCTGTGTCATGTTATTTAATTGTTTAGTTTTTTTTTGTAAAGTATCTAAATTAGTTCAAGAAAATATATTATTATCATTAGTGTTATTCTTTTTTTTTTTTATGTTTGTGTATTTAAAAATACATTTTTTTTATTCATCATAGTTAAACTGTTGATATAAGCTTCCTAATTAATACATGATTTGTAATCTTTTAATATATACCGTTTATTAAAAATGCCGACGATGAGATCTAGAAATATTTGGGAGTCTGATTTTCTATTTTTTCCGGATGTGAGAAATTGATTTTTTGGAAGTTCAAGATCGATTTCAATATTTTTTTTTGTAAATTTGTTAGTATATTTATTTGCTTGATCAATTTGTTATCTTAAATGTGATTTGCTTTTAATTTGTATTCTTATATTCCATTATTCGAACTAAATTTTATTTTAATTATCGCTCATAGTTCTCAAATCTTATTTTGCAAACTTATTTCAAACTTTTAACATTGCTTGGTTATTTTGAGTTTATAAAGCCTTCTAACTAAAAATGTTATCTTCAAATTTTTATAATTTTCTTTAAAATCGTCTTTATTTCTAAAAACATTCCTACGACGGAATCTAGAAATATTTGGGAGCCCGATTTTCTAGAATTCTTGAGGTGAGAGATCATTATCTTTGAGAGTCCGAGATTTTGATCCCAAGAAAAAAATGAATTTTAAATAAAAATATTCTTTTTTAAAAAAAAAAAAAACTTTGTTTTTAAATGAAGGCTATCCTATGATTGATTTGAGAAAATTGTGATTTTTTTTCTCATATTCTTGAGGTGAGTTTATTTCCAAAATCTTGGAAAATAATTTTAATATAGCCAAAATAATGGATTTTCATCCACTTATTTTATGGGATCATGACTCCAAATATTGGAGTAATGAGGGGTAAAATAAGACATTGTTTTAAAAATCTCATTTTCCTAAATAAGACATTTTTTTGCCCTTCTAAATTTTCTGCAATTCAAGATTAAAATTTGGCCACCGTTTTTTTTAAATGGGTGTTGTGGGTTGCTAACACCTTCTCCATACACAAACAACTCCAGAATCCAAATCTGGCTGTCGCATACCATTTTTTTCTCTTTTTTTTTTTTTTTTTTTTTTTATAAAAAGGTTATTTTATTTTGGTGGCCAATCACACCATAAAAAAGATTGGTGGCGACTCCTTTTAATATCCCCATTTCGAGGACGTCGGCCGCTCCGCATCGCAGGTACGTGGCGACAGCTTGGCGACTCCACTGGAGACAATGAGGTTCCACCTCGAGAGTTTGACCATTTGTTATTCTTGATTTTGTTTTTTTATTTGTACTTTTGTGCATTTTTTTCTTACATTACTATTTTGTTTTGTTTCACACACTATCACAAGCCTCCTACCCGGGCTTTTCCTAATAGGATTAGATTTGAGGACGGAGTAGTGTCGACCTTCGAGAAGCTTATGCTTCTGTGTAGGCACACGAAAAATCCTCACTCAATTTGGTCATATGATCATGTATGATTGTGAGACCATTTTTGGAGATCTGTATTGTCTAGGTTTTTAGACTCAACCTCACCTGTTTGAAGGCCTTGTTATTTATTTCTATGCTTTAATTGTTTACCTATTTTGTCTCACACACTATCACGAGCCCTCTACCCGGGCTATTCCCAATAAAACTAGAATCGAGGATGGAGTAGTGTCGACCTTCGAGAAGTTTATACTTCCGTGCAGGCACACGAAAGATTCTCGCTCAATATGATCATGAAGTTATTAAGACAACGATCATTTTGGGGACCTGTGTCTTTTAGGATCTTTAGATCTAACCTCACTTTGTTTGGAGTCTTCATGTTGTTGTTTTGACTATGATATGTTGTATTTTCATTTAAGTCAACCGTTAGACTCACTTTTGTTTTTGTGTAAAGTCTTAGGATGGTAGACATTCATTTGCCCGGGGCATTCGCCAAATCCACCCCTGAGGAAGACTCGTGGGAAGTAGTGTTCCAGCAGTTTGGGCAGTTGCAACATTCATCAGAGGTTATTTGGCCAAGAGTTGCAGAGGTCCAACTCCCTCAGGATTGTCAGCTAGAGCTCGTTCTTAACAATGTGGAAGAATTAAAAGGTTTATGGGAAGGGTTGAGTATGGAAAACAGAGCTAGTTTTAGTGCAGTGTATGGGAATATCGTTGATCTCATGTATGCAGACGTCAACCTGAACGCTTTGCAAGCCTTTGTTCATTTCTGGGATCCCGTGCTTAAATGCTTCTCATTTAAGATGTTTGATTTGACTCCCACAATCGAGGAGTATCGGGCTTTGATACGTGTACCAGCCAGTACATGAAGTAAAGTTTTCACTCATGATCGAAGGTCAACTTTACAAAGATCTTTATCCAAGTTTTTGGGTGGCGTTCATGCTTCAGATATAAAGAAGCAAATGAAAGTCAAGGAAGGGAAAAAATGCATTCCTGTTGATTATCTGATCAGCCTCACACGACGTGTTTGCCGAGAGAAAAGGGTTTGTCTCTCTTAGCTATGTGTATCTATGACATGGTTATTTTTCCAAGAATTAGAGGATACGTGGAAGAGCAAGTCATTAAACTTTTCATTGGAATTGAGCGCAGAGTAAACCCCATAATTCCAATTCTTGCAGAAACCCTAAGATCTTTAAGCTATTGTAAATTGCGAGGCAAAGCGAAGTTTTTTACTTGCGCACCCATGCTCTTTATTTGGATTTCCAGTCATTTGAAGTATTCGAGCAAGTTCAAGTATGCTCCTATAAGGTTTAGCAATCCTTGGAATGTTGTAAGAAACATGGTGAGAGATTTCATTGTTGCACATTGGGATCCAAGTTTTCCCTCTATTGAAGCATGGAAGCTTTTTCTGAGCCACCTGACATTGGATGAAGTAGTATGGAGGGCGACGTGGCTACCTTCAGGTCCTATAACATATCGATGTGGGCAATTGCCATTCGTACCACTTTTAGGATCGTGGGGAGGTATCGCTTACTCGCCTCTGTTGGTACTACGACAGGTATGGCTGAAGAAGTTTGCACCGGTTATCCCTGGCTTAGAGGATTGGGAGTTCTCGCACGATTCCGACATTGCTAGCACCATGAGCAGACAGACAATCAATGTTTGGAAGGATATAAGGAAATTGAAAAATATCCAACATTGTGAAGGAACCATTCCACAATACGAAAACTGGGGAGCAGTTAGAATTGGGGCAAAAGTTGATGTTTTACCAATGCCAATTGATTTAGAGGAAACCTTGAAGATAGACCATGCTGATTTGGAAAAAGAATTGAAGCTTGCAAAAGAAAGAAACTTTGTGCTCATGAAGGAAAATAAGGAATTGTGGGTTGAAGTTAAATTATGGATTGGACAATCAACAAGTGCGAAAAGACAGTTGGAAGAAGTTCAACAGCGTTTACAGAGGCAGCTTGAATTAGAGAGGGAAAACAGTTCCCTAAACGCAAAAGTCGTCCAACTACGAAAGAAAAATAGGGGCTTGTGGAGAGAAATAGAAGTCCTACAAAGTGAGGCAGAGACTCAGAAATTACACATCAAAGACCTAAAGCAAGCGGTGTTGAAGCTCAACAATGCCATGAAAAACTTCCAAGATATACTTAATGAACAAGTTACAAAGTCACAAGAGACAGTTGTGTCTTTGGAAAAAGAAAAGGAAGTTTTGCAAAAGCTGACAGATGAGTATAAGAGTCAATTCGTCGATGCAGAACGGAGAAACACACTGCTTCAAGATACTATTGCAAGTTTAGAGCACCAGTTGGTAGTATATCAAAATGCGAACGAAGTAGTGATGAAAGATCATGCACGATTAAAAGAAGAGCATCAGGTGATGAATACAGACTTTGCCATTTGGAGAGACGAGTATGGGAATCTGAGACGCCGTTATGACTACATAAAAGGACAAGTTGAACAAGGAGCCGAGAAGTTAAGATGGATGGCTAGAAAGGCTGACCTATTAGCGGAAAGAGCCAGTATTCTTCGACAAGGCATCGTTCCCACACAGCCAGGCGGTGAAGATTTGATTAGATTCCTAGGGGTGATAGGACGAGACCTCGGGCATTTTGGGTGTTATCATTAGGTCTTGTGTTGGGTTGTTTGTTGTTTCATTTTTAAACGACTCTTGTAATGGTGAATTTTGACCTTTGAATGAATTCTCGTTTTTTTTCCTAGCTTGCATTCATTCATTTCATATTAGCACTAACAAAGATCTAACTTCGCTAGCAAAATTTTCTTTTTTGACTAATCAAACCATTACTCCTTCTTTTATAATAAAAGGTTCAAAGTTTACAAAATAGCTCGAAGTTCGCCTCCTCATCATTCATATTGGACAAGACGGAAGGCCAAATTCATGGATGATCAAGTGAACGAGCAAAGATAAACAATCCGCCAGAGGTGGAAGAATTGAAAGAGCAAGTAGCAAAGATCTTGGAGCTTCTTACCGCAAGAAAAAAAAAGTCCAGAGCGCAGAACGTCGTTGCAAGTCGAGACAGTCAAAACCAAGGGCTAGATGACACTCCTTTTTACCCTGCAAGGTTTACGCCGCCAATGGTGTCAAACCCACACATGGATGGGGTAGCTTATCCAACCTCTTTCCCTGTGCAAGATCCCGGTCGAGCTTCGCACCAGGCCAGTCATGTGGGTGATCCAAAGATTTGTTCCAACCGCAGAAAAATCATAAAAAGACTTACAAGATTTGTTAGGAAAAGGAAGGTTGGAGTTCCTTGAAGAAAGACTACGCGCGATTGAGGGTGCCGACGTCTATGGGGATATCGTTGCTAGCCAACTATGTTTGATTTCAGATGTTGTTATTCCCCCAAAGTTCAAGACGTCAGAGTTTGAAAAGTATAATGGGACTACGTGTCCAAAGAGTCATCTGGCCATGTATTGTAGGAAAATGTCGGCCTATGCGCACGATGATAAGTTATTGATTCACTGTTTTCAAGACAGCCTGATTGGCCCGACGTCTCGTTGGTATATGCATTTGGATGGCTCCCAAGTGCACAAGTGGAAAGATTTGACTGATGCTTTCTTAAAACAATATAAGTACAATATTGACATGGCACCCGATCGTTTAGATCTCCAGCGAATGGAAAAGAAGGCTACCGAGACTTTTAAGGAGTATGCACAAAGGTGGAGAGAATTAGCTGCTCAAGTACAACCTCCTTTAACTGACAAAAAATTGTCAGCCATATTTATCAATACTTTGCGAGCACCATATTATGACAGGATGATCGGAAGTGTGCCCCCAAATTTTTCTGACATCATGACAATCGGAGAAAGGATAAAGTATGGAGTTAAGAATGGGAGGATCGCAGATGCAACACCTAAGGCAAGTCTGAGAAAAGTAATGACTCCAAAGAAGAAGGAGGGAGAGGTCCATGAGGTAAGCTCACGACCAAGAGTTGTGACCCATATGACTTCACCAACTCAAAGACCTGCGAGTTATAACCGTAGTCTTCAACTTGGAGGACAAAGTCAACCGAATCAGTCAAATCAGCGTGTTGCTAGCGGCAATTGGAAACAAATGCGTTTTGATCTCATTCCCATGACGTACACTGAGCTTTTGCCTCAATTACTAAAAAATCATCAAGTTGCCATTGTGCCTCAAGAGCCATTACAACCCCCGTGGTACGACCCAAGCGTGCGGTGTGAATATCATGCAGGGGCAATTGGACATTCCACAGAGAATTGTTATCCATTAAAGGCTAAGGTACAAAGCTTGGTTAAAGCAGGATGGTTAAAATTCAAGAAAGCAGGGGAAGGGCCTGATGTTAATCAAAATCCTCTCCCAAACCATGAAAATTCTACTATGAATGTCATTGAAGCGTCTGAAGAATGCTATAAAGATAAAGTCCAAAATTTGAATACATCTATGAAGACTCTCTTTCAAATTCTTTGCGATGTCGGATATCTTTCAGTAAGGTCTGAGCAGAGTAACATAGATGATTTGGGCTTGCATAACGAGAAGATATGCCTTGTTCATAAAGGAATGGTCGGACATTCCATAGAAGATTGTGATGATTTTAAGCAGCATGTGCAAAAACTATTGGATTCAAAGTTATTGATTGTGAGCCAGACAACTACACAGGAAATGAATGTTGACATGATTACTCATGCGTCCCCCTTTAAGAAAACGACAAGAGAAGTGTCATCTTCACCAAAACCATTAATCATTCACTATAAGAGTAATCCAGGTACCACTTCTCATATTCAAGTACCCAAACCAATGATTGTAGAAGTGCCCGATCTTTTTGCTTATAAGGATAGTCGGGTTGTATCTTGGAAATACGAATGTCAGTTCATCACGGGTAATGGTGCTCCTACACCTTACATCTTAGCAGTCGGAGGAACGACCCGCAGTGGTAGATGTTATACGCTAGAATTTTTGAAAAGTATTTCAAGAGAAGAGGAAATTAGACAACGTAAGGGCAAAGCTGTGGAGATAATCGACGAAGATGGTTTAAGAGATCTAGATAAAGCTTTCGCAGAAAAAGTGCCCATAACAGAAAAAAGACGAGTCAGGAATCAGTGACAGAAGAAGAAGCACACGAGTTTTTGAAGTTGATTAAGAAAAGTGAGTATAAAGTGATAGAGCAGTTACATCGCACCTCAGCTCGGATATCAATTCTATCACTTTTTTCTGTATTCTGAGTCGCACCACAAAGTTTTGCTCGATGTTTTGAACCAAGCTCATGTAGGCCCTGATATTTCGGTAAATGCACTCAGTGAAATTGTGGGAAACATAACTGCTACAAATTGTATTACCTTCTCTGATGATGAGATCCCGCCTGAGGGTACTGGACACACCAAGGCACTACACATCTCTGTGAGGTGTAAAGATCATCTGGTGGCTAGAGTTCTTGTGGACAATGGCTCATCTTTAAACATAATGCTAACGTTGACATTGATGAAGCTCCCCGTGGACTCCTCATATTTAAAGCCAAGTACGATGGTTGTTAGGGCTTTCGATGGTGCTCGAAGGGAAGTGATCGGAGACATAGAAATTCCCTTACAAATTGGACCATCTTCTTTCAATGTAACATTTCAAGTGATGGATGTAAACTAATCATATAGTTGTTTACTTAGGCGTTCTTGGATTCATTCCACAGGAGCTGTTCCATCTTCACTTCATCAGAGAGTGAAGTTCGTTGTAGAAAATGGCCAGGTTTTCATTTTCGGAGAGGAAGATATGTTTGTAACAAAGACAACATCGTTTCGATATGTTGAAGCAGCAGAAGAGGCTTTTGAGTGCTCGTATAGATCGTTTGAGGTTGTTAATGCCACTACCTTTCCAACTGAAGGTTGGGATATAGATCGTTATTCAGCCAAGACAACTCTGATGGTTGCAAGAGTAATGTTAAACAACGGCTTTCGGATGCATGAAGGGTTGGGACGGAATAATCAAGGAAACCCAAAGGTGATTTGCCTCCCTGAAAGCAAAGAGAGGTTTAGATTAGGGTACAAGCCAATAGCTTCTGAGTGCAAGGGAGTCAGAGCAGAAAAGAGAAAATTGAGAAGTGCACGTCTTGAAGGTCGAGAAGTCGAGCAAGGAAGAATGTATATACCGCATATATCCGAGACTTTCAAATAGGGTGAAGTGATTCATGGTGACAACCCGCTTTGTGTTCAAGCCGCTGACACTTCGATCGCTGTTATCTCTGAAAGCGCCACCATGCTGCGACAACTAGTCTACCCCTGCCCTCCAGGCTTTGAGTTAAACAATTGGGAGTTTAAAGAGAGGCCCAGTGTCACTAGGAAGATGCAAGAGTAATAATTTATTTGTGGCTACGCTTAAAGCCACGAATTTTGTAATAGTGGCACTTTTTTATTACTTGCTTAATGTGTATGCAATCTCTACATCTCAAGAACTTGCACCTTTTTGTTGAGAAATGAAAAAGGGATTGTCGACTTTTATTTAGTTCATCCACTTGACCTCTTCCTTTCGCTCCCATTTGTTTTATTACTCTTGATTGTCATTCGCTTTCCGTCATCCTCTATCTATCACCAATACAACTTGGATCATTGACAGGGGCGCCAAAGATGAAGAAGCCAACTTTGAAGTTCCAGTTTATAACATTGACCAAAGTGAGGAGGATGACTTTGAAGTGTCACAAGAGTTATTGAGACTGATGAAGCAGGAAGAAAGAGAAATTGTGCCTTACCAAGAGCCGCTAGAAGTAATCAATTTGGGGTCATCAGAGGAAGTAAAAGAAATACTAATCGACACTTTGTCTATTGAGCAAGATCGTTTGGATCTTGTAGCCCTTTTACGTGAGTACAACAACATATTTGCATGGTCTTACCAAGATATGCCTGGTCTGAATACATAAATTGTAACACATCGGTTACCGCTTAAAGCTGAGTGTAAACCCATAAGGCAAAAATTGTGAAAAATGAAACCTGAAATGTTGATCAAAGTAAAGGAAGAAGTCAAAAAGCAATTTGACGCGGGCTTCTTAACAGTAGCAAAGTATCCTGAGTGGGTTGCAAATATTGTCTCAATCCCGAAAAAGGATGGAAAGGTGAGAATGTGTGTGGATTATAGGGATCTCAATCGTGCAAGTCCCAAAGATAATTTTCCACTTCCACACATCGACGTTTTAGTGGACAATACAGCGGGATATTCTACTTTTTCATTTATGGATGGATTTTCAGGATACAACCAAATTAAAATGGCTCCTGAAGACCAAGAAAAAATGACTTTCATCACTCTATGGGGGACATTTTGCTATAAAGTCATGCCTTTTGGTTTAAAGAATGCAGGGGCAACTTATCAGAGAGCTATGGTTACTCTTTTTCATGATCTAATGCACAAAGAATTGAGGTGTACGTAGACGACATGATCGCCAAGTCCAAGCTAGGAGAAAAGCACACTGTCACTCTTCTTAAGCTTTTTGAGCGACTAAGAAAATTTCAATTAAAGTTGAATCCAACAAAATGCATATTTGGGGTATCTTCTGGAAAATTATTGGGGTTTGTTGTTAGTCAAGAAGGAATCAAGGTAGATCCCGATAAGATAAAAGCAATAACGGATCTAAAACCTCCAAGGACTCAAAAGGAGGTCAGAAGTTTCTTAGGGCGGTTAAACTATATTGCACGATTCATATCTCACTTAACTCAAACTTGTGAGCCGATGCTAAGATTATTACGCAAAAATGAAGTATGTCGTTGGAATGAGGATTGTCAAAGGGCTTTCGAGAAAATCAAGGAATACTTGCAAAATAAGGGTCAATGGGATGTGTGCTCGGGCAACATGATTCTTTAGGGAGGAAAGAGCAGGCTATTTACTATTTGAGCAAGAAATTTACAAGTTGTGAGTTAAATTACTCTTTGTTAGAAAAAACTTGTTGCACCCCTAGCTTGGGCAACCCAAAGATTGAGACAGTACATGTTGTATTACACGACATGACTTATCTCGAAGATGGACCCCATAAATTACATCTTCGAAACCCCATCTCTGTCCGGAAGAGTAGCTAAGTGGTAGGTTTTGTTATCAGAATATGATATTGTTTATGTTACCAGGAAGGCCATCAAAGGGAGTGCAATCGCTGATTGTTTGGTCGAGTTGCCAATAGAGGATTATGAGCCGATGAAATTCAAGTTTCCAGACGAGGACATTATGGTCGTATCAGATGTGCCACGTGACATGGAAATGTGGACAATGTGGTTCGATGGAGCCACAAACGAGGTGGGACATGGAATCGAAGTTGTGTTGACATCTCCTAAAGGGAAGCTATATCCATTAACTGTCAAGTTATACTTCGACTGTACAAATAACGTAGCCGAGTACGAGGCATGCAGTATGAGAGTTCAAATGGCATTTGACATGAAGATAAAGAAATTGCAAGTGTTTTGAGATTCTCTTTTGGTGATACACCAATTGAATAGAGAATGGGAGACAAGAGACCTTAAATTGATCCCTTATAATAAGTATATTCGAGATTTGGCTCAATCATTTGAGTCAATCACGTTTGAGCATGTTCCACGAGAAAGTAATCAAGTTGCAGATGCATTAGCCACCTTGTCTGCCTTGTTCAAGCTAGATTATGATAAGGAAATTTAACCTTTAAATTTTCAAAAGCGAGAAGTGGCAGCCTACTGCTTGAGCATTGAAGAAGAGCCAGATGGGAGGCCCTGGTATCACGACATTAAACGTTACATTACGTGTCGAGAATTCCCACTAGGGGCATTCGAAAATAATAGGCGCACGATCAGGAAGTTAGCCATGAGTTTCTTTTTGAGTGGGGATGTGTTATATAAAAGAAATCATGACATGACTTTGCTAAGTTGTGTTGATGAAGCGGAGGCCAAAATGATAGTTGAAGAAGTGCATGAAGGCGTCTGTGGGACTCATGCAAATAGGCACATGATCGCAAGGCAAGTCCTACGTGTTGGCTACTATTGGTTGACCATGGAATCAGATTGCATTAAATATGCAAGGAAATGTCATAAATGTCAGATATATGCAGATAAAATGCACACTTCAGCCTCATCTTTTCATGTAGTAACGACTCCGTGGCCTTTCTCTATGTGGGGTATAGATGTGATAGGACCAATTGAACCAAAAGCATCGAATGGTCACCGTTTTATTCTAGTAGCCATTGACTATTTCACAAAGTGGGTAGAAGCCACCTCGTATAGAAGCGTCACTAAGCAAGTCGTGCTCAAGTTCCTAAAAAGAGACATCATATGTCGTTATGGCTTGCCTGAGCGGATCATTACTGAAAATGCAAAAAACTTGAATAACAATTTAATGGATGAGTTGTGTACTCAATTCAAAATTAGGCACTCTAATTCTACTCCTTACCGACCTAAGATGAATGGAGTCGTAGAAGCGGCAAACAAGAATATCAAGAAAATTGTAGAGAAGATGACTGTCACGTACAAAGATTAGCATGAGATGTTGCCTTTTGCTCTACACGGTTACCGAACCTCCATTCACACTTCAACTGGGGTAACCCCATTTTCTTTAGTATATGGAATGGAGGTAGTTTTACCTTTCGAAATTGAAGTCCCGTCTCTTAGAGTGATTAAAGAGGCAGAGTTAGAAGAAGCAGAGTGGGCTCAAGAAAGGTACGAGCAATTAAACTTCATTGAAGAAAGAAGGATGACTGCATTGTGTAGAGGACAGTTATACCAGAGAAAGTTGGCTCGAGCTTATAACAAGAAAGTACGCCAACATTTCTTCCAAGAAGGAGATTTGGTTTTAAAGAGAATCTTGCCATTTCAAAAGAATCACAGGGGGAAGTGGACACCAAACTACGAGGGGCCATATGTGGTAAAAAGGGCATTCTCAGGTGAGGCTTTGGTTTTAACTGACATGGATGGCAATGACCTACCCAATCCGTTAAACGCAAATTTTGTCAAGAAATATTATGCGTAAAGAGTAGTAACTTATGGCCGTAGGAGTTACGTTTTATCTAGATTTGCTTTGTAAAGCTCGATAAAAGGCTTTTGTTTGGTCAGGAATTGTATCCATGAGACTTTCCAATCCAATGAATTGATGTTTTGTTTGAACAATTGTGTTCTAAAAGCTATTTTATAGGCTTTAACCTTTCGAGCAAAATAAAAGAAGGATAAAGTAGTGGTAGTAAATCAGTCAAAATTTTGCATATACATGCGTAAGCAAGGCTTACCCTTGTTCACGATCTTGCTTGTTTTTGTCATGTGTCGCTTGTTTATCTCTGGCCCTTGACACATTTTGCTATAGTGGCGCTTGTTTATTCCTGGCCCTCAGCGTGTTTTATTTTGTCATGTGACGTTTGTTCATCCCTGGCCCTTGACACCTTTTGTTGCAGTGGTGCTGGTTTATCCCTGGCCCTCAACGTGTTTTATTTTGTCATGTGGCGCTTGTTTATCCCTGACCCTTAACACCTTTTGTTGCAGTGGCGTTTGTTTATCCCTGACCCTCAGCGTGTTTTATTTTGTCATGTGGCGCTTGTTTATCCCTGACCCTTGACACATTTTGCTGCGGTGGCGTTTGTTTATCTCTGGCACTCAGCGTGTTTTATTTTGTCATGTCGTATTTGTTTATCCCTGGCCCTTGACACCTTTCGCTGAACTGGTGCTTGTTTATCCCTGACACTCAACGTGTTTTATTTTGTCATGTGGCGCTTGCTTATCTCTGGCCCTTGACACTCTTCACCTCTGTTGCGACTGAACAAAATAATGGTTATACCTTTGTCCACCTTATAATCTTATAAGGATATACAAAGGGGGGCATGCTGTAGCCACATATTTTTGTCCGGTTTGCTTATTTATCGATTTTAATTATTAAATTTAAATTAGAGTTTTAATCTTATAATGTTTGTTTGTGACATTTTTGCTAATTTTTGCTAAGTGTGAAAAGTAGGTTTTTTTTAAGGAGGTGAGAAAGGTGATATTTCCTTTATACTAAACTTTTAGGTCAAATTCTAGCTTTTCAAAATTTTCTTCCTTTTCGGTGCAAGTGTCCATTTTAAAGAAAATTGGAGTTTTATTTTTTTGCCTGAAAAGGGAAGGAGTTTGCCTTTATAAACCCTAGTTTTCAAAACCCTAGGGGGGAATTCCAAGAAAAAAAACACAGAAAAAAAATCATTATCCACATCTCATCCACAACCATTTTACAACAAAAAAAAAAGCAAAGAAAGTAAGTGTCTTTCTATTTTCCATAGTAATTCTTTACAAAAAGTAGGGTTTGGAATACAGTAAGAACAGTTACGCTTAGCCAGAAGTTGCACTTGGTAGGGTTTTGGACCCAAGGATCCGCAGTTCAAATGGCGAGCTAGTTGCATTCCTCCCTCAACTTCTATATTCTCGAATCATCCCTGAAAAACAGTAGTTGAGTAAGGGAGTTTTCTTTTTTATTATTGTTATTATTATTATTTTTTTCTTTTTTTTTCTTTTTCTACACTAATCTATATTTTTGTGTTGGAGTTCTTATCCTACGTCTTATTACATTGTTCTTGATTTGCTACTAGTATCACACTTTTTTTATGCTACTTTTTTTTATTTACTAGTATTTTCTTTTGTCCGTTTTTTTACTTTTTTTAATCGAAGCATCTTTGTAAAATTAATGAAAATAAAAAAAAAAACACACACACAAACTAAAAAAAACAGAAGCAACATGTTGTAAAAAAAAATAAAAAAAAAAGCAAATAGCATACCTTTGCGGGAGAATCCTTGCTTCTGTGTAGTATCTTTGGATAAAAAGAAGAACTAAGGAAAAGAAAGAGTAAAGTGAGATTTTGGTTTGAGAAAGAAAGAAAAGAGAGTAGGGAAGAAGAGAAAAGAGAGAAGGAAAGGAAAGAGAAAGATGGGATTAGGGTTTGAGAGAAAAAAAATGGTGAAGGAAAAAGGGTTTGGTTGAGATTTGTTTGTTTTAAAAGTATTATTATTATTATTATATTTTAAAAAAAAAAGTTGACTGGGCGGCAAAACTGCCACCCATTTTTTTCCTTTTTTTTTTTTAAAAGAAAATCAATATATTATATTATATTATATTCTTATTAAATTTTATTATGTTATTATTATTATTAATATTATATATATATTTATATATTAAAAAAATGAAATGACTGATGGGTGGCTTTGTCGCCCATCCTTCTTTGGCGTCAATGGCACGCCAGATTTCAAATTTTTTTTCACTTTTTTTCTTTTCTTTTTTTTAACTTTGTTAGACGTTTTATTTATTTATATTTTTTCTCTCTTTCTGTCTCATGTTATTTAATTGTTTAGTTTTTTTTGTAAAGTATCTAAATTAGTTCAAGAAAATATATTATTATAATTAGTGTTATTCTTATTCTTTTTTTTTTTTATGTTTGTGTGTTTAAAAATACAATTTTTTTTATTCATTATAGTTGAAGTGTTGATATAAGCTTCCTAATTAATACATGATTTGTAATCTTCTAATATATACCGTTTATTAAAAAATGTCGACGATGGGATCTAGAAATATTTGGGAGTCCGATTTTCTAGTTTTTCTGGAGGTGAGAAATTGATTTTTTGGAAGTCCAAGATCGATTTCAATATGTTTTTTTTGTAAATTTGTTAGTATATTTATTTGCTTGATCAATTTGTTATCTTAAATGTGATTTGCTTTTAATTTGTATTCTTATATTCCATTATTCGAACTAAATTTTATTTTAATTATCACTCATAGTTTTCAAATCTTATTTTGCAAACTCATTTTCAAACTTTTAACATTGCTTGTTTATTTTGAGTTTATAAAGCCTTCTAACTAAAAATGTTATCTTCAAATTTTTATAATTTTCTTTAAAATCATCTTTATTTCTAAAAAAATTCCTACGACGAATCTAGAAATATTTGGAGTCCGATTTTCTAGAATTCTTGAGGTGAGGGATCATTATCTTTGGGAGTCCGAGATTTTGATCCCAAGAAAAAAATGAATTTTAAATAAAAATATTCTTTTTTTAAAAAAAATCTTTGTTTTTAAATGAAGGCTATCCTATGATTGATTTGAGAAAATTGTGATTTTTTTCCTCATATTCTTAAGGTGAGTTTATTTCCAAAATCTTGGAAAATAATTTTAATATAGCCAAAATAATGGATTTTCATCCACTTATTTTATGGGATCATGACTCCAAATATTGGAGTAAACGGGTATTGTGGGGTGATAACACCTTCCCCATACACAAACAACTCCCGAATCCAAATCTGGTTGTCGCATACCATTTTTTTCTCTTTTTTTTTTTTTTATAAAAAAGGTTATTTTATTTTGGTGCCCAATCACACCATAAAAAAGATTGGTGGCGACTCATTTTAAATATCCTTATTTCGAGGATGTCGGTCGCTCCGCGTCGTAGGTACGTGGCGACAAAGACAACTAATCTTATTCATATATTATGATTTTTTAGGTTATTTCTTAAACGTGATTCTCTCGTTTGTAAACCATATATTGTTCAAGATTACATGAAACCTGTGCATATAAGAAGGACTCTTAGTGTGTCAGGATCGTCAAGTAATCTAATCGTTATGTCGAGTTAGTATTCTTCTTTTAAAGATATCGAGGTTGGAGAGTTATTTCAATTGAAAAGATATTTGGTGATGGGGTTCTTTCTCTTAGCAATGAGTGAGAAATTTGAGCTTAGGATTAAAAAGTTGAATTCTAAACACTACAAAGTTATATGTATTATTGTCAGGTGCAAATGGAAACTTCGAGCCATGAAGTTAAAGGAGTACGATATATTTAGGGTGATGAAGTACTGTAATACTCACACATGTAAGCATCAAATATTGGCTCGCGATCATAAGTAAGCTAGTAGTTGGGTTATTGATAATTTGCTAAAATCAAAGTTCGAAGAGGTTGATCATGGCAAGATGTGGCGCTAATTTGAGTTATGACATGGTGTATCAAACAAGAAAACAAGTGTCAATATTCGCTAGGAGGTCACTAAAAGAGTTATACAAATTGTTGCTAAGGTTTGGTGATGTTTTGAAAATAATAAAAAAAAAATTTAGGTACGATATTCGACTTACAAGTTGATGATGGTAGATACTTCATGCATGTATTTATGGACTTAGGTTCTTTGGTTACAACCTTCTTGAATTCCCCAAAGCCAATTTTAGCAGTAGATGCAACCAACTTAAGGGGGAAGTACAAGGAAATATTTTTTTCTTGGAACTGTAGTTGGTCAAATATTTTCGATTGGGTTTGTGATCACTGGAGAAATGGATTCAACTTGGTTTTATTTTTCGACAAATGAAGCATGTGATTGAGGATGTTCCAGATTTGGTTGTTGAGTTAGGCAAACATGCAAAAATTTGCTAGGCATTACGAAAATGATATACATACGGCATTCCATTGTATATATATCCACTATTTGGATGATAACTTGACAACAAAGTGAAAGAATGTGAATATTAAAGCAATTTTTATCATCAAGCAAAAACATTTTGAGTATTAAAGTTCAATGAGAGGTGGACACACATTTTAGAGGTTGTCAAACAATACTTGGGGTGTATTGGGCTAAGGTATAATCAGATGACTACGAACCTTGCATAATGCATAAATTCAATTTTAAATGATGCACGAGAGTTACCAATTACTACCCTTTTGAATCACATTAGAGAGTGGGGTCGAGGGAAGTATTCTACAAACGTCGTATGGAACATTCTAAGAGCAAGAAAAATATCAAAGTATACATCAGAGATCCTTGAACAAACAACAAAAAATGAAAGGAGACATGTATTTAAGTTAATTGATTAGTTTGAATTTTGAGGTGAAAGATAGATATTTGGGTGGGTATGTCATCCTTCAAACAAGAACCCATGTGTGCCATGAATTTGAGTACTACGAGATTTTATGCATGCAATTGTTGCATGCATGCTCCGTAAAGTAGACCTTCTTACTCTATGCTCTGAGACATACCATGTTTAAGCTTTATTGGATGCATGCGGAAGTTCCATACATCCACTTGGGCACATGTCATAGTGGAAGAAAACGTCAAACTTGGTAGACATTAGGGTATTGCCACCTAAACAAGTGTCAAGAGTAGGTCCTCACGAAAAATCGAGGATTCCATCTCGAGGTGTGGTATGATAAGTCCACGAATGTAGTAGGTGCGATAGTTTGGATCACAATAGGAAAACTTGCAGGTAACCACTGAACAATGTGTGAAGTGATGATTATATTAATCTAACAATAATTTATTCACAAACATTGATAATTAGGGTTGATGTGTTAAACAATATTTTATGGCATGTGATTAGAGGTATTGAAAGTTGGACTCAAAATCAAATGAGAATCAATTTCTATTTTTTTGGTAGCGAGTTTTTGGTAAGCGAAATTCAAATTTAGGAGCCGAGACCGAGATAATCGGGAGTTAAATCTTGATATGCATACCAAATATGCAAAGTATAATCGAACACCAATCTCAATCCCAGCTACCAGATCGAGATTTTGCTTACCAAAAACTCGGTACTGAGAAAAATAGAAATTGATTCACATTTGAGTTTGAGCCTCTTACCTTTCTTTATACTTGAAAAGCAAATAAATAGAGTTATGAAGCATAAATCTTGACACAAGAAAAACCCAAACAACATCATATTCATGAATAAACCATATTCGAGACTACAAACCTAAAACATCATATTCACATTACTAAAAAAAGTTGCGTTGCCCAAAGTAGAACATCGTATTGTTGTCTATATAAATTTATCATATCCTAACTTAATTTATCTAGTGGGATTCTTATCACATCAAATTCAAAATACTTAACGGTAAATATATCACAATCCCTACTATCGACCTATTGAGGTACACTGGACTGAAGATCTAAAAGTCATGTGTTCGATCCACATTCACCCTTTTTATTTCTTAAGTTTACTTATAACGTAGTTGAAGAAGATGGTTAATGAACTATCTTAATTTCTTTTAGTTGTTTAATTTTATTTATGTGTAGTATAGTATAAAATAAAAGTACGACACAAAACTTTTGTTAATTGTTGTGTCATTCTAAAATTATATGCATAGTATAATTAGCGGGGATAACTCAGTTAGAACTATATGCATAGTATAATTAGCGGGGGAGAGCGTCAAACTGAAGATCTGAAGGTCACATGATTTCTTTCGACATTTCGGTTGTTGCTCTATCAAACACCTCGACATTTTAAATAGACAAAAGATCGTTTTACCTCCAATTTCGCCGATATTCTCGATATTTCGAGAGATTTCAAATTTCCAACGAAATCTCCACAAATTTCCAAAAGTATCGAAGGAAAAGAAATTAATTTGCTTAGGCCCATTATTGTGGGCCCAAACCAAATAGTAGTGCAGCAGTGCATGCACGCACGTCTACACCATAGTCTACACCACAGTCTACACTTCTAAGTAGTGGGAGTTCAAATATATAGGAAAATATTCCTTCCAAAGGCCTCACTTCACCGATGTGGGACAAATCCTATTTATATTTTTTACTCTCTTCCCCTTCCGTTCTTTAGTTTCTTACACAATAGTAACAACACAAGCCACACGACTAGACTAATATTATTTAACTCTTTCATTATTTATTTTATTTATATAATTTAATTAAAATGTTATGTTTTCTCTTTTTTTTTCTTTTAATATGCAAATATTTCATTTTTAATAAATTGTTCAAGTACATTTCATCTTTCATTGATGTAACAATATGAACTCCTTCAAAAAAAAAATAAAAATAAAATAACGATATAAACCTATTTAAATACTGTAATTATAAATGATCTTAAACTACAAGGAAATTCTAATTAAAAATAGTTAATCATAGTTTAATTAAATTCTCATTTTATAATTCAAACAATTTTCATCAATTTTTATATTTTTCTAAAGTTCTTGTTAACATCGACATTTTAATATAAATACTATATATATTTTAGAAATGATGGTTAAAAATGATCAATTATATAATTAAGCCACAGTTAAAGTTTCTATATCTTTTCTAAACTCGTACTTGCATTTACATTTCTATCGATATTTACATGATACATCTATATATTTTCTTAGTTTTTAGATACGGTAATTAAAAAAGGTCAATACAATGAAATAAAAATAAAATAATCTAATAAATTATTTCCTTTTTATTTTATAGTATTAAAATATTTTGATTAAATTTATTATTAAAGTTTAATCTTTCTTAGTAACATCTACATTAACAATTTCCTATTTTTGTTTTATTTCTCTTCGCAATAAACAATATGAAGAGTGTTTATTACATCTTTAATGAAAGTCTCATTGAATCTAAATAGAAGTTCTAGAACGTATTTTTTACATATATGATATTGGAAATAAATTAGTTATAGTATGATTAAACCATAATTAAAGTTTCATGAAATAATTTAAATAATTTAAATAATTTTTATTTTTTTTTTCAAATTCCTACTATCATCGACATGTTAATCTATATTTGTATCTAAATAGTGTATTAATTTTTAAATGTGGTGCTTAAAAGTGGTTCATTATATTCTAATTAACCCACAATCAAAGTTTCATTAATTAATTCAAACAATTTTCATCAATTTCCACAATTTCTGTAAATTTTCCCGAAATTTCCATTTCCATCGACATTTCCATAAAATCTGGACCTCGGCATTTCCATCGACATCGACATTTTAAACCTTGAGTACGACACAATATGACACAAAATTTTTGTTAATTGTTGTGTCATTCTAAAATTACATGCAAAGTATAATTAGCAGGGATAGCTTAGTTGGGAGAGCATCAGACTGAAGATTTGAATGTCACGTGTTCGATCCACGTTCATTGCATTTCTTTCTTAAGATTTCTTATAATCTTTTATTATGGTTAATGAACTATCTTAATTTCTTTTGGTTGTTTAATTTTATTTATGTGTAGTATAAAATAAAAGTATGACACAAAATTTTTGTTAATTGTTGTGTTGTTCTAAAATTGTATGCATAGTATAATTAGTGGGGATAGCTCAGTTGGGAGAGCGTTAGATTGAAGATCTAAAGGTCACGTGTTCGATCCACGTTCACCGCATTTCTTTTTAAGATTACTTATAATCTTTTGTGGTTGTTTAATTTTAATAAAAGTATGACACAAAAATTTTGTTAATTGTTGTGTGTTCTAAAATTACATGCATAGTATAATTAGCGGGGATAGCTTAGTTGGGAGATGCATTTCTTTTTTAAGATTACTTATAATCTTTTGTGGTTGAATAAAATTTCTTTTTGGTTGTTTAATTTTATTTATGTGTAGTATAGTATAAAATAAAAGTATGACACAATATGACACAAATTTTTTGTTAATTGTTGTGTTGTTCTAAAATTGTATGTATACTATAATTAGCGGGGATAGCTCAGTTGGGAGAGCGTCAGACTGAAGATCTGAAGGTCACGTGTTCGATCCACGTTCACCGCAATTCATGGTAAATGATCCATCTTTTTTTCTTTTGGTTGTTTAATTTTATTTATGTGTAGTATAGTATAAAATAAAAGTATGACACAAAATTTTTGTTAATTGTTGTGTCGTACATAAATTTTAATATTTATTGTAAAATATGTAATATAAATGCCCATCCACATGTCATATATTCCCTATGCCAAGTGGCAAGATTTCCATAGCCATAGTGTCCTCCATATATTCCCTATGCCAAGTGGCAAGATTTCCATAGCCATAGTGTCCTCCATATATTCCCTATGCCAAGTGGCAAGATTTCCATAGCCATAGTGTCTTCCATGTGTCAAACTTTTACCAATGCTTAGTGTCCAAATGTATCAACTCATCCCTTGCCAAATTGCCTATAAATAGTGGCTTTTGGTGGAAAAATAAAGACATCCATTTGGTGAAAATAGACCAATTTCTTTTCTCCTCTCCCACTTTCTTTTGTTTGTTTTATTTAATTTTGCCATGATTTTTCACTATCACATATTTATATTATTTATATTTTCCACTATCTTATCATTAATATTATATATATATTTATATTAAATTCCAATTTCATATTATTATTATTATTATTATTATTATTATTATTTAAATATTAGTAAAATTATACCCGGTTTCCATCCTATTTTCACAACACGTTATCAGCACGAAGCATACCGATTTTTCCACTGAAGGTAAGTCCTCCGGGTAAGTCATTTTTTTTAATAATAAAATGTTATTTTGCATGTTTAATTAATTTCCTAATGTTAATGCAATTTTTTTTATATAATATTACTATGGCCAATCTTTCAAAATTAGAATTCACAGCCCTTGACATTAATGGTAATAATTATTTGTCATGGGTGCTTGATGCTGAGATCCATTTGGATGCTATAAACCTTGGAGAGACAATTAAAGAAGGAAATACGACATCCAGTCAAGAAAAAGGCTAATGCCATGATCTTTATTCGTCATCATCTCCACGAGGGATTAAAAATGGAATATCTGACGATAAAAGATCCCTATGTCCTGTGGAAGAGCTTGAAATAAAGGTATGATTATCAAAAAACTGTTATTCTTCCAAAAGCTCGTTATGACTGGATGCACCTGAGGTTGCAAGATTTTAAATCAGTAAGTGAGTACAACTCCGCGTTATTCAAAATTAGTTCAAAATTGAAATTATGTGGAGAAAACATTACTGATGTGAATATGTTGGAGAAGACATTTTCTACGTTTCATGTCTCGAATATGCTCCTGCAGCAGCAATATCGAGAGAAAGGTTTTAAAAAATATTCAGAACTCATTTCATGTCTTCTCGTGGTTGAACAAAACAACGAGCTATTAATGAAAAACCATGAAGCTCGACCAACTGGAGCAACACCATTCCCTGAAGTGAATGTTGTGAATTTTAACAATCGAGGTCGAGGTCGTGGTCATGGTCGTGGTCGAGGTCGTGACCGCGGTAGGGGAAGAAATAATTATTTTCGTGGTGGGCATTATAATTATCCAAATTTCAAGAAACCCACACGAAATGATGATCATAAAGGAAAAGCTCCACAAAATAAGAATTCAAGAGATATTGAAAATAAATGTTTTCGATGTGGAATGACTGGACACTGGTCACGTGTTTGTCGTACATCCAAACACTTAGTTGATCTCTATCAAGCTTCCCTGAAGGAAAAAGGAAAAAATGTAGAAGCAAATCTTGCTTATCAAAACAATGATATATTCGACCCATCCAATATGACAAATTTGGATGTGGCAGACTTCTTTGCATCTCCTGAAGAGAAGATTGAAGCAATTAATGGAATAGAAAGTACTTCTTTTGATTTTGAGAATGTTTAATACATATGTTCAGTTTTATGTTCCTTTTAGCTTTGAACTTTTTGTATTATGTATTTCTTATTGTAATTATTTTTGTTTAATGAAGAAATATAGACAGTTTTCATATGTTGAATGACCCAAAAATGAGCAATGAGGATTTATGTCTGGCAGACTGTGCAACTACACACACAATACTTATAAACAGAAAGTATTTTTCTAAATTGACAATGTTGTAAGCAAAAGTCAATAGTATATCAGGTTCTATAGACCTGATTGAAGGTTTTGGAAAAGCAAGTTTTATCTTGCCTAGAGGAACAAGATTTACAATTAATAATGTTTTGTTCTCTAGTAAACCAAAGAGAAACTTATTAAGTTTCAAAGACATACGTAATAATAGTTATCATGTTGAAACTGATCGTAAAAATAATATAGAGTGTCTATATATCACATCTATTGTTTCACATGAAAAACGTATATTAGAAACACTGCCTGCTTTTTCTTCTGGATTATATTATACTCATATACGAGTAATTGAAAGTTATGCAACAATGAACCACAAGTTCATGAATCCAGAAATATTCAGTGTTTGGCATGATCGATTGGGTCATCCAGGATCGATAATGATGAGGAAAATTATTGATAATTCACATGGACATCCTTTAAAGAACCAGAAGATTCTTCAATCAAATGAATTGTCATGTGATGCTTGCTCTCAAGGGAAATTAATTATTAGACCATCACCAGCTAAAGTAGGGATTGAATCACCTGCATTTTTAGAGCGAATTCAAGGTGATATTTGTGGACCTATTAACCCAGCAAGTGGTCCATTTAGATATTTTATGGTATTAATTGACGCATCCAGCAGATGGTCACATGTATGCTTATTATCAAGTCGAAATCATGCATTTGCAAGATTGCTTGCTCAAATAATTAAGTTAAGAGCACACTTCCCTGATTATACAATTAAGACTATTCGACTTGATAATGCTGGTGAATTTACATCCCAAACTTTTTATAATTATTGTATGTCAATTGGGATAAATGTTGAACATCCTGTAGCTTATGTTCATACACAAAATGGTCTAGCAGAATCATTTATAAAACGTCTGCAATTAATTGCAAGACTATTGCTTATGAGAGCTAAACTTCCTACATCGGTCTGGGGTCATGCTATTTTGCACGCTGCATCATTATTACGTATTAGGCCAGTAGCCTATAATAAATATTCCCCCATGCAATTAGCTTATGGCCAGCAGCCAAATATATCCTATCGGAGAATTTTTGGATGTGCAGTATATGTTCCAATTGCTCCACCACAACGTACTAAGATGGGTCCTCAAAGGAGGTTACGAATATATGTTGGATATGATTCACCATCAATTATTAAATATCTTGAACCCCTGACGGGTGATGTATTTACTGCACGATTTGCTGATTGTCATTTTAATGAGAAATATTTTCCAACATAAGGGGGAGGAATTAAGAAGTTGGAAAAAGAAATCACATGGAATGCATCGTTATTATCTCATTTAGATCCTTGTAGAGATCAATGTGAACTTGAAGTTCAAAAGATAATTCATTTGCAAAATATAGCAAACCAATTACCAGATGCATTCACAGATGCTAAAATAGTGACTAAATCATATATACTAGCTGCAAATGCTCCATCAAAAATTGATATCCCAAAACAACAAGTTGTCAATAATGAGTATGGAGCACGCCAGAAGCGTGGTAGACCAATGGATTCCAAAGATAAAAATCATCGAAAAAGGAAAGTAGTTGAGAATCAAAATAATTCAATAAAAGGTATGGATGTTCCAGAAGAAATCCAGAATGGATGTTCCAGAAGAAATCCAGAATACAACTACTCAAAAGAGTATTGATGAAAATCAAACGCTTGAGGATAATAATGAAATTTCTATAAACTATGTTATGATAGGAAAGAGATGGAACCGAAATGATATTATTATTGACAACATTTTTGCTTATAATGTTGCTCACGATATTATTAATGAAAGTGACGATTTTGATCCAAAATCTATTGAAGAATGTCAACGTAGAAACGATTTGCTAAAGTGGAAAGAAGCAATTCAAGCAAAGTTGAACTCACTTTCAAAACGTGAGGTTTTTGGACCAGTAGTCCTAACACCAGAAGGTGTTAAACCTGTGGGATACAAATGGGTATTTGTAAGGAAAAGAAATGAAAAGAATGAAGTCACAAGATATAAAGCGAGACTTGTTGCACAAGGATTCTCGCAAAGGCCTGGTATAGATTATGAGGAGACATATTCTCCTGGGTGGATGCAATAACGTTAAGATATTTGATTGGCTTTGATCAGTATATGAAAAACTTGATATGCATCTAATGGATGTAGTCACGGCGTATTTATATGGATCTCTGGATAATGACATTTATATGAAAATCCCGGAAGGATTTAAAATACCAAAAACATATGAATCAAGTTCTCGGGAATTGTATTCAATAAAGTTACTGAGAGATCATTATATGGATTAAAACAATCGGGGACGAATGTGGTATAATCGCTTTGAGTGAATATCTCATTGAAAGAAGGATATCAAAATAATCCAATATGTCCGTGTGTTTTTATAAAGAAATCTCTCAGTCAGGATTTGCTATTATAACTGTATATGTTGATGACTTAAATATAATTGGAACTCCTGAAGAGTTATCCAAGGCAATAGAATATCTTAAGAAAGAATTCGAGATGAAAGATCTTGGAAAAACAAAATTTTGTCTTGGTTTGCAAATTGAACATTTAGCAGATGAGATATTTGTTCATCAATCAACTTATACAGAGAAAATCTTAAAAAGATTTTATATGGATAAAGCACATCCATTGAACATTCCAATGGAAGTTTGTTCACTGGATGTAAAGAAAGATATATTTCGACCTCGAGATGAAAATGAAGAACTACTTGGTCCTGAAGTACCATATCTTAGTGCAATTGGAGCACTTATGTATCTAGCTAATAACACAAGACCAGATATTGCATTTTCAGTAAATTTATTAGCTAGATATAGTTCATGTCCTACAAAAAGGCATTGAAACGGAGTGAAACATGTACTCCGGTATCTTCGAGGAACGATTGATATGGGTTTATTTTATTCTAACAAATCCAGTTTTGATCTAGTTGGTTATGCAGATTCTGGTTATCTATTTGATCCACACAAAGCTAGATCTCAGACAGGTTATCTATTTACATGTGGAAGAACTGCTATATCATGGCGATCAGTGAAACAGACCATCACGACCACTTCTTCGAATCATGCTGAAATCCTCACAATTCACGAGGCAAGTCGAGAATGTGTGTGGCTAAGGTCGATGACACAACACATTCGTGAGACATGTGGTTTGTCTTCTAGTAAACATCCTCCAACAATATTATACGAAAACAACACAGCATGTATAGCTCAAATCAAAGGAGAATATATCAAAGGAGATAGAACGAAACATATCTCTCCAAAGCTTTTCTACACTCACGACCTTGAAGAAAGTGGTGACATCTCAGTACAACAAATTTGTTCAAAAGATAACTTGACAGACATATTTACAAAGGCATTACCAACTACAACATTTGAGAAATTGGTTCAAAGTACTGGGATGCGACGACTCAGAGATCTCAACTGATATCGTCATGAGGGGGAGTGAATGTATTATATAAAATATGTACTCTTTTTCCTTCACTAGGGTTTTTATCCCATAGGGTTTTTCCCTAGTAAGGTTTTAACGAGGCATATATTATATAAATGGGCATTTAAGGGGGAGTATTGTAAAATATGTAATATAAATGCTCATCCACATGTCATATATTCCCTATGCGAAGTGGCAAGATTTCCATAGCCATAGTGTCCTCCATGTGTCAAACTTTTACCAATGCTTAGTGTCCAAATGTACCAACTCATTCCTTGTCAAATTGCCTATAAATATTGGCTTTTGGTGGAAAAATAAAGACATCCATTTGGTGAAAATAGACCAATTTCTTTTCTCCTCCCCCACTTTCTTTTGTTTATTTTATTTAATTTTGCCATGATTTTCCACTATCACATATTTATATTATTTATATTTTCCACTATCTTATCATTAATATTATATATATATTTATATTAAATTCCAATTTCATATTATTATTATTATATTATTATTTAAATATTAGTAAAATTATACCCAGTTTCCATCCTATTTTCACAACAATATTATCATTCTAAGATAATTAATTAATAGAGTTTTTCTCATTATAGCCATGATAATATGAGGTAAGACTACTGTCTTCTTTCTTTTTTGATATTTTTTAAAATGGAAATTATATATATTGTTGTATTTATAAAAAACGAATTCACTAAAAATAATATTCTATATTACTCTTTCAAATATTTTCTATAAAAGAAATGAAATTTCTTTTAATTATGCACTATATAATTCACGGTCAGTTTATATTTTCTTTCATGGATTATATTTAATAAAAATGCGGCTTGACATAGAAATTTTGGTCAATCTCTAATCGTCATGTCATGTCGTTATTTCACGAAATTATAAATAATTAAATTTGGGACTCATTATAAATTGACATGTATCCCAAATTTAATTTGAAAACAGAAATTGACCAATTCTAAAAATTAAAATGACACACATTTTTACTATAGTAATTTGACCAAATAATTAAATTTAATTGGGTCGAATGTGGTTATATGAAATTTGAGTTAAAGTTAAATAAAACAAAAATCCAAATGGTTAGGCCCCAAATCTACAAAACCAAGTCCAATAGTTTGACCCCAAATCCTAAAAGATGGAAGACCACATGTCATGGAAAACTTTATAAATAGATGAGCACCCCTTCATTTCAAACATTCAAAAATTTTACTCTCAAGAGAATTAAGAGCAAAGTACTTAGGTGTTGAATGCTCAATGAAATTTGTAGGTGTTGAACGTTTTTTTATTATTCATGATTTGAAAACTTGCTTCAACCTCGAAAATCTATGTTCGAGAACAAGATATGAAACTCTCAAAACAAATCTAGAACACACTGCAAAACCATATGAGATTGTAGTCTACTACATTAAAAATAATACAAAAATTTATATATACGTGTCTCATTTCTTTTTTTTTTTTTTTTTTTGCAACGTGATTTTTTGTTTGGTGAAAAATTTTATATTTAAAAACATATTACTACAGCAATATTTAAAATAGACAAACTAAGTATTTAACAAAAAAAAAAAAGAGATGTTTGATAATCTATATCTATTAAAACACCATAAACCTTTTCAATGAGCAAATAGTATACATAATGTAAATAGTATACACACTCAAAACAAGTTTATAATTTTTAAAATAATAATTACTCAGTTACAAAGTTGAAAAAAAATTATTTACATTAAATCCGATCCATATTCACAAGAATTATAAAGTAAAAGTAAGCTAAATATATATTTTAGTGTTTTTTTTTTCTAATTTAATTATTACTACTTAAAAAATTTTAATTTAGTCTTATGTTGAAATATTTTTCAATCTAGTTTTCAATTATTTGTGAGGTTAGAATTGACGAATAAGAAACTACCTAACATAATATTTAACTGAAGAAAAACTTGAAATATCTTAAGGAGAAATTAGATTTTTTTTTAATAATTTGAGATGACTTTTTTCTCTCTATAACTTTTCGCTAATTCATTAAATATTATCTCATATATGTTTATAGTCGATTATTTCATATATATTTATTGTTGATTTTCACATTCATCAAAAGTGAGATACTCAATGGAAAACTATCTTAGTCAGAACTGTAATGAAAATTTTGAAAAATGCAGACTAAATTGAAAAAATCATCCAATATTAGATAATTTTTTTTTAATCTGATGGCTGATATCATTCTCTCTATCTCTCCAAAAATAATAGGAAAGAAAAGAATGTTAAGCGGATGTTTGGCCCATTGGTTTGGGTTAGGGTGGTGTTGGGTTTCAAACCCAACACCATGTTTGGTACAAAGGGTTTCAAAATCGGGTTTTGAAACCACAACCCCATGAGTTTTGAAAACACAACCCCATGGGGTTTGAAACACAACCTCATGGGTTTTGTACCATATTTTCCATTTCTATTTGTCGTTTTTCATTTTCGATTACCACTTCAACAACAATTCCGATATCAACTTCGACAACAACTCCGACGACTACACCGGTGACCGACCAACTCTGATGACAACTCAAACGACCACCAACAACCCGACTCCGACGATTACACTGGCAACTCAACCAACTCCGATGAAAACTTCGATAATCACACCGACGACTCGACCAACTCTGATGAAAATTTCGACGACCGTACCGACGACCCGACCAACTCCGATGACAATTTAGACAACCACACCTGCGACCCCGACCAACTCCGTTGACAATTCCAACGACCACACCGGCGACCCCAACCAACTCCAATGACAATTTCGACGACCACACCGGCAACCTCGACAAACTCGATTGACAATTTTGACGACCACACCAGCGACCCTGACCAACCCCGATGACAATTCCGACGACCACACCGGCGACCCCCCGACCAACTCGGATGACAATTTCGACGACCACACCGGTGACCCCGACCAACTCCGATGACAATTCCGACGACCACATCGGTGACCCCGACCAACTCTGGTGACAATTCCGACAACCACACCGACAACTCCGACCAACTCCGATGACAATTCCAACGACCACACCGGCGACCCCAACCAACTCCGATGACAATTTCGACGACCACACCGGCGCCCCCGACCAACTTCGATGACAATTCCGACGACCACACCGGCGACCCACGACCAACTCCGGTGACAATTTCGACGACCACACCGACGACCGACTAACTCTAATGGCAACTCCGATGACTGCCTAATCACTACCGGTAACGAAAACTTCAACAACCACACCAGCGATCTGACCATCGCGACGATTACCTCCATCGATAACTACAATGAAAACTATATAGATTAATTTAACGATCGCCCCTGCGACTCGACCACCCCAAACAACTTGATACTTTGATGCCCCAACAACCATCAATCCGAAAGAGTTGTTCAACATGAGACATTCATCCGCTCGAAATGTCATTGAGAGAGCATTCGGTATGCTGAAGGGTCGATGGACGATACTAAGAGGAAAGTCTTTTTACCCAAAGTGAAGAAGACTAGTGCGGGACTATAATCGCATGTTGTTTGTCGCACAACTTAATTATACAAAAGATGGACCCAGATCCCACATTCGAGAAGGCACACACAAGTGACCCCGATTCAACTGGGATGAACACAAACAACGTTGGATTTGTAGAGACAACAGATGTCTGGACTGAATGGAGGGAAAATCTCGCAAACCATATATGGATGAATTGGAATGAGAATTGACGATTGTTGAATTAAACATATATATATATATATATATATATATATATATATATATATATATTGATTAGATTTTGTATATATGCACTACATACATTGTGGTGGATAATATTTTTTGCTTGTAAATATTATTAATATAATATTAGTCGCTCGAGTGAACGAGCTATATGCAAAATTGAAGGCAATCCCAGGGATAACAAGGCAGGATTGCATGGTTGTTGCAAAAGTGCATCTCTCGAATAGTATGATGTTGAACTCTTTCTTTGCATGAACCACCCCAAATTGGAAGTATGATTACTGTGTGGAAGTTCTGGGGAAAGCACCGAGAACCTAATTCCATTTCCATCTACCACTCTCTATGACTTTTTTACAATTTTATGTTTAGCTGAACTTCATTGGACAACTATCTCTATTTTTTTTATTATTTATTTCAGTCAGCGTAACATGTTACTTTAACCAACATATTTCTATGCATCGATTGTTTTACTTTATCATTGGCGCCACAGTTCTTACATTACACATTACAACATATAGTTAGTTGTTTTAATTACTTTATGTCATCATGAGTGAAGTGCATTAAAAATATAATATATACTCCTACAAAGTATTATAAACTTAAATTAGATACATTAGATAAATTGTTGATAGGTAATTATGTAGTTATGAAGTTAAAAAAATAAAGTAAGAAGACAAAATTACTAGATTTAATTAAGTATTTATTTTAGAAAAAAAAACAGATTTCACACACCTACCCAACACAACACTGCACCCCAAATACTGTTTTATGCAACCCATTCCAGCACAACACTGCACCCCAAACACTGCTTTTTTGCAATTACCACACACACCTGCGCGCTCCAAACACTATTTTCTACAAGTCCAGTGTTTATGATTCCAGCCAAGAAACCCCAGAGTTTCTGAAACCCAGAGTTTCTGAAACCCAGAGTTTCTGATTCCAACACAGCGCGCCAAACAACCCCTAAGTAGGAAGGGTAAACCCCCAGAAAAACCCGAAGGAAAATGGCAAAAATCCATCTTCTTCCTCGACTCAATTTCCTAAACCTATGTCCTTTGATGAATACCTCTTTGATTCTAATTTCACACTGGTGGTCAGACCGAGAGCTAGATCAATAGACATAAGCATAAGAGAACTTGTAGAATCATCGACTCCGTCTCAAACTCCAGAGCTTTGCATCGATTGCGTCAGAGAGACTGGTCATCTACTCTAACGGGTAAGGTTGGTCGATGGCCTTGGTGGAGTTTGAGATGGAGTTGATGACTCTACAGGTTCCCTTATGCTTATGCATGCTAATCTAGCTCTCGATCTGACCACCAGTGTGAAATCAGAATCAGAGAGTTAGTAATGAAAGGGCATAGGCTTAGGAAATTGAATCGAGGAAGAAGATAGATTTTTCCCTTTTCCTTGGGTTTTTTCTGGGGTTTTATCATTCCTGCTTGACATTCTTTTCTTTCTTATTATCTTTGGAGAGAGATAGAGGGAGCGGGAGAAGGTTTTGTTTTGGAGTTAGGAATTCCATTGTGAGACAATCAACAAGAGGGGTTTTCCACTCCTTTTATAGGCAAAATCTCAAAATCAAAGCATAATAAAACACCTACCATCTCGCGAAAATTTGTTTTGAGACGAAATTTTCCACGTATTTTTTTAAAATAAATTTAGACGCTCTTGAATCAGTTTTTATTTTAAATATTTTATTTATCAAATCCCCGAAATTTTTGGACACATAAAACAATTGCTAGATTTCTTTCTTAACAACTGAATAATTTTTGTGGGTCTCATTCCAAACTCCATAATAAAATCATATCATTCTTTCTTTTTCGTCTAGGGGTTGTTTCAAGATTCCTCCATATCCGATTTCGAAGGCGTCAGATTCCACTATTAAATCTGCCTTTTGATTGAAAAGATTTAAACAAAGAATTGATTTGACTAAAGTTTTTATCCTTTGTACAACCCGTGTATGCTCAGTTGTCCAAGGTTTTGCATTCTTTCCCAATCTTTGAAACAGTGGTTTACAAATGAGTCTTAGGTCTTTTATGAAGTCTGAAATATAATTGAGACAACCCAAAAACCTTTTTAATTGGGTTTTGTTTAAAATTTGTTCCGGAAAATTGTCAGAAAATTCTATGGACCGGTAAATCAGTTTTATTTGGCCCTTGTAAATTTAAAATCCAAGGAATCTGATTTTCGTTTGAAACAGTTTTATTTTTGAAACCGAAATAACTAAACCATTTTGTTTAATTATTTTTAGAAACTTCTCAATGTGAGGAAAATGTTGATTTATGCTTGTGGAGAAAATCAAAACTTCATCGATATAGATCAATGAAAAACTTTGAATTGGATCCAAGATATCATTCACGATCTTTTGGAATTTTGATGGAGCATTTTCAAGCCAAATGCCATGACATTCCACTCATACTGTCCAAAAGGAATATTGAAAGTTGTCTTGTATCGATCTGTTTCAGCAATTTATATTTGTCAAAAACCTGACTTCATGTCAAATTTATAAAACACATTTGCGTTCGAAATTCTTTTTAACAAATCCATTTTATTGGGAATTTGATACATAATTCATTCCAAAACTTTGTTTGATAGTTTGTAATTGATTATTAACTTGGGCACTCCACGCTCCTTTTCGGCTGCGTTGTTAACATAAAATGTCGCACAAGACCACAAACTTTTACTTGGTCGAATTAGTTTCTTTTTAATCAGCTCGTTGATTTCTTTCTTACAATGGCTAATTAATTTAGAATTCATCTGAATTGGCCTAGCCTGAGTTTGAATCTTACTTTCATCAAACTCTCTTATGTAGGGTTCCACTTCGTGCTTCTTTCTTTCCCAAAATGCATTGGGATGTTTTGCACAGACTTCTGCTTTTATTCTGTTTTTCAAGGCTTGAATCTTGTCTTGAATCTCCTTTTCTTGGATCTTCTGTTCAACTCTTCTGTAAGAAATTTTTCTTTCATGAAAGCTATTTGCTTTTCCTTTATGTCGATCTTTGTGAGTTCTTTGTCCTTCGTGAGGATCTAGACCTTATGGACTTGCATCGGTCGCTTGAACTCGAAGAGTATCTTCTTACCTAGTATTTTCGAAGAGATTCCTTCATTAGATACCTCTAAAGGATATAACTGAGTAATAAACAGTGTCCCTAAGCCCATTGCTTGGCTTAGGTTTTTTACTAATAGAAATGAAGTCACAAAACAGATGCCTTCTTTACAGATGTGTGCTTCTGACAGTTTGTGACTTATCTTCAAGGGAACTTCATTTGCTCCTCTTAAAACTTATGTCGTCTTCTCGAAATATTTCGAAGATATTATTCTTTCATGGATGCAGTTCTGATTTGCCCCTAAATCTATCAGGGTTGGGAGAATTGTAATGAAATCTCCGATTTTTAGAGTTACTTCAGTACCATTTCTGGTAAGGAACCTTCGTCATTGTATTCAAAAATATCTGCTCTTCTGTTGTGACTTGCGGTTCTTCAATCTCTAAACTCTTTTGATTTCCCTTTCTAAGGATAACAACTTCAAAATTTACTTTGACAAGTTCTTTTTCTGAATTCTTTCTTTAGGCTTGAAACCACTTTTTTGAGGTTGTTGATTTCAAATTGTAAGTCTTGAATTGAGACTTCTCTTTTGACACTCGTTCTGCCTAAGACATCATTAATGGTTATCGGTACGATGTCCAAGATGTTGGTGGGTTTCTTCTTCTTTTCTTCTCTGACTTTACTCTTGATGGAGTCACGAAGCTATTTGAGAATTGTCTCCTTGACTTTGTCATCTGGTACTTTATCTAAGAGTTCTAGTAGTAACACCTGATCACCGGTTATAACGCTTATGTAGTTATAACAATTGCATAATCGTCCTCCTTGACACTCTAACTGATGCATTTCTCTTCATCTGAGGAATAAGTGGTTGATTCTTCTTTGATCTCGAGGGTGCCATCATTAGAACTTTCTTCTAACTCTGATGAGTTACTTGAGTCTGATCTGAATGTCATGAATAACTCTTTCTTGAACTCCTCATCAATATTCAGTTCGTTAATTTTTCCTTTCATTGGGCATTTATTTGAGTAGTGGCCAAATTTCTTGCATTTGTAGCATTGAACTTCTCTTTTTGATCCCTTCTGTGTTCGTTCGTAATGAGTTTGTGGTTTCCTTTTATCTTGTCTAGAGATTTTCCTTTTGGAATCGCTTAGCTCCCTATATACTCTGGTAGGAACATAAGGTGTTTCTTTTTTATGAGAGTATCTCTTGATTCTCCTATGACTGTATTTTTTATTTTTTAGACGGGGCTTGAGAAGTGGGGTTGACATCATACATGTCACAGAACTGCCCAAGCTCTTTTCTTCTATTAGCATTTGTTGCTCTTTCGTTGGCCTTTTGTTGGAGACATTGCATGGTGTCAAAGTTTATAATATGGGCTATTAAATCTCTGTATGATAGTTGTTCCCATTTTATTTCTCCTCCAAATCCACTCTTTAGGTGAAGGATTCATTGAGACTGAAATAATTTTGGAAGTCCTGAAATGAATCGTTCCTTCCAATCTTTGCTTTCGCAATCTTCTCTCTTGTAGACTTCTGCTAGGAAATTGTCTTTGTACCACCTGAAGTGTTGCAACTTTGGGCATCTCAGGTAATTATTAGTCTCCCCTATGAATTCCTTTGCTAAAGCGTGTGTAAGGGTGAGTATTGCATCTTGTACTTCTTCCTTTACTATCGTTCGACTTGTAGTGGTCGACGATGATGCTTCTGCCGTCGTTGAAGATTATCCAAATCGGACTTCTTCTGGCTACAATTATCTTTTCAGTAGTGTACTTGAGAATTCTCTTTCTTTCATCGACAGTGAACTTATGATCCCACCATCCTTTAAGGATCTCGGTGAATCCAGTTGCGATGAATTTTGTTGATTTGTGATTGGTATATCATTTAGCAAGGTATGTCGTATTTGCCATCAACATCTCCTAGATAAGACTGATTATCAAATATTCAAATAATCTGTTTATATTTGATAGCACACAAAATGTGCTATCCTTCGGCTTGATTATTGCTAGTTTTAATGATGATTTCAGGATTTTTACGTGTTTAAATGTTCAATTTCAGGCTAAGAGTACAAACAGGACATTTGGAGACAATTTGGATCACTCGGGATCGAAACGAGGCTATTTGAAGCTAAAAATAATACCAATTGGAAGAGAAATGATCAATCCAAGCATGATGACCCGAGGTGATGGCGTTGCAACGCTGTCCATAACGTTGCAATGTCGAGCGTGCTGTGAAGAAGTGTTAAAGGCGTATGCAGATGGCATTGCAACGCTGCCTTTTGGTGTTGCAACGCTATCTCGATAAGGGATCGAGCACAAAGAATCGTGGCGAAGGCGTTGCAACGCTGCTTTGTAGCGTCGCAACGTTAAATCGATAAGGAGCACACACGTTAGGGTAGCAGCGTTGCAACGTTGTCCCTAGCGTTGCAACGCCATCGACAGTTTCCATATTTGATACGCGCTTAGGGTACAACATTGCAACGCTATACCGATTGAGCCTATAAATATATCCTTATGTTTTCATTACAAGGGGAGCCGAATTTGCTAGATTTTTGCCCTATTTTCGAAATACACTTTGTAAAAAGAGAGAAAATAGCATTTTTGGGAGCTAAAGCATTCGTGGAGGCTCGAGATCGAGGACGGGAGCTCGGAGACGAAGGACCGACATCGACACATAAGTTTAATTTCCTTTTCTTTCAAATTGTAATAGTGTTCTAAGACGTTTTCTACATGTTTAGCCTGAGTTTCATGTGATTTAGAGTAGCTAAATGTTGTAGTTAGGATTTGGTTTACTTGTTAAGATTTCTTACCATGAATTGAAGTATGTTTTGTTATTATTTTTGGCAATTCGTTCTCTACTTCTTAATTTGTTGGTTTAAGTTGACTCGAGAGATAAAGCTTAAATTAGAGCAAAATTGTCAAAACCCTTCGAAATCTGACATGAGAATGACTTAGAAATCTTAGAGAAACTTATAAAGAAGTTTCTTAATGTCATGCATGTCGTAGGTTCATATGGAGACTATGGAGTTTATTGCATGTGTGAGGCTCACTAAGAATCGAGAGGTTTTCTTGAGTATTTTACTTCTTGTTTATAATTTCATCTCTTTGGTTCATTGCATGTGTTAATTGAGTCATTAACTTGTATAATCACTTCCCTCAATTCTATCATTCGTGTCTCCACATGTTTGTTTGCTTGTCTTTACTTTCAACCAACTATCCATGTTATGTTTCTTTAGCTAAAATTGAGAATTAGTATCTTAGTAATTAATTAATCTAGAAACTCATTCCCGAGGACGATACTTGGACTCTTAAATCACTATACTAAAACTTGACCCGTAAACTGCGGTATTGCAATATCATAAATATTACGCAATAATATTCCATTCGTAGATTGAATCACCATCGAATGATTTGTAAGTCATGAGATGTCTTTCTTCAAATTTGAGGTCTGGCCTGGTTGGCCTGGGATACCAGTTTCTTTGATAGGGGCTTTCTCTAGACTTCCCCCTTGGAATCTTGAAAATCTCCCTGGGATTAGTATGCTTTTCAGAGTCTTCATGTTCTATTGCCATCTTATTCATATGATCGATCATTTAATCTATCTTTTCGTCATTTAAGACATTAATATGAGATGTAGATGTCGAGGGTTCTCTTATAGAGATATTTGAGAGTTTCTTCTCTATTTCTTCAAGAGACTTTTCTGCATTTAACTTCAGTTTAGGAATCGGACTTCCGACATCTGTTTTGAAGTAAAGAGCTGAAGATGTTTCTTTGAAAGAGAAATTATTAGTAGAAGCAATCAGTTGTGATCTTCCTTCTGGTCTGATATGTTCTTCTATTTTGTCCATCTGTTGAGACATGGTATACAAGATGTTGTTTGTATAATTATTTTGAAGTTGTATACCTCTTATTCCTTTAGAGGGATTGGGATCTTCAGCTTTCTGGTCAATTAGTTTGAATGGAGTCGTCGTTACAGTTTGGTTGAAGCTTTCAAACTGTATTGATTCTAATGGTGGATGAGTTGAGCTTACTATAAGGCATCTAGCTGTCTTCCATGAGGACTCAACGATCATATTGACTGCCTTTTCTTGTAGCTCTTCTCTTTGTTCTTTATCGTAACCTTGGAAGAAAGATCTTCTTGCATCTTGTCATTCTGGGTTGAGGAAGTTCTTCTTCAGGTTGTCCTTATCAACCTTGAAATCTTGAGTCATGACATTAAGCTGGTTTGCTTCCATGTCAGTTTGAGTCGGAGAGGTTTGACCTTCATACTTTATTTCAGGAATAGTTGATCTAAATTTACCCTTTCTATTACGAGGGAATTTGATCTCTGAATTTTTGAAGTTGTTGAAGAGACCCTGCTACACTCATCGTTGTGTCTAGCTGGAGTGAAGCGTGAAGTCCTCGAACTTTCTGGTTTTCTTCTTTAAAAATATTCTGACACTTTCATCTGGTCTAAACTCGATAAGGGTCAGAGTTTTTGGCTTTGGTGTGGGAGGAGTGAAAGCCCTCTCGATCTTCCATTCCAACTTCCTGGTAATTTGATCCCATGTCAGGGTCCTTGGGGATTCGATGAGATTTTTATCTAAATTGGCTTCGAATATTATAGTCTTTCCTTTTTCAGGATTTTGGACTGTATATTTGGGCTCAATCGTCGTCTTCATGAGTCTATAGTTGAGTTGGAAGATAACTGCAAATCCTTCCACTTGATCATCCACTCTTAGTCCCTTTAAATGGATATCAAGGACTAAGGTATTCAAGATCTTGGGATATGTTAATGAGACGATATAATTGGGGTAGCATTTAAAGTAAATTGGTCCTCCTTCCATATTTGCTTCGATGAGACCGAGCATCGAGTTTTCATAATCTAAATGCCTCTTGTCTCTTAATGAAACTAGAATTGGTGTATCTAACCCAGATTTGTATAGTGGCTTGATTCTGACTTGTACCAGTCCTATATAGAGAAACTAATACTTGTCTTCTCTGGGCTTAGGAATCATATCTCTGGAAAACAACCTAAGAGATTTTAGGTTATTAACAATAGAGATTGTTCTCTCTTCAACTTTGACACCTTTTCGTTGAACGAAACTAAAAGTTCCCAGATCATAGATCATTGCTAGATCTACTTTGGGAATCCCTCATTGCTCCAATTGCTTCTCTACGTCTTTGATGACGTTTAGACAGTTCTTTAGGTAAACGTCGCTTACCTCGACAGAGTCACCTTCCTTGAATCGATGCTAGTCGACGACTTTAACTATCTGTTTGTTCGCCTGGTCGGCCTTCTTCAATTTCTTTTCTTCTTTATTGAGTCTAACATTTGAGTTCAAACTTTTCCATAGTTGTGACATTAATCAATATTTTAATTCAGAATTCGAACGAAGATCAAATAAACAAATTTTCTTTCTTCTTCGCTTTCGATCTGACACACTCTTAACGCAGAGGGAACGGGTTGGTTTACCAATGGTCTTATGCCTTCTGTCGGGAACACCTTTTGCCCTTGCCAAACACCTACGATCCAAAGAGAGAAAGAACCATCTGTCGATCGAGAGAGAATAAAATTCTATTTGTCGATCTCTCCTCTATTCTAATTTTAGATTAAAAGATATATTATATATCTCGAAAAAATTTGAAATCAACAAAAGTGAACTCAACAAGATGATATCAAAGCTGAAAATATTAGAGACTAAAACATATATGATATATCAATTCATAATAATACTCAACCAACTATAATATATATTATAAGTATATATAAAATTAATCTTAAATAATCTTTTAAAATAATTATATTGATTAGTGTTTCGCCCGAAATATTCAAATTTTTAAATTTTAAAAATATACATGGTAATAAAACTAGTACGAACGAGTAAGAAACTTGTTTTCGACAATATTATCCTGGGTGTTTTATAAAATACCTAAACTATCCTTCAATTTTTTTTGCTTTGTTTTTCGTTTTATTTATTTATTTTTATCTCTCACTATCTTCACCTTTCCAAAACTACCTCACGTGTCTCTCCTATAGGCATAAAATCTCTGTCTTCACTTCTCTCCCATATGTTTCTCTTCATTAGTTAAACACAAAATCAAATTACCTTACATATTTTATTATAATCAAATGATTTTTTTTTGTAAATTTAAATTAATCTAAATTCACTCTATGTATATACATATACACACATATATCTATATATTATAATTTATTATAAACAATGTAAATGTCTCATTCCACAGTCTTTCAATACCCATGTCACATGACAATCCCTCCATAGTCATAGTGTCCTCCAAGTGTCAATTTCTTATCAATGCTTAGTGTCCAAATGTACCAACTCATCCTTGTCAAATTGCCTATAAATAGTGGCATTTGGTGGATCATAAATATATATCACAATTGGGTGATTTTCTCTCCACTCTTTCTTCTTCTTTCCCACTTTCTCTCTATTTTCTTCTTATTTAATTTCTCCATAAAACTCCACTATCTCTTTATTTATATTATATATATTGCCCCACTTTCCTTTATATTAATATTATTATTATTATTATTATTATTATTATTATTATTATTATTATTATTATTATTACTATTTAAATATTGGTAAAATTATACCCGGTTTCCATCCTATTTTTTTACAAAACATTATCAACACAAAGCTCTACCGATTTTTTTCACTGAAGGTAGGTCCTCTGGGTAAGTCATTTTTTTAATAATAAAATGTTATTTTGCATGTTTAATTACTTTCCTAATGTTAATGCAATTTATTTTTATATAGTATTACTATGACAAATCTTTCAAAATTAGAATTCACAACCCTTGGCATTAATGGTAATAATTATTTGTCATGGGTGCTTGATGCTGAGATCAATTTGGATGCTATGAACCTTGGAGAGACCATTAAAGAAGGAAATACGACATCCAGTGAAGAAAAGGCTAAGGACATGATCTTTATTCGTCATCATCTCCACGAGGGATTGAAAATGAAATATCTGACGATAAAAGATTCCTATGTCCTGTGGAAGAGCTTGAAAGAAAGGTATGATCATCAAAAAACTGTTATTCTTCCAAAAGCTCATTATGACTGAATGCACTTGAGGTTGCAAGATTTTAAATCAGTAAGTGAGTACAACTCCACATTATTCAAAATTAGTTCAAAATTGAAATTATGTGGAGAAAACATTACTGATGTGGATATGTTAGAGAATACATTTTCTACCTTTCATGTCTCGAATATGCTCTTACAGCAGCAATATCGAGATAAAGACTTTAAAAAATATTCAGAACTCATTTCATGTTTTCTCGTGGTTGAACAAAACAACGAACTATTAATGAAAACCCATGAAGCTCGACCAACTAGAGCAACATATCATTCCCTAAAGTGAATGTTGTGAATTTTAACAATCGAGGTCGAGGTCATGGTTGTGGTTGAGGTCGTGACCGCGGTAGGGGTAGAAATAATTATTTTCGTGGTGGACATTATAATTATCCAAATTTCAAAAAACCCACATGAAATGATGATCATAAAGGAAAAAACTCCACAAAATAAGAATTCAAAAGATGTTGAAAATAAATGTTTTCGATGTGGAATGACTGGACACTGGTCACGTGTTTGTCATACATCCAAGCACTTAGTTGATCTCTATCAAGCTTCCTTGAAGGAAAAAGAAAAAAATATAGAAGCAAATCTTACTTATCAAGACAATGATATATTCAACCCATCCAATATGAAAAATTTGGATGTGACAGACTTATTTGCATCTCCTGAAGAGAAGATTGAAGCAATTGATGGAATAACAATTACTTCTTTTGATTTTGAGAATATTTAATACTAATGTTCAGTTTTATGTTCCTTTTAGCTTTAAACTTTTTGTATTATGTATCTCTTATTATAATTATTTTTGTTTAATGAATAAATATGGACAGTTTTCATATGTTGAATGACCCAAAAAACGAGCAATGAGGATTTATGTCTGGTAGACTGTGCAACTACGCACACAATACTTATAAAAATAAAGTATTTTTCTAAATTGACAATGTTGGAAGCAAAAGTCGATACTATATCAAGTTCTGCATACCTGATTGAAGGTTTTAGAAAATCAAGTTTATCTTGGCTAGAGAAACAAGATTTACAATTAATAATGTTTTGTTCTCTAGAAAATCAAAGAGAAATTTATTAAGTTTCAAAGACATACGTAATAATGGTTATCATGTTGAAACTGATCGTAAAAATAGTATAGTGTCTCTATATCACATCTATTGTTTCACATGAAAAACGTATATTAGAAACACTACCAGCTTTTTCTTCTGGATTATATTATATTCATATACGAGTAATCGAAAGTTATGCAACAATGAACCAGAAGTTCATGAATCCAGAAATATTCAGTGTTTGGCATGATCGACTGGGTCATCCAAGATCGATAATAATAAGGAAAATTATTGATAATTCACATGGACATCCTTTAAAGAACCGGAAGATTCTTCAATAAAATGAATTGTCATGTAATGCTTGCTCTCAAGGAAAATTAATTACTAGACCATCACCAGCTAAAGTGGGGATTGAATCACCTGCATTTCTAGAACGATTTCAAGGTGATATTTGTGGACCTATTAACCGGAAGTGGTCCATTTAGATATTTTATGGTATTAATTGACGCATCCAGTAGATGGTCACATGTATGCTTATTATCAAGTCGAAATCTTGCATTTGCAAGATTACTTGCTCAAATAATTAAATTAAGAGCACAATTTCCAGATTATACAATTAAGACCATTCGACTTGATAATGTTGGTGAATTTACATCCCAAACTTTTTATAATTATTGTATGTTAATTGGGGTAAGTGTTGAACATCCTGTAGCTTATGTTCATACACAAAATGGTCTAGCATAATCATTTATAAAACGTCTGTAATTAATTGCAAGACCATTGCTTATGAGAGCTAAACTTCCTAAATCCGTCTGGGGTTATGCTATTTTGCACGCTGCATCATTATTACGTATTAGGCCAGTAGCATATAATAAATATTCTCTCATGCAATTAGCTTATGGCCAACAACCAAATATATCCCATCTGAGAATTTTTGGATGTGCAGTATATGTTCCAATTGCTCCACCACAATGTACTAAGATGGGTCCTCAAATGAGGTTAGGAATATATGTTGGATATGATTCCCCATCAATTATTAAATATCTTGAACCCGTGACGGGTGATGTATTTACAGCACGATTTGCTGATTGTCATTTTAATGAGACAAATTTTCCAACATTAGGGGGAGGAATTAAGAAGTTGGAAAAAGAAATCACATGGAATGCATCGTTATTATCTCATTTAGATCCTTGTAGAGATCAATGTGAACTTGAAGTTCAAAAGATAATTCATTTGCAAAATATAGCAAACCAATTACCAGATGTATTTGTTGCGTAAAATTATATTGCAATACCGCAGTGTACGGGTCAAGTTTTAGTATAGTGATTTATGAGTCCAAGTATCATCCTCGGGAATGGGTTTCTAGATTAATTAAGTACTAAGATACTAATTCTCAAATTTAGCTAAAGCAACAAAACGTGGATAGGTGTTGACGAATAAGATAACCAAACAAACAAACATGTGGAGACACGAATTGATAGAATTAAAGGAAGTGATTTTACAAGTTAATAACCCAACTACACATGCATTGACCTCATGAGATGAATTTATAAACAAGAAGTAAATTACTCAAGAAAACCTCTCGGTTCTTAGTGAGCCTCACACATGCAATAGAATTCATAGTCTCCATACGAACCTACAACATGCATGGCATTAAGTAACTTCTTTAAGTATTTCCCTAAGAATTCTAGGTCACTCTCGTGCCAGACTACTAAGGGTTTTGACAATTTTGCTCCAATTCAAGCTTTATCTCTCGAGTCCACTTGAATCAACAAATTAAGGAGTGCAGAGCGAATGGCCAAAAATAAGAACAAAACATGCTTCAATATATTGTAATAAAGTCATAACAAATAAATCAAATCCTACTACAATGTTTAGCTACTCTAAATCACATGAAAACCAAACTAAACAAGTAGAAAACGTCTTAGAACGCTATTACAAATTGAAAGAAAGAGAAATAAACTTAGGTGTCGATGCCGGTCCTTCGTCTCCGAGCTCCCATCTTCGATCTCGAACCTCCACGAATGCTTTGCCTCCCAAAATCACTTCTTTTCTCTCATCTTACAAGGTGTATTTCGAATTTAGGGCAAAACTCTACCAAATTGTGCTCCCCTTGTAATGAAAACAACATGTTGTATTTATAGGCATTATCGCACAAATACAGCAGTTGCTGTGCCCTTGGCGGCGACACACTTAAGGAAATAATCGATGGCGTTGCAACGCTGAGGGCAGCGTTGCAACGCCGCTACCCTAACGCGCGCGCTCCTTGTCGAAATGGCGTTGCGACGCTGCGAGGCAGCGTTGCAACGCCCGCTGTGCGGTTCCTCGTGCATGCCTTCTTATCGAGACAGCGTTGCAACGCTATCACCTGGGGTCTTCAACGCGTCTTGGCTGCACATTCGGCGTTGCAATGCTATAAACAATACAGTTGCGCCCATCGCCCAGTCCATGCTTGGATTGGTTCTTTCTCTTCCAATTGGTATTCTTTTTAGCTCCAAATAGCCTCGTTTTGATCCCGAGTGATCCAAATTGTCTCCAAGAGCTCCGTTTTAGCTCGTCACCTGAAATTGAATGAATTAAATACGTAAAAGCCCTGAAATCATCATAAAACTAGCAATAATTAAGCCTAAGGATAACACATTTTGTGTGCTATCAGTATTCACAGATGCTAAAAGAGTGACTAAATCATATGTACCAGCTGCAAATGTTCAATCAAAAATTGATATCTCCCAAACGAACAAGTTGTCGATAATGAGTCTGGAGTGCGTGTTTGCTTAAAAGGGGTGTGTAAAATTATCAAGAAAACACTCCTAAACTGTGCAAGCATACACAATCTAAGCAGCAAGTGATAAGTAATTTAATCGTCTCTTCAGGGATTAGTTGTAGGAAATTCACAAGATTGAGTTTGTTTTTAATGAGTAAAAGGGGGACCAACATAAATGAAATGAGTATTGGAATTAGAAATTAAAAGTAACAATTGAAATGCTAAAGTAATGCTAAAAAGGATTAAAAACGGTAAGGCAGGAGCAACTCAAGTTTAACCAAAAGAGTAAAAAGGGTATAGGATTAGGGACGAAATTATGCTTCAGCAATCTTAATGCCAGAGCTCAAAACTGCACCAGAGCTCAAAACAGTATAACTCACGGAATCTTTCCAGATTTCCTCGTGATTTAGGCACTTAATTTCCAATAAACACCCTTAATTTTAGCTCATAACTGTTAACACTAGGTGAGTGACTATTCCTAGACTCCTCAATCACCTGAGAGAAGTAAATCTCTTAATCAGAACTAGTGGCATGCCTTGAAATCAGTTTATTCTTCCTTTTTCCAAGTTGGAATAAACAATACTAAGGTGAGGTGGCCAAACAAACCTTAGTTAAGCAGTAAAATCACAAGACACAAGAGTGAGATTGCAGCAAATTACTCTTTCATTAAAGTTGCATCCACATAAAGTCTCCTAACCCTCACCCCAAGGGTGATTAGCTCATGATAATGAGATCTCTCCCATGTGCGTATTCTCTGAAACTGCATAAAATTTTTGCTCCAAAGAATCTTGATCCTTAAGCAATTGCACATTACTACAACTTCAAAGCGGACCTTGAACACCTTATAACATCCATCTTCCCAAAACCTCACGAAACATGGCCAAAATGACAAAATTCAGCAATGAAAAGTACTTCAATGGCTTTAAGGTACTTCAAAAGTAATTTCTAAATATTAACACACAAAAGTACTTAATCAAGGGGTTAAAATAGTCAAGAAATCTCAAAATGCCAAGGAATAATCACAATAAAAGCTCAATCTTAACTCTCATTCTAAGAGCTAACAAACCCCCAAACTTAAATAATTAGTCGTCCCTGAGTAATGTTTAAACATTCTAATCCCACCAAGAAGCAACAATCACCACTAAGCTAAAAAAAAAAGATTCAGCAGTCAAATGATACAAATAGTTACTGATATAGCAGTCCCATTTCTTTTTCTTACCAAAGCTCATCAAATCTTAGCCTTCACGAGATTTGCCATAATCAATTTGTTTTTCTTTCAAATCAAAAGTAGCAAGCTTCACAAAATAACCCCACAACTCAACTAGCACTTAATCCATCTTCGAATTCACTATGCACCCCATAAACTCACAAAAATAAGAATGGGTTCTATTGTCTTTAGTTTTTCTTTCAGCAAAGCATTTTTTTTCTCAGCAACAAGAGTTATCACTCCTAAGAATCCTACAAAGCTAACCTTATGCTTAAGTAGGCAAACATTCATTCCCTTAGGCACTCCTGGCCACTCACCCTTGCATAAACATCTCCTTAGTTCTTAGAATGGTCACATTGATGATGCAACTCACCTAAGCAACGAGAGCTTTATACTAGGCTTTAACTTTCCTCTTCTTTTCTTTGTTTTGTTTTGTTTTTTTTTTAAAGAACTTATTTCACTAAAGAAGTTAGAGAGAACCCTTCTTGTAAACAGAACGTTCGATTTAAGCACCAACATTTGTGATGAAAGCTACCTAACAACGAGCCCTGCTACTAAATTGGGTTGCCTAGGCATATTCATATCCCTTTATTACTGTTCAACTCAAAGGTGAGCATGGGTGTCATGTCCAACTCTGGTTTAATAGGCAACTTGGGTAGAGGAATAACTCTCAAACTTCACTTTTCTTTTCTTTTTTTTTTCTTTTTTTTTTTTTGAAGAGAAGAGGCATGAGTCCTAAAGAGAAGAGGAATGCTCATAGGAGTGATAACTTGTTATTACTAGGGTGCCTTACCCCCAAACTTAAATTGCTCATTGTCCCCAATGAGTAAAGAATCAAGGGAAGGTACCCCCAAACTTAGTTATTTTTCTGTAAAAAACTAAAGGCAATGAGCATCCAAACTCTTTAATCTAGGTTTAAAGGAGCAAATTCTCAAGAGTTGGTGGTTAGCAAGCTAGGGGCACCATAAAGCTGCTACAAGCATTGTGTTACATTAAAAGGATTATGGCAAACAATTAAGCACAACTAAACTCATCAGAAGCAAGAAAGAATTGGAGCAAGCTAGGCAGGACTATTTATTTCATTTCAACTACGGTGGCAAGCTTACAACTTTCTTTCTTTTCTTTTTTTTTAGTTCAGACCAAGTAAAGACAAAATTTAACAACTAAAAGCAGCCCAACAACAAATAAAACAAAGCAAAACAAACTAACATAACCAGAACTACTGAACTTAAACTTAAAACAACAAAAACAACAAAAAAAATAACATTTATTTTACAATCAACAACTCAAAAGGACAGAAACTCCCCTTTCTCTTTAACCTTCATATCCACAACATTTCCAAATAACTCCAAGAGATGTCTTCCCTAATCAAAGAGGACTCTTGATCGCTTATGGGTGAAGCGTTGATTGCACCTACAAAACTGAAAAGAAAAACAACTACAAGAAAAGAAAATAAACAAAATTAAACCGATAAAGCAAAAACAAAACAAGTAAATCAACGAAATCAAATTAATTGCTTGGAGCATATAAGAATTATCAAGAATTACACAAGCTCCTTGAAAATGTTATTCTCAAGTATCTGTTGAACTGATAGAGGCTATGCCTCTTTGGAACTTCTCTTTCCAATAGTGTTTAGTTCTCATCCCATTTGCTTTAAATTCTCCTTCATCTTTACCAACACAATGTCTAAAAACAAATGGATCATCCAAGAAATAAAACTTCACCTCATGGAGAAAAGATTTCAATTGTTGTTTTGATAAACCAGGAGGCAAAATTCCATAAGCAAGGTGGTTGGCAAGGTCATCATACCAAGGTTTTCCCACTTTCCTAATGTGATCTACTGTAAATAACTTCTCATCAATGAAAGAATTCTTACGTTTCGGTTGCTGGAGCAAATTCAACAGTGAAATATCATTTTTCAGTAGCAAACTTACTGATGTGATTATTGAAAAATTTTCCTTCTCACCTAGGTAGAAATACCTTGGATTTGTGGGCAAAGACTTTAACTCACAGACTGGGAGTTCTTTGATAGATGGGTGCAATGATGATGTTTTCTTTTTCCTTAATTTCAGATGTTCAAACACTCTCTTGGAGTTAGAAATTTCAGAAAAATTCTTACCATTTTCTTCTAAACTGTTGTTTTCAAAACTCTCTGTTATTGTTCCTCCAACAGATTGAACATAATGCTCCAAAGATTTTCAAATTTGTTCTCTCTAATCACTTCTTCCAACACTTAAATCACAGAACACTCCTCCACATTAGTTGGGTACTTCATTGCATCAAAAATACTAAACTTGATCTCTTGATCATGTACCCTCATTGTAAGTTCACCTTTTTGAACATTAATTAAAGTATTCCCTGTTGCCAAAAATGGTCTCCCTAGATAGGCACATTTTTATCAGCCTCATAATCTAAGATTATAAAATCTGCTGGAAATATGAATTTATCCACTTGTACCAAGATATCCTCTATCTTCCCCTCAGGATAAGTAATGGATTGGTTAGCTAACCTGTAACTGTGGTGGGCCTAGCTTCACCTATTCCTAATATTTTGTAAATGGACAATGGCATAAGGTTAATGCTAGCTCCTAAGTCACACAAAACTCGCCCTAACTCCTTACCTCCTATGGAAATGGGAATGGTGAATGATCCAGGGTCTTGGAGTTTCGGAGGAATTAAGTTTGTTACAATGGAGCTACACTCACCTGTCAAAGGGACAACTTCATACTCAACTTGTTTCTTCTTCTTAGTCAACATATCTTTCAGAAACTTCACATAATTCGGCATTTGTTCTAAGGCTTCAACAAAAGGTATATTTATGTGAAGTTGTTTAAAGACATCGAAAAACTTCTTAAATTGGGCATCTTTAGTATTCTTTTTCTTCAACCTTTGAGGGAATGGTGGAGAAGGTGGTTTAAACTCAAGAGTAGTAGTAGGAATGCACTCAGATGGTTTTGAAGTTTGTGCTCTAGGTATCTTTTCAATCTCCTCATTTCCTACTTCCCTAGGTTCCAACTGGTCTTCTTTTTTCTCTTCCTCAACTTGCACTGCAAATTCCTTCTCTTTTTGTTTCTTATTACTGATTTTCTCAGGCTTAGTCAATGTTTTCCCACTCCTTAACTCTATGGCTAGCACTTGTTCTTTTCCTTCCCTTTTTGGAATTTCAGTGTCAGAAGGAAGTTTACCTTGAGGCCTTTATCTTATTTCATTGGCAAGCTGACCCAATTGCATTTCAAAGTTTCTCATTGAAGCTTGTTGACTTTGAATAACAGCATCATTTTTAGCCATATATTCCTTCAACAAACTTTCAAGAGAAGTACCTGGAATATGTTGTGGGGTTGCTACTGTCCTCTGATGCTGGAGCATCGGTTGCTGATTTCCATAGGCATGCTGATTCTGATGCCCAAAACCTGGTGGATAATTCACCTTTTGCTGCAATTGAGGGGCTTGAGAAATACTTCCTTGACCTCCCCAAGCAAAGTTAGGGTGATTTCTCCAACTTGGGTTATAGCTATTAGAATAAGTATCGTTCCTTTGATTAACTTGGTTCCCAACATAGTATACTGAGGTTGGATTACTAAGACAAAATTCAAATATGTGCCCTTCACCATAATAAACACATGACTCGGTACTTACTACTTGGTTTACCATAGCTGCATTCTGAGCATTAGGGGAAATTTGGGTTGCATTTCCAACAGTTAGATTTTTAGCATATTGGTCATTGATGCCATTTGTGCATTTAGAGCGGTTAAAGCATCTAACTCCAACATTCCCTTGATCTTTTTACTTTGGGAGCTTCTTGAATCAGCCCACTGACAGTTGTTTGAGGATATTCTTTCCAGTATCTCAAATGCTTCATTATAGGTCCTTGATAAAAGAGCCCCATTTGTCGAACCATCAACAACTTGTTTAGTGGTTGTATTCAACCCATTGTAAAATATCTCAATTTGAATACAATGAGGGAGTCCATGATGAAGACACTTCCTAAGCAAGTTCTTAAATCTCTCCCAGGCCTCACTTAAGGATTCATCATCAAACTGCTGAAAAGCCACAATTTCATTTCTAAACTTAGCATTCCTAGTTGGTGGGAAATACTTAATGAGGAATTTTTCAGCAAGGGCGTTCCAAGAATCAACTGCCCCAGGAGGAAGTGTATTCAACCATGTCTTGGCTGCATCTCTAAGGGAGTAAGGGAACAAACTCAACCTTAGGAAATCCTTAGGCACTCCTGGCAGTATAAAAGAATCACTAACCCCTATAAAGGATTTTAAATGCAAGTGAGGATCTTCAGATGATAGTCCATGAAACTGTCCTATGGTTTGGAGCATTTGAAACATGACAGGTTTAAGCTCAAACGTTGGGGCTTGGATTTCTTACCTAATGATCCCAGGATTTAACTCTTCAACCAAGGGATTGGCATAAGTTCTAATAGCTCTCTCCCTTTCATCTGCTAAGACAATAACATTAACAGGGACCATAACTTGGGGTTCAACTAAAGGTGGTCTAAAGCCTCCTTGGCCTTGTGGTTGGCTTCCAAGGTTATTTTGAGGATTGTTAGGATCTACAGGACCTCCACGAAAATCTGCCATTTTTTCCTTTTGAATCCTCCTTCTTCTATGAAATGCTCTCTCAGGTTCAGGATCTAGGAAAAATTCTAAACCTGAGAAATCATTCATGCACAATTACAACACCTGAAAAACAAAGAAAAACACCTTAGTTAGACCTTTCTTTCAGCTCAAAAATCACTAAAAACAACTCAAACAAAGTAAAAATCAAACTAATCCCCAGCAACGACGCCAAAAACTTGTTTGCTTAACAGGGGTGTGTAAAATTATCAAGAAAACACTCCTAAACTATGCAAGAATACACAATCTAAGCAACAAGTGATAAGTAATTTAATCGTCTCCTCAGGGATTAGTTGTAGGAAATTCACAAGATTGAGTTTGTTTTTAATGAGTAAAAGGGGGACCAACATAAATGAAATGAGTATTGGAATTAGAAATTAAAAGTAACAATTGAAATGCTAAAGTAATGCTAAAAAGGATTAAAAACGGTAAGGCAACAGCAACTCAAGTTTAACCAAAAGAGTAAAAAGGGGATAGGATTAGGGACGAAATTATGCTTCAGCAATCTTAATGCTAGAGCTCAAAACTGCACCAGGAGCTCAAAACAGTATAACTCACGGAATCTTTCCAGATTTCCTCGCGATTTAGGCACTTAATTTCCATTAAACACCCTTAATTTTAGCTCCTAACTGTTAACACTAGGTGAGTGACTATTCCTAGACTCCTCAATCACCTGAGAGAAGTAAATCTATTAATCAGAACTAGTGTCATGCCTTGAAATCTGTTTATTCTTCCATTTTCCAAGTTGGAATAAACAATACTAAGGTGAGGTGGCCAAACAAACCTTAGTTAAGTAGTAAAATCACAAGACACAAGAGTGAGATTGCAGCAAATTACTCTTTCATTAAAGTTGCATCCACATAAAGTCTCCTAACCCTCACCCCAAGGGTGATTAGCTCATGATAATAAAAGAAGACAACAATAAAACAGTAAAACTAGTGCTAAACATGCTTAAATTGGTCTTAGTTACAAAATAGAAGAGTAAGAGCAAGGGGAATGAAAGAATGAACAGATGGGTGAAGTTCCCAAGCCTTTATCGATCCACCCCAACCTTCTTTCCAGAAGGAGAAGCTTCCCCAATTCAGCTTGCTACAATTTCGCCCCTTGTCTCATTTCCCAATCGGGTTCTTCTTCTTTTTTCTCTTGCTTCTCTCCTCTTTTCCCTAAAAACAGCTAAAAAAAAGTATTTATATCACACCCATATGGAAATGAGGGTTGAATAGACAAGGAAAAACTGTCTGGCTGCTGCCCATTGGTTCTCAGCGACTGATGTGGCGATTTTCGTCCAACTCAATTAATGAGATCTCTCCCATGTGCGTATTCTGCGAACTGGTACAAGAATTTTTTGCTCCAGCAATCTTGATCCTTCAGCAATTGCACAGCTACAACAGCTCGAAGCAGACCTTCAACACCTTATAACATCCATCTTCCCAAAAACTCCTGAAAACATGGCCAAAATGACAAAATTCAGCAATGAAAAGTACTTCAATGGCTTTAAGGTACTTCAAAAGTAATTTCTAAATATTAACACACAAAAGTACTTAATCAAGGGGTTAAAATAGTCAAGAAATCTCAAAATGCCAAGGAATAATCACAATAAAAGCTCAATCTTAGCTCTCATTCTAAGAGCTAACAGTACGCTAGAAGCATGTTAGACCAATGAGTTCCAAAGATAAAAATCCTCGGAAAAGGAAAATAGTTGAGAATAAAAATGATTCAATAAAAGGTATTGATGTTTCAGAAGAAATCCAGAATACAACTACTCAAAAGAGTATTGATGAAAATCAAACGCTTGAGGATAATAATGAAATTTCTATAAACTATGTTATGACAGGAAAGAGATGGAACCGAAATGATATAATTGTTGACAACATTTTTGCTTATAATGTTGCTCACAATATTATTAATGAAAGCGACGATTTTGATCCAAAATCTATCGAAGAATGTCAACGTAGAAATGATTGACTAAAGTGGAAAGAAACAATCCAAGTAGAGTTGAACTCACCTTCAAAACGTGAAGTTTTTTGACCAGTAGTCCTAACACCAGAAGGTGTCAAACCTGTGGGATACAAATGGGTATTTGTAAGGAAAAGAAATGAAAAGAATGAAGTAAAGCGAGACTTGTTGCACAAGGATTCTCTCAAAGGCCTGGTATTGATTATGAGGAGACATATTCTCCTGTGAATGATGCAATAACGTTAAGATATTTGATTGGTCTGACTGTATATGAAAAACTTGATATGCATCTAATAGATGTAGTCACGACGTATTTATATGGATCTCTAGATAACGACATTTATATGAAAATCCCGAAAGGATTTAAAATACCAGAAACATATTAATCAAGTTCTCGGGAATTGTATTTAATAAAGTTATAGAGATCATTATATGGATTAAAACAATCAAGACGAATGTGGTATAATCGCCTGAGTGAATATCTGTTGAAATAATGATATAAAAAATAATTCAATATGTCTGTGCGTTTTTATAAAGAAATCTCAGTCAGGATTTGCTATTATAAATGTATATGTTGATGACTTAAATATAATTGGAACTCTGAAAAGTTATCCAAGGCAATAGAATATCTTAAGAAAGAATTCGGGATGAAAGAACTTGGAAAAACAAAATTTTGCCTTGGTTTACAAATTGAACATTTAGCAGATGAGATATTTGTTCATCAATCGACTTATACACAGAAATCTTAAAAAGATTTTATATGGTTAAAGCAAATCCATTAAACATTCCAATGGAGATTCGTTCACTGGATGTAAAAAAGATATATTTCGACCTCGAGATGACAATGAAGAACTACTTGGTTATGAAGTACCATATCTTAGTGCAATTGGTGCACTTATGTATCTGGCTAATAACACAAGACCATATATTGCATTTTCATTAAATTTATTAGCTAGATATAGTTCATGTCCTACAAAAAGGCATTGGAATGGAGTTAAACATGTACTCCGATATCTTCGAGGGACAATTGATATGAGTTTATTTTATTCTAACAAATAAAATTATGATCTAGTTGGTTATGCAGATTCTGGTTATCTATCTGATCCACATAAAGCTAGATCTCAGACAGGTTATCTATTTACATGTGGAGTAACTGCTATAACATGGTGATCAGTGAAACAGACCATCACGACCACTTCTTCGAATCATGCTAAAATCCTCGCAATTCACGAGGCAAGTCGAAAATGTGTATGACTAAGGTCGATGACACAACACATTCATGAGACATTTGGCTTGTTTTCGAGTAAACCTCTTCCAACAACATTGTACGAAGACAACACAACGTGTATAACTCAAATCAAATGAGGATATATTAAAGGAGATAGAACAAAGCATATCTCTCCAAAGCTTTTCTACACTCACGACCTTAAAGAAAATGGTGACATCTCAATACAACAAATTTGTTCGAAAGATAACTTGGCAGACATATTTACAAAGGCATTACCAACTACAATGTTTGAGAAATTGGTTCACAGTATTGGGATGCGACGACTCAGAGATTTTAACTGATGTCTTCATGAGGGGGAGTAAATGTATTGTATAAATTATGTACTCTTTTTTGTTCACTAGGGTTTTTATATCATTGGGTTTTCCCCTCTTAAGGTTTTAACGAGACATATTTTATATAAAATGAGCACTTAAGGGGGAGTGTTATAAACAATGTAAATGCCTCATTCCACATGTCTTTCAATACCCATGTCACATGACAACCACTCCATAGTCATAATGTCCTCCAAGTGTCCATTTCTTAGTGTCCAAATGTACCAACTCATCCTTGCCAAATTGACTATAAATAGTGGCATTTGGTGGATCATAAATATATATCACAATTGGGTGATTTTCTCTCCACTCTTTTTTTTTCTTTCCCACTTTCTCTCTATTTTCTTCTTATTTAATTTCTCCATAAAACTACACTATATAATATATACTGCCCTCACTTTTCTTTATATTATTATTATTATTATTATTATTATTATTATTACTATTTAAATATTTATAAAATTATACCCGGTTTCCATCCTATTTTTTTTACAACAGAATTATATATGTAAATATTTTATATTGATTTTATATGTAACAATATTATCTTTTTATTTGATTTTATATGTAACATTGTTATTTTTTTATTTTATTCCAATTAACTATGGAGATATCGATATAAATTAGAATTAAACTTTATTTTTTTGTTATATCCAAATAGAAAATAAAATTATTAAAAAACAAAGTTATCTTAGATATTCGATCAAAATTAAATTATTTTTTAATTGTTCACCCAACTCATTTATTTCTATATTCCTCAGTTAAATTCTATTAATCTCCTTGCGGTAATTTTGTCCTCTTTTTGTAGGCATAGAATCTTTTTTCTTCATTTATCTCCCCTACCTCTGTCCTCATTTCTTCCCATTCCAAATCTAAAACTATGTTTAACCCAATATGTTCAAATCCCTAACACAGCTCAATGAGTTATAATAGTGCAACCTCAGGGGTTGTACCATGTTTTCTTATTTTATTTGTCATATTCCATTTTCGGCGATTACTTCATAAACAATTTTGGTGACAATTTCGACAACCACACTCGTGAATCGAGCACCATTTACGGCTACCTACGATAACAACTCCAACGACCACACTGACGACCCGACCACTGCTGACACCTACCTTCGACGATAACTCCGATGACCACACATGCGACCCCCTCGCCACCGCTAACGACTACCTCCGTCCACAACTCTGACGACTACATCGGTGACCCCTGACCATCGCTGATGACTACCTTTAATGACCACATCGACGATCCGACCACCGCTAACGACTACTTTTGATGACCACTCAAGAGACTTGTACATACATACCTTAACAACTCAATCACTCGAGCAATCAACTACCCCAATGACCTAACTTGCCTACAACCACCACCAATGACCACTCCACGAAAACCACTTCAGCGACCCGACCATTCTAGTGACTTAACCACTCTACAACCACCACTAAGGACCACCTTGACAACTCGACCACCCAACAATCATCGTCGACGAGCACATAATGACCACACCCTAATGACCCGACCATTCTGATAATCGCTTCAACGACCACCTCACAGACTCAACCATCCAACAACAACCTTGGTGCCTCAACCACTTGAAAAATCATTATCATCGACCACCCCACAACCCAACCACCCTAGCAACCACCGTTGACGACAACCCGTTGACCACTTTAGTGACCACCCTGATGACCTGACCACTTAATATCTCGACTACATTGATGTCACTCTGACGAATACCCTGCAATTACCCTAGAGACCTAACCACTATCGATGCCCCCAATGTCCACTCCAACGACCTAACCACCTTGCAACTATTGTCGACGACCACTCCAGTGACCCAACCACCCGATGATTGATCACCAAGTTAATATTTTTAAAAGGTTAAAATTAAACTAAAAATTGATCCTAAACAAAAAATAATAATTTCTAAAATAGGGTTTTGAATAGAATCTTAAATTTCTTAATTTCTTAAATAGACTTATTTTTTTTTAATTTCTAAAATAGGGGTTTCAAAAATCCTAATTTATTAGATAGACTTTAAATTTTTAAAGTTTTAAAAATAGTCTTCTAAATAATTTGTGAGACAAACTTTTAAATTTTCCAATTTCTTAAATAAATCTCCAATTTTTTATTTTTAAAATAGAGTTCCAGAAATAGGTTATTTACTTAAATAAACTTCCATTTTAAAAAAAAAAAAATTTAAAGTAGAGTTTCAAAAAATAGTGTTCAGAGTTCAATGTGACATAGAGTTTTAAATTTCCTAATTTCTTAAACAAATTTCTATTTTTTGAATTTCTAAAATAGAGATTCAAAAATACTTTTTCTAAATGTTCTTTTGAAATATAGTTTTAAATCCCTAATTTCTTAAATAAACCTTTAATTTTTTAATTACTTAAGTAGAGTTCCAAAAATATTTTTTTAAATACTTCGTGAAATAGAGTTTTAAATCCCCTAATTTTTTACGTAAACTTCCAGTTTTTTAATTTGTAAAATAGAGTTCCAATTCTGTTACCGATTTTATGTTATACAGTTTCTACAATTGACAAAATATTTATTACGAAATAAGAGAAAATAAGAGAACAAAACAAGGGAAGTAAATAGAAAAAAAACTGAACCTCAAACACTATTTTATTATTCCCAGGTTTCAGAATACTGCACTCCAAACACAGTTTATTGATATGCTTTTAGGATTATTGCGAGCGCACCGCCTATCCGATAGATCTCTCTACCGCGGATATCCACCATGATTATTGCGAGCACATCGCCTATCCGATAGATCTCTCTACCACGAATATCCACCATGATTACAACTTAAAGGTTCGTCTCATGGCTCTAATACTACTCTGTTAGGGACAACGCCCTCCACATATCTCCACATTGATATGATATTGTCCACTTTGGGCATATGCCCTCATGGTTTTGCTTTTGGTTTCACCCAAAAGACCTCATACCAATGGGGATACTATCCCTCACTTACACTATAAGAAAATAAGGCTACAATGACGAACGAAAAAATCAAGGGGCGAGAAACAATGACGGACGGGGAAAAGGCGCGCTGGAATTTTTCGCCGGACATACAATGACGGGGATTGCCCGTCATTATAAGTTCTTTTTAATGACGGGCTTTGCCCGTCATTATAGGACATATTAATTAAAAAAAACATTTTTGGACACCTCACACCCGACAACTCACTCTCTCTCTCAACACTTCCACCCTCGATCTCATCTCCCCATCTCAGCTCACAGTCTCCCAACGTAACACTCCACCCTCGATCTCTTCTCCCCATCTCAGTTCATGACCCATCTCCGACCTCCGTCGGTCGTTCGTTTAGGGGAGTCGCCGCCGATCGCCGCCATCTTCACTCTCTCTCACTCTCTGACCGCCGGCCGATCGTTTGGGTAGTCGCCCGTCGAGTTTGGAGAGTTCGTCGCCGCCGACCATCGATCTCTGTCTTTCTTCACAACCCATCCACCGAGCACCAAACCCGCCGTCCACGAAGCACCAAACCGCCGCTGACTGCTTCGCCGCCGTCCATTTGGGAGTCGCCGCCATCTTTCTTCTCCGACATCCATCGCCGCACCACTGATCTCGAAAGTGCGGTCCGGATCTACACCCCCGTTTGTAGATCGCTTTATTGAGGTCCAAATCTGCCCCTTTAATTTGTTTTTATGTCAGTTATCTTGAAATGTTGAAGCTTTTGAAATGTTGAAGGGCACTTGAAATATAAGTCACATGTTATGGATTATGCAATTTTTATGTAGCCTTAAAAACTTAAAAATATATATAATATGGTTGAGGTATTAAGAAAATGCGTTCAAAGTTACATGTTGTAAGAAAATGTGTTCAATTTCTACCTAATTTAAGTCTAGTTTAATTAATGACATTAGAAACATTTTTTAAAGATTGATGGTAATTGACATTAGAAACATTAAAAATGTGATGCAAGGGTTGCATCCAAAATTGGAGTTGACCCCATCTTTAGGTGGTTGAAAAAGTCTCAAAAGCCTCAATATTAGTTTCTACAAAATAATCACTCTAACTTAATGAAAATTTACCTACTAAAAACTAATCTTACCTCAGTATTAGTTCAAAGAAGAAATTGAACCATTTGAAACTATATTAGTTACAACTTATGGCATTGATTTTTGGTTTTCATAATCGGATTTCTCATTTTAATTTAGGTACCATGTTAACTAATCTCACCTTCAAGATATCTAAGTTTTTACTACTATTTTATTTGATTATGCTATAATTTTTCATGAGTGTAAAATAGATAAATTTACTTTTATATTGGGGATGGATGAAACTGTTAATAACTTGTATTATATTATTGAGGAAAAAGTTAGAATTTCCTAAATTTTTCTTAATTCTAATTCTTTGTTTGTGTTAAGTTTTATGAGTTTAGATTTCATATGTTTAATTTTCTTAATATTAATAGTGATTGAGGAATGGTTGAAAACTTTTGTTTAGCATGTTTGGTTAGGATCATATGTTTAATTTTCTTAATATTCGTAGTGAGTTTGTAGATGAGAGGAAATGGTATTAGTCCAAAATATCATGATGTTGGCTTTTGAATCAATATCATGAAATTCAGTAAGTAGTGAACTCCTTGATAGTTTTATTTTTTCTTCGGCGACTTCCTAAGGACATAGTAAGTACATAAGTTTAAGTAAATATTATTCTTTTTGTAGATTGAACTTTCAAGACACCAGATTTATAGTTATGGATAAGTCGTAGATGTCAAATAATAGAATGTCATCAGAATATCGTTTAGGAGTTGAGACGTTTATCCAAAATGGTATACGACATTCAAATAGGTCAGGTGTCATTTGTTGTCCATGCTTGAAATGTGTGAATGCAAAGTCTCAAAATACGAATGTCGTAAGAGACCATTTATATATTAATGGCATTGATGAAAGTTATATAACATGGATTTGGCATGGTGAGTCACTACCGAATGAGAGAAAAGAGGAACCTGAAGTTGAGGACGAAGATGTTGACGACACAATAAGAATGTTTGAGGCTGCACATAACTAATTTAATGACAGGTCTCCAATATTTGAAAAAGTGTTAGATGATGCCAAGAAACCATTGTACTTAAATTGTAACAATTTTACCAAAATATCTGCATTGATAAAGTTATATAATTTGAAAGCAAAGTTTGGATGGAGCGATAAGAGTTTCACTGAGTTGTTAGCATTGGTTCGTGACATCTTACCAAGTCCAAATGAACTTCCTAGCTCTACATATCAAGCCAAAAAAATTTTGTGTACTCTTGGAATGAAGTATGAAAAGATTCATGCATGTAGTAATGATTGTTGTTTGTTTAGAAAAGAGCTTGAAGATGTAGAAGTATGCCTTACATGCGGAACATCAAAATGGAAGCTTTGTAAAAATTCGAAGGATGTGATGAAAAACATTCCGGCGAAAGTCATGTGGTATTTCTCTCCTATCCCAAGATTTGAAAGAATATTTCGCAGTAAAGAAATATCGAGTTTGTTGACTTGGCATGCTAATAAACGAGTAATTGATGGGTACATACGACATCCTGCGGATACACTATCGTGGAAGCAAGTAGGCAATTTGTGGACAGAGTTTGGTTTAGAACCTAGAAATCTCCGTCTTGCTCTTTCAACTGATGATGTCAATCCACACGGTGATCTTAGTAGTAGATATAGTTGTTGGCCAGTTATGTTGGTGACATACAATTTACCTCCATGGTTATGCATGAAACGAATTTTTTTTATGTTAAATGCATTAATATCTGGGCCTAAACAACCAGGGAATGACATAGATGTTTATTTAGCTCCATTAGTTGATGATTTGAAAAAACTTTGGAATGATGGAGTTCAGTGTTACGATGTAAATCATAGATGTTTATTTATTTAGCTCCATTAGACAGAAGAAAGCTTTTAATGGTGAACAATAATTGGAATTTGCTCCTGAACCGTTAAGTGGAGAGGAAATTCTTGCGAAAGTTAGTAGACTTCAATACTCGTTTGGAAAGAAGCCAAGAAAGGAAAAAAATAAAGGAGATCCTTCAAGCACTTATTGGAAAAAGAAGTCTATTTTCTTTGAGTTAGAATACTGGAAACATTTTGACGTGCGACATTGTTTAGATGTGATGCATATTGAGAAGAATGTGTGTGCAAATATTATTGGCACGTTACTTGATATTCCCTGCAAGACAAAAGATGGATTAAAAACTCGTCTAGATTTGGTTGAATTGAACATTAGGGAGGAGTTGACCCCTCAATTAGGAGAGAAAAGAATCTTCTTACCTCCAACATGTTATACACTATCGCGGATGGAGAAATTGAATTTGTGTAAGACACTATCAGAAATTAAAGTACCTGAAGGTTATTCATCCAATATACAAAGTTTAGTGTCGCTCACAGATTTGAAACTTTATGGGCTTAAATCGCATGACCACCATGTTCTTATGCAACAATTATTACCTGTGGCTATACGTGGTATTTTACCAAACCATGTTAGATATGCAATTATTCGCCTGTGTTTCTTTTTCAATGTCATATGTAGTAAGGCGATCGATTCATCAAAGTTAAAAGGCTTGCAAGAGGATGTAGTAAGGCCATGAAATCGACGAAATGTCATCCACATATCTTAGAAATGATTGTGATGGTATATGGATCGATAAATAATGTATTAAATATGGTATGTCATTGTTTAGTTATTGTAATTTTTTATGAGTTCATATGTCTTATGCACTAATATAACTTATTTTTTTCATGATATTTTTTTTTTGCAGATCGTTACAATGAGTGGATCAAGTGACGATAAAGTGAACGTATTGATCCAAATGGAGGCTAGGCATACTAATCGACGTGGTCTCACTACTATGCGTGGTGTGGCACGCGTAAGGACTACAAGAGAACGCTTAGTCATCCAATACAACAATCAAGGCCAGAGTGTTGGGGATAATGCAAACCAAATGCAAAGTTATATTGGAGTTTGCGTTAGGCAACAAATTCCATTAAGTTACAAGACTTGGAAAGAAGTTCCCCAAGAACTGAAAGATAAAATTTTTGATTCTGTAGAGGTAAGAATAATAGTATTTTTCCCTACAAACTTCTTAATATATAGAGTAAGATACTGGGTAAGTTTAAATTACTTCAACTTATTTATATGTTTTTTGTTCATAAAACAATGATATTAGAATACTCCTAACTTTAATAGATATCATTGGATGTTGATCGTTATCCATCCGCGGGCAAACACCGTTTATGTCTTAAACTCGTTGAGGAGTAAGATCGAAGAAAATTTTCAAGGAACAATAAATACGTAAGTGTTTCAAACCTTTAGAATGAATTACTTTCTATTAATTTTTCTAATGTTTCAAACTCTTTAGATCCTTGAGAATGTGGCAAGCCAAACACTCACTTCCACAATATCGTTCTTCCATCACTTGGAAACTTGTAAAGGTAAACATAATTAATATATTCGATTGTTTTGACATTGGAACGATATTTAACTTAAACATGCTATTTTTTAAATTATTTTGCATGTAGTGCCCCCGTCAACCGGGTTCTGTAGAGTGCGGGTACTATGTACAAAAGTATATACGAGAAATCGTATATAATTCTAGTATCCCTATAATGAACATGGTAAGTACTCTTATTTTATCTAGTTTGTGATTCAAAATATAATTTAGTCTAATGTTATTATATATTATTTCTCTTTGTAGTTTAACACAAAAACTGCATATAAACAAGAAGAAATCGACGAGATTCGAGTACAATGGGCGGATTTTGTTGGCAGATTTGTGTAAGTCATTTGTAGATTTCTGAATTTTGTGAAAAAGTACTAGATTTGTAAGAAGTTAGTTAAGTTAATATGTTGGTTAGGTGTACAATATACTTGTTTATAATAGAAGTGTATTTAGTAGTTTGTGAAGAGGCGGGTGACCTCATTCTTCTGAATCTGGGATTGGAGTTTGATGGATGTTGTTTAGGAATGAATGTGTTTTTTGATGTAGTCTATGGAGAGGCGGGTGGCCTCATGCCCTACACCGTTTTTTTTTATAGAAGTGTTCTGCAATGTTTCAGGTTATGGTTAGCTGATGTTCTGTAGAGGTCATGTCGAAATTTTTACTTATTGGCTTGATTTCGTGTTAGTTTTAGACTAGTTTATGATATACTAGTTTATGGTTTTTGTGATATAGGCGATAAGGTTATGTACAGATCGTTTCATGTGTATTCTTTATAATTAAGTTATGTTCTTCTCGTAAAAGGAATGATTGTTGGATGTTTGTGGATGAATTAGTGATTTCATGTTTTTGTTGGATATAGAAGTGTTCTGCAATGTTTCAGGTTATGGTTAGCTTATGTTCTGTAGAGGTCATGCCAGAATTTTTACTTATTGGCTTGATTTCGTGTTAGTTTTAGAGTTTATTGTTTTTGTGATATAGGTGTTAAGGTTTGTGATATAGGAGTTATGGTTTTAGAGTTATGATATAAGAGTTTATGATTTTAGAGTTATGGTTAAGGTTTGTGATATACTAGTTTATGGTTAATTAAGGTTTGTGATGGTTTTAGAGTTATGGTTAAGGTTTGTGATATAGAAGTTTATAGTTTTAGAGTTATGGTTAAGGTTTGTGATATAGAACTTTATGGTTTTAGAGTTATGGTTAAGGTTTTTGATATATGAGTTATGGTTAAGGTTTGTGATATAGGAGTTTATGGTTTGTAATATAGTAGTTTATGGTTTTGGAGTTTTGGATATAAAAGTTTTCTATGTGCATTGTTTTGGTTAAAAAAGAATTTTGTTGGATGTTGTTATGGATTAGTGATTTGATGTATGTTTTGGATATAAAAGTGTTTTTGTTGCATGTTTGTAAATTTGTATAGTGATTTCATGTGTGGTTTCAATATAGAAATTAATATATTTGCAATATTTCAGGTAATTAGTTATTAAATATTGTTGGTTAACCATCGGGCTATTAACCTTTTTTTATTAAATTATGCTAAAACGATGATTTGGGCATTGCTGTCGTATAATAAAAAAATTATGAACTAAAATAATAACGGACATATAATGACGGATAATGAGTTTTTTTTTTAAAAAAATTCTAAATATAAATGACGCGTAATGCCCGTCATTAAAAGTTACTGAGTTTTAATGACGGGCAATGACCGTCATTAAAAATATATGCCCGTCATTAAAAATCACTTTTTATGACGGGCAATGCCCGTCATTAAAAGTCGCCCGTCATTGTAACATAAAATGACACTCGCATAGGCGCCCGTCATCAAAACCCTTTAATGACGGGTAATGCCCGCCATTAAAACCCTTTTTTCTACTAGTGTTATATACCCATGATCTTTCCCTTTTCTAGCCGATGTGGGACTTTGGTCGCACTCCCAACAGTTTTTTTTACCAATCATTTATGTTTTTGTTAATAATTAATGTGAAGATGACTTAATAAGAATGATAGATGTTCATGATTAAATTTTCATATATCATTTATGAATTACAAGTAATTAATTGTAGGTGACATATATTGTAAATATACAACTTGATCAATGATAAAATAGTCAATTTTTATTAAAATTGTGGGTTAAAAATTGATATATATAGAGTATAAAATATTTTTTTAAAGAAATAATTATATTGAGTTTTTTAAAAATATATTATTTAATTAATACAAACCAATGAGTTAGCTCGCTGATGAAAAACAAAAAGGTGAAACTACAAGTTTAGTGCACAAACTTAGGTTAATCTATAAATTTATTTAGATTCATGTCTATTTGACCTCTAGACTTTAAAAAATATAGGAAGTTATAATTTTATATCCATTCTATCTTAACTTAAAAAAAATATAGGAAGCTCTAATTTTATATCCATTATATCTTGACTTAAAAAAAATATCCATAGTAGTCCAAGAACTCAACTTACACACTAATAAAGAAACAAAAATTAAATTATAAATTTATCCCATAAACTCGTAGTCGTAGGTTTACATATTTGATCTCTAAATTTTAAAAAATGTATAACAGATTTGTGAACTTTCAATTTAATGTGTAATAGATCTCTGAATTTTTAAATATATATAATCAACACTTAAGAGATGCTTGAGCCTTGTGAGTTGTAATAACATAAATTATAATTGTATGTGGATTGTAATAGCCTATGTAATTATATAATACTTTTTCAAATGCAAAGATGTTTAATTTGAAATTATAATCGTATGTGTTTAGAATACAAAGTACTCTATAGATTATTATAAGTCATAACACATGTTATAATAACACATGTCCCAAATAGCTCAAACTTTCAATATTGTGTGAACGACTCTTATTCAAAATTTTAAAAAATCACGATCTATTAGACACAAAATTGAAAATTTAGAAACTTATCATACATAAAATTCATTTTTATATCAAATATTGATTAATTCTTAAAAATTTTGAATAGGTTAACAAACTATTAATATAAAACTAGAAGTTTAAAGATTAAAAAAACAATTGAAACTATGTTTAAAATACACGTTATAGTAACTTGTGTATGAATAATTTCATATCTTAAATACACGCTATTATAACTTAAATTAAATAAGAAAAGATAAAAGAAAAAAAAAAAAAAACTCAGGCGACTTTCAAATTAAAAAAAGAAAAAAAAGAAAAAAACCCTCCCTTAAACCCTTTGCATCCCCCTCAATCACGTGCCCCACCTTGTTCTTCTCCTTCAGCTGGTTCTTCTCCCTTTCAGCAGCTCAGCGTCGTCGTTGCTCTCCGGTTTAGTGCCGCCGTTGCCGTCTTTCTTCCGCTCGTGCCACTGCAGCCTGCCTCGTAGGGGCTTGCACTGATTGTCTGCTCTCTCGTTGGCACTGGTATTCTCTCAATCTCCGTCTATGTCTCTTCTTTCACTTGAAAAACTCAAATCAGGGCTTGTCTAATGAAAGAATGGAGCAGTCGTTTTGATTTATTTTTTTGTTTTATAACAGTAGCAGAATAGCAACAAAAAAGAAAAAAAGGAAAAAAAAAATCAGCCTTGCAGTCAATTGGGACTTTTCGAACTGCACGTTCTATCCTCTGCCTTTTGATTTCTTCCATATGTCTGTCATTTGAGCTTTGATCATCTGTATGCTTCTCTGGTTTCTGCTGAAAATTGTATCGTTTTGGATCTCCCAAATCTTCGAAAGCACCACCCACCATGAGTTTTCCAGCATCTCCATTCTTCTTTATTTATCTAGAACCAGTCCAATTAATCTGTCCCATACCAATTTTCCGTAACAAGCAAAGTCACAGATATTAGAATTAAAATAATATAGCCAAATTTCTTTCGAAAACTTACACCTCCATGGTTGGATGTTTCTGGCTCCTTCTTGCAAAGCGCACACCAGGCTTGAACGCATACCCTTTTGAATACTTATTAGGAGCGGAGGGTACTTTATCCAATTCCCTTTTAATCCCTAGCTTGCAGGAGTGTTTTTTTGATTGATGGAACAAGCCTCAACCATCTTTTATATATGTAAATTATAGTTGGAAAGAATGCAATGGGTTTAAAATTGAAATTTTCTCACTCAGATCATCCTCAGACATAAGAGCAGTCTATAGAAAATGTTATAGAATTTTTTAAAGATGAAATTGACATATATTCCGAAGTGGGGCTTGAAGGGGACATGAAGATTCTCCCCTAGCCCTCACTTTCATATATAGTATAGATATAAATTAGTGGGTGAGTTAGCAAAAATTGGATGGAAAGTAAAAATTGAAACACTTGTATAAGTATAGAGCTCAATTGGATGAAATTGAAAGTTCAGGGTAAAAATTGAGAAATGTGTGCGACCAAAAACAATTTAGGTTACCAAATCTATCAATATGTACCCTAAACTTTCAATTACATTAAGTTTAGGGTGAAAATTTATGTTACAAGCTGCTGTCCTTTACGTTACAAGGAAGCCGAATCACAAATTCACATCATCAGACATTGCTCTTTTGCTGCTGCCTATTGGAATAGTATATTAGAGGCTTTTGGTCGTTCCACGACTGGGTGATAATCTCTTCTTTCTCTCTCATGTCCTCATTGGTTATCCTTTTAAGAGGGGAAAGAAGATCCTTTGGCTAAATTTCACTAGGGCTTTCTTATGAAATGTTTGGAAGGAACATAATGCTCAGATTTTCGGGGATAAACACTCATGTTTTGAATTGATTATAGAATCCACTTACATGTAAACTAACACCACCCTTTTGTAATTATAGTCCCACTTCCCTTACTTCTATGTGGAAGAGCTTTCTTTAATCTCTTATTGTAAGGACTTCTATTCTTTTGAAATCATTTCGCCTTATTAATGAAATGTTTATGTTTCGTGTATTTTTTTTTTAAATTCTTACTTTAGTTAAAAATATTATTTTTTTCCTTTTAGTTTAGATTTTTATTATTTATAATAGTAAGTAAAAGAAATAAAAAACTTTAGCTTAATTGTTAACTTGGTCTAAAGAATTTAATCTCTTATTTTGTGGAAAATGAAAATAGTTTAAAACCATGTCATGGCCAATAGAGTAAAGGGAGTTGTCTTCACCAGGCTTCTAACAATGGCATGAAGGATTTGTGGAGCAGCCATGAGTTCTCAAAACGGGAAGGGGTTGGCCCCCAAGTAATCTCACTTAAAATCAGGGCAATACTCAATAGGACAGTGATCAAATATAACTCTTGCCAAACGTGAAACAATTTTTTTTTTGACAAGGTAACAACAACACTTTCATTGAAATAATGAAAAGAGTCTAATGCTTAAAGTACAAATTGAACTAAGCTTCAATAGGCAATCATTGGTGATCAGGATTTTCACGGAATTTTGACCAAGTATATTACCCATTTTCAAAAGGGATGTCTATGAGGTGATAATAAGCAATCAGCTTGTTGAAGGTTCTCATGCTACGAGTGGTTGGTCTTCTGTGTGAAGACTGTTAAGAATCTTCTTCTTCCCTACACAAAAGAATACGAGAAATGATCGATAAACTACTGTTTCATTGGGAGTTCTCCAATGAACAATAGTAATTCATTTAGGGATAAGCTTGCTTATTACAACCAGAAATACCCAGGCCATTCGAGAGGGTCTATCTCTCCTCCACTCTACTCTATCACCAAAATACTCGACAATCCCACAAACTCTCCTCCGACCCTTACAAATAGGGGTGAGCATCGGTCGGTCGGGGTCGGTTTTCGACCCCAACCGACCCCCGAACCGACCAAGGTCGGTCGGGGGTTTTTTTTTTTAAAAAAAAACCTTACCAAAACCGACCGACCGGTCGGTTTGGTTGGTTTATATATATATATATTTTTAAATATTTATTTAATTAATTATTTAATATTTATAATTATTATTTTATTATTATTTAATAATTTATAATAATTTATAATTATTATTGAATTATTTTGAGAAAATCTTTTTAGTTTTTTATTTTTTTAATTATTATTATTATTATTATTATCATTATATATATATATATATTTAAATTATCGGTCGGTTCGGTCGGTTTTGTGAAGACCAAAACCGACCCCGACCGAAATTTGCACAAAATCGACCGACCGCCCTCGGTTTGGTCGGTTTCGGTCGGTCGAGTCGGTTTTCGGTCTTTTTTTGCTCACCCCTACTTACAAAAACCCCTCCCCACGACAGACCGTACAACCCCCACGATCCCCTAACCTTTCTTATGAAATTCTAACGAACTCCCTGGTCCCCACCCTCAATTCCCTTTTTGCCCCTTCTCTGATAAGTATGTACAACTTGGGGTCTTACAAAGACCTTCTATCTATCTTACTCTTCTTTGTTTAACAGTTTGACACTAATGAATACCAAAGTAAACATAATAGTTAAGTATACTGTATATTTGATTGATATATATTTGTCTTAAAAATGAATAATGATGGTGATGATGTTGAAAAAAATACAAGGGCATACAAAAAATAATACAAAAAATGAACCTGCAAAAGGAGTCCCAAAACAAGCCCAAAATGGAGAATTCTTGTCTTTTGGTTCTGTATATCCATGAAGTTATTAATGTAATATTGCCTTGTTTGGATGCTATTGCACTTGTAGCAATATTTGAAGTCCAACACTCATCTTATGATCTCAGTATGTCCTCAGTCTTATGAAATATTTGGTAAGTAGTTTTTATATTACTATTAGGTTATTGGTTGTATTGTACCTATTCTTAAAGTTGAAACGAAGAACACAAGTGGCAATACAGGTGCCTGTTAAGTGAAAAGTTGGGCTTGAGTTGTGGGTTTATTATTTTCCTTTTAAGTAGCTGTTTTATTTGCTGTTTGAGGCCATCTGTTTTGGGCCCTGTACTGTTTTCTTCCTTCTATTATTCTTTGTAACCATTCTCAATAAAAGAAGACACCTCCTAGTCTCCTACAGATGCAAATAAGCAACTTTTCGATTGGCCATTGGCTTTGAACCCTAAATCTTCACTCTTAATGATGCCCACTTTGGATTTAGACTTGTTATGATTTTTGGAATAGGAATCAGTTTCTCTCAAGTAAGGCACCTTTCCCCCTCCATCTCTCTCTGCATCAATTTATTTTGTGAATTTTGAGTTTTGATTGTTGAACGCAATGAACTGTTGGTTGAATCAATGCGTATGAATGGTATTATGTCCATAATTATTCTAGTTGATCGAGTGGTCTTTTTTAAGTTATTTGGTTTTCCGTTTATTTATGTGAAGACTCTAGGTGGGGGTTTGACACAAATAGACTTGAGCAATGTTGCGAAGAAACATTCGACTGAGGAGGGAGTATTTGTACCGAAAGAGTTTAGAGGGCAAGGATCGTTTGCTCTATGAGAAGAAGCGAAAGATTAGAGAAGCCCTTGAAGGTATTGCATCTCTTACTCCCTTGAGAGGAGGAAATAACATTGATCAATTAAAAAAACAAGAGGGCACGAAATAGGAGGATTAAAAAACCATCTACCAGTCAAAGGAATTACAAAAAAGAATTAACTTTTCAATTAGCTTATATATTGAAGATATAATAGTTACAAAAAAAGTAAGAAGGAATGCACCATCGTGGGACCCAAAAAGATATTGAATCAGAAGCATTACGATGGATTTGGAAGATACGTATGTGAAGGCTGTTTCTTTCCAACTGCCCCCAAAGCTCCAAAACTTGTAATGTGAACTCCTAGCTCATTATTTTTGTGGATTGTTTTTACTGCAGAGGGAAAACCCATTCCTACTGAACTCCGTAATGAGGAGGCAACACTTCGTAAAGAAATTGAACTCGAAGATGATCACACGTCAGGTACTAGTTTCTAACTATTCTTCAATTAAACTGGGAAAATTACAACTGTTTCTGTTCCCAACCCTCTCCGAAGAATTTGTTTGTTTGTTTTTTCTTTGATAAGTGAGAGGAAACTAGCGATTTGCCTCATTTAATGAAGAAAGTAAATCAGATTGACATCTTGAAGCCAATGACTTATTTGGGATCTTGATCCTCTTATATTGATGGTTTAAGACTGTTCTCTCTAGCTTCTTCTATCTCTTTCAATTCTTTCATATTTTTGTGAAAATCTTAAAAGTTCATATGAGAGTTTATTAGTTGTTGCATGGAAAGGAAATCTTTTTTCATTAGCTTAGTTGGTAAGTTGTGGATATTTTCTTATAATTAAACTAGAAGAAAAGAGAAAATCTTCTTCTTTATGCTTTAGGTTCCAATGGGATCAATTTCTTTGGTTGGAACAAACATTGGTGGAAGGCAGTGGAAGGACTTCAATGTCCTTAAATCAAAAGTTCATTAAAAAAAAAGAAACATTTGATGAAGGAACATGTTGGGTGCAAAAAATCTCAGTTCATAATTGGTGGTTTATGGAAATTACTACTCTTCCCTATGAAGTCAAGAGATGTATTATGCTTACAACAAGGGTCAGCAAGGGTGGATGGAGGGCTTTGAGGGATGTAGATATGTTGGATAATTTTAAGAGATGTAGTGCTTTTGGAGGTGTTGTTTGGAGTTGTTTCTTTGAGGCGTTTGACTTCTACTTTGTTAGCTAGAGAGACAATTGAGGAGCTTCTTGGCCATCTGCCTTTTCGCGAGATATGGTTGTTTTTGTGGAAAATCAAAGTTTGTGCTATTTTCAGGAATCTTTGGGGTGAGAGAAATAATAGAACCTTTAGAGGGTTGGAGATGTCCTTGAGTAATATTTAGTCCATTGTTTGATGCTATGTTTCTCTTTGGGTTTCAATGATGAAGTTATTTTGTAATTACCCTTTAGGTCTTATTTTACTTGATTGGAACCACTCTTTATAGTTTGGCTTCTTTATATGGCCTTTTTTTTCTCTTTTTTTTCCTCGATGAAAGTTTGGTTTATCATAAAAAAAAATAAGGGGGAAATTATGGTAGAAGGAAGAAGGATGGGGGATAATTTAGTTGAAGAAGTTTTAGTTGAGGGGAAATGAAGGAAGTGGATAAATCTTGCGTACCAGTTGTGAAGGAAAATTAGGGAGAAAATGTTGGTGGAAGGGCAGAAAATCAACTGCGAGGGGTTAATATTTGGGTAAGGAAGAGTATGGGGAACAAAGAAGAGTGGGGGTTTTTGAAGAAAAAAAATGGATTGTGAAGAAGAAAATAGAGTGCGGTGAAATTGATTGATGGGAGCACAGTAGTCGCCACAGGATTTCAATTCTATGATGATTGGTACACGGTACACCATTGTGGAAGTGAAGATAATTCTGGGCTGGCGAGCGGGCAAGTGGGAAAGCCTTTTGTAATCCATTTCATCTGCATGATATGCTTCCATTGCCACGCTACACCACATTATCCCAACTAGTTCTCTATGTAATTTTCAGCTTGAGGTTATTCTTTTGGATTGGAACTCCTATAATTTGTTGATGGCTTCTTTTGTAGGCTTGTTTTTTGTATGCCCTTGTATTTCTTTTCAATTTTTTCTCAATGAAAGTCTAGTTTCTTATAAAAAAAAACCGTATAATCCCTTCCTTTCTAAAAAATATCCCTGATAATCCATAATCAATACCATCAGTGTGCCTTGCAAGCATGAAGTTGACAGAACTAATGGCTGAAGTCTATTGATACAAAATTGGAAGCACGAGAACTAATAGACACAAACTTAAAAATTCTGGACCAAATTTGTAATTTAGCCTTATTTTAATATGATATTTTGTTTCTTACTATAGAGGTGGAGGAGAAAAAAGGGGCAGCGATGTTTTTGCAATTTGCTTATCTTGAATTCTTTGAATTTCTATTCAAAAAGCTCTCGCATTTTATTTTGTCCTCATTCTTAGCAGAACTCTTGAATCTTAATGTCAAATTTTTAGTGTGGGTTGGCGTATAGAAATTTTTTCTAATGTACGGCTGCCTTTTTCGTGTGGAACAAAATTCAGTCCCTAGGACACTCATTGATGATGAGTATGCGAATGCTTCAGAAATTGATCCTAAAATTTTGATTACTACATCTCGGGATCCAAGTGCACCTTTGACACAGTTTGCAAAGGTTGCTATATTCTGTCCTTTTCTCCTTTGTGATCTATGTAGTTTATAGATTCAAAAGTATAGTATTGGCCTTAACTGGATTTGTACTGGACATCTGTACACAGGAATTGAAAATTGTTTTTCCCAATGCTCAACGAATGAACCGTGGTGGTCAGGTTAGTATATTCATTTTGCCTACATTATTGATTTTCTATTATCAGTTCATTTCTACATTTAGCCAATTGCCTTTTAGTTGGAATTTATCATTATTCTTTGAAGTCAAATAAAAAGCCTCTTGTGACTAGAGCTTTTCAAGACGTAGTAATACTTCGTTATTTGATAGTTGATACTTAATTACACAATGGATGGCTTTTAAATTAGTAGTAAACAACAAGTGGTAAATCCTGGTTATGGGTTCAACTTTCGAAAGTCAGCTAGTTAGGCTGTTAACATGGGTTTTTAATTCTTGGCGTTGGGAGGTGAAAAATGTTTCATAAGATAAGCGTGTCTATAAGTTGGTCCATCCAGTCACAGTTATGAAAAGTTCCTAATACTATAGTTTGGCTGGTAAGAAAATGATAGAAACTAGAGTATTATATCGATATCTTGCAAAATCAGAAATATAGAAGAATACCCTATAATCTATGTTCTCACTTGTTAAGTTAAAGTACATTTAGAATATTCTGTTGTTTCTTAGGTGATCTCAGAGATTATAGAGACCTGCCGTGCTCACGAATTTACAGATGTTATTTTAGTTCATGAACATCGTGGCGTGCCAGATGGTTTAATTATCAGCCATCTTCCTTTTGGTCCAACTGCATATTTTGGATTGTTGAATGTGGTAAGTGTTTTTTTGGAATTCATTCTTTTTTTTGGTTGAAAATTATGATTAAAGTTAGGGCATTCTTGTAATTTTGTTTTATGATTTAAATCTTTCCTTTTTAGATAGATATTTTAAATTTTAAATGGGATAGAATATCTTTTTCCTTCTCTGAAATAGGTTTTGTACCTTTTATTTATATTGGTTTTTTTATAGTTAAAATTAATGAGAAATACAGTTTTTTTTTTTTTTTTTTTTTCAATTTTTACTAATGGTTTTTGGCACTAGGTGGGGCTTGTTGGCTAACCATCTTTTGCAATCCAATTCAGGTTACCCGACATGAAATTAAGGACAAAAAAGCTATGGGAACGATGCCTGAGGCATATCCGCACATAATTTTGAACAATTTTACAACGAAGGTAACACACATGAATGATACGACATCTCTTTTTCATTTAACATATTTCATGATAGTCTATATTCTATATTACTTTCAACCATGTGTTCTTTAGTTTGATATTTGTATTGCATTTGCATTATTGTATTTTTTTTATGTATCAATGAATGTCTATGCCAGCTTGCACGCACCTCAACCATTCTTCCTGCCCCAATTATATTTGGTTGCTAAAGAAACTTGTAGAATATTTTTGCCTGTTTGGTAAGCAATTTGAAAACAAAAATTTGAAAACAAGAGATTCAATGAAAACAGAGTTATATTTCATGTTTTCAGATATGTGTTTGGTAACAAATTTAAAAATATGATTCCATTCTAAATATTTGTTTAAAGTGTGTCCTATAACATATTTATAGATCATGAAATTAGTTGTAGTTGCAAAACTAATTATTAGATTGAATATAAGTCATTATTAATTAATTTATGAATATGATTTTTATAAATTTTATAGAATTATCATTTTATAATGTAATATTATATAATTTATAATATATTATATTATACATATTTTAATTTAACAAAAGTAAATTGAGTTTATAACATGAAATACTGTATTTATTGAGATTTTTATCTTTGTTTTACTTCTGCATTTTAAAATTTTAAATTCAGAATTTGGATACAGTGAAAATATAAAAATGTTGTTTTAAGAATTTCTACTATTTAGATCACAAAATCTTAAAACAGTTTTCAAAAACATATCTGCCAAACACATATTCATTGAATTCAGTCAATCTAAAAACATAAAACAGAATTTAAATTGCATACCAAACAGATCATTAAATTCTAAGCAGGTGACCACCATGGCTTGAATCGATTCCCTCTCAACCCTTTTTATTTTCATAGCCCTTATTGATCACTACCCAAACCCTTTTTATTTTCATAGCACTACCCATGGTGGATGCATTATTGTGAGTCTGTATTTCTAGAGTAGAATACAATGAAAGAGGCTGAACGCAAAAATGAAAATGTTAGGTATCCGTGGTCCTTCCTACAATTAGTCAAGAAAATATACCCAAACACAGTAGCAAACCAAGGAAAAACACTGTGCTATTGTCTGCTCTGCAATAGCCAGTGGCTATTTCATTCAACAATTTTAGAATAACAAAGATAACCAAACCAGAAAAGATGAGTCTCTACCAACAATTATGAGAAGTCTGATTCTCTCCCTGCTAGACGTTACTATCACTCAAATACATGCCCTCCCTGTACTATTGCTCACCAATAAAAACCCCTACTACCAAGCAGCAAACGCTCCACTAACTAACCTGGTCCCACTGTCTCTAACAACCTGCCCTTACTTTCCTTTTCTACCCTTTCTAGAATATGTCACCAGTATCGGGGGCTTCATAATACCCTCAGGGGGTTGAGGCACCTTGTCCTCAAGGTGAACATGTGAAAAATGTTCCTGAATCAAGCTAGCCGATTCCCAGGTTGCATCACATGTGGAGCTGCCCTGCCAAGAGATCAACCACTCTTCTTCTTGTGAATCCTCATTCCAATGAATACCCATCCTGCTCGCCGGAATGGCTGCCCATTCATAGTCCGTAGTAAAATGAGGGGGTTGAGTTTGGACTGTTCTGTCATCCTTGATTGCCCGTTTTAGTTGTGATACATGGAACACCTCATGGATTGATGCTTCCGGGGGCAACTCTAGTCGGTAGGCCACAACTCCAATTCTTTTCGTGATTAGGTAAGGACCAAAATAGCGCGGTGAAAGTTTCTCACATCGCTTCCGTGCCAATGAGCGTTGCCTATAGGGCTGTAACTTCAAATACACATGCTCCCCCACTTGGAATTCGACATCTCACCGTTTCCTGTCAGCCTGTTTCTTCATTCGTTCCTGGGCCCGCCGTAAATTTTCCTTCAAAGCCAACACTGCTCTGTCCCTTTCCACCAACATTTGATCTAATGTTCCATTGGTCGTTTTCTTGTCTCCATAGGACAGTAGGGGAGGGGGATGGCGACCATACACAATGTTAAAGGGGGTGGTATTAATAGAGACGTGGAAGGTGGTATTATACCAGTATTCGGCCCAGTGTAACCATTGTTCCCATTGGGATGGTTTTTCACTACAGAAACAACGAAGGTAGTTTTCTAGGCAGCGATTCACTCGCTCTGATTGGCCATCAGTTTGAGGGTGGAAGGCCGTGCTGCGGCGTAATTGAGTGCCCTGCAATTTGAACAATTCATTCCAAAAACGGCTCACAAAGATTTTATCTCGATCCGAAATGATAGTTTTGGGAAATCCATGTAGCCGAACTACTTCCTTGATGAAAAGTGCAGCAACGTCCTTGGCTGAAAAAGGATAATGTAGGGACATGAAGTGTGCATACTTACTCATTCGATCGACAACCACAAGGATGGAGTTTTTGCCATGGGATGTAGGTAGCCCTTCCACAAAATCCATAGTCAACTCTTCCCAAATAGCATTCGGGGTCAGGAGGGCCTGAAGTAACCCAACTGGAGATAGGGAGTCTGATTTGTTGCTCTGGCACACGCCACATTTCTCTACATAGTTCTTAACATCCCCTTTCATACCCTTCCAATACAGTTCTCCCGCGATTCTCTTATAGGTGCGTAAAAAGCCAGAGTGCCCGCCAAGGACCGAGTCATGGAAAGTAGCCAGAATGGAAGGGATGAGAGACGATGTGCGTGAGAGGACTACTCTGTCTTTATACCGTAACTGATTCTGTTGAACTGTGAACTTGGGATGGGATGTGGGATCTAATTCAATGTCTTTCCTTATTTTGGTCAGCTCCGCATCTTGTTCCACCTCTTGTTGTATGACTGAGTGATCAATGAGGGAAGGTACCGACAGTAGCTGAAGCTCAGCATCCACTGGTTCATCATTGTCATGTGGTAATCGGGAAAGGGCATCTGCTGCCTTGTTTAACAGGCCAGGATGATAGCGGATCTCGAAATCATAGCCTAGTAAACGGGTAAGCCATTTTTGATATTCTGGTTGGACTTCCCGTTGATCAAGTAAATGCCCCAACGCTCTTTGATCGGTAAGTACAGTAGACTTTTGAGCCAAGAGGTAGTGACACCATTTCTGCACGGCAAGGACAATTGCCATCAATTCTCTTTCATAGACAGGCTTGAGGCGAGACCGACTGGACAAAGCTTGGCTAAAGAAGGCGATTGGTCTCTGTTTCTGGGATAGCACAACCCCGACCCCTGTTCCTGATGCATCTGTTTCAATGACGAATGGTTGAGAGAAATCGGGTAGGGCTAGCACCGGCAGTGTCACCATTGCTTGTTTGAGTTTTTCAAATGCGGTAGTTGCGTCCTCATCCCATTGGAAGGCATCTTTTTTAAGAAATCGAGTCAATGGCCCTGCAATCAAGCTGTAGTTGAGAACAAAATGCCGGTAGTAACCTGTTAAACCCAGGAATCCGCGGAGGGCTTTAAGAGAAGTTGGTTTGGGCCAATCCAACATCGCCTGTATCTTTCCCCTGTCTGCTTCCACGCCGTTAGCTGACACCCAGTGTCCCAAGTACTCCACTCGATCACGAGAAAAAACACATTTATCACGATTGGCAAACAGAGAGTTATCGGCTAAGGTCTCGAAAACAATTTCCAGGTGGGTCAAGTGAGTAATATAATCAGGGCTATACACAAGGATGTCATCAAAGAAGACTAAAATAAATCTCCTCAGGAAGGGTCGAAATACCTGGTTCATGAGTGATTGGAAAGTTGCAGGGGCATTGGTAAGTCCAAAGGGCATCACCAAGAATTCGTAGTGTCCTTCGTGGGTTCGAAAGGCTGTTTTGGGAATGTCCTGTTCGTACATTCGGATTTGATGATAACCAGACCTTAGATCTAACTTGGAATACACTTGTGAGCCTTGCAGTTCGTCCAATAGCTCCTCTATGACTAGTATAGGAAATTTATCTGGGATGGTGGCTCGATTAAGGGCTCTGTAATCGACACAAAAGCGCCACCCTCCATTCTTTTTCTTTACCAACAGAACCGGGCTAGAAAACGGGCTATTGCTCATCCTGATGATGCCAGCCGCTAACATTTCCCCTATTAGTTTCTCAATTTCATCTTTTTGAGCATGGGCATACCTGTATGGCTTCACATTGACGGTCTGATTTCTATCCTTCAACACGATTTTATGATCAACTTTTCGAGTTGGAGGTAGGCCTTGGGGTAGTTTAAAAACCGCATCGAATTCCCTCAATATTCGCGATACCCCTGGTGTTAATTCCTCTGAACTTTCCCCCCCTTCCAGCTCCCCCTCTGATTCTTCTTCCTCACCACCTATTCCTCTGAATTCGACCACATATCCCTGGTCTTGATCGGACCATAACTTGGCCATCGATTTCAAGGAGACCTCAGCAATGGTTAAGGAAGGATCCCCCTGTATGGTTACACTGGAGTTTCCTGTGCTCAAGGTCATGGTAAGGTCATTCCAATCTATTCCCATGTAGCCCATCGTCTCGAGCCACTGCATTCCCAAGACCACTTCTACCCGACCTAACTCAAGGGGCAAGAAGTTTTCTACTATCGACAATTCTTTTAAATGAACAACCACTTCCTTGCACACCCCCTTTACCCTTAATCGCGGCTCCATTTCCCAGGATGATTCCATAATTCGACGTCTCCGTCACTGGTAACTTCAAGTCTTCGACCAGTCTACTTGAGATAAAATTGTGCGTGGCCCCGCTGTCAATCAATACTATGACCTCTCTTTCTCCTACTCTCCCTCGCACCTTCATCGTCCCTGGGGTAGAGAACCCAAGTACCGATTTCAGATCCAATTCGACCGCGTCTACCAACTCTGCCTGTGTTAGCTCGGGTGTTTCCTCAGAGGTTTCAGTCTTCTCTGTAGCTCCCTGTATCAACTCGATTTCCCCAAATTCCCCTACCAGCATGACTCGCAACTCGCGGACTTCCCTATTCTTGCATCGATGGTTAGCAGAGTACTTCTCATCGCAACGAAAACACAGCCCTTTTTCCCTTTTCGCCTGAAACTCAGCGTCCGATAGGCGCCGATGTGGTTCTCTTCGTATCGCGTCTCTTCTCTCAGGAATCGAAACAAACTTAGTAAAATCTAAAACCCTTGAATGGCCTTTTCCAGTCGCTTGGTGGGCTCCCTCACTAGGCCCGTCACTCCCTTGGGAAGCCGTAAACTTATTTGGGCTTTGGAATCTCCCTTTTTTTGACATGGAGGTCCAATATTGGGCTTCTTCTTCTTGGGCTAGTTAAAGGGCTAGGTTTCGATCTTCCACCAGCTGGGCTTGCTTAACGATCTCGTCTAATCCCTTCGGTTCCCTGCTAATTACTTCCGCCCTTATGGTCGGTCGGAGGCCGTTAAGGAAGGTGTTCTGAAGGACATCCTCCGGCAAGATAGTCATCACCGGCGCTGAGTAAACTTCGAACTTCTTCTGATACTCTGCTAACGTACCCTCTTGCCTTATAGCCAAGAACCTGGCACACAAGCTGCCTTCCTGTGTCGGACGATAACGTTCAAAGATTCGTGACTTCATATCCTCCCATGAAACTACCTTCGATCGGTTGTTCGTATAGCGGTACCACTCAATGACTTCAGGATCGAAACTCACGATCGACACGTTGATTTTCTCGAGGTCGCTAAGCTGGTGAACCTCAAAATACATTTCAGCTCTGAACAAACACGAATCCGGATTGGTTCCGTCGAAGATCGGCATTTCCAACTTCTTAAATTTTCCTCTATCACTCTGGAATTCGGCACGCTGGTTCAGATTCCCTTCGCTCGCCTTTGGCCCTTGGGAGGATCCTGAACTTCCTCCTATTCCGGAACCGGAATGATGTTGTGCCGTGAGAGTAGCTGAACTCTCTTCCGACCGTTTGCTCTTACCCGTTACCATCATTACCAAGGTTTTGTGATTTTCGCGCATATCTTCCCTTATTCCTTCAGTACTTCGCTGGTTCTCATTCACCTTGTCCGACAAGGTTCCAATGTTCTTCGTTAGTTCCATAACGGCTGCTCGAAGATCGTTTACCTCTCTTTCAGTCGTTTCTACCCTTTCCTCTACTTGCCTCTGCGCCATTCTCCTCGTTTTCCCCAGGATGAACGTGCTCTGATACCAAAATGTTAGGTATCCGTGGTCCTTCCTGCAATTAGCCAAGAAAATATACCCAAACACAGTAGTAAACCAAGGAAAAACACTGTACAATAGCCAGTGGCTATTTCATTCAACAATTTCAGAATAACAAAGATAACCAAACCAGAAAAGATGAGTCTCTACCAGCAATTATGAGAAGGCTGGTTCTCTCCCTGCTAGACCTTACTATCACTCAAAAACATGCCCTCCCTGTACTACTGCTCACCAATAAAAACCCCTACTACCAAGCAGCAAACGCTCCACTAACTAACCCGGTCCCACTGTCTCTAACAACCTGCCCTTACTTTCCTTTTCTACCCTTTCTAGAATATGTCACCAGTATCGGGGGCTTCACAGAAAACTTCCTGATGTAAATTATTATTAGCAATTATTCCTTTTAATCTCCAAGTTACTTAATTTCTTTCAAAGTAATTAATGTCTACTTTTCAGAGTCATAATTTTGCTATTATTTCTATTATTGACTTGCTGGTACCACCATATCTTAACATCATTTTATTAGCTGTCACCTCTGATTTACTCCAATATGGCATGTTCCATTTTATATTTTTTCCTTTTCCCCCCCATAGGACTGCATTTATTCTCTTCCTATTTGCCACCACATGTGGATTTGTGGTTGCATGTTGAGAACATCTATGTTACATTTTCCCTCGTTATGCACAATATGTATAGATAATCTGTTATTCAGTGTCTTCTCTAAATTGCTTTTTTAATTATACTTCTCTGCATCTTTTTATTCTACTTTGTTGTCCTATTTTTGGTAGTTGGGTGAAAGGACGGCCAACATCTTAAAGCATCTATTTCCTGTGCCGAAGCCAGATACCAAACGTGTGGTTACTTTTGCTAATCAATCTGACTATGTTTCATTCAGGTTGGTTCACTAATGAATTCTTTTAACTCTGATGGCCTTGTTTTCCTTCTTGATTGTTTTATAAGTGGTCAACATGCATGTTAGAGCCGTAATTTATTGGTGAAATCTGGATTTCATGCATTTATCAGAAAGATGTCAAAGAATCAAGGTTGCGGGATGTTTAAGGCATTTTTTATACGCAACCTACAAATATAAATGGAAGTTGGGAGTATGTCTGCTGTTTTGATATCAATTTCAGCATGCAGGAACCTTGGATTTAAATATGTCCGCCATGTATGTGAAGCCTTTGTTTTATTTGATTTTGAAAAATATCTCTAGCTGAGGAAAACATCCTGCTTCGTAATTGAACAAGGGACCAAATAAAAGAATACTTGATTGGGATCCTTTTTGTAGTTTGCCTCTTTTTTTTGTCTCCCTTTTGTATTACCGTGTATTCTTTCATTTTTCTCAATGAAAATTTGGTTATTCATAAAATATATATATATATATATATACACTTTTTTTTTACAAGAACTTTATACAACAGACATAAGAATAGAAAAAAGACCCTCCAGCTGCAGATTAGAATCACTTTAATGATTGGTGACCAATTTAATTATTTCAAAAATGATTATTTTTTGTTGCCAAACTCTCTAGGTTAAAAGAAAAAAACATTTTTGATCCTTCATAGTCACACTTACAAAGTCAATCCAAACACACCTTTAGGGAGTTTGTTGAAACTTTGCAGATGAACTAATCCAGCCACCTACGAGATTCAAGTATCCTATCCCAAATTTCTTAGAAGTTTGCAAAATTTCAACTTTTCTTTACATAGGTGGTCTATTCCTCTAAATTTCAGTCAAATTACTAAGTATCATGTTCTACAGGCTTATCATTAGCCAATTTTAACATTTATTATCGGAATGAGTATGATTGAAGATGAAAAATTTTTAAATGGACTAAATTAAAACTTTTTAAACAAATAGGGTCTAAATTAAAAAAAAAAAATACTGTCATGAGGGACTAAAACATATCTTTATCTTTTCAAATACAGATCCTTACGGGTTGACTTGCTAGAACTTCCGTATTTTTCTTGATGGTTATTTTTTTTGTATTCAAGTATTGTTTTTCTTTATCTCTCTTTCTGATTAGAATGTGTGTTTAAAAGAGGTAGAGATTATCATTGGTTTTCACTGCAACGGCTAGTGGCATCATCAGATAAGTGGGGATGTGCCTAAGGCCCCAAGTTATTCATAATTAAGCAAATTATTGCAAGCACACGAACACAAATAGCACATGGATTTTTTAAAAAAAATATAATTTATTTATTTATACTTTTTGGACCTTTAGATGGAGTAGAGATTTTAGTTTCAAATTCTCTTCCTCTATACAGTCAATTTTCCATTTAGTACCGTCTTTAAATGGCCCGATGAAGGAAAATGTATGTTTCATTATTGTAAGTTGTGTTTCTTCCGTAGTTAGTATCTCTTTGCTAATTTGTTCTTGTTTTCTTTGGTCATTTGAATTTAAAAAAACTACAGGCATCATATTTATGAGAAGCATGGAGGTGCTAAATCAATTGAGCTGAAGGAGATCGGTCCTCGGTTTGAATTGCGACTGTATCAGGTAACCTATTCTGTGATTCAGTTCATTGCTTTGTCTATCGCCTGCATTTCAGATAGAACTTTCCTGATACTGAAGAAAACTTTTCAATAAACAAAGATAAATAAGCAATCTAGGTGTTTGTAAAGCTTGATTATAATATTTTCTATCGTCCTTTTGCGGTCCATAGAAATCTGCTGTTTGTCAATACCTCATAATTCTATTAGGGTGTGTTTGGATGGATGGTATGAGTTGAGTTGAGTTGGTTTAAAAAACCAACTCATTGTTTGGGGCATTGAGTTGGATTGAGTTCTCAACTTTCCACTTCCCAAATATCACCCCCAATTTTCTCATCTTACATCTTCCCACAAAACCAATTCACATATCTTTTCCACCAATTTTCCTAAACTTTGATTCCCTTCTGACCTCCGGCGGTGGTCCGGCAACCTCCGACGGTGACCCGACGACTTCCGACGAAACTTCGCCCGATTGTCCAGCAAGATGAAAAGTGAAATGAAAAGAAGGAGAAGAAGAAGAGAGTTTTGAAGTGTATACTTTAGGTTGCAATTACTCTAGTTTAAATAGGTAGTAAAAAGTTATAATTTTTTTAGAACAAGAAATCATATTTCTTAGGAAATGAAATCCTAATCCTCTTTTTTTTAAAAAGAAATCTTAATTCTTTTATATTTTTTTTATAACATAAATCATTATCTTTTTTAGATTTTGAAACACTCTTTCCTAAATAATCTCTATATTCATAATTCTTATCTGATTATCAAAAAATTCAAATTTAAATCAAATACAATTAAATCATTTGATTTTACGGGGTTACAAAAAAATAGGGGGTATAAATTGAATTATCCATAAGTTTCGTTGTAGAAACGAAAAGAAAGGTTATAGAGGAGTGATTAAGAAAACAAAAATATGAAATGAAATCCGCTAGACGTAAAAATGTTGTAGGTCAATTGTATGCAATAGAAGGGTTGACCAATGATGATCTCTTTAGTCGCAAACATGCAAAAAACGGGTTGCTTCTTCCAAGTCCCACCACAATCCTAGAAGAGATACTACTTGCACATACTTAGTAGGACTGGTTGAACACCTACTCCACAAGCACTTCATGTTTATTTCGTTAGATATATTTTGTGAGTGATAATATTTTTTGGGGCATGGGAGATAAGATTTGATAGCATGTCATTAATTCTTTTGTTATAAATGAATGTATCATCAATGATGGGAAGTTAAAAACTGATTATTTGATCTTAAAATCATAGTAAGATAAAAATTGATTATTTGATCTTAAAAAAAACTGCACTAAATACCTCTGCACAACTCAACTCAACTCAACTCTGCACTCCAAACACAGACTTCCTGCAACAACTCAACTCAATCAGCACCCCAAACACAGATTTCCTGCACTCAACTCAACTCTGCACAACTCAACTCAACTCAACTTTGCGCTCCAAACGCACCCTTAGTAATCTGAATTTTACTTGTTGATTTTACAAGGAAAGAGCTTCTCTTCCACGATAATATCAGAATTTGTATGAAAGGAAGTCTTTGTTGGAAAAATAATCTATTTTTTCCTATAGCCAATTCTAATATCAAATTCAGATTAGAACCACAATGCATTGCATATTTTGTATATATAAACTTCATTTTACAGATCCTTGTTAAATTTACTCTGCAGTGTGTCTGGATCATATTGTATTTTCTTAAGCATTTGTTCTCTTCATTCATTCAGTTGGATTTTGATCATTTCACCAGTCTTACCTTGCCCAACTGCATTCGGATAGAACACATCTTGCAGTTTTGTTGTGTCGAGTATTGTTTTCGACTGTTAACCGATATCGTGATGGAACTTCATTCTACAGATCCTTGTTAAATTTTCTCTGCAGTTTGTGTGGATCATATCGTATTTTCTCAAGCATTTGTTCTCTTCATTCATTCATTTGGTTTTTGATCATTTCACCAATCTTACCTTGCCCGACCACATTCGGATAGAACACATCTTGCAGTTTTGTTGTGTCGAGTATTGTTTTTGGTTGTTAACCGATATCGTGATGGAACTTCATTCTACAGATCCTTGTTAAATTTTCTCTGCAGTTTGTCTGGATCATATCGTATTTTCTTAAGCATTTGTTCTCTTCATTCATTCATTTGGTTTTTGATCATTTCACCAGTCTTACCTTGGCCGACCGCATTCGGATAGAAAACATCTTGCAATTTTGTTGTGTCGAGTATTGTTTTCGGCTGTTAATCGATATCGTGATGTGTATCTGAAGACTAAATTTCTTTTCTGGTTTTTTGCAGATAAAGTTGGGAACTGTTGATCAAACGGAAGCTCAAAATGAATGGGTGATTAGACCATATATGAAAACAACCAAGAAACGCAAGTTCCTTGGTGATTGAGAAACAGCTGAAGGAGGGAGCAGATTGTATTCTGTGTTTTATTTTTTATTTATTTATTTTTAGCATAATCACATTTTTATTAAAAAATATATTTTGTTCGGTTGGGGATACCAAAATTTCTTTAGAACAAGAACTTGAAATTGTTTGCAAATTCCATCAAAGTGTACGGAATTCTGATTATATATAAAAAAAATGAGTCGACTTCTTGAGGTTTTTGGTATTTTGTATATTTCTTGATGAATATGATGGAAATACCCTAGAATCTAAGTTAAAAAAATGGGTCATTATTTATTTAGCTACATACTACTACAAAGTCACATGTAAGGATTAAAATGTCAATGTTGAAATCGATATCAAGATTTTAATTTTGCGGATATATGAATAAAATATCGATACCGACATATATTCTTAAGCAAGTCCCTGAAAGGGCTTGGCTTCGATTTTTGTATTCGTTATTAAGTTATAAATCTTATTATTAATTTTTATATTCATATTGTGAAATTGATAATTTTGAGTATTTATATGATGTATTGATGATATTAATTAAATCTTAATATCGATGTTGAATCCTCTAATTTGTAGATATAATGAGGATTTTTTTTAATCCTTGATCACAATTGAACCATATCATTTTAGAGATTAAGAGGGAGCTGATAGAGATGAGAATGACATATGCATTTGCTAGGCTATGGGTATTAGAAGATATGCTAAAAAAAAATTGTATAGACATGAAAATTAGATGTTTTTTTAACAATATTTAGAGGGAGGGAGATTCAAACTTTTGATCTCTTGGTTGAAGATATATCTTAATCAGTTGAGTTATGTTTAAGTTGACAACTTGATGATTACCAATTATTAGATACAATAGTTATAAAATTTATTTGTAACTACGGAAGCTACAAACATTACATATATTCAAGAATTGATTTAAAATGAACAGAAACTATCATACTCTAAACATCAATTTCTCATCCATTGAAATACCATATTTGAAAAGCCGAAGTACTTCGTTTTGATCTCCCCACAAAACTAAAATGAGCCCAATTTAGTGGTAATTGACATGTACTCCTTGATTTGAAGTTGAGAATTTAAATTTCCATACTACTAAAACCAACCATCATCTAAGAACGTTACTCAAAAAAAAAAAAAACAATCATCTAAGAACATGATGCAGAATCCACCAAATATTAAGTCCCAAAAATTATTATTTGCTTTCTAGCCAAACATAATACCTACAACAATGTCCATTTGAGCCCCATAAACTTCAAAGCACCAAATATATAATTTTGAGGGGAAAAAAACACAAACAATAAGAAAATTTTAAGGATGCAATAACAAAACACAATGAAAATGGAGGAATATTGGATATCCTTTGAACCCACCAAATATATAATTGGGAACAATCAACAATGCCACTTTGCTTAATAACCTGAAATTGGGAACAACAATCCATAGAGCATAAACAAGTTAATAATTAGTTTGTCTTTTAAGATTATTTTTTTCCTATTTACTATATTGTTAGATTTAAATTTCTGTATTTTGTTTTGATTTTTTTATGTTTTAATTTTTTCTTAGAGTAACAACATCTGAGGAGGAAGATTCGAATTTTTGATCTCTTAATTGAAGGTATACATGTAATTACTACTGAACTATACTCACTTTGACGTTTAAATATGTAGTTATTAAAAATGGTTCTGTATTGTATATATTTAAGTGTGAATATTCACAGGAACTTTTAATCACACAATTTTCATATCAAAGTTCAATACCATTTGAAATTGTATAGTTCCATTCTCACATTTTTCTACCTTTTTTTTTGCTTGGCTCATATCAAACATTTGTGATTTTTATCAATTATCAGTGCTTCCACAATGCCTCTTTTTATCTTTTATTTTTTCAACCAACTTTAATTGGGAGGATGCTTCTAAAATAAGTATTTTGATTAGAAGCACATTCTTACTAAATGGTGCTCAGTGACAAATTACTTGGGAGAAAAAAAATCTATCAAATTTGTAAAGAGAATAGTATTTTTGGTGATTGCATGTTGGTTCTTATCGGAGCCAGAGGACAAAATCGTTGCCTCCCCTTTGAGTTAGAAGTTTGGTAGAAAGAGCATAAGAGATTAGAATAAAATTTGGGACATGTTTGAAAATCTCTTTAATAATCATTTAAGTATCCTTTGATAAATATTTAGTTTTTAGTTTTTTATTTTTAAAAATTATGTTTGATTTCTATCCATTTTCTCTATAATGATTTACATCTTTCTTAAGTAACCACTTGAGTTTCTTGCCAAATTTAAAAACAAATAAGTTTTTGAAAACTACTTTTTTTAGGTCAAATTTGATAACCATTTCGCTTTTAGTTTTTAGTTTTTGAAAATTGTACTTCTTTTCTCACAATTTTCTTACTGTGTTCTTCTCTTTCCTACCATGGTTCCCACATTTTTTTAATAAAATACTTGAATTATTAGCTAAATTTTAAAAATAAAAACAAGTTTTTGGAAACTATTTTTTTTTTAGTTTTTTTTAGCCTTGATTTTTGAAAACACATCGACAAAGTAAATACGAAAACATGGAAAACCATAAGTGGAGGTGATTTTTAGATGCTTAATTTTCAAAAACAAAAAAAAACTAAAAATCAAATGATTATCAAACGAAGCTTTAGTTTTCAAAATTTAGCTTGGTTTTTGAAAACATTAATAAAAAAAATAAATAAGAAAATATAGAGACCTATATGTGGAAGTATGATTTTTAGGCTTAATTTTCAAAAACTCAAAATCAAATGGCTATCAAACATGACCTAAATGGTTATTAAAGAGGACCTAAGCTTATAAAATCTACTTTCACCTATGAATTTTCTTGTTTTGTTATCTAATTTTTGAATATATTTTTTAAAGAGGAAAACAACATTTTTTACTCTTGAATTTTGCAGGTTGTATCAATTTTAACCATGAACTTTCGATTTCATCAATTTAGACATTAAACTTGGCAACTTGGCAGATTATATCAATAATAAATTTTCAATTTCATCATCGAAGTCAACAAAATAACTATGGTCACTGTTGCCTTCAATGACATCACCACCTGGATTTTCTTTATACTCGTCGTCACTGGTATTAATACCAAATGCGAGAGAAATACAAGATTTATTTGCTTTTGTGTGAGTCCTAGTTTCAAGAGTCGAGTTCGTGTTTTCATGATAGTTGCAACCCAATATAGAATGATTTAATAATTTTTTAGGTGATTTTTTTTGTTTAAAAAAAAAACAAGTAAATATCATTAAACAAGACGTGACTTTTGGCATGTGTGGAGAATCTTTGTAACAACCCTAATTTTCAACCCAACTCCAACTAGGGACGTCACTAAATAGCACCCTCTGTGCCGAAATTTCGGCAGCATAACGACGCTACCCGGACAAAACCAAAAATTTTCTTAACCTGTCTTAAGCAAGAAACACTTCTAAGAACTCTTCCAATGCCCGACTTCTACCAAACTACAACACAACAAGGTCGGTTTTCAGCAGAATAACTCAACAGAACCAACACATGCATCACACAACAGATATACGAGCATGCTAAACTAGGAAACTAGAATGGATAAATATCATGCTCAACAACACAATGAGTTCAGAAATCCAACGAGTAACAAATAGAGGTCACAGTTCAATTCATAGATACAAAGAACTACCTAAGTTTAAAAATAAAAGTTTCTCTAAGACAAAAAGTGGTCTCATAGCCCCGTCATGTCGCCACCGTCACTCTCAAGCTCATTGTTTGCCCTTACCTGCATCCAAACACATTAAAGTAGACGGGTGAGTATAAGAATACTCATTAAGTAGCTCACTCACGTCCAAGCTACAAATTTCACATTTGCACACACAGAGATAAAATAGGCTCGCAACCAAAGCATTTTAGGGACTCAAGACTAGGCGCTCATGTGCAAATCTCACCCCGAGACTCACCGACGATCTAGAAACCTTGGCGGCCACAAACGGGGATGCACCCCAACGCGAAAGAGTAATCACTCCAACGCCCACACAGAAATGCAATAGAGCCTCGACTCTAAAGCCCACACAGATCGCACAAGGGCGCCCTACCCAAGTGCCCACACAGCTTGCAAAAGGGTGCGCTTGACCCTAATGCCCACACAACTCGCAAAAGGGCACACTCGACCCCAATGCCCACACAGAAATGCCAGCCTAGAGGTTTTGTCTCGTTTGGGGCCACTCAGTGGGGTTGGTGATGCTAGCCTAGAAAGTCAGACTCCAATGCCTCTCCTAGGCTTTCCCCTAAACGCTTACATGGTCGTCTTGAAACTGAGACCCTAACCACCAACCTAACCGACCAACCACACAACCCGTCAACCAACCTTTGGCCCAACCATGAAGCTAACCAGTCACCACTGGCCTAAACCACCACAAAACTTATCCTGCTCAGTTTCAGGGGTCAATCACACAACACGCTCTTCCATACAGGCTCGAGTCTCACTCAACAACCAACCACAAGTCATAATCATAAACATGATACGCATAAGAGCCAAATACCACACAACGAAGCAAGTACATGATATGCACAAAATGAACATGATAATCAGGGTCTCATGCACTAAACAATAATCTAACATCCACACCACGAGTTACAAAATCCACACAACGACGTCATGCTCAAACTTAATGCTTACGAGTTTGATGCTTAAACCAAACGACTACTTACCTCGAATAAAGTGTGCAAAAGGGAGGTTCTTACTCCTGCTAGCAACCCTAAGCACCTACAGAACTATTGGGTTTTATGTCCTAAAACTCGTATTGTTGTAAACTGAATGTATATTCTATTTTGTAATAAAGTTGTTATTGAGATTTATTCAGTAAAGGCGTTATTGAATAAAGTGAATTGTATATTTTCAAACCCTAATCTAATAAAGAACCCTTGGCTATAGTATGTATACTTGAACTTTATGTGTGACATAAAAGTGGATCAGGTTCAAGTTATAGCCAGAACGGTCTATAGTATAGGGATAGGGTTGGGTACCTTATCCTGGGGACACTATGGGTGCAACCCACTTTGTAAAGTACAAACGATGTGTTCCTGAATCGTTCATGTGGAGACATGTGAGTGGGGGCGCCCTATGCAATGAGTTTGCATAAGATTGGACCAAGAAATGGTCACTTAGACTTTATAACTCCGTTTACTGTCTTAATTGACTATATTCATACGATGACCTAGGTAACTCGATCTTAATCCTGAGCGTGCCATGAACTCCTGTTTATTCGAATTATACTTAGATTTGCATTGGTGAGAGTGGCCTGAGATTGCCGACTCAATAAGCCTCCCATTTCAGGGATAAGTCCGAGTAGATAGCTGGGAACATAGTTTTGCAAGATGAAATTCACTCCTACCCGCTTTAGGGATTAGTAGGGAGGTTGTTCCCTTAAGTGCTGACTCCGGGTCTTGAACAAAGGGCCCACCCCTCTCATTGGCCCGAGAGGAATTCGATTTGTTGGTTGGACCACAAACCAATTGTTCATTAGAGGATCAGTGGGACTTAAGGAACAAGAAGTAATTACAGGGGTAAAACGGTAATGTAATTACGAACGATCAGTGAAGGATCGACTTACTAATCATGGTTATATCGAGTGGACAGAAATATATCTACAGTGAGGAGAATGCAACCACTGGGCTTTAGTTGAGTGTCCCGGTGGTTAACGAATGTTGATTAGCTAGGCTAAAGAGTTTGGCCTGTTAGTCTCGTATCGTTGGAGCTCATGATTTGTAGGTCCATTAGGTCCCCTTACTATCTCGGACTAAGCCTTGTAACATTTTGAGAGAAAAGAATTTGAATTGTTCAAATTCGGTTTTGAGAGAAAACGTTAATTATATGTGATATACTTAACGTGTCACCATTTAATTATGAATTAAACTATAATAAAGAAGAGGTGGAAATATTTAAATGTGATTTAAATATTTGTTCGGTTTATAACATGAATAAGAATTCATGTTTAAACGATCGATTTAATAAATCGGGATTGATCCAATTATTTAATTTAATATTTGATATTAAATTAAATAAATTATTTAAATTTAATTAATTAAATTAATAAATTTATTTTTAATTTAAAATTAATTTTATATTAATTTTGAATTAAAATTAAATGAAAATTCAAATTTTCATTTTGAATTTCAATTGGACCAAAGGAAAAAGCATGAGCAAGCATCTTACTTTTTCAAATTCACACAAATTGAGCACCTCCTTCTTGTTTAATCCTTCTCATCTTCTTGTTGTCATCTTCTCCTAGCTTGAAGAAGCTTTTGGTTTCTTTAATTGAAGAAGAAACCATTAGATTAAGTAGGATTTTTCAGAATTGATATAATTCAAGTTTTTGAGACCTTTCTCCCATCTCTCTTCAAATTCTTTCTATCAAAAACCCCACAATCTGTTCCAAGGCCTGAGGATAGTAGGAAAGACACTAGAGGTTGTCCACAAAGTGTTTGTGACAAGAAATTCCCCACGGATTAGGAGAATTTTGAACAACAAAGGTATGTGTTCATACTCTCTGTTTTTCCAGATTTGAGCATGCTTTTTGTTCTGTAAAATTGATCAACTTAGAGTGTTCAAGATCCAAAATTACTTCCGCTTTCTTAATCTAAAACTCTTTCAAGAAAGTCACAAACGACACACAAGTTCAGATGGGAACTAACCTCGTGGCCCTACCCTTGAGGCACAATACGAAAAACGAACCTACCCAACTAACAGAAGCACATTTTGATAACCAACAGGAATTCACAGCCAAACCAAACAGATTCTAAGCTTAAATTCAGACCAAAAAGATTCGAGATCGAGTCTTACCCTCACTTACAGACTGAAATAGTATTCTACTCGTTCTCAGACTTGAGATTTCCTCCAAAGACCTACTCTTTCGCCAACGGGTCTGATCCTGTCCACAAAACAGAGAGTGAGAATCAATTTAATTTGGAACGGAGAGTTAGGGAGATCGGTTCGGATCCGAGAGAGAGAGGAACTAATCTGAGAAGGGGAGGGGGTCGGATCCGAGGGAGAGAGGGAGAAAACCGAGGGTGAGAGAGAGAGAGATAGGCAGCTCGAGAGAGGGAAGGGAGATCGGGAGACGAAGGGGGAGGGGACGAGAGAGAGAGAAGATCAGAGAGGGAGGGAGTGCCGATCGAGAGAGGGAGAGAGAACAGAGAGAGAGGGAGGCGAACGACAGATCGAGAGGGGTGGATCAAAGAGAGGGGGGGAGAGAGAGAGAATCGATCGAGAGAACAGAGAGAGAAACAAACGACGGAGGGAGAAAGGAGAACATCGGGTCGCTCGACTCTCGGCCTGGCAGAGAGTGCGGCGCTATGACACCCTGCGCGCGAGAAAAGTACGAGGGGGTGGCGGCCTCTGCTCTCTCTCCTTTCTTTTTTTTTTATACCAAACCCTAGAAACTTAAAAAAAAGAAAAGAAAGAAGGAAGAGTCCAAAAGATTACCTTGATTCCCTTCTCCCAAGACGCTCGATGAGGAGTTTAAGATTGCCCACCCCATTTAAAGCGAGATTTAGAAATTACTTGGGTCTCTGCAAGATTCGATAATTAAGTTTTTAGCCCAAAGCTTTTAAAAACTACGGCATGAACCCGAAATTAACTTGAAAAGAAATAATAACTTACTTGAAATTATCGGGCGTCACAATATTTCTAACGGTGATGGAAACAAAAACTTAACCGAGTTTGTAAATTGATACACTTATTTAAGTTTGAGGTTCAAATTGGTAAAATTCAAAGTTTAGGGGTAAAATTGATACAATCTGCCAAGTTTAAGGTTTAAATTGATTAAATTGAAAGTTTAAAGTTAAAATTGACACAATATGTCAAGTTTGAGGTTTAAGTCGATAAAATTGAAAGTTTATGATTAAAACTGATACAACCTGCAAAGTTTAGAGGTCAAAAATGCTTTTTTTCCTTTAAAAAACTAAGCCAAGTTTTGAAACCTAAAAAAATAGTTTTCAAAAGTATGTTTTTATTTTTGGAATTTCGTTAAGAATTTTAATGTTTTTTTTAAGAAAGATGAAATCCATTATAAAAAAATGATGAAAACAAAAATATAGTTTTTAAAAACCAAATGGTTATTAAACATGATCGTAAGTAATTTTTTAACACCTATAAGTTTTCTTGTTTTGTTATCTAATTTTTACCTATGTTTTAAAAAATCAAGCCAAGTTTTAAAAAACTAAAAATAGTAGTTTTAAAAAACTTGTTTTGTTTTTAGGATTTGTTAAGAATTCAAGTGTTTTCCTAAAAAAGATAGAAATCATTACAACGAAGACGAAAAATTATTGTAGAGAAATGGTGAGAAAACAAACATAATTTTCAAAAACTAAAAATCAAATCATTATCAAACGAGATCTTGGTTTTTTATTTTTAAAAATTAAGATTATTTTTACCAAATTTCTCTACAATGAGTTTCATACTTTTCAAAGAAACATTTGAATTTATAGTCAAAGTTCTAAAAATAAAAAACCCATTTTCAAAAATTATTTTTTTTAGTTTTCATACTTACGTGTGATTTCTAAAATCATATATAAAAAGTAGATACCAAAATAAAAAAAAATCTATAAGTAGAAGTAATATTTATAAACCATCACCTACTAAAAACTAAAAATAAAATGTTTTTGAAATGAGGGCTAAAAAATCGATGGTGGTAAAATGGGCGCTAACTTTTGGGATTTGGAAGATCAAAAGGGGTGAGATTTCACTTCCATACTATTTTTAAAAGGACTGGATGGGATTTTTTAGAAACTAATTTATCATTAGGTTTATGTACTTTCACTCATATTTTGGAAATAACAAAAAAAAAAACTTTACTAACTATCAAAAAGAGTGGACTAAAAACCAGAAACCTACCTACTTTGCTTTTTATTGGAAAGTATTAATTATGAGTTCTTAATGCTTGAAATTCCATCCAATAAAATAGAAGAGTTATAAAATTTTAAAATAATAATATGAATATCACAAATAGACCCTAGGTGCCACTTTAGCATATTTCAAATTGAATGGTTTCAATAATTTCTAAATCTTAAAATTAGTCCTTCTCTTAATTTTTGGTTAAAATATTATTTTGATTTTTATACTTTGAAATTCATTCCATTTTAGATTTACTGTATTTTCAAATATTCAAATTTAATCTCTACACTTTCTATAAATCTTAAAATTAGTCTTCATTATACGTCAGTTCAAAGTTAATTTTTTATCGAACATAGTAAAATAATTATATTCATTAAGAGAAAGACAATGTAAATGTGTTGTTCCAAAATTTATAGAGAGAAAGCTAACATAGATTAATTTGTTATTAGAAGAGTTAACTATAAACTAGTAGTAGAGATTAAATTTAAGACTTAGTACATATACTAAATTTGGACATTAGAAAATACAAGGACAAAAATAGAACAGGTCTCAAAGTATAGGGACAAAAATTATATTTAAACCTTAGTTTTTTTTTTTATTAAATCGGGTAACCCTATTGTACTAAAAAAAATCAAACTTAGTAAAATAATAATAATAATTTCTATCCAAAAAAGACACAATGTAAATATTTATAGAAGGAAGACTAATAGAGTCTAATTATTTTTTTGAAAAAGTTAATAAAATAATCATTGAGACTATTTTTCAGATTGAATAAAAATATAAAGACTAAATTTGGACCTAAAATAAGATAAATTCCATAATTTAATACATATGCTAAATTTCTCTTAAAAATTGAACCTTTTGTCGGAAGGGAGCATAAAGAAGAAATAGGGAAAAGAAGTATGAAAATTTAAATGATGAAAATTTATGCCCATGGTTGAGAATGATTTTAAAAATATAAATTTTAGTGTAATTAATTTATTAAAAATAATTTTCATATAATGATTTTTATGTTTGGTTTTATACTTTTAATACTGATTTTGGTTTTGAAAAAAAACATTTTTTTAATGAAAATTTATGAATTTTGACAAAAAAAATTATGGTTTTTACTCGTCATTAAAAGTATACTATTTAAAAAAATGAATAATAGTAATTTTAAATTACAATCACTTGACAAAAATTACTTAGGAATCACCTCCCAAGTGATTAAAAGGGAATCAATTCAAATGAGTTTGGATTCTTCCGAAATCACTTGCTTAATATTGCCAAACATCACATTTTGGGTGGGAAAGTGATTTTAGACATGTCAAAAGTGTCACTCCAAAATCACTGGGATATTTGTACGGAAGACCCCTTTTATTATCATTAATGTTGAATGACCCGCGCTCGAAAAATAATGAAATCGACTATTCTTCGACGTGGCGCAACACGCGCAAAATTACGTCGGCGGGGTAGCTTCGCCTCCTCGCGAACGCGCGCGCGCGCTTCTCGAGGAACGCGCGACGACACGCCTTCTCGGCGAACGCGCGCGCCTTACTCGTAGGAACGCTCACGCCACGGTTACTCGTAGGAACGCTTAGAACGCTTCCTAGGAGCGCCCCCCGCTTACTCGTAGGAACGCTCCCCGCTTACTCGTAGAAAACGCTCCCGCTTACTCGTCTTTAACGCTCATCCTTACTCGAAAACGGTGACTCGCCATGCATACATACATGATGCGCCTCATGCATGCTTACTCGTAGGAACCTCACGCTTAAACTCACTCTCGCTTTGAAATAATGAAAATGAAGATGCAAATATCTAAACAACCATAATATATTCATTCATTCACATGTCACAAAAAAAGTACATTAAGAAAAATAAAAACACATTATAAGGAAGGAGAAAGGAAGCTCATCTCCTAATCGACTCACCGGAGGAGTCGATTACGCACCGAGGGGCGGCCGTCCTGCCTCTTCTTGGGCGCTCTTACGAGGAATGTTACCGAAACATTCGGAAGGCGCGTCGGTTGCTGCGGGGAGGATGTCGAATCGAGCAACCTGCGCGTGGTTGCCTCAATGGGGTCTCTGAGGACTCCTCGGATGACTCCTCGAGGACTCATCCAGGATTCCTCACCGGAGGAGTCATCCGAGGACTTGCTCGGTGGCTATCCAGGATAGTTGAAAAACTATCCTCCGATGATTATGGTGTGGAGGCGAGAAAACGGTTTTCTACCTCTTCATTGTCGTAAATCGATTTGTCCGAATCATACTTTGGTTGTGTTTGAATTCATTTTGAAGGGAAGAATATGAAAGAAAGGGTGAAGAAGATGAATAGAGGTTAATTGTCGCTTAGGATGAAATTTGTATAAGCCACACCCTATATTAATACTAAAAAACTCAACTGGCCGAACTTAAAGACGCTTTGATCACTAATTAATGCGCCTATTTGTTTCTCCAATTAGAAATTACTTCACTTTGCTTTTGTAATCATGAAAATACTCGATCGGCGTGAGTGTATCCACGCCACGAGTAACCGAAATCTGAGCGAGTTATCGAGAGCGAGCTAATAAGCGAGCGAGCGAGCAATCAAGAGCAATTCAACGGAGAGCAAGAACGCGGGAGAATATAACTGGTAGTAAGAAAGCGAGAGCGAGCGAAGCGATCCGACGAGCGAGCGAGTCTTCGAGCGAGCAATCAAGAGCACTTCGGGAGCAATAACGCGAGTTGAAATAGACGATATCAAGAAAGCGAGAGCCTATCTACGAGCGATCCTGCGTGAGCGAGCCAACGTTTTTTTTTCATTTCATATAAAAAGGGTTTTTCATTTCTACATCTCACTAACAAGTTCTTACTCTCTCTCTAAGTTCTCGACACTATCACTCTCTCTCAGTTCCCGGTGCGTTGGTCGCACTCGCTTCCACCGCCGCTTGTCGTCGTCGATCCACCCACCGGTTTTACGTCGACCTTCTACCGTCATTAGCCGTCGATATTCCACCGTCGATGGTTTCATCGTATTATTTTTTTATATTCGTGAATCGCGATATTGATTGTTACTGATGAGCGGTCGAAAGGGTGCATGTACTATATCCGCTCTAGTTTTATTTGGAAATCGACGATAGGTTGCTAGGTTTTAAGTTATATCCGTCTAGTTTGGGGTTGTTACGTTCTTCGAACGCAAGGACGGAGATGACGAGAGTACGTGGAGCGATTGGGCGTGTGCGAGTGAACGGAGAGCAAGTCAATGGGCGAGTTGATTGAGCGCGATTGATCGATTTCATTTTGTATATATCGATCAGATATACATCGCTTTTTAATATATCGTTGTTCGTGCATTTTGTTAAAATGATGTTCAACTATTATGCACAAAGTTTAGAATGACAATGCTCAAGATAGCATACAGAAAAGACCGGTTTTCGTGTCAAGCATCTAGTTTAGCACACATCACCAAGTGCTAACAAAGTATTGAAACAGTGTTTACATCTACCACACTTGGACTATTCAAAGTGACAAAGATTCGCCTCGTTCGTTGATGTGGACCTCGTATTCAATAGTCCACTAGTCCATCACATTCTTCCGAGGAGGTGAGTGGAGGATGGAGGCGAAGGCAATGAATCGATGTTGTTCTCTATCAATGGAACAAGAGCCAAGTTTGGTAAGGATGAGTTCATCCTAATGACAGATTGTGGCAATCCCCACGATCCACGTGAACGGCCGAACCGTCGATTGCTCTTCGGGAGAAGTATTTCGATGGCATGGGGACGGACATCCATGTAGATGCTTTTGAGTCCGCCTACAAGACGATAAAATTTGACACCGACGAAGATGCGGTGAAGGTGTCGCTTATATATTATTGTGAGGCGTGAATGATGGAAAGAACAAGTCAAAAACCGCCGTCGTCGACGCTTCTTTGTTTGGAGACGTGGAGGACCTCGAATACTTCAACGATATTGATTGGGGTTCTAGAATATGGGAAAGGACCATACGTGGGTGGGTTGAAGGCCGCTTTACGAGGGAAGCTCAAACGTATAAAATGAAGTTGAAGACTAACAAACGTTATACTTTTAAGTATAACCTTCCCGGATTCCTCCCCGCTTTTCAGGGTAATACATGTTGTAAAATGTACTTCTTATCACATTCTAAATGCATCGCTCTGGCTAATGAATATCTAATAGGTGTGGGCATACGAGACCCTACTACCGATGGCGGATCGGATAGCTACTCGCGTCGATGACGACGCGCGGTGCCACGTGATTCGTAGATGGTCGTGCACACACTCTGCTACGCATGAGGCCTTGGAACGAGATGTCTTCGCATCAAAAAGGTCTATAACCTCTAATATGATATGATTCACGTTAATGTGTATGCATGACTCATCTTACTTACCCACTCTATGTGTTTGTGCATTCTTTTATTATTAGTTGGTCGTCGTCGCGAACCTTATCCCATCGAATCGAAAATGCGATGATCGTGATGCACTGCATACCACGATAGACTCTTAACCGCCTTCCGATGATGAAGAAGATGAGTTGGGATCTGCGGAAGATGACGATTTGTTTGAGGAGGTCCAAGCATATGGATGTCGATGTTGAGGATGCCGCGGTCGAGGATCGGAGAACATTAGTGAGAGACTTAACACCGGCCGCTCCCCGATTCGTTCGCATATTAGGTCTCTGACCGATCCCCATTCGATCACCGGTCCGATCCACGACCCTATTGTCCAAACTTTCACACACGATCAACCCATTGATATGCCCACCGCATCAACCAAAGGTTGACTACATTCGGGGTATAGAAATGCGCGCGTTCAAGGCGTCGAGATGTCATGCATAATATCACCGAAAAAGCAGGACATCTTGGACATGAGGATGTAAATGAGAAGCAGGCGGGGAGGTTAAAACCCATCTCGCTATGGCTACGCGAGTTCATGTCTAGGATGATGAAGGTACATTACATATAATCGTGTAGTATCTTGCTTTCTCATCATCCTTATTTGGAAATAGTATGTCTTACATGGATTCCATACATTGCAGGACGATGATTGCACAACAAGCCATCATGCACCCGAGCCATCTCCCACTTCACATGTGCCATCTCCCACCCCCACTCTCATTCCCGATCCATCCACCACCGACACCCCCACTCCCACTCACATTCCTAATGACCCACCCGAGTCATCTACCACTCTCACCCCGTCCGACCCTTCCGTTCCACCCGAGCCATCACATACTCTCATTCCACCCACGACGTCCACCACATCCACCACCCACACACCCACTCTCCTTCCCGATCCATCCACCACCGACACACTCACTATCATTCCCCATGAGCCATCCGAGCCATCCACCACACCCACACCAACCCTCACTCGCACACTCATTTCTAATGAGCCACCCGAGATATCTATCACTCTCACTCCATCCGACCCTTCCGTTCAACCCGAGCCATCCACCATCCACACTCCACCCGAGCCATCTCCCATTCCATCCGACCCTTACATCCCTGACGAGCCAGCGGACCCTTCCACAAACCGACTGGCACTATCGCCATTGACAGATGTCTCACATCCCATCCAATCCGATTTAACAGTAGTCGGGGAGGATATCCTATCTAATATCGTTGCAGATGCAGCCACGACATTGGATAGTTTGAAGAAAATGCCATCTCTGCCCCCCTTGGCTGGGGGAACTCACAACCCGACGTTGGAGATCGAGGATATTGACGTCACCGCCCCACTTCATGCGGTCCAACAACCCGACGAACAAGAGGGGTTTGCGGAAGGGTAGTCGCAAGAGAGAGAGTACCACGAGTTCGTTACTCTCCCAATGTAGAAAGACTATCATAGAATATGTCGAGGCGAGCACTCCCGGCAGCGCGCAAGAAGGCCAAATATCCTATTCCCTGAGGGTACCTATACTTCATAACCCTACCGTGAAGTACAATCCCGCATACATGGTGTTGATAAGGAGGTGTTCGAGTCGATGATGTCATGGATTCGTGATCCTCCACAAATGGGAGATGTTAGGCGTGGTTGGGGACGATGTCACCCCAATGGGGAAAAGTTCTTCACCGATCTCCTTACACCTAGCTCATGGGTCGAGTGTGACGTAAGTGTTACTTCATTCGCTCATTACTCACATCCGCTAACGTATATTCTTTTTTAAACTAATGTACACCTTAATATGTTTTCAATGTTGTTGTTCATAGACTATGAACACGTTGTGCATGTTCGTGAAGAACAAGTTGTCTCTGCGACTAGAGATGTGTATAAACAAGTTCACGGTGCTTCCAACCGGGATATTGGTGAGTTAATTATATAAGTTATTTACTGTTTTCCACTCACTATGTCTTACTCACATGTACCATATACGATCTCACACTAAATGCACGAGGAAGGATAGTCTCTTCCGAGAGAATCAAAGGCAAGCCAGAAAATCAAATCACCATGGTTTGGAGTCTGACAGAGAGACACGTCGTGGAGTGCGTGCGAGGTGAGCACGATGCATACAAACCGGGCCGGTGGCATGAGGTGGATTTCGTTTTTGTCCAACAAACATGAAGGAGCATTGGTTTCTACTATGTTTGGACATTAACAGAGGTTGCATAATGATATTTGACTCCTATCCATCGTATCTCAAGCCCCAAGAAGTGGGCGGTGTTCTGTAGAGTCATTGACGTATACTCTGCCGTCTTTGCTTTATTATTGCGATGTCCAACGTCACAAGCTTTGAGATACAAACGGATAGGTGGAAATTATTACGTTCAAGACCGCAAATCGCAACGGAACTCACTTGATTGCGGCATATTTTGCGCGCTAAGTGGATTGAATACCTCGCCACCGGCGCGACAAATCCCGCTTCATCCAAGACCGAATGATGAGACTTCGTGACACACTACGCTTGTCGCTTATGGTCCGGGAATGAATTTTTTGACACTAATTCTCATTTGCACATACTGATTAATTGATTCATTGATGTATATATGTTTTCTCAGATAACTATTTAATGTAAATCGACCGATTGTAAAACATTAATTCATTGATTAATTGAATACGAGTTCATATAAACGAATGTTTTGTACAATGCATATACATGAATGGTAGTTAATTAGAGATATAATGTTCCACGATGTGTGAGATCCAACATGAGCGATCCAACGCGAGCGACCCAACGTGAGCGATCCAACGTGAGCGATCAAACGTGAGCGATCCAACGTGAGCGATCCATCAAGTTTGTTCCTGCGAGCGCGATAAAACTAGCGTCAGATTTCATACATGTTCCTACAAGGCAACACAGTATGCAAATTAAGATGTGATACTAATAACACATTGTGCAATTACATTCGATTTCATACATGTTCATCGATTCGGGGTTGATTACATGATTGTCGATTGTGTCCGACATTACCACATCGACCACATTTTCTACCACGCCTATGCTCTCCACCCGATGGGATCCGTTGTACACGTCTTCGACCAACCCTTACAACACGTTTCGGGGGTTGTATCCGGACATCCACAAAACCAAGTGGCTTCGCCCATTCGGATATATGACCAAGTGGAAAAATTGGTTCTTCTTATACCGCTTGAGCGCTTCCACAAAATAGTCTCAAGTTGCGAAAGGTTGATGGACCAATGTTGCGCTCCCAACCGCCATGATAGCATGGGCACAAGGTATCTCATACAAATCCCACTCCCTGCATGTACACTGACGTGTTTGAAGATTGACGATACCCCCTAAATGACCATCTCTCACGTGATAATTGTAACAATCAATAGGGTCAACGCGGTAACGTCTACCTTTCTCACACTCAGCGGCAAGTCGTTTCTCTGCGTAGTCAGAAAGCAAGGTTGTGCGCGTGCCCCAATAATTACGTCGTTCGTAAAACCATCCTTGTAGGTGTTCTCGCACAAAATCAAATAACGCAACAATTGGGAGCAACCGTGCCTCAACCGTGAGTGAATTGAAACACTCAATATTTGTTGGACGCCATGTTGTCATATCGTCTGCTTACACGAAACATGTTGTCCAACGCCCATACCTATGGCCTCTAGATATCGGACTCTCGCACTCCACGCAATAAAACAAGTTGATCCCAATACCTTCTAAATTCGGATCGACGGATCGCTCGCGCGCACTCTTAAATAATTCAATCGCGGCCTTATCCTTGAAATTATTCATGACGTTTAGCTCCAGTGATAAGTACACACTCCATGGAATGCATGTGGGAATACAGTCTTAACATCATGTGGCTATGCTTGCATTGCGATCGGATACAACCACCAAAGTATCGGAATCACTCACAAAGTTTTGGTTTAACATGAACCATGTCCATGACCGATCATTCTCACTATCCACTATCGCATAGGCGGTGGATAAATTTGATTGTTCCCATCCTCCCCACTGCAACCAACATACAACCTTTATATTTCCCCTTCAAAGTGAGCCATCAACAATGACAACATCTCGCATGCGTGAAAAGCCTCGTATGCATGCCCCAGGTGCCATGAATGCATATTTAAAATTGTTTTCATCTTCAACCTCTATATCAAAAATAGTGCCGGGTTGACAATTTTAAGGGCTTCACGCCATATGCATGGAGCATGGCATACGACTCCTCTGGAGTACCTTTGGCTAATGCATGTGCCATCTCCCTAAGACGCCATGCTTTGTCATAACTAATGTTCACACCATATTGTTGTCTAACATCCTCGATGATGTGCTTCGGCTTGTAAATTCGACCCACTCCCGCAAACTTGCTTCTTATTAAATGACCTATGACTTCACGCGCTTGCTTGCCTATGATCATGATTCAACAATTCAATTGAGCATGAGTGTTGGCGACATACTTGTTTATTCTAAACAAGCTTGTTTCTTCCATCTGCATCGCACGTAACCTCCATGTGCAAGTCTTCTCCAAACAACCAACCGTGGTACAAATCCTTCGTTGATTTTTAACCCTAAATTCAAAATTATTATTCATTGCCGGCATGGATAAATGCTTCTTTCTTCAACTCTTTCTTATTTACAAACATCCGACCAACCCCAACATCTTCATTACGATTTATTAATGGATGAAGATTGTCCAATCGAGTTAAGGTTGAGGTTGGAATTGGATTTGGAGTTGGAGTTGAAGTTGGAGTTGAAGTTGGAGTTGGAGTTGTAGTTGGATTTATAGATGGAGTTGGATTTAGAGATGGAGTTGGATTGGATGTTGGATTTGGATTTGGATTTGGATTTGGAGTGGGATAAAGAATTGGAGTATGAGTAGGGGTATGAGTGGGAATGGGAGTGGGAGTGGGAGTTGGAGTTGGAGTTGGCGTTGGAGTTGGATTGGGTGAATGATTTGGATTTCCATATGGAGTTGGAGTTGGAGTTAGTGTTGGATTTGGAGTGGGATTTGGAATCGACCATGCTTCACAATTATCCATCTCATATTGTCCAAAAACATCGTGACCATGTTCGACTCCCAAGGTTCACATTATCGTTCACTAATGATACTCCCATCTCGTTGGGTGATATATCCACCTCTACTCGTGGTATATATTGAGTGTGTCGAATCTAATGATTGGTGAACCACATGACTCGTATGGGGGACGACCTCATTCGGATGTACATTACCATCATTTCTGTTTACTGTCGATATAAATAGTTGCATCCTGGATACATTTTCCTAAAGTAGAAGAAACTCAAGGTCCCTCGGCCACTTATATGTACATTGGAGGTGCTTCCTCGAACAACGGCATCTTCACCCTTTATTATAATGTCCACCATCGTCCGCTAGTTCTGTAACATCATATATAAGGTTTTTCAACTCAAATAACCTAATGGTGTCGGACACAACAACAACCCCAGTTAGGCAACCTCCAATGTAACAATTTTGAATTTCATCCCAACATCCACCATATCTTATGTATAGAGATTTCTTCTCCATCCCGCAATAAAACAAGTTGAAATAGACGGTAATTCGTTGTCAACAACATTAATAAACGACAAGAATGAACCTAGATATACTTTGAAAATTGGGTGTCACTATAGATCTCGATGTAAACGCTCACGTCGTCCCCGCTCCGTCATCTCGCTCTCATGCACACACTCGCTCACGCACTTTTACCATTTGTTACTACTTCTCACTTCACGCTCTCGCTATCACGTTCGGTAATCTCATAATAACCTCCACACGTTACTAACAATGTCACCACTCAATGCTTCAAGCTTCAAACACTTTCATTTATTTTTTTTAAATTAAATTCTTCAAAACAACGGTGTGATCCTATGGATGTTTTCATCTTGATCAAACGTATAAGGAATAAAGTATGCACCCATTAACATTGTAACGCACTACCTCTTAACGAGAGAGACGCACTAATTTAGGGTTTTACGAGAAGGCTTGACGAAGAAGAATGAGAGAAGAGTATAGAACAAGTATCTTAAGCTTAATGGGAACAATAGTAGTAATTATCGAACACACAATGGAGTTTTGTACGTATTATATTATTTTACAATTTTATTATCATCATTCCTTTGTCAGAGTATTCGGCTAATAAATTGGCATGTCATTTCATACAGTGTCTTATCGTACAACGCGTATTTCTCAGCGTTTCTGAAGGTAACCGTGGCGAAAAGACGTGAAGCGTTCTTGTATGTATGCATGAAGCGAGTCACCGCTTTCGAGTAAGGATGAGCGTTAGATGCGAGTAAGCGGGAGCGTTCTTACGAGTAAGCGGGAGCGTTCCTACGAGTAAGCGGGAGCGTTCCTAGGAAGCGTTCCTAGCGTTCCTACGAGTAACCGTGAGCGTTCCTACGAGTAAGGCGTGTGCGTTCCTTCGAGAAGGCGTGTCGTGCGCGTTCCTTTCGAGAAGGCGTGCGCGTTCCTGCGAGGCGAGAAGCTACCCTTCGGCGTAATTTTGCGCGTGTTGCCACGTCAGAATAGGTCAGTTTTCATTATTTTCGAGCGCCAGGTCATTCAACATTAATGATAATAAAATGGGGTCTTCCGTACAAATATCCCAAAATCACTCTCAAACATGCCCTAAATTGTTTGCAAGTAATAAAAGAAGTTTGAGAAAGTTTAACTAGTTGAGGTATGCCGCACAATGAATTTTGTGTTATCCTATTAGAAATTAAATTTTGGATAGAATACTCTTTTGGTTCTTGAGATTTGAACTTAATTTCTATTTGATGCCTTAGTTTTCAAATCTAATACTTTTGACATTTGAGATTTGGATTTTGTTTCTATTTTGATTTTTTTAGGTTTTAAAAGTAACATGTTTGATCACGAAGATTTAAATTTAATTTCTAATTGGTCCCTAAAGTTTGAAATTATTTTCTAATTGGCCATTGAGTATACAAAATAATTGTTAAAATACCATTTTGGTCCCTGTATTTTGAGCATCGTTCCATTTTGATGTTTGTACATTTAAATGTCTAATTTTTGTCATTATACTTTCAATAAAACTTAAAATTGACCCCTATTATTAGTTTATTGTTATTTTTTCTTAAACAAAATAGTCTTATTACCTTTTCCTCTACAAAATTCTTGTATTGAAATTATTATTATTGTGTAACCAATTTTAATAAAAATTAACGTCAAACTTATTATGGAGACCAATTTTAAGATTTATCAAAAGTACATGGATTAAAATTGGACATTTAAAAGTATATAAACTAAAATAGAACCGAACTCAAAAGTACAAATAACAAAATAGTAGTTTAACCAATAATAATAATAATAATAATAAATAGCATTCCTACTCCATTAAAAAGAATACATACCGACAAACTCATATTTAACCACCACACTCTACCTAGGAACTATTTAAAAATTAATTTCAAACTTTGGAGGCCAATTAAAACTCAAATTCAAACTTTAAAAAATTCAACATATCACTTTTGAAATTTAAAAAACCAAGTAGAAATTAAATTGAAGTATAATAACGTTAGTTTTGAAAATTCATAAATCCAAATAAAAACTAAATTTAAATTCGACGAAATTATTTCACTTCTAAACTTTAGAAAAGGGTTGAGAGAAAAAGAGATTAACTACACCGACTATTTGAAAGAGTAAAAGAAGACACTATAAATAGATATGAAAAAGTGATAATTACAAAATAAAATAATTATACTATCTAATATAATAATTAAATTTCCTAATCGAGAGTTGACCATTACTGAAAAAGAAATTACATATATTAAATATTAAAAAATTAATTACTAGAATTAATAACAACATGTACACTAATTTAAACTTCAAATATTTCCTCCTTGGTAGGAGCATCTTTTTGAATAATTGAATACAGAGAAGAAAGAAACTCAATCCTAACATGTTGGAGTGAGTAAAAAAAAGACCGACATGATCGACCAAGACCGAATCCGACTGGTTATTAAGGGTAGTCAGTTGATTTATCAATTTTTTTAAAAAATATATAATAATAATAATAATACAAAAATAGTAAACAAAATTTATATATTTATATTATATCTTATAAATATATTAAATAAATAATTAAACAAATTAATAAAAAGAATAAACTGACCGGTTGGTCGGTTTAAACTGGTAAAAAAAAAAGGAACGATCGACCCAACTGATCATATGGTCGATTCAACCTTGATTGGAATTGAAAATCGACTCTAACCCGATTGATGATCACTCCTACTTATAAGATTTGTTTACCATATTTGACTTGCAAAATGTCCCCTAATTACTATTTTAATAACAATATAAAAAACAGAATCTCTCTTTTATTATCATTTGATTTTTAAAAATTAAACTTATAAATATGGCTTTTACTTAAAATTTCATTTTTTTTTATTTACCCATTACACGTTTTAAAAAATCAAACGAAATTCTGAAAACTTAAAAAATAACTTTAACAAACAAGTTTTTGTTTTTAGAATCTAGAAACCCAAATGGTTTTTTTTTTTTTTTAAGAAATATGCAAAACCATTAGATAGAAATGGTTAGAAAACCATCACTATTCTCAAAACTAAAAACAAAAAACAAAAAACATAATGGCATAAATTTTAATCCGGACAAACTTCAAATAAGAGAACGACAAATTATTTTAAAAAAAAAATAGAGAAAGTTCTAACAAAGAATGTGTTTAAAATCATAATGTATGCTCATAAAATTGTAAAGGATGTAAATAGTGATGAGTCTAGTTTACACAATATTCCTTCATCTTAAATGATGATTTAAACTCATTTCCTTTAAGCCCTTTATCGATGTTGATGGCGAGTACGATCATCTAAAAACACGAAGCGAGTGATTTACACGGGCGAAGCCTCCGTCGACGAGGAGATTGTCTCCGCTGATGTAGCGCGCCTCGTGGCTAGCCAAGAACAACACAGCATTGGCAACATCTTCAGCCTCAAGTTCAAGTCCCTGCAAATTAGCATTCTTTCTAGTAAACTCACGAAAACCTGCAAACACATCCTCAGTTCTCTCATCTTCAGGCAAGTGAGCTACAGCCAAGGCCGTTGGAACCGCGTAAGGAGACACACAATTTACACGAATTCCGTGTTGTCCCAGCTCGGCTGCGACGCTCCTCGTAAGCCCCAGCACGGCGTGCTTCGAGCTTATGTAATGATGTGGCCCTATTCCCGCTACGACGCTACCAACGCTGCCGAGTGATATGATCGATCCTTGTTTTCGCGGAATCATTACACTAGCAGCATGTTTCATTCCCATGAAAACTGCCTTCACATTTATATCAAACACCCTCTCGAACTCCGACACCTCAACGTTGCGAATATCCGACGAGGGCGTGCCCGACATCCCTGCATTGTTCACCATGATGTCAAGTGTACCGAATTTACTTACTGTCAAATCGACTGCACGACGAATGTCATCTTCCACACTCACATCACAGTGTGTATAATAAGTGTTCGAGTCGTCGCCAAGGTTTTCGTGGAGACGATGACCGAGATCGTCCTGCACATCGACGAAACAAACTTTTGCACCGTGTCGATGGAAGAGACGCACAATGGCCTCTCCAATGCCAGAGGCTCCCCCAGTGACCAGTGCCACCTTCCCTAATAACCTGAAAATGGGAACAATCATGCATCAGCAGCTTATATCATCAAGTTCTACAATGTTTGATTATCAAAAATACTTGTACATTATTCCTATAACAAATCTAAAGACCACATTATCGTTCCGATCATAACGATCGACAATCGAATGAATGTTTCGACACAACAATGCAATCAAAATCAAGTTCATTCATTTCCCATCAACAGCTTAATCATAGAGCAAACACATGTTGGTAAGAAAATTTACAGAAAAGGATCATTCTTTTCTTTTCCCTATTTTAAATGACATAATCGACTCCGTTCGAGATTCGAAAGCCAACCGTAGCGTTTAAATACTTCTTCCAGTTACTTTGCAGGTATGAAATGAGCATGAGCGAGCAAAACAATAGGGAATTCCAAATCCAGCAAACAGCTGAAGTTTAATTTTATTTAGTAGTAACAAACAAGGAAATGTTTTAAGAACAAAAAGAGTTAAAAGCTCATTTTTGTTGATATTTGTCTTGCTTCTTGTATTCTTATTCACAAATGTTCATTACTCATACAAAAGAAGAAAGAGTGGTTAAAAATGAAACTCAAAAGAACATTGGTTTGATAATGATTCTATTTCTAGTTCTTCTTCAACAAGGTCAGTTCAATCCAAATGCCACGTCAATATATGGAAATTTATTATAATTAAAAAAAAATTATCTTTTAAGACAAATTCAAGTCCTCTCAAACAGACAAAGTTTATATCTTCACGTATCATTTTATTAAAATATCATAGGATGGAATCCACACTCACCACATATAACATTAAGGAGCAGTTTGGAGCGTTGAATAAGTTATAATAATCGGAGTTATAGTCTGTAAAATCATATTATATTATTTAAAATATAAAGTAATATAGTCTGAGGTTAAACATTTGTGTCTAGAGGATACTCTGAGTTATTATAACATGTGCACCTACAGTTGAATCAAATAACTCACTCAACCAACTGTGAATCAAATAAATTCAGTGATCCAAATCCCAAGAATTGAAATACCTCAACAAAGAACTTTCAGATAAAGAATCCCATAAAAACTGAGCTCAACCAACAGCAGTAAAACCAACCCTTTTGAGAACAGAACAGAACAGAGAAAGAAATTAAAAAGGAAAAGAAAAGGATAAAAATTTACCATGAAAGCTTCAAGATCTCAAAAGGGTAAAAATCTATGAAAGAAAAGCAACTCTTTTAAAGGTGGGTTTAAAGAAGGCAGATCCATAAGAGCTTGAGATTAGAAATACACCCAGAAAGAAAGTTTTGCAGAGAGGAAAAACAGAAGAAGAAGGAAAAACATACCTTTGGGCTAAGAGAGAAGAAGATTCAACAGATGAGACTCTGGCCATTAATGAATGCTCTGTTTTTTTTTTTTTTCCTTCAAGAATGTGTTCTGAGAGAAATGGAAGTGGTGGAAAATGTTTTTGTGGGGAGATTATAAATGGCAAGAAACGACAGATTGCACGTGATTGATAGATGATGTCGCAGAAGGTAATTGGATATTTTTAATGAGACCATTGCAAAATCTTTTAACTTTTTTTTTTTTATGGGACAAAATATGGAAGTTTGTTTCCTTTTTAACTTTTAATGAAGGGTTTTTTTTCTTGGGGTGAGAGATTTTGGATTTTTGAATTTGGGTGGGTTTGGTTTAGAGATGTTGATTCTTTCTCCAAAATAGGGAGTAGGGATTTTTATTTTTATTTATTTTTTACACAAGCTAAATAAGGATCGAAATGGGAAATATACTTATATTAGAGATGTCTATGAGTAGAGTTAGAAAATGGCTTTCTTGTCTCTATTCCCACCCCCATTCTTTATTTAATGTTGTGGGGTACGAGGTAGGGTTTTCCACAGAGAATTTGCTAAATCGAGTTCATCAGATTTATCATTTTTATTTTTCTGAATTTTATTAAATAATTTTTTAATGGGAGATTTCTATTGAAGAGACATTTTTTTTTCCAATTTTCTTAGAAAAATAAAATGATATTTAATGAAAATTTAGAATTATGGTTTATTATATATATATATATACAAATATATATTTTTTTTTATAAAAATAAATAAATCGGGATGGGGACGAGGTCAATTTAGCCAACGGAGAAAAAATACTCTTCGACGGGGATTTTTCGCGAGTCCCGCCCCTGGGTAAATGGACATCCCTAATTTCTATTAACATTTGAGATGGAAGATTTCGAATCTATGACCTCTTTATCACAAACTCGTACTTTATGCCAGTTGAGCTATGCTCTTGTTGGTGGATGTGTTTGAATTATATAATTAAACATTTGAATTGTATGTATAGATAATTAGATAATTTGATATGAAATATTATTTTTTTTCTATTAGGAGGTTTAAGAATCACTAAATAGAGATTTTTTTTAGGAAATTAACTATTTAAATGAAGGTTTTTTTTTGTGAATAATTAGTTATCTAATTGAAAATTAATAGATATTTTCTATAAAAAGTTAGCTATAGGGAATAATTCTCTGCGAATTTCTCGCAAGGAATCTCCACTCCAATCCCCCACGAAATTCAACGAATTTTTTTTGGGTGATGTGCATTAAATTGGGAGCGAGGACGGGTGGGGAGCTATCCCAATCTTTGTCTTACCCTACCTTGTGGACATCTCTAGTTTGGTTTATATTACCAAATCTATATATTTTCATGAATTTTTTTAGTTCAATAATCATAAGGGCGGAGAATCAAACCATCAAATCTTTAAGATGGTAGTTGATACTTTTATCTACTGAGTTATGCTCAAATTGTTGTATTTTCATGGATTTGTTAAGTCTAAAGTTTAGACCAGGCTTCCTGTTTACACCAAGAAGTTACAATATTGCTACTCACTATCTAGCTTTCCCTTTCTTTGCTTTCTTACTTTTTCTTCTTTTTCCAATGTACTAAAAAAAAAGTTGGGAGAAATTATAAGAAAAAGTCATCGCAATGTATTGATAGTATTATAAACGGTTAGATGCATGAGAGAGAAACTATTAAAATATTTTGATTTTGTATTTAGTGGTTATTAGGGGCATGTACATTTTTAATTTTAGTTGGACGGTCATTATGTGCACATTATTAGAGGAGACCGCCACATGGTGGCTAGTAATATTATCTTGTTGGATGCACAAGAGAGAAACTATATAAGCATTTTAAATTTTTATTTAATGGTAATTTGAGGCCATACATAATTTTTAATCCTTGTTCCACAATCATTATTTTTTTATTTATTCTTTTTTAGTTCAACAACATTTGAAAATGAAAGTTATTTTACCCATAACCTCTTGGTCATAAGCTTGTACCAGTTGACCATGGGGGATTTTTAACCCATAACCTGGCTATGAGGCGATGTTGATTGAAATTGGCCCTACCTCTGGTTGAGAAGAATGTGGGTCAATTGGTCTTGATTTTAGTACGTCTCCTGCAACAGTCCAGGCATAAGAGTGCTTCGAGGTGAGCCACAACGAGTGTGACAATAATCCCAAAGCGAGACTTAGCTTACAAGCGTTTTGCGGGGTGGATCTGAGCTACGTATTTTGTGAGCATGCTAGTTAGGAAAATGTGTCTATATGTACAACGAGGAGTTGTGCAATCCTATGTGGCTCGGGGTAAGGTTAGATCGGTCTTCTAGTTAAGTGTGGTCTGAGGGTGAAACCTGGTTGTGTGTTGTTTTGTGTTATAATGGTTTGGTGGTAAGTCGAGAGGAGTATGCCCTAAAACCCATTAGGCTAGTGACTCCTATTTTATTCCTTGTTACTAAAACATTGTCTTGAAGCTAGGTGTAGCGAAAAACTAGCACAAGAGTTCGAGTGTTGAGCGAGCTAGTTCGTCGGCGTCTTATAGTAGAGTCACAGCTAGTCTGGAGGCATCTCGTGGTGAGTCACAGCATGTGTGACAATAGTCCAAGGGCGATGATGTCTCGTGGTGAGCCATAATAGGCATGACAACAATCCATGGATGAGAGTGGTTCGAGGTGAGCCACAACGAGCCTGACAACAAGCCCGAAGTGAGAACTAACTTAATTATGAGCGTCCTGCGGGGCGGGTCTGGGCTACATGTTTCGTGAGCGTGCTAGTTAGGGAGGCGTGTCTATACTTACAACGGGGAGCTGTGCAATCCTGTGGGGGTTCAGAGTAAGATTATGCCAGTCTTCTAGATGAGTGCGGTCTGAGAGGGGAACCTGGTCGGTTTATGAGACTTGTTAGCTTGGTGGCGAGTAATACTTGGCTCGTGTGGCGAGTATGGTTAGCCCTTATGATAGGGTTCGACCCTAAGGCGATCAATTAATCGGTCTAGCTTCGTGGAAGCAAGTTCGAGGGGGTTCGAGACGAGCGACTAGTAGTTAAAAGTCTTATATGGTTGTGGGATTGTCGGAAGGCGTGTAAGGATAGGGTCATGTTGTTTTATTTGTGGTGTTGTAATTTGGACCCTAAGTGGGCTACTTACTGAGTATTCTTATACTCACCCGTCTACTTTAATGTTTTTGGTTGCAGGTAAGGGCAAACAGTGAGTCGGAGGGCGACGTGGCGACGTAGCAAGGCTATTGAACCCCGTTTCTAGTTTGGAGGATTTTTCTTCACGTTTAGGACTTCTACTTTGTGTTTAGAACTGAACATCCCTTGTGTTATGGTTTTATGCGCTTGTTGAATGTTTAGTTTTATTTGGATTTGTGGATGCATGTTCCTTTCTCTTGGATCGTAACATAACAAGCATGAAAGTTTGATTAAGTCTATGAATGTTTGGAATTTATTTATGGTTGTTCTTGTTGCCTTTATCTGTATTTTGTTGGGCTCAACCATTGATTTATTGTAGTTTGAAAGAGGTTAGGCATTGGAGAGACCTTTTGAAATGTTTGTGTGGTGAATCAGGTTTGGAAAATTTTTTGAATTTATCCGAGTAGCATTGTTATGCTGCTGAAATTTCGGCGCAAAGGGTGTTGCCTAATCACGTCCCTAGCTGAAGTTTGGTTTGAAAACTAAGAGCGCTACCTGACCCATGCTCTTTTTGGCCACCATCATTATTTAGTTGCCTTATTCAATTATTTTTTCTGAAATTGAGTTTTCACAATATCTTAAACCTATTTTCCTAAACACATTGTCTCACACCGTTTTTCCTAAGTTCAGATTTTTTTTTTTAAATCCTACCCCCTAAATATATAGTTTTCTTAATTTAGGGCGTTCTTCTCAAACTCATCTATTTAAACTGTCAGTTTCTTACCTAATATTCTTAAGATTTATATGTAGAACTCACTCCGTAAAGTATATTTTAAAATGTGTTTAATAAGTGGGTAAATTTTCGAGTTATGTCTATCTAATTTTTATATGTTTTGAAAAGTTCATATTAAAGTTCTAAAAAAAGGTTTGTATTAAATCCTTGAAAACTTAATTTCATATGCAATATTATATGATCAAATTATTATCAATTTAATTAATACTTGCCTCAAGTGCTAACTTTATCATCTATTAGGTTGGATTATAAATTCGGTCCCTATAGTGGAAAAAGCTAGAATTTAGTTTTATAGTTTTAGAAGTTAGATTTTGATTTTTATATTTGATGAAATTTCATAAATAGTTTCTATAGTTTAATAAAACTCTCACAAATGGTTTCTACTTCGAGACTATTTAGGAGGATTTTATCAAACTTTAGAGAGTAGTTCTCAACACTTAAAATCATAAAGATTAAATTTGTTTATATAAAATAAATAAATAAATAAAATAAGGACCAAATTTATTTAACCTAAATATGGTAAATTGATTTTAGACAAATTTTCATGTTTGGTGATGTATGCATTAAAATTTTAAAATATAAAAATTAAATAAATGGAACTTGAAAATCGAAGACCAAACTTATAATTTAACATAAAAATTAAAGGGCGACTTGCATGAATAATAAAAAAAATTACTTAAATTGCAATCATATTTTATTCAATTTTTAAAATTAGAAAAAAGGGTCTAGCTCATACAAATCATGCGAAAAAGTAAAAAATACTCCTATATTTTTCAAACACATTTTCAATATGAAATATATAGCTAATATGTTTTCATTGAAAAAAAAGACATACTAATAATACACCACACAATCCAAATTGTGAAAATAACTTTTTAGGTTTTCATTGTATTTTGATTCTAAATTTAAAATTTTAAAATGCAGAATTATATTAAACAAAGATAAAAATCTTAATAAATATAGGATTTCAAGTTATGAACTCAAGTTGGTTGGTTAAATTAAAATATCTATAATATAATATATTATAAATCATATAATATTATATTAAAAATAATAATGATACAAAATTTATAAAAAAAAACATGTTGATAAATTAATTAATAACGATTTATATTCAATCTAATATTTAATTTTATAGTTATAACTAATTTCATGATAATATTTTAAACAATTATTCAAAATAAAATTAAATTTCTAAAATTTACTACTAAACACATATATGAAAACATAAAATATAACTCTATTTTTATTAAATTCTTTGTTTGCAAATTTATATATTTAGATATGTCTAAGACATGTCATAAATGTTTGTAAGAAAAATTAATAATAAACTAATATTAAAAACTAATTTTAAAATTTATTGGGATTATATTAGTCAAAATAAAAACATTTGGCCCCCTGTTTTGGATTTGGATGGTTTTAGATTTCAAATCCAAAACCATGTTTGACCCAATGTGTTCAAAACCCTTGGTTTTGAAACACAACCCCATGGGTTTGTTTCATGTTTTTTTATTTTATTTGTCATCTTCCATTTTCGGTGATTACTTCAACAACAATTTTGATGACAACTCCAATAACTAAATCAGTGACCCGATTACAACTAGTGGCTATCTCTAACAACAACTCCGACAACCCGACCACTACTGACAATTACCTCCAGCGACAACTCCGACGACCACATCGGTGACCCCCGCTACCGCTGACGACTAACTCTGACGACAATTCCGACGACTACACCGGCAACCCCCCACCGATGACGACTACCTCCGACGACCCCTGCCACCGCTGACGACTACCACCGACGACAACTCTGACGACCATACCGATGTAACCACTGCTGACGACTACCTCCGACGAAAATTTCGACGACCACACCGCTGACGACTACCTTCGACGACCATACCGACGACCCCAATCACCGCTGACGTCTACCTCCGATGGCAACTCCGACGACTACACCGGCGACCCCTGCCGGATGACTACCTCCGACGACCATACCGATGACCCCGACCACCGCTGACGACTACTTCCGACGACAACTCCGACGATCACACTGACGACCCTAACCACCATTGACGACTACCTCCGATGGCAACTCCGACGACCACACCGACGACCCCTGCCACCGCTGACGATTACCTCCGACCATATTGATGACCCCTACCACTGCTGACGACTACCTCCGACGACCACACCGGTGACCCTAACCACCGCTGACGACTACCTTCGACGACAACTCTAATGACTACATCGACGACCTAACCACTACTAACGACTACTTTCGACAACCACTTAAGAGACTTGTATACACCTACCCAACAACCCGATCAATCGAGCAATCAATTACCCTAACGACCTAACTTGTGCGCAATCACCACTTTTCTTATTAGAGTTCCAAAAATATGTTTTTGAATACTTTGTGGAATAAAATTTTAAATTTTATAATCACTTAAATAAACTTCCAATTTTTTAATTTCTAAAATAGAATTACAAAAATAAGTTTTGAATACTTTATAAAATATAGTTTCAAATTACCTAATTTATTAAATAGACTTCTAATTTTTTTAATTTTAAAGTTGAATTCCAAAAAATAGTTTTCAAAATACTATATGACGTGAAATAGAGTTTTTAATTTCCTAATTTCTTAAATAAACTTCTATTTTTTTAATTTCTAAAATAGAGTTCAAAAAATACTTTTATAAATATTTTTTTAAATAGAGCTTTAAATCCCTAATTTCTTAAATGGACTTTCAATTTTTTTAATTTATGAAATAGAGTTCCAAAAATACTTTTCTAAATACTTTGTGAAATAGAGTTTTAAATTCCCTAATTTCTTACATATACTTCCAATTTCTTAATTTCTAAAATAGAGTTTTAATTTTGTAACTCATTTATGTTATACAAGGATTTCTACAATTGAAAAAACATCCACTAAAAAATAAGAGAACAAAAGCGATTAAAGAAAAAGGAAAAAAAAAAAGAAGATTCGAACACGCCTTTAAACATCATTTTCTTATTCCTGCACTTCGAACATCAGATCCCAAACACAACTTTTTCGATTCGCGATGTTTAACTCAGAACAAACCCCCAACGTTTTGATTCCAAGATGGGGCCAAACAACCCCTTAAAAGTACATAAATGAAATAAAATCAAAGCAGCAAAATAGTATTTTACACATAAAATTCAAATTTCAAACATCTCTCTATATATACAAAATAGAAATCTCTATATATACAAAATAGAAAGTTAACCAATTGATCGGTTGTTATTTTACCCGGGCTGCTCTCCTTCAGTCTCAACCACATAGGCACCAGAAAATTTGCCAATTGATTTGATTTCCATGCAATGGCTTCTGTTTCTTCTTCATGCCTCTCTTCCCTCAACTCCATATCTTCTTCAAAACATTCTCTCTTCCTTTCCAGAACCTCCAACAAGCCATTTCCATCAAAATCTTTGAAGTTTTCATCATCTCCAAACCCACCGAATCCTGAAACTCCTCGACCCAATTCACCTGAAACTGTCTCTGATGCTGCACCGCCTCCTCTCGACCCTGTCAAGCTCGCATTCGAGCGAGCGAAGGCCTACAAGAATTTGGCGCAATCGGACTCCAATTTGAAGAGGGTTGAACTGAAACCAGTTGAGGGTTCTGAAGGCAACTCTGTCGGGACTGGTAAATCGGGTTTATCGAGTTTCGATGGGGCTGATGAGCAGAGGAAAATGCAGGGTGGGGTTAGAATTGCGATGGAAAATGCAAACGAAGTCAAGGGGGAAACGAGGGGTGTAATTGATGAAACGGAGGGTGGGGAAATTAACACCAACAAAGGTAAATTTGAAAATGTTGAGTTGAATTAGTGTCTGGAGTTATTCTGATTCGGTTAAAATTGTAATGTGCGATAGTTGCTAGGGGTGTGAAAAGGTGTTAGTCTGAACTTGGATTGAACACTTTGTTAGAGAAATAATGTTTGTATAGTTTGTCTTGTTTGTATGTATTTGATGATGTATGGTTTGAGAGGAGCCTGAGTTTGTATAGCTGATGGGACTAGTAAATTTATAGGGGTTAGTTAAACTCATGTAACAAACAAACATAGCCTTGGTGTCTGAACCTCAGGCAACTCGTGAGCCTAATATCCCAATGATAGATTGTTATTTTATTTTCAATTTCTCTGCAATCCAAGAGATGAAGTATTTAGTTGTCACTTTTTAATTTCTTAGTTGGGTTTATGTTCACGTTATAATCGTATGATTGTCTTTGTATGGAAAGTGTACCTGTAAGTAACTTGAGTTGATATTAACGGTTAAACTGATCTTCAGGATTGAAAGGCAGAGAAGGGGAAAATTTGGGAAACAAACAAAAGGGTGATAAGAAGGGAGAGCTTTCTATCTCAAGCATTGATTTTATGGGGCTTGGCTTTGCGGATAAGAAAAAGACCAGGGGACTGCCAGCTGGATTGGTTCCAATTGCAGACCCTTTTTCAGTAGAAAACTTGCCTGAAGTGGAAATCATTGTAGGTGATACGAGCAAGTTTGATGATGCAACAACATCCAAAACTAAACCAACTCAGGAAGAAGATTCTGATCTTTATAAACCCAAGGTTTCTACATGGGGGGTCTTTCCTAGACCTGGCAACATTTCGAAGACGGTAAAATATCTGATTTGCAGTGCTTTTGGCAAGAAAGATTACATTAGCCCTCTTCTGTTAATCTTTGTAAGAAAATAATTATGAGCTTACTTCATAGTCTTCAGTAAATGTGTTAATCCAAATAGGGAATCTTAGCTCAGAGTTCAGGAACTATTTTTTTCCATGACAAGGTTTTTTAGCACATTTCTGAAATGTAAGTCAAATGTTGATATACAAGGAGTTGAAGCACAAGAGAAGAAAGAATGGAAGATTGCTGTTCCTTTTGTGGCAGTTTTCTTATCTTTCTTTTTTTCAGCTGCACCCTAGTCTTCTAATCTACTAGTTTCTGTTACTTTAAGATTCAGTATAGGAAATGATATTATAAATCCACCTCTTTGATTAGAGGACTATATAAAACCTGCAAGAGATTGTCTATTGCATAAAATCAGATGACTTCATATATCAATTGAAATTCCCGAATACATGTTTACCTTTTGACAACAAAGATTAGCTTCACTTGTACTCTGACCTGATGGAGAAAGATCTCTCTCTCTCTCAATTCTTTTGGAACACCATGAATGCCATTCACATCTTGAATATTGTGTGTGGAAGGTGTGCTACACCTCATGGAGTGTGGCAACAAGTTTGTTTATCAAGAACAAACGACAAAGTACCATCGTTCACAATAAAATATTTACTTGAAAAAGTACTGTATTGTATTTGCTAGAGTACTTAATTACTAGTGAACAATTTGGATGAAGCATGTGCATACTAACATTATGCAGAAAGTATTGTACATTCAACAAGTACTAATAAAATTTCTGTGACAACCTCTAAAGTGTTTGTTGGCATTTTTTACTTCATTGATGATGACCAAAGTGAAAGCTAATTGAAAGGAAATGCTTTATTAATGGTGCAATTGGATTCTGATAGATTTCATTAACACTATGTAGAAGTTCTGTATTCAATATTTTAACTAAGGTCTCGTTCATGAAGGAACATTGTTTAGAATTCTTGTATTTCCTTTTCAGTTTGGAGGTGGAAGAACTATACGCCCTGGAGAAGTGCTTGAAACAGACGAAGAAAAAGCAGCAAAGGAAGCGCGCAGCCGAGAACTGATTGCTGCGTACAAGAAAAAAATCGGCTTGACCGTAGATGCCAAACTGAAGTCTGAATGTGAAGTGGTGAGCCTAACTTGAAAAAAACATTATTAACTTTTATTTGTTGTCTTTCTTCCTTGACAAAAGCTAACACCCTTTAGTTCAGTTTTGTGGCCTTCATTTATCAAATTTGTAATTTGATTTTTCAGACTATTCACCAAGCTTAAATATTGCAAAATATTCTTTCAAAGTAATTTGTTTCATTGTTTACATATTGAAGTTTTCTCTCACTCTTTCCAATGTTAAACATATTCTTATTCTCATAATTACAGGCACTAAAGGAAGGTGATTCATTGATGAGTATTGGAAAACTCAAGGAAGCATTACCATATTATGAGACAATTATGGATAAAGTAAATTTCCAGGTATATTTTTTGTGCTTTAAGTTTATGAACAGCTTAGAAGAATATATTTGGTCAAATACAATATTGAACTCACTCAAATATCTTTACCCACTTGCATGATGTGCAATAATGAATTTCTTTCCTTAAACTGCAAATAGGTATCAGGCAGTTTTATTTATTTAAAACAGAGAGAAAAGAGTGCCAATGCACCATACATAAGCTACCTTGTCAATTTGAGACGGCTAGTTCTCCCCCACACACATCTCTCCATGTCCCTCTGACAAAATATATTCCACCCGGGCTAGCTAGCTAACTACTGGGAAATAATTTTCCTTTTTGTCCTCTCTAGAATAAACATTTACACTAGGAAGCCCAACAAAAACCTGGTTTGTTCTCAGCCAACCATTTAGCTGTCTTCCTAGATTCTCCTATCTAAATGAAGAACACTTTCAACCGGGGAGTCTCAATCTTGTGTGCTATTGTTTTTTTTGCACATCATTAAGGTTTCTTGACTAAACCCTGAAAATTAGATGTTTTTTATGTTAAAAATATATGTATGTATACAAATTAGACATAATTATTCACATGCTTTGTTTCTTTCTTCTCTAAATATTTTTATTTACTTGAAAATAATGTTTGTTCAGAGTGAGCTTCATGGAATGGCTGCTTTGCAGTGGGCGATTTGTCAAGATTCCCTTAGTAGGTATGTATGTTCACGGTCTTGGAATAAATTTAAAAACTTCATAATGCCTGAAAAAAATCAATTTTTGCATGTATGGTTGAGCTTTTAAGCAAAGATCAGCTCTGCATGCATATCTTTTTATCTTCTCTTTCTCTGATTTTGATCACGTAAACATCCATTGAAATGAATAGATGTTTAGGTAATGTGGTTCATCAATTCTTTATTTGGAATTGTTTTGCAAACGTTTCAGTGAACTAGTAAATGTCTCTTGGGTTATTGAATTCATTAAGAGTTGTTTGGAGCGCTCAGTGGGTTATAATAGTCTGTGGGTTATTATAGTCTGTGAAATCATACAATATTATTTAAAATGTAGAGTAGTATAGTCTGGGGTTATAATAATCAGTGTTTGAGGCGCATAATATTCCACAGATTATAATAACACATGTTATTATAATTTGTGCCCCAAACAAGCCCTAAATGAATCAAGAATATGCCCTTTCAAAAGTTCAAAATTTAGGGGTTGTTTGGGGGCGCTGAGTAGGTTATAATAACAAGAGTTATAATAGTTTGTGTTATCATATAATATTATTTAAATGCAGCGTAGTATAGTCTGAGATTATAAGAGTGTGTTTGAGGTGCATAGTATTCCACAGGTTATAATAACACAAGTTATTATAACATGTGTCCCAAACATGCCCTTAGAATCTACAAATATTTGTGTTGATATAATTAAATTTACGATAACCTATCAGGTTAAACTTTTGGGTTAATTGGTGATTTAGCATAGTATCAGAGTAGGAGGTCCTGTGTTTGAATCCTTGTAAAGTCGTTTTCTCTCAATTAATATTGATTTCCACTTGTTAGGCCTTTGTTCAAATTTCCAAACCCACAAGTGAGGAATAATTTTGATATAATTAAATTTACCATAACTTATTAGCTTAAGCTTCTGGGTTAATTGGTGATTTAACAAGTGAAAATATGATCTGCAATCTATGAAACTATTAATTTAAAGACTTGTTAAACTGGTAATTTAAAGGCTTATTAATTGGATCTAGATTTTTGTTATTGCATTAGTTAATTCATTTGCTTGTTATATTGTGCACCAAGAGATGTAAATTGAAAAAATAAAATCAATGAAGTATGAATAAGAAGTTACTCAAAATATAATTGAGATTTTGCAGGTTGAACAATAAATATATGTCTAAAATAGGAGTTAGATATATGTGGGGATACCAAAGAAAGGAGGGAAATTAGAGTATAAAACTGAAAACTGAGAAAGAACCCTATAAATTTGTTACTTTTTGGTTTATGATATGAAAATTACCATGCTTAACAGGCCAGATGAGGCTCGAGAAATGTATGAGAAGCTTCAGTCTCATCCAAATCCTCGAGTGAGCAAGAAAGCAAGGCAGTTCATGTTTAGTTTCCAGGTAACTAGTGTCGGCATTTTGTAGATAAACTTGTTTAGTATGACATCAAATATAAAAGAATTAGATCTTCAATGAATCAATGCTTATACTGACTTACAAGGAAACTTCAAACTGCAAGGACATGGATGCTAATGCTTAGTCTAACATGCGTACTTTGGGCAGTTTACTTATGGTTCGAAGTTTGAAATGTACCATGTAACTACATAACTATTATTTCAAGTGATTCTTTCTGATGGTTTTATTGATTTTGGACCTTTCCCAATGCACAGGCAATGGAAATGATGAAGGTAACAACAAGCTCGTCTTTCCTTTCAAATGACAGTAGCTACCAGAACTATTTTGAAGCTTTTCTTGAAAACAAACTTAACTACTCTGCCGAGGAGTCCGGGATCGGGGAAGGTGTACTTAATCAATCTCTTCCCTATGTCATTTTTCTTCTTTTTCCTATTCTTCTGGTGCTACTTGCTGCTGTACAAAAGAGAATATAAAATCTTTCTGTATAATATAGGTCATAGACTCATAACCAAATATAATGGGATTAATCCCCTTTGTATAGATTGAGGCATTTTTTTATGCTGTAAAGAAGAGAATACAACCATCATATAGTAATAAAGTTCAAAACATAATTAATGGGGTTAATATCCTTAAATTGTATGTCAAAGTATTCTGTTATGAGAAACCATAATGCTGGAATCTTAACAGATTCAACAATTTTTCCTTTGAACGCTCGAAACTAGAAGTGATCTTTGCTTAGTATCTGAGTTCATAATTATGAAAGCATGGATTTTGATTGCAAATGTATATGATGTTAGTCTGTAAAACTGTTTTCTTTGTATATTACACTGGAATTGTCATGAAAATGGGAATTTGAACAGGATCATAGTAGTCACAAGGTGTCGCTGCCCTATCCTTTCACATGGTAGAAGATAAATTCAGTTACATTCTTGTTATTATTGAAGTTCAAAGATTCATGTAGAATTGATGTAGAAGTCAATGAAAATGCCAACATCACAGAAGGCGTCACTTGCAACTGGGTAATTAGCTGCGAATCAACTTGGCTATTTACTTCAATGAGAAGATGTATATATCTGTCATACTGTTGGTGCTGGTTATGTACATATCTGTTGTAATGTTGTAGTAACTAACTTGCATTTTGTTATAAAATACTGATGTAATATATTTCGATGAGAGTGATCAATGAAAATCACAAGTACTCTCTCTCTCTCTCGAAAACTTCACTGCGGTATCTGAGCGTTCTCAACAAACACAATGGCTTCTTTTAACAATCTGCAGTCACTGCCCCAACTTCATATCTTCTAATGGTTCTCGAACTTCCTCTTCGACCAACATTTGCAGGCTTGTTCCTGTTGGATTGGACTCGTCCAACTCCATTCTACCAATTTCAAGTTGAATCGATCTTGAAGCAAGACGATTTTCGGTTACATCTACAGCTCCATTGTAAGTCCTACTTCTGAAATTCATCCTGGCTATAGTAAGTGTATTAAGTATGACTATGGTCTCATCATAGTTAGTTAATAAGTCATTGTGGGGTACCTTATTGTACAGAAGAAGTGGGACCCTTCAGCTTAAGGTAGTTAGAACAAGTATAAAATAGATGATGTAAGCTCCAAAAAATTGTCAGAAGAGTACAGATTTAGTCGAGGAAGAGACTCAAAACTCTCGAATTGTCTGAGAACATGTACTTCCCCCCATTTTGCTTACTTATAGTTCAGCATATCACATTCAGAACCACCAAGAAGATGACCTGGTTTGGAGTTTGAGTGGATAGACCCCCTTTTATTTCCTTCATATAATAATATAGATCATGTGCTCTGGATACGACAATGTCATCTATATTATTTTGGTGTGCATTTAAATCTTAACATAAAGTGTACTAAATTAGCAATGACTTGAAATTCCCTCTTTTCATTAGTTCTTATGCTAGTTTGATAGAAAAGTTTATGCTCTCTATGTAGTATTGGTTTACTATCTCAGGATTTTTCCATAGTAGCTCATGAAAAATTTCCAGTACTACATACTCCATTCATTTATTGTTTGTCATGTCAACATCTCTTTAACATGACTAGTGTGAACCGAAGGGAATAAATTTTCTCTACGGAGAAGTTGGATCCAATCTTTGGTACAATGTAGGCTCACTGAGATTTCAATGATGGATAGCAGCAATTAGTCCTAGACTTTTCAGCTGTATTAGCCCCACACCACACTGTTTTATGGCAAAATACTATACTTGTTAGTCAAGCTTCAACTTTTTTTGTTCAGACTTCCCATCTTCATTTAAAGTTCTGGTGTACCATTTGGATGGATAATTGATCTTATATTTAGACATTACTTTTTAGATTTCTAAGGGAATCCCTTTTTATGAATCATGAATTCTCTTAATGTCTGTATAAAAGTATTGTTGACACTTTGGATTGAAGGTGCTAGAAACAAAATTTTCACAAGCACTTCAAATTTAGATGCTGCATAATTATATCATGAAGAGCCCCATAACTGTCCCTTTTTGGGCCTTTTTTGATTATGTGTATTTCATGAAGCACATGGAGGAGTTGGTAGACTTTCATGTTCTTGGCTGTCTTTGTTTGCTTTTAAAGATTTTCCTCTTTAAATAAAGTAGGGACATTGCGGTTCCTACCATAATATGAAAGTTTTAGTCCATCTTTGTACCATGATAAGACTTGAAGATCTATGGTAGTCAAGCAAAGTTTTGAGTTTTGAGTGGGATTGAGTAGTATTTTTTAAATGTAACACTTTTATTTATTATGATTTATGGAGAAAAAAAAATGCTTATCAAGTGTTTCAGGTAAAAGTATTAAGGGGTCGGAGTGCATGTTATAATAACATGTATTATAATAGTTTGTGGGATGCTCTACACCTCAAACACAAACTAAATAATTTTGCATCCTAAACACATATTATAAAGATATTTTGAAAGATTTAATTAAGTCATACAAATTATAATGAAACTCTTAAAATTACAAGCACTCAAGGAACCAAAATTAGGTTGATATTGAAGAATAGTATTGATAACCAATAATAAACTAAAAATATGGTTAAAAAAATTTGTAAACATTATTGATATTTAATCTGATGATATATTCTAGATTCTAAACTCCACTTGGAAAAACAAAATTGTTGCATTTGAATCCATTTGTTAAATTCTTGATTTCTTTGTACATCCTAATGAGCCAAAAGCACATAATTTTCTTTTATAAATGCAAATTAATGATTGTATATTTTAGTGGTGATGGATCCACTAATATATCTTTCTTTTAAGGACTAAAGTGGACCTTAATTAAAAAGGAAAGGAGGAGAAAAAGAAGGGAAAAGACATTTATTATTTCTTTTTGGGTTTTAGAGTTTAGAATATCAAAAGCCTATTCTCTATAGCAATCAGATATGCTTCATCAATTAGTTGGTATAATTGCTTCATTTGTCAATGATTAGGTTAAACTATCATAATTATCAAATATTAGGAAAATAAAGGTGAGAAGATGATCACAAAAATAAAAGAATAGAACACATAGATTTATCTGAAAAATTATTGTGGGAACTCAAATAAAAGTATTTAAAAAATTAATGATAAGGACAAAAATAGTTTTTTTTTCCTCTTAATACCACAAGCATTTGAAAGTTTAAGAATTAAAATAGAGCATTTGATAGTTTAATGATCCAAACAAAATAAGTATCAAAGTTTAGGTTCTAAAATAGGATTTAAACTTGAATCCATTTTATAACCATTAATTTTATCTTCAAAATTTACTAACTTCATCCAGTCAAACCTTTAATCTAAACATGTGGCAAAATTAATACTCTCCACAAAACTAACCCTAAAATTGGTTTAAATTCAACTAAACAAATCAATTTAAAATCTGGCTTGAGAATCTCACACAAGAAACACTCAAATCATGCTTACAAAAATAGTCAACCCACCATAAAAAGATAAAATTGGTAGAGATACATTGAATCATTTTATAACTATTAATTTTAGGCACCCGGGATGCCGTATATAAACCCCCTAAACTCCCATGTAGAAAAACGTTATGTATTCTCTGTATTCTGATTCTCTCTAAGTTAATAAAAAATCTCTCCCTCTACCTATAGATGTAGTAACATACCATTAGTGAACTACGTAAATTTGTGTGTTGCTTTGTCTACCACTTTCCGTTTTAACAAAATTAGTCTGACTTAATCCATAAATCTAAGTATGAATTTTTAAAGAGAAGAATTTATCTAACAAAATGTATTAATATCATCATTCATTCGAGCTTCAATTTAAATTAGAAGTCCTAGAATAAAAAAACAAACTGATTCTAAATATTAGTTTCTTTTACCAGATCTTAAAAATAAGTTTTTTTTTAGTACTCCTAAAAATAAGTTTATCCTCTAATGATTGAATTGGTAAAATTAATTAATTGATATACATATAATATAACTTCTATCTGTCAAATCTGAATAAACCCACCTGCACCTAAAAAGTATTCAAAATTTTCCATTTTTCAAATTCTCATGCTTGTTTACAATGATAACCTTCACAATATGTTTTCTTTAAATGCAATATTTTATATCAAATTAAAAACAAAGTTTAATGACCCAATCAGATAATGTAATTATTACTGCAGGTCTATAATTACATTACATTTCAATTTTTGAAATTAAAACAATATATATGTGAAGTTTTTAGTTGTGCTTTATAATTATTTTAGCTTTTTGTTTTTCTTTTTGAGTGTTCATGTGAAAGAAGAATGATGGGGAACAGAGTAATAATGTGGGATTACAAAGAAGAGAATTTGGCAATAACCTCATGGCTCTGTTCATAAAGAGCCTTTCTTTTGCAGCATCATGAGTTGATAAAATGATGCCATTTTGCATAAATATATTTTTTCTAAAAATTAATTAATGAATTAATTTTTTTTATTATTTAGGAGTGACACTACAAATTTGATAGTAAAAATTTTGACCAATATAATTTTTTTTTCTAATAGGAATTCAAATTTTTAGGGCATGTTTCATAACCCTTTTGTTTTTGGTTTTTAGTTTTTGAAATTTAAACCTAAAAATATTATTTCTACCCATGAGTTAATCTTTTTATCTACTTAGTACCTATGTTTTCAAAAACCAAACTAACTTTTGAAAACTAAAAAAAGTAGTTTTCAAAAACTTGACTTTATTTTTAGAATTTGGTTAAGAGTTCAAATGCCTACTTAAGAGAGATGATTTCTATGGTAGAGAAATTAGGTGAAAATAAGCTTAAACTTTCAAAAACTAAAAACCAAAAACAAAATGGTTATCAAACGGGGCGTTAACTTTTTGATTGAGCTTATACTACCTTAACTAATTTGAGCTAGATTCGAACTTGCTAGGCTCAAAGTAGCAACCAAGATAGAAAGTTACCGATGCTTTTATACACATTCTTTTAATTTTGGGTGTAATTGATAGTTTTTTTTTTTTTTTTGCTTAAGTGATTATAGTTTTTTTTTTAGTTTAACAATATTTGGACGTGGGAGATTCAAATTTTTGATTTCCTGGTCAAAGATACATGCCAATTACCGTTGAGGCTCATTTTTGCTTAAGTGATTATAGTTTAAATGGCAAGACAATGGTACTTCTATTTAGTGGTTCAATTGGCATAAAAGTATGTACTCTAGATTAAGAGGTCTAAAGTTTGAGTTTCTTATACCACAAATTGTTGTATTTAAAATAATCTCCTAGAGTAAATATACACCACCACAATGCCTAGTTATTCAACCTAAACTAATTGGTCAATCACTTTATTAATGTAATCTAATTTGATGAACATTTTGGTTCAAATATCTTTTTTCTTAGAAGGTAATAATTTATAATGTGAATAATAATAATAATAATAAAAGAATAAAGCTTTCTAAGGTTTATGACTGAAAACATGTACCACAACAAATTTGACTCTAGACTTAATTAAATGTTGCAATTTTTACCCATTTATTTAATTTTTACTAATTGACCCACTAATTCTAACCAAAAAAAAAAAAAAAAGTAAAAATCTATGTAAATTAGTGGGTCAATTTTCTCTCTACTTGAAAGATCTTTTCTAGCCAATTTTTATGGATATATTCCTATTTTCATATTTTCAAAACAATTCTTCTTTTATTAAAACCTCGTTTTTCAAAAGAGAGAAGGGAAAAAAAACTGATAAAATAATTAGCCACTTATTAAAATGAATACCGAATGTCCTAACAAATCCCACAAGGTATGCATTTTTAAAACGAATTAAAATTTCAAAACTTCCATTCTAATTGAAAAGTTTGGACAAAAAGGATTAACTTTTGACTTAGATAATGAAATAAGCAAATTGAATTACTTCAAATTAGTCCATTCTCATTAAAGTATTAATACTCTCTTTTAAAACCCACCAGTTAAATTTTTTTATGCACATTAATTTTTTTTTTACTTTGTTATTGGATGAGAAAAATATATGTAGAGCCTAAACTGCATAAAAAAAGGTATAAATTTGAGTAATTATAACAATATCTATATAAAATACCATAATTTAAAAGTATAAGATATAAATATGATAGGGTTTTTGTCTCTTTCATATTACGCTACTCAAAGTTGACGAACCCTTGATTGGAATTTCAGATAAAACCATGTTTTTTTTTTTAAAATTAAAATGCAAATAAAGTAAGCATAAAAAAATATATATATTTTTTTTTGGTAAAGAGAGGGGGAGCGTGTGTTAATGGACCAGAGGCCCAAAAGTAGGGCCCACGAGAAGCCCACTAAAGCCGACTTGCCTTTCTTTTGTAAAGCGCGGCACCGCCCAATTCCTTCCGTCAACAGTGGAATAATATTACGCAAAAAAGTAAAAGTACGACACGCATATTATTTTTTTTAATGCTGACTGAAATGACCATAATGCCCCCCCCCCCTTTTTTTTAGAATACTCTTTCTGTATTAAGAAATGTTTCCCTCTTTGCATCTATCTTTGTGGAATTATTAGTAAAAAAAAAAAAATCTTTTAGTGAGTCAAATTTTATGTTTGTTGTTTTTAATTTCGGAAACTATTTGGAAATATGTATTTTGTTTTTCTGTTTGTTATTTATGAACTTTCAATTTAACCGAACATAAAAAAAAAAAACACATGAGAGAAACAAAAAAAACATCGACAACAATATTGTTTTATATACTCTTGTTATTTATTTTATTTATTTATTATGAAATTTAATGGATCATATTGCTAAGGTTGCCATGCCCAAATTTTCACCAATTTATTCCTATAACTAAAAGCGTCCATAGGTGAAAAATAAGTCATTTTATCAATGTATTGAAGGTGTTTCTATGTGAAATTCTTAGAATGAATCAATTGATTAGGCTGAATTTCTTTTTGTCAACCAACATAAAAAAAATAGCAATAATGTGAATATATATAGAATTCAACCTCCTGATGAGGATTAATCTTCAACCTTTAAGAAAAGTAATTAATACTATATTTACTAAGTTATGTTTCAATTAACATCAATAATGTCAATATAAATAACTATGACCAATATGTTGTACTAATAAGACATTTATTTTAACAAATAATTCAGGTAATAATGTCAATATAAATAACTATGACCAATATGTTGTCTAATAAGACATTTATTTTAACAAATAATTCAGCTAATTAAGGCATTATATCTTTAACCAAAAAATTAGAGTTCAAAATACATGAATATGTATTTTGTACTAAAAAGGTGTTTTTTAGTTCAACGAGAATTCAAACTTCTTACCATATATGCTTAAACCAATTAACTATGTTAAAGAAAAAAATCTAATGTTTTCTTTATTGCACTTAAAAAACCTTTCGATTTTTATACTTGGTTAAATTACAAGTTTAGTCTCTGAACTATGAGGTTTGTGTCTATTTAGTCCTTGAACTTTAAAAAGTGTCGAATAGGTCACTAAACTTTCAATTTTGTATCTAATAAGTCCCTGAACTTTAAAAATGTTTAATTAGTCCTTGAACTTCTAATAGATCCCTAACATATTCATAATTTTGTGCCAAGTAAGTTCATGAATTTTAAAAAAACGTCAACTAGATCAAAGACATATTAGACACAAAATTAAAAATTCAGGGACGTATTGGATACAAAATTGAAAATTTGAGAACTTATTAGACACATTTCAAAGTTTAGGAACCAAATAGATACAAAATTGAAAGTTAAGAAATTTATTTGATACTTTTGAAAGTTCAAGAACTAAATAGACACAAACCTCAAAATTTAGGGATTAAACTTGTAATTTAACCTTTATACTTTCAATTTTATTATATCTTACTCCATATAATTTAAAATGTTCAATTTTAATCTAAAAATTGATTTTTATTTTCTAAATTTTTTTTTACCTCTATTAATTTTTCTTCTATAAATTTTAGAAAAAAGTTTATAGGATGATTTTTCTTGCACTATAATAATTATTAATTTTAACTAATTTTGATAAAAGTTAACTTTAAACCAAAAGTGAGGCATTTATTAAAGGCATGTGAATTAAATTTGTGATTAAAAACTATTTATTATTAATATATTATAAACACAAAAGTCACATCATTATTTAAATCCTTGGCGGTATTATGTACGAGCGAAGAAAAGAAAAGAATGGCCTAACCGATCACCTTGAGTTGAATTACTTGAAAGAGAAGAACAAGAAAAAACAACAACAAATCAATTCATACCCAAATTTTTCAAGAGTTCAAAATCCACAACCCCAATACAATTCAAACAAACCCATATATATTAATCCCAACAAAGGGCCCCTCAATCGCCAAACCATTTCCTCTCCCATTGTAAGCTTTCAAATTTTATCTCATAAATCATCATAGACATTGAAAGCCTACCCACTGTTCTCCCAAAGCATGCTAAATTAGAAAAAGAATCTTTGGGTTCTCTTCGATTTTCACGAATCTTCGTCTATGACTTTTCTTTGATGTATAACTTTCCCAAAAGGTTACTGGGTGTCTTCTAGAGATTGAAATCAAAATCCCCCTGTTTTTTAAGAGAAGAGAGATCGTCGAATCAAACCCATTTGGGAAGATGGTTCAGAGAACGGTGGCGAGCAAATTTGGTGTTCAGATTGATGGGGTTAAAGGGGAGAGGAGAGTTGCGAGCTTCAAACCCAGTTCTTCTTTTTGTTCTTCTGGTTCTTCTTCTCAGAACCCAGATGGTAAAAACAGAGCAGCTGATTTGAAGAAGAAGATGAAGAAATCACGAGCTATTCAGCTGTCGGATTTCGAGAGCTTAGCTTCGTCGCCGATTAGAAAGAACGTATCTCTGCCTGGTAAACCGCCACCGACTTTTTGTTCTAGTGTTTTGGAAATCAAACACAAGCAGAATCAGCCATCTCCGATTAGAACCAGCGATGGTTCGCCCAATTACATGAAATCGACGAGCTGTTTCGATGCGAGGAAAGAGGTTTCTCAGCTGAGTTCTCGGAATTCTCGAAGTTGTAGTGATAGTAAGAAACCCAGAAGGCGGAATTTAGAGAACTCCGGTCATGTGTCTGTTAATGGCCTTAAGCCCACCAAGTGTTTGACGAAAAGCTCCAGTTTGAAACTGGTTAGGACTTTAACGAAGACGGCGAGTTTTAAGAAGTCTTCGAGGGTGGCTCTATGTGCAGACACGAATTCTCACAGAGCTACCTGTTCTTCAACTCTCAAGGACTCTAAGTTTCCAGCATACCTCGTGCTGAGCCATGGAGCAACGGAGTCTGAAGGAACTTCAGCCATGAAAGTCTGTCCTTATACTTACTGCTCGCTTAATGGCCATAGACATGCTCCTCTGCCTCCATTGAAGTGCTTCTTGTCTGCGAGGAGACGTTTGTTGAAGACTCAGAAGAATCTGAAAGTTGAGCCTTCTGGTTGTGGAGTGAAAGGGGTTGATGATGCTGGTGAGAAAGTGGTAGATGAACAAATGGTCACAGAGGCTTTGGTAAACGATGGTGGGTTGGATTTTTTCATTGAAATTTATGCTGAAAATATGGTTGATGGTACTGGATTAGTTAATCAAGAGAGGGTTATGGATGGAGATTGTGCTGGTGTTTCTTCTTCTACCGTGGGCGATGAAGCGGAATCGAGTAATGAAGAGAACAGCGAACCAGTTGCAGAGAACATCTCTGATGGATCCATGGAATCTGAGGTTGGTTTAAGTGAAGAAGTGACAGAAGGAATCTTGTTCGATGGGGATGAGTATGAGGATGATGCTGGTTTGACGGACACCGAGATGGAAGAGTGGGAGGAGCAGCAGTTTTTGAGCATGGAAAGTGATGCTTTGGATGAGCTTGAAGATCAATCAAATGTCGAAAATGGGGGTTTATCAGAAGAGACTCATTTGCACAAGGAAGAACTCGTTGGATCTGGTGAAGTTGCCAAAGATTGTAAAGGGGAGTTTTTTGGAACAGAGAAAGAATTCAATGAAAAGAGTGGAGACTTTGAAGAACAGTTCTATATTGGGGATTCCGAGTTCAATCGCCATCCAGATTGGGAGGTGGAAGAGGCAAGCCAAGTGTCTGAGAGCTTAAGTTTTGATCAACTTTCTTATTTAGAGGATGCATTTGATGAGATGGATGCTACACAAGTTGTTGAGAGAGCTGAAATTGAATATGTAGAGCTGATTCTGAATTCTGAACTGGAAGCTGAAGTTGCAGAAACTCACAATGATCTTGTCTTGCAAGAGGAATTACTAGATGCCGATATCGACAATCAAATGGAAAACAAAAAACAACTTGATAGTGAAAACCATGGAGAAGAGGTTGCTGAGGTTGACAATTCTGGTCAAGAAAGTGCTGATAAATGTCTACAAGTTCACTTGGCTGATGGACAACGCCAAGATATCTCTGCTACTGGAAACAGGAATTCTGTTGCTGAACAAGATGAAACTGAATCTTCCACAGTCCTAGATGTGACAAGTTTCGAGGAGCCTAGGGATTTGAATACAGATGAAACCTGTTTGAATGATAAAAGTATCATGCTGATCAATGTTGTGGAGGGAAAAGATAGAGCTCATTCATCAGTAAAAACAACAAAGTCATCCCATACTGCAATTGGTTCCAGCCAAGAACTGGATCTCACTGGAAAGAATTGGGAATTGAATATAAATTGCAAGAGGCTTGGTGATGAATCAGAAGATCCAAGGAACTTCAATCCACGAGAACCGAATTACTTGCCATTGGTACCGGACCCGGAAGCAGAAAAGGTAGATCTCAAGCATCAACTGATGGATGACAGAAAGAATGCAGAGGAATGGATGCTTGATTATGCACTCCAGAGAACTGTCACGAAACTTGCACCAGCTAAAAAGAAGAAGGTAGCGCTTCTTGTCGAGGCTTTTGAATCAGTCATGCCGACATCGAGATACGAAATGCATCTTCGGGATAATGCTTCTGGAGCTTTTACTGTAAAACGCATTCAAGCTTGTTTCTAATGGTGATAGCAGAGGTAAACCTCCAAACACCATCTTTTCCAAGTTTATTTGTTTTAACTTGTTTGACTACTGAAACTAAAAAATTCAAAAGGAAAAGAAAATGTCATTCTAGAATAATATTTGTAGTAGAAGATCAACAGCAGCAACTTGCTTGTATGTTTAGGATGTTAGAGAAGCAAGATTAACTAATTTTGAGGTCTAATAGAAGTATGAAAAATACTAAACTGTGTTAGAAAATTCTCAGTTTCGAGACATCAAAGTATCGTTGACGACGTTTTTAAGATGAAGGATGAGTGGCAGGGAGATTGTCTTTGCTTCCGAACATCCCTGTTGGTGAACTGCAAGTTTGAGAGTCTGTCATTCTGTGTGTTCAAAGGGCATGAGAGAGAGAGAGAGTTCAGTAATGTGTAGTGTCTGTAATTACAGTATAAGCTATGGTGTTAGTTTCTTCAAAGGATGTAATTTATGTGTGCTTGTGATGAAGGTGCATTATCAAAACCTTCAAACTCTGCTAATCTCATGGCCCTTTTTTCTTTTTGAGTTTTTTAATTCAATTCTCTTCTGTTATATATAATTCTGTAATAGCGGCAAGAAGAAATTTGGACGGTTAGAGATGTTGAAATCTCCTGTCTTAGGTACAACAAAGGCTAATGTTAATTGAACGAAAGTAAGATTTACCTTAGTTCACCTAATGTTGATTATGTCGTGTCTTTTGAGTTGAGATTCTTTACGTTTCACTGAACTAATGAAAATTAGGCAAAAGAGAACGACAAACCTCTCTATGTTCTCTCTCTTATAGTGCTCTTAGATCTTACCGTTGAAAATGTGTGAAAAGCTAAGGGTCAAGAATTGGACCAACAACAAGAATAGACTCACTTACGCTCTCTTTGATAACGTTTCAATTTCCTATTTTCTGTTTTGAGGATCCCACATTGAAAAGGTGGAGAGAAACCTCATAATATATATGATATATGAGTTACTCCCCATCTCAAAACCAATTCAATGTGGGATCCTCAACACTTTCAATGTGGGATCCTCAACACTTATTTCTTGTTTCCCCTTTTTTAAGAATGAGAAACAAGAGTATGTTTGATAACTATTTCTACTTTTTGTTCTGGAATGTTTTGTTGTTATTTTCCCCCCTCATTTTTTATAGTTTAAAAAGAATTTAGTTATATAATATAAAATATATAACATGCATTAAAACATATAAAAATACAATTAATTATATAAAAATTTATATTATCTAATATTAACAAGTCTACAAAATTAACCACAATAATAAAAGTAAACAATAAAATATTTTATCCTTCAAATGTTGTCCAAATTTGATCAAGTAAAAAATAATTTCTCTAATTTAAATACCATGATGCAAAGGTGTATATAAAAATAAAATCCTAGAAATTGGTCCTCTTTCTGCCTAATAAAGTAGAAGTTTCTCTCCATCAAGAAACGCTATCAAGAAACATGATCAAGCTCTAAAGGAAGGCCAAGAGGGAGAAACACAATTCTTCTCTACAAGAAGATTATCATGGATTCATGTATGTTACTTTAAGTTCTTAACTCATGTTAGTGTGAAAATCATTTAGTTCAAAGATCTTGGTTTTATTGGATTATACAATGTAAGGGTTTTATTGTATAATCATGTAAACTAATGTTATCTCTTACTCGGGTCATTCGTCTTAAATGATGTCGACTCAGATCAAACTCAATTATATTACTAAATGTTGTGATTGTAAAATATTACAGTGAGGTTAAATGCATGTTTCAACGAGGAGAATTTATTTATTGTAAAATTTTAACGGATTCTTAGTGTGCTAAAAATTAAAATAATTATATTTCAAAAACCAAAATTTAAAATTAAAACAATATATAAATACTGAAGGTTTCAAAAAAACAATTGCACAACAGAAGCCAATTGGATTGAATCAAATCGTATTTTAATTTGGTTTCCAAAATGCCAGTACATTGGCAAATTAGATAAACACAACAGAATGAAATTCTACAATTAAGAAATTCCATGTATAAATTTAAGTATTGAATATTTACTTTTGTAGAACCAAATTTCTCTTTTCTGCAAAATCTTATGAACTTCTAGCAAGTTCTGCCAATGCCAATTGGGACCAAGAACATGACACTACCAAAGAGAAAACTTCCTATTCTCTGTATTCTTGGATCAAAAGCTTTGTGTTATTTTAGGGAGAAGGAAAATTGAGAGAGAATTCTTCTGGGGAGAACAATAGTTCACCAACTACCCAATTCATCGATCATCCAATTTCTCCCAATACACACTGTAGTTATCAAGAGGGAGATGAAGGAGTTAGTGGGAACGTGGCCTTCACACGTTCCCTGTTATTAATTAAATAACAATGAATTAATTAATATAATCAAATCATATTTAATTATATTAATATATATAACCTATTAATTTAATTAAATCAATTAATTATTTCTTAATTAATTAATTAAATATCATATATTTAATTTAGGTTATCTATGATTAAATCATATTTAATCACACTCCCTCTAACTTATAGTTTTAATGTACATCTCATGCACATTAAATTTTAACATATAGTTTAACTTATGAATCTTATTCACATTTAAACAATATTTGAACTCATTCAAATATTTAATTCTCTTACAAATTTACTTTGAATCATATTCAAACTAAATTTATACTATAAAGTTTTAATGTGCATAAAAACTTTATATTATAATGTATCTCCATACATTAAGCTAATTCCCAAAACGAATTTGAACATTTCAAATTCTAATCAATATTTAATAATCTAAGAACCCTTTACGAGCTAGGAAATAGACCTAATAGACCTACGAATCAGAAGCTCTAACAATACAAGATTATTAGGTTAATCTCATTAACCCCATAATCAACATTCGTTCACAGGAACATTCCACCAAAGTCCCGCAGTTGCACTCTTTTCACTGCAGATATATTTTTGTGTCATGGGATAGCGACTAATAACAACAAGTCAATCCTTCACGAGGGTTCGTAACGCCAGTTGGGTCAAATGACTGTTTTACCCCTGAGTTACATATTTTACCTTAAGTACCAGTGCTCCTCTAATGAACAACCTGTTTATGGTCATACCAATAAACAGAAGTCCCTCTCGGGCCAATGAGAGGTTTGGGCCCTTTGTTCAAGTCCCGAAGATACCACTTAAGGGAACACTCATCTTCTTACTTTAAAGTCGGGAAGGAGTGAATTTCATCTTGCTAAGTTAAGTCCCCAGCTGCTTGCGCGGTTTTGTCCCCAAGAAAGTAGACATATTGAGTCGACGTCTCAGACCACATCTATTGGTTACTATTTCATGGTTCGGTCTTATGCAATCTCATTACATAGGATATCCCCACTCACATGTCGTCTACACGAACACGTTGGATCACTGTGTTTGTATCATATACAAAGTGAGCCATATACATAGTATCACTAGGATAAGGGACCCAACCTCATCCCTTTACTATAGACCCTTTAAACTGTTTCTCGAACTATGATCCTAATATGTCTTCTACATCCAGTTCAAGAGACATACAACCTAGGATGTTTGTTTATTGGATTTAGGGTTAATATAAGGCAACACAAAGAAATTAATGAAGAAACAATAACACTTTATTGAATTAAATAGAACTAAAGTTACAAACTACGAGTTTTAGGGCATAAAACCCAACAAATACACATTTTAAAAATCTAAAATATAGAATTAATATATATATTGCAAAATAAAAAAATAAAAAATATATATAAATATATCTATTGTAAAATTTAAAATTTAAAATTCAAAATAAAAATAATATATAGATAAACATATTAAAAATCTAAAATTCAAAATTACAATAATATATAAATATAAAGATTGCAAAATTTAAAACTCAAAATTTAAATAATACATAAATATTGAAAAATTTAAACAAAACATAATTTTAGAAATTTAACTTTTTAAGGAATAAAAAATAAATAACCACTAAGTTGATAGGGGTATGAGAGTTTGAAAATAAAAAGTTTTTACTTTCATCACGTACAAAATTTATAATTTTAATTATAATTCAATATATAATTTTAAATGACTTAAAATTTTAATTTTTTTTTATAACTTTTTATCTTTACAGTTATAAAAAGGTTATTCCACTATTTTTAACTAAGCAAAATCTCATATTTTTCAGTTTTGAATGTAGAATGCAAATGGAACGCAATTGCTATGCAATTGCATAACAGTTGCATACTTGCGCCAGACTCTGAACTTAATATAATAACACCAATAACGGAATAAAGAGCTGGAAGTGCTACATGGAGCTGAAGTTGAAGTGAGAACTGAAATCCCCAGTTTTGGACAGAGTGCAAATTCTAGGCAACTGCATAGCATGCATTGCAATTGAAAATTTGAAAAATCTGGAAAATTTGGAAAACGCAGAAATTTGGGATTTTCGTGATTTTGGGAGATTTTGTGTCAATTTCTCCATAAATTCAACAAGACAAGTTGACCCACCAAGTCGACCGAGGATGAGGCCGAGGTCGACCAGTGCCCATCTTCGTCGAGTTTCTTATCTTCTCCTCGTAGCCCGATCTGATCTCTGATAGTCCAATTCCTATGAGGAATCCGAAAGAAACCCTAGAAGAAGACTATTTAAACTCGCCTCCAAAGAAGAGTGGTAAGTTCTCATTCCCTAGACAATTGCTAAACTCCTAATTAAAACTCTTTTGCTGACTTATGTGTAGCAAACACCACATCGGTGTGCATGTTTCCATTCTTTTGCAGGTCACATGTTTCCTCACCGAATACAAGTATTACGGTTGTTGTCATGTAAAGGTCAGGTTGTTGGGGTTTTATGCCCTAAACTCGTGTAGTTTGTAAATATTCGATGAAATCAATAAAGAGTTATTATTCATCATTTATCGTGTTCTCGCATTTAAAACTTAAAATCCAATAAACTAAGCTCCATGGTTATGGTTATGAGAACTTGAACAGTATGTAGTAGACACATAGGTAGGATCGTGTTCAAGTGTGTAACCCAAATGATCTATGGTATATGGATAAGGTTCGAAACCTCATCATGGTAACACTATGGATGAGACCCACTTTGTATTTGATACAAATGAGGCGATCCAACTCGTTCATGTAGTTGACATGCGAGTGGGAGCATCGTGTGCGATGAGTTCGTACAAGACCGGACCACAAATTATTAACCTATTGATGTAACACCGTCAACAGATTAGGTCTAAATAGTTTATAGATGGCCATTAGTGACTCGACCTGAATCCTGAGCGGGTTACGAACTCCTCTTTACAGGGGTTTGTCCTTAGACCAGTATGGGTGAGAGTGGCTAGAGTTGCCGATTCAATATGCCTACCTTCTTAAGAACAAAACCTCGTAGGGAGCTGAGAACTTAACTCCGCGAGATGGAATTCACGTGTTCCCAAGCTAGGGAATTTTGATAGGTTGTTCTTTTAAGGGCTGCATCCAGGTCTTGAACAATGGACCCCACTCTCTCATTGGCTCGAGAGGGACTTTGTTTATGGTAGAACCATAAACTAGTTGTTCATTAAAGGATTAATGGTGTTTAAGGAGCAAAAGGTAATCACATGGGTAAAACGATAATTTGACCCTGCTGTGATTACGAACAACTTGTGAAAGGTCGACTCATGGGCATTGGTTAAATTAATGGACACAACTTGTCCTACAGTCAGGAGAGTGCAACTACGAGACTATAGTGGAGTGACTCGTAGTTAATGAATGTTGGTCTACCGGGTCAAAGAGTTTGATCGGTTCACCTCGTATCATTGGAGCTAATGAACTGTAGGTCCATTAGGTCCCTCCATTGGCTCAGCATAGATATATCGAGGGTATAAAGTTTTGGAGCGAACTTGAAGTGTTCAATTTCGTAAATGAGAGTTATATCGATTATATGTGATATAATCGATATAATATATAGTTTAATGTGGATATGATTCATAATAAACTATGTACTATATTTGGATTAATTTCCAAATATAGTTTTAGTGTGACATTTTTTCATATTAAATATTAGAGGAAATAATTGAATTGAGAGTAAAATTGAATATGATTCAATAATGCAATTATGCAAATATGATTTGCATATTAAGTGAGATACCTTATATTATGCAATTATGCAAATGTGATTTGCATAATGCATAATTTTTGCATTTAGTGGGAAAATAGATGGAGGAAGTTATCTCCACCCTCACTCCCTATATAAGAATGCATCTAGATGCATTTTGGATATGGATTGCTCATTTTTTTGGAAATAAGGATTTTTATTTATCAAAAACTTTCTCAATTCTCTCTATACTCTATTCTCTCTCAAACCCAAAAAGACATTCCACCATCTTCCCTCTCCTAGAGAACAACAAAGAAGCCTTAGTGGAGGTGTTCGGGTTGATCGTTAAGAATAAAGAGCAAACACGAGATTGGAGAAGGATCACTAGAAGAGGTTTGCTTCAAAGGTAATTTCTCTTCTCCATTTATGCTTAACCTTATTTTTCTTTTCTTGCATAATTCAACAGTGTAATTGCAGGCAAAAGTGATTCCAACGCTTCTGCTACGGGATTCAATCCCTTCATAGGTGAATTCTCCCGTCCAGATTTTGGCAACAACAATTGGCGCCGTTTGTGAGGAGACATAAACATTTGCTTGTGAAACCTGTATCCAAATCTGAGAGAACGAGTAATCAAACCAACAAAAACCATCAAAATACTGATGGAGAAGATTCAGGCGACGATCATCATCCACGAAGAGCAACCAACTCGACTGGACCCCTCGCTGATGATCACCAGTTTGAAGCCTTAAAAAAGTGAGTGGACGACATGGACTGAAATCTCACTAGGATTCTAGACATTTTGGAGAAACAAAATCCAACAACGAAGATTCGAGAAGGCACCATGGTAAGAGACATTGCCAAAGGAAAAACTCCAATAGTGAATGAGGAAGTGGGAGAAACTAGTTTCCCTATCCTAAAACCAAAGGATAAATCGATCCTTGACAAGAACCGATCAAAGGAGTCGCAAAGCGACAAATGCATCAGGACAAACAAAGTATGCATATCGAAGTCCGCGACCCAACTTCTGTCAGGAAAGCAGAGCTAAAGTCAGCCATCCGAGGAGTGGTACAAAGCGACCAATTCTAATATCCAAAGTTTCATCAGAGAAAGACAAAGATTGCGAACGAAGGCTGAGGAAGAGGTCGAGGAGAAAGCCAAAGCCAAGGTTGATGCCAATTTGAATGTCGAGGCCGAGGCCAATCTAAAGGTTGAAGGGAGAGTGTTTGACGAGACTCCTCTTTGGAAGATCGAACTTTTGAAGATTCAAAAGAGTCAGAGGGCTATTCAAGAAAACGTCTAAAAGCCTCGAGAAACCGAAGGATTCGACTTAGAAGCCTTGATCGAACAAATGAAGGGATCAGATCCCGCAACGGAAGCGGTTGTGAATCGCGTGTTCTTAATTTAGTCTAATGGATTTCAATCAAAATAAAAAAATAACAAGATTAAGCATGCTATAAGACTTTGGACAACAAGTAATGACCTTTGAAAAACTCTTTCTTCAAGTACTCCTTCTCCCACGATCACGATCTCAGCAACTCGAACCCGAACGAATGAAGACACCACCGCAAACGAATGAAGACACCACCACCGGATCTTCTCCGTTGTTCTCTAGGTGAGGGAGGAAGGTGAGTTCCTTTAGGATGAGGTGAGTTGATCTTATGGAATTGTGCTTGGAACTCTTTCCAATACAATTTGAGAGAATGGTAGGGTTTTTTTTGTCAAAAAGCCTTAACTTTTGCTTAGCCACCAAGTTGCATCTCATGCAACCATTCATAGGAAAATAGGATGGAAATTACCATCCTATCCTTCCTTCATTCTCTTATTAGTATATAGTTTATATGTGAATCTAATTCACATTAAAACCATATATTATATCAATTATATCACATACAACTGATATAACACCTCATATATGAAATTGAACACTTCAATTTCATTCCTAACTTTATCCCTCAATATTACCATGTTGAGCCAACGGAGGGACCTAATGGACCTACTGTTCATGAGCTCCAATGATGTGAGATTAACTGATCAAACTCTTTGATCCAGTTGATCAATATTCATTAACTACAAGTCACTCCACTATAGACTTGTAGCTGCACTCTCCTCACTGTAGATTATATTGTGTCCACTAATATAATCATTACCCATGAGTCGACCCTTCACTCTTTGATCCAGTTGATCAATATTCATTAACTACAAGTCACTCCACTATATACCGTTTTACCCCTGTGATTACCTCTTTGTTCCTTAAGCACCACTGATCCTCTAATGAACAACAAGTCTATGTTCCTACCACAGACTCATACCCTCATGGAGGGCGGGGCCCCGTTGTTCAAGACCTGGAGTCAGTTCTTAAGAGAACAACCTATCTAATCCCTTAGTGTAGGAATGAATGAATTCCATCTTGCATGGTTAAGTCTCCAGCTACCTATGAGGTTCTATCCCTGAGAAGGTAGGCTTATTGAGTCGACTACATGCCACTCTCACCCATACTAGTCTAAGGACAAACCCCTATAAGCAGGAGTTCTTAACTTGCTCAAGATTCAGGTCGAGTCACTAATGACCATCTATAAATTATCAGTCTTATCCTGTTAACGACGTTATTCTAGTTAGACTAATAATTTGCAGTCTGGTCTTGTATGAACTCTTCATACAGGATGCCTCCACTCGCATGTTGATTGAGAAAAGGTTTGGTGAGAGCTCACATTCACGATCAAAGAAAAGACAAAGAGATGATCAGGATAGAGACCGAGGTCGAGCCGACCCCAAGGTTGGCCACTTTTCCAAATTCGAGAAGTACACGCTGAAGGAGATCTGATCCCGTAAGCAGTGGAAACGCGTTTTATGGATCAATTGCTTGATTGTTTTGGTTTAATCCTAATACCAATACATTGGTAAAAAATACAGAGAATAAACAACATTTAATTTAATCTAATTAGAGCAGGGAAACTAATCATGCAAACACATGTTGTAAAAGATTCTTAAACTAAAAGGGAATTAGAAATTAACTTTGTAGTTTCGCAGCAACTCCTGCTCCAAGTGTACAACAACACAACAACAACAGAAGCTCCTCTGTTCTTTCTTCTCCAACAGGACACCACCAAAATGGCAAACCTCCTATCCTCTAGATTCCATTTAGATCTCCCTTAGTGGGAAGGAACCAATAATTTGGTAGTGAAAGGAGAATTGAGAGAGAGAGAGAGTTGAGAGAGCAAATCAATTTTTGCAGCAATTCTTCCAAATGCACAAAAATCATCGATGTTCTTCATCTCCCAACTCCCTACACTTAACGATAGGGAGTGGAGACAAAGCAGGGAAGTGGGGAACGTGTCATCTACACGTTTCCCTATTTTAATTTAATAATTAATTAATAATAATATAATTATTTATTTATTTATATATAACCTATTTAATTAAATCAAATTTAATTAAAACAATTAATTAATTCTTAATTAATTAATTCAAATATCTTATATTTCATTTAGGTTATATATAAATGATTAAATCACATTTAATCATATTCCCTTTTAACCTGTAGTTTTAATGTACATCTTATGCACATTAAATTTTAACCTATAGTTTTAAATATGAATCACATTCACATTTAAATTAATATTTGAACTCTTTCAAATATTTAATTCTCTCATATAATTTAATATGAATCATATTCACATTAAATTTATAATATAAAATTCCAAAACTTTATATTATAACGTATCTATATACATTAAATTTGTTCCCTAATGAATTTGAACATTTCAAATTCAAACGATCTAAGAACTCTTTACGAGCTAGAAGGTGGACCTAATGGACCTACAAATCAGAAGCTCCTATGATATGAAATTATCCGGTTAATCTCATTAACCTCCTAGTCACCATTCGTTAACTGCGGGAACACTTCACTAAAGTCACGCAGCTGCACAATTCTCACTGCAGATATTTTTCTGTGTCCACGGATATTGACCAATAATAGCAAGTCAATCCTTCACGAATGTTCGTAACACCAGCTGAGTTAAATTACTGTTTTACCCCTAGGTTACATCTTGTACTTTAAGGACTAATGCTCTTCTAATGAACAATTTGTTTGTGGTCCTACCAACAAACAGAAGCCACTCTCGGGCCTGAGAAGGTCGGGCCCTTGGTTCAAGTCTCGGAGACACCACTTAAGAGAACATTCATCTACTTACCCTAGTAGGCGAGAAAGAGTGAATTCCATCTTGCTAAGTTAAGTCCCCAGCTGCTCACTCGATCTTGTCCCCAAGAAGGTAGACATATTGAGTCGGCGAATCTAGCCACTCTCACCCATACTAGTCAAAGAACCCTTACAAACAGGAGTTCGTAACCTGCTCAGGATTGAGATCAAGTTTCCTAGGTCATCCTAGTGAAATAGAAACCTAGCTAGTCAACGAAGTTACATCTAGTGGTTACTATTTCGCGGTCCGGTCTTATGTAATCTCATTACATAGGATATCCCCACTTACATGTCATCTACACGAACACGTTAGGATCACAGTGTTTGTATCATATACAAAGTGGGCCATATCCATAGTATTACCAGGGTAAGGTACCTAAACATTATCCCTTACTATAGACCCTTTAGGTTGTACCTCGAATCGAGATCCTTTATATGTACACTACATTCAGTTCAAGAGACATTTTACAACCTTGGATGTTAGTTTATTGGATTTATGGTTAAAACAATGGCAATATCGAACAATAACTCTTTATTGGAAATAATAACTCTTTATTACATTAATTAGAACAAAAAAATTACAAACTACGAGTTTTAGGGCACAAACCCCAACACACGCCTACCACCATTCCTCCCAAGTAGATTATGATGGAAATTCGAAACTCAAATTTTGTTAAGTATCCAAAGAAGATGAGAGCTGTAACAGAAAGGAGAGGCCCAAACAAATACTGCATTATTCATCGAGGCCATGGATATTCAACCCAAGATCGTTTTCAACTAAAAGATGAAATAGAGACTCTTATTAGAGAAGGATACCTAAAAGAATATCTTCTGGATGATAAACAAAAGTCGCCACAGAACGAGACACTACGAGAGATCAGATGATCAGGTTTAGCCTATTTTCAATAGGGATTTTAGAAGTTCCATTTATTTTCAAATAAATAGGGTAATTTGTTTTGTTTTTACTTTCTCATAGCAAATGCATTTATTTGAGAATTAAGTCAATAGAATTCTATGTACTCAAGCATGAAGTTATAGAACAACCATCTCCTTGACTGGGAGCTACTTAGGGTTCTTTGACAAAATTATTTGTAATGTTTTCTAAAAAAAAGAAAAAAAGGCCAGAGGCCGACCCTCCTTCTAGCCAAGGCCGAAGAGAGTTATGACCGAGACCGAGGAGACCCATGGTCGGAAAAAAATAAGGTCGAGGCCGACCCTCCATCTGGCTGAGGCCGATGAGACTTATGATTATTATCACAGAAAGCTTGACAAAGAACATCAATTGGTGACAAAGAAGATTGACCCGTCTCTAAAAATTTATTTTTATCTTTCTAAGAGAGGATGACAAAGAAGTTGCTCTTGAGAAGCCGATCTTCATCATTTTAATAGAAATAACCTTCTAGGAAATTAATTTTCATCTTCCCTGGAAAAATAAGTCCTATGGAAGGTTGAGCTTAACCTAATGGGGTTAGACCTGCAAATCCTAAGGTTGATCTAAAGTGAGACTTTGGAAATATTTAGGGAATTGATTTTTATCTTCCCTGGGATAATAAGTCCTATGGAAGACTGAGTTTAACCTCACAGGGTTAGACCTGCAAATCCTAAGGATGATATGAAACGAGACTTTAGAAATATTTAGGAAATCAATTTTCATCTTCTCTGGGAGAATAAGTCCTATGGAAGACTGAGTTTAGATCTGCAAATCCTAAGGCTGATCGAAGCGAGACTTTGAAAATATTTAGGGAATGAATTTTCATCTTCCCTAGGAGAATAAGTCCTATAGAAGGCTGAGTTTAACCTCACGGGGTTAAACCTACAAATCCTAAGGTTGATCTAAAGCAAGACTTTGGAAATATTTAGTAACTTTTAGGGAATCGATTTTCATCTTCCCAGTAGAAAATATGTCAAGAAACATTACATTATACTCTCGAATTGGACCTCACATTATAGGCTTATAAGCATCAAGCCAACCATGAACTCCAAATAGAGAGTGTGAGCTAATATTATGGGTGAAATTGGACCATAACGACCAACCACATAAACCAAAGAAACTGGGAGATAAAAAGGTTAACTTCCATTCAAGATGACTGAAGAAGCAGGCCCAGGACGACGACCCACCATCGCGAGCGGAGACAAAAAAGCAGGCCCAAAATCGTGGTTCGAGCTAGGTTGGCCTTGACCTCGGTCGAGGTCGAGAGCTGCCCAAGGCCACCTCACATGAGCCTCGACCTCGACCGACCAGGGCCCATCTTCGGTGAGTCTCTTAACCTTCTCTTCCTAGCCTGATCTGATCTCTGATGGTCCAATTCCTATGAGGAATCCAAACAAAACTCTAGAAGAATGTTATTTAAACTCTCTTCCAAAGAAAAGAGGGGTAAGTTCTCATTCCCTAGACAATTGTTAAACTCCTAAAATTCTCTTGCTGACTTAGCATCTACGTGACAAGCACCACACCGGTGTGCAGGTTTCCAATTTTTTGCAGGTCATGTGTTTCCTCCCTGAATACAAGTATTATGGTTGTTGTCACGTGAAAGTCAGGTGAGTTACCCCGTCCAGATTTTGACAACAACAATATCTTTTTGATGGATTATGAGAGTGCACGTTATTGCTATCATTTCAAATAACCCATCTATTTGTTGAGTATTTGAATTCTAGAGTGAGATACTATTAAGGGGTACACTTCTTATTTTTTTGTAATACTTAAAAAACCCTATTTGTTTTTTGAATAGAGTTAACTAGCTAATATAACCTTGGAAATTGATGTCATTTTGGTAAACATAAACTTCAAGCAGTCTTATGACAACCAAATATATGAGAGAGAAAAGGAAACAATTGAATAACCTAGTATAATAATGAAGTGCGATTAATTCACAAACAAAATAAAGGATGATCTAATAATTTTAATTCGTATAGTTTAGTTCCAATAATATTTTCAAACTTTCAGATTTGAATTTAATTATCTTCTTCTCATTAATATCATGAGTTAAAGGTTGACATAACACATCGATTAGATTAATGAGTATGATTTTCGACAACGTGATACATAAAATTAGTAAGTCATCTCGGTAACATAAGAGCGAATAGAGTAAAAAAATGATTTAAAATAGAATTAAATTTGTAACTCAATTAAAAAAAAACATGAGAATAAAGACTTTGAAGCGAGTAAAAATATTTGTTTTTAACTCATTAAGAATAAGACATATACCCTCAATTAGTTATTAAATTGGGAAATCAAGTACAACTATATTAAAAAAAAAGTAAAAATTTAGTTAGATAAAATAAAATCGAGTACAACTATAAACAAATTTAGTTTAAAATGAGATTAAAATTAAGATTTTGATGAGAGAAAATAAAAGGGGGGTTTGGATTTTGGTGTGTTATTTACCCTAAAGAGAGAGGGAAGGTTCAAAAAGGCTAAATATATATAAGAGAAAGAAAAAGAAAAAATAAAACACAAAAAACAGTAACACAAGCTTATGCAATGCTAACAAAAAAAGTTAGAAACAAGAAACCCACAAATTGTTGGTTCACTTTCGTTGCCTCAAATCTCTTCTCCATTGATCTCTCCTTCTGTTCATGTTTCTTCTTCATCTTCATGTTCCTTATAAGCCTGCAGAAATTTGTATCCATCGCCATAGCTTTTCCAGCTTCAGAGAAAGAACCCTTTTCGAAAAATGGCTTCCAATTTCACCAGTTACAGTGAGGTTGCGGTTGTGAATAATGGAGATTTCATCACCATGTGCTTGGGTTTACCTCCAAGGATTAACTCCAATGGTATTTGGGAATATATTTTCGAGTCTTTTCATGATAATGTCAGGTTTTCTCCTCTGCCATTGTTGGAGCTTCAAATGCTCGTTATTTTCTCTATCATCATGCTCCTCCATTTCTTCCTCAAGCTCTTCGGCCTCCCTGTTTTTGTCTCCCAAATGATTGTACGTTCTCTCTTTCTTTTTTCTTTTTGTTTCATTGTCATATAATTTTTCTTGCCCTATTTGTATTTGTTGTTTGCATGTTGAAATTTGGTCCAATTTTTACTTGGATGTATATTAAAATCTTGTTGCAATTTAGAACTTGCCCTTTGAAGAATCTGTATAAACAAATATATTCTTATGAGCCATTTACAATTATTGTAAAGCATTTGTAGTACTTGTAGCCTCTAGGACTTGAGAGTTTTACATTATTAGAATTGGGTTTTTGTTGGATTGAGTTTTTTTTTTCTCTGCTTATTTTTGTTGGTGCTCTATTTACAGGCTGGCCTTGTACTTGGATCATCTTGGAGAGGAAATTTTGAGTCATTTGACAAATTCAAAGAGTATTTATTTCCCATTGTATCTCAAAATATATTAGGCTTACTATCAGGGTTTGGTTACACACTTTTTGTGTTTCTTATGGGAGTTAGGATGGATTTAAGTGTGGTTAAGATATCAGGAAGACAACCCTTGATAGGTGGTGTTTTATCAGTAGTTATTCCTGCAATAATTGGTTCAATGGCAGCGGTTGGTTTCTCAACAATTGGGGACAAAGAAGAAGTCACTAATATGGAGTTCGTAGCAGCAAACCAATCATACACTTCATTTGCTGTTGTGGTTTACCTGCTTGACCACCTTAAAATTTTGAATTCTGAAGTTGGTAGGTTGGCGCTTTCTACTACCATAGTAGCTGATCTAGTAAGTTTGAGCATCTCGTTCTTTGCTACTGTCATTGAAAATGTTTGGAGTAATGGCGCTTTGAATGCTTCAATGACTTTCACTTTGACCATTGGGTTGATCGTCATTGTTCTCTTCATCTTTCGACCTGCTATGCTCTGGATTGTCAAGTCCACACCGAATGGGACGCCTGTGCAAGATGGATACATATGCATCATCGTTCTATTGGTACTTATATCTAGTGTAACTTCTAACATTATAGGACGAACCGTTTATTCTGGACCATTTATCTTGGGTTTGGCTATTCCTGAAGGACCACCATTAGGAGCTAGCCTAGTGAATAAACTCGACGGTATTATTACGTCGGTTTTCGTACCGCTCTTCGTCACTATTTCTGTTATTAAGGTCGATCTTTCATTCCTCAACTACAGTGGAACATTTTTGGCTCATTCTACGATTGTGATCTTAATTACCACAATTGGAAAAATGGTTGTGTCTATTGGTACTTCTCTATATTTCAAGATGTCTACTTATGAGGCCTTAGCATTTGGCCTCATAATGAGCAGCAAAGGCATTGTAGAGCTTGTTGGTTGCTCTTATTTTTATGATAGCAAGGTAAGGCTTTACATCATATAGACTTTTATGAATGTGGCAGGGAACAAAAAAATAACCTTTGGTTCGTTTTGTGTGATAATTTGCAGGTCTTAAACGAACAGACTTTTGCAGTGTTGATTGTTGATATTTTGATTTTCTCGATATTTGTGCCGATGCTTGTGAAATGTGTCTATGATCCTTCAAGGAAATATACTCACTATCAGAAAAAGAACATTCTAAATTTGAAGCCTGGCGCTGAGTTAAGCATATTAGGATGCTTTCATACCCACGATGATGTTTCTGTTTTGCTTAACCTTCTCGATGCTTCATGCCCAACAGAGGATTCTCCTATTTCCCTATATGCTCTTCATCTCGTAGAATTGGTCGGTCGAGCTACCCCTGTTTTTATTTCACATGAGTTTCATGACCAAAAAGCTCCATCTGAAGAGATTATCTCAGGTAATATAATTCAAATACTTCGAAAGTATGAAAGGAACAATGAAGGTGTTGTATCGATCGAAGCATTCACAGCAATTGCCCCAATGAAACTAATGCACGACGACATATGCACCATAGCAGTTAACAAACTCACTTCCCTTATAATCCTTCCATTTCACCGAAGATGGACAAGAGAAGGATTTGTGGAATCAGAGGACAACACCATAAGGGCGTTAAATTGCCATGTCCTTGAGCGAGCACCATGCTCAGTGGGAATCCTCATTGATCGTAGCCATCTTTCAAGCTATCATTCATTTGAACGTTCATGTACACAATTATTAAAGGTTGCAATGGTTTTCATTGGTGGTCAAGACGATAGGGAAGCATTTTCGTTTGCTAAACGCATGGTTAAAGAGGTGAGCACTGCTCAACTCACAGTGATACGCCTACTTGCAGAAGATGAGAGCATTAACCATTGGGAGATGGTTCTTGACACAGAGTTGCTAAATGACGTGAAGCATAGTTTGGTCGGGGGTGAACCGTTCAGGTACGTGGAAATGAGAGCGGAGGATGGGTCGGAGACAGCAACAATAATAAGGTGTATTGGTGATGAATATGATCTTGTAATAGTTGGAAGAAGAGATGGGGTTAAATCGCCACAAACTTCAGGTCTGATGGAATGGAATGAGTTTCCTGAACTTGGAATTATTGGAGACATGCTTGCCTCTGCTGATTATCATTGTAAAGCCTCCACCATGGTCGTTCAACAACAACAACAACAATGGTCTTTTTACAGTCAGTGATTATTGTACGTTGCACTTATTTTTATCTGTTGTGGCGTATTTTGTTGTATCGTAGTCTATTTTTTTTCCCTTTTTACGCTCACCATTGGTCGCTATTTTCTCCTTTTCTATTTCTAAACAATAGTGAGAAGTGTATATATGTGAATATAAATTCATTTTCATTTTTCTATATGACCATTTTTCTTATGTATGACTAACCTTTTATGTTAGTCTTTTTGAGTGGATATGTTTTTATGAAAAAAGTGAACATCTTGTCAAAATGTTTATTAATTATTTTTTGGTTATCTTATTGTTCTTCAAGGATCATTTCATGCATTAATTAGGTAAGATATATATCAAGAAAAATCTGTTCTGGTTTCAAAAGATATGCCACTTCTAATGAATAAGTGAAAACATTTACCTCGTCAATTTATATCCGCCTTTTAAAATCATGGTGACTAAGTATTTTTTTTTTCCTTAAATTATGAGCAATTAAATGGAATGAATTTTGTTGAACTCAAAATAACAATAATAGTTTAACTAGTTAAATTTGTATAGGATCCATATTCTAACTGAATTCATTTATCCTTTTTAATCACTCAAGAATAAACTAATCTAGCATAGCTCAATTGGTAAGGTATTTAGTGATAATTCTCATTTGTGAGAATTATTTAGCCATTATACTTAGTTATTCTTATTATTTTATTTTTGTTATTTGATAAAAAATACTAGAAAAATGTTGGTTAAATTGAATTATTATTGAAAGCCTTTTAAATTAAGTAAGTGGATAAATAAAGTAAAAGAAAATGAAAAAGCACAGTTACTTGATGTTTTTATGCAGGAAATCAAGGATTGCAACATATTTGAACTTTTAAGGAAAATCTACAACTCTACCAAAAATATTAGAATTTTGTGGGATCTTGTCTCCACGATTTTAGCTATGATTGATGGTATAATTGTGCATCTTTCAAGAAGGAAACCCTAGCCCACATTTTTTATAAAATAGGGGAGGAGAATTCACAAGAAGGAGCATTGTTTTCCAACCATTTTCAGCCTCATGTGTTGTTGTTTTCACGATTTTCTGTTGTTTTTATCATTTTTTTGTTGTATTTCAACTGTATTTTCTATTGTTTTCAAGATTAGGAGTTGACGTTTTTTTAAAAAAAAATTCAGCTGATTGAACTTCAAAAAAATCAATCTTCCTCAACGAAAGTTGAAGGAAGTAAAGATTCGTTTCTTTTTGAGAAAAGAGGGATTAAGTCGATTAAAAGAGAAGTAAGAGAGAGGCTTTTATTTGCCTTTTGTTTTAGAATTTATTTTTTGTATTTGTTTAAATTATTTTGTTCAATTTTAAGGATTTATTTGTTGTAGTAGTTTTAATCTTTTAGTTGTTTTTTTTTATAATTCGAACGAGTTGTTAAAGTTCATTAAATCTCGACATTGTATTTGTTTATTTAAATAAGATTTCTAATTTATTTTATTCTTTTCATTTTACTCAAGTTGATCTTCTAGTTTATGTGTCTTTGAGTTTGACTTAATTTATTTTCATTATTATATTTTAGATTTTTTTTTTACCTTTTAAATTAAATTATGTGTTTCTATTACTTTAAAACTTTGTTTTTCAATTTTGCTATAATAAGCTAATTTTCTCTTAGGGATTCCAAGATGTGAATGCCCTAGAGGAAAAATGTAAAGTTTCAAAGCAAAAGCAATTCAACTAACTTTTAAACGGAGTTTGCTTTTGGTGAATTTAATGTGAGTAACCCTAGCCGACCATCTAGAGTTGCTTGTCGAGTTTAAGCTTAATACTGAAAGGGTTAAGTGAAGCGGAGGTCACAACAACAATGGAGGAAAAAGTTTAGACATAAGTCATGAAACTTCGACCCTAAACATAGGGCGAGACTTCAAAACCTTAGAGTTGTATGCCAATTCACTTGAGTTAGATTAGCCATAGACATATAGGTTTAATCACTCAGTCTCCTAAATATACTTCAGAAAAGGTCGAATAGGAGTAGAACTCGGTTTACTCAATTGGAAGTTGGTGAGAATCGCAAGTGTACTGCAATCGCGTTGCAGTTGCAGTCTATGCAATTACATTGTAGTTACAGTCCTCGCAATTGCGTTGGAGTTGCACCGTCTTTCCAAAAGGGGCATGAACCTTCTTAAATCCCTTAACTTATCTTTGTTTTAAATCTTTTTTATTTGAGTGAAAATCACCCCACAATCATTTTATCTTTGGTTACCTTCTAATTGAAATTTCCCAACAAGTTGTGTTTTTCTCAATTGATTTTATTAAAATATGTTCCCTTGAGTTCGATATTCTGGAATACTCTAGTTTCATACTACTTCAATCACGTGCACTTGCGTGTAGTGTTATCATTTAACATCTTTTTAAAAGTTACATCTGAATCTAAATCCTATGTTTGAATGATAATATTCTTAAAAACAATATATGTAGGAGAAAATTTGGTTGCCCAATAACCCAACACACATTGGGATTTTATTTTTATAAAGGAAAATGATAAAATCCAGCATATTTTGTTAAATAATTACCCCCAATAAGCACTTGAAATTGTTATCACTTGAGCCTCTTGACTTTGGAATCAGATTAGAGGAATGGGAATGTAAATTTGTCTTAATTTGATAACGTTCCTGTTTCCTGTTTCTTATTCCCTGTTTCTTGTTTCTTGTTTCTCATTTCTTAAGAACTAGAAACAGGAATACGTTTGATAACTCTTCCTATTTCTTGTTTCTTGAAAAAAAAAACAGAAACAGAAACTTGTTTGATAACTGTTTCTTGTTCCTTGATTTTTTTTAGTATAAATAGAATCTAATATGTATAATATAAAAAAGATATCAAAAATAATATAAAAAGAAATTATCAATATCTCGATGTAATATTGTACTTAAAAAAACATATATAATGCAAATTATACCAAAAATAGTATCTATTACAAATAAGTCCTGATGCAAAATTTAAAACAATAATAAATTGTATTTATCCTTCACATGTTGACCATATTTGATCTGCTATGTTGTCTCTTACTCGAGCCATTCTCCTTAAATGATGTTGGCTCACATCTAACTCAATCACATTACTCTGTAAATTATCTGACAAATTTTGTACATCTTCAACAATCATTGATTCGTTGCTAAAATCATTGAAGAGATCATCTTGCCGATCATTCAATCTAATGTAATTATGAATAGTACAACATGCTGTTGGTAAATATTTTTGTGTGTTGACTGGGTAAGGAGGCATTTGTTTAAGAATAGGGAATCGAGCCTTCAACACGCCAAAACAACGTTCAATGACATTTTCGCAGTGAAGAATGTCGATAATTAAACACTTCTTCCCTACCTCGAGGTTGATTTCTCCTTTCTCTGAAATCTCGTAAATGATATCTTTGACCACAATATGGTGCTAAAAATCTAGGCATATTTGTATATCCAGAATCAACAAGATAGTACCGATCTGCATAACATAAAACACATAAAAACTTGTGAAGAAGTGAACCATTGAATTAAACCATAAATAACACATACTTGTATACCTTTTTTAGGCATAGAGAATTTATTCTCAGGATGTCTGATACATTCAAGGAATATGCGAGAATCATTGGCAGATCCTTCCCAACCAGACATGACATATGTGAATAACATATCAAACGAACAAACACACATTACATTCCATGTTGTGTCAGTTTTTCTACCACGAAATGGTATTTGTTCGTTTTGGGGAATACATGCAGCAATATGGGTACCGTCAATCGCACCAATACAATCCTAAAAAAGATATATATGACCATAAATATATTTTAAAAATGTTATGTTTGTGAAAATCTGAAGGAAGTCTTGTTGATGGACAAGCATTTGCACCAATTGCTGTAGTATCTCCAAAGATTCTCATAAGCTTTGCATAGCGTGGGCAACCATTTTTTTAAAACTTTTTAGCTCTCTTATTGAGGATTAGGTATATTGTTGCTTGGAGTTAGATTCAATCAGAGCTACCTTCTAGATAGAGAAGTTAACTTGAGAGAAGAAACACTGGGCTTTAGATATAGTGTGTCAACAAAGACCAAAAAGGCGTCCTTACATGATAAATCCTTTAAGACTTGATGAACACAAACAAACACAATTGCTTAATGCTTCAAGAACAAAATATTCATTCTCACACACTTATCTCACGATTTACCACATATAAGAGAAGACAAATCGATTGGAAATTTTATAACGCTAAAGATGGGTCTGCCCAGAGTTCTAGACTGGTAGCATATGTTAAACTAAGCTATACAACAAACCAAGTGAAATCATCCTCCTGGGCAGTGGAGGGGAAACAACATATTATGGGCAAAACAAAACAAAAGTCTGCTCCATTCAAAATTCATGACATTCTAAATTCTAAACCAAAGAAATTCCAGGTTTAGACTCAACATCCTCTCATCCTCACAGAGAATTAGCAAATAGGCATATCAAAATATGGACGTATGAACAAGGTAACCTAAAAGGAACCATCAAAAGCATCTAAAAAGGAAAAATAATTTCATCGGAATATTCTGATGACAATATACAAGTCCAAAGTGTCGATTGATTAGAGAAAAAAGAGAAAATCTTCCTCTGTTATTCTTCTGGAGAGTCTCCGACAATAAACAAGTTCAATCTGATCCATATGTTACCCGAACATGTTGTAGATTGAAAGAGGAAAAAGAGAAAGAAATACCTGGAACAACAGAATGCAACGAACTTCAAAGCATAAATCAAAAGGGAGCAGAAGAGGAGCGTGAGAGGAGAAACGAGACCTAAAAATTGAGAAAGAGGAACAGAAGAAACAATGAGAGAAATGAACAGAAGAAACGTGTTTGAGTAGTTTCTCACATTTGGGCCCAATTTTAGAAACGTTTCTTAAAGTTTTGGAAACAAGAAACGAGAACGGTTATCAAACAGGTTCGTTTCTTAAAAAAAGAGAAACGAAAACAAGAAACAGGAAAGAGGAACGTTATCAAACGAGCCCTAAATTGTCATCCCCTTTGTGGTAGGTAAAGTTGTAGGTTAAAATACTATTTTAGTTCTTATACTTTAACTTAAAATTTAGTCTATGTACTTTAGGTAAAGCTTAACATTGGTCAATGCTACTAGTTTATTATTAATTTTTCTAAAAAACTTTTAGTCTTTATTAATCTTTCTTCTATAAATTTTTAAAATACGTTCATATTGTGTTTCTTGTATGAAAATTATTATTATTATTATTGTCATGGGTTAAATTGGGCCAACGAGAATGAGTTGGTCAAACGACTAAGGCAAAGGGTAAGACGGAGTAAGAAACCCAATAAGAGGTCAAAACAAGCCGAAATCGAGCGGGGACCAAACCAAGGTGAAAAGAGACGAGAGCAAGTGCTTGGACTTCGACCCAAGCGCGTGGTCGGCCTTGGCCGAGGCTGAGGCCGACCAGGGTAGAGCCCTCCCATTTGGGCTCTACCCTTACCAAACATCCAGGGAAAAGAGATCGAGCTTAGGGCGAAGCCCAAACCCGTGGTTGACCTTTGTCGAGGTTGAGGGCGACCAGATGCAAGGCCATTTTCTGGAAGTCAAAACCGAGCGGGGACCGAACCAAGGCAAAAAGAGACGAGAGGACTGGTGGAGATCTGATCTCCTTGAGCAGCGGAAACGTGTTTGGGATCTTGATTACTTGATTGTTTTGCTTAAAACAAAAACCAGTATATTGACCAAAAATACAGAACAAGCATGGTATTTCTAATCCTATTAGACATGGATTAATTGCATACATGCAAACATATGTTAAGTTTAACAATTAAACTAAAGGGAAGAAATACCTTTGTAGTTTCAACTTGCAGCAACTCCTTGCTCCAAAAATGACAGCAACACAGGAACTTCCAAGATGCTTCTCTGTATTCTTCAATTGGACAACACCACTAGGAAAACCTTCTATCCTCTGAGATCTTAGAACAAAAACCTTTATGGGAAGGTTTCCAACAATTGGAAGATGAAGGGAATTAGAAGAATGAGAGAGAGAGAGATTTTTTTCTTCTGTAAGTTCAATGTGATTGATCGATCAATCCAATTGAGCAACCCCCTTCTCCCTATTAAACTGTCGATAGGGAGAAGGGGAAGAGTAGTGGGGAACGTGTCTGGATGACACGTTCCCTCATTTATGATTAAAATAATAATAATAATATAATTAAATCAAATTTAATTATTCATTTAAATCATATTTAAATAATACAAATTAAATATCATATATTTAATTTGGATTAAATCTCATTTAATCATATTACCCCTTTAACCTATAGTTTTAATGTACAACCAGTGCACATTAAATTTTATCCTATAGTTTGCAAATGTGAATCATATTCACATTTAATATAATATTTGAACTCTTTTAAATATTCAATTCTCTCATATAATTTAATATGAATCATATTCATATTAAATTTATAATATATAGTTCCAAAACTATATATTATATTGTATCAATATATATTAAGTTTATTCCCTAATGAATTTGAACATTTCAAATTTAAATGATCTAAGAACCCTTTACAAGCTAGAAGGTGGACCTAATGGACCTACCGATCAGAAGCTCCAACGATTCGAGATTGCTCGGTTAATCTCATTAACCTCCCAATCAACATTCATTAATCTGCAGGAACACTCCACTAAAAGTCCCACAAATGCACTCTTCTCACTCGCAGATATATTTACGTGTCCATGGATATTGACCAATAACAGTAAAGTCAATCTTTCACGAATGTTAAGTAACACCACCGGGGTCAAATTACCGCTTTACCCACAGGTTACATCTTGTGTCTTAAGTACCGTGCTCTCTCTAATGAACAATTTGTTTGTGGTTCTACTAACAAACAGAGTCCCTCTCGCCAATGAGAGGGTTGGGCCCTTTGTTCAAGTCCCGAGACACCACTTAAGGGAACATTCCTCTACTTACCCTAGTAGAGCGGGAAAGAGTGAATTCCATCTTGTTAAGTTAAGTCCCCACCGCTCACTCACTGGTCTTGTCCCCAAGAAGGTAGACATATTGAGTCGGCGAATCTGGTCACTCTCACCCATACTAATCAAAGGACAATCCCTCGCGAACAGGAGTTCGTAACTCGCTCGAGATTGAGATCAAGTTGCTTAGGTCATCCTAGTGAAATAGAAACCTAACTAGTCAACGGAATTACAACTAGAGGTTACCATTTCGTGGTCCGATCTTATGTAATCTCATTACATAGGATATCCACACTCACATGTCATCTACACGAACACGTTAGGATCACAGTGTTTGTATCAAATACAAAGTGGGCCACATCCATAGTTTAACCGGGTAAGGTACCCAAACCTTATCCCCAACTATAGACCACTTTAGGTCAGTATCTCGAACCGAGATCCTTTTTGTATGTACAATACATTCGGTTAAAGATTCATTTAACAGCCTTGGATGTTTCGTTTATTGGATTTAGGGTTTTAAATAAAGGCAAACTCGTAGATAACGAACAATAACACTTTATTGAAATAATAACACTTTATTACATTAATTAGAACATAATTACAAACTACGAGTTTTAGGGCACAAATCCCAACAAACTCCCACTTGAACTAAAACTCTAGTGGGGTACATCATAATCTAAAACAGTAGAAATACAATAAACTAGGGCATCCATATACCCCATTACAAGGACGTGTTTGGCTTCGACCCAAGCGTGTGGTCGGCCTCGACCCGGGCCGAGGCCGACTAGGGTAGAGTCCGTCCCATTTGGGCTCTACCCTCGCTCAACATCCCAAGAAAGGAGACTGGGCTTGGGCCGAAGCCCAAGCTTGTGGTCGGCCAAAGCCGAGGCTGAGGGCGACCAGATGCAAGGCCACCCTCTGGGCCTTGCATCGTTCCTGCATGACCTCGAGATTTATTTCCAACCCTCTCCCGGCCTTTCCTTTTTTCAATGGGTCACGAAAACCCACAAAAGAACAAGAAGCTATTTAAGCTCACTCGGGAGGGAAGAGCAGAGTAAGTTCATTCCGACCATCTAAACTCTCTACAACTCTCAAGATCTCTTTAATCTCTCTCTGGCTTAAGCATCAGAGTCGGTGAAGAAATTTGTATCCATCGCCATAACTTTTTCTTCTTTTTTCCCTTCACTTTTTTTCTTTCTTATTTTCCTTCCATTTTTTCATTTTTATATTGTTCTTTTATTCTTTATTTTTTTTCTTTTATTTAAATCAAATAAGCACTCCTACAAATTTTGCCTTTATTGACGCGTGACTTATTCGAATGGTTGACGTTTGGGTTAAAAACTGTAACAAAAGACTCAAAACTACTTTAAAATTAATTAGTAATTATGAAAAATATATATTGATGATTATCGGCCATCATTGAAGGTATATATTTAAGTTGACGCAGTTAACCGTTAATAATTGTAGTTTATTGACATTAATTACGAAAATTTCAATCCCGTGTTTTGGGTTTGCTGAGGGCTAATAACCGTCATTGTTGCTCGATTTTATTAAGGTGCAGAAATTGACTTTAGTTGACAGCAACAAATATTATGAGAAAGGAGGGTTGGTTTTAAAAAAATAAAAAATAGGCGTTGAATGAAAAAATTTGGAGCGCACTTTAAACCCTCACGTTACGGAAGAGAATCCTTAGTTTTACAACTTTTACAAAAGAGGCACCGCCAACACCAATCGACACCTTCACTGATTCTTCTCTCTCATTTTTCCAAAACTTGCACCACCTTCTTCAACATCCGACACCTTCCATTTGTCGAGTAATCGGACGGGTCAAACGCAAACTCTGTTTTCCAGAAATGGGGTAAACCCATCGACAACAACGACTCCAACGACCCTAGATTGCCTCATCTTCGCCATTTATTATGCTTCTACCCTTCTTTGACAATGTCGTCGCATATGACAAGTATGTTATCACCCTTATACTCGCTTTGAGGTTTTGATTCAACCATATAGGTTCCCGCCATTAGAGTTTTCAAGAGCTTTTCCATTGAATAGATTTTTTGGACTTTTTTTTATCATTTCTTTCCTCGTTATTAGAAACTCTCATTCCAATCTTTACATTTAGTTAAATATAATGAAAACCATTGTTCTTTATGTGCTTTTGATTTTCCCTAATTTTCTCAAGAGAAGAATTAGTTCAAAAGATTGTGGTTGTATCTAGTGATTTTTTTTTTTTTTTTTTCTTTGTGGTTTGTTTGATTGCCCATTATTGGTGAAGCTACCAATAGGTAAGTTTTGTAAATGGTTGAGAAATTCTTTTGAGTTGTTTGAAAATAAATGAGTTTAAGCTTATGTTATTCTTTCTTTGCTCATTTGCTTGGAAAATTATGAAATTCTTCCTTAGGTACTAGTTGTAGAATATTTTACTGTTTCATCAATGTTGCTTTTAAGCAGACTAATGAGGATGAAATTATTAAAGAAAAACGAGTTGGAAATGATCTTCAAGCTGCAAAAAATCTTGTCATTTATATCTTCTACAAAAAAGGTAAGTAGGTAAGTGTTCTGATATATATGGTTTACTTGAAAAAAGTATAATTGGATGGTCTTTATTAGGCTGATTTTGGGCATATTTACTTGTAAGTATAAGATTTTTGTTTTCCTTTTTACATTTTGTTCTAATTTATGGTGAATATCCAATTACATATATTATTAGGCAAGAATCTAGTGAGACCACAACAGAATTTGACTTGCATTTTTATTTTAAGAGCCTGAAATTGATTTAAATGAAGAAAATGAGGCTTAAATTCTCACAATGTAAAAAATTGGTAGCTGCTTGGTTATTAGAACTAAGTTGTAGCATATGCTTAAATTTGCTAGCTTGTAATAAGAAAAAAAAATAGACCAAATCTTTTGCATTATTTAGCTACTGGGAGTTTTTCTTGTTCTCCAAAGTTAAAGTTCTATAAAGTTTACTTGTTAGTTAAATAAATGTTTTAGATTTAAAAATATCCCAATCTCCCTCCCTGTTTTGTATCTCCATATGTTGTGCAAAGGAAAAAAAAAGACTTTTATGGTCTATTTTAACAAAAGGTCTTTTAGAAAAAAAGACCTTTTGTAATATTTTAGTTAAATTTCATGTGTCTTGACTTCTTGTGTGTACAAGAAGGTATTTTACAATGGTCAATTACATTTTAATTCATTACAATAAATATAACCTTTTATAGCTTTTGTTTATAGCATTGGCATAAAAACATGATTGAAAGATGCAGACTTTTTATTGTTCATTATTTTTTTTAGTTATGTTATTTATTCGGCTCTTTCATGAAAGAAGGTAAAGTTTGTTATTGTTCAAAATTGAATGATTCTCTAGTTCGGTGGAGAATGTGTATGTGAATTGTGTAATAAATTGTTTTCCTTTCTACCTCTTAAATTCCCTTTCATGATGTTCCTTCCTTTTTTTTTTTTTTTTTTTAGTTTTGGCTACAATAGCATTTCCTCTAGTTATTTATTGAAAAAATAGTCTTTCATTAAATGTATTGCCAACCTGTTTAGTTTTAGCTCTATTATGGTTAAAAAATAGCCTTCCTTTTAAAATGTTCCTTCTGTATTATTTTCACACACGGACTGGGATTATTTGTGAATGAGAACACTCTTGTTTTCTTTAAAGAAATTCAATCTAACTGCAGAATTTACTGCCCATGGTGTCCTCATGTTCTTTAAATTAATTTTTCTACAAATTTTACGGTTTATGGTTTACTTCTAGTAGAGTTTTATTTTAAAGTGTTTTTTTCTTTTATCTCATAAATATTCAAGAAGACTATTGTTTGAAGTTTCTTGACTAGATAGAATGCAATAGCTTTTTTGACCTCACCATCAGCTTGCTCAATTTTCCTATCAAAGATCTCAATGTCGATTTCACCCCAACAACAATTCCAACACTAGATTCTCTGTCATTAGTTGTTTCAATTTGACTCATGATCCAGTTTTGACTCGATTTTTTTCAAGAGCAGTAATTCCATACTTTCGGCTGAGCTCTTTGTTTTGATGAGTCCTCTCATTTACATTGTAACAAATTCCTTATCATTTATTTCAATCAAGAAACCCAATCCATCTTAGAGTCTCAAAATTGCGTTGAATCCCTTTTTCTTGTTTTTCTTTAAAGGTTTGATAAAATGGTGGTAGACAGGAAGATGATTTTGCAGCATAAATGAGTTTAGAGCAAGGCAAACTTTGAGGTAATAGTTTTTGTTTTGTTTCATATAACTTTTTGTGGTTTAGTCTGAAAGGTTTTGTTTTTGTTTTTGCATTCTCCAAATCCTATATGGCTTAGTCTGTAAGATTTTGTTTTTGCATTTCATGGTGGTAGTTGTCATTTTTTCTTCTTTCCACTATCGAGTTGCTGCTCTGACCATTAGAATAGTAATTCTATTATCTCCCACTAGATTTACGGTTGGTCCAATAGTTTATGTGGCACATTCTAAATCCAGTCTTTAGCTTCCACGTGCATGGAAGAGAGTTGTTCGTAAGAAGCTTTGACATTTAGTGTTGCATTTTACTGTTAATTAGATTATGAAGGGTGAAGATTGAGATGACACGTGGTTTAGCCTATGTAATTAGAGAGAAGTGTGAGGACTATAAGAATAGAAACAAAATGTTTCAAGATATTATTGAAGTTTCTCATGTCATATGAACTGTTTATGTTTTGAATTATATTATCCACATTCATATGAGTTTCCAATTATTACAAGTATTGGAAGTTGGAGCTTTGTTGCTGAAATGAAACCAAGAGTGCAAGAGAAAGGAGACGATATAAAGGAGCAATAGGACGTAAATTGGAGTTCGAATTTGAAAATTTTCAATCATTTACCACTACTTGCATTTATGTTTTGTGGACATAAACAACTTCAAAATCTTAACAAGAAAATGTATATTTTTTGAACTTGTTGGGATGTAATATAAGTATAAGGTGAAAATATTTCATGCTCCAACATTTGTGATGTACCATGCATGACAGAAATAAAGTATGTCAGTCATAAATCTTATGTTCCTAAATGAGAAGAGAGAGGCACTAGCAATGGTGTAGTTGTACACAGAGACAGTGAAATATTGTTGTTATTTGCCTCTTTAGGATAGACCGACCTATAAACTGGTTTGTTAGTTTTGAATTATACTTGGAAATCGACATGTGAGTTTGTTTTACATTTTAACAATTGACTAATTTTGAAGTTGTTGAAAAAGTATTGTTTTGTTTCATTTTTTTGTGGTCGAGCGTTCCTGAATCTGTAAAATGATTAGTGAATTGGAGTTTGAGAAAGAGTTATCTAGATGTTAAGTTTAGAAGTGTGTTTTTATTTCAAACAGGTACATGTAAAAATTTTGGTATTGTTGTAATTATGTTGTTATGTTGTCAAAATTTTCGAGACATAAAAATCGTAAGTTTAGTAACGTTTACTTAGATTAGGCTAAAATTTAGGGGTGTTACAAATTTTGTCATATATCATTAAATTTTATTGTATATTTTAAATTTTAATATTTTTTATTTAATGCTAGGTACTTTGCCAATATGAACCCGTCATATTAGAGCAATATTCATTCCTTCAACCATCCTTAATTTCACATGGGTCGAGACCTGAAGAGCAACACTCTTGATTCCTATATAATAGGATAAGAGAGACCAAGAACAAATTATTGATCGGTTCTTATAATTCAGGGTAAGTATGTAAAACATTTCCTTATTTATTTACTTGTATTTTTTATACATTCTAACTCTATTTGTTGATAATTCTATATTTAGAAACCATTGGTTGTTGGTGCGTGGTTATCTCATTGAAAACTTTCACAGTTTGGTTGATTGACTGCATAAGACATGACATATGCGATTATGTGAAAAATATATATAGTTAACACGTAAGTATATTATTCTATTACCATTGATATATTTCTGATTGAAAACGTTATTCATATATTTGTATTATTATTTGTACTTGTATAAGACTATTAGGATATTCTATGTTCAAGCAAATGTTAGAAGTTTAATTTTTAATTGGATAGTTGTTTAGTAATCATTTAAATCCTCCCTTTTTTACTATCATTTTGTTTATGTATTCAAATCTTGTTTATTACCTGTTTTAATCTATTTATATAGTGTGTTAAGCAACTAGAAAATACAGAGTGTGGCGTACTATACTATGAAGTTCATACGAGATATAGTAATTCGGAGAAATTGAGCGAGTACGGACGTTGTAATACTTTTATCTTATTTTTATGTTTTTAAAATTTCTTGATTTATTCAATTTTTAAAATTTATTTTGTACACTTATTGTTTGCAGTAGTTGACTAGAAAAGGTAAGTCAAAGATGAGTTGGACGAGATGAGAGGTGAGCTATGTGAATTTGTACCTTAGTACTTATGAATCTTTGTTATCATACTTCAGTTATGTGATTTTTAGGAGTTAGCGTTATGTTTTTGAACAGTTTTCTTGGAACGATCTGTAATTTTAACTTATAAGTTAGTTAATGAAAGTTTACTTAGTTCATTTACAATTATATTTTATTTTGATAAAATTTGTACTTAGTCTGGTAATCGTTGAGTTTCCAATTAGTATTGTTACCTAGTTTTATGTGAAATACATGTTGATAATGATTACGAGAAAAATGTGAATTTGATAGATTTGCTCATAGAGATGCAGGTGATAGAGGATGAGTGAACAATATCTTTTTTTTTTTTTTATATACATAATTATAGTTTACGGCTAAAAAACGATATTAAAATCAATATTATTGACGGTTCAAAACTGTCAACATATATGTCATATTCAATAATGCAAAACGTCAAGTATAGTTCTAAATGATAGCTAAAATACGTCAATATATATTTATATTGTCGGACAACAAGTGTCAATAATAAGGGTATTATTGATGGTTGGCTAAAAATTAATGTTGACGGTTAAAAACTATCAACTATACATGATATTGACGGCTCACAGATGTCAATAAAGCGGTTATTGTTGATGCTTTGACATAAGTATTGACGGCTAATAACCATCAACGACTATACTCTATGTTGATGGTACATAAGTGTCAATAAAAATGTTTTTGTTGACGAATTTACGTCATAGTTGATGGCCAATAAGTGTCAACACTCATATTATTGACAGTCAAAATCCGTCAATAAAGATATGGTCGTTGACATTTAACGACCGTCAACTATCAACTTAAATTAACGCTTAGATATGTTGACACCGCTTTCATTGACGACCAAAAAACGTCAACATAAGTGAATGTTGATAGCTTTTAATTGTCAATAAAGACCAAATTAATTTGTAGTAGTGAAGGTATCTTCAAATTTTTTAATATCTTAAGTAAATTGAATATTATATTACAATTTATTCTTTCGTTACCATTTTTTTAAACATTTTAAGTAAATTGAATATTATATTACATGATAATTTAAAATAACGTGATAATTTTATTTAAAATCTACTTAAAATGACATAAATGAAAATGGTTTTCTCTAAAAGTTTGATTGAAGTAATAAGAAAAATTATCAATCTATTTTTAAAAAAAGAAAAAAATTGTAATATAATATTCAATTTACTTAAAATGTTAAAACATAGTAAAGAAAGAACAAATTACAATACAATATTCAATTTACTTAAAATAGTAAACAATATTTAAAATCAACTCAAAATGATGGAGATGTTCTTCCCAAAGTTATATCAAATCAATAAGAAAAAAATATCAATTTACTTTTAAAAAATAAATTGTAATATAATATTCAATCTATTTAAAATATTATATGTTGTTTGATTTGAATAAAATGAATAAAATCAACTCGGAGGCGGTTGACGATGACGACGACCCGACGAGGTTGTGAAACCCTATTTCCACCTTATTTTCTTTTAGCTTAGAGTTCTCGCTTGAAACTGTCATGTTGTAGTTTCTGTTTTATTTGTCTGGTCGCGCGACACTATGATCTCTCTTGTACTTCTTAGTTAGTGAATTTTCATTCTGGGTGAGTTCTCTTTCCGCTGCGTGTTCATTTGTCTAAGAGAATGTGCTTTGGAAATTCTAGTTGTAGCCTAACCCATTCTCTGATTGTAGTTTGGTGGGGTTGGACATTTTTTGAAACTCTTTGAAGTGTTTTCTACTTGTTGGGTTCCAGGAAAAATTTTGGTTTTCTCTTTGCTATGTCGTTATGCTGCCGAAATTTTGGCTCGAACGATGTGGCGGATCAACTTCCCTAATGTAGATTCGTCTCATTTTTTTAGGGTTGTTACATTATTTGTGTTATATTTTATATTTTAAGAATTATGCTAATTTTTAACAATACACACACGTTATTTAATAATATAATTAATTTTCTTTTAATCTTTTTCTAAATAAAAAATAAATTAAAATAAGTACTACGTACATTTGGACGTGGTATTATCTATTAAAATACCACAATTTTTAAAAATATTTTTTATTATATTGCCGTTACTAATAATTATTTAATTATATTTAATTTAATTCACATCATGAGAAATAAATAGTTCGAATATAAAAAGTTGTGTAATTATTAACCTTAAGTTATCTATTTATTTACATAATTACTCAATTTAATTATATTTAATTTAATTACAAAAAGCAGAGTTGTTAGGAATCTCAAGTGTTTTACCATTTCAAAAAATTCATATTAAATTTAAAACATAAATATTACATAAAATTGAAATATAAAAAAGTTTCTAAGATTTTGCACAAATTAATATAAGAATAGGTATAAAACCATTCCCCTCTAAGAACCATTGAGGTAATTAAAAAAAAAAAGTGTTAGTATCACTGATAGACTTCTATTTGTATTGTTTATCTCTTCTGATTGGAGTCTATCAGTGATAGAAGTCTATCATTATCACCAATAGTTTCTATATGTGTTGTGTTTATCTGTTTTGATTTCGATCAGTGATAGAAATTTATCACTATCATCGATAGATTTCTATTCGTGTTGTTTATCTCTTCTTATTAGAGTCTACCAGTGATAGAAGTTTATCACTATTACTGATAAATTTCTATATGTGTTGTTTATTTATTATGATTGGAGTCTATCAGTGATATAAGTCTATTACTATCACCGATAGACTTCTATTTATATTGTTTAAAGACTTCTATTTATATTGTTTATCTTTTCTGATAGAAGTCTATCTATGATAGAAGTCTATCACAATCACTGGTAAACTTCTTGTTTGATTTTTTTTTTGTTGATTGAAGTTTATCAGTGATAAAAGTTTATCACTATCACTGATAGACTTCTTAATTGATATTGTTTATCTATGTTGATTGAAGTCTATCACTCTCACTAATAGGACTTTTTGTTTGGTGACTGATAGATTATTTGGTGTTGCTTATCAATTTTTATGTTGATTGAAGTTATCAGTGATAGAGACCTATGATATAAACCTATCATTATACATCACATAGACTTCTTGTTTAGTATTGTTTATATGTGTTGATTGAAATCCATAAATGATAGAAGGATCTGAAGGGATCAAATCCCGTGTGGAAGCAAATAATCGTCGTTGTTCTTGATTATGTTGCATAGAAAGTTACTCAAAAAACAGAAAACTAACGTTAAGCATACAATTGAAAGCATAAAGGAATTTAGGGATTACCTTTGAAGACCAAATTTTTCGTGTAATCCTCTTGTTGTCAACGATCCCTTCGTCCACTACGATCGAACGTTCAAACACCTCCAAAATAGCATCTCTAGAAGAGGGAGAAAGATGAGATCTCTTTCTGGAGATTAGGGAGAGTGGAGAGAATTTGAGAGAATGATTTGCATTTGCCCAATTGAAAAACTACACCAATGATTCAAACGTCTCAAAATGCATCCAAAAAGATGCTTTTATAGGGAATGTGGGTGGAGACAAATTCTCCACCCATTATGCCACTAACTTCACTAATCATGCATAAATGCATAATATAAGGTATCGAATACCTTATTATGTAAATCATATTTACATAAGATGGATAAATTGAATTTAATCAAATTGAATTTCATTGTCTCTCAAATTACTTCCGCAATTTATGCCTTAATTCCATAATTAGACATAATTAGGTTTATTATGAATCATATATATATTATATCAATTATATCATATATAATCGACATAATTCCCTAAATTGAATTTGAACACTTCAAATTCATTCAAAAAATTTATACCTCATTCAATTGCATGTTGAGCCAACCGAGCGACCTAATGGACCTACAGATCATGAGCTCCAACGATACGAGATTAACTAATCCAACTCTTTGATCCTGTTAATCAACATTCGTTAACTACGAGTCACTCCACTATAGACTCTTGTTGCACTATCTTCACTGTAGGACAAGTTGTATCCATTGATTTAGCCAATGCCCGTGAGTCAACCTTTCATAGGTCGCTCGTGAACAACTAGGTCAAATTACCGTATTACCCCTGAGACTACTTCTTGCACCTTAAACACCATTGATCCTCTAATGAACAACAAGTTTATGGTGCGACATTAAACAATATCTCTCTCAGGCTAGCAAGGGGGAGGGGCCCCGTTGTTCAAAACCTGGATTCGGCTCTTAAGAGAACAACCTATCTAGGTACCCTAGCTCGAGAACGAGTGAATTCTTTCTTGCGAAGTTAAGTCCCTAACTCCCTACGAGGTTTCATCCCTGAGAAGGTAGGCTTATTGAGTTGAAAACTGTGGCCATTCTTACCCGTACTAGTCTAAGGATAAACTCTCGCAGACAAGAGTTCGCAATTCGCTCAAGATTCAGGTTGAGTCACTAATGGTCATCTTCGAATTATTAGCCTTAATCTATCAACGGTGTTACTAGAGTGGTCTAACAATTCTCGGCCGGTCTTGTACAATCTCATCTCATAGGATGCCCCCACTCGCATGTCAACTACATGAACGAGCTGGATCGCCTCGTTTGTATCAAATACAAAGTGAGTCGCATCCATAGTGTTTCCAAGATGAGGTTCCCAACCTAATCCATGTACTATAGACCATTCGGGTCAATTACTTGAACTTGATCCTAGATATGTGTCAACCACACACAGTTCAAGATCTCCTAAATGTGACGAGCCTGGAGCTTAGTTTATTGGATTTAAGTTTGTAATTGTGCGAGAATACAAGATTTAAGGAAAAATAACACTTTTATTCATTTCCTTGAATAATTACAAATACACGAGTTTAGGGCATAAATCCCAACAGGATCTCACAATCACCATCACTGATAGATTTCTTCTTGTTGTTGTTTATCTGTGTTTATTGAAGTCTATCAATAATAGAAGTCTATTACTTTCACTGATAGACTTCTTATTTGGTATTATTTATCTGTGATGATTGAAGTTTATCAGTGATAGAAGACTATCACTATAACTGATAAACTTCATGTTTGGTGTTGTTTATCTGTGTTGATTGAAGTTTATCACTAACACTAATAAACTTTTGTTTGTTCTTTGTTTATTGATATTTATTGAAGTTTATCATTATCATTAATAGACTTCTTGCTTGGTGTATTTTATTAGTATTGATTGAAGTCTATCAATGATAAAAGTTTATCATTATCACTGATAGATTTCTTGTTTGTTGTTGTTTATCTGTGTTTATTGAAATCTATCACTATCACTAATAGACTTCTTGTGTAATGCCCCACGTTTTCAGATATGACTAATTTCGTCTTTTGGAGTGTTTTTAGAATTAAATGACTAAATTGAGATAGATGAATTTTTGGGTTATTGGACGAAACTTATTTTAAAGTCTCAAATTCAATAATTTAGAAGCTTGGTAAGTGTTAAATACTAGTTTTAAATTGGAAATTTAAAAATTAAACCCAAAATTTTTCATTAAAGATTATATAGAACTTTATTCACATGTAAAAGAGTTTTTTAATTACACATTCCATCATATGATATTTTTCAATTAATATCTCATATTTTTATTTTGTTTCCTTCCCATTGTCATTTGGTGATCTTTAACAAATAGATCAGGGACAATTATTATTATTTATAAAAATTAAAACAATGTATAAATTTGGACGAAACACGTTTGTTGTCCCTAAGGGTCGAACAGAAGACGCAAAATACAGGAGATGTAAACGCGCACGCTTTTACTAACAAAGCAATAATACACTTTTGAATATGTATGAAACACATTAATATCAATAGCAACAAAACGAAGAGAAACTACTATTTGTAATTTCTAAAATTTAGTCTTAATTTTAGAATTTTTTTTTCAAATTTTGGGAACAAGAAACAAGATAGATTATCAAACAAGATTGTATCTTAAAAAATGAGAAATAGAAAGAAGAAACGGGAAATAGAAACGTTATCAAACGAGCCCTAAACTTTCCGAAATCAGCATTAGATACATCCACTGTATTCCTTTAATCTGATAGAATTAACGGTATTAACTGACTATTAAGCATAAAATTTGAAATTCAAAAATTTGTTAGAAAAATTTTAGAACACAAAGAATAGAACACAAAGAAAAATTTTAGGAATACATTACAAACTTTGTCCATTAAATTTGTAATTTGGCATAACCTAATTAAGATGCATAATTTCGGCTCCTTTGATAACTATTTGGGTTTTGAAAATTATGTTTGTTTTTTTCACCATTTTTTCTTCATCTTCTCTACCATGATTTCTATTTTTCTTTGTGGACCATTTAACTTTCTAGCTAAATTTCAAAAATAAAAATAAGTTTTTGGATTTTTTTTTTTTAGTTTTCAAATTTTAGTTTGGTTTTTTGAAAATACAGGTAGAAATTAGATGTAACACCCCCCAAAAAAACAACCATTCTACTAGGGATGATACTCCAAGTTCTGTTTTCTTTCATGTAAAATTTCGACACAAAGATGGGACGTAACTAGGACTATTTCAAAAAATTTCCCTATCACTTGAGCAAGATAAACACTTCCAAATCACGACCTCACGAGGGTACCCAGCCTCCACCAAACTACAATAATCACACAGCCTGGGCTCCAGTCCCACGGAGTTCACAGTCAACCACACTAGCCACCTAAAACATGTTTTCTACGTGGACTGTCAAAATAGGCATGCATTCTTAAATAGAGCATACTTTTTTAACAAGTACGAATAAAACATCACGTGCAAGTCTAACTCCCAAGGCTAACTCAATAATAAAACAAATCAACAAGCTAGACATCGAGTGCAACATAGCATAAAGGAAACAGTTGATCCTCTAAACAAGAAAACAATCCTAACTAAGCCTAACACATCCTTCCATAGCCTTGCAAGAGCCTTGCCAACTCTGGTCATCTCAGTGTTTCGCCTTACCTGCAATCAAAATACACAAAATGAGGGGTGAGTATAAAATACTCAGTAAGTAGCTCACTTCGTCCAAAGTGAAATAGTACAAAAACAAGATCGAGGCTTTGATTCAGCTAGCACACAACTCGTCCCGTTCTACAGATCTTCTCTTTCTCTCTGACCCTAGTTTACTCAAGTTCTAACTCTGCCCTACTCTTGGCTTCTGGACTAAGTTGGCAACAATAGTGATGCTCCCGCCCACAAACTCACGACCACGCTTTCCCGGGCCTCATCTAGGGTGAAGGAACATGTACAACCCCTCTGCAACTCCGAGAATCACTCTCTGAGCCTCAATCCAGGACGAGGAACGTGTCCAACTTCCCCTACATCTCGGGAATCACTCCCTGAACCACGAACTAGGGTAAGGAATTGATGGAATTTATGTCCTAAACTTGTGTAATTTTGATCAATTAAATAAAGAGTTATTTGTTTTAATAGAATTACAGTCTTGCTTTATAAATCCAATAAACTAACCTCCAAGGTTATAACTTTTATCTTGAACATCAGTGTAGTGGACACTATTCGGGTTGAGTTCAAGAATATAACCTAAATAGTCTATGGTATAAGAATAAGGTTGGAAACCTCATTCTGGTAACACCATGGATGCAACTCACTTTGTAATTAGTACAAATGAGGTAATCCAACTCATTCATGTAGTTGACATGCGAGTGGGGGCATCCTGTATGAAGAGTTCATACAAGACTGGATCGCAAATTATTAGTCTAACCAGTGTAACACCGTTAACAAGATAAGACTAGTAATTTATAGATGGTCATTAGTGACTCGACCTGAATCCTAAGCAAGTTAAGAACTCCTGCTTATAGGTGTTGGGATTTGTGCCCTAAAACTCGTAGTTTGTAATTATGTTCTAATTAATGTAATAAAGTGTTATTATTTCAATAAAGTGTTATTGTTCGTTATCTACGAGTTTGCATTTATTTAAACCATAAATCCAATAACCTAAACATCCAAGGTTGTTCAATGAATCTTTAACTGAATGTAATGTGCCTAAAAAGGATCTCGGTTCGAGATACAGCCTAAAGGGTCTATAGTTAGGGGATAAGGTTTGGGTACCTTACCCTGGTAAAACTATGGATGTGGCCCACTTTCTATTTGATACAAACACTGTGATTCTAACGTGTTCGTGTAGATGACATGTGAGTGGGGATATCCTATGTAATGAGATTACATAAGACCAGACCACGAAATAGTAATCTCTAGATGTAACTCCGTTGACTAGTTAGATTTCTATTTCACTAGGATGACCTAGGCAACTTGATCTCAATCCTGAGCAGGTTACGAACTCCTGTTCGTGAGGGATTGTCCTTTGACTAGTATGGGTGAGAGTGGCCAAATTCGCCGACTCAATATGCCTACCTTCTTGGGGACAAGACCAGAGTGAAATGCGGTGAGAACTTAACTTAGCAAGATGGAATTCACTCATTCCCGCCTACTAGGGTAAGTAGAGGAATGTTCCCTTAAGTGGTGTCTCCGGGACTTGAACAAAGGGCCCGACCCTCTCATTGGCCCGAGAGGGACTCTGGTTGTTGGTAGGACCACAAACAAATTGTTCATTAGAGGAGCATTGGTACTTAAGGCATAAGATGTAACCCATGGGTAAAACGATAATTTGACCTAGCTGGTGTTACGAACATTCGTGAAGGATTGACTTGCTGTTATTGGTCAATATCCATGGATACAGAAATATATCTACAATGAGAAGAGTGCAGCTGTGAGACTTTAGTGGAGTGTTCCCGCAGTTAACGAATGTTGATTGGGAGGTTAATGAGATTAACCGAACAATCTCGTATCGTTGGAGCTTCTGATCTGTAGGTCCATTAGGTCCACCTTCTAGCTCGTAAAGGATTCTTAGATCATTTAAATTTGAAATGTTCAAATTCATTAGGGAATAAACTTAATGTATATTGATGCAATATAATATATAGTTTTAGAACTATATATTATAAATTTAATGTGGATATGATTCATATTAAATTTTGTGAGAGAATTAAATATTTGAAAGAGTTCAAATATTGAACTCAAGTGTGAATGTGATTCATGTTTGAAAACTATAGGTTAAAATTTAATGTGCACTGGATGTACATTAAAACTATAGGTTAAAGGGGTAATATGATTAAATGAGATTTAATCCAAATTAAATATATGATATTTAATTTGTATTATTTAAATATGATTTAAATTAATAATTAAATTTGATTTAATTATTATTATTTTTATTATTATTATAATAAAAAGGAAACGTGTCATCCAAACACGTTCCCCACTACCCCTCCCCTTCTCCCTATCGACAGTTTAACAGGGAGAAGGGGGTTGCACTCTCAATCGATCAATTGGATGCAATTGGAGAATTGCTGCAAAAATCTCTCTCTCTCAATCTCCATAACTCCCTTCTTCTTCCAATTGTCGGATCCTTCCCACCAAGGAAGATTTAAGCACTCAGAGACATAGGAGGTTCTCCTGTTGGTAGTGTCTTTCCTGAAGAAAACAGAGAAGTTTCTTGGAAGTTCATGTGTTGTTGTACTGTTTGGAGCAAGGAGTTGCCGCAAGTTGAAACTACAAAGATATTCCTTCTTTTCTCCTTTAGTTTAATTGTTAAACTTAATATGTTTGCATCTATGTTATTATCCATGTCTAATAGGATTAGAATTTCCATGCTTGTTCTGTTTTTGTTAATGTATCGGTTTTTGTTTCAAGCAGAACAATCAAGTAATTTACTATCCCAAACACGTTTCCACTACTCAAGGAGATCAAATCTCCATCAATTGGTATCAGAGCAGTGCTTGTATTGTTTTGTTTTGAAGCAAAATTGCATTGATTTGGTGGGAAATGCATTTGGTTTGCTGTAAAACTGTTTAGGAGTTTTTTGCCTTAGTTTACTTTGATTTTGATCAATTAGTATGTAAAGGCCCCTGCATTTTTTGGGCATAAAGTGCATAATTGAGTCTGTAATTGAGTTACGAGTCGTTCGGGACCAGTTTCACGCAATTCGGTTGAGAATCGAAGGAGAAATTGAAGAACGAAGCTGTTGTGTTCGAAGAAAAAAGTTGCTGCCAAAGCAGCAGCGTTGCAACGCTACCAGCAGTGTTGCAACGCCGTTCATCAGCGTTGCAACGCTGAAGAACGGCATCGCAACGCCAGCACTCCCTATCGACGTGGCGCTGGTTCAAGGTGTGGCGTTAACGCCGCTTCCTCACAGCGTTGCAAAGCCACCTCGATCGCAGCGCGCGAGAGATGAAGCGGGCGTTACCGCGCTACGCATCATCGCCGCTACAACGCCGTGAGCCAATTCAAGTAGTGCGATCGTTCAAGCCGTTCGTTGGTTTTCGTCCCGCTCTGCGGTTCAAGGCGGTTCGAGTGTTTTGGACCGGTTTCATGAAATAAAATTAATGTAATTTTATTTTTTGCACTTTAGGGGCTAAATTATTCCGGTTTTACAGCTATTTGTCTTTATGAATGTCATTTAGATTATTCCCACCTTAGGATAAGCATGATCATGCATTTTATTTATATAAATGTTATATGAATATGGTTAAATGCATGATTAATTTATTTTTTATGAGTAATTAATTATAATTGTTATGATTAGATTATATGGAAAATAAATTGCATGGAGCATGAAATTACTTAGTTTAAAATAAATGTTATTTTGTTTAAGTAATTTTATAATTCAATTAGTTGAATTCCGTTTATAATTCCAATTTGAATATTGATTGTTGGATTTATAATATAGTTTCTTTCATAGGTTAATTATTAAAATTTATAAAAGTTATAAATTAAAGGGGTTTTAGAAACCATAACCTATAATAAAGAAATGCATGCAAACTTAGAAACTTGGGCTAAAAGATTAATTAGTTTTAAATCGTTTAAAATTAATTTAGACCTAAGTTTCAATTTCTAATAGGATTAGAAATTAGTCTTACATAGTATTTTAAATAGTTTAAAATATAGTAGGACTTTAGGACTTTTGTTATAAGGGAACTCTCTGGGTGAAGTTACTGCATGTCAAGGCCTTGAGGGTACTTAAGTGACAGTTAGCTAACAACACCTCCTATCTGGGAACTGACTCGGAACCTGAGTTGAATTAACCTTAGTTCTGTTTTATCTCTAGGTAATTAAAATGTTTATTCACCTAGACATAAGGTTAAAAGACCTAGTTATAATAGTTATAATAGGCATAGACTTAGATAGATTCTTTTAGCCGGAATCCAACTAAGTTAAATCTATACCCTAATCTTAGGAGCTTCAGTGGGAGAAAACGAGATGTTCGCATCGAGGCATCAATAGGGCGTCAAGAGTTCACACCGTGAGTTCCATGCTCGGCTACGTGGCGTCAATAGGGCGTCCCCCTACGGTATGTGTTTGCATGGTTCAATACCAAGGTGAATGAGGGAAGTATCCATAGTAAATGGGAGCAGGACGCGTGTCAATGTATCCTACAGTTTCCTCCATTAGGTCGCACCGTGAGATTTCTATAGTCCGCCTGCTAGGTTGTCCTAGAACAGCCAAAACCTACGGAGGGCCTAACTATAGGGATCGAAACACCGCGAACTCCAGAAATGGATAGGGTCTCTTAGGTTGTTTGCCAACAGTTGTCTTTCTTAATAGTAGCTTGTTGGCTCGGGCCTATTGAATCTGAAAATGGTAGGGTCACATTTACGGGATGAGTTAAGTTAGTTAACAAATCCTTGACCAAACAAACGGTAGCTAAGGACCATTGGGACATGAAATGTTCTGGTAGTGAAAATTGGCTGAGAAAGTCTTAATTCAAGGGAGGAATGACTGACCGCCCGACGGAGGCTTTTGTTCTAAACCCTTGAAGTATCGTTGCAAAATTAAAGGTTTAATTTAAACAATGGGTTTAGTTTAAACACTAGGGTTCTTTAATAATTTTGCTAAATTTGATTGGTTTTACAATGGGTTAAAAGACATAACTAATTAGAACTATTTTGGATTTTCAGCATGTCGTCCTCAATAATAACCTTACTTAAAAGCGATCGTTTTACTGGTGAGAATTTTACTACGTGGAAGTCCAACTTGAATACGATTCTCGTTGTTGACGACGACCTACGGTTTTATCTTGTCGAGAATGTCCTCGGATCCTCGCTCGTAACGCTCCTCAATCTGTTTGGAGGCGTCGGGCCACCGGATCAAGGCCAATTATGATAAGGCCAAGGTCTACATTTTGGCTAGTGTTTCTGAAGTTCTGGCCAAAAAGCACGAGGGCATGGTCTCAGCTCGTGAGATCATGAGTTCGCTGCAAGAAATGTTTGGACAACCGTGCGGGCAGTTCGAGACGAATCCTCAAATACGTTTATAACTCCCGTATGAAGGAGGGGGTCATCGGTGAGAGAACACGTTCTTGATCGATGGCCCACTTCAACGTGGTTTGAGATGAACGGAGTGGGTCATTGACGAGCAAAATCGGTGTATCGTTCATCCCGAGTCTCTTTCAAGAGTTTCTGCAATTCGCAACAATGCGGTGATGAACAAGATAGAGTATAACTCCGACTACTCTCCTTAATGAACTACGATTTTTCCAGTTTCTTATGAAGAATAAGGGACAGTGATGGAGAGGCAAATCTATTTGCCCATTCCGTAAGGTTCCGTAAGGGTTCATCCTCTTGGACTAAGTCTCAGAGCTCATCTTCTCGGGCTTAAGAAGACCCAAAAGAAGAAAATAGGAGGGAAAGGGAAGACACTCTCTGGCGACAAAGGCAAGGGAAAAGCCAAGGTTGCAAATAAAGGAAAATGTTTCCACTGCAACGTGGATGGGCACTGGAAGCGAAACTGCCCAAAATACCTTGTTGAGCTCAAAGAGAAGAAAGGTAAATCAGATTTACTTGTTCTTGAAACTTGTTTAGTGAAAAATAATGATTTGACCTGGATACTTGATTCAGAGCCACTAATCACGTTTTACTCTTCATTTCGAAACTAGTTCCTTCAAAGAGCTCGAAGAAGGTGAGATGACGCCGTGGTCTGGAGCAGGAGTCGCTCGTCTCGGCTGCGTGCGATGGGAGATGCCAAGCTATTTTTCGGAGATAGATTTCTTTTATTAAAAAATCTGTATATAGTTCCTAAGCTTAAAAGGAACTTAATCTCTATCTCTTGTTTAATAGAACTTGGATATTGTATTTCTTTTTCAATTAATGAAGCGTTCATTTTGAAAGAAGGTGTCAATATTTGATCTGCTAAGTTGAAAAATGGCTTGTATGTACTGAAACCGAACAAAACCAAAGCAATTTTAAATCATGAGATGTTTAAAAATGCTAACACTCAAAATAAAAGGTAAAGAATTTCTCCAAATAATAATACTTATCTATGGCATCTTAGGCTTGATCATATTAATCTCAATCGGATTGAGAGACTCTCTAAGAATGGACTTCTAAACAAGTCAGAAGATGATTCTTTACCTTATTGCGAGTCTTGCTTGGAAGGTAAAATGACCAAGCGACCTTTTACTGGAAAAGGTTACAGAGTCGTAGAGCCCCTAAAACTTGTGCATTCGGATCTTTGTGGTCCAGTGAATGTCAAAGCTCGAGGAAGGTACGAATATTTTATCTCTTTCATAGATGATTATTCGAGGTATGGTTATCTATACCTAATGCATCACAAGTCTGAAGCTCTTGAAAAGTTCAAAGAGTATAGGGCTAAAGTAAAGAATGCATTAGGGAAAACCATTAAAATACTTCGATCCGATCGAGGTGGAGAGTATATGGATTTGAGATTCCAAGACTATATGATAGAACATGGAATTAAATCTCAACTCTCAGCACCTAATACACCACAACAAAATGGTGAGTCAGAAAGGAGAAATAGAACCTTGTTAGACATGGTTCGTTCTAAGATGAGCTATGCTCAATTGCCTGCCTCGTTTTGGGGATACGCAGTAGAGACTGCAGTTCAAATCTTGAACAGTGTTCCATCAAAAAGTGTTTTAGAAACACATTTTGAACTTTGGAAGGGGCGTAAACCTAGTTTACAACACTTCAGGATTTGGGGTTGTCCGGCACACGTGCTCGTGACAAACCCAAAGAAACTGGAACCTCGTTCAAGATTGTGTCAATTTGTTGGCTATCCCAAAGAAACGAGATGTGGTCTTTTCTACGACCCACAAGAAAACATGGTGATTGTATCGACAAACGCCACATTCTTGGAGGAAGATCACATGAGGAACCACCACAAACCGCGTAGTAAATTAGTACTAAATGAAGCTACACATGAACCAACAAGAGTTGTTGATCAAGCTGGACCTTGATCAAGCTGGACCTTCATCAAGAGTTGATGGAAGAGCCAGCACCTCAAGTCAGTCTCGTCCTTCTCAATCGTTGGAAATGTCTCGACGCAGTGGGAGGGTTGTTTCCCAACCTGATCGCTACTTGGGTTTAGCTGAAACTCAAGTTGTCATACCTGATAACGGCGTAGAAGATCCATTGTCTTATAAACAGGCAATGGATGACGTAGACAAGGACCAATGAATCAAAGCCATGAACCTTGAAATGGAGTCAATGGACTTCAATTCAGTATGGGAACTTGTAGACCAACCTGAAGGGGTTAGACCCATAGGGTGTAAATGGATCTATAAGAGAAAGAGAGATGCAGTCGGAAAGGTACAAACCTTTAAGGCTAGGCTTGTAGCAAAGAGTTTTACCCAAAGGGAAGGAGTTGACTATGAAGAAACTTTTTCCCTGTTGCTATCTTTCAAGTCTATAAGATACTCTTGTCCATAGCTGCATTTTATGATTATGAAATTTGGCAAATGGACGTCAAGACTGCCTTTTTGAATGGTAATCTTGATGATAGCATCTATATGTCTCAACCCGAAGGGTTCATAGCCCAAGGTCAGGAGCAAAAAGTTTGCAAGCTCAATCGGTCCATTTATGAAATCAAAACAAAGCGTCAAGATCTTGGAATATAAGATTTGATCTGCGATCAAGTCTTACGGCTTTGACCAAAACGTTGATGAGCCTTGTTTTACAAGAGGATCATCAACGACAAAGTAGCTTTGTTAGTACTTTATGTGGATGATATCCTACTCATTGGGAATGATGTAGGATACCTCTTGACATACATAAAGAATTGGCTAGCACCCAATTCCAAATGAAAGATTTGGGAGAGAGCGCAATATGTTCTTGGGATTGAGATCTTGAGAATCGCAAAGAACGTAACGCTAAGATGTCTCAAGCGTCTTATATCGACAAAACGTTGTCCGGATATTCGATCGAGAATTCAAAGAGGGGCTTATTACCCTTCGTGCATGGAGTTCATCCGCTTAGGAAACAAGCAGTCCCCCAAGACACCTCGAAGTTGAGGATATGAGAGATATTCCCTATGCCTCTGCAGTGAGGTAGCTTAATGTATGCTATGTTGTGCACGAGGCCTGACATTTGTTATGCGGTGGGAATAGTCGGTGAAATACCATCCAATCTAGGGTTAGACCAACCGGACAATAGTTAAAAATATCCTCAAGTATCTAAGGAGAACGAGAGACTATACGCTGTGTATGGGTCTGCAGGATTTGATCCTTACTGATACACCGATTCGGATTTTCGGACCGATAAGGATTCTCAAAAATCCACATCGAGATCGCCACCCTTAACGGGAGCTATATAGTATGGCGAAGCATCAGCAGCAGGATGCATCGACTCCACGATGGAGGCCGAGTATGTCGCTGCTTGTGAAACCGCTAAAGAGGTTGTTTGGCTAAGGAAATTCCTTACGGATTTGGAAGTTGATCCAAATATGAAATCTCCCATCACCTTATACTGTGACAACAGTGGTGCGGTAGCCAATTCGAAGGAACCTCACAACCATAAGCGAGGTAAGCACATCGAGAGGAAGTATCACCTGATACAAGAAATAGTGCAACGAGGAGATGTGACAGTCACGAAGATCACTTCGGAGCGCAATATTGCTGATCTGTTTACAAAGACTCTCACGGCTAAAGTGTTCAAGGCTCATCTGGAAAGTCTGGGTCTACGAGATATGTACATAGGCTAATCTAGGGCAAGTGGGAGATATGGAATGGGGTATATGGATGCCCTAGTTTATTGTATTTACATCTCTGTAACCACTGTTTTAGATTATGTTGTACCCCACTAGAGTTTTAGTGCAAGTGGGAGTTTGTTGGGATTTGTGCCCTAAAACTCGTAGTTTGTAATTATGTTCTAATTAATGTAATAAAGTGTTATTATTTCAATAAACTCATTATTGTTCGTTATCTACGAGTTTGCCTTTATTTAAACCCTAAATCCAATAAACTAAACATCCAAGGCTGTTAAATGAATCTTTAACTGAATGTAATGTACATAAAAAGGATCTCGATTCGAGATACAACCTAAAGGGTCTATAGTTAGGGGATAAGGTTTGGGTACCTTGCCCTGAATTTCATGCTTGTTCTGTATTTATCAATGTACTGGTTTTTATTTTAAGCAAAACAATCAAGCACATTAACGATCGTAAACACGTTTCCGCTGCTCAAGGAGATTAGATCTCGAACCGAGATCCTTTTTATGTACATTACATTCGATTAAAGATTCATTTAATGACCTTGGATGTTTAGTTTATTGGATTTAGGGTTTAAATAAAGGCAAACTCGTAGATAACGAACAATAACACTTTATTGAAATAATAACACTTTATTACAATAATTAGAACATAATTACAAACTACGAGTTTTAGGGCACAAATCCCAACAGGTAAAACTATGGATGTGGCCCACTTTGTATTTGATACAAACACTGTGATCCTAACGTGTTCGTGTAGATGACATGTGAGTGAGGATATCCTATGTAATGAGATTACATAAGATCAGGACCACGAAATAGTAATCTCTGTCAGAAACTCAGTTGACTAGTTAGATTTCTATTTCACTAGGATGACCTAGGCAACTTGATCTCAATCTGAGCGAGTTACTTAACTCCGCTTTGCGAGGATTGTCCTTTGACTAGTATGGGTGAGAGTGACCAAATTCACCGACTCAATATGCCTACCTTCTTGGGGACAAGACCGAGTGAGCGGCTGGGAACTTAACTTAGTAAGATAGAATTCACTTCTTCCCACCTACTAGGGTAAGTAGAGGAATGTTCTCTTAAGTGGTGTCTCCAAGACTTGAACAAAGGGCCCGATCCTCTCATTGGCCCGAGAGGGACTCTATTTGTTGGTAGGACCACAAACAAATTGTTCATTAGAGGAGCATTGATACTTAAGGCACAAGATGTAACCCAGGGGTAAAATGGTAATTTGACCCAGTTGGTGTTACGAACATTCGTGAAGGATTGACTTGTCATTTATTGGTCAATATCCATGGACACGAAAATATATCTCGCATTGAGAATAGTGCAAATTTGTTGGACTTTAGTGGAGTGTTCCCGTAGTTAACGAATGTTGATTGGGAGGTTAATGAGATTAACAGAGCAATCTCATATCGTTGAGCTTCGATCCAGTAGGTCCATTAGGTCCACCTCCTAGCTCGTAAAGGGTTCTTAGATCATTTGAATTTGAAATGTTCAAATTCATTAGGGAATAAACTTAATGTATATTGATACAATATAATATATAGTTTTGGAACTATATATTATAAATTTAATGTGGATATGATTCATATTAAATTTTGTGAGAGAATTAAATATTTGAAAGAGTTCAAATATTGAACTCAAGTGTGAATGTGATTCATGTTTGAAAACTATAGTTTAAAATTTAATGTGCACTGGATGTACTTTAAAACTATAGGTTAAAGGGTTAATATGATTAAATGAGATTTAATCTAAATTAAATATATGATATTTAATTTGTATTATTTAAATATGATTAAAATTAATAATTAAATTTGATTTAATTATTATATTATTATTATTTTAATAATAAAAAGAGAACGTGTCATCCCCCCACTACCCCTCCCCTTCTCCCTATCGACAGTTTAACAGGGAGAAGGGGGTTGCACTCTCAATCGATCAATTGGATGCAATTGGAGAATTGCTGCAAAAATCTCTCTCTCTCTCAATCTCCATAACTCCCTTCTTCTTCCAATTGTTGGATCCTTCTACCAAGGAAGATCTAAGCACTCAGAGACATAGGAGGTTCTCCTGTTGGTAGTGTCTTTCCTGAAGAAAACAGAGAAGTTTCTTGGAAGTTCCCGTGTTGCTGTACTATTTGGAGCAAGGAGTTGCTGCAAGTTGAAACTACAAAGGTATTCCTTCTTTTCTCCTTTAGTTTAATTGTTAAACTTAATATGTTTGCATGTATGCTATTATCCATGTCTAATAGGATTAGAATTTCCATGCATGTTCTGTTTTTTGTCAATGTATCAGTTTTTGTTTCAAGCAAAACAATCAAGCAATTTACGATCCCAAACACGTTTCCGCTGCTCAAGGAGATCAGATCTCCATCAATAAGGGTTTGTCCTTAGACTAGTATGGGTAAGAGTGACCATGAGGCCAGACTCAATAAGCCTACATTCTCGGGACGTAACCTCGAGGTAGCCGGGAACTTAATCATGCAAGATGGAATTCACTCATTCCTACCTCGAGGAATTAGATAGGTTGTTCCTTAGAATCGACTCAGTGTCTTGAACAACGGGGCCCGCCTCTATGAGGGTATGAGTCTAAGGTAGGACCTTAGACTTGTTGTTCATTAGAGGATCAATGGTACTTAAGGAGCAAAGAGGTAATCACGGGGTAAAAACGGTAATTTAACCCACCGTGATTACTGAACAACCTTTTGGGTCGACTCATGGGTAATGACTATATCGGTGGACACAATAATATCTACAAAGAGGAGGTGCAACTACAAGTCTATAGTGGAGTGACTTGCGGTTAATGAATATTGATTAACTAGATCAAAGAGTTTGATCGATTAATCTCACATCATCGGAGCTCATGAACCGTAGGTCCATTAGATCTCTCCGTTGGCTCAACATGGTAATATTGAGGTATAAAGTTAAGAGTGAAATTGAAGTGTTCAATTTCATACATGAGGTGTTATATCAATTATGTATGATATAATTGATATAATATATATAGTTTTAATGTGAATTAGATTCATATATAAACTATATACTAAAGAGAGATTAAAGGAGGGGTAGGATGGACATTTCCATCCTATTTTTCTATATATATGGTTGCATGAGATGCAACTAGGTTAAGGAATTACAAGCTCTCTCTTGTTGTGTTGTTGGAAGAGTTCCAAAGCACACATCTCTCTCAAAATACCTCACATCTCCTAAAGGAACCCACCTTCCTCCTCACTTGAGAAAACAACGGAGAAGATCCTAGTAGTCGTGTCTTCGCACGTTGGAGTTCCCGCTTTGTGATCGTGATCGTGGGAGAGTGGAGCACTCGAAGAAAGGTTCTTCAAAGGTAATTATCTTGTTGTCCATTTTGTTTTACATGCTTAATCTAGTTATATTTGTTCTTGAATTTATCGTTATAACTAAATCAAGAGCGCACGATTCGCAATCGCTTCCGTTGCGGGACTTCGATTCCCTTCAGGAACATATCCACTACCCCCTGCACTCTGGGAATCACTCCCCGAGCCTCTCTATTAGATGGAGGACAAACCCCGCATCCCATATCAACTCGCCAACCTAGAGTCACAGCCTGCTAAGGGTTACATAGGGACCTTGGCCTATAACATGACCGGTTGTGTCAACTACGTCTTTAAGGTTGAAAAACACCTCTTTGGACTAATGCGAAACTAAGCACACAACTACACCAGCTTCTACTAGCGAGTACATACAACTACACCAGCTTCTACTAGCGAGTACATACAACGACATTCATCATGCTCAAAACCTCATCACGAGTTTCACATCATACATAACAGGCAACTCTAAGCTCATGCATGTGATAATAATCAAGCAACAACATATACTTTCACAGGGTCTAGACAAACTACTTCTATGATCCAGACATTTAATCACCATGATCACAAAGAGGCAAAAGCTACGAAATCCCTAGCATGCATGTGCAGTGTCATCCCTAAGCCTTACACTTAAGGGTAGGAAAGTCCATCGACTACTTACCTCTATAAGTGACGCGGTGATTGGCTATTGCCTTCTAAAACTAAAATCAAGCTCGCCTGCGCGTATTAAGGGAACCTTTGGTTGAATCGAAAACTACACTCAGTCTCGGTCCTGCTCGAGCTATTCTCCTTGCCAACGTTACAGTCCTGACTAGACAAAAACAACATTTAAAACCTAACTAAACTCAAGTTTAACCTCCACATCCAAGCTATCGACTTCACTGAACTTAAAAGCAATACGAGTTAAGGAGTTAAAGCTTACCAGAACGAGAGTGACCCTCCCGGAACCAACGAGCGAGCTGTCTTGGACCGCAACTAACCCAAATCACTTTGATTTCACAACCCTCTCCAAACCAAAAAGAGCGAACGATCATACACTGTATTGAGAGAAAACAGTGAGGGAGAGACAGAAACATAGGAATACCGAGACACCAAGAGTGAGAGGCACAGAGAGAGAGAGAGATCGATTGAGGCAGAGAGAGAGAGAGACAGATCGACGAAGAGGGAGAGGGGCGCGGCGGGAGAGAGATCCGGCGGAGAGGGAGAGATTCGGCGGAGAGAGAGAGATTCGGCGGAGAGAGATGAGAGATTCGGCGGAGAGAGAGAGGCGAGTGAGAGAACAAGGGAGAGGTGTTGGGGGAGAAAAACGAACGAGGGATTGAAGGAGAGGGCGCCAGCCGAAACGGCCGGCGGCCGTTCCGTTTCCACGGCCTGCGAATAGGGGTCGCCCTCCCGACTCCTTTTGCTTGCTTTCTTTTTCTTTTATAACAAAAGAAAAAGATTTGGGTTAGGCCTTACATTAGATAAGAAAACATAGAAACTCACGGATAGATATAGTATTTTTAAGCTTAATTTTTAAAAATAAAAAATAAAAAACTGGCATCATACGAGACCTCGATTATTCTGTTGACTAAAATTTTAGGAGGAAAAAAAAAAGATCATGTAGCACAAGGACGTTAATATATATAATAAATCATAGCTAGCATGTGCAAATCCGTAACAACAACCAAGTTACTTTTTTTTTTCTCTAAAAAGAAAAAAGAAAATTAAACAAACAACTCTATGAACTAGGCTTAGTGATTAATTATTTCATTAATTTTCCACTATAAAGCTATGACCTATTCGAAGTCAAAAAAGAAAAAAGACCAAAAAAAAAAAAAAAAAGACAGTTTTCCATTCCTGATTTCTGCCTTTTAAATATGGCAATTAAGAACTTGTTTCAATTTAGTATTATGGTAATTCTTTTTCAAAGATATATTATTTTGATATAAATACAAGTTTTTCATTAATTATAAGGAAAGGATAAAAACCTATGACTTTAAAGATGATAATTAGTTGTCAACCAGAGTATAATTCACTGACATCAAATATGACTTGTGACCAAAAAATCAAATGGGTAGATGATAAACACATCATAATTCATATAAGAAATGAATTTCAATAGTATTAAAATCGATTTTTTATGATGATTCCATTTTAGTTGACTTTTTTTAAAAGGGAGTTGAGAAAATTGTTTGCATTTTTTGAAAATTCTGGGGAGTGATCGGGACATGGAAATTCTTTTTCAATATTTGCTTATATGCTTTTTTTTATATTGTTTTTAAGAGTTTTTCTTAGTAATATGTGAGTGACAAAGTCAAAGTCACTTTAGTTTTTATTGACTTTGCAAGAAAGGAAATGAATTCGAAAAACAAATAATTTTTTACCATTAACTTTTAATGACATATTAAAATAACTGGGAAAATCTATATAGGGATAAGGGGGACTATGGCCCCCTAAAAATTTTAAATTTAGTATCCTATAATAAAAAAACTAACATCATATATTTATAATTTTATATAATGTATCTTAAGAAATGAAATATTATGTTGTTCCAGTGGTAAAACACTCTACCTAATTTTACTTATGCTCAGATTCAAGTTCTATTAACTGCATTTTTTTAAGTCCACATAATATTGTGTTCAAATTGATCTTTTGGTGAATTTTTTTATTGTATTTATTACATAATAATTTATCGGCCCCCAAACGTTAGTATCTGGCTCCGCCCCTGCTCACATGCTTTTCAATAAATCATAATACAAAATTTTCTATATAAAATTGATACTTCTTTTAAAAAAAAGATAATAACAAAAATTGTGAGTCTTTAGGATATTTAGAATGTGTTTAATCACGGATATGAAAATAAAAATTTGAGAGTAACAACACAATGGAAACAAACTATATTCCATATTTTGAATGTTATCAAATATGTGTTTGATAGTAGATTTTATATTTAACAACTAAATATTTAGTTGAATATTAAATATTATTAATTCATTCTTATTTTATGTTATAAATTGGTATTATTATTTACTTTGTTAACTTCAGGAGTTAAGACGAGATTAATTGATCAAATTAAAAAATTATAAGTGTGATTGTAATACTTAACTAAATATAGGAGGTTCGTTGTAACACTTAACAAAATATTACAGATAATTAATTGATCAAATTAAAAGTTTAAGGGTGTGGTTGTAAAAAATCTCATAGTTCAAGGTTTGTTCGTGCAATTTTCCCTTTTATTTTATAAAATAATATAATCCAAATGTTTTTTTAGTTCTTAATTTAAAAGTGGTTAAACTACAAATTTGATTCAGGTAGCTTGGAAAATGTTAGAATTTAGTCCTCATAGTTTTAAGAGTTAAAATTTTGGCTCTTTTTTTTGGTTAAAAAAAAATTTGTGGAGCGGAGAATTTAGACTTTTGATCTCTTAGTCGAGAGTACATACATTATGCCAGTTTGCAAATTTTTTTTATAAAACCTCGTAAATAGTATCTATGATTTGATATAGGGATTTTTTATGAAGATTTTTATTAAACTATGGTGACTATTTTTAACTTTTAAAATTATAAGAACTAGATTCTAATTTTCTCCAAACTGTAGGGACAAATCCGTAATTGGCTCAAATATCACATTTTGGTCCCTATACCTTGAATTTCATTCCGTTTTATTCTTTATACTTTCAAATGTCGAATTTTATTCTATGTACGAATAAAGTTTAAAATTTATCTCTATTGTTAACTTTTCTATAAAAAAAATTAGTCTCGATTGGCCTTCATTCTATAAATTTTAGAATTACGTCTAAATTATATATTTTCTCGCATGAAAATTATTAAATTATTTAACTAATTTTAAAAAAATTAACTTCAAACTAACAAAATAACCTAATTTGAAGCTTTATTAAAAGTATAGAAATTAAAATTGGATATTTAAAAATACATAAACTAAAATAAAATAGCAATATTTTAAATCATGTGATTTAACCGTGAAAAGTTTTAACACAATACTAGTAAACTTAATTTTAAAAGAATAAGGTTCAAATTAAGAATTGTCTATGACATTTTTTATTAATGTTGTGAGTTTGCAAACTTATTATATTGCAATTTAATTGGTTGAAAGAGACGACATATTGCCAACTATGGCAAATTAAAAAAAAATATCATTAGGTCATCTCTTCGAGAGAGAACCTTCACAAAATTGAGCAAATTACTTTCGTGGTTTGAACATTAAGCTAAAGTACATTGGGGCGTGTGTCTAAGCATGATGTCACACTCTTTTTGTTTCTTTTTTATTTTTTAAGGCCGTCTCACAATCTTAGAGAAACAACTTTTAGCCACCTAATTAAAATTATAATATCTTACTAAATAATTTGAAACCTACCATGTTTGTACCAAATGTGCAAACTTACCATATTAATAAAAAATATCAATTGTGCAACTTGGTCAAAAAGAAAAAAAAAAAAGTAAAACAAATTTTTGAAATACAAAATCATTTTTTTTAAAACATAAAAACAATACCCAAAAGATGAAAAAGAATCTGAAAACACGTTTGCCAAAATAAAAAATAAAAAAAGCCAGACCATAACCAACGAATTGGTGGTTTCCTTGAAGAAATGAAAAACAACAAAAATAATTAAAAGAAAACGAAGACAAAAAAGGCAATGGTATTTATGTCTGAAGAGTAAACAGAAAGGAGGAGGGAAAAAAAAGAAAGCCAAATCCCAAATGACCAGTGAGATTCCCTTTTCAAGACTCAGATTTTGTTGAATCACTGCTTTAAACTTTTCCCCAGAAAAAGAAAACACAGAGCCTCCCCTGTTTCTGTCTGTTTGGCTGCCGAGAAAATATTCTCTCTGAAACTTTTCTCTCCCGAGAAAATCTCTGTTTCTTCTCTGTTATGGAGAAGAGAATGATTTCAGTGGTGATTTTGATGGGATTTTTTATGGGAATTGGGAATGGAAATGGAGAAAAAGAATGCGATTTGTACAGTGGAAAATGGGAATTAGATTCCACATATCCGATGTATAATTCATCGGAATGTCCATTTATTAGAAAGGAATTTGATTGTCTCAAATATGGCCGTCCCGATCGTCTTTATCTTCACTTCAGATGGCACCCTCTTCACTGCGATTTGCCCAGGTATTTTTTTCTCTCTCTCTCTCTACAATTTGAAAATTTGTTGTTCTTGATTAATTTTAGTTATAGGAGTAGAACTACGATTCGTTTGGAATGACTTTTCAAGTGCGGTTTAAAAAAGAGTTGATTAAAGTTAAAAAGGTGAATTGTTTGAACGTATAAGACTATTCTAAAAGTATGGTTTTTATTTTTAATTTTTTTTTTTTGAAACTTCGATTTGAATTTAGGGATGACAATGAGACAAGATGAAATTGGAAATGAAATGAAATGAAATGCTTCTTTTGACTTAAATCCCTATCCTCACCTAAACTCAGATTAAACATTGTTTTATTTTAGTCCATGTACTTTCAAATGTCCAAATTTAGTGCATATACTTTCAAGAAAGCTTGAATTTGGTCACTACTATTAGTTTATTGTTATTTTTTCTCTCTATTAGTTTTTTCTCTACAAATTTGAATTCACATCGTTAGGAGCTAGAGAATAGATTGATCATGAGTATATAAGTGAAGACAATTATTTCCATTGGTATGAGATCTTTTTGGAAACCAAAAGCAAAACCATGAGAGTTGATGCTCAAAGTGGGGAATGTAGGGGTATATTGTGCTTTTTATTGAAAGTATATAGACTAAAATTGGATATTTAAAAGTATAGGGACCAAAATATAATAATAGTCAAATTCAAGGACCAAAATGGTATTTTAACCCATTTGTATAAAAAAATAGTATTGAAGTTTTTTTTTTTAAAAAATGAAATTTTTTTTATTGATAATTTAATTGAAAATTTTAATTAATATGTATTATATATTAACTATTTTAAGGTTAAAAATCACATTTCATCTCTAGTAGCAAATAACCTACCATATATTCTGTACTAAGAATATTTTCCCGACTTATTTTAATTCTTTGTTTTTAGTTTGACGTGTTATTTAATAGTTTTTTTAGATAACCTTGTAAATATGTAGTGGAGATATGATTATTGAGACAAAGAAAAAAAAAAACTCTTTTTAATAACTATTTGAGAAATGAGAATTGGGCTTGTTTTCCTTTTATTTCTCTAGAAAGTGTTTAATTTTTTAATAAAATATTTGAATTCTTAACTAAATTCTAACCATTTGTTTTTTTTTTTTAGAAATTGTACTTATTTTCTCATCCATTTTCTACTTTCAATTTTATAATAATTTAGTTCTTGAACTTTCACCTATAATAATTTAGTCTCTAAACTTTAAAATTTGTAATGATTAAGTCTGTATCAAATTTTATTATTTAAATGTTATTTGATAATCACTTGATTTTTTGTTTTTAAAAATTAAGCTTATAAATACTACCTCCACCCATAGCTTTCAATGTTTTCTTATCTACTTTTAGATGTATTTTCAAAACTAAGCCAAATTTTGAAACTAAAAAAAAAATAGTTTTTAAAGCCCGTTTGATAACTATTTAGTTTTTTATTTTTGAAAATTGTACTTGTTTTTTCACAACTTCTTTCATATTCTCTACAATTAGTTCCATTTTTAGTGAGCTACCATTTAAGTTTCTAGCAAAATTTTAAAAACAAAACCAAGTTTTGAAAACTATTTTTTTAGTTTCCAAAACTTGACTTAGTTTTTGAAATCATAGGTACAAAGTGCATAAAAAACATAGAAACTCATTGGTAGATGTAGTATTTTTAGGCTTAATTTTCAAAAACCAAAAAACTAAAAACCAAATGATTATTGGCCTAAAAAACTTGTTTTTGTTTTTGGAATTTGACTAAGAATTCAAGTGTCATTTTAATGATGATGGAAACCATTATAGAGAATATAAAAGTTATTGTAGAGCAATGGTGAGAAAACAAGTTCACTTTTCAAAAATCAAATGGTTATCAAACGAGCCTTATTTAAGTCTTTGTAGGTTATAAACATTTGTTAATTTAATGAGAGTTTAAAGATCAAAAGTATTTTTTAACTCTATTTAAAAAGGAAAATGGAGTAGCCCACAAAATGTATTCAACCTCTCTATTCTCAAAAAAGTATTTTTTTTTTCTCTATTTTGCGATCTAATTTTAATTGGAGACTCTTGAGCTTGTTTAGAGTAAAACCATGGAGATTTTTGAAATCTTAGTTGGTTCTTACCCGTCTTACCTTGTGCAGTTGAAATTATAATTAATTAATATTGTTAACCACTACGGGTCTGTGGTTCGAATCCTCCAATTCTCATTGTACTCAAAAAAATATGTCATGGCATGATTTTCATAAATGAAAAGAAAAAAATAGGTTTAAATAATTGTTAAATAAAGTCATCCATACAAATAAATTAAAGCAAATTAATAATAATAGAAGTAAACGGTAGGGGTGTACAAGTAACCCGACTAACCCGAACTACCCAACCCAAACCGTAAGGGTTGGGTAGGGTTAGATTTTTTTTTTTTGGTTTGGGTTGGGTTAGAAGTTTTGAGAACCGAAAAGTTCAGGTCGGTTCTCGGATTGAGCCTTTTAGGCTCGAGTTGACCCAATCCAACCCAAAGTTTATATTTTTAAATTTAATTTTAATTAAATATATACTTATAAATGAATTATTTGTCAATTTCTTATGTTTTCTTCTAGACTTCTAACAAAATGTTAAGATGTTATGAATTTTGAAGTTTGATATTTGAATTTTATGTGATTTTAGTTATTAATTGAAGAAAAAATATTTTAAAAAATAATTAAAAAATAAAAAAGTTAACCCGGTGACCCAATCCAACCCAACCCGAAAATATTGAGTTGGGTTGGATTGAGTTTACTCTCATGAATAGAGTTGGTTAGGTTGAACAAATGATCAACCCAAATTTTCGAGTTGGTCCAAAAATCTCCCTCAATCCAATCCAACCCGGCTTATGTACACTCCTAATAAACGACATTATTTAAAAACGCAGTAGTTGTATTTGTATATTATCATCAAATTTAAAATTTAAAGAAACAAAAAATTATTATTATTCTTAGAAAAAAATGGTCTCGTTTTTCATCTGTGGTCATCAAAATTGCTTCGGTGCGGTGTCGTTTAGTGTGTTGATCATTTTTTAATTTAAAGGCATTCATGCCGTGTCCTTTTGATATAAATTGTTCACTTTAAAGTTCACGAGATTGATGCTTATTTCCTCTCTCGGTTTCTTTTTTCTTTGTTTGTTGAGTAATTAAAGTGGGGTTGATAATTATTTGGTCTCGTTTGATAACCATTTGATTTTTAATTTTTAGTTTTTGCCTTTCATCTTCTCTATAATTAGATCTATCTTTTTTGAGGTAACATTCAAGTTTCTAGTCAAATTTTAAAAATTAAAAAAAAAAATTTGAAAACCAGTTTTTTTAGTTTTCAAAACTTAGCTTAGTTTTTAAATCCATAGGTACAAAATACGTAAGAAAACATAGAAACTCATTGGTAGATGTAGTATTTTTAACCTTAGTTTTCAAAAACAAAAAACTAAAAACCAAATGGTTATCAAACGCGACCTTAGTTTTTAATTTTTTTGTTTTTGAAAATTATACTTATTTTTCTACGATTTTACTTCATCTTTTCTATCATGATTTCTATTTTTTCAGGTATCATTTAAATTTCTTGTCAAATTTAAAAAACAAACACAAGTTTTTGAAAACTATTTTTCTTCGTTTTTAAAACTTAACTTGGTTTTTGAAAACACAGGTATAAAATATATAAGAAAACATAGAACCTAATTGGCAAAAGTAGTATTTTTAGGTTTAATTTTTAAAAACCAAAAACTAAAAACTAAACTCCCGTTTGATAACCATTTTGTTTTTTGTTTTTTGTTTTTGAAAGTTAAGCTTATTTTCACATAATTTCTCTACCATAGAGATTATCTCCCTTAAGTAAGTATTTGAACTCTTAGCCAAATTCTAAAAACAAAATCAAGTTTTTTAAAGCTACTTTTTTTAGTTTTCAAAAGTTTGCTTGGTTTTGAAAACATAGGTACAAATTATATAAAAAGACATATAAACTCATTAGTAGAAGTAGTATTCTTAGGTTTAAATTTCAAAAACTAAAAACTAAAATCAAAAGTGTTATCAAACGAACCCTAAATAGTTATCAAATAGAGCCTAAAAACTATTTAAGTGTCCCTCTTAGTATAGTTTGATTAACATAAAATATATACTCAAAATCAAAAAATTAGATATTCAATTTGTTTTCTCTACATAATACATAATACTGAACTCAAAATTAAATTCTAACCATTTCGTATTTTATTTTTTTGTCTACTAGTTTTAGTTTTTAAAACTTAGACTTGGATTTTTGAAAACATATATAAAAAGTAGATATCAAAACAAAAAAACTCAAAGTGGGAGTATTATTTATATATTTAATTTTCAAAATAAAAAAGAAGTAGATGATTATCAATGGCACCCAGGTTAATTAGAGACTTTCCAGCATGTTTTCTGTTTTGAACCGTTTATCTACCATCTAATTACTTTCTCCTCTTTGTTTTTTAATTTTATTAAAGAATACTTTGACAAAATTACAAATTTAGTATTTGAACTAATCATTTTTATATTATTTTAAAAAGAACTAATCTTTTTAGTTTAAACTATATAAAAAAAAGTTGAACTTTCAAAGGGGCCTAGACATTTACATAAACTAGAGTTTAATGAGGCATTTATGACATGTAACTCGATTTTTTTTTTATTTTTTTGAGTACATAAACAATTTGGGGTGGGAGATTTGAACTCATACCCTCTTGGTCATGAATCATACTTGATGTCAGTTAAACTATGCTTTTGTTGGGCATAACTGGATCTTTTAAGTGTATTGTTAGCTGTCAATTTTGTTAGATATGTTTTTTTTTTTAATAAATGTGAATTTCATCAGATTTTCTGGTTGATGCACGAGTAATCTTCAAATATATAGTTTTAGAGAGGAATTAAATGCACAACCTATTTAAGATTAGAGTTTAAATTTAAATAAATTAGATAAAAAGACGTTAAATTACACAACTTTCTCCAATTTATAATCTTGTGTCAAATAAAGATATTCCAAACTTTGAATAGTCTTTAAATACGTCAGACATCTATCAAACACAAAATTAAACTTATTACATATAAAATTCAAATTTACACATTTATTGCCAACAAGAGCATAACTCAACTTGCATGAAGTATAAGATTAGGATCAAAAGGTGATGGATTCGAATCCTCGACTCTTAAAATTTGTCGAATTAAAAAAAAAATTGTACTATAATCTAATCTATAACTTTATTTTTGTATGAAAAACACAGATTTGATGGGGAAGATTTGCTAGAGAAGTATAGGGAGAAGAAAATAATGTTTATTGGAGACTCCATAAGCGTAAATCAATGGGAATCACTTGTTTGTTTGCTTCATGTTGCACTTCCTAATTCCACCATCGTTCAAGAAGCCAATGACACAATTCGAACTATCAAATTTCAGGTTAGTGTGTGCATTATCCCCCAACAACTTATACATAATATTCAACATCTTCACTTTATTTTGTTATGATATTGGCTAGATAGAAATAATGAAAAGGTAAGTTAAAAGTAATATATACTTTTATGCTCTCATTTGTTGACTTTGTAGAGATTTTTAATCTTTGTCCCTGCCCCATTGATCTCTAATTTGATGAATCGAGGTCGGAGACGGGAAATTTATACTTGAGAATTGGGTTCTCGTGAAAAGTTTTAGACCTTGTTTGATAGTCATTTAATTAAGTTATGTCTATTTTAGAAAATTGTATTTGTTTCCTTAGTATTTTTTTCAACTATGATTTTCATATTTTTAAGGAAATATTAGAATTTTTAGCTAAATTCTAAAAAATAAAAAAAATTAAAAACTATTTTTCTTTGCCCCATTTGATGACTATTTGGCTTTTTTTTTTTAGTTTGAATTTTTAAAAATTGTATTTGTTTTCTCATAATTTCTCTATATTGATTTTCATCTCTTATCTACCATGATTTTCATATTTTTGAAGGAAACATTTGAGTTTCTAGCCTAATTTCAAAAGCAAAAATAAGTTTTTTAAAACTACTTTTTTAATTTTCAAAACTTGGCTTAGTTTTTAGAAACAAAGGTAAAATTAAGTAGATAAGAAAAAATGAAAATCTATAGGTAGAAATAGTATTTATAGGCTTAATTTTTAAAAATAAAAAACTAAATAGTTATCAAATAGATCTTAATTTTCAAATTTTGAGTTGGATTTTGAAAGCATGTTTAAAATGTAGATAACAAAACAAATAAATCATGAGTGAAAGTAGTGTTTTTAGACTAAATTTTCAAAAACCAAAACTATAGTTATCAAACGAGACCTTAATATTTTGTTTTTAGTCTTTTGATATTGTGTTTGTTTTCTCACAATTTCTTTACGATGATTTTTACCTTTTTTAAGGAAACATTTGAATTCTTAGTCAAATTCTTAAAGAAAAAAAAATAAATGGATTTTTCCGGCACACAACTAGGTTTTTATCATGGCTCTGATACCAATTGTTAAGGACAACGAACCTCCACATATCTCCACAACCCTCAAGACTTTGCTTTTAGTTCTCCCAAAAGGTCTCATAACAATAGAGATAATTGTCCTCCTTATATATCTATGATCAATCTCTTCCCTAGCAAATGTGAGATATTTGATTGCATCCTAATAAATAAATGTGAAAGTGGGATTATAACTTTTAACGGTAGTAAGTGCCTTATCTACTAAATTAATCATGACTCGTTGGTTACGAAAATGATATATATTTCTTTTTGTATTTTTATTTATTTTGCTTTTCAGGAATATGGAACATCAGTGATGCTATTTCTAAGTCATTACTTGGTGGATATTGAAGAGGAACAAATTGGGAGAGTTTTGAAGCTTGATTCACTTAAAAGTGGGGATATATGGAAGGAAATGGATGTTTTGATCTTCAATACTTGGCTTTGGTGGTACCGTAGAGGACCAGCTCAACCGTAAGTTTCATCTCTCTACCTATACAAATTCCTACTCTCCTTTCGTTTGTGGTTGCAGGTTCGAATTGAATCGAGTCATTCATACATCAATTACTTGGCTCTATGTATCAATGTCTAAGTATCATCTTACATTCTACCATTAAATTTTTTACCGCTAAGAGAGAGAAATATAAAAAATAAGAAATTAAAACTTTTATACTTTCTCTCTTAACTGTCAAAATCTTAATGGTGGTATGTAGGAATATCGGTATATGCAACCAATTAAGTATATTCATTTTTTATTCTTCTTAGTATGATAGATACCACTGTTAGGAACAACGGATCTCCACATATCTCCACAATGGTATGATATTGTCTATTTTGGGTTTCAAAACTCATGGCTTTGCTTTTGGTTCTCCCAAAAGGCCTCATACCAATGGAGATACTATCCCTCACTTATATACCCATGATCTTCCCCTTCTCTAGCCGATGTGGGACTTTGGTCGCACTACCAACACTTAACATGCCACGATTATGGTAATAAATATATTATTGTGAATTAATTGTACAGATGGGATTACATTAAAATTGGCAATGAGACAGTGAAGGACATGGATCGAATGGAAGCATTTCGCCATGGATTAACAACATGGGCAAATTGGGTTGATTCAGAAGTTGATACAAAAAAAACCAAACTCTTCTTTCAAGGAATTTCTCCATCTCATTACAAGTAAATATTCTTGGAAGGATTTCGTGGTCGTTAACACATTGATGATGAATATATAATATATGTTGTGTTAATTTGCAGTGGCAATGAGTGGAATGAGACAGAAGTAAGAAACTGCTCAAAGGAAAGCAGCCCAATTGTTGGATCAACATACCCAGCTGGTTTGCCAACAGCATCACACACAGTAGAACAAGTATTGAATAAAATTTCAAAGCCAATTCATTTGTTAAACATCACAACTCTGTCTCAACTAAGAAAAGATGCACATCCAAGCAGCTACAATGGCTTCAAGGGAATGGACTGCACTCATTGGTGCATTGCTGGCCTTCCTGATACTTGGAATCAACTTCTTTATGCTGCTCTCATTGCTCACCTTCCTCATCATACTTTGGAATAACAATCAACTTCATATTTATTTCATTCTTTAACCTAATATATTACAAACATTTCATATATAATTGAAATTAATGGAATGGAATGGAATGAAATGAACAAGTTACACACTTGATTATAGTTTGTTTTCTTCTTCTTCTTCTTCTTATACATTCTTAATTGTTATATATATAAAAACATTTACAAAATCAATGGTTAAATTTTAAATTAGAGGTCCATCACTCACTGACCTCTTTGTGTTGCTTAAAATCACACACTCTGATTTCTTTGGTGTGTGGTTGGTCATGGTTAAGAGGGAGAGAATTGAGTGTATTCCATCTTTTCTTGGGTTTACTCTTTGTTGTTTATCCTATGGAAGAGAGAATTAATATTGTAGTAATTTTGTTATTATTATATTATTAATTTTTCTCCCCAACAATTGGTATCAGAGCTCTTGGTTCAGGAGTCATGGGATATACGGAGCCAACAAGTTTAGATAGAGTCATAAAGTTTGATGAAAAAAATTTAGCTGATGGTCAAAGATTATCTGACCATTAAAAAATTGGGTAAGACTTTGGAAAAAGAGACCAAAATGTATGAACGATGACGATTGGGAGACTTTTGGATGAAGAAGAAGTTGTCACGATCAGAATGCATCTGTTAATGGGCGTTGCTAGTTAGGTAGCCAATGAGACAACTTGCGGAAGTGCTCACAAATATGTATATGGTTGAGGATGCTTCTGTGGATTTTTCTATATAAATGAGATAACCACTCGGATAAATTAGTTAAAATAGAATTTATTATTGAAGTGATTATTATTCTATTATTAACCTCTTTACTTGATAGTTAGGAAATACTCCAAAATTTTCAAGTGTTTGTGGTTTAGCAAGGAAATTCGTAAAATGATAGTAGCAAACAGTCTACTATAAGATCAAATTTTAGTTAGGACTAAGGGTAAAAAGAAGATTTTATTAATGAGAAAAATGCATCGAGTAGCAGCAAGAAGTGGAATTATAGGAATAAAGAGATAGAATGCTTATACTGCCACAAGAAAGGTCACGTGTTAAGAATCGGTGTAGAAAGTTGAAAGAGAAACGAGAGGCAAATGCAATATATGATGCCTTAGTCTATGTTGCGAGTGACACATAGAATTGTAACAATACATCTGAGTGGATTTTATATAACGGAAGTACAATTCACATAGTTTCAAATAAAACTCTGTTCACATCTGTCGCATGAGGTTATCATGGCCTTGTGAGGATAGGAAATGATAAAATACTCAAAACTAATGAGATTGGAGATGTTAGCCTGAAGACAGAATATAAGAAGTTGGTATTGTGAGATGTCAAGTTTGTGCGAAGTGTTAACATAAATCTCATCTTCACTGACAAATTAGCAGATGAAGGCTACAAGTGTGAGTTTGGCAGGCGCCTGTGTAAACTCAGGTTAAGATCATAGGTAGTAGCAATTGGCCACAAGAAAACTGCAATTAAAGAAAACTGGTAGCTCACTCTCGTAGTATAAGCTTTCTCTAAGTCTGCAATAAAATCAACATTCTATCGCAAACATGCACAAAACCAGAACAACCATAAACCTTGCCTTTATTGCAAATAGTGTGAAGGGAGAAAAAGCAAAATAATAAATGAACGATGAGTTTAAGCTTACAATTACGAAGAATAATAAAGAAGTGAGAAGATTATTCGTTTAATTTTTAAAATGGATTGAAATGGAAGACTAAATGACTACTAAAGCGAGAGCATGAGAGAACGAGCGAACGAACGATTCACTATTTAAAGATACAACAAGAACGACATTCGTAAAAGGCGCGAGCGATGTGTACCATGAGAGCGAGAGCAAGCCTCCGCGAGTGAGAATTTTGTGAGATCCAAAATATTTATTGATGTAACAAAAGAGCGCGAGAGCGAGAAATGTCAACGAGAGCATGCACAAGTGAGACGGTCTAATAATGTCCTTTTGGATAATTTTGTTTATATTCTTGTGTCAGAATTAGTCATATTTCATTATTTTCAATTGACAGGTCAAACTCTATTAAAACGGGGGGTTTTGTATGGAAGACCCCTTTTTAATATATTTAATGTGAAATGACCTGATGCTCAGATATAATGAAAATTAACCTATCTGATGTGAAAATGCGCACAACATTACGCGAAAGGTATCCCAGATCCGAGTGAGCGTTCACGCTCACGCTCACTTGCTCACATTTATTTTTGTTGTAACGCTCACTCGCATACGCTTACCCGCAATAACACTCATTCGATACTCACGCTCACGCTACAATAAAGTAAGAATAAACAGTAAGTCGAATTAGTAATTGAAAAACACAAAAAATAATAACAATATTAATAAACAGTAACAAAGAAATCAAACTAAAAACACTGAAAATTGGGTGTTACTCTCACTCTCGATCACTCGGTCTCGTGGACTCGCTCCCGCTTACTCGCTCTCGCTTACTCACTCACACGTACGTTTAGGGTTTGTTACTATCTCTCGTTTCACGCTCTCGCTATCTCGTTCAATAACTTCGATTTCACCTCGACTCCTAACAATGTCACTACTCAATGCTTGAAACACTTTCATTTTCTTTTTTTACGATGAAATTGTTCAAAAACAACAGTGTCATCCTAAAGATGTTTTCATTCCGATTGAAATGTATAAGGGAATAAAGTACACCCATTAATAGTGTAAGCTGCATATTTGAACGTACCTATTACGAACGAGAGTTGGTTGATGCACGAAGGTAGGATTTTACGAGGAGATTTCGAAGAAGAAGTATGAGAAGAATAGAAAACTCGTATGAAACGACTTTGAACTTCGAGCATACAGATGGAGTTTTGAACGTCTACTATTAGTTCTATATATTATTTTAATATTGTTATTATCATCATTCATTTGTCAGAGTTTTCGGCTAATAAATTGCAATGTCATTTCATACATGTCTAATCGTACAAGTAAAAACTGTCCATAATTGGAAGCAAACGTGAGCGTGCGAGTAAGCGTGATTTTCAGCGTAAGCGTGATCAAGTGAGTGTGAGCGTTAATGTGGGTAAGCGTGAGCGAGTAAGCGTGAGCGTGAACGCTCGCTCGGATCTAGAATGCCCTTCAGCGTAATTTTACGTGCATTGTCACGTCAGAATATGTCAGTTTTCATTATATCTGAGCGTCAGGTCATTTCACATTAAATATATTAAAATGGGTCTTTCGTACAAAAATCTCACTAAAGCGCGTGAAAATGGGTATTCCATATAAAAATTCCATGTTCGAGCCCCTTTGAGTGCATTTTTGTGTTTGTGTTCTGCTTTCCATTTTCTTTTTCTTTTTTCATTTTTTTAAGGTAATATTTCGTCATTATTGTTTTTATTTATTCCAAAAAAATATATACACGTTTTTTTTCCTTTTTCCGTTTTTTTTCTTTGTTTTTTTTCTTTGTTTTTCAATTGTTCGTTTTTTCCCGAACGTATAATATTTGGCCTACAAAATTTATTGTTCCTACTTATTTCCAAAAATATATGAACTTTTTTTCATTTAATGTAAATAAGTTATACTTTTTTGCCTTGTAAATTTACATGGTAACCATATTATTTTAAAACAATTTAAATTTATTTATAATGTATGTAAATATAAAATAATAACAAATATAGATCTTTAAATTTAGTTTTTCCCCTTCACGGAACAATAAAAGTATTTTTTTAATTTTTCCAACCAAAGTATAGCTCAACTGGCATCAAGTATGACTCATGACTAAAAGGTCATAGGGTCCCCTCACCCCATTGTTGATGTACTAAAAAAAATGTATTTTTTAATTTTAATAAATTATTTTTAAAAAATTAATTATATAAAAATAATTCATAATGGAAAAAAAATCTAATTATTATGTCTAGTTTCATTTTATATATATATTATTTTTAGGAAAAAAAATTATTTTTGACTCTAAACTTGGCGTGTTGCGTTAATTTTACCTTGATTTGAAATTTTAAAGACCGAATTTATAATTTAAACAATTGAACATAAAAGTATATGAACAAATATCAATATACATATATCAAAATTATTTTTATATAGCCTCTCTTTGCACAAACTTCATGATTTGCCATTGAGTTGTTGATCGATAAGGGACCTTAGTTAGTGATCTGAATTGTTTCCCTCCTAACAATGAAACTTATCCTCCATTGCCTAAAATTGATAGGATTAACGACTCACTAAATACAAAATTAAAAATTGAATAATGTAAAAATATATTTTTTTTAATTGGCTAAGAGGGCATAATTGGAAAAATCAAAGCTAGGCCAAAACAAGGGCAACTTAGAACATAAGAACAATAAAACAAAAATAGCAACATGCCAAGTAGACAGCTAGCCTCCTAAGTATTATCAACTTCGACAATGTTAAATTAGAAGTTAATGATGAAACCTAAATTCACACATCACTTTAATCGACTTAAATAAAATGATAACAATTTCAATTATACATATCTTTAAAAAAAAATTGATTACGTGTATATCTTTTTTTTTTTTTTTCATTTTCTTATTTACCATTATTCCATTTAAAAAATACAACATTAAATCATGATAGATTAAATGTCAAAAATAAAGAAAGAAAAGATGATCGATTTATTTATTTTAAAAAATAATTCATGATAAGAAAATATTAACAAAATATTTATTTAATAGATTTGTATTTAAATGGTGTTTTCTTTTTTCAATTTTTTCATTATAATAGTTACAACTATACTATCTACAATTTGATTAGATTTCTCTAAATATTTTTATCATTATTAGATGTTAATAGCTTTGTTATGTTACATATTTTCTAAACAAGGTTTATGAATCAAAATCTTTTCGAAAGGAGGATACTAATTAGACACTTTATTTCTACCCAACATATTTTCTCTTTACTAAAAACTCAAACTTTAACATTTTTTCCATACTTTTTTTTTTTTACTTCAACTCAAAGGTTGGTCCATGATAATAAACTAACATTTGAGTTGAGATTAAAAAATGCAAAAGAAAATTGTTAATCTCTTTGATAATGAGAGATTTAACGAAATCCTATAAGCTAATATATAACTTTTAAAATGATCATAAAATAAATTAAAATTGTAATTAAAAAAAATGTATATTATAATCAACAAAAACTATTTGTAGAATAGTCCCAAAGAACCCTTTTATCTCATTTATCTATTTTGCTCACAATTAAATTCATTTCAACCATCAAAACATTAAAAGCCACATTTTTTCCTCCACCTCTTATTCATATCTTTCACATGGATATCTCACCCAAACTTAGTTTCATAATTACCAGATTTCTCTTCCTTCTCTCATTCTTCTTTGTATCTTCTTCTTCTTCATATTCGTCGTTGCTACCTCCATCAACCGTCGACTCTGCAAAGTTGCACCGTAATTACACGGCAATATCGGATTTTCGACTGCTCAACAGAAGAAAATTGATCAATTGTCCAAATATAAACCCTTTCATCAAACTTGAAGTCATCTCTAACTCTGAAAACCTTTCGAATGAAGAGTTCATCAACGTTACCGTAAGCGGAGTTTCGATTCCATTGAATGATCATTGGATTGCTATGATCACACCTTCAAACTCCAAGTACGTCGTCATGTAATTAAACTATTACATATCGTTGCAAGAAATTAAAAAAGTGTATATGTATGTCTATATATATATATTTTAAAAAAAAAACTTTGGAATATGATCTATTTACTGTTGGTTGATGAACAGTGTTGATGCTTGTCCACTGAATGAAGGTTTTTATTTCCAAACGGGTGATTTAAGGAGTCTTCCTCTACTTTGTCATTATCCTGTAAAGGTAAACATATTTCTTTATAAATTGTAATGGTTGGTTTTAGATTTGTTTTGTAATAATTGGGGTCCGAGATCGATGCTCTCCAGCATATTTTTAATTTTTCAATTTGAATTTCTGATCTCAAGAGAAAGAGTAGATGTCAATAATTACCGTTGAATTATGTTTACTATAACTAGTGTTAAAAGATAGTGATCAGGGTAATTGGATATTTTTCTTTTAAGTGAATAGGTTTTCGATTTTATGGATATATAGTTATATTTCATTAAATTAAAAGATAGGTCATCTATGTATTACTGATCAATTAATAAAATACGTTATATTATCATTTTGTTAATAATTTTTAATGTTTTGTAATAATAAATATTTGATTGAAATGGGTCAATCAAATAGAGGGACAAAATTATAACTTTGGTAAGATTTGAGATGAAATTAAAATGAGTGAGTGAATTAATTTTAATTTCATTCCATTTAATTTTTTTGAGTCTTAACTTTGTTTTTCATGCTTCAAAGATGACTCAACTAATTCCTTTCAACAGTCTGTTTGGTTATGGAGATTAGATCAGGAGGAAAGATTTGGGATATAAAGTCTTCTTTGTGTATATGTACTTTCATAATGAAAAATGAAACCTTCACAAACTTTATTCTAAATTTATTTCGTTTTTATATCTATTATAGGAACTGAATGAAAAAATAACAATTTTGATAACCCATTTGATTTTTGAAAATTAAACTTGTTTTCTCTTAGTTTCTCAACAATGATTTTTATCTCTCTCAACGATCCATTTGAATTCTTAGCTAAATTCTAAAAATAAAAACAAGTTTCTTAGAACTATTTTTTTTAGTTTTCAATACATGACTTGGTTTTTGAAAACCTAAGTAAAATGTAGATTACAAAACAAGTAAATCATTAACTGGTACTTTTATTTATATGCTTAATTAATTTTCAAAAACCAAAAATTAAATAGTTATCAAACCGGGCCTAAAAAACCAAAAGTCCACTTATTCAACTTTTTATTAGGTAAAACATTTTAAAATAAATAACTAACACAAAAAAACAAGATTTTAAACTTTCATATGGACAAAAATGTCGAGATCTCACTTTTATAGGAATATGGGTAAAAATATCAAGTAAAAAAATATTAATATAAAAAATCTATAAAAACTTTTCTATCTTACTCAGATTTATTCTTTGCATTAATATATGCTAACTTATTAAACATCGAATCATGAAAATTATGTAGTCAATTTCAGCATCGTTGGATAAAAAGATATAATAAAAATATTAAAATATAAGAGATTAAATTGAAAAAATATCTAGACATTAGAGACAAAAATGTATATTTAGCATAGTATTGTAAAGTAAATAATTTTTTTATTTTTTATTTTTGGTTAATTGGCAGGCAGCGTTTTTAAGTAGTGATCCAGATTACTTAAGCTGCCAGAAGAATGAGTGCAGGATTAGTGTTGGAGGCAGATGTTTAGTAAAGACATGTAGTGCCACGCTGTCATTCCACGTCATCAACTTCAGAACCGACGTGGAATTCGCCCTGTTTGGCGGCGGGTTTATCGCTCCTTGTCTTCTCCTCAGATCACAGCCTCTCACCTTTCAAAATCCCAATGCTCCATTGTACGGACTCCTATCAAGTATTGATTCAACTGGAACATCTGTGAGTGCCCAAATCCTTTTTTTTTTTTTTTTTTTTTTTTTTTCCTTTTTCTTTTCTTTTCTTTTTGAAAGAACATTATTATTAGAGTCACCCATTTCTTTGGAAAAAAAAAAAAAAAAAAAAAAAGAAAAAACTTGAGTGTCAAAAAATTAAACCTCATAAATTTTTTGAGTCTGTTTTTTTTTTTGAGATGGTATTTTTTGAGTCTGTTTATGTGTACTTAAAAAGAAAATTTAATAGACATGTGAACAATAAATTATGTATCTATTTTTTTTAATATACGCAATAAATAGAGGTGAAGGGATTTGAACTTTCGCCCTCATATAAAGGTAATAAATATCAATTATCGCATAGCTATACCTACCTTGAAAAAGTTACGAATTTATTTATTTTTCTAGTTTAATAACACTTTTGCAATCTTTTGATGGTATGATTTTGGGTTGGTCGGTGATCAGATATTGAAATGAGGTGAATTTAAAGGGGTGTTTAGGTATTGAGTAGGTTAAATAATTTAGAGTAGTTTTAGTCTATGGAGTTAGATTGTCTGTGTTTGGAGTGTTTAGTTATTTAACTTGACTGAAGTAAGTTTGTATTTAAGGTGCAAAGTTGCTTAGTTTAAGTTTAAAGAAGTATGTATTTAAGGTGCATGGTTCTTTAACATGAGTTTTGAAGTCTATATTTATGCTGACAATTTTTTTCTACATTTTTTTTTGTTGTAATATACAAGTTAGAGCTATATTAGGTATCAAATTTAAATATAGAGATTTGTTTCCAGTAAAAGATTTTTTTTTTCTTTTTTTCCTATTATCTGATTTAGATAACTAAAGATATTTTTCAACGAATTTCTTTCGAAATAATAGAAAATATGGGCAATTAGGTTGGTAGCAAAGAGCCCCAATATAATTGCCATATAGCAAATGGCTCAATCTATTTGAAAAAATAACAAAAATTTGAAAAGATGACTTGAAATTACTAAAACACCCCACGTAACCCACGCCAGCCACTGCTATCAGTGATATCACTGATAGGATGCTATCAGTGATACCACTGATAGGATTCTATCAGTGATATCACTGATAGAAGTCTGTTTATTTAATAACTAATTTTTTTATCTGTTTATTTAATAACTATTTTTTGCCTTATAATTTTAGTTTTCCATCACCCCATTGATAGCAAACAAACAAAACCTTGAACAAAGGGTATAGTTTGTTTGAATGTAACATCTTACATTTGTATTCTTGACTAATTTCAAATTCTTATTCATTTGAATGGATTTATCTGTGAATGGTTATCATTTGTTTAACTCTCTTGATGAAAGCCTAGAATTTTTTTGAATGGATCTTTGAATGAAGGACTGTGAATAGTTTGTGAATGGTTATCAAGATTGATTGTGAATGGTTATCCATGTTTATCAGGATTGAAAACCTATAATTTTTTTGAATGTTTATCAGGATTGTGAATGGTTTGTGAATGGTTATCCAATTCGTTTGGGAATGGTTACATGATTGTCAATGTGTTACAGTGTTAGACTTCTATAATCTGATATCAGTGATAGATATCTATCAGGTGATAGAACTGATATCAATGATAGATGTCTATAACGATTGTCAATGTGTTACAGTGTTAGACTTCTATCATTTGATATCAGTGATAGAAGTCTATCAGGTGATAGAATTGATATAAGTGATAGAAGTCTATAACCCTATTAGACTTCTTGTTCTTCATGAATATTATTCTATCAGGCTTGTGATAAATGTCTATAACTGATAGTTGTCTATTAATCATTAACTTCTTTCCAGTGATAGACTTCTATCAGTGATAGATGTCTAATAAAAGTGATAGACTACTATTGTGATATGTATCATCGATAGAAGTGATAGACTTCTATCGCTGGTAGTTGTCGATAGACTTCTACCACGATTGTTCATCTATTACTCATAACTTTTCTATTACCTACTAGACTTCTTGTTCCTATCCGACTTATCATCGCTCATCACTGATAGAAGTGTTAGGCTTTTATCAGTGATAGTTGTCTGATAGACTTCTACCTATCTATTATCTATTACTCATAACTTTTCTATTAGACTTCTTGTTCTTCATGATTATTAACTTCTTTCTTCTATCCGACTTCTATCAGTGATAGATGTTTATCAATCATTAACTTCTTTCCAGTGATAAACTTCTATCAGTGATAGATGTCTATCACTGATAGAAGTGATAGACTTCTATTAGTGGTAGTTGTCTATCACTATCACTGATAGTTGTCTATCTGTTAGCTATTACTGTTTGTTGTGTGGTCTTCAAATTTTCTCATCAGATGCAAAAGTTCTTGTGTTCATAGTATTGATATTAAACTTTTGAAACAATCACAAACCTTGTATTGATAGTATGAATAGTATGATAACAACAATATTGAGTTCTATCTTGAAAAAATATATCTAAACCAATTGTCAAAAATTACATCATGGTAAAAATGGTGAAAATTTACATGTCCTACGATTGTGACCAACATGATGACAATGACTACATTTCGTGTGACTTCTTGCTTCAACAATCGATGGAATCCTTTGCTTTCGAGGTCTTCTGGCTTGACGTTTAACAATTGGAAGTAATGCATTCATGTCAACATCTATCAAACTCCATTCATAATGATTACCAACTGGGCGGATTACACCTCCATAAGTTGTCACTCCCATCACTAATTGCACAAAAGGAGCCATCAAAAAAAGTATCATTAATATGAGCAACTAAAGGATGTCTTGTATTTTGATCTTTCACTAAAGTTAAAAACCAAACAACATCTTTATCTTCTTGAATTTTAACCACATCCTGAGCACCATTCATCCCATAACCTAATAACATCGACAATTCTATAGAAGAAATACAACTATCCATTCGAACTTCTTTCGCAATCAGATTAATAAAATCATCAAAACACATCATATCATCAACCTAAATTCCAATGGTCTTGTAATTCTCATATATTTTTTTCTCATTTCATTGTCCATTATAAGAAATAACTATTGGAAGCTTCATCATAGTTCCTGCGAAAAGTAATTATAGAAACCGATCACCACAATAGTCACTCGTATATTATTGATCAATGATATCAGTGATATCTACTGATCACTGATATCACTGATATCATTGATATCTACTGATCACTGATATCAATGATATCATATCTATCGATCAATGACATCACTGATATCTATTTATCAATGACATCATTGATATCTAGAAAACAATGATAGATAACACTGATATCACTGATTATCGATCACTAGCATATCTAGAAAACAATCACCAAAATAAAACACCAAAGTATTGCAGAAACAATGATCGAACAAAATGAACAACAAAATGAGAAGAAATACCCACGAAAAAAGCTCAAACAGATCAACTTGTCCTTGTGAATTGGAAGATGTGGAATGAATCAAGCTTGATTGAAAAACTCAAATACCCACGAAAAAAGCTCCAGCGGCTTGCGACTCGACGAAGTGGAATGAATCAGATGTGGACTTCGAGAAGATCAAATTGGAAGATACTCCAGATACTTGCGACTCCAATCAAATAGGAAGATACTACAATCAAGACTTCGAATTGGAGAAGATAATCAAACAAACTTGAACAAAGCTTGTAGATTTGAGGAAAATAAAAAAACATAACAAAAAATGTATTAGCAAAAAATGTAGAACTAAGGGAAATAAAAGACCCAAAATGAAGATCACATACAAAACAATCTAAACAAAGTTTACTTTCATATTTTGGAATTTCTTTCACATTACTGAAAAACCAAAAATTGAATGTTGTAATAAACAAAGGCTATAAATCTAAGGTGATAAACAGAGACTATAGATTTGAGAAAAAACTAAGGTAAACAAAAAATTTAACAAAAGATACATTAAAAAAAAATAAAGAACTAAGGTAAACTAAGCTTGCTTGCAATTTTTTAGAATTTAATCGATTAGGTTTGCTCGCAAAAAACCTAATTGAAACTTATTTGCTTGTGATTTTCTTGGAATATCACATACCAAGATGCGTCTGTTTGTGATCTTATTTGCAAAGAAGAAGATGCTTGGAATCAAAACTTATTTGCGAAGAAGAATGTGCTTGCGATTGAATTTGCAAAGGAGAAAATGCTTGTCAATCTTATTTGCAAAGAAGATAGTCTGCTTGCAATCGATCTGAGGAAGAATATAATTTGTCGATCTTATTATTTGTGAAGTTGTTTGCTTGTGAAGGAAGAATTTTCTTTAAAAAGATAAATGAAAAATTTTCTTCAAGGAGGTGCTTGCCTTTGTGAAGACCAAAGGAAAAAAAGAGAGAAGAAGAAAGTCGACAATTCGAAAAAGAGGAGTGTGATTAAAAAAGGGTAAAAAGGGAATTAAAAAGGGTTTTCTTTAAATTTTGCTATATTTGCAATTCTTTTCAAAACTTGCTATATCTTCAAATAATAGGGTTAATTTTGCTACCCATTACAAATTCCTTAGAAAATATTTATTTTTAATTAATTCTATTTTTTTTAAATATACAGTTTATTAAAGACATTTGTTCGGATGACCTAAAAGATAGGTATATGTGTGTGTATATATATATAGTTTTAAAATAATTGCATAAGAATATAGGGGCAATTGGGTTGGTAGCAAAAAGGACCAATATAATTGTCCATATAGCAAATGGCTCAATCTATTTGCAAAAATAGCAAAAATTTGAAAAGAGAAATTGAAATTACTTAAACACCTCACGCCAGTCACTGCGATCAGTGATATCACTGATGGGATGTTATCAGTGATATCACTGATAGGATTCTATCAGTGATATCACTGATAGAAGTTTGTTTATTTAATAACTAATTTTTTGTCTGCTTATTTAATAACTAATTTTTTCTTCTAATTTTGATAAACTACTATTGTGATATCTATCACCGATGAAGTGATGATCGACTTCATCGCTGATAGTTGTCCGATAGACTTCTACCACGCTTGTTCATCTACTACCTATTACTCATAACTTTTCTATTATCTATTAGACATCTTGTTCCTATTCGCTTCTATCGTTGTTTATCACTGATAAAAGTGATAAACTACTATCTTGTTAATGATTGATAAAAGTTAATGAAAAAGAAGTGATAGACTACTATCACTGATAGAAGTGATAGACTACTATCACTGATAGAAGTCATAGGTTTCTATCAGTGATAGTTGTCTGATAAACTTTTACCTATCTATTACGTATTACTCATAACTTTTCTATTAGACTTCTTGTTGTACTTGATTATTAACTTTTTTCTTCTATCCGACTTCTATCTGTGATAGATGTCTATCACTGATAGTTGTCTATCAATCATTTACTTCTTTCCAGGTGATAGACTTCATCACCGATAGAAAGTGTAGACTTCTATCGATGGTAGTTGTCATCACTATCACCGATAGTTGTCTATCTCATAGCTATTATCGTTTGTTGTGTGGTCTTCAAACTTTCTCATCAGATGCCAAAGTTCTTGTGTTCATAGTATTGATATTAAACTTTTGAAACAATCACAAACCTTGTATTGATAGTATGAATAATATGATAACAACAATATTGAGTTCTATCTTGAAAAAATATATCTAAAACCAATTGCAAAAATTACATCATGGTAAAAATGGTAGAAATTTACATGTCCTACGATTGTGACCAACATGATGACAATGATTACATTTTGTGTGACTTCTTGCTTCACCAATCGACGAAATCCTTTGCTTTCGGGGTCTTTCTGCTTGACGTTTAACAATTGGAAGCAATGTATTCATGTCAACATCTATCGAACTCCATTCAGAATGATTCCCAACTGGGCGGATTACACCTTCATAAGTTGTCACTCTCATCACTAATTGCACAAGAGGAGCCATCAAAACAAACATCATTAATATGAGCAACTAAATGATAGCTTGTATTTTGATCTTTCACTAAAGTTAAAAACCAAGCTAAGCAACATTTTTATCTTCTTGAATTTTAACCACATCTTGAGCACCATTTATCCCTAACCTAATAACATCGACAATTCTATGAAAGAAATAGAACTATCCATTCGAACTTCTTTCACAATCAGATTAATAAAATCATCAAAACACATCATCTCATCAACAAAAATTCCAATGGTCTTGTAATTCTCATAGAAATTTTTCTCAACAAAAATTCCAATGGTCTTGTAATTCTCATAGAAATTTTTCTCATTCCATTGCCTACTATAAAAAATAACTATTGAAAACTTCATCGTAGTTCCTACGAAAAGTAATAACAACATTAACAATATTAAGTAATATAGAAACTGATCACCACAATAGTCACTCGTATATCATTGATTAATGATATCACTGATAGTATTGATATTCATTGATCACTGATATCAGTGATATCATTGATATCTACTGATCACTGATATCATATCTATTGATCAATGATATCACTGATATCATTGATATCTAGAAAACAGTGATAGATATCACTGATATCACTGATATCATTGATATCTACTGATCATTGATATCATTGATATCATATATATTGATCAATGATATCACTACATCATTGTATCTAGAAAACAACGATAAATATCACTGATATCACTGATGTCATATGTATTCTCTAGCATATCTAGAAAACAAAACAATCACCAAAATCAGACTTGCGACTCCAAAACATTGCAGAAAAACAGTGATATAACAAAATGAACAAAAACAATACCCACGAAAAAAGCTCTGGTTGATTGACAAACTCAAATACCCACGAAAAGAGCTCCAACAGAAGATTGTATATCACTAATTGGAAGCACAATAGTCACTCGTATATCACTAATATCACTAATATCATTGATATCTATTGATTCATCGATATCACCGATATCATCGGTATCATTATCTCATTGATCACCGATATAATCGATATCGCCGATCATCTAGAAAACAAAGATATAGTGATAGAACAAAAATGAAGAAAACTTGCGACTCCAAAGCGGTAAAAACAAAGATGTAACAAAATGAACATAAGAAATACCCACAAAAAATGTTGATTGAAAAACTCAAATACCCACGAAAAAAGCTCCATTGGACTTTGAAAAGATTGAATTGGAAGATACTTCGACCGAATAAGAAGATACTATAATGCGATCGAATTGGAGAAGGTAATCAGACAAACTTGCGACTTCGATCGAATTGGAGAAGATAATCAAACAAACTCGATGAAAATTCATGGGTTGCAATTCAATAGATTAAACCGAAAATACCCGATCGAATAGGTGAAGGCTTGCGACTCGATTTAATTTGAGAAGATACTCAAACTTGCGACTCGGCGTAAGATTGGGTGGAATCGAGAAGAGTTTGGGAAGATTGACCGAATCAAGAAGATGTTGTCGCAAAAATCGGAAGAAGAAAAATACCGTGAAGAACAAATACCAATTGAAAAACAAATACCAATTAAAAAGGGAATAGGTTTAAGCCAAGAGTATAATTGGAATTATAAAAAAAATTAAAAATTTTTGCCATATTTACAAATACTAAAACCATAATTACTACCAATTACAAATTCTCTAAACAATAGGTATATTAAATAAATTATAATACATTTCACTTGATTGGACTGTGAATTTAGAGCCTTACAAGTAGTTAAATATTTATTACTTTTTGAGAATCTAGAAAATTGAAATGTTTAAATGCTTAAAATTGTAAAATAATAAAAAATATAAATGTCGAGCATAATCATGTTTGTTTTGAATATAAAAATAACAAGAAATATTTAAGTAACCGTGAAGAACAAATACCAATTGAAAAACAAATACCAATTAAAAAGGGAATAGGTTTAAGCCAAGGATATGATTGGAATTATAAAAAAAATTAAAGACTTTTGCCATATTTGCAATTCTTTTAAAATGTTGCTATATCTACAAATACTAAAATCATAATTGCTACCCATTACAAATTTTCAAGAATATATGATATTTAATGTAAAAGATTGTTGAAGAAAATCTTTTGTTCTAATTTAATTTATTGCATATCTTGCCTAAACTTATAGAAATTATTAGCATTTTAGGATTAAATTTAGTATCTATTAAATTGTAGTTCCATCTTTTATGGATGATTTTTTTGTCTATGATTTCAAAACCTAATAAGTTTTAAGTAATTTTTTTATTTATTATATCATATGAAATTAAGTGATAATTTTATATATGAAAAATTATGAGACAATATATATTTGGCTCGTTTTCCTATAATTTTAAAACTATCATTTTGACGTTAACAAGAGCATAGCTCAACTGACATCAAGTATGACTCATGACTCATGACTTATGACCAAGAGGTCATATGTTGTGTAAATGTATTTCAACCTTGTATGCCACTAATGAAACCACCCTTAGCATTTTTATAGTTAAACTTTGTCTATAATGTATATCATCTTTTTTGGTCTGTTTGTGGGTAGAATTTTGAGTGATTTCAAATTCTAATGAATTTTATACCAACTTAGTTGTTTAGAGAATTTTTCATACTACTCCTATTGAATGCTTGTCGCGTCAATATCTTTTTGAAAATTATGTGGTGTCCACCAAATTATATGAGTCCCTTAATATTAAAAAAAAAAATAGTGTGAATAAAGGGCATAGGGTATTATAGTAGTACTAGAAAATTTTTCAATTATTTACCCATATTATGAAGTATATGTGTCAAACATGAAGTGAGGTATTTTAACCCACACCAACCTAACTACAAGTTGTTGGCTAAACACCCCTAATTAAGGATTATTTGGAGCCTTGTGTGGGTAATAATAACATAAGATATAATTATGATTTGTGGAATTATATTATCTGTGTTTAGGATGAAGAATTAGTTAGTTTGGATATTCCACAAACTATTGTAACACGGGTTATAACATGCATCCCAAACAAGTCGTTAATGTTGTTCGGGTGATTTCACTTTTTTTTCCGTTAAAAATTCCAAACACACCCGAACCCTTTTACCCACTTGCCACATCCCTTAATTCTTTATCCATATATATGTCAATCGTCTAAACTTGTTTGAAATCAATTTGCCTCTCCCATTATACATTATATTGCTACTAGAGGCAATAATATAATTCTTGAAAACAAAATGTTTATTAAATTATTATTTACATATTTATAAAAGAATCAAGGGAAGAAAAAAAAAAGATTACCCTTTGTGATTGAAAGAAAATGTGATTTGATTTGCAGATGAGATTGAGTTGGGTTAGTGGGGATGAAGAGCCTCAACAAGTCCAATATGGGGAAGATGGAAGAACACAAACCTCTCAAGTTTCTACTTTTTCACAAAATGACATGTGCAGTGAGTTCCTTTAATTTTTCCATTTCCTTATTCTTACTGTGAAAATTTTCATTCTTACCAATAAATTTTGAAATTTGTTCGAAAGAAATATCGTTTTCCTTAAAATAAGGGATGAAAATTAAACTAGCGTAGGAGAAGTTACATTGAAGTGTAAAAATTGGAAGACGTACATGATATTATTTATAATTGTATAAAAGATTAAGATCATTTTTATTGTTTACTTCATCTCAAAAAATAGCTTTGAAATCATATACATATAGTCTATTTTTATACATTAGCTATCACGCCAATTACATAAATGATGTTATAAATGATGTCATGTGTGCCTTACAATTTTTATATATTACCGTCAATTTTAGCGAAAAAAAGTTCTCTTAAGATATTTTTGAAAAAATAAAACTTTTGAAACATGTCCAGTTCAAGAGTACTTTGTAATGTAACTTCTTAGATTATAATGTTCTTTATTGCATTGTAACAAGAATAATTATTCTATCATTACACAGACTTATGTTCTAAGTCACATTTATTTAGTTAAATATCAAATTCAAACCATTCAAGTTAAAGAAAAATAAATAAAATTTTATGAATTTAAGATTTAAGATTAAAAAAAAAGAATGGGTATATTTTTAGAATAGAATAGAAGTTAATTACAAAGTTTGATATGGTGATCATATATATTATAGATTCATCATCAATTCAAAGTCCAGCAAAGGACTTTGGATGGCATGACCCTGGCTTCATTCATTCTGCAGTCATGACACAACTTCAGCCTTCTACCACCTTTTCCTACAAATATGGAAGGTATTTCTAATGGAAAAAAAAAAAATCGAAGAAAATTGATCAAATCGACTCTGCTTGAACTCTATTGAAGAACTGTCTCGTACTACCTGTTCGATTTGTTTTGGCCCAATTTGATAACAATTTGAGTCTTGTATGATAATCATTTGGTTTTTGAAAATTAAATTTGTTTTTTAACAATTTCACTATAATGATTTTCATATTCTCGACAATAGTTTCCATATTTCTTAAATACACATTTGAGTTTCTAGCTAAATTTCAAAAATATATATATATATATTCAAAACGACTTTTTTTAGTTTTAAAAGCTTATGTAAAAAGTAGATTAAAAAAAAAGTGGAAACTCATGTGTGGAAATAGTATTTATAGGCTTAATATTTTTAAAATTAAAAAACTAAATGGTTATCAAACGAGACTATAGTTTTCAAAAACTTATTTTTGTTTTTGAAATTTGGTTAGAAACTCAAATGTTTCCCTTAAAGAAAGATAGAAAACTATTGTAAAGAAAATGAAAACCATTATAGAAAAATTATTGTGAGAAAACAAGCATAATTTTCAAAAAATAAATAAATAAATGGTTATGAAACGAGCCTTTGGTTTTTAGTGTTTTATTTTTGAAAAGTAAACTTATAAACACTACTTTACCTACGAGTTTCTTTGTTTTATTGTCTATTTTCTACTAAAATGTTTTCAAAAACCAAGTTAAAATTTTGAAAACTAAAAAAAAATTAAAACTTGAATTCAAATATTTCTTTAACAACGATGAAAAACTATGATATAGAGATCCTATAAAAACAAATATAAATTTCAAAAATCAAATAGTGCAGTGATAAAGTTGGTTGGAGTGACCAAACAACATTTAGAACACCGCCGGCAGCGGGAGGGGGAAATGATTTTCATTTTCTTGCATTTGGTGATATGGGAAAGGCTCCTCTTGATTCTTCTTCACTTGAGCATTACATTCAGGTAAAATCTAACATTATTCAACTGATCCTTTATAAAAAACCAAAGAAATTGTCAAATATTTTGTCATTTTCATTTTAGAATAGAACATCTAACTTACTACATATAGCTTTCGGAAAACTTATTTGCAAATATTATGTAAAGTTTATGGACTAAAATAGAATATTAAACGACGTATGTTACGTGGTGATAGCCAGGATCGATCTCGGTAGTGAACGGGATGAGGGAGGAAGTAAAATCTGGAAAAATAGATGCAGTGTTTCACATTGGAGACATTAGCTATGCAACAGGGTTCTTAGTTGAATGGGATTTCTTTCTTCACCTTATCAATCCCATTGCCTCTCGTCTTCCTTACATGACTGCCATTGGAAATCATGAGAGGTACCATACTCAAAACAAATTAAAACCTAACCTCTTTTAATTTCTTTTTTCTTTCATGTTCGAGTTTATAATATTTTTAGCTTAAATTATAAGTTTAGTGTCTAAACGTTTAGCTAAGTTTGTATCACATAGGTCACTAAACCTTAAAATCTTTTCAATATGTCTTTAAAACTTTCAATTTTGTGTCTAATAGATTTATGAACTTTAAAAACGGTCTAATAAGTCCTTAAGGCCTCGTTTGATAACCATTTTGTTTTTAATTTTTGGTTTTAAAAAATTGTACTGTTTTCTCACAATTTATTTGTCATAGTTTTCATATTCCTTACAATAGTTCTCATCTTTAATCTTAAGAAAACACTTGAATTCTTAGCTAAATTTCAAAAACAAAACAAGGTTTTGAAAACTACTTTTTTTAGTTTTCTAAATTTGGTTTTGTTTTTTAGAACAGATCTAAAAATTAGATAAGAAAACATGAAAAGTCGCGAGTGGGAGTAGAATTTATAGGTTTAATTTTCAAAAACTAAAAACCAAATGCTTATCAAATGGGGCCTAAAATTTTTCAATTTTGTGTCTACTAAGTTCCTAATCATCTTTTGATTTTGTGTCCCGTAGGTCTTCGACTTATTCGTTATTTTTTTTTCAAATTCACAAATTTATTGAACAAAAAATTGAAAAGATTAATGTCCTATTCAACATAAATTTTAATTTATGTCTAGTAGATTCGTTAATTGTAGAAAATGTTGTATATACTAAGAACCTATTAGACGTAAAATTGAAATGTCAAAAAACCTAGCTATTTGACTTTTTTTAAATTTTGAAAGACATGCATTACTAAACTTGTAATTTAACCTAATTTTTACTATATTTACAATTATTTTTATAATAGTTTTTGTTTAAGATTAAATTACAAATTTAGTTTTTAAACTTTGATAGTTATGTCTATTTAGTCCTTTAACTTTTAAAAAGCTACGATAATTTTCTTAGAACTTTTAGTTTTGATTCTAATAAAGTTATGGTCATTAACAACATTACTGAAATATCAATGTGGAACACTAAGTAGACTTACAAATGATGATTGACAAGAGAGTATAGGCGAATTGGGATAAACTAAAGGTAGGTAGACCAATAAATGATGGGACGAATAAATGAAATAATATTTTTTGGTTGATCGTACTAACTTACTCCCATTCACTCCCAAAATATTACTCGTGAATCTAATTAACATGTCACATCAACATTTATCAATTAGTGATGACAATAATTGATTAGGGTGAAAGTTTAGAAGGTTAAAATTAAGATTTAGATTTGATTTAAATTAGGGTTAGTGGGTGGAATATTGAAATTAAGTTGATATGAAAAGTTTTGAATGTGAAGGGACTATGATGAATCAGGATCAGTATACATATTACCAGATTCAGGAGGAGAATGTGGAGTTCCTTATGAAACATATTTTCAAATGCCAACTTCTGCTAAAGATCACCCTTGGTATTCCATTGAAATTGCTTCTGTTCACTTCACTCTCATTTCTACTGAGCATGATTTTACTGTCAATTCACCACAGGTAAATTTCCTCTCCAACACTATTTATTTAATTACCTTTCACCAATTTAACAAAAAAAAAAAAAAAAAAAAAAGAAACAAGTTTTGAGTTTCATCACAATATCAAATAATAATAATAATAATAATGGTCATGCTTATTCTCCGTTTTTCATATTTGGTGTTTCAAATTCAATGTCATTTTAATTCTTATACTTTTAAATGTCAAATTTTAGCTCTCATAATTGCAATAGATCTTAAAATTAGTCTCTATAATCAATTTATGATTAATTTTTCTTAATCAACCTCTATTAACGTTTTCTCTATAAATTTTGGAAACATACTCACATTATGTATTTTTTTTAATGTAAATTATCATTATTATTTTGCAAAGTTAAATAAAATTAACTTCAAACTAATAACGATGACTAATTTTAAGATTTATTGAAAGTATAAAGATTAAATTTGAATTATGAAAATTTTAAAATATAAATGACCCAAATAATATTTTAACCGAACAAAATTCTCACGAACCTAACAGGTACTTAATCGTTAAAACATTTTGTCTCATTTTTACCAAGGGATCATTGTTTGAAAGTATAATTGTAACAATATTTTAATAGTTTATGAGTGATGTATTTTTTGTTTTTTGTTTTTTTTTTTTCGTGATAGGAATTATGCCTCATAATCATTCAATTAACTGTGTTTTCTTTTTCTTTTAACAGTATGAATGGATGAAAAATGACATGGCCTCTGTAGACAGGTCAAGAACACCATGGCTCATTTTCACCGGGTAAGTTTAATTTATTAGGGCATGTTTGGAGCACATGTGTTATAATAACCTATGAAATACTCAACACTCCAAACGCAAATTATTATAACCTCATAACTAAACAACTCTGCATTTTAAATAATATTGTATAATTCTACAAACTATAATAACTCCTATACTATTATAACCCATGTTATTATAACCTACTCAGCACCCACAAATAATCCCTTGTAATTTTGAAGCTTTTAAATGTGTGTCAAGATTAAGATATAAAATTTAAATGTTTGATATCATCCTAAGTAATTAAATAGACTATGTAATTACATGATAAAAATTGACATCTAATTTTAATATGAGATTATTTTGTGATAGGAATTAAATGGTTACAAATTTTAAAATATAACAATTAAACTGTTACATATTAAAGTTAGGGGATTAAATTCTTACGAATTTAAAACTATACAAACTAAATTTTTATTTTCATGAAAGTTTAGGGAAGTATAAAAAAAAATTTAACTAATAATCTAATACATATTATTACCTACGGTAGATTTTATATTTCATTTAGTAAATTTGATCAAAATAGAGAGGTTGGGCAAAAAAATATATTACCATCATGAATATTTTTTAAAATTAAAGTACCATTTTGGTTTCTGTATTTTGAGTTTCATTCAACTTTGGTTTTTATACCTTCAAATATCCAATATTAGTCTCTATACATTTAATAAAACTTAAAATTTGTTTTTATGATAAATTTGAAGATAATTTTTATCAAAATTGGTTAAATAATAATAATACAAGAAAAGACATAATGTGAACATATTCCAAAATTTGTAAAGAAGAACTGATAAAGACTATTTTTTTAAATTAACAATAAACTAATAATAGAGACAAATTTTAAACTTTATTAAAAGTATAAGAGCTAAAATTAAACATTTAAAAGTAGATGGAATAAACCCGAGAGTACAAAAACTAAAAATGGTATTTTTAACTTTTTTTTTTTTTCCCTAAAGAATATAACATTACAAAATATAAAACAAAGATTTGTTTTAGGGACAGGTTACTAATATCTAGATTAATTTATTAGATATGATGGAAATTTTGAGTGGTTAATAAGGGTTATGCAAATGCAGGCATAGACCTATGTACTCTTCCATACAAGGACTGATTCTTCCTAGTGTTGACCCAAACTTTGTTGCAGCTGTAGAGCCACTTCTCCTCCAAAATAAGGTCCCTCTTCTTTACACTAAATTAGCATATATTTTTTTTTCAAAAAAAAATTATTGAAAAAGAATTACTAGTAATTAAATATTGAAATCTATTTGTAGTAATCAAACTGACCTAAATAATTATAATCCTTGATTAACCTAGATATTGTTTAACTATGATTTAAGCATATCACACGAATTTGATTAATTATTATAATATAAGTATATTAGGATCAACCTATATATTGATAAATCATAATCTTAGTATATCAGTAATTAACCTGCATATTGTTTAACTATTATCTTGATAAATTATTGATTCAAATAAAAGTAAACAATAACTTATATATGTGGGTGTGTTTCATCTTGCTACCTTCACAATTATTTTAGTTAGGTTATATTTTCCTAAAGAAAACTAGGTTGTTTAAGTTTTTTGAAAAATATGTATAATACCATAAGCGTCCGTTTGATAACGTTCTCGTATCTTGTTTCTTGTTCTCGTTTCTCATTTTGTAAGAAACATGCTTGTTTGATAAGCGTTCCTATTTCTTGTTTCTAAATTTAAAGAAACGTTTCTAAAAATTGGATAAATTTTTGAGAAACTACAAATTAAAGTTTCTTCTTGTTCCGTTTCTACTTATATTATTCCATTCCTTATAAAGTATAGAAACATTCTTTAGCTCCTTGGTATGTTGTGTTATATAAATTTTGCTCATTAAAATACATTTTTGACCTCGCTTTAATATTTTACAACCATAAGATTTACAGAACAATATAATTAAGTTAGATTTGAGTCAAGATAATTTAATACGAATGACTCGAGTAAGAGATAATATTGCATATCAAATTTGAGTAATATCTGAAAGATAAAACAATTTTATTTATAGTATAGAAACAATTTTATTATTATCGTTAATTTTGCATCGAGATTTGTGGATATTAGAGAATGTAAATTTGTTTATAATCATTTTTTATATGTTTAAATGCATGTTATATATTTCATATTATAGGGCTAAAGTGTCTTTTTGAACTATAAAAAATGAGGAAAGAAATAAGAATAAAAAACAAACAAGAAACAGTTATCACAAAAGTTTATTATGTTTCTAGCTAGTTCTTGTTTTCAAAGAAACAAGAAACGAAAACAGTTATCAAACATATTCTTGTTTCTAATTATTCTTAAAAAAAATGAAAAATAGGAAACAAAAAACGTTATCAAACGGGATCTAAAATGCTGATATGTTAGAGATGAATATTATATTGCAGGTGGATTTGGTGTTATTTGGGCACGTTCATAACTATGAAAGAACATGTTGTGTTTTTAACAACGTTTGTAAGGCAATGCCTATTAAAGATGTAAATGGGATTGATACATATGATCATAACAATTATAGTGCTCCCGTGCACGTGGTCATTGGCATGGCTGGATTTAGCCTCGACAACTTCTCAAACAATGTAATTTGATCATCCCTTCTCTTTCTCCTCCAATTACTCAAATATGTAATATTATCAAATATGTGTGGGATAATAATGATTTTTCAATTTTTTTTAAAAAAAATCAAACTTAATTTTTTTATTTTTTTTTTTAATTTCAACTTTGTTGATATTGTGCAGGGAGAGAGCTGGAGTTTGTCTAGGGTTTCCAAGTTTGGTTATCTGAGAGGACATGCAACAAATGAGGAGTTAAGTTTAGAGGTTAGTATTCTATATTTAAAAGAGAAGTAAAAAAAAAAAAGTATGCTATATTTAAGATTTTGTTTTTTGAAAAGCAAATGCATTAACCCGACGGAGAAAGAGAATCTCCACGAAACAAACACCAAACCCAATCGAAAAACTCAGAAGTCCAAATAACAGGGCCCTCCTCCGAAGTGGAGAAGGACGGTCGAATAGGGGACTCCAAAAAAAAGGCCCTAGCAAGATTATGGGCAACAGAATTACAAGATCTAGTGCAATAGGAGAAAGAAACTAACGACCAACAAGTGGCCAAAGAGCGAATGTCCTCCAAAATAGAGTTAGTTTTAGAAATGTCTGAACCTGGATTGGACAGAGCCGCTACCACTTCCCAAGAATCTGATTCCACCATGAGGGGATGGGAGGAATAAATGTCCATGTCTTTGAGAGCTCTCAAGCCGGCTTGAATTGCCACCGCTTCCAAAGATTTAATCGACCAACGCCTCCTCCAACGTTGAACACCGACACAGATGAGAGACCCTCTAGAGTCCCAAACAATCCAACCAATCCCCCCTCTACCCACAACATCACACCAAGAAGCATCTACATTCAGTTTAAGTGAACCATCTTGAGGAAGGGTCACGTATCCGGACTCAAGAGCCTCTTTGATCTAGACAAGGTCGAATCCCAATGATGTCCAACTTTAGTAGCTTCAAGACTTTTAGTCACGAACGAGAGGAGATGATCCGATTTCAGAGAGGAACCTGCACAAGGAACACTCAGAGTTAGAGAAGAGGAGTTTCTAAAATTCCAAAAACTCCACATTATAGTGATGACTTTTGAAAAGTCTTCTCCTCGTAGTGTCTTTGACATCCAACCCCAAAAGTCAAGGGGGGTCCAGAAATCCCTGCAAACAGAAAAGAGCTCAACCATAATAGGAAAGTAATGTAACCACACTTTCGAGACTCGTTTACAGGTCCAGAAGGCATGGGAGGCAGACTCCACCTTTTTCCTGCACAACACACTAAGATTGTTAGTATCAACACCTCTTTTACAGATATTAAGAAGGATGGGGAGGGCATCGTTTAATAACTTCCAGACGCAAATTTTGGCACGAGGAATCGCATTGGAGTGCCAAATCTTATGCCAAAGGGCCTTTCTAACACTTGGGTCCAACGACGAAGTTGACTCACAGGCCTTAATGTTGCAGGGTAGGTGGTAAGCACTCTTAACCGAGAAGAGGCCTCTCGCATCCTCATTCCAAATTATTTCGTCATTGAGGCTACTGTCACTTAGGGGAATGTTCAGGATATCATCAGCATCTGAGGCCAAGACAATTTCTTTAATCAAATCTTCCTTACAACCAGCATTCTCATTGATTAAATGTTTAACCCTTTTGTGCTTGTATTCCTCTTTGACCCAAAACGGGGTTTTGCGCCCCTGCCTAGGAAGCCAGGGGTCCTTGTCAATCATAATGTGACTGTCATTACCCACTTTCCAACGAAAGTCTTTTTGCAACAACTCTTTGCCCCATAAGATATTTCTCCAAGTTAACGAAGGGGTATGGCCAATTTTCGCCCCTAGGAAGTTCCCATCTTTAAAATAACGACTTTTGAGAACCTTAGTCATAAGGTTTCCCAGATTCCAAAGGATATTTCAGCTGTGCTTCGCTAACATCGCTTAATTGAACATGGAAATCTCTCGAAAACCTAATCCCCCATTCTCTTTGCTACGACACATTTTCTTCCAACTGAGCCAATAAGCTTTCCTCCGGTCACTTGACGAGCCCCACCAAAAGTTTGCACAACATCTATTGATTTCCTCACAAATGACTTGGGAGATGCGAAAACAACTCATGGTGTAGATGGGAATGGCTTGGGCGATAGACTTAATAAGAACTTCCTTCCCTCTATGAAAGAACAATTTCTCTTTCCAGGATTGTAGCACTTTCCAAACTCTATCCCGAACTTTAAAGAAGATTTTACGCTTGTTCTTCCCATTCTGAGAGGGCATACCAAGATAGTCACCAAGGAACTCAACATTTTTCACTCCCAAGATCCTTTCTAACTCGTCCACCTGCGCCTGATTCAAATTTTTGCTTTATATTTAAGAATTTTAATCAATAATTTTCAAAACATTTGATGTAATCCTATTCAACCCAATCTTCAATCTTGTGAGTTATTTGGGGTTAAAATTATTTGGGTTAGTTTTTGGGTTCAATAACTCATACTCTTCCTAAAAAATCTGAAATTTTTTTAATAGATGTCACCTAACATAAAATTGCTTCAAGCCAAGTATCTTCTTTCCAAAAAATCAAGCACAAGGCACAATTTTTTTTTATATAGAGTGAATGTGAGTTTAAAAGTACATTATGGGTACAAGAAAGACACCCCAAAAGTTGGATTCGAGTGATTCCTTACAACTTATTGGTGCTAGAAAGAGAAAATGTCATCAGAAGCACTTATAGGGCCCACTCCACAAAAATTAGTTGTCTAAGCTCAATTCTCAAAAAAAAAAAAAGTTTATGTCGGGTTTGATAACCATTTTATTTTTTGTTTTTGGTTTTGAAAATTGCACACATTTTTTTACTATTTCTTTATAATAGTTTTCATCTTATCTATAATAGTTTTCATCGTTCTTGAGAAAATACTTATATATTCTTAACTAAATTCAAAAAAACAAAAACAAGTTTTTGGAAACTATCTTTTTGGTTTTTTAAAACAAAACCAAGTTTGGAACTTCTTCATCTCATTAATTATTTTTTTTCTATTTTAATTTTGTTCTTCTTTATGCAGATGGTGAATGCTGTCACAAGAGAAGTAGAGGATAGTTTCAACATAATAAAAGCTCCAATTCAATAGGCAAAAGAAGGTACATAGTAATTAAAGGTCTTTTTTGTTCCCATCACCTTTGGGATATTCACAAACAACTTAATATTTGTTAAACTAATAATCCCATTTGTAATATAAGTGATACAAAAAAAAAAACACTTTATTTTATCATTATTAAATCTACCACTATGTGTATAAAAAAAGTAATGAGTTTGAAATAGTCAAATTCATATAGTATATGGTGTTGGCCAATACTCTACGATTGCTCAAATAAAAAAAGTGGTTAGAATAAAGTAATTAAGGATATGAAAATTTGTTCAATAGGAAGATTATAATGGTAGATGAATGGTTGATAATATATGCATTCTATGTGGCAAAAAAAAAATTTCTTGTCCCATTTTTTAAACCTCAAAAAGGTCTTTGGCATAAAATCTACATAATTTATTATTAGAATTGACTCAATGAAAAAATAGATATATTATCATAGACACGTGTATCTTTCTCTTTGATGCTTTCATTTAATTTCTCTTTCTTTTTCTTTTTTTTTCTTTTTACCATTACATCACAGATATGGGACAAAGATTTAAATCTACGACTCAAATGAGAATGTGGAGATGTTTAACTATTTGAATGATGCTCAGGTTGATAATGTTTATATTTCTCTAAACAAACCGATCGAGTAGCAAGTATCATAATTTTGTCTCATCTTAAACGATTGGTTTTAAGAATATGGTTTAGTAAGTTGGTCACTATTTTTCAATCAGCTTGCTATATATAACTTCAAACCCAATCAAAGCACCTTCAAAGTTCCAACCATTTATAATTTGCAACCAAAAAATTGAATGACCAGTGTGATTGATAAAAAATTAACATAATGATCATTTTTCTTTTAATTTCCTCTTCTTTCCTGTTTCCTCATCACTTTGGTTTTCATTTTTTTTTTTTTTTTTTGAGAACACAATTGTAGACCAGCTCTCAGCAACAAAGCAATTAAATAATAGTTTTGCTTTTAGTTTTATGTTTCAAAATAAATTAGGTAGGTCTATCTATAATGATTCCAAAAATAGGGACCATTGTTTATAATCTTTTAAGAAATAAGTTAAATTACTACTTTAATCATAAATTCTGAGGTTTGTGTTTATTTGATTCTCAACTTTTAAAAGTATCTAATAGGTCTCTGAATTTTTAATTTTATATTTAATATTTTTTCTAAATTTTTAATTTCATGTCTATTATAAGTACCTGAAAAATTCAAAATTTTTAAAAATAAATTGAACTACTAGATATAAATTTGAATTTTATGTCAAATGAAACTCTAAGTTCCCGTTTGATAACTGTTTGGTTTTTGGTTTTTGGGATTTAAAAATTAAGCTTGTTTTTTTCACAATTTTTCTTTATCTTCTCACAATGACTTCCAACTTTCTTGAGGTACCATTTACGTTTCTAGCCAAATTTCAAAACCCAAAACAAGTTTTTAAAAACTACTTTTTTTAGTTTTTAAAATTTAGTTTGGGTTTTTGAAAATATAGGTATAAAGTAGATAAGAAAACATATAAACCACTAGTACAATTTCGGGATTTTATGACATTGAAAATTGTCATAAACATATTTTATGACCTTTTTTTCAGTCGTAGAAGCCACCATCAAGAAAACTTTATACATGACACATTAAAAAATCTGTCATAATTAACTATTTTATGACAATTAATGGTTGTAAAAAACGTATTCAAGACATTTGTTAAAAGTCATGAAAAACTTTTTATGACAATTAAACATTGTCAATAAATACCTCCTAAAACCGACGACGTTTTCGTCAAGATATACGACAATTTCTAAATGTCATAAAAATTCTATTTATGACATAGTTTCAGTATCAAGCATGTTGTTTCTATGACAACAAAAAAATTGTTAATGACAATATTCTTATGTCAAGTATTTGTTTTCTATGATAGTTTGTAGTAGGGGTGAGCAAAAAAAGAGCAAACCGGCCAAGCACGCATCGAATCGAATCGCCGAACCAACATTGGTCGGTCGAAATATTCATTGTGGCGGTTTCGGTTTGTTACTGTGCAAAACCGATTGTTCGATTGGGTGGTTTAAGAGACAGCAAACCGACCGACCAATCGACCGAATATAATATATATAATATATATTATTTATTATTTATTTTATATAATATATTATTAAATATTTTAAAATAAATAAATAATTATTAAACAAAATAAAAAACCTTCGCTACCTCACAATATCGCATCCCAAGACCAGATGCAAAGATAAGACGATGAAGACAAAACCCTCGGGCGTCGGTCCCTCCCTCCCCTCGCATCACAATCGCCACAACCATCATTTTTTTCCCTCTGCCTCGCGCATCGTCTCGATTTGAAAGACCAAACACTCGCAGCCGTCGCCGGCCATTCTCAGACTCGTCCCTCGTTGCGCATCGACTCGCCTCGTCGGACGCCGCCTTGCATCGCCTCGCCGCTGACGGTCCCTCAACGACTCAGCTCAGTCAGACAGCCCTCAATCCTTTGGCTCAGGTACACAGTCCTCAATCCTCCAACTTAGGTAAAAATAAATAAATAAATAAACCGACTGCAAAACCGAAAAACCGACCGACCGAACCGAAAGTCAGTCGGTTTATAACTACAAAAACAGGAAATCAGTTTCCGTTAATCAGAAACCGATCTGGTCGGTTTGGGGTCAATTTTTCATAAAAACCGACCCCGACCGATCGATGCTCACCCCTAGTTTGTAGTTTGCCAACAAAAGAAATTTACTCAAGGCCCAGTTTACTTAAGTTAAATAAGCTCAATAAGAAGCTCATGTTAACTTATGCTAAAATGGAGGGAGATGTATTTTATAGGAGATGGTTGTCCAAAACACAAATTTTTTTATGTGGGACAAATGGAGTTTTTATGACGTTGGAAAACTGTCATAAATTTGTGATGTTAAAAAACTGTCATAAATTTTCAAAAACATGAAAATCTCCGATTTTTCCTGCAAAAAATGTGTCTCTAACCATCTATGACAGCTTTTTATCTAAGTCATGAATCTATGATGTTGGAAAATTATCATAAATTTATGATGTTGAAAAACTGTCATGAATTTTCGAAAATACGAAAATCTATATTTGTTCCTGCAAAAAACGCGTCTCCAGCAATTTATGACATTTTTTTTTCTCCTTCCCTCTTATTTGGCTTAGCTATGGTGTCATAGAATGTCAAAATTATAGTAGTGAACCCATTGATAGAAATAGTATTTTTAAGCTTAATTTTCAAAAACAAAAAACTGAAAGCGAAACGGTTATCAAACGGGGCCTAAAATTTCAATTTTGTGCCTAGTAGATACATAAAATTTAAAAATTTTGAAAGTTTGGAGCTAAATTTATAATTAATTTTAAAAGTTCAAATTAAAGATCAAATACACATAAACCTCAACGTTGAGAGAATAAATTTGTAATTTAACCTAATAAATATTTGGACTAAAATTACATAAAGTGATTACACACTTGCACAACAAAGAAACTTAGAATAAGTATATGCTTATTTCTCAAAAACAAAACCTGTAAATAAATGTTCATTAAACAAGTCCTAAAATTTTGTGTTCCAAAATGCACATGTATAATTTGAGAATCCTTTTTTAAAGAATGAGAGTTCAATTTTAGAGAAGGAGCTCATATTCAAACTTTTTAAAAGAGGATTATGAACTTTCCCCTTCCATTTCCTAAATATTCTTTCAAACCCCACTCCTTTAATAATTGATCCCAACTTTATAGGGCAAAATGCCACCACCATGTAACCTAAAAAAACACAAAAGGAAAACAAAACATTTCTCTTCACCTCCAAACCATCAAACTACTCATTTTTTTTTTTTGTCAACTTCACCATAGTTCAATTAGTTAATATCTACATTATTGACTTCGCATCCAAACTAAAAAGAATATCAATTCTTTTGTAATAATCTATGGATCTATAAACCTAATAAAAACTACTCTAAATCAAGACACAAAAAAAGGCTTGAGTTGAGTTAGTTCAACGATGACCATTCTGATCAAAACTTTCAAAGTCTTGGCTAGTAAAGTGGTGATCGAAATGTTACGATCCAACAAAGACAAGATTGTCATCCACAGCCAATGCAACGCCAAGAGCACGACCAACGTAGGGCATCCGTGCCAGGCACCTAACCGAGCAAGCGGAGAGGGTTGAAGACATATGGGTAGGGTGGTTCAAGTTGCAAATATTTGTGGGAGGACAATTCCCCATGGAAGTTAGAAAATGGTTGATTTCAGCTCCATGAAGCTGGTTGAAGAGTGAAAGAGTAAGAAAATAGGTTGTGTTTAAGCTTTAGTGAAATTACTCTTAGCAGAAAACTTTGTACTTGCACTCAAGGAAATAAAGTTAATAGTATTATAAATGCATTGAAAAATAGATGTCCATTTCTCATACACCCATGTGTCATGTTTTCATTTATCCGTGTGCCTTCCATGTGTCATCTTTTGATAAATGCTTAGTGTCCAAACAAGCCACTCATCACATGCCAAATTTCCTATAAATAGTGGTTTTTGGTGGATAATGAAAAATGCAATTGGTGAAAAATGTTCTCCAATCTTCACTCTTCTCTCTCACTTTCTATTTGAATAATCCTCCATATAATTTCATTATCCTTTATTATATTCTATATATTGCCTCACTTGTATTATTATTATTATAATATTAGTATTTAAATATTGGTAAAATTATACCCGATTTTTATCCTTCTTTTTACAAAAAATAGATTGTTTTAATCTAAGATGATGAGAGTTATAGTTTTATTTTTGGATATTGATGTGAATGTTAAAATGTTAATGCATTTAACTAATAAAAGGAATTTTTCCTTTCAACCTTGATATTAAAATTGAAAGACCGCAATATCTAATAGGTTTATGAATTCTTAAAAATGTGAAACAAGTCTAAAAACGTAAAATTGAAAGTTGAGGGACTTTTCTGATACTTTAAGTTTAAAAACCTATTAAACACAATACAAGTCTAAGGATTAATTAGAAATTTTTAAGTTTAAAAATCTAAGTTAAATTATGAATAAAAAATTACCTCTCAAACTTTGTCACTTGTTTTAAATCATAAACATTTTAAAACTAGAATTGGAGTAGAAAATTTATTAGAATGTTAGGTGAAAGGTCAACGTGATGGAATATCGTTCTTTCAAACTGCATCTATGTAAGTATTCTGGTCAACGTGATGGAATATCGTTCTTTCAAACTGCATCTATGCAAGTATCCTGGTCACCGCCATATTGATTTTTAAATGACATTCTAGTGGATTTTTACTTCAATAGAAGTTTTGAAGCATTTATGAAATGTCAATGGTACTATTCCAACTTTTAAAATAATAAGGGTATTTCTTTTTTTAGACGAATGATAAAGTTTAGGGGTATTTTTTTTATAATTTAGCCAAAAATCTATTAGACACAACTTTGATGGTTCATAAGCTAAACTTGAAATTTAACCTTTCTATTGGTTCTTGTATTTTAAACCGCTTTTAATAGGTTTTGAAATTTTAGGAGTAGGTTTGTTTAGTTCTTATACTTCAAAAAGATTATAACAAACACTTAAAATTTTTTATTTTGTATCTAGTGGTTAATTTTGTCAATTTAACATTTAATTTTGCTTAAAAAATCCTTCAACAATATAGTCATCTTATCATGTAAGTGTTAATTTGATAGGTATGAAATGGATATCATATTATATTTCTTCCTAATGGTGTAAAATGGATGAGCCCTACGAGTGAAATTAGACCCAAGCTACAAATGAATCATAGTTATCAAACATGGCCTAAAGCTTTAGACTATAAATCCTAAATCTTTATATACTAAAATTTAAAATTTAAGATCTCATTTGATAATCATTTGGTTTTTTAAAATTATGTTTTTCACATTTTTTTTTTCTCTATCTTCTTTACAATGATTTCCATCTTTATTCATCAACCATTTGAGTTTCTAGCCAACTTTAAAAAACAAAAACTACTTTTTGAAAACTACTTTTTTTTTTTAGTTTTCAAAACTTGGTTTGGTTTTTGAAAATATAGGTAAAAAATAGATAAGAAAACATAAAAGCTTATACGTAGATTTAGTATTTATAGGTTTAATATTCAAAAACCAAAAATTAAAAACTAAATGGTTATCAAATGAGGCCTAAATAACTACAAATTTTAATCTAAAAAGTGTCACTCTAAAATTTAGGAACTAATTTGTTACTTTTTTTTCTTTGAAAAGTAAGTGTAAAATACTACTGCATAACATTTTTTTATTTAGTTTGACTTAATTATTAAAATTATAATGATCTAAATTCAATTTTCATACTTAACTTCTATATCTTATTTCTTTTGTCTTAAAACTTTCAAATGCTCTATTTCGATCTTCATAATTTCCTTATCATTATTTTTTTTATGGATCCTTTAACAAGAATAAAAAAATATTTGGAAGGCTAATAATTAACCTATTATATGTAGCTTTAAATACTTATCTATATAAACATCTAGTAATTAGGTAAATGAAAGAAAAAAAGAGAAAAAAAAAGTGTGCATTTATCATATTTTTGTTCAATATTTTATTAAAAGAAATTACCAATAAGGTTCAAAATTAAGTTTAAAAATTAAAATAGAATGAGCATGGAAGCTTACCCAACTAGGACAAGATTTAGACCTTAAAAAAATAGTTAGTTAAATTACAAATTCATTTGTGTCTATTTGATTCTCAAATTTCAAAAGTTTCAATTGTGTATTTATTTTTATTTATTATTATTATTATTATTATTATTAGTTTTTACACTAGCATGTTCTTACAACTACCATCACTTCTTAATATTAACCTAATAAATTGATTGAGCTAATAAGTAATAATTTGATACCAAAAGTATGGGCTAGACAAATTAAAGACAAGTAAATATCTGATTTTAAATGTATTTTATCCACCGTCCTATTTCATCTAAGGTATAAAACTTGTTTTAGTCAATACGGTGTCTTTTTTAGCCTTTAAATTATTTTTTAAAAAAGTAACCATTTCGATCATGGTTGACAAAGAAATTTTGACCAAACCCCATGTCATTATTCTAAATTAATGACGAAGTTATAAATAATTAAATTTTGGACCAATTATAAATTGACAAGTATCCTAAATTTAATTTGAAGACAAAAATTGGCAAATTCTATAAAATTCGTGACTTTATTATGATAATTTGACCAAATAATTAAATTTAATTTGGTCAAATTGGTTAGAATTGGGTAAGTTAAAAAACAAATTCCAAATAACCAAACTCAAAAGCCAACAAAGCCCAACAGCATAACTCAACTATTAACTTTTAAAAATAATTTTCTAAAAGATAAAAGATATTTGATACCAAGAAAAAAAAATATTCTTAAAAAAAAATAATAGATGATTAAGAATATATTAAAATTAAAAAAATGATATAATTTTTCAAGAGGAGTTTGCCACTGGGCCAAGATAAACTTTGTGTAATTGGGATAACATTTTAAATATACAAACTAAGGGTCTGTTTGGTAAGCAATCTGAAAACAAAAATTTGAAAACAATGGATTCAATGAAAATAGAGTTGTATTTCATGTTTTCAAATATGTGTTTGGTAGCAGATTTAGAAATTTGATTCCATTCTAAACAATTGTTTAAAGTGCATGTGTCCTATAACATATTTATAGACTATGAAATTAGTTGTAGTTGTAAAACTAATTATTAGATTGAATATAAGTCATTATTAATTAATTTATGGACATGATTTTATAAATTTTATAGAATTATCAGTTTATAATATAATATTATATAATTTATAATATATTATGTTATACATATTTTAATTTAACAAAAGTAAATTAAGTTTATAATATGAAATATTGTATTTATTAAGATTTTTATCTTTGTTTAATATAATTCCGCATTTTAAAATTTAAATTCAAAATCTTGATATAATGAAAACATAAAAAATGTTGTTTTCAAAATTTCTACTATTTGGATCCCAGAATCCAAAAATAGTTTTCGAAAACATACATATTCACTGAATTCAGTGAATCCGAAAACATAAAACAGAATCCGAATTACATACCAAACAAACCCTAAGCTTCTCGGAAGTTGAAGGTGGGGAGGGCTCAAGCCCCCTAGGCCCTTAATAAATCCGCCCCTGGCTTCAAGACTTGTCCTTAGGTGTTGAACACTTCAAGACAGGTCCTTAGGTGTCAAACATTTCTTGAAGACCAAAGTCTCTTCAAGACTTCAAGACCCTAAACATTGATTGAAGTTTTAACCTCAAGAATAAGTTGTGAAACCCTCAAGACAAGTCTACACTTGAGAACAAGCTGTGAAGCCCTCGAGACAAATCTACGCCTCGAGAACAAGATGTGAAACCCTTGAGACAAGTCTACACTTGAGAACAAGTTGTGAAGCCCTCAAGACAAATTTATGTTTGAGAACAATCTGCAAAGCGCTCGAACAATTGTACATGAGAGAGAAAGAATCAGATGATTAAATTAGAGATTGTACCACACCCACATAAATAAATACAAATTCAAATTCATTTACACATGTCTCCATTTTATTGCTTTACTTAAATCACGTGAGAACCATCATTGTTGTTATTATGCTACCTAATATACCCAATACTTGACCGCCAACCTACAAGGCTTCAATGTATACTCACTATTTTTAAACCATGTTATTCATTTGTTAATTGCAAAATAAGGCAAAGACTAAGGCTTTCATTGATAACCATTTGGTTTTTGAGAACTAAGCCTATAAATATTACTCTCACCTATGAATTTGTTATCTTCTTTTTACCTAAGTTTTCAAAAACCAGGCCATGAAAACTAAAAAAAGTAATTTTCAAGAACTTGTTTTTTGTTTATATGACTTAGCTAAGAATTTAAATGTTTCCTTAAGAGAGATGAAAACCATTGTAGAGAAATTGAGATAAAACAAAACTTAATTAAATACCAAAAATCAAAACTCAAATGGTTATCAAACGAGACCTAAAATTGTTAATTTTAAAAATTGACGGACTTAGATAGACATTATAAAAAGATTTTAGACCATAATAGAATTAACTCAAAGTTTATAAACCAAAATAAACCTATAAAAAAATTATTAACCAAAAAAAGATTTCAAACTAATATTCCTCGAGCCCTACCAAAGTGACCATAGCTCAGCAATAGTTGGCATGCACTACCTCCCTTAAGATCGGAGGTTTGAGCGTTCATTGTCCCAAATTTGTTGTACTAAAAAAAAATCTAATATTCTCCCTCGCGTTACCTTATGACTTATGCCAAATCATTATTTATTAGTTTAATGATTTTTTTTTATAACCAAATACAAGACATAAATTGATTGGGGAGAGTGAATCCCAAGAGCTGAATGCAATCCGGACCTAACCAGGTTTGGGAACCCATAAGAAGTTGAGCTCTCTTTGCTAAACTATGTGCAGTTGCATTCCTGCTGCGATGACCATAAATAAAGCGGATCGCCGACCACCTGTTAGATGTTCGTCTACTATCATAAGCATAATCTACCGTCTCCGTTAGATCTTCACGCTCATCATTAATCAAAGTAATAGCATTAACCGAATCTGATTCTACCACCAACGGGGAAGTGACCTCGTTAACATAAATCAACCCGTGAAGAATAACATCCAACTCACACACTAAAATCGTCCAAGCATGGTCAAAAAACTTGTAACTGCATTTAGGATGATGTCGCTATGATCTCGCAAAATCCAGCCTAAACCACCCTTTTCTTTTTGCTCATTCCAAGTTGCGTCAACATTTAACTTCACCCACCCTTGTGGGGGCGGTGTCTAATCCCTATCTATCTCTGTAGAAGGGCGAAAGACATTGCGCCCCTGAAGGACCTCTCCTCTTTGGAAAATCTCTCGCAAGTACCCTTCCGCAACCTGCTTAATTGACTCCCAATTTCGTGTCAAGTTATTGGACCCATGAACCACCTCATTACAGTACGTCCAGATTCGCCAGATTAGGAATATACTCTTGCAGGTGGTCTCCCAATAGTTCAGACTCACCAGCCAACCAAAGTAATCCGCCACATTCCATCTTTTCCTGTTATCACAAAACAAAAGAGGCAAGATTAGGCAAAAAATACTCCCAAAATAGAGAAACTACCTTACATCCCCAAATGATATGCACGATAGTTTCTGGCGACAGATGAAAAAGTGGACAAGTTGGGGCAATGTCCAACCCTTTCCCGACCAGAGCACTTTTTGTCGGTAGAATATTATGAATAACTCTCTCAACACAGATTTTCATTTTCGTTGGAACCGGAGATTGCCACAGTTGATTCCAACAATTCCCATGTTGCGGAATGGCCTGAGCAACCAACTTGATAAAAACCTCTCTACCACCTGAGGAAAAGAATTTGGACTTCCAATCCAGTAGAGCCTTCCAAATCCTCGTTTTGATACATCGAAAAATCTCTGTCTTACTTCTCTTGTTCTGAGATGGCAACCCTAAATAGCTCCCTAAGGAGTGCGTATGGGTAACCTGAAGTATTCTTTCGACCTCTTCATTCATCTCCTGCGACGTGTTAGCACTTACCATGTACCTGGATTTTTCATAACTAACCAACTGACCCGACGCCTACGCATAACAATCCAAGATTTTACGAATGGATAGGCTATCTTTCCTCGTTGTTTGAAAAAAGAGGAGGCTATCATCAACATACAGTAGGTGGCTTATTCCTGGACAATATATATTAATCCTCAGACCCTGAAAGCTACTACGTTCTTCTTCCCGACGTAACAGACTCGAAAGTCCCTCAACACACAGCAAGAAAAGGTACGGAGAGAGGGGATCACCTTGCCGCAACCCTCTTGATGTTTGAACCTGTGATGAGCGACACCGTTCAGGAGAACCAAAAAAGTAATCGTCTCTACGCACCTCATTATCAAATCAATCAAACCCTCATCAAATCCTAACCGCTCTAAGACCTTGCATAGGTATAATCACTCCACCCTGTCATAAGGTTTACTCATGTCTAGTTTTAGGGCAGTCACCCCCTTCCTACCTCTTCGCTTTGATTTCAGAGCGTGAAGGCATTCAAAACCCAACATAATGTTGTCCGAAATTAAACGACCAGGGATAAAGGCCGATCACACATCAACTTTTAAGCAACAATATTAATAACATAGATGCATAAGATTTAAAATTAAAACTTCTCCAAACTTTTTAAACTTTAGAATTAACATAATCATTAAAATTGATAGATTAATAATATCGTTAACCAAAACAATAAAAGCTCAACTAATTAAAGCATTCTATATTTGTTCTAAAGATCAAAGGTTTAAATCCTCGTTTCTACCTTCAAACCAAAAAAAGGAAAAAAAAAGGTTAACCAGAACCATCAGTATAAGGATTAAATATAAAATAGATAGTTTAATAACAAAGAAAACAACAAATCCTCAAGACTAAATATAGCTAGGCACACCTATCTACAAACAGCAAACACATTTTTATTAGATATATGAGCACAACACCACAAACTGTTTCTTTCTGTATTCATTTTATATCATCAATATGCCCAACAATAAAAAAAACCAATCATTGGAAGGCACTTTGTCTATCCCAGTTTGGCAAGGAATGCTCAGAATCAATGCTCAAATCCTTTGAGAGATTTCTGCTTGATCTAGTTGGCCCTGGAAGCCCCTTCAGCCCCGGTGATCTCTGCTGCTGAAAACCCCTTCTTCCACTGCTGATTGTCACTTCACTCGCTATTGATGACACCAAACTGAGCTGCTTTGTCTTACATGGGGAATTCCCATCTGAGCATGTGTCCAATCCCCCTGCTGGCCTCAGCTTTGGCGAGCTCAACGACCTTGCTTTTGCCTTTGCAGATTCTGTGGCTGCCATGTATGTTGGCACCAATGGGGAGCTTGAAAATGAGCTGTTGTTTAAGTCTATTCCGCCCCCCAATGAACGTTGCTTGCTGTGGTGTGAGAGCTTTTTCAGAGATTGTTTTTCTTTTTGAGACGGGGATTGGTTGGGGAGTTCTATTATGGTTCTGTCCATGTTTTTTGTTGTTGGGTTTGGTTTGAATCCGTCTTCTGTCTCTTTGTGTTTTGAATTTGAGGTGAAAAGGGAGTCCAAATCTTCGAGTTCTTTGCTTTTGGAGAGTTGTGTGTCGACCCATTGGTCTAGCCAGTATCTCCATCTTCCTCTTACGTTCTTTCGTTCTGATTCTGCAGATCTCTGCAAAATGGTTTCCATGGTGGCGGATCAGAAATTTAACTCAACAAGCAAAGGAACAGAGTGTTTGTTTACTTTTAAAGAGGTTGGTTATTATTTACCCTGTGAGCGAACAAGTATTCTTTGACTCGTTCTCTTCTGATCACTGCCTCTTTCCTGCTCAAAAACACTGCATCGGCTTCTTCTTTCGATAGCAGGCTGTCATCCCACCTTTGACCATTCGAATCCAACTTCAAAATCAATGGGAAATAGAAAAAATGAATAAGAAAACAATTCAAATGAATCAACTGCTACTGAATACTGGTGCAGGACGTAAAAGAAAATCAGAGGAAGACAATGAAGAAACTTGTTGAGGAATAACCAAAAGTGCCCAGCTCGGGTAATCCGACAGAAAATGTTATTTGTGGTCGAGTTTTATTGAATATACCAGTGTGCTTTAGCAAAGAGGAGTTAGAATAAATAAGAGCAAGCCTCTCAATGTGGTCTAGAGTGGACAAATGAACAACTATTTAAGATGTGGCTTAGTGGCTCCTCGTTCGAGGAGAGAATTGTTAGGATGTGAATATAGTCCTACATCTAGTAAAAACATCTTCATTAGTATAAGATTTTTGGGTAGAGTTAAAAAGTAAAGTTATCCAAGCTAAGTAGTGTTTTTGCTCAATGGGAGAATTATTGATTCAAACATTACCCTACTTTCGTTAGAAATGGAGAAGATCATTGATAGGTACGCAAGGACAACACCTCCATTGATTTAGGCCTTTAGGGAAGAGTCCAGAAGTAAAGTCATGCCGCTTAAGTCTATGAAGAGACTTGTTGTTTTTAAGAGATTTGAGAAAATCTTATCAAAAAAGAGATTGAGAAATAGACAGAAGAAGAAAATCATAATCAAATAGCTGTATTCAGAAACAATAGTATCATCAAACCAACCAGTATTTTAACAGAGTAAATCAATCAATACAGCTATAATTTGACTTGGCTTACCTTTATAATCTTATCTTTCAAGCTCTGCAACTGCTTCGTTTCAGGAGAATTGAAAGTGTTTCGAGGAAGATGAAGTCGATTTGAACAGACTTGTGATTGTATGCTAACGATGGACTGCAAGCACTTCAAAGTAGCAATGGCTTGGCGCCTAACAGCTCTCCCTCTGATAATTGCCTGTAGCCTCACTATTCCTTTTAGTGCTCTCAATGCTTTCCTTGCCTGCAAATTTAATTATTTGGTTAACGATACAATTATCACTCAAGTAGACATGGCTATAGAGTCAAAACATGTAAGCAAATGCACAAGTAGTTGGGACATTTTGATGCCTTAGGATTAGGTGTCTTTTGATAACGTTTTCGTTTTTATATTTCCTGTTTATCGTTTCTTTTTTTTTTTTTTTGAAAAATAAGTGCATTTAGTAACATTCTCTACTTTTCACTGTTTTTTTTTAGTTCAACGGCATTTGGGGGATAGAGATTCGAACCTCTGACCTCTTAGTTGAGAGTACATGTCAATTACCGTTGAGTTAAGCTCATAACATTTTCTCTTTTCATTGTTATAAATTGTATACCAAGTTTTGGTATTCTCTTCCAACTTCCCACAAATGTTAATAAACTGCCATATTTGTTATTTCTAGACTTGTAGCTTGTAAGTCTCACCTTAGTCCAAAAAATAGATAAATAAAAGACAGTTTTCTTGAACGTTTACTTTTCAAATGAAATTTCAATTCCTTAAAAAGAGAAGTTTAGAGTACAAGATTTCAAATCTTGCTCCATAGGTTATACTTTTTTAACTCAGACAGTACCAATTTGTTTCAGCATTTTCATTCTAATTCCATTGAAGCAAATGAGAAAGTACAGTCAGAAGAAGTACTCACAAGGAAACCACGGAAAGCAGTTTGGATAATAATAGCAGCAAACTCATGTATTTCCCTTTCACGTTTATGGAGATCAGATGGAGGGGCCTTCTTGAGAGGTTTAAAGGCTTCATCTGCAGCCTCTTGTTGATTACATTGAGGGGTCCCTGTGAGCCACACAACCTCAACAGCAGCCTTAGCAGCTGCAACCGCCGCTTGGGCCGCTGCAGTACTCGCAATGGCAACAGAAAGAGCCTGCTTCCTCTCCTCTTCCTCCTCATCCTCCTCTCGTCTCGTTGTCGCTTTCGGCGGCGATGGTGCTGTCAGTGTGGCTAATCTCTTGTTCCTCATTCTTCCAAACACCCATTTCCATCTCTTTTGCTTCTGAAAAAACAACATTCATTGACATTGATGATTAGTTGAAGACATGTTAAAAAATCAAGCAATATATCTATCTATCTTTACCTTCTCAGGCTTTGGCTCTGTCTCTGATACAAATAGCTTCTTGACTAAATAAAACCAGCCCTTCTTCTTGCCCATTTGAGAACCAGCAGACAATCAATCAGCTAAGCCAATGAGATCAATGAGCAATGGAATATAATAGTATCTCAACTAATCTCAATCCCAAAGTTGAGAAAACATTCAGTCTAGATACAGATGGAAATGAAAGCAGAAACCCATTTGCAGAAAACTATTTTTTCCAGCAAACTCAAAAAGTTATCCACGTTACACAAAAATGAATCAAGGGTCATCCAAAATTCAATCCCAATTACAGAAAAGAAGTAGAGGAAGCCATTAATAGAACCTTCAAAGGGCTTTCCTCTAGAGAACTCTTCAGAGTTTGAAGCCATCAACAGGGGAAAACAATGGAGGAGGCATTTCATCGAACACCAAGCAGGCAAGAGAGCCTGGAAGCAGAAGCAGAGCCAGATCTTCCTCAAATCATCAGAAACTTTGAAAGATAAGAATCAACAGAGAGAAAAAACAGAAAGAAGAAGAACCCAAATGGGCAAAATGTGAAAGGATGTCAACTCAATAATTTCATGTTTTCTGAATTCATGTGTTTCTTAGCTCATTGAGATGAGTTTCTGTTGCTTGCTTCCAGTTTGGTGGGCCTTTCAATCACATATTGTAAAAAAGAAAAAGAATGGCAGAGGACTCAGAGGTCTACTTTTGTGGGAACCTCCTTCAGCGGGTTTTTGAAAAAAAAAAAAAAAAATTCCTTTTGACTTCAAATGGGTCCTCTAATCGTTTGAATTGTCACAGCCTTTACTTTTTCTCTCAAATGCATCAAACATATTCAATTGCCTGTTGGGTACCAAATTACTGAATTGCCACTTGATTCCTAACACAGTACACAAGTAATTTTTTTTAGTTTAAATATCATTTTAATTCATATATTTTGGTCCAGTCTATTTTAGTTTCTAAATTTAGGCTTTATTTTTTTGATAAATTTTAAAATTAATTTAGTTCTAAGTTAACTTGTATCCAACTTGTTAAAACAATAATAATAGTCTAAAGATGTCATATAAATATGTTTTCAAAATTTATAGAAAGAATACTCATAAAAATTAAATGTTTTTTCAAATAAAAGTTAACAATAGGTAAGAATTAAATGTGGATATTTGTGTATCAAAAAAAAAAGTGTGGATATTTAAAAATACAGGAATTAAAATAGAACACATCTTAAAATATAAAAACTAAAATGATATTTTAACTTAATAAAAAATTTACTCATATCCGTAAAAATTTTAAAAAAAATGTCTAATAGATTCTTGATCTTGGGGCGGGTGGTGCCCTCGAAACTTTTTTGCTTTCTAATTAATTATTATATAAATTAATTTACAGTAGTTTTGTATTTATTTATTTATCTTATTTTTCTAATTTAATTTTAAGTTTTAGCATAAATATATAATTTTTTTTAATAAATGTAATTTAGTTATATACATATCATAATAATTAAATTTAGGTTAAGTTAAATGTAAAAACTTAGAAATATATTGACACAAAATTAAAAATTTTAATTTTAAAGATATATAAAAATTTAGTTCAACTTGCTTGGATTAATTTTAGTTTCTATACTATTATAAAAGGTTCATTTTGGCTTTTGTTCATTTTAGTCATTTAAGGTTCAAAATATCTCATTTAATTTGGTCCTTGTAATTTTAAAATGTGATTACTTTAATCTTTTTTTCTACAAAATCAAAATGATCACTTTTTGAAACTGTTGCAATTAAAATAGTCGTATTGAAAGTATATAGATTAAATTGGACAAAAGTCAAAGGTACAAGAATCAAAATAAACAAGAATTAAAAGTTTAAGGATTAAAATGATATTTAAACTTGAAATTTATTTAAAATATATAGATTTGATAGACATAACATTGAAAGTTCAAGAACATATATATAAGAAACTTTTAAAAATACGTAGACTTATCAAACACGATCCTCAAACCTTTAGGACTAAACTTTAATTTAACTTTAAATTATTATAACAATCAACCAGCAGGAATCACATTTTCATTTGTTAATATTAAATATAAGGATTTATAGATAATAATGATAAAAGGACAATTTTTTAAAATTATTTCTGAATAATTTCTTTTATAAAAACAAATGATAATTTAGTTATGACACATTTTTTTAATTATTGAAAAGAAAATTATATACATACATACACATATATGAAAATTTGTTCACCTATGAGAAATACTTTTTGGCCCCCTTATTTTGTCGATCTAGGCTTGACGTTCAATCTTGTGTCTAATAAATCATTAACTTATTAAACAATTTTTAGCACATAGTTTTATTGGATGCAAAATTTAATTTAATATTTAAGACCCGTTGGATAATCATTTAGGCCCCGTTTGATAACCATTTTGTTTTTTGTTTTTAGTTTTTGAAAGTTAAGCTTATTTTCACTTAATTTCTCTACAATAGAGATCATCTCTCTTAAATAAGCATTTGAACTCTTAGCAAAATTCTAAAAACAAAGTCAAGTTTTTTAAACCTATTTTTTTTAGTTTTCCAAATTTGGCTTGGTATTTGAAAACATAGAAAGTAGATAAAAAGACATAAACTAATTGGTAGAAGTAGTATTTTTAGGTTTAAATTTCAAAAACTAAAAACAAAAAACAAAATGGTTATCTAACGGGGCCTTAGTTTTTTATTTTTAGTTTTTGAAAATTAAGTCTAAAAACATTACTTCTGCTCATGACTTTCTACGTGTTCTTATCTACTTTGTATTGGTGTTTTCAAAACCCAAGCTAAATTTTAAAAATTAAAAAAAAAATAGTTTTAAAAACTTATTTTCTTAAAAAAAAAATGGCTAGAAACTTAAATGATACCTCAAGAAGATGAAAATCATTATAGAAAAAATGAAGAGAAATTGTAGAAACAAAGAAAAATTTGTAAAAACCAAACCCAAAAATTAAGGTCCCGTTTGATAACCATTTTGTTTTTTATTTTTTGTTTTTGAAATTTAAACCTAAAAATACTACTAATACTAATGAGTTTATATGTCTTCCTATCTATTTTGTACCTATGTTCTCAAAAACCAAGCCAACTTTTGAAAACTAAAAAAAATAACTTTCAAAAACTTGACTTTAGTTTTAGAATTTGGATAAGAGTTCAAATGTTTACTTAAGGGAGATGATCTCTATTGTAGAGAAATTAAGTGAACATAAACTTAACTTTCAAAAACTAAAAACCAAAAACAAAATGGTTATCAAACGGACCTAAATGGTTATCAAACGAGACCTAAAATCAGTCACTTTTAAAATTCATAAATTTATTAGACCTCTAATACAACTTGTAATTTATTTATTTATTTTTCCTTAACAGTAATTTAACTCTTTTTTCGGTTTTAGTTTTTATCATCATTAATTGTAATATACTCATTATTAATCAAAGTACTAACTCATGCACCAAACCATGTGTAAGTATTTAAGACATGTTCCTTTTTCAGAAAAGGAAAAAGTTATTAAGACTGTTCAAGGTTTTATTTTCAAGAAGTTATGGGGTTGTTTATTTAGAAGTGGTATTTAAAAACACTTTTTTAAAAAAAAAAAAAATTGATGGAGGAAATTTGTTTGATAGGATGATTTTTTTTAAAAGGGTTCTGAAACAAACAAATAGTACAAAGTGATAACAGTATTTTATTGTTTTTATGTGTTATTTTAGTACTTTCTAAGTTTTGTGATCTGTTACAAAGTAGATTTAAAAACAATACGCCCAAAACAATCCTTAGTTTTTATTTTTTTTTATAAATAATTTACTATATTTTAAAACCTTTTTTTTTCTAATAATTTTTGTCAAAAATTAAAAAATGAGTATTATTTATCTTTTCAAAATTTTTAAGATTTTAGTATTTTTTTAAGTGGAAAATATTAATAAAATTTCAAATTTTTAATGAAAAACTAAAAAAAAATTATTAAACATATTATTCATTTTGAAATGAAAATAAGACAACATGATTCAAATTTTAATTTTTTTTAACAATCTAATTTTTTATTATCATACTCATTTAAACAAGTTCAAGATAAAAACAATATATGCATGTTCCTACAATTAATGCATTATTACAACAAACTTTTGCACAAAGATAAAAACAAAAGAAAAACATGTATATTTTAAATTTAGCAAAATTATAAAATAGGGAAAAGATATTATAATCAACAATTTTTTATATTTTAAATAAACCAAGTAATAGAAGGGTTTTGCAAACTTTTTCAGGTCTAAGTTGTCTAAGTTATACATATATTCAATACCAAAGTGAATATAATAACCCATATTATATTCAAGAACCTTAAAAGTTTGTTAATCAAAAAGCCATTTAGGGCTAAATCATGACATAAAAAGCTTGTTAATCTCTACTCTCAATATCCAAGTTGAAAACAAAAAGATCATTCATGTGATCCTTGGGTATTAATTAATGTTTTTGTGGGCTAAATGTCTAAGAAAGGACAATTATGACCATTTCATTTGCTTGGTTTGAGAGTTTGGCAGATGTTATAATAATATGTCTAAATCTAAACAAACATATATATATACAAAGGGGATTTAGTGAACGTCTAGGGGCTCGAGCCCTCATCAATTTTTTTTTTTTTTTTTATATAATATGATTAGGAAAAATCAAACTATATGTTTTTGAATTTCATATTTAAGGCCCCTTTGGTAAAAAATTATGGATCCGCCATTTTATATATATATATATATATATTCTTTCACTATTTCTGTAAATTGGGCATAACCTAATTGATACGCATCAAATTGAATATTTCACGTATTCAAATATTATTGTTGAGAACTAAGAAAAAACTATTAAATTGTTTCTGTTTGATGGTTCAGTAGGTAGAAAATATTAAAATTATTGTACAATTATTTAGAGACTCATAAATTCAATTGAAAAACAAACTCAAAAGAGTATGTGAAAACGTGAGAGTTTAGAAAAATAGTGGATTACACATATTTCTACTTAATTTTATTTTAAGAAATACAAAGTAGTTTTTATTAGAATTAACATTCTCGAAAATATTTTTTTAAAGTTGAATAACATCTAGGGTTAGGAGATTTGAACATTTAATCTTTTAATCAAATGTTAGGTTAATTATCGTTGAACTAAGTTGATTTTGACTCGAAAAAGGTTACTTACCTATGTTTCTTGAAAAATACTTTTAACTATTTTTTTTAAGAAAATTATATTTTTGTACTTTCCATATGAAAAATTATTGTATTTTTTTTTTCAACAAAAGCATAGTTCAATTAGCATCAAAGTAAAACTTATGACTAAAAGGTCATGGGTTATACTAAAAAAAATTGTATTTTTATATCTCTCATAATATATATAAAATGAAAATAGGGTTAAAAACACTTTTAACTAATAGGTATTAAGGGAATTGACTATTGTAATTTATTATTAGTTAGAGCAGTTAATACTTTGTTAAATAAGTCTGTTAAGAGATCAGTTGTGATGTCACGTGTAAAGTGTTTATAAATTAATACACCTGTCTTGTATCACTGAAATCATTGAATAAACAAGATATTCTCCATAGCCTTTGACTAGGTTGTTGAATAGCAACATAACGTCTCAACCATTAACAATTTTGATAAGATTAAATTATTACAGATTTAAAAGTAAAAAGACTAAATTGTTACATATTAAAGTTCGAATACTAGATTATTACAAATTCAAGAATTTAATGTCTAAGGCATTGTTTGATAATCATTTAGTTTTTTGGTTTTTAAAAATTGTGCGTGTTTTCTTACCATTTTTCTATAATGGTTTTTCATCTTCTCTATAACAGTTCTCATGCATATTTCTTAAGAAAACATTTGAATTATTAACCACATTCTAAACACAAAGACAAGTTTTTTAGTTTTCAAAATTTGGCTTGATTTTTTAAAACACTTCTTAAAAATAGATTAAAAAATTATGGAAAGTCAAGGATGAAAGTAGTATTTATAAGCCAAAAACTGAGGCTCTGTTTAATAACAATTTAGGTCTCGTTTGATTACCATTTGATTTTTGGTTTTTAGATTTTGAAAATTATGCTTGTTTTTTTCACAATTTCTCTTCATGTACTCTACAATAACTTCCATCTTTCTTAAAGTAGCATTTAAGTTTCTAGCCAAATTTCAAAAGCAAAAATAAGTTTTTGAAAACTACTTTTTTTTAGTTTTCAAAATTTAGCTTGGTTTTTAAAACATAGGCACAAAGTAGATAAGAAAACATTAAAAAAAAAACATTGGTAGAAGTAATATTTTTAGGCTTAATTTAAAAAACAAAAAATAAAAAACTAAATGGTTATCAAACGGGGCCTTAGTTTTTTATTTTTGGTTTTTGAAAATGAAGCCTATAAATACTACTTCCATCTAAAGATTTACTTGTTTTGTTATCTACTTTTTACCTATATTTTCAAAAACCAAACCATGTTTTCAAAACTAAAATAAGTAGTTTTCAAAAACTTATTTTTATTTTTAGAATTTGGCTAAGAATCCAAATGCTTCTTAAGGGAGATAAAAACTATTATAGAGAAATTGAGAGAAAATAAACTTAATTTTCAAAAATCAAAAACAAAAAACCAAATGGTTATCAAACGAGATCTAAATGGTTGTCAAATGTCTAACTTACTACTTTTCATTAAAGTTGATCAAAAGTATTTTGCAACCAATAAAACACGTGGAACTCAAATCAATACATTTTCTTCACAATATTATAATATAGATCTAGAAGAATAGATTTAACATATAATTGATAAGAAAAGCCAACATGAAAACATAACTCAACACTAAACAATATATCTATATTCATCTTTTGATATCGAAAGTTTACATCTCCCACCTGATCTATATTTGTTGTACTAAAAAAACTCATAAGGAGATACTAATATTTTGATTCCTTTGAACTAAACACAACATCAACCGAGCTAATTGAATACTTAAAAAAGATTTAACATCCAAAAACTCTAGCTAAAAAAAGCATATCTCTTTTCTTTCTCTTTTTAGATTCCAAACAACTTTGAAATTTGAAGTAATTATAACCCAAGTTTAACTACTTTCTTTCTTTCTATTTTTTTTTTTTTTTTTTTACTCAATGTCAAAGAATATGAAGAAACACAATGAAAGAGAGAGAGAAAAAGGAATGAAGGGTAAAATGGGAAATTGGGAAAGTGAAAGAGATGAGAGAATGTGAGAATGTAAGAAAGAAAACAAAGCATACTTGTTGAAGGGAGCAGGGAAGCCAGCTGGTAATGGGACCCACAAAGAGGCATTGTCATCATATATTCTCATCTTTCTTTCTGGCTCAGGAATATAATTTAGTTTCATCTTTCCCCACATAAATTCCCACATATTCTTTCTATAAAAAAAATCCCACATATTAATATTCTTTCTATTTTTCTCTCTCCCTACACTTTAAAAGAAAAAAAAAAAGACATTAACTAACATGCATGTGAAAAAATGTTAAATTATAGATTTAGTCAATGTATTTTAGATAGTGTAATAACTTAGCTCTTGAATTTAAGAGAAGTAATTCAATTACATTTGCAAGGATTAATATAACACACATGTCGATTTAACATAATTTAACTGCTTGAGACATTATATATATGTTTTGAAAGTTAAATATTTGAATCTCTACCTTCATATTTTTTTTAATAAAAAAGAATATTCATTAGATAGTTAATGTTTGGCAGAGTATGATGTAGTTGACTACTGGATCACTCTTTAATAGGAATATTAAAGGGGCATTCCCTAAAAGAGGAAAACAATCTTAGATTTCCTAATTAAAAAAATATATAATATAGGGATATGAATGAAAAAAATTCTCTGTCTTTGTTTCCGTTTATACCTCGAAGAAAATTTTATCCTAGTCACACCTTATCCCCAAATAAAACGGGTAGAAAAAAAGATAACATCTCTACCCTTAACCCTAATCTATATTGTTTTCCCCAATATATGGATAGTTCAATATAGTTAAAATGTTAATAACATTTATTAGAGGCTAAGGGGGCGTTTGGATCGCAGAGTTGGGTTGAGTTGTGCAGAGTTGTTTTGTCAGTGAATTTTGGAAATCAGTGTTTAGTTTGCAGAGTTGAGTTGAGTCGAGTCAGGAAGTCAGTGTTTGGTTTGCAGAGTTGAGTTATTATGTCAGGGATATCTGATGCAGTTTTTTGTAAAGTGAATAAGTCTGATTTTTTTGTGACTTTTTTCTTTACTTTTTTTGTTTCTACCAAATCAATTGCAAACATATTTGTCTACAATTTCAAAACTTGATTATGAGATCAATTACAAATTTACAATATATATTACCATTTGCAAGATATATGAGATATTTAAAACAGTACTGAATATTGAGATTGATATCAATTTTTCTTCTCCCCTAAAAATCATTTTTATCTTATTTAAAGTGAAATGTCTTATTTTTTTGTGACTTTTTTTCCTTACTTTGTTTTCACAACAAATCAAATACAAACACATTTGTCTACAATTTCAAAACTCAATTATGTGATCATTTATAAAATTACAATATATATTACCATTTGCCAAATGTATGTTAGGGATATTTGCAAAAATAATGGATATTGGATTTGATATCAATATTTCTTTTCCAATAAAATTCATTATTTAGAATTTTTGCTCTTCAATATGAACTTTATTCATTTTTTTATGCACATGTTCACCACTACTTTTTTATTTTAATTTAGGTAGGTCTTAATTTAGTATTAATATTTTGCATATGAAGAGTGTTTATTTAAATTTGTCCAAACACATGCATTGTCTATGGACATCTTTAGAATGCAATAAATAGTTTACCTTGTAAAGATGTTAAAAATATGTCAACATACTTAAATATTGAGAAATTTGCATGGAAAACTCCTTTTCACGCGCATTAATGTGATTTGACCCATGTTCTGAAATTAATGACATTTGACCCTTTTTGTACTGTGCATTCCGTCCAAATTACTGTAAGGGCATCATAATCTGACTCTAGCTCTCTCACTCTCGCTCAAGTCACGTTCTCGCTCTCGCTCTCGCTCAAGCTCAAGTCTCGCTCTCGCTCTCGCTTATGATAGTAATTAAGTTGACAAAATTCTGGAGAAAAGAAAAAAAAAATTGCACTATAGTTGACTCGCTCTCGCTCTCGCTGTCTCGGTCTCGCTGACTCGCTCTCGCTGTCTCGCTCTCGCTCTATCTCTCCTACTCTAGTTCTTCTCTGACTTTTTTTGTCATTTTTTCTTTATATTTTTATTCATTCATTTGAGCGAGAGCGAGAGCGAGACAACGAGAGCGAGACAGCGAGAGCGAGAGCGTGAACAACATGCGAGAGCGTGAACAAGAAAGACCACTCATATTACCCTTATGAGTCATTTTGCGCGCATTGTCACGTCAGAATGAGTCATATTTCATTATTTTGAAATGTCAGGTCAAATGTCAATAATGCATGGGAAAATGGATTATCCATACGAATACCCCTTAAATATTTTATGTCATATTGAAGTTGTATATCTACAAAATATTAGATATGTCATCAAGGTCCTAATAGCGTCGTTATGCTACCGAAATTTTCGGTGTAGGCAATGTTGCTTAGTAACGTCCCTAGGAAATTTTGAGTTTGAAAAATTAGGGTTGTTACAGTTGGTATCAGAGCATGGGTCTTAGATTCTGCATACTCGCCTACATCGTAGGCAGCGATCCTTATAGCCTCTCGCAGGAAGTCTAGTTAAAGTTATTTGAGTTGCTTGTGTGTTGACACTTGTTATGCTATGCTTTTGACTTCTTTGTTCTTGTGCAAATGTAGTTTAGAGTTTAAGTTTAGATTATGACTCGAAGATGTGACTGTTATAAAGTTCTAGCAACTTTCGAGAACGAAAGTTTTTCTTAGATGAGTATATTGTGGCGCCCCGTAAAATTAGATGCTTTAATTGTATTTGTTTTAAATTTGAATCTTTGGATAATCGTAATGCGAGATTAGAAAATGGTGTTTCAAAGTTTAAAAAAGGATTAGGATTTCTGTTTGTTTAGGATTTCTTTTTCTAAAAGGATTAGAATTCCTTGTTCTAAAAGGATTAAAACTTTTTGGTGTCTATTTAAACTAGAGTATTAGCAACTTAAAGACACATTTCAAAACTCTCCTCATCTTCTTCTTTTTTCCACTTTCTTCATCTCGCCGGACAGACGTCGGAGAGTCGCCGGACCGCCGTCGGACCATCGTCGGACCATCATCGGATCGTCGTCGGAGACTCGCCAGACCGTCGTCGGAAAGTTGCCAGATCGCCGCCGGAAAGTACCGTACGGTTGAGTTAATAACTCAACTCCATGGGGTTGGGTTATTAAGTCACCGATTATAATTGTTGGTGAAACAAACAAGAAGTTGGGTTATTAACCCAACTCAACTCAACCCAACCCCATAAACCAAACACCCCCTAAAAGGTTTCAGTCTCTACTTTGCAAATGTAATGATATATCTATATTAACTTGTCTATGCTCTTAATTTATCTTATACTTTGGCCAAATATATGTTAGCGCCACATAATATCAAGTCAATCAAATATCTTTAACGAGCATGTCAGGTAAGTAATCGATTAATGATATATGAAAATAAAAATATAGTTCAAAGTTAAATGTTTAAAGTTTAAAAATGAGATAGATAGAATGTTCAAAGTATAAAGGTTAAATTTATAATCTAATAATTAAAATTTTTTTTCCATAATTCACGAAAGGAATTATCCAGTCATATATATATAGTAGAATGTACTAAAAAAGAAAATGAGAAGTTCTCAATAGTAAAGTTAAATCGTGAATTTCTCTTAATATGGTAGGTTTTGAAACTTAGATTTTTGTCTCTGTTTCGTCTCATTAGAAAAAAACTATGGCTATGACAACGCATAGTAAAGAAAATACTTTATGATTTGTTGTTATTATAATTATTGTATATTCAAGAACAAAAGTATGATAATTTGTTTTGTTTTTATTTTTGTTTTTGTGTGTTTTTACTATGGGTTGAATTTTATAAAGTGCTTCTAAGCTTGGTTGGTATTAATTGTGCCCTTAGGTTTAAGAAGTTTCATTTTAATAAATTTTGATTATTAAAGTCCCGTTTGATAATCATTTGATTTTTGAAAATTGTATTTATTTTTTCATTTGTTCTCTATGATGTGTTTCTTCTTTCTTAACAAAACATTTGAATTCTTAGTCAAATTAGAAAAGCAAAAACAAGTTTTGAAAATTACGGTCCCGTTTGATAACTATTTGGTTTTCTATTTTTAGTTTTTTAAAATTATGTTTGTTTTCTCATCACTTCCCTATCATGCTTCTCATATTCTCTACAATAATTTCTATCTTTTCTTAAAGAAATATTTGAGTTTCTAGCCAAATTCTAAAAACAAAAATAAGTTTTTGAAAACTAGATTTCTTAGGCCACGTTTGATAACCATTTAGTTTTTTAGTTTTTGGTTTTTGAAAATTATGTTGGTTGGTTCACAATTCCTATTCATCTTTTCTATAATGATTTCTATCTTTCTTGAAGAACCATTTAAGTTTTTAGCCAAATTTCAAAAACAAAAATAAATTTTTGAAAACTACTTTTTTTAGTTTTCAAAACTTAGCTTGGTTTTTGAAAACATAGAAGCAAAATAGATAAGAAAACATAGAAAGTTATAGGTAGAAATAATATTTTTAGGCTAAATTTTCGAAAAATTAAAAATTAAAAATCAAATGGTTATCAAATGGGACCTTAATTTTAAAAACCTGACTTGTTTTTTAAAAACATATGGACAAAGTAGGTAAGGAAATATGTAAACCCATAGGTTGACCTGGAAGTAGTATTTATAAGGTTTAATTTTCAAAACCAAATGGTTATCAAATAAGAACTACTTTTTTTTAGTTTTTAAAAATTTGGCTTCGTTTTTAAAGTAAAAAGTAAACAAAACAATGAAACTCCTAAATGGAGGTAATGCTTATAGGCTGAATTTTCAAAAATAAAAAAACCAAACACCAAAGGATTATATTAAACGGGGCAAAAACTTTTATATTTTGTATAAGATACCCTCTATTATAGCTTTTCGTCAAAATTAATATAAAGCTCTAACTAGGTTGCTTAGTGTACGTTTGGCTAGTGATCTAAACATAAATTTGAAAACAAGAAATTCAATGAAAAATAAAGTTAGTATTTCATATTTCAATGTTTTTAGATATGAATTTATTCTGAAACTAGATCCCAATTTGAAAAATTATTCAAAATGTATTTGATAATATATTAGAAACCATAAAAGTAGTTCTAATTCTAGTTACCAACTAAATATTAGGTTGGATCTCAACTATTACTAATTCATCTATAAATATATTTTATGTTATAAATTTTGTATAATATCATATATTTATATTATACATATTTTACATATTTTAATTTAACAAAAATGAGATGAGTTTTATCTCAAGGTTTTTATCCTTTCAATATAATTCCACATTTTAAAATTTTAAATTCAAAATTTGGATAGACTAAAAACATACCAGATGTTGTTTTCAGAACTTCCACTATTTTGGATTACTTATACAAAAGTAAATCTGTCAAAGAAATAGTCGTTGAATTTAAGTGAATCTGAAAATATAAAATTGAGTCTCCAATAGAGAAAAAAATAAAATAAAATAACATAGGTAAGTTTTTTTTTTCCTTTACCTCTCCCTCCATCTCAAGATCAAGGGATCAAACTTGTTTGAATAATAGACCTCGTGGATGAGTGATATTTTTTTTTTTTTTTTTTTTTTTGCTCTTAGCAATAATATTGTTTTAGTTATGTACTCTAAGACCTTCTTAGTTTGCCCCTAGTTAGTTTGAATAATAGAGAATTTTTTAGCTTCATTACCCACATTGTTGAATATTCCAAATTTACCTCTAAAGTTCATTCCCCTCAAAGAAAAAAAAATGTTATTCTATAATTATAATCCTCTCTTCTCTCGAGTGCTTGAATATATTCATGAGTTGCTAAATTAAACATATCTTATTTGATTAAGACATTAATAGCATTTTAAATATCATCACTTTAATCTCTATATTCCTTTAGTTTAGTTCTTATGCTTGTATTGAAATGTAGTTATTTTGGTCCTTAGACTGATAACGATTGAATACTTAAAAGTTTAAAATTCATAATAATTTAGTTTCTATTATAAAAAAAAATCTTGTTAAGATATAATGAAGAGTTTGACGTGACAATCATTTGGATCCTATGGGTACAAAAATAAAGATCATGCATGTAAAAAGAGAATGATATGTTAATGGGATATTTGAGGCTATTTTTAATTTTATAACTTTTTAATTTTTTTTATTTTTTTAAAAATTAAGTTTATAAACACTATTTTTATTTAGGCGTATTTTTGTTTTATTATCTACTTTTTATAAATATTTTCAAATTTTAAAATAAGTTTCGAAACTGAAAAAAAAAAATAGTTTTTAAAAACTTGTTTTTGTCTTTAGAATTTGGCTAGAACTCAAATATTTCCTTAAGAAAAATAAAAATCATGGTAAGAAAATATAGTAAGAATACAAACACAATTGTCAAAGACAAAAAAACTAAAAATCAAATAATTATCGGATAGATAATTGCATTTCTCAAACTAAATTTGTTACAAAATTTAAACTATAAGAACTAAATCCCTACCTACTAAGACCCTTGTTTGATAACCAATTTAGTTTTTGAAAAATAAGCTTATAAAAACTACTTCTACTTAGGGGATGAGTTTCTTTGTTTTGTTATCTACTTTTTACCTATGTTTTCAAAATCCAAACCCAAGTTTTTTAAACTAAAACAAGTAGTTTTTAAAACTTATTTTTCTTTTTAAAATTTGACCAAGAATTCAAATGTTTGCAGAGACTTATGTCCTAAAGTTTCGTAATTAATGATTTATTTAATAATTAATAATAATTTTTATTTACAATATAATATTATCCATTATATGAAAAATTCAAGACTATTAGTGTAATCTTGAACAGTATGTAGTTGATATACAAGAGAATCATGTTTAAGAAATAACCTAAAGATCAGTCATAGTATATATAGATAAGGTTGGGTGTTTTATCTTGGTAACATTATTGATATGACCTACTTATAATAGTTACAAATGATTTGATCCAAATCGATTGTGTGGAGACATGTGAGGGGTATCTTATACAGTGAATTTGTATAAGAATGAATTATGAAATATCTAATTTCTCTTTATAAATTATTAATTGAGAAGATTAATATTTCATCAAAATAATCATATGCGACTTAATCTTAATCTTGAGTGAGTTATGAACTCCCATTTGTGAGGGTTCGTCCTTTGATTTCCATGGGTGAGAGTTTTGACTTTTATAACCAGTTTAATAAGCCTAACATTTTTTTTACTTAACCAAATAGGGAGTTAAGAACATAATCTCACCAGATGAAATTCACTTCTTTCATATAGGGTAAGTAAATGGTGTTCGTGCGTGATTTTAACGAAGAAATAGAAACAAGACACGTGCAAATAAATGAATTTATATTTGTATTAATTTTGTGGATGTGGTACAATCTCTAATTTGATCCTCTAATTCTTTCTCTCTTAAGTGCAATTCACCTAAGGGCTTTACAACTTGTTCTCAAACGGTAGATTTGATCGAAGGTTTCACAACTTGTTCTCGAATGTGAATTTGTATCAAGGGCTTTGGCTTGTTCTCGAATGTAAACTTGTCTCGAGGGCTTCACAACTTGTACACGAACATAGACCTTGTCTCAAGGGTTTCTCAATTTATTCTCGAATGTAAATTTGTCTCGAGGACTTTGAAGCTTGTTCTCAAGTGTGGACTTGTCTCGAGGGCTTCGTAGCTTGTTCTCGAAAATATAAATTTGTTTCGAGGGCTTTGCAGCTTGTTCTCGAATGTAAATTTGTCTCAAGGGCTTTGCAGCTTGTTCTTGAGTGATTAGTTGCAATGAATCTCAGAGAAGTGTTCTTGATCTTTAAGGAAACGTTTTTCATTTTAGGAAGTGTTTGATCTCCAAAAGTGCAAAAAGTCTTTTGGTCCTTTGTTTTCTAAATTCTCTCAGAATTTCCTCTCAGAAGTTTTCAACTTCTGAACCTTTAAAGTGAAGGGGAACCCCTCTATTTATAGAGTTGCCAAGTGGGTTTGGATTTGACCATTGGATTGAGTCTATAATTGGCCTTGGGTCTGAACTCTTTCAATTGGTCTAATTGACTTTGAACTTAGCCCTTTGGGCTGGAATTTTGTTGGATTTGGGTCTCTCATTTGGGTTTTGTCTACAATTGACCCAAATTTCATAAACCCAATTGCATATTTGAATTTGCCTTAATATTCAATTTAGGGATGCTGGTAAATTTAATTAATCCCAAATTAAATAAATAATTTTATCACTAACTTTAGAGATAATGACATGATGATTTTTATTGGCCAAAATTTATATTCCAACAAACGGGTAGTTCCTTAAGTACTGATTTCGAGGCTTGGACAGTGGGTCTCACCCTCTCATTGACCCAAGAGAGGCTTAGATTATGGTTGGATCATAAACAAATTGTTCATTAGATGATCGATGATACTTAAGGTACAATATGTAATTACAAGGGTTCAGATTTTTGACCCAACTGTAATTACGAGCAACTCGTGAAGGATCGATTTGCATGTAGTGATTATATCCATAGACACAACTTGTCAACATAAGAGTTCAATTCTAGATCTATAGTGGTTGACTTGCATGTAGTGATTATATCCATAGATAGAACTTGTTTGCATAAGAGTTCAACTTTAGGTCTATAGTGGAGTGACCCTAGAGTTAATGAACATGAATTGATTGATTAAAGAGTTTAATTACTTACTTTTGTATCATTAGAACTTGTATTCTGTAAGTCCATAAGGTCCTTTTGCTAGTTCACAATAACAATAAAAATTTGAAAGAAAAATTTGAAATGTTCAAATTAATATTTAATATATTAGATATATTTAATATAAAAGAGAAAAATATATTTATTGTATTTAATACATTAAATATTAAAAGAATTAATGTATATTAGATACATCAAAGAAAGATATTTATAAAATTTGAATAAGATTTAAATAAAGAAATAAATATCGTAGGGGAATTAAAAAAGTTTAAATCTACATTAAAGAAAAGATATTTATAAAATTTTAATAAGATTGAAATAAAGAAATAAATATCATAGGAAAATTTAAAAGGTATTAATAAGATTCCAATAAATTAAATATATATACGGTCTAATTATGACAAAAATTTATTCCAAATCTCCATAAATAGGACTTTTGGTGGTTGAGCTATTATTATATATATCTCGATCAATAGAGAATTAAAGAATTTTCTCTATCTTTTTCTCTCCAATGTCTTGTGGATTTTCTTTCAAGAGACTCCCACGAGTCACGTTCTGTGTTCGAGTCATAGCTAGTAGGCTTTATAGAATTGAATTAAAGTTTCAACTTCGTTGGAGTTGAATTGGAGTTTCAACTTTATTGGAGTTGGAGTAAGAAAATTAAAAACATACCATAAATATCTCCATAATATTTAAGTTGATGTATGTTTTACTTAGCCTAAATATTTTTTGTTTAATTCCAAAACAAAACCAACACCGATTTCAATGCTTCCGTTGTGGGTTTAATTTGGTTATTCTCTTTAATGTTTTCTTAAGAAAGATGAAACCACTGCAGAGAAATGGTGAGAAAATAAGTACAATCTTCAAAAACTAAAAACTAAATAGTTATAAACGAAACTTAAAATTCATGATTAATTTTTTTTCAATACAATGAATATGAAGACGGACCCTTCAACTTTACCAAAGATAGAAATTACTTCCAAGTACTTATGGGATGATTTTTTTTTTTCGTTTTATTATTGATAATTCTCACTTATGAGGATTATTTAATCTTAAACTCGATTATTTTTGTCATTTTTATATGTTTATTGATTACTGAGCAAGTAAAAAATAACATTAATGAGTAAAAGTCTTGAAAGTTTGCTAAGAATAGTGGGAAGTGAAGAATAGTTAAGAAAAGAATGAAATTGAACTAATTTTGTCGTTTTTATATAGGATGGAGCAAAAGGAAAAAAAATGCAATTGCATTCCTACTTGCATTCCCACATAAAGAACAAAAGAGTAAATAAGTCCAGAATGCTAAAGAAAATTCAGTTGCATTTTCTAAAAATTTTGGAGAAGAATTTGCAGGAATCTTGAGTTTCATAGAATATTTACTCATTTTTGGAAAGTTTACGGCCTGAAATTGTTCATAAAAGTTAGCCCACGGATTGAAGGTGATTTTATATGGAAACCCTAGCTTGCACCACTTATCAAAAGAAAAGAAAGAAGACAAAAAGCGAAAACGTTCTTAGGTTGAATTTTTCCAGTTTTTGACCGCAACTCCTTTTCTTCATTTATGTTATTCGTCCAACTCATTTTCTTTATTTTTTAGTTCTATGAACATCCGAGATTGATCCTTCCTCAACAAAAGTATAGGAGGTGAAGATTTATTTGCTTGTAAAAATGATATTTGAATCCATCAAGACAAGGAAGAATATGAGTTTTTTATTGTCTGTAATTCAAAGTTTTCTTCAATTTAGCTATTGTTTTGAATTTTGTTCTTTAGTTTCTTGTTTACTTCATCTCTTTAATAGCAAGATAAAGTTGTTTTACACAAAAATTAAGTTGTGCATTTTTCTTTTCTTCTTTAGTGAGATACATGGGATGTGCTTAAGTTCATTTTTTAAAGTTTGAAGCTTCAGTTTTATAGTTGTTATATTTTCCATTTAATTAATGGTAAGTTAAGAGTTAGAAAAACTTAGGTATTCATAAGTAATAAAGTGAGTTCATTTCAGATTTATTCCCCTTTTGTTTCTTTTATATTTTTTTTCATGTGCCATGAATTTTACATCAATTAAATTAATATTTTATTCACTTTCCATCATGAACTAAATCTCCTCTAGGAGATCCAATTTGTGAATACCTTAGAGGAAAGATGTTAAGCTTAAATTAGCAAAATCGAACGAGTCGACACATGAACCCAAGTTTTTTTTTTGAACTTAAAGTCAGATAAATCTAGTTGCCTAATAATATTGTTTGTCAAGCTAGAACTTAATATCGAAAAGATTAAGGAATAGCAAATGTCATAAAAACAATAGAGGAAAAGACTTAGAAATAAGTTCTGAAATATCAACCATATACATAGGACGAGACTCCAAAACCACTAGGATTTGTGTGTGAATATGTCTAAGCTAAATTAGGCATAGACATATAATAGGTTTAATCGCTTAGTCTCCGAAATATTTTGGAGAAAAATCGAATAGGAATGAATTTGGTTTACTCAGGTTCATCGTGTTGACTGCGATTGCAATTGTTGTGTTGGTAGCATACTTTTCAAATGGGGCAAAAGCAAACTTGAACTCCCTTCCTTTTAATCATTAAGGTCCCGTTTGATAACCATTTTGTTTTTGGTTTTTAGTTTTTGAAAGTTAACCTTATGTTCACTTAATTTCTCTACAATAGAGATCATCTCCCTTAAGTAAACATTTGAACTCTTAGCCAAATCCTAAAAACAAAGTAAGTTTTTGAAAGCTACTTTTTTTAGTTTTCAAAAGTTAGATTGGTTTGTGAAAATATAGGTACAAAGTAGATAAGAAGACATAAAAACTCATTGGTATAAGTAGTATTTTTAGGTTTAAATTTCAAAAACTAAAAACCAAAAACAAAATAATTATCAAACGGGGCCTAAATTTTCCTTAGTTTCATTAGCAAAGTTACCCTAACTCATTTTCATATACTTGGCATTCTTGCTATTATATTTTTTTCATCCAAATAGATTTGGTTGAAATTCGTTTTCGGTTGGTACAATACTCTAGAATACTTCCAATTTTTATTACTTCGATCTTGTGCACTTGATCAATTATCTACATTTTACATATACTTGTGTATATTTATTTTTTAAAAAAATTAGCTAAGAATTCAAATATTTTCTTAAGAAAGATGAAACTATTGTAGAGAAATGATGAGAAAACAAGCCCGCAAAAACTAAAAACTAAAATTTACTATATCTTAAATGTGGCTAAGGAGAGAATCATTTTTAGATTATTTTTCTAAATTGTAATTATATAATACCTAAATCGTTCTTACCTCAATTTTAAGGAAGCGTACATGGGATCCAAAGACATTAATAGAATGGTCTTGGAGTTGGATATAGACTTCAATAACGTTTAGGTTCAAGGAATGGTTATGATAACCACATTTTGCATTCATCTGTTAGTTCAACTATGTACAAATATGAGAGCAAGTAATAAAATGGGAGCTATCCATTATTTTAGTTATAATTTTTTGGTGGGTGAAACTGTGAAAGGTAAATTGTGAGTAATATCTAAAAAAAAATTAACCACATTAAAAAATAGTTAAATAATTTTAATATTAGGAATATGACTACTATCCTTTTAGGAGCGGTTGATAATAATATTAATTTTTTTTAGATGTCCTTGGTATATCTTCGTAATTACAGTATTGTCATTATCGTATTTATAACCTTCCAACAATTGTCAGATTTTGTTTTGAAAAAAATTCAACCATTTCTAACTGAAATTGACTCACATTTCCTTTTTTTTTTTAGTAAAATCACCGAATTTGGAGGCATAATGTTGATCGTCTTCCATGGAACTATCGAGTTTCCTGCAACTAATCTCACAATACATGTTCCAGACGAAATCTCTTCATGCATCTGGTCTCAAAGTACATGTTCCAGACTCTTCATTAGTACGGTTTACAAGTTTGTAGAGTTGTATCAGTTCGAAATGAGTTTTCATAACATTCCTATCCATTTTGATGTTGTGTGAAATAAGAATGATTGTTTCAAGGTTTACAAATCAAGCTCAGTATATTCGATGGTCATTGAAAAAAGTCTTGGGCTATTTTTTCTAGATTTGCAACCAATTTATTTGTGAAAATCTAGGTATATACCATTATATATATCTTTTTAAAATGATGTACGTATATCTATAGAATTGGATTGTTGGATTGTTGGGTGTTTATTACTAATTACTGGCTTGCGAAGATTCAATATTCTTTCATTACCTTCTGCATTAAGGTCTTTACGATGACATACTGTCCCAAAACCATAAGCATACTATTGGGTAGATATTTATGCATATTTATACTCATTTATTATAGTAAAAAACAACATATATACTAAGTTGGAGAAATGTGAGGGAATTTTAGGTGTAGTGAATAACTATAACTATTTACTTTTTCTAATAGTGCATGGTGCATGTGCGTGTGGTGGGTATTTACACTTATTTATACTTATTTATTACGTTAAAATAACATAATTGTATGTTCCAGTGGTGTATTATAGCATTAAGTGAATAATTACACATATTTACCTTGTCCAATGTGCATTTTGATGAGTATTGATTTTAGTTTATTCTTGCATGTTGGGTAGATAAATACATATATTTCTACTCATTTATTATATATTCATTAATGGTGTCAATAAACAATTAGTATATATATTATCTTAATTTGATTCTTTGTCAATAAACAATTAGTATATATATTATCTTAATTTGATTCTTTTAAAATTCTTGATTTTTTTTCAAAATCTCAACTTCTAAATTTTATTCAGGGTTGTTAGGATTGTTTTTGTAACCTCCCTTTCAATCTTTAGTTTTTTTTTAAAAAATCAATCCAATGAGGGTAAGATTGGAATAATGAAAAAACGAAAATAAGGAATAGAAAATTTTCCTATATTTACAAATCTTCAAAAACCATTGCTAGATTTGTAAATATCTTAATATTTTTTACTACTCATTAAAATTTCTCTTTATCAAATTAGTTTTCTTAAAAGTGAAAAATTATGTGCAACACATGCTAGAAAAGACTAATGGTTATCAAATGGGGTTTAAAGTTCATGATTTTTTTTCCAGTATAATGAATATGAAGATTGACCATTCAACTTTACCGAAGATAATAAGTACCTTCTAAGTTAGATCGATGCAATAATATTTAAGGCTAAAGATATTTTTTAATCCTTAGAGGTTGTTTGGGGTTGTGGATTATAATAGTCTATGAAATACTTTGCACCTCAGACACAAATTATTATAACTCAGACTAAATAACTCTGCATCTTAAACACAAATTACATAACTCCACAAACTATTATAACTCACGGATTATTATGACTCATGTTATTATAACCCACTCAGTGCTCTAAATAACTCCTTAGGGCTTGTTTGGGATGTATGGTATAATAACTTGTATTATAATAGTTTATGAAATACTCTACACCCCAAACATAGACTATTATACAAACTATAAAGAACTTTGCATTCTGAACACAGATTATATAACTCCACAAACGATTATAACCTACGATCTTTTATAACCCAGTAAGTGCCCTAAACAACCCCTTAGTGTATAGGTGTTTTTTCTATTTAGTCTCTATTGTTTAAAAAGTTTTGATTTAATCGCTAACTATTGGTGAATGTTAAAATTGACTAATGATAAATCTACCTTACATAATACTTAGTTAGCTTAGTGAATGTTAAATTGACTAATGATAAATCTACCTGACATAATACTTAGTTAGCTTATCATATAAATTTAGATGAGAAAAGTCATCTAAGCAAAGAAAATTTCTAACTCCTCCAAATTCATATAAATTTATAAGAAATTGGTAAAAGAGTTTTCTTCTCTTAAATGACATTTTCTCTTCAAAATCACTATCACTACGTATTTTGCTAGGTAAGTTTATCACTAGTTATTTAACATTCACCAATAATGAGTGACTAAATAAAGTTAATACATAAAGGATTAAATTGAAACTTTTTAAACCGTAGAAATTAAATTAAAAAAATATTAAGTCATAAATTTAATCTCTAAACTTAAAAAAAGTGTATGACACCTAAACTTTCAATTTTGTGTCTAAAAAATCCCTAAAATATAAAAATATCTAACAAATTTTCTAAATTTTCGATTTTGTGTCAAATATTTCCTTGACATGTTCAACATTGTATTAAAATTAACAAATTTATTAGACATAAAATTAAATTTTGTGTTTAATAAGACTCCAAACTTTAAATTTGGTATACAATAGATGCGTAAACTTTAAAAAATGTCAAATAGGTCAAGAATCTATTACACACAAAATTGAAAGTTCGACTTATTAGACATTTGATGTGCCAGTTGAGTTATGCTCTCTTTAGTCACTTTTGTTGAATTTAACCCATAGTTACTTCAATTATTGTAATTTAAATTGATCTAATTGATTTTTTTTTTTTTTGTGTGTGTGTTCATTTGGCAACTCATGAAACTGGCATATTCAAATTCATCTTACATACTAATTATTAGGAGAAAATTAAAATTTGTATTCTCGGAAAAGGAATCTGACGATTAACCTGAAATCACAAAAAGAACTAAGCACAAGTGTGGTGCTAAAGCTATTTGCACTCTAACGCTCAAGTTAGTATGAACTCAAGAAAGTTTGGAGAGCAATTTGTGTGTGTTGAAGAACTTATCATTTCTGAATGACTTCGTCGACTTTTGTAACTGACCGTTACCTTGCAATTATTATAGAATAATTGCTCGATAATGATTATCCATAACAAATCTTAATTCTTCCGAACTCAACCGTTTCTCTTCTACTCTGTGATGGAGTCAATACGAATTGTTTATCGCATACCTGCCAACCCACATGGACCGGTCTCGAAGGACACTTTGGACCTTTGGCCAACCCAAGGTCGGCTCAAGGAGAGGACACTTGGGTTGGGCTCTAGAGCCTTTTGCCTTTTAAACCGACCCTTTGATTCGTCCTTTCATTCTAAAGCCTTCCTATGGGTTTGAATTGGCATGGGTCCAACCTTTATAGCTAAATTCGCCCCTAACAAATACTACATATTTACTTTTTTAATGCAATGCTTTATTTAAGTATTCTTTAAATCCAAAATTTTACAAAAGTAAAAAGTTTGTGCAATGGAAGTACACGTATAAGTACTCAAACGTGTTCAACTTCAAAAGAAGAACAAAACGAGTCGGTCACTTCGCTCAAAATCAAATATTGCGCACCCTTCTTCTCCTCTTTCTCTTTCAATTCCCAACATTTTTCACTTCACTTTCCCACACACTTCGCCGATTACCGTCTCTCTTCTTCCAGATTTGGCGCCCTTCTATTTTCACTCTGTTCGGTTTCCTTCCCCTCACAAAATTACCTTATGAACTGCTTCTCAATTCTCGGCCTCTCTCTGTTTATGTGATTCTCTGTTGAGAGTTTCATAGCGTGATTCGTTTTTTTTTTTTTTTTTTTTTTTTGTAATGGGCAATTGGAGAGAACGGCCGCGGAGGATTTTCCGGAAGCAGAAGCCTCCATGGTCGGCGATAAGAAATTACGATCACGACCCTCCGCTAGGTGATTTTTCCCCCTTTGTTATGTTTAGAATTTGGGAGCTGTGTCCTTTTTTTTTTTTTTTTTTTTGTAATGTTCATTTGGGAATTTTCTGTTCTTCATTGAATGAATGCTAAGTTCATCTCAAAATCTCTGTTTGGTTTCTTTAGGTGTTGGATAGATATTTCCATGAGTTGAGTTGTTTCGTAATTTAGTTATTCCTGTTTTGGAAAGTGAAGCTTGGATTGGGGTTGGCTGGATTCTTGATTGATCCCTTGTTTTAATTTGTTACATATTAGGTTTGTACGAAAGGAATGACCGTATCTTTTTCTGCCAATAGAAAATAAAATTGCAATGCAACGTCTATGCTTTTTTCTTTTTGGAAAGGGTGGGGAATGGGGTCAGTGAGCTGTGCCAGATTGACGGAAGAAGATATTCTCATGTTAAGATTTGAAATTGAAAGTTGTAATGTTGTAGTTATGAAATTGGAAGTGGTCCTTTCTAATTTTGTTGAAAATTACTACTCTCAAGTCTCAATTTGAAGAAAAAGTACCATATTTCTAAGATGATTGGTGTTTTAGGTTTAATAGTATTGTTTATTTCATGTATTCATAGAGCTTTTGTTGATTAATAATATCCATAGAAACTCATTTGCTCAGAACTATTTGAACTGATAGGAACTGCTAATGGTTACTGATAGAAGATGATGTACCACCTTATTATATATATGAAGAGAAGAAATCTCATCAAACATGGTAATATAGGAAATAGGAATATAATCGGGGTATTCTAATTATGTTGGATCTTCACGCTCTTTGCATATAAAGGTAATTCATGGTTTCTTTTCTGTTTCTATCAGATTTTGCAATTTGGACAAGTCTGAGGGGTAGCTTACAGTGGTTTATGGGATTAAAATTGGGAAAGGGCGTTCTCCACAACACAAGTTTGATTAGTCATAAAATTAACCCTCAAAGAAGCTTCAGACAAATTTGTATCTAATCGTGTACAGAGGAACTTCACCAGGAGGATTTGATGCCTTTTTGTGTATTCCTCATGTCAATCACTGTAGAGGGATAAAGTAACGGTAAATTGTTGAGGGCAATATTGTGGGGAAGAAGATATGGAAAGAGAGGAGGAAGAAGAAGATCCAGAAAGGGTGGAAGCAGAGAGATTCTGAGGGAGAAGAGATAACTGGAGAGAGAAGAAAGGGACCGAAAAGATGGGAGAGAGAGGAGGGTGCAACATAAGCATAAAAAGGTAATGAATAAAAGCTTAGTCAGCAAAATTTATTATTAAGTATTAATAAACAATGCCACATCACTACTAAATTACCATCACTTCTTTGTTGAAGTCCCTAACAGAAGGTTGATGGTAGGGGCCAATTTGGCTAATCTTCAAAACTTCTAGATAGAATTGTTTCGAGTGTTGAAGCTTGAGGATTAAAAAGAAGCCAAATGTTAGGGATCAAAATTCTAACTTTTCCCCATTTTTTTTAATCTCTTCACTCATTCAAAAGCATTTGGAAATGTGTGATAGTACAATTTTTATTTGTTAAACAGAAATTGCAGTTAAATAACACCTTATTTTTTAGGATCCTAATCCATATTTTTAATACTTCAGTGAAATTAATGGTTCTGAATTAACTACATATTTTGTTCTTGGTGTAGAGTTTTGGCAAGATGGTATTCCTTTATGGGAAAAGAAATTCTGCTCAGAGATTGGTCGTGTGCCGTGGGGTAAAATAGTTGATTCCAAGAAATTTATTTATTGTCATACTAATGTAGTCAATTGGGATGATTCTGCTTGCGAAGAGGCATTCCATAATGCCAAAAAACGTTATTGGGCAGAGATTAATGGCCATCAGTGTGACATCTATCTGCCTGATCCAGACAAATATATTGAACAAATCGATTGGAGTCCTGACATGAATTCTGAAATGATTGAGGAACTGGATTGGGCATACTGCGCTCCTAATATGACACAAAGTGATGTTTGGCTGGAATGTAAAAATAAAAGGACTAGGAACTCTAGTTCTGTTTCAACAGAAGGCCACATTGAAGATCTGGGTCATGTGGGTAATCCCTGGGAACATGGTAATCAATTCATTGAAAATACAGGACAAGGATGGAGTCAATGGAATTTAAGTGATTCAGGGAAGGTGAATAATGATGGCAATCCTTGGGACAGTAACATTGCCCAGATGAACAGGGGTACGGTGGATAGTGCCTGGAGGGACAAAGCGCATCAAGTTGTCACCTCCTGGAAGAATAAACAGTTTGCTAGCAATGCAAAGGGTATGGTGGACAGTGCCTGGAGAGATAGAGCGCATTACGGTGGTGTCACCTCCTGGAAGACTAAAGGGTTTGCCAGTGATGCAAGGGGTATGGTAGCCAATTCCTGCAGAGATAAAGTGCATCAAGGCGGCACTGCCTCTTGGAAGACTAAAGGGTTTGCTAGTGATGCAAGGGGTATGGTAGACAATTCCTGGGGAGAGAGAGTGCATCAAGGCAGCACTGCCTCCTGGAAGACTAAAGGGTTTGCTAGTGATGCAAGAAATAACTCCTGGAGCAGGCACCAGCAGGGTGCCAGTAATTTTGATCATCATAATAGGTCTCGGAATAACAGTTATAGTCGGAATGCCAGAAATTTAACTGATAGGATACTGCCGAATATTCAAGGGAACGAACAGGATAGGAAATATCAGTATAGGTATGGCAAGAGGCCAAAGGATGCAGAATTTGATGACATTGGGAGGTAGGGATCATGGCAACATTCCACCCAGCAGAGGGAGGATCTTGATCAGTGTGTTTCATGTTGGAGGGTTTTCAAAGCCTCAAAGAAAATATTAATGTTGGAGGAGTTGAATCGCAATATGAATTTTGATTTTGCTCAAAAGTAGCCGATCACTTCTGTTTTTGCCTTGATACTGCAGGGTCGTCTATGTTTTTGTTAGTAGATTTTTAACTTTATTTCAACAAGAATGAAACTGCAGGATTTTTGGTATAAAGAATTGAATATGTATGGCTTGGTTCTTTTGTAGGTCATTAGGTAGATCCCTCCCCTCCCAGTGCACTATCCTTGTATAATCAGGCCACATTAAGTTCGTATCATTTTTGATTTGAGAAACCTCTTTTGGGAGGCTTTATAGAGGCAATAACAGCTCTATTATCAACTTAATTCAGCATTGTATGTGTAATTTCTTATTCTTAAACAAGAACATAAGGGAACTCCATTGTACATCATCTTTGTAATCTCCCTCATTCGGCAGCCTTGCTAGTGATCTATTGTCCTCATTAATTATTGATTGTTTTCATTCGTTTTTTCTTATTTTTATTCACCTCTTTTTCTTAGAATCACACTCTCACAAATGATTGTTTTTTTCCAAGAAGAAATAAGTGTCTTCTTCAAAATTTCTACAATTGGCTTCTTAATATGTGTTGCACACTCTGGGACAAGTAGTTCATTCTTGTTCTTTGATCCTTGCTCCGAGAACTGAGAATTCTACTGTTGGGAATGGGGATAAACCGAGATCTGGAAATACGAGGACTGAGTCTACGAGTTCAGCATATTTAGCCACCACAGAAGAAGAAAGCAGTAGGTGAGAAGAGGTAAGACTCTCCATGGTTATTTTCAGCCTCCTTATGTTAATGTTCCGTTTGCTCGTCTTAAAACTGAAGCCTGTTCAGCTATTTTTGTCGTTGCTTTTAAGGTCTTTAGAAGGAAAAAGTGGTCTTGACTATCTAACCAGTTAGAATTGTCTCGGTTTGTTAGTTTCCATAATAGGAAGAGGGCTTTTAACCTTTTCTTGTGTCCCAATCAAAGAATCGTAAGATTTAAGGATGCAGGATGTTTGATTTAAGGATTGTAAATTGATTGATGTGTTTGGTTCCTGATCTTTTGTAAGCTGCAATACTAACTATGCAATGGTTTTTTTCTTCTTTTCCCTTCAGTACTTCCTTCTAACACTTCTCATCACTTTTATTACTGGCAGGTTAAAAGATGATTCAACGACCTTACTTGAACCTGATCTGTTCTATAGGTTACAACTGTGTCAGTTCTAAAGGTTGAAAGATGATTCAGGTAAATAACAACCCTTTATTTTGGTTTGGTTTTCTGTTTTAAAAAACATGTTTATTTACAAACCATGCAATTTTGGCTAAAGTTTTAATGCATAGCTCAACGAAGAAAATAGGCAGTAAGATAATTTTTAAAAAACAGGACTAAATACAATATCGAATGGGATTGTAGAAATTGCAGCTAGGAACAAATTGATTTGTTGTTACTGTTAGCTAGCTCTAGCTGCATAAAATTTAAACCTACAGCATGATTTTGAAATTTACTTCTCATTACTAAAAGGGAATCTGAATCTTGTTGGTTCTTGAAGAACACATTGCAAAGCTTTGAACCTGATAAACATTGATGTTTGAGGAATTCCAGGTATCTGAGAAAGGAGAAACCCCCTTGAATATCTCCATTCATTTTCTGATTTGATCTGGCTTTCATGACACACCACTCTATAAATTTTTTTGAAATATGACTATTACTTCATATTTTCATTGTATATAAAATTTATTTATCATTTGAAATTTAATGGACAAATTGAACATTTCAAAAGTAAACTAGAAACCTTTTGAAACTTGAGATGAAAGTATAGGAATCAAAACCGTATTTGTACTTTGCGATCTACATTAGTTAACAAATCTGGCAAAAACAAGCACAATTTTGCACAATTATTCAAATATTCTAGCAATCTTGTCATATTTTCCTCAAAACCAAGCATTAGATACTAATGATGCCTAGACATCTAAATTGTCCAACAAAAAAGATGTCAAATATCCATATCTCCTACAAAGTAGGGAACAATAAATGGGCAGTACAAAAATCAGTCTTATGTCAGCAAGGGTTAGATAAATAGTTTTTATTCATAAACAATAGTAAGATAAATAATTATGCAGGTTCTTCGATTGTCTAAATATGTTATCTATGTTCTTAAGTAGACAGCAACTTGCAACCTTTTGCTTTCAACTTGGATTCAAGATTGAAAAACTTCAATCCACATCTTACCAAATCTGCTGTCTTCTTTTTCATGTGTTCAATTAACAATTCCTCACACACAATGCAGTTAGCTTCTGTCAACTGCCTGCTCTCCTTCAGATGCAGAAACACTTTCTTTGCCTCATCAAGTGTCCCATACTTCGACATTCCAGATACGATAGCCGAGCAGGCGACCGTGCTTGGAGGGCAATCTTGTTGCACCATCTCATTAAGAACATCAATCACCATTTCTGCTTTACCTGATTTACATACATGGAGGATCGTAAGAGCATACTTAAATTCCAGAGGTCCACTTTCGATGTTTGCTAGGCAGTCTCGAACAAGCATCAAAACTGCATCGATCTCGCAGAGTTTGAAGAGACCTTCGGCAAGAGAACAGTATGCAGACACGGAAGGAACTGAACCCAGCTCCACTATTCTGTTGTGAGATGCACAAGCCTCTTGGATTTTCCCAACTTCAACAAAGCACGATACGACAATAGAGTACGTTGATGAGTCTGGTTCGAAATCTGAGCTCTTCATGTCATTGTAGATCTCTAATGCCTTCTTTGCCTGCCCATGGCGATGAAGAGCCCCTATAATGATATTGTATACCATGATATTTCTGTAGCCCTTATCGTTTGCGCCGTGAAATACATCTAGAGCTGCGCTAATTTTGTCTTCCTCTTCTACCATAATAGATAGAAATTTGGAAAGAACATCATCTACAGAAAGTTCCAACTTCTGCAACAAGGATAATAACTTCCATAAGTCTTCCATTCTTCTCGTCTCCACGTACATTATCATAATAGGCTTCACGGTTTCGAATTCTGGCTTAAGATCCTCTCGTACGGTTAGTTGAAAGAGTTTGTAAGCCTTTTCAACTTGATTTACATTACAAAGACCTTTAATGAGAGAATTATATATCCCCAAATCAGCTCTATATCCTGAATCAACCAAATCCTTCAACAAATCACAAGCCAACCCAACTTTCTCATCCTGGACAAATGCCTCAATCAAAGACCCATAAATTGCTCTATCTATCAAAATCCTCTTCCCTTTCATCTCCTGTAACAATTCAAACCCTTTTTGAGCCCGCCCGGCTTTGCACAATCCAATAATCAGAGTCCCATATGCCATTACATCAGGCTCAACTCTATCAGCTCTCATTTCATCCCAAACTCTCAAACATCCCTCCAAATTCTCCTTAGAAACCAACACTTTCACCATTGCTGTATAAGCAAACACATCAGGCTTACACAAATTCGCCCTCATTCGACCCAAAAGCTCCAGCATTTCATCAACCCTCCCTGCCTTACACAACCCTTTAATCAAAATCATAAAAGTGATGCTCTCTTCCACCAACCCATTTTCCTGGAAGTCCCTATAAACAGATAAAGCTAAATCCAAATGACCTGTTTTGACTAAGGCATCAAGAATCCTGTTATACAAGAAGACACGAGGAATAACCCCAAATTTCTTCATCTTTTCATAGACATAGTAAACTCTAAGACCCCTATTGGCATCACAATGCATCCTAATCAGAATCTCAAACTGTTTTTCACTAGGAGGCTTACCTTGAGAATCCATGAGCTCAGGAATCTGATCAGCAGCCCGGAAACGGTTGTGGCGATTCAAGCAATAAGCAAAAGCATTGTAAGAAGCATAATTGTGATGAAACCCCTTTTGCTTCCCAGCCCAGTGGAAGAACTGGGAGGCCAAAATGGGGTTAGAATCACGCCGCTGAGAGGCCTTGAGAACCTCCGCCACAAGATCCGGGGTAACACGGCGGAGCTTGTTGAGTTCCGAGATCACCGGCGCGCCCCACTGGTTTTGATTCTTCCGAAAGGCGTCGACGATGAAGCGAGCAATTGGGGAAAGGCGGACGGAGCTTGAGAAGAAGGCATCGGAGGCCGACGGCGACGTGAAGTTGGAGTGTTGCTTAGATGGGGTGTCGGGGTCCCAGTTGTGAAGATGGAAGGGTTGGGGATTTGGGGAAGTGGGTTTGCGGAAATTGGGTGGAGAGAGGGATTGGCGATTGGAAAAGAGGCCGCCGTAAACAGTGGGGCGGTGCTGCTTGGGATTGCGGTGACGGTGGCCGTAGTAGAAGTATAGCTTGTTGGGTTTTGTGGGGATTTGAGGCGGCATTTGTGGAATGTCGATGCCGGTTCGTTGGATAAATTAGTTGCTGGAATCGCATAATTCATCAACTTATGGAATTTGCTCCGGTTGAGAATCGCCGGAGATGGTAAAATGGGAACATTCGTAACAGAAGGCTTCGGGAGACCACTTTTACTTTTGAAGAGTGGGAGGACATTTGGGTTATTCGTACGGATAACCCATTTTTACACGCATTAATGACATTTGACCTGACATCTCAAAATAATGAAATATGACTCATTTTGACGTGGTAATGCGCGCAAAATTACTCATAAGGGTAATATGAAGCGGTCTTTCTTGTTCACGCTCTCGTACGCGGTCTCGTTGTCTCGCTCTCGCTTAAATGAGTGACCGAAAATATAAAGAAAAAAGAACAAAGAAAAAAGGTTGGAGTAGCAGAGGCAGCGAGAGCGAGTAACTAGAGTACGATTTTTGTGTGTTTTTTTTTTTTATTTTCTACAGAATTTTTACAACTTCATTACTATCATGAGCGAGAGCGAGACTTGAGCGAGAGCGAGAGTGAGAGTGAGAGAGCTAGAATGAGAGCCAGATATCTAGAGTTAGAGTATAGTGTCCTTACGGTAATTTGGACGAAATGTACAGTACAAAAAGGGTCATATGTCATTAATTTCAGAACATGGGTCAAATCACATTGAAACGCGTGAAAATGTGTCTTCTATACAATTTTCTCAGGACATTTAGGGGTATGAAATTACCATCTTACCCTTTTTTAAAAATCCTCCAACCAAATTGACAAAATCCTCCTAAATTGCCAAACATGGAACAAAATGAGGGGCATTAAAGAGATTTGGGACCACTTTCATTTTTAAAGAGTTGTAGGATTTTTTAGGGTATGAAATTACTATTTTTCCCACTTAAAAGAACCCTTTATTTTAACTATCTTGTACGTTATATTATAATTTTTTTAAAAAAAAAACAATCCCCAAATGTCCTAATTTTAGGTTTTATCTCAACTCATCCTCATGCACACTGCAAACATCGAAGGAGACGACCAAATTGGGTGGCGACGACGACAACTAAACCTTCAGCGTTGAACTGAACTGGGTGGCGACAACGGCGACTTAACTCTCTTCGATTGGAACGCATAAGAGATCGACACTCACGATACGCGACAAACCGAACTGGTGGCGACGACCTCGACGACTGCAATTGAAACCCTCGACTACGACGAACGGAACTCTCGACGACAATGAAGGTAAGTCCTGACGACGACTGGTCTTTGCTTTCTTGTACTGACTTTTAGTAGAATAAGATCAAAATAATAGGAAATAGAAAACCAAACCTTCAATTGTGCGGGATCACTCGAAATAACAAAAGCATCGACACCGAGCCTCTAACAAATCAGAATCACTATATTTTCTTAAAAATAAATTCTATGATGTTGTATTATCATCCTCTTGCATCCCTTTCATTTTATGAATGATTACTATGTAGATTTTTAGGAATGATGTATGTAGATTTTAAAAGTTGGTTTAATCTCATTCAAGTATGAAAACTTGGTTGGTTATTATTCTAATTTGTTGTGTTTTCGATAATAATTTGAGCTTGTTGTGGATTTCTGGTTGTTGTGCCTCAATCCATGCATATTTGAAGTTTGGTGGGAGACTGGGAGGTTTGATTTGATTAAAGGGTGTTTAATTTTATTGGCAATCAGGTCCCTAAAAGTTTTTGGAAAGTCCTAGGGGCTAGGGGTGTACATAAGCCGGGTTGGGTTGGGGGAATTTTTTGGACCAATCAAAAAATTCGAGTTGGTCATTCCTTCAACCCAGCCAACTCTATTCATGAGAGCAACCCAACCCAACCCAATATTTTCGGGTTGGGTTGGGTTGGGTCGTCGGGCTATTATTATTATTTTTTTTTTTTAATTATTTAAAATATTTTTTTCTTGAATTAATAACTAAAATCACATCAAATTCAAATATCAAACTTCAAATTTCAAAACATCTCATTTAATTCATTTATAAGTATATATGTAATTAAAATAAAATAAATATAAACTTTAGGTTGGGTTGGGTCAACCCGAGCTTAAAAAGCCCAACCCGAGAACCGATCCGAACTTTTCGATTTTCCAAAATTATAACCCAACCCAAATCGAAAAAAAAAAAACCTAACCCTTATGGTTTGGGATGGGTAGTCCAGGTTGCTCGAGTTATCGGGTTATTTGTACACCCCTACTAGTAGCGTCATTATGTTACCAAAATTTTGCTAAAACTAAGAGAAAATTGAAAGGTTAGTTCAAAATGTAGTTCTATTCATCCATATGATCCCTTTTAGGTTACATAGTTTTTTGGTGGAAACCTTTGATATATAGATTTGATCCCTACAATTTATGCATCATATTGTTGGGAGAAAAAATAATGATAATAATAATCACAATCACCACAATAAAATTATTACAATATTAAATCTCCCCTCCCACAGGATAAGCCAACCAATAAATCAGAGTCACAAAATATTAAATATAATGAGATAGGGAAAAAAGAACGACACCGAAAATTTATACCGTTCGCCTCTAAACTTGGGACTACGTCCCGCCTTACTCAGCTCGCAGTTCTACTATAATGGGAGATTACAAAAGAGCTCTCAATTCAAATACACAAAACTAACCTCAATAGCCCAACAATGGCTATTGACTTCCAAGTATCACAACCCGATAGCTTGGGATAATCAAGAAAAACCTTCAACCCCAGGGAAAAACTCTTTTTCTCTCACAGATGCTATTTTTGGTCACACCCAGTTTTTCCCTCTCTATATTGGTGGCTACACACAAAACATCATATATATATGTGTTTACAAAAACCTAATATCCAAATGGGCCTTGGCCCATTTACCTTTTATTTTGTCTCCACATAAAACCCAACACATATGAGTCTTTTTAGGTTGTGTATTTGTTTTTTTTTGGTATACAGGTTTCTTCCCTATAATTTTTTATTAGTTTCGTAGGTGCGAGAAAAAAACATAATGCTATTTGGCTATATTTCTTTGGTTCTTCCCAACTCGGGATAAAGCTTAGGTCTTGATGTTGTTTACTTCATTCTCTACCTTTGTTATTGAATGGATTCTAGTCTAGGTACGAGAAAGTTGAAAATCTTGTTCAAAATGTGGTTTTCTTAAATTCATATGAGTCTTTTTAGGTTGTGTATTTGTTTTTTTGGGTCTATAGGTTTCTTCCCTACAATTTTTGGTTAATTTCGTAGGTGTGAGAAAAAAAAAAAGAATGTTATTTGATTACATTTCTTTGTTCATGTCTAACTAGGTCTTGATGTTGTTTATTTCATTCACTACCTTTGTTATTGAATGGATTCTAGTCTATGTACGAGAAAGTACGAGAAAGTTGAAAATCTTGTTCAAAATGTGGTTATCTTAAATTCATATGAGTCTTTTTAGGTTGTGTATTTGTTTTTTGGGGGTCTATAGGCTTCTTCCCTACAATTTTTGGTTAGTTTCATAGGTGCGAGAAAAATGCGAAAATGTGCGAGAAAAAAAAAACAAAATGTTACTTGGTTATATTTCTTTGGTTCTTTGCATTTCATAGGTTCATTTGGGCATGTCTAACTAGGTCTTGATGTTGTTTACTTCATTCTCTACCTTGTTAATGAATGGATTCTAGTCTAGGTACGAGAAAGTACGATAAAGTTGAAAATCATGTTCAAAATGTGGTTTTCTTAAATCCATATGAGTTTTTTTAGGTTATGTATTTGTTTTTTTTTGGGTATATATGCTTCTTCCCTATAATTTTTGGTTAGTTTCGTATGTGCGAGAAAAGTGTGTGAAAGGTGCGAGAAAAAAAATAGAATGTTATTTGGTTATATTTCTTTGGTTCTTTGCATTTCATAGGTCCATTTAGGCATGTCCAACTAGGTCTTAATGTTGTTTACTTCATTCTCTACCTTTGTTATTGAATGAATTCTAGTCTAGGTACGAGAAAACACGAGAAAGTTGAAAATCTTGTTCAAAATGTGGTTTTCTTAAATTCATATGAGTCATTTTAGGTTGTGTATTTGTTTTTTGGGTCTATAGACCCCTACAATTTTTGGTTAGTTTCATAGGTTCGAGAAAAGTACGATAAAGGTAGGAAAAAGGTGTGAGGAAAAAAAATGTTATTTTGCTATATTTCTTTGATTTTTTGCATTTCATAGGTTCATTTGGGCATGTCTAACTAAGTCTTTATGTTGTTTACTTCATGCTCTACCTTGTTATTGAATGGATTCTAGTCTAGGTACGAAAAAGTACAAGAAAGTTGAAAATCTTGTTCAAAATGTGGTTTTCTTATCCATGAGTTTTTTAGGTTGTGTATTTGTTTTTTTGGGTACATATACTTCTTCCCTACAATTTTTGGTTAGTTTTGTAGGTGCGAGAAAAGTATGTGATTAATTGAGAAAATGGGTGGAGAATTTCTCTCCACCCCATCCCATTATAAAAGGATGCTTGGAGAAGCAATCCTTAGACGATTCCTTCATTTTTTGGAAATCAAGTTTTCAAACTCTCTCAAATTCTTTATACTCTCTCCAACACCCAAATCCAAAAGAAAACCCACCTTCCTCCCTCATCCGCCAGAGAACAATCGAGAAGTCCTTGTGGAGGTGTCCTTATTCAGTTCGTGGATCGAGAATGGGAGATCGTAGAAGAGATCGTTCCCAGATTCAGAAGGAACACGAGAAGAAAGACGTTTTTTCAAGATGTTAATCGCTGCAAATCTTCTCTTCTCTCTTTGCTTAACCTTAATTACATGTGATGTATGCAATTTCAAGTAGATTTGTTGTAACACAACGGAGCATCGCGATTCGATGCGGGATTCAATCCCATCAATTGGTATCTGAGCCCAATCTTTGCTTCCATTGTGTTCTGTAAATTACTTAAAATTAGGTGGGTAACTTTACTGTTCATGTGATGAATGATAAGGTTTGCAAATTAAATGTTTCATTTTTGGCACACAAATTAGATTTACAATTCGTTGAAGAGTTTAATGTAAGGGCACTGTTGGGGTGTATACCTTAAGCTCGTGTCGTTTGTAACAGTTCTTGTATTAATAAATAAAAGTTATTTGTTATTCAAACCTTGTATCTCGCATTTATAAAACTTAATCCAATAAACTAGGTTTTAGGGTCATACTTATGAGAACTTGAACGATGTGTAGTGAACACACTCGTTCGAGTTAGTGTCCCAAATGGTCTACAGTATATGGATAAAGTTGGGAACCTCATCCTGGCAACACTGTGGATGAGACTCACTTTGTATTGGATACAAACGAGGCGATCCAGCTCGTTCATGTAGTTGACGCATCCTGTGTAATGAGATTGTACAAGACTGGATCGTGAATTATTAAACCAGCTGATGTAACACCGTTAACAGTTTAGGACTAATAAATTCGTAGATGACGATTAGTGACTCGATCTTAATCCTGAGCGTGTTACGGACTTCTGTCTGCGGGGGTCTGTCCTTTGACTAGTACGGGTGAGGGTGGTCTATGTTGTTTGCCTAATAAACATACTTTCTCAGGGGCAGAACCACGTGGGAAGTTGGGAACTTGACTACGCAAGATGAAATTTACTCGATCCCGAGCTAGGAAAAATAAAAGGGTTGTTCCCTTAAGTGTTAACTTCAAGGCTTGAACAATGGGGTCTCACCCTCTCACTGGCCCGAGAGGGACGTTGTTTATGGTAGGACCATACAACAAAATTGTTCATTAGAGGAATAATGGGACTTAAGGAGCAATAGGTAGGCATAGAGGTAAAACGATAATTTGACCCAGCTGTAACTACGAACAACCTGTGAAGAGTCGACTCATGGGTATTGGTTATATCGATGGATACAACTTATCCTACAGTGAGGGTGTAGCTACGGGGCTATAGTAGAGTGTTCTCGTAGTTAATGAATGTTGATTAACCAGATCAAAGAGTTTTCTCGCACCTTTCTCGCACTTTTCTCAGACCTACGAAAGTAACAAAAAATTTTAGGGATGAAGCCTATATAACCAAAAAAACAAATACACAACCTAAAAAGATTTATATGGATTTAAGAAAATCACATGTTGAACAAGATTTTCAACTTTCTCGTACCTAGACTAAAATTCATTCAATTACAAAGGTAGAAAATGAAGTAAACAACATCAAGATCTAGTTAGATATGCCTAAACGGACCTATGAAATTGTAGGGATCAAACCTATATATCAAAGGTCACCACCAAAAAATAACAAGGTAACCTAAAAGGGATCATATAGATGAATAGAACTTCATTTTAAGCCAACCATTCAATTTTCTCTTAGTTTTGTCAAAATTTTAACAACATAACGACGCTACTAGGACTTTCCAAAAACTTTTAGGGACCTGATTGCCAATAAAATTAAACATTCCTTAATCAAATCAAATCTCCGAGTCTCCCACCAAACTTCAAATATGTATGGGTTGGGACACAACAATCAGAAAATCCACAACAACCTCAAATTATTATAGAAAACACAACAAATTAGAATATTTACCAACCATACTTGAATGAGATTAAACCAACTTTGAAAATCTACATACTAATCATTCATTCCTAAAGATCTACATAGTAATCATTCATAAAATGAAAGGGTGTAAGAGGATGATAATACAACATCAGAGAATTTATTTTTAAGAAAAATATAGTGCTTCAGATTTTTTATATTCTGTGTTTATATGTTTATTTATTTATTTTTAAGATCATGAAGCTGGAAAGTTTCATATTGCAGAGTATTGAAAATTGAAGGGATGTCATTTAATTATTCTAATGCACACAAGTCAATTACAATTGCCAAAAATATTGTTATGCTTCGTCATTACAATGGTTATGCGCTGGAATCACAATTTTTAGCCCTATGAAATACTATGGAATGACTGAATCTGGTAAGCATTTGGGTGTGGTTGGATTTGGTGGGCTTGATCATGTTGCTATTAAGTTTGGGTTAAAAGTTACTGTCATTAGCACCTCTCTAAGAAAGAAGGAGGAAGCCATCAACAAGCTCGTTGTCGATGCTTTTGTTGTTTCGAGTGGTTCCGCACAATTGAAGGTTTGGTTTTCTATTTCCTATTATTTTGATCTTATTCTACTAAAAGTCAGTACAAAGAAGCAAAGATCGATCGTAGTCACCAGTTCAGTTCACCGCGTATCGTGAGTGTCGATCTCTTCTGTGTTCCAATCGAAGAGAGTTAATTCGTCGTTGTCGCCATCCAGTTCGATTCGCCGCTGAAGGTTCAGTCACCGTCGTCACCACCCAATTCGGCCGTCTCCTTCGATGTTTGCAGCGTGCGTGAGGATGGGTTGAGATAAATCTAAAATTAAGGCATTTAGGGATTCTAATAATAAGAAGAAGAAGTTGAGTTGGGCTCACTATCCAGTACAAAGAAGCCAAGACCGGTCGTCGTTTTGGAAGAATAAGAAGAAGAAGTTGGGCTCACTAACAAAGAAGCCAAGATCGGTCGTCGTCACCAGTTCGGTTTGTCGCATATCGTGAGTGTCGATCTCTTCTGCGTTCCAATCGAAGAGAGTTAAGTCGACATTGTCGCCACCCAGTTCGGTTCGCCGCCAAGGTTCAGTCGTCGTCGTCGCAACCCAATTTGGTAGAAGTTGGGCTCAGAAGAAAAAGAAGAAGAGCTCAGAAGAAAAAAGAATGAAGTTGAGCGTCGAAGGTTCAGTCGCCATCGTCGCGCTATAATTAGGGCATTTGGGATTGTTTTTCTGAAGAAGAAGAAGAAGTTGAGCCAAGAAGAAGAAGAAGTTAAGCTCAGAAGAAGAAGGGCTCAGAAGTTGGGCTCACTATCCAATACAAAGAAGCCAAGACCGATCGTCGTTTTGAACTCTGAATTTTGATGAATCGAAGCCAATTACGACTGAGTCAAGCTCGATTTGAGCCTTTGGAGAATCTATTTAACCATTTTTTTATTTTTCTTTTCTAAGATAAAAGTGACGATTTAAACTTCTAACTTTATAAATAAAAAATGAGCAAATGCTTTATTTATATACTCATATTAACGTAAATGCTTTAATCGTCAATTATACTTCTATCAGTAATTTTTTTTCTTTTTTTCAAGTTCAACATCTCAGGAATTTAAATCTCTAACCTATTGATCATGACATATATATGCCTTAATCAGCTAAGCTATGCTATGATGCTTAAGTTGACATTTCATTGATAATTTGAATTTTATTTATATAATTTTAGAAGTTTGGTTAAATTATAAATAATTGATTCTTCTCGTTTAGTGTTACAAATTATGGGCGGAACCTCTAACTTTTTAGTTAACCTCTTGAAACATTTTATGTCAATTAAGTATTCTCATGTTTCCATTTTATTACTGAGCTATATTTATATTGAAATACATGCAAATGTCACGCATAATCATTACTAAAAAGCTTTGATAATGAATATAACTCGTTAAATAACTAAATTTTTACCCACGGTTATTTTTATGTCTCATTTCATACCAATTTTACTTTTAATTTTTTGTTTTAGAAAATTAAGCTCATAAAAAAGTTTTTTTTTCTGTCTAGTTTTTCACTTATTAAAAATATTTTAAAGATATTAACCAAATTATTAAAAAAAAAAAATGAACTATGATTTCAAACGTTTCAAGTAAATTAGAAAGACAAAAACAAAAACGTCAATATACCAACAAAAATTTTCAAACAGAAAATATGATTAGAAATAACATTAACAAAACAGGCCATTAGAAAACTATTTCAATTTGAAGAATATATAACAATATTATTAAATATCAAATTTACTCAGCATACAAACTAACTTTTTACCAAGGATTATAAGGACAAAAAAGAAAAAGAAGAAGAAAATTACATACAATATACATGGAAGCTTCCTAGTTCGTTGAGCCATTTCTCTGCCGTCTGATTCGATCATGTTCACCTCCAAAGAAAAAAGCTACGCAATTATTTATACCTCAGCTTCCCTTTTAGGGCGGTTTCGAGTTCGTGGAAGAGCTGGTTTTTCTTCAAATGATATTTCTGAACTGCCATCTTTATTCTCTTCATCTTCCTCCATTATGGCTTGATTAAGAGCAAGCTGGTTCACAAACAAATTCCAACAAAATCAGTGCCCATTTCCCAGTTACAGGAATCAATTTCCCTTTCCTCAAAAACAGATCACCATACATAAAAAATGAACTAAGTTTCTTTTTATCATCTCTTTTATAACAAGAATGTGGACTTGAAGTGAAGTGTCATGATCAACAAACTTATCCAAAAGCCTTGCAATATGGCTTTTGCCATCTTCCTATTTTAATGCTTCCAAAATTTTCCTGCTTTTAACCTCCAACGGAGTGACCAGGGTGGAAAGGACTCTTAAGTTCAAGCTCTCACGTAGAAAGCTTATTAATTTACCATCTTTGTTGTCTCTCAAAACTGACCTAACACTCCTACTATTTATAACCAAGACATCCTTAGCTAATTCTCAATATACTACTAACCGATATACTAATAATCTCCCACATATAACCCATATTATACCATACTAGTATTCTCACAACTACTTCTCTCTCAAGTTGAGATTAGTGGCGGTGGTGATTAGTCAGAACATATAATATGAGAAATGAGGCCTGATACCTAGATTACTTGTAGGTCTAAGGGGTGACCAAGGTGGAAAGGAGTTTGAAATGTTTTGAGATGCCTTTAAAGTCCTAAGTTCAAGCTCTCACGTGGAAAACCCAGTTCTTGTTTGATAACTATTTGGTTTTTAAAAATTGTGATTCTTTTCTCATCCTTTCTTTAAAATGGTTTTTATCTCTGCTTAAGGAAACATTTGAATTACTCACCAAACTCCAAAAACAAAAACAAGTTTTTAAAACTACTTTTTTTTTTAGTTTTCAAAACTTGGCTTGGATTTTGAAAGCATTTGGAAAGGGTAGATAACGAAACAAAGAAACTCATAAGTGGAAGTAGCGCTTACAAGCTTAATTTTCAAAAATCAAATGGTAACCAAATGGGGTCTTAGTAATTTAAAATCCTTGTCTCCTTTTGAAATTGGCTTGCTACCCTTCTCGAGATTAGTGATGGTGGTGACTAGTGAGGACATTTAGTGCAAGGAACGAGACCTCTGATACCAAGATTATCCAAGTGAGGGAACATATCAAATGGCCATGAACCTAGAAAAGCAAGCTTTGGATCACTGATGCACAAAGGGGGCAACTTTTAAGTGGGCGGAGGTATCTCTCCTTTTTTCAGATCCCACTAAACTTGATGAGGGTGCTTAACAAATCAAACCAATCCCCCCATAAGAACAAGTTAGAACAATCTTAGCGTTGAAATTAGCACTTGTAGAGCCAGCTTGAATGCATCATAGAAACAAACAATTTCTCAACCCTGTAATATTTGGCCTCAAAAAACTCCTAATACACTTCATAATCTTAGTTTAGGTGCCATCATGTTAGAAGCCAAGCCATATCTCCAAAGACTCATTTTAAACATGAAGGCTAGCTCAACCATAAAACCATACAAATTCTACCATCAAAACGTATGCCAATATCATTTTCCTCAACAGTAGGCCTTAAATCAAACAGGTTATCTGCATTAATATCACACAAGCCTCAACATTACAGGAAGGCTTATCTAAACCAAACAGGAACTGAAACCAACCAGAATCTCCAACAAAACTCAGTCCCACAAACAAAATGGAGCCAAATTAGAAATCACAAAGTACCTCCTCAAGAAACTTCTTGTCGAGGTTATCGCCGATTTTAAGAGCGGTGAGGACAGTGACGAGAATAAGAGAGAGGGGGATGGAGAAGGCGAAGATGTAACTGCTGGTGCTGGCGCCGGCACGAGTCGTCACCACTCGTAGGGCTCTGGGCGCCGATGGGTCGCCGGAGAATCTGACCGCCGGCGACAATTTGGAGGGTCTGAAGAATGCCCGTGCCGGAGCGGCGGGAAGAGGGGGAAAAGGGAAGGTTCGGGTCGAGATAAGGAGCCTCGCCATAGCTATGGAAGTGTAAGGAATTGGAATGGACATTGTTGAAGGTTGAAGTTGTTAGCATGTAAATGGATGTTGATGACAATGGATGGCCCAAGCAGATTTTGATGAAGTTCGGCCTGGTCTGACCCAAATCCAATCAAGTGGAGCTCTCTAAGCAATTAGCCCAATAGAATTCATTCTTCCCGGCTGTTGCACCCCCAACTCACTGCCTTGCAAATTCTGCAAGTTCTACTAGAATCGATCAAGATTACATAAAAATGTATAAAGTCATGTAATTAGCCAGAATATGTCTCTTCTTTTTTTTTTCCTCTCTATTCTCTTATTTTATCTCTATGAAAATAGCTCTTAGTTATTATCTTACATTTTTACCACTCATTTTCTCACAAAACTAAACTCTTAAAAAGACCTAGGATATGTTTTCACCCATAGTTTTCGGTTGGGTTGGGATAGTTTAACTTGAAACCATATTTAGTACAAGATATTTAAAACCCTTGATTTTGAACACAATCTCATGAGTTACAACAGTGCAACCTCATGGGTTTGTGTCATGTTTTACTATTCCATTTGTCGTTTTCCATTTGCGACCATCACTTTGACAACAACTCCGATGATAACTCCGACGATCACACTAGTAACCAAACTACCGCTAATGATTATCACCGACAACCACTGCGATGAGAACTCTATAGATTAGTTTGACGACCACCCCGTGACTCGACCACCCCAACAACTCAATACTTCGATGACGTACCATCATGACCCAACTTGTCCGAACCACCACTAACGACCATCTAACAACTACTTCGACGATTCAACCACCCGACAACCATAGTTGACAACCACTTCGATGATCTGACAATCATAGTTGACAACCACCCAAAAAATCTGACCACCTAGCAACCACCGCCGACGACCACATAGTTGTCACTCAAATGATCCAACCACCCTAGCAACCTGATCACCCTCCAATGACTACTTCGACGACCACCCCGACTACTTAACAACCCAACTACCCAAAACCACTATTGACGACCACCTGGTAACCACTTTAGTGACCACCCTGAGGACCCGACCACCTAGCAATCCAACCACCCTAATGAGCACTCCAACAATAACTCCAGGGGCCCAACCAAAAGGTTAGAGACTCAAACTCACACATGTTGCCGAACTAAAAAAAGAATAATAATGCATAACATTAAAGATTACATACTTAATTCTGAAAAATATTATGAAAGAAAATTATTACATTGTCATCGAGAGAACTAGACATTGTAGTGTCCATAGTGTTAATTAGTGTTGCCACAAGTCAAAATGATGTATCGTACTTGTATTGTGGTGTAAGAATTAAGGAGGATAAAATGCATTGTTATTTATTTTCATAGAATCTTGATGCAGTTATATCTAGTCGAGTGAATTAGAATATTAATCTATCATCGTGATTGAATTTGTATGTATTTTACATATTTAGATTACTAAATTCCCATGGATTATTAGATTTAATAATAAGCTGAGAAAGGTGACCTAAATCACTTGACAACTTATTCATTAAAGTCTTCAAATTATAATTCAATTTTCAATTAATTGCGTACCTAACATAAAATATCTATTATAGTTTTTTCATAGTAAAAGTAGCTATTTTAAAACTACGAGGGGACGACTTTGCAATTATGTTAAATAATAAGGGAATATTTCTTCATCTATCCCCAAAAAGAACAATTCAACTTTCTTTGTTGATCAAAGGAAAAAAAAAAAATTGCAAAAGTTGATTGAAACATTCAAAGTTAGCTTCAACTTTTCTTTAAACTTAGCTCCAAGTTTCTCTAAGTTTTTGCTAGTGGGTGGATAGCTGAATTTTGTCTGTATGCCTTCACAAGTTTGACTTAAAACATATTTTCGTCTTATGAATTTTAAATTTATTCTATTTTAATCTTTAGATTTTAAAAAAGTCGTTTTTTTTTTGTAATAGGTTCGATTATAAGTTTACTATTTGAATCTTTAAAGTTGTCTAATAAATTTTAAACTTTAGATAATGTCTAAGAATTATTTCCTATACTTTAAATGATGTGTATAATAGTTTTTTTTTAAAAAAAAATACCTACTAGATCGTTGAACTTATAATTTTATGTTTATGAATTCTAAAGGTTTTCTATTTTAAATTTTTAAAACATCTATTTTAGTTATTAAACTAAAGATAGGGATAATTTTGATCTTTAGATTTAAAAAAAGTCATAAATTATATATATACTATCAATAGGTTAAATTACAAGTTTACTATTGAATTTTTAAAGTTGTCTAATAAGTTTTAAACTTTAGACAATACTAAGAGGTTCGTATACTTTCAATAATGTGCATAGTAAATTTTTGGATTTTTTTTTTTTTTAAAGAAGTGTCTGCTAGATCATTTAACTTATAATTCTGTGATTAAGAGATATCTAAATCTATCCTATACTTTTTAAAATCTTGGGACTTATTAAACAAAAATTAAATTTTAAAAGCACAAATATATTAGACACTTCTTAAAATTCCTTGATTGATTAGCCACAAAATTAAAAGTTTAAAAACTTACTAGACAAGACTTATGACCAAGAGATCATGAGTTCAAATCCCCTACCTCTAAATGTTGTTATATTAAAAAAGCTTCATAAACATTTTTTTTTTTAAGTTTAGGGCATTAAGAAATTTTAGGTGTTCCAAATTAGAACTTAAATTTTCCTTCAGCAAGCATGATGGTATATTATTAAAAAAAAAAGGATAAAATACACAACGATCTATACAATAATTCTCCTGAACTTGAATTATCTTCAATCTTCTGCAACTGCAAATTTGATTAATAATAATGAAAACTGAGAGTCATAACTTTACTTCCTGTTCGATCTATTTTCTCTCCTATTTGATAATAATTAATATTTTGTTCTAAGGTAAGGTCAGTCTGTTGGTGCCTTGATAGTTGATACTCAAAATGAGCGTCTCGATGCTCCTTGGCTCAAGTTCTTCTTTTTTTTTAGTACATCAATAATTAGAAATTGGGAGATTCGAATTCATGACCTCTTGGTGAGCTATACTCTTATTGGCATCAGTTGAGCTATACTCTTATTGGCATTGGCTCAAGTTTTTGCTCCCCAAGATCCAACCTAATGACATACCAGACATAACCCAAAAACATGAAACCCCAAACTTACAATTTTACAAGATTAATTTTGTTATTACCTAACCACAAAATGTTCGTCCACTTAAGTCCAACATTCACGACTTCCTTTCCTACCTATCCATTCCAATACATTAAATAGACATCTTTAAAACCATACAATCTACCTTTATTAAACAATTACCAACATAACAACACACACATGGAACTAAACACAATAATTTTTTTGAAAGCGAAAAACGACGAGCTTGTTTAGTAGGTAATCTAAATTTTGTTTTATGTTTTCGGATTCACTGAATTTAGTGAATATGTATTTGACAGATGTGTTTTCGAAAAACTATTTATTTTCAAATTTTGTGATCTAAATAGTAGAAATTCTGAAAAACATCATTTTTACGTTTTCATTGTATCCAGATTCTGAATTTGAGATTTTAAAATGAAAATTATATTAAATAAAGATAAAAATCTTAATAAATATAGTATTTTAGGTAAAAAAACTTAATTTACCTTTGTTAAATTAAAATATGTATAATATAATATATTATAAATTATATAATATTATATTATAAAGTAATAATTATACAAAATTTATATATAAAAAAACATGTTCATAAATTAATTAATAATGTCTTATACTCAACCTAATATTTAATTTAGCAACTACAACTAATTTTATGATCTATACATATATTATAGAATACAATTTAAATAATTGTTGAAAATGAAATCAAATTTCTAAATCTGCTACCAAACTCATATCTAATATAATTCTGTTTTTATTAAATCATTTGTTTTCAAATTTCTGTTTTTAGATGACTTACCAAATAGGGCATTTTTTATTAATATAGTTTTTTTTAAAACTTTTTTTGAAAATATTGTTATTTTCAAACTATTTTTAAAAATATTGTTGTTTTTTTACACCTGGCGGATGGTCGTCTCTTCAAGAGACGACCATCTATATTCGGATGATGGTCGTCTCTTGAAGAGACGACCAACGTACACATTCAGCAGATGGTCGTCTCTTCAAGAGACGACCATCCCCCGCCTCTTTTATGGTCGTCTCTTGAAGAGACGACCACAACAGAACCCCACAAAAATGAAAATATTGGTTTTTTTTTTTTTCAATTTTCATTTCATGTTTCAAATTTGTTTAGGGTTATTAATTAATTTTATTTTTATTGTTGAATGAAGACATGTTGTTTAGAAATAGAAAGATATAACATTAATTAAAAATAGTGTTTTGTTCACACATGAAAATAGGAAAAAAAAAATGTAACAGTCTATCGATTTCTAGGGCGTCGATGGCGTCCTATTTGTGCATCCTCTTCTGTTTGATCCTCATCCTCTTCTGACTCCTGTCCTCCGGTTGTATGCAAATAATGATCATATTCTCCACGTCTACGCCCATGGCTCCGAGTATGTGACGACGACGATGGACCAGCCTCAGAAGCATAATGTGATGGGCTGGGAAAATAATGTGAACCAGGAGTCGGTATCATCGTCATCATCGTCGAAGAACCAATACCATCTTGAGTCTGAGTTGTGGGAGGTATGTCCTGTGTATCATGATGAACTTCATCATGACCACAAACCTCCTGTACACACCAACATTTGCTTGATGATCTCTATGATGCCTTCTTTGCCTGGGACCAAGGCGGAGGAGCTATAGGGATGTTGTACATCCGATGAATCTGGTCCATATTTCGTTTCTCCACTATCGCACAAATTCAAAATCCCTAAATCTTGTGTAAGGATCGAATTTGTCTAAAGCACGACCTCTGCAAATAACATGAAAAATAAACAATATTTGTAAATAAATATATAATTAATGAGACATTTGTAAGTAGACAATATTTGTAAATGTACCGCTTCACCAAATGATGCTCCTCTCGCGTGAGAAATCGCTCGAGTAATATTCGATACCAATCATTGTAGTGCGGGGTTGTAGATCCATATGCATCAACCTGAGAAGCAATGACTATAGATTGACGACGTGAATGCCATCCGGCTACATATACGATGCTAACGCGATCGCCCAATCACTTTGTCTAAGGTCAATCTCGTGCAATTTTGGTTACTGTCGACAAGCTTCAGGATACCTTGTTTCATCCCAAATCGCCGCAACACTCGATTTGGAAGATGCCACTCAATAACATGGAAACAAATCGGTGGGCTTCAAATCACCAAATATCTTCACCATTTCTACACATTTCGAGCAATGTGGCTATTATATCTCTGTATGGCTCCCATATGATCTCAAAATTCAAAATATAATCTAAAATTCAAAATATGAATTTTGAAACGAAATAAAGTACACAAAATAAGCTAGGGATCGAAACACATACTAGGTCGGGTTTTATAAGATCGAACATATATCTATATTGAACTGTAACATGTGTAGCAGAACCTTGACACAAAAATTGGTCTCTCCATCTACAATAATATTTAAAAATTGTTTCTCGAATAGTAATTGTCTAAATTAATTAAATAAAGTTTAGAAAAAATGTAAGTTAGTACATACCGAGAACCAAGTGCACGTCCAACCAACGCATCATCATTCATGTGGCGGCGTTGGGGAGCCATTGATGGAAAACGTTCCCAACCCCATAATTGGAGAAGAATCATAGACCCGGCAATCTCACGAGCATCTAGTCGGCTCGCCTTGCATAGTTTGTCTATACAACCGGGATAGACATGCTCCACCCCAAGCATACCTCCTGCATTCTCTCGAAGTCCGCATGAAGAGGGAACATAAGATGCACCTTATCTCCTGACTTGTCACGCGAAACAAGTTCCCACCAAATAATCAGAAAATGTATGCTCTAGCATACCTAGCTATTGTGGCATTATCTGCATTGTCGTCCAACCCCTGAAATTGTGAAGCTAACCAGGGTAAGCTTAGCTTGGATCCTCTGATCTGATTAGGGCCTGGAGTCACCCCAAGTAGTAATTCACGCCTGGAGTCACCCCAAGTAGTAATTCACATGTCTGACTCCAATTATACCTTAGGGTTCCAGTGACAGGTTCACCGTCCACTGGCAACCCAAGCAGAACTGCCACGTCCTGTAAAGTAATGGTGCATTCCCCGCCAGACACATGGAATGTATGGGTTTCCGGTCTCCACCTCTCTACTAATGCAGTAATGAAGTGCTAGTCCAACTGAATGAAACCCAACCTGGCCACCCCTTCCAACCCTATCGCACGTAAATGAGGGAGTATGTGTCGATGTAGTGGGATGGTCCGAGATACAATTGCTTCCCTACGTCGACAATGTAACTCTTCTACGTTCTGATCGTTCCAAACAAGTTGTGATCGATGTGTTTCTTGTGCATACAGAACTGATGGATCAAGCGGACCTGGATTGATATTCATGACCTACAATAAACATAATATATTAATTGAAATTATTTTGCAACTATCTATTAAATTACAATAGAAAAAACAAAATTTATCAAATGTCTATTAAATTAGAATAAAAAAAACAAAATTGGAGCGTTTGTTTAATTACAATAGAAAAAATAAAATTACAATTGTCTATTAAATTACAATAAACATAGTATATTAATTGCAATCGTCTATTAAATTACAATAGAAAAAATAAAATTACGAAGGTGCTTCCCTCCGTCTCGAAGGACAACCCCTTCGATTATGACCCAATTGATTGCACAACCCACATCGTTGTTGACTACTTGGCTCTCTCCAATCCATCTCATTATGGTAGCGCGAGCTCTTTGGTCTACCAACTTCTCTCAACAACTTTGGATCAGCATATAAAACAGGCATGTTAGTGGGTGTTATCCAATAATCTTCATGTGGAATTGGTTGAAATTGAGGACGATAACATTCCTTATATGTAGTGAGTTTGTAAGTGTCCTCGATAAAATCTTCAAAATTCAACTTTAGATGCGAACAAGCACACCATAAAATGAGAGAAAGAGGATGCCATACGATTGCCACTTATTGCACGAACAATAATGAGTTGTGCCGTTTTCACCTCTAACTAACCTCAATGATTGAATATTCCCGCCTTTAGCGTTGAAGTAATGGAGTCCAGTTTTTACATGGAAGACACCGGTTTCTCGATCATAAGATACCACTGTATGCTTAGTGGATCGTGAAGCCCACCTCATAATCTTATCTAACGCATATCTGATATACATTTCATTAGTTGGAGCGTTTAAGAATGTTATTATAATAATTAAAAAATAAATTATATATACCTGGTATATTTCTCTCTTTGTTCGATGAAATAGCTTCTTATTTCTTCTCTTCTTTTCTCAAAATACTCTACACATTTGTAGAAAGTAAGTTGTGCAAGTGCAGTGATCGGCAACATACGCCCTCCTTTAAGAACTCCATTCACACTCTCTGCCAAGTTAGTGGTCATCCACCCATATCTAAACCCTCCGTCGTGTGATTGAGTCCATTTGTCTAGACTAATGTTACTGAAAAAACTCATACAATTTCCATTCAGTGACTTGATCTGTTCAACAACTTTATTGTACTTACGGATTTGGTGTTGACAACCAGCCCGATATACCAAATTTCTCAAATTTCGACACTTATATTTTGCATTAAAATTGCTGGCAATGTGTCGTAGACAAAATCGGTGATGCGAATTACCATCGGCCCAACCATTCGCTGGAGAGTTAACAGCAGAAATTATACCTCCATGTCGATCCGAAATCAAACATATATCTTTCTGTGGAAAAATCTGACGAAGGTGTTTCAAAAACCAACCCCATGTTTTCCGACACTCTTCGTCCACCACAGCAAATGCAAGTGGAAGCAATTTGCCATTGGAGTCAACTGCTGTAGCAATTAATACCTTTCCCCTATATTTTCCATATAGATGGGTTCCATCTACTTGGATTATTGGTCGACATTTTTTGAAAGCCTCGATGCAAGGGCCAAACGACCAAAAAACTGAGGTAAGTATGGCATGCCCGGTATTTTCACTGTAATATTTAACTTTCCACTCAACACGTGTACCTAGATTTGTATTTTTCACCATGTGCATCCACTTAGGCAAAAGCTTATATGAATCATCCCAATCACCAAAAATTCTTATCATAGCCTTCCGTTTTCCTTCCCATACCCTTTGGTATGGGACATGATAGCCATATTTTTCTTTTATATCAATTTGCAATTGTGATACAACGATCGAAGGCTTATTTTTCACACTTTCACAAACTTCTATGGCAATCAACAGAGAATCCAATTGTACATGACTTTGATTTAACTCGAGAATAAAAACAATTATGTTCCTCCCCATATTGGGTGATCTCAAAAAAACCATGAGATTTTTTTTTATAGCCACAATATCGCCATCTCTGCCAACCATCCTCCCATTTTTGACATCTTACTTTGCCATATCACGTGTGTTGATTCCACGACCTCATAAGGAGAGTGACACTTGATTGCAAAACACTTGACCAAATGTTGAAGGATCTCTTTATTGTTACAAATCAACCCTTTATATAGTAAGTTTCCTTCGACAACCACCGGTTCTCGGATGAGATCATGTTCCATAGTGTTTGCATCACTATCTAACCGGGTGAATGATTTTGAAGGAATAACATGTTCCTGCCACTAAAATCTAACTCCTCGAACTCATCGTCTGCATTTACTCAAATCTTTATATCTATTGTCTACAACCATGTCCTCGACGTCACAAGGTGGGGCAACCGATTCGAGCTCGGGATCTATACATTGGCTTTGTTCAATGCGTGGATTAGGGGTTACTTCCAAATCATGAGGATCTATGATGCCTCGTTTCACGATAGTATATAAATGCACGAGAGACGGAATTGGCATCGCAATTGAGAACATTAAGTTCATTGCTTGATGGTTAGGAATTGGGATCGGTGTATATCTTATTGTTCCGGATAATGTTAACTCTGGGGTGTCTATACACTATCTCTAATTGATTAGACATGACATCTACACCAAGTGATAATCCTACCATCTCAACAAATTGCTCAAATATGATCCCACTGCTCACATTAATCGTAAACCCTCCACATGCTTCTTGGTCATAATCAACACCGCTCATTCGTAGACTGATTTTGGTGTAAAATAAATCCTAAACATTTGTCTCCCATTTCTGTATTAAGAAAACAAAAAATATAAAATCAAATTTAAAAACATAACAATTGAGAAAATATATTTTTTTTCCTAATATCAAACAAAATTATATTTTCTTGCTATATTAAAAATAAAATAAAATAAAATCATAAAATAAAATCCTCTAACAAAAAAACTTAAAAATCAACAAAAATCTTCTCAAAATTTAACTAACTCATCAAATTTTAACAAGTCAAAACAAAAAAAATGATAAAATAAAAGAAACTCACAAAAACTAACTCATCTACTCCATAATCATCCAATAGTGTGAAAATCGTTTATAGATCTACAATATGCACAAGTTATGAAAAGAAAAAGAGAAAAGTCGGAAGAAAACTTACGAATGGACAATATATGTGGAGATTGTGTAGTCCACGATCTTGTATCACAAAACGACAAGAAAAATCTGAGTGGGGTAGGAAATGGTGGGGTAGTGGGGTAGATTTTGAGTGGGGCACGAATGAGTTTTGAGAGGAAAAGAGAAGGTGGGGAAGAGAATAAGGAAAATGGCGGTTTAAGGAGTGCATTGTGGTCGTCTCTCAAAGAGCAGACGACCATCTTAAAACGAATCGTTGTTTTCGGAGATGGTCGTCTCTTCAAGAGACGACCATCTCACGAATCTTGCGCAGCGACGATGTCGTTGGTCGTCTCTTCAAGAGACGACCATCATCCGAATATAGATGGTCGCTCTCTTGAAGAGCGACCATCCGCCAATAATAAAAAAAAACAACAATATTTTTAAAAATAGTTTGAAAATAACAATATTTTCAAAAAAAGTTTTAAAAAAACTATATTAATAAAAAATGCCCTACCAAATAAGTTAGAGATAATCTTAAAAAATTCATAGACTAAAATAAAGACTTAGCCCTATTACAAACCATCCCACACACTTGTTGAAGAAGAAAAAGGATAAAAAGAGTTGGAAAATTCTCAGTCTTCAAAGGCAATGCTTAGGCGAAGGACCACTTTGGCCTTTAAAAAATGGTCCATCATATTTTATTATTTTATTTTTTTTTATTTTTTAAATGGTCCATCACATTCTCAAGCATGAAGAATGAGTCAATGAAGTTCGTTTCGGTAAAGAGAGTTTTGAATTTGGCTTTCGGTGGTTGACCGCCTGCGGATTCTACAAGCCTAATTTTCATTCTTTTATTATTTTAATTCTCTTTTTTTACTACGTTTTTCACAAGCCTAATTTAATTACTTTGAACGCCTTTTTTTTTTCCCTTCTTCTTCTTCTCTTCTTTACTTATTTTAATTATTTAGCTTTCACACTCTCTAATATTTTATTTTAATCTTCACACTCTCTAAGATTTCACACCTTAATATTCTATTTTCATTTTCAAACATGACTCACATGATTGATATATATATATATATATATCATTGATAGGATTTTAAGAGAATTAATTTTATTTACATGATTATTTTAAGCTCATTTTAAATACAATCAACTAAGGAAGGATTTAAATTGATTCACCTATTAAATTTAGGATTTAAAAATTGATACAATTATTTGTTAAGAGTTTTATGGATATAATCCAAAATTTAAGGGTATGAATTTTATTTTTCTCAAATATTCATTAAAAAAAGTTAGTAGGCAACACCAAGTCCATGCTTCCCATTTATCCACCACATTTTTTTTAATAAAAAAAAAATCACTCTTTTTTTGTGTGGTTATCATTGAGGTTGCACACTACTTAGGTGTGTAATCAACACTTAAGTATTTTCCTTAAAAAATAATACTTTTAATTAGATAGAAAAAATACACACACATTTCAAATTAAAATTTAAAAAAATTAAAAATTTTATATAATAATTTAATCTCTATATTTTAAAATTTGTAATAGTTATGTATCTAATTCTATCCTGAAAAATATTGTTAAGATTTAATGAGATTTTTACTTAGGTAAAATGTATAAACTTATTAAGTTCATATGTGTTTATGAACTATATAAAGACTAAAACGTTATGTAATAAAATTATTACTTAATGTTGATGGAATTTTTTACGGTGAGGATCAAACTCTTACAAAATTTAAAGTACACATGACTAAATTGTTACATATTAAATTTTAAAGATTATATTGTACAAAAAAAAAAGAAAGAAAAAAAACTAATTCAAACACTAAATTATTAGTGTGATGAAAAATTTGAAGACCAAAAAGTGATTTTTTTTAAATATAAGTGTTGTACTTCTATTATACAACTAAATACTATGAAAACTTTGTTTGCTTTTTGGTACTTTTCATAATTTCAAAAGACATATCAAACTCATCTTCACACTACTTTAAAATAGTTTTTAATAAAATTTGTTCACTAGTGCTGCTCAATTTGCATATCAAACCCATTTTAAAAAGTCTAATTGATGTATATAATATCAAAGTGCTATATATATATATATATATATATATCCACTCCTACCAGTACTTTTATAAAGAAAAACAAATTGAACTAAAAAAAATACAGAAAAACAAATTTGTATTGATGAAATTCTTTTAAATGCCTTTTGTTAGGTAACCGCAACCAAATACCATAAACAAAATTTAAAGAATGTTGGAAAAATACACAATGTCACATGTAAGGAAAGATTCATAGGGACATTAATTGCCCTAATAACATGCAATTTTAGAAGTAGAACACGTGTATATATATAATGCAATTTTGGGTTTTTTTTTTTTTTTAACTAAAAAACATGCAATTTAATATAAATATTCCTCCATCTAAATTTCACTGAGGCACTTAAAAAATATTAAATTATCTACACTCCTTATGACCTCACAAATCATTTGGACTATTATAAGTCGTTATTATACATTTTTTTCATTCTAAAATTTAACAATGTTGGAGTTGATTGATACATTTTCTATATATATGTTATAATTACGAGCTAACATTCTCAGTTTACTTAATTATATTTTAGAGTTGAATAAAAAATAGAACAAAATTTATGCTTTCAAATGAGTAAAGATCTAGGAATGATGTTGAAGTTGAACCAAACTACAATGACTAAATATGAACTTTCAAAATCATAGAAACTAAATTAAAATTAAGTCGAAACTAATAGGATTAAATTGATAATTTAACCAAGAGAGTGCTTTTATGTTTATTTACTTATTTTGCAATTAATAGGAAAAGGAATAGAAAAAAAAAGGAATGAAGAGAGGATTTCTTAGCAAAAAAGCTTAGACTTTTTTAGTTATTGTTTTAAGTTGGTAGGGATTTGAAACATTGTTGAAGCATCTCATTCTTCCTTCATATTTGGTGGGGTAACCATGTCCCCTGTTTAAGGAAGCCTGACATGTTCCTTCTTATTTTATCAGTTTTTAATCATTTAGATTTTTCATTTAATTTTTTTTTAAAAAAATTATCAGTCAAAACAAAACAAAAGTATGCAATATAACAATTAGAACACCAAGAACCAACTCATTGAATCCCTTTCTCAACTATTACAACTTGTAACAAAGGTAAAAAAATAAAAATAAATCTATACTCAAACCAATTGGTATACAAAGACTAAACACATTTCTAACCATTTGTCACATCTTGAAAACACACAAGAAAAAAAAACTACCTTTTATTGATCGTGTTGAATGAATAAATTTTGACCTTGAAATTTTCATTTCACTTGAACTAATTTGGAATTTGAACGAGTTAGAGAGATTAGTACTCTACTCAAAACTAAGCTTGAAAACAGTATTTTAAAAAAATCAATAAATCATCAACCCACAAAACATTCAAATTCTAATTACAAAAACACCCATAAATTCAAATTCTAACTACTAATCTCACTTATGTTCAAGTTCCAAGCTCAATTTTAAGGAAATTGAAACTTTTAAGGTTGAAATTGCAACATTTGCTTAAAAAAACAATTTTTTTTTTCCTTTTCAAAAAAATAAATTGACCCAAAAGAAGAATTTCAAAAAAAAAAAAAAAAACCAAGACCCAAAACCCAACAATGCTTTGCTCTAATTCTTATACCATTTCCTTCACATCTATGAAAGAAAATTAAAAAAAAAGAAAAAAAAAGGAAATGAAGCAATGAAGGCTTGAATAAAAGAACCAACCAATGCTTCTTTTTGTTGAAGGACATTTTCTCCTCAGAAGGACATGACAGACTTCTCTGAATCCTCTGCAACAAAAGCTCCAACTCCCATGGCAGAAGAAGAAGATAAAGAAGAACAAGAAGATGAAGAAGAAGCTTTAGGAACCCACCAAACCCTCAAGCTTTTATCAAGGCTTCCACTATATAACAAGAATCCATCACCCACACCATTTGGAGCTGCCTGTAAGCATTTGATTGGTCCTTCATGTCCATTTATCACCAAAACTTTACACAGTCTTCCAAATGCTTCTCTTCTCCATATCCCAATACTTTTATCAGCTGAACCACTGCACAAAAACTCCCCCATCAAACAAACACATAAAACAGCCATTTTATGAGCTCTTTTTTCACAAACCAGCTTCCAACTCACTGATGAAGATGAAGATGATGATGATGATGATTCTCCACTTTTTTCCCAACCCATTAAAAACCCATCTGAAATTCCACCATAAACCCACTTCCCATCATTAGAAACCACCACTGAATTCATTGAAACATCCTTATGACCCTCCAAAATCCCCAACAAACAATGTCTTTCTTCTTCTTGTTGTTCTTGTTCTTGTTCTTGTTTTCTTCCCCATGCTTTGATTTTCCCATCTGCAGAAGCTGAATACACAATCCCATTACAGGCTACAACTCCATTAATGGCATCATCATGAGCTTTAATGGATTCAAGGCATTTCAGATCAGAAACCCTCCAGACTTTTAGGGTTTTGTCCCAAGAGCCAGAGTAAATCAGCCCATTATGGACTGCTAAACAAGAAATGGTGTCAGCGTGTTCGATCCAGAGGATTTTGTGGTGTCTTCTTGTTTGAACGTAATTGCTCTGTTTCATAAACTTACCCAAGTAATCCTTTGCCGTCGGGAGCGTGTTCACAAGACGGAAGTTGTTCTCCGACCGCCGCGAAACCTTCCAGACTCTGATTTTTCCGTCCTGATGGGCAGTGAAAACTCGGCTCCCGACGGCGACCACCGCCTTCACCGATCCTTCCCCGTGGCCGAATCTGGTGAAAACCCTCAAATCGGGCTGTTGCCACACGATTATGTCTTTCCCTTGCGATGCGCTGAGAATGAACTCGCCGCACAGAGCCAAGCAAGAAACAGAGCCAATGTGGCCGGAGAGAACCGCCAATGGCCGATATGAGCAATACCCAGATGGGGATTTGCAGAGAAATTCGCATCGGAATCGGATTTCTTTCAAATCGAACGTGTAGGAGATCGCCGGAGTGTGCTCGTCGGCGTCGCTGCTGCTGTCAGAGCTTGTTGAGTGCAGCAATGGCGTCGATGCTTCTGTTACCAGAGGATCCATTGTGAAGAGAGACAGAGAGAGAAAAGGGGAGCGGAGGAGTGAAGAAAAGAAAGGGAATCTGTGAAGAATTGGGGTTTGTTTGTTTGATTGATTGATTATTATTATTTTTTTCAATTGAATTTGGAAAAAGGGAATTGAGGGAGTCGGTGTAACGGATACTTGGGTTTATGGATATTGGGTTGTTCATAGAAAGAGAATGATCTGTGGGGTACTTTTTGAACTTTCTTTCTCTTCTGTGGACTTTATGGTTATTAAAATGTTTAATTATTTGATTTCTTTTTCCTCCTGTTGGTGCTATTTTTTTAAAAAATATTTCAAAAATCAAGAATAAAAAATTGCTTCATTTGATAACTATTTGGTTTTTGATTTCTTAAAATTATGCTTGTTTTTTCACAATTTCTCTTCATCTTCTCTAACAATGATTTCCATCTTTCTTGAGGTATCATTTAAATTTCTTGTCAAATTTTAAAAACAAAAACAAGTTTTTGAAAACTACTTATTTGTGTTTTCAAAATTCAACTTGATTTTTGAAACACATAACAAAGTAGATAAAAAAACATAGAAATCCATGGGTAGAAATAGTACCTGGAGGCTTAATTTAAAAAAAAAACAAAAACCAAATAGTTATCAAACGAGACCTAAATGATTATCAACTAGGGTCTTCATTTTTCATTTTTATCTCATTTCACTTTTCATCATAATTTTAACATAACACTTTATTTACTAAATTTCTTGACATGTAACTAAAAATTTATATTAAAAATTTTCATTGGGGATAAAATTTATGTTTAATTTTGCAAACAAAGACAAAATTGACAAGTTCTTAATTTTTTTTTTTAACCAATGGGATCTTTTGCCAAATATTATATTAAGGGTGTCAAATTTGTCTTCACAGGTAACTCTTCTATCCAAATTTGAGCATTTTTCTATCTATGAGAAATTGCTAGAGCTTCAAATAAAAGGGAGCATAAAATTTGGCACATTTGCCTCATCATGGGCTTCTTAGAAGTTCACTAAAAGTTATTTTGTTGTAGTAGTTGTATATATATTGTCTCTATTCGTATTAACACTTTTTATGTTAGAGAATCTAATCTTATGCAATCTTAAGTTAGGTATGTAGTGTATTTACAATAGGATTTAGTTTAAGATATGGAATTTAAGTAGTCTATAATTTATAAATATGGTTGTTGGAGAATTTATCCTAATGATGCTTTGATTGATATGACATTTGTCGGGATATACTAAAAAACTCTAAATCAATAAACTTTAACTTACCTATCAATTTCCCATGTCAAATTCAAGAGAAATCAACTTCAAAAGTGGAAGCAAAAATGTACCTGTATCCATTGTCGAAAGCTGCAGAGTAGGTATGATCTTCGGGGACAATAAATATTCTATAACCAACCATTAAATTTTAAAAGAAAAAACGATTATTTTGGTAAGCTACTTTCATTTCTAATTTGACCCCTCATCAAATTAGAAAACAAAGTAATATTATCTACACACTTTGCCCAGACTAATTTGCAAATACTCATTTATAAATATTTTCATAAGTAGATCACTTCTCTTAGGTTTAATCAAAATAGCAAAAGAACACATTAAATAATTACACATATTGTGGTCCCATATTATAGAAATTTCCAACAAAATGAATCTTTTGAAAAAAATAATTTTTGACCTTGAACTTGACATGCTTATCAATTTTAATCTTAAACTTTCATTTTCATCGATTTAAATTTCAAATTTAGTTGTTTGTATCAGTTTTAACCCTAAATTCTCATCTATTTAAGTCTCAAACTTCAAAAAGTGTATCAATTTACACAAGTTTCCATTTCAATTTCTGTTAGAAAAGTTTTCCACACATGTCCAAAACAATGTGGTTTTATAACGGATACATATTTTTTTAATTTATCGAAAATAAAATTATTGAAAAAATTGGAGCAAACTCGTCATAATTTTTTTTCAATTTTTTTACTTTTTTCTAATTTTGCTGCCTTTTCTCATTTCATTAATTGATGGTTTGTAATTTTAATGTATGATTCTACTTGATCAATTGCCTTTTACTAGAAACAAAGTCTATTTGCATCATATTTTTCTTCAATGGAGTACTCTCATTCTTGAATGGTCGCTAATATTATATTGATTTATTTTTTTAATTTCTCTTCGGCTTCGAACTTGATTTATCCTCCATCCGCAGCAGCAGACGCAAGGCTTTCAAAATCGTCATTGTCAGAATCTTTGTCCTCTTCTCTCTCAAAAATCGATATCACTTTAATCTTCCCTTAGATTGTCGTTGGGGCCAATGATTAAGGTTGGCTACGACCAGTTCATAGTGTTCATGGGTGTCACTCTATCCACCATCACCTTCTCTATTCTCTCTCGCATTTTAATTGAGCTCAAACTCCTTTCACCAACCAAAGTCAATGAAACTGCCATGGTCATTGTTACTTTCAATGACGTTACTGCTTAGATCTTCTTTTCACACTCGTCGTCGCTGGTATCGACACCAAAGGTGAGAAAAAAATGTAAGTGTCCATTTGTTTTTGTGTGGGTCCTACTTTCGAGAGTTGAGTTCGTGGTTTTCATGGATAAACTCTTTTAAAAAATAACAAACAAGTACATATCATACAACAATACGTGTGGCTTTGGGCATGTGTGAGAAATATTTCTAATAGTGATTCAAACGAAAAGTTAACCAAAGATGTAAATTGATACATTGATTCATGTTTAAAGTTCAAATTGATGAAATTGAAAGTTTAGGATTAAAATTGATATAATCTACCAAATTTGAGGTTCAAATTAATGAACTTGAAAGTTCACGGTTAAAGTTGATATACTCTATCTATCAAATTTAGGGTTAAAATTTAGGGTTAAAATTGATTTTTTTTAAGTAATACAAATGAGTTATTTATATCATCTGACAAATGCAATATAACTATATAAAACTGGATCAACCATGATATATTTGTGTTTTCTTAGTAAGTTCGATATATAGAAAATACAAATATATCACTAGGATCAAGGACCATTTACCACTCGATTTTAATCTTCAATGTGTTATATGACTCTTATTTGTGCAAGTATTTTTTGAAAATTTGAAGATTTTGAATAATCATAAGTTTTCCCTCTAAAGGTGCAATAAATACACTAACATAATCAAAAGAATAAAAATTAAAAGGGAATAAAAAGACCAATAACAGCATAGCTCAACTGAGCTTAAGTAAAATTTTGGGTTCGAATCCCTCACCCCAAATGTTGATGTACTGAAAAAAAAAAAAACATTCCCTAGTGATTTATACGGTTTCATTTTTGTCTTTTGCAGACCTAAAATGGATGAAAATTTAAGTTAAAGAACAATAAATCTCACTTATACGGATCCCCAAAACTCTAATGGCTTCCTCACAATTATATCCAAGTTCCTTACCATAGGGAGTGATAGTCAATTTGGGTTTATAGGTTTTAGGTGTAACCGAAATCAAACCAAACCAATTAATTTTTTGAAAAGAAGAACCAAATCATAATGTCCAATAAGACATAGAACCGATTGGTTCAGTTTGACTTCTCAATTTTGAGTTCTATAAGTCTCATGAGAGGAAGGATCCAATGGTACGGTTGTTTGTTCATCGTGACGATGCTACTATAGGGAGAGGTGGCATTGAAGACGATACTTGACAACAATGTTGCAATGAGACAACGCTCGCTCGACAACCCTATTGTGAACATGATGCTCAACAGTTCTGGTACAATGAAGATGACCCTTGATGGAGCTAATGCAAAGAAGGCGGGTGATAACTGTTTGATTTTTAGTTTTTGAAAAAGTTAAACTTATGAACACTACTTTTAAAGTTTCATCTATGAATTTTTTAGTTCTCAAAAGTTAATGACAAAATAAGGAAGTGAAAGTAGCATTTATAGGTTTAGTTTTCAAAAATAAAAAATCAAATGGTTATCAAATGGATTCTTAATTGTTCAATTTTGAAACAGAGACTCAATAAACACAATTCCTAACTAGGATGGACTAAAAAGGTACAAAGGAAAATACTTGGCTACTTCTTGGTATATAGGGATCTCATTGCTTTCCACCATTTAATTGTTGACAATAGATAGAGAAAATTATTTTTACTCTTCTCTTTCTTTGTTGTGCTTTCTTTTCGAAGAGATTCCTACACGTCCTAGAGCGGCCAAATATTGTTCATTGTCTAATTTGAAAGGATGGGAAAGACTTCCTTATCTAGCTTATTTTTAATTTCTCTTCGTTCACATGTATTTATATAATTTGAATGTTGTGAGTTACAATTTATAATGTTTATCATATGATTCTTTCTCTCTCTCAATTGTAATCCGTCTGAGGGCTTTTCAGCTTGTTCTTAGATATAGATTTGATTCGAGGACTTCGTAGCTTATTCTTGAATGTAGATTTGTCTTGTTCTCGAGTGTAGACGTGTTCTTGCTTGTAGACTTGTCTCGAGAGATTCACAGTTTGTTATTAGCCTTTAGGGTGTTGAAGCCTTCTAGTCTTGAAGAATCTTTAGTCTTCAAGAGACGTGCACCTAAGTATTTCAGAGAGCATTCAACACCTAAGAGCTTTGCTCTGAATTCTCCCCGAGGTCTCTACAGAGTAAAATTTTTTAACCTTAGAAATAGAGGGGAGTTCATCTATTTATAGAGCTTCCCATAACATGTAGGCTGAGGTTTAGTGGTCTTTAAGCCCAACCACCTGAACTTGGACTTCGTTGGCTTTGAACTTAGTCATTTGGATTTGGAGTTTATTTAACTTACCGATCTATATAACCTAATTTGATCAAATCAAATTTAATTATTTGGTCAGATGAAAACATGTGACTTTTAATTTTTAGAATTTATCAATTTTTGTCTTTAAATTAAATTTAGAACATATGTCAATTTATAATGGGTCTAAAATTGGAGTTTTCGTAAGGATGACCCCTTCTCTATTTAAAAAATGGCGTTTGACCCCTGGTATTGGAATAATGAAAATTATCCTTTTGCTGATATCATAAAGTCGTGCTCGTGTGCAGACACTAAAACCTGAACGTGAGTTGGTGCATCGAGATGAATGACGTCTTGGTGATGGCATCACGATGAAAGTAATCGTTGTCGCGTATAATGAACACGAACTTGAAGAATGACTCAACGCGAGGAAACCCGCCTCGTGCTCGAGCATGCCTCAACGCGAGGAAACTCTCATCGTGCAGAAGTTTCTAAAAATAAAAATAAAAATAATTGGACAACATACCACTAAACAAGGACTGCAAAAGTTTCTAATATAATCAATGGTGTTGATAAACAAGTTGGCAATGGTGTGACATCTATAAATCTAACTCATTCTTCCATTTAAAGAACTAGTTGAGATAGGTTGGTTGCACGTTACTCTATTATGTCCACTATTCCCACATCGACCACATCTTCGAGATGGACGGTGTTCGCCTGCAGATGGAATCCTTTGTACCCGACGTCAACCTACTCGAGGTACTCTTATTGGTGGGAAGATGGTCATCTGCGTATATCCTAGTGGTCTCCTCCATTCTGAAATGTGACCTACCAGATTCAATAGCTCAGCATACGCAACTATCAAGGATTCAACGGTGTAGTAACAGATGCAAAGAGTATATGGATTAATGTTTTTATGTCTGACAACAACAATAGCATGCGAACATGAAATCTCTATAGCTTGAAACTCATTGCATGTGCATTCACGTGTGTTTAGGTCAACAATATCATCTAACCGACCATCTCGTACATTAAAACGGTAACAGTTGATGGGGTCGACTTGATATCATCTGACCCTATCACAGTCCGTGGCCATCTTCTTTAACAGGTAATCTAAGTATATTGCATCCGTCGATGACCATTTGTTTCGCCTATCATGAAACCATTGTTGCAGATGGTTCCTTACGAACTCAAGTAAGGATATGATAGGCAAGAGTCTAGCATCTTTTGTTAAAGAATTAAAAAGTCGGTCGTGTTGTTGGTCATATCGTTGTACCGTCGCTGTGTTTGATGGGATCTCACCCATCTTTCGAATACAACCTCCTCCAAATATTGTGCCACTGCTCCATTGCGGAAGAGACACAGTTGTTCCCAATAAAAATTAAATTCTATCGCCCTAAATGCTCGAGCTGCCTTATCAAACAACTTTAGTACTGCTTCCTTACTCTTAAAGTTGGTGATTAAATTTTTTCGAAAGTGGTAGACACAGATTCCATGGAATGTTGTTGAAAACACGACATTAACTACATTTACAATGGAAATGTGGTGGTCAGAAATAATGACGAGACTCGACTCATCGCGAATGATACAGTTCTTCAATATTGTCACGAACCACGTCCATGACTCATCTGTCTCACGGTCAACGATTGCATGGGCAAAAGGGTACAACTGGTCGTTACCAGAAAATCGTATGGTTTTATGAAACTGTGTGCTATGGCTCGAATCCGTAATCAATCCTATTTACGATAGGAGCAGTTAACAATTGAATCCAATTTTGCCCATTATTTTCATTTTTGTATCTGTAATAGTGCGAAAAGAAGGAAGGCCCTATTCTAAGTTGTTCAAGAATAGTGGCGTTGAGTTTCTCGACATCCATCACTACAGCAACAAACATGCAACCTTTGTACTTTTCTTTCAAGTGGGCCCCGCCCACAACTATGACATTACGACAATGTGCGAACCCTCTTATACAAGGTCCTAGTGCCATGAAAACGTACTTGAAATGAATTGAATCCTCGAGTTTAATTTCAAATATCGTTCCTGGATTCACAATTTTTAACGCTTCTCTGTACGCATGCAACCTTGCATATGATTCCTCTAGAGTCCCCATTGCAATAACGTACACCGTTTTCCGTGAACACCACGTCTTGTCGTAGCTTATATTTACAACATAATCTTTTTGGATGTCCTCGATTATGTATTTTGGCTAGTATGTTGGACCCACACCAGCAAACTTATCCTTTATTATATTTCCAATAACGTTCGTCGATGCGTGTCTATGATCGTGGTTTAAAACCTCAATCGTGTACGTGTGTGAAGCAACATACTTCGTTATTGTGAATATATTACAACCCAGCAAGCGCATTGCACGAAGCCTCCATGTACATGTTTCTTCGATGCATTGTACCGTGTATAAGTCTTTGGATGACTTTTGACCCTAAATTCAAAATTTTCTTTGATTGCGAACAATGACAGTTGGTGTTTCAAATATTCCTTATATAAGAAGATTTGACCCTCTTCAATTGGAACAGGTCCTTGCATTTGATGCTTCCCATGTTCACAGACGGACCAACTGATGTTGAAGCGATATTACCTGTTGACATGGAGGTTGAAAACAGAATATTTACAGTGGGTAGTGGTATATCTTCAAAATCAAATTCTGATGGTTGTGTATATACAGTTGATGTTCCATCCGCTTGGTATTCATGGAAAACATCGTTCGAATCCCAATCTGTTTGATCGCCCAATTGATGTCCGACGTGACCCATAGATCATTGCCATCGTTCTCTAAGGATACAACGGGCGGGATGTCGATTGTTGGAATCGGTTCATCACACATTGATATTGTTTCATTACCAATTACAACGTCCACATATCTGTCTTGAGATGGTATTGTCTGCATGCAAATTGACAATTGTGATAACTCGAATTGTTGTAGAAGGAATTGAACGTCATCGTCATCCTCGATGTAAATTGGAGGTAATCCTCCCGTCAAACTATACTGTACCCCAAGTATAAGATCGAACGCGGATTGACTAACTTTAACAACGTTGTACAATCGTTCTTTCAATTGGTGGAACGTTATGGAGCTCGACACCATAATTTCTTTCATTCTACAACCTTTTTAATGTCTTCCTTCGACAACCCACGAACCTTCATAACAAATGAAAATTGATTTCTGCAAAAGAAAGTTAACTACATTAATCTACATTGTCATTCTTACAATATGTTAGCAATGACTTACCGTATTTATGGTATGCAGTGTGTATTTAGCAAGAGTAAGAGAGGGTTAGCTGCATGCAACAAGTATGCGTGTTTGCTGAAGAACAAGATTGCGTTTACAATGTAACGACTCTCTTTTTATGACTCTTTTCCTAGGGTCACTACTAACCATGCATGCATTTGAGGCCATCAAGTAACATTAAAAGAAATAAACTTCGACGAAAAAAAATTGATTTATTCGGGATCCCATAAAAACAAAATAATTTAAAACACATGCAATTAAAAATTTGGCCTCTAGTGTGTACACAAAAGAACTTAATACAAAAATCAAATATCACCTAATAGATAAAACATTTTTCTAAAATGCGAAAATCATGACTTTTGTAACCCCATGGCCTTCGTAGCATGTCCCCGTCACTCGCCAAGTATGTCTTTGCCTTTACCTGAAAATATTTTTAAAAAGAAATGGTGAGTATTATGATAATACTCAGTAAGCGACCCCACTGCCAGGGGTTTGAAAACATGTTGTCATAACAAATCATGGTTTTATGTGGGACCCAGACATAAGAAAAATATATTTCATGGCTTTTCTCTTCGGCTATTAGTGGGAAATTGAGACTTTCTGATCCATGGCCTCTTAGTTTAGGTCGACTCTAAGTCTTTCATGACTTACATAGCATTAAATACGTATATACATATATATTGGAAGTTTAATAGCCACGACTTTCGTAAGCATTTTTATTTTATAAAATTTCTCTTCGACCCTTAGTGGACAGTTAAATTCTCCCAAATCATGGCCTCTAATTCGAGTCGACCCTAACTCATTCATATGATATATAATAAATATTATCAGGAAGATTTCACCACAACCTTTGCAAACATTTTCAAGAAACATATGCTCAGGGTCCCAAATGCAATAGTAACAACATTTGTGCAAAAAGTTTTGTGGCATGAAAATATATCAAAAATCAAAATGCTCAGTTTTAAACCAACAACATCATGACATTCATGGCCTTTAAAATAGACATCAATCCAACCAGATCATGGCATTTAAAACAAACCTTTCAAACAGATCACAACATTTATACAGAACCTTTCATAGCATTCAAAAAGGCTTTTTAGTCTCAACATGACATTTAAATCGGACTTTTCAAATCGACAAGACATTTTTCTACAAGTTCTTAAATTCTAAATTCCAGAGTTTGGCATGGGTTCCTTTACTGTTGCGTAAAATGATATTACAATACCACAAATGTACGAGTCAAGTTTTAATATAGTGATTTGAGTACAGAGTATCATCCTCAGGAATGAGTTTTCTAGATTAATTAATTACCACGATATTTATTCTTAATTTTAGCTAAAGCAACAAAACTTTGATAGAAAGGTGAAAATAAAGATTAAAAAATAAATGTACAATTAGAGACACGAATATGAAAGAATTAAAAGAAGTTGATTTCACAAGTTAAGTCTTTATTTAACACATGCAAAGAACTAAAATTATGAATTTATAAACAAGAAGTGAAAATACTCAAAAAAATCTCTCGATCGATAGCGAGCCTCACACACACGATAAATCATAAAGTTTTCTTATGAATTTTAAAAGCATGCACGACATTAAGCAACTTTTTTATATTTTCCCAAAGAGCTCTAAGTCATTCACATGCCATATTTCTAACGATTTTGACAATTTTGCTCTAATCTAAGTTTCTTTCCTTCGAGTCCACTTAAATCAACAAGATCGATGAATTTAAGAACGAATTGCAAAAAATAAATAGCATAACAAAGTTCAATACATAAATTAAACAAGTTCAAAAACATGCTAATCAAATCCTAACTATAACGTTTAACCACTCAAAATCACCATAAAAACAAGCTAAAATCCAAGGATCGTCTTTAAACGGAGTTACAATCTAAAAGAAAGAGAAATAAACTTATGTGTCGATGTCGGTCTCTCGTCTTCGAGCTCCTGTCACGATCTCGAGCCTCTACAAACGTTTTGGCTCCCAAGGAATGCTCTCCTTTCTCCTCTTAGGAGGTGTTTGGCCCACCGGTTAGGGTTGGGCTCGTGTAGGGTTTCAAACCCAAATCAATGTTTGGGTCGTTGGTTAGAGAAACCAAAACACCCCCAGGGTTTTAAAACACGTTCCCACCATTTTGCAACCCGTTTTCTTTACCTGGCGTTTCGGCTTCCACGCATTTTCACAACCAACTGCATTTACTCCACGCGTTACTCCCAACCGACGACATTACTCCATCTCTCTTTGGTTTCCATCGCATTTACTCCGTTCTCTTTCTCTCTCTTCAGATTACTCCGTTCTCGTTCCATCTCTTCAGATCTTCTCTGCTTTCCATGTCCCTTCGTGGAATCCTAACGATGGCTCTCTAGTTTCCTTGGACTCTCAGGTTTCCATCATCTTTTTCGTGGAACCCGAATCGATGGCCTCACCCCTTTGTGGAACCGTAATCGATGACTCTCTATTTCATCGTGTCTTTGGTTTCCATCGTCTTCTTCGTGAAACAACCCTTTGATTCCATAGGTCTCAACCAGCCTCCTCGAAGCATCCCCTTGTCGTTTCCTCCCTTTCGGTTCCATCTTCTCAGATCTGTCAGATTCATGGTATGGGTCGTTCGCTTCTTGGAGTTTGGTGCACGATCTTGGTATTCGAAGAAGCCGATGATGTGATCTAAGGCATGTCTCGTCGATTTCAGTTTGTGTTCTTTTTTATTTTCATATTTTTATCGACATGTTGATTTATTGGTTTTGAAAGTGTGGATTCTTCGAATTTCCGTTTGTGTTCACTGATGGTTCGAATTCGTATACAGGGGTCGTTGGCTTCTTGGAGGTCGGTGCACAATCTTCCAATTCGAAGAAGTCGATGATGTGATCTGAGGCTTGTCTCGTCGATTTCGGTTTGTGTTCTTCTTTTTTCTTTGCATATTTTTATCGACAAGTTGATTTATTTATTTTGAAAGTATGGGTTCTTCGAATTTCGGTTTGTGTTCACTGATGGATCGAATTCATATATTGGTTCTAATGTACTATATTCAATCATGTGGATTGATATGTAATTTTTTTTTTTTGCTTTATTCAGTGGTTGATGATTATATATATTTGGATTGATATGCTTCTGTGATGAACTATATTCGATCTTGTAGAATTGGTTGATGATGATATTCGATCTTGTTTATTCAGTGGTTAATGATGATAAAATTCCTAAGACCCAGATTTGTGACTTGATTTACTACACTTGATCATGTGGATTGGTATGCAATTTTTCTTGTTTTTTTCATTGATCGATGATGATACATGTTTGTTTCTGAATATATACTATACTTATCAATTTCTTGAGGCCCAAAATTTGTGACCTGATTTACTACGCTTGATCATGTGGATTGATATGCATTTTTTTTTGTTTTTTTGCATTGGCAGATGATGATACATGTTTGTTTCTAAATATATACTACTCTTATCAATTTCCTGAGGCCTAAATTTTAGATCTGATTTACTACACTTGATCATGTGGACTGGTACACAATTTTTTTTTCAGTGGTCGATGATGATACATGTTTGTTTCTGAATATATACTACACTTATGAAATTCCTGAGGCCCTATGTTGTTCTTCCTTTGTTGTTGGTTTCATCTTATGGTTGAAAAAAAATGTGTGTGAGTCGTTTGTTGTTCTTCATTCGTTGTTGTCTTCTTCTGCTGGTCAATACTGTTTTCTTTTTGTTAATTGTTATTTGGTTTCTTATTTTGGTCAATCTTTTTTAAAAGGATTTCTTTGCTGTCAGAATTAATTGTTATTTGGTTCCTTTGTTGTTGGTTTCACCTTGTTGATTTTTGGTTCAATGGCTTAGTTGTGAACCAACTAGACAATCCTATCAATGTTGATTTGAAAACTGATATGAGACCCTCTCATTCAACATTAATTAAAACTCATTCATTATTTTATTAATTTATTTATTTTTGTTCATACATTTATTTGTGGTGGTTGGGTGTTATTAATTTTTCATCTCTCTTACTCCTATTTAAATGAGATTGGTCCTTCATTTCAAACTCACCTCTCTACTTTCGTACATTAGGTATGCTTCTTAAACCCTCTACCTTTTCCATTTGTTTTCTGTTTTCAGTTTATAAATAATATAGATGCATTCACTCTACTTCCTGTTTTGGGATATATTTGGGTTATGGTGGTGATGAAGCTTAGAGTGTGGTGGATCCATTAATCAGAGGTATACGTCATTTGAACGGTTAATTACAAAAAGGTTAGTTCTATTTTTGTTAAGTTTACTCTTTACCGAATTCGAACCGATGCGTGATTCTTTTTTTTTTTTTTTTGTAGGAGTACCGTTTCTTTTACTACATTGCGAGATCTTCATAAGTAATTTTCTTCAAACTTTGTACACTTACCTATTCTTAGCATATTTGTAAGATTTCTTGTTTAAATTTGTTCAAATTTTTGTAACCTATGCTTAGGGTGACTTTTTGGGTTCTTGAGAGACTTTTGTTTGAACTTGTATTCTTATGTTAGGTATATTTCATTGTCCACTTGTATGAGTGATATTTCTTTTAAATTCACACATTTAGTTAATAATTACACGAGGTTTTAATAATGGTGATATTTTTTCGAATCGTTTCAACTCATTGTGTAAGAACGTAGTATACCTCAACCACGTACTAATATGATATGTTTAAAAAGAACAATAAAAAAGAATTGAAGTGAATGGATGCTAAACAACAGTTTAATATTATAAAATAAATAAATGATGCTTTGATTTTTTATTTCTTAATTTTATTGTTTACATTAAAATTTTTATTAAGTTTAAAAATTCACCTGATATTGACTGGACCATTGACTTGAGTTCAATTAAGGTAGTGAAACTAAATTAGTAAACACATGGAAAATATAATGACCCAAAACATTTTTTTGTAAACATGTATGTTTCAAACTATTTGAAAAAATATTGTAATTTTAATTAAGTGGTGATATTTTGTCAATACGTATTATATACTAATATACTAGTTTAGTATAAATAAAGTGCAGATTCGACTCCCGTAATTTTAATTAAGTGGTTGATATCTTTCTTCTCCAAACAAATTTCAAATGTTTTTTGAAACAAAAATAAATTTCAAAAGGTTGATACCTTTCTTCCAAATTTTGATTTAAAAGACTGATATCATTCAAACAAATTTTGATTTAATGAACTGATATCATTCAAACATATTTCATTTAAAAGGTTGATTTAACAGGTTGATATCTTTCTTCTCCAAACAAATTTCAAAAGTTTTTGGAAACAAAAAACAAATTTCAAAAGGTTGATATCATTCAAACAAATTTTGATTTAAAAGGTCGATATCATTCAAACAAATTTTGATTTAATGAACTGATATCATTCAAACATATTTGATTTAAAAGGGTGATTTAACAGGCTGATATCTTTCTTCTCCAAACAAATTTCAAAAGTTTGATATCATTTAATCAAAAAGTAGCTAATAGAAAGTGCTTACCTCTAGTATTGTTGTAGAGAACTTTGAATTTTGATTTGAAGTTATATAGCTCATGTTCCATAGAAATCAACAACAATTTGATTTAAAGGTTAAGACTTTGATTTGAAAATATAGTTTTCTATAACTCATTGTTTCCATCTCTAATAGAATGTCGCGTTTTTTTTGTTATCCCACATGTTTTCCATAAATAGTCTTTTTTTAAAAAAAACACATAAATAATACTTATTTGTTTGACATACTACACTAATCAAGGAAAGGTAGTTTAGGGAGGTACATCAATCTTAGGAAGCTTGCTGTGAAAATAATCGATTTTATTTTCATGAAGTTATTTTTGTCAGGACCGTATAACTAGTAATAAATGGACATGCTGGATATTGACCCAAATGAGTTGGTTGCAATACTTACCATCATATGTGCAACTCAATATCAATTTGTATCAACATTCACTACAATTATGCAAGGGCCACGAAGAATTGACAACCAATCCCCCATGTAAGACACCAAATCAGACAATTGAACTTTTTTCGTACTATACACGAAAATGATCTAGCTTGTCGCGAGAGTACACGGATAGATAGGAGAACGTTTTCCATCCTTTGTGAATTGCTTAAGGGATTAGGGGGGTTGACGTCTACTCAATACGTAGATGTGGAAGAAATGGTCACCATGTTCCTTCACATCATTGCGCATGATGTGAAGAACATAGTAGTGAAAAGATAATATGTGCGGTCTGGTGAGACTGTGTCCAGACACTTCAACGTCGTCCTGAGTGGGATATTAAGACTTCACTCGGTGTTACTAAAGGCACCTGCACTAGTTCAAATACGTGTTAGGACGAGCGATGACGATGGTTCGAGGTATTATACCTTTGAACTGGCGATGTGATATCATTACCTCTACCATGCACCCATATCTTCTGGTTTGATCACAGAATTGTTTAGGTGCTCTGGATGAGGCATATATTAAAGTGAACGTAAATGTGGAAGATCGTCCACGATACCGAATGCGTAAGGGTGAGATCGCCACAAATGTACTTGTCGTGTGTTCCCAGCTTAGTGAGTTCATATTTGTCCTTCCTGGATGGGAAGGAAGTGCATCAGACTCTAGGATTTTACGTGATGCAGTTTCTCGACCAACTGGATTGAAGGTCCCAAGGGTTAATGAACTGATTTCAATTAAAAGTATACATATGTCAGACACGACATGTTGTGATAACTTGCTTTTGAAATCAGGGTATTACTACTTGTTCGACGCTGACTATCCCAATGCGGAGGGATTTCTAGCCCCGTACAGAGGACAACACTACCACTTAACTAAATGGCGAGGAGAGAATTCACCTACCAGTCCAAAAGTGTTGTTCAACATGAGACAATCATCCGCTCGAAATGCCATTGAGAGGGCATTCGGTATGCTGAAGGGTCGATGAGCGATACTAAGAGGAAAGTCTTTTTACCTAGTAGAAGTCCAATGCAGAACTATAACTGCATGTTGTTTGCTGCATAACTTAATAATATAAGAGATTAGCCCAGACCCCACATTCGATGAGGCACACACAAGTGACCCCGATTCAAATGGGATGAACACAAACAACATTGAGTTTGTAGAGACAACAAATGCCTGGACTGAATGGAGGGAACATATCGCAAACCAGATGTGGATGAATTGGAATGAGAATTGACGATTGTTGAATTAAACGTGAATAATATATATATGCACATATATATTGTGATTAGATTTTGTGTATATGCACATGTATTGTGGTGGATAATATTTTTTTTGTGTAAATATTATAAATATGATATTGTTAATATAATGTTGAATTAAGCGTTTTGCAACTTTGGTACGTTTATGCATAACATATTATTCAAACACGGGTGTTTGTTTTAGATCACAGGTTCGTCGTAAAATCTAAGCAACCCAAACATATGTGGACTCCAGAAGAATATGTCGTGCTGGTTGATGCATTATTACACCTCGTCCATGTCGGTGGATGACGTGCTCACAATGGTACATTTAGAGCTGGCTATTTATCACAGGTCAAGAAGATAATGAAAGAGAAGATGTCAAATGTCGACCTACATGTGAGCCCTAATCTAGAGTCTAGAGTGAGAATTTTAAAGAAATAATACAACGCGATTGCGGAGATGTTAGGTTCTGCATGTAGTGGATTCGGATGGAACGAGGAGCGTAAGTGCGTGGAGGCCGAGAAAGACATATTTGATGCATGGGTGATAGTAATGGAAGTCAACATATAATTTCTTATTTTAAAATCTATCATGTCACTGTAAAATGATCTTTATGCATGTTATTTATGATGCATGCTCATCCACATGCAAAAGGTCTTCGAAATAGGTCATTCCCATTGTTTAATGATCTAGTAGTCATATTTGAAAAAGATAGAGCAATAGGGACAGGTGCACAAACTCCATCCGACATGGCATCAGATGCTGCAATCTAAACCCTGATTTTCTCGATTCATTCCTCTGTGATCCACCGCCAGTGGACGTATCGATGGGCGAGGACACATCAGCCACACCTACGAGTCAAACATAAGAAATCGGATCATCCAAACCGACTAGGAGGAGACGTCTGTCCTCGGGGTCAAATATGACAGACATCATGAGTCGAGGTTTTCAATTGACCACCGAACATATATTGGAAAGATTGCAGCGTGGCCGTCGGAGAAGGATAGAATTGAAAGAGCTCGAGTGAACGAGATATATGCAGAATTGAAGATAATCCCAGGGATGACACGACAGGACTGCATGACGGTTGCAAAGACGCTTCTCTGATAGTATGATGCTGAACTCTTTCTTTGTCTGGAATCCAAATTAGAAGTATGATTATTGTGTGGAAGTTATGGGAAAGCACCGGGAACCTGATTCTATCTTCATCTACCACTCTCTATGACTTTTTTAGAATTCTATGTTAAGTTGAACATCGTTGGACAACTATTTCTACTTTTATTATTATTTATTTCAGTCAGTGTAATGTGTTATCCTTATCATTTTCATCTACCACTCTCTATGCAACGATTGTTTTACTTTATCATTCATGTCACAGTTCTTACCTTAGGGTTTATGACTAAAATAGTTTGTTGTTTTACTTTATGCCATCATGAATGAAGTTCATTATAAATATAACATATACTTATACAAAATTACTATATTTAAAAACAATATTAAAAAGTATAAACTCAAATTAGATAAATTAGATAAATTGTTGATAAATAATTATGTAGTTATTAAGTTAAAAAATAGAGCAGGAAGACAAGATTACTATATTTAAAAACAATATTAAATATTTATTTTACAAAAAAACAGACTGCACAAACTCAACCCATCACAACACTGCACCCTAAACACTATTTTCTAATTCCCATTCCAGCACAAACACTGCACCCCAAACACTGTTTTCTGCAACGCAACCCAACACAACCATGCGCTCCAAACACTGTTTTCTGCAACTCCCGCATTTCTGATTCTAGCCAAGAAACCCCAGGGTTTCTGATTCCAACACAGTGCGCCAAACAACCCCTTAGAGAGTGTATTTCGAAATTAGGGTGCAAAATCTATCAAATTCGACTCCCCCTTCAAGCTTGGCAACATGTTGATTTGTAGTGTAATCGACACAACGTTGCAACGCTAGGGACAACGTTGTGAAGTTGTGCCATAGGCGATAAGCATATAAGGAAAGTCTCAGCGATGTTGCAACGTTAGGGTCAGCGTTGCAACACCGCTATCCTAAACGCACACCTTCTTATCGAAGTAGCGTTGCAACGCTAGGAAGCAGCGTTGCAACGCCATCGCCACGGATCTTCAATGCGGATTCTTATCGAGATAGCGTTGTGACGCTTCAAAGCAGCGTTGCAACGCTACTGGCACAGGTCCTCTAAGCAAAAAGTCTGCAATCACGATGTTGCGACGCCCTGCAGGGTGTTGCAACGCCATCACCTCGAGACTACTAGCTTGAAATGGTCCTTCTACTTTCATTTGATGTTATTTTAAGCTCCAAAAAGACTCGATTTGATCCCAAGTGAACCATAATATCTTCAAATATCCGGTTTAAGCTCTCTACCTGGAATTAGACGATTAAAACACATAAAAGCTCTGAAATTAACATGAAAACTAGCAATACATAAGCCTAAGGATAACACATTTTATGTGCTATCAAACACCCCCAGACTTAAAATTTTGCTAGTCCCGAGCAAAAATAGAATTAAACATGAGATTGTTCTTATACATACATTTGATTCAAACCTCAAAGATTTAAAAGGAAATTCTGGCAATCACAGGAAACATTCAAACACGATACTTCAACAAGAAATTTAAAACTTTTCTTAAGTGTTCCTACGTGTGTGTGTGAATAACCTACGCTCCTTTCATCTTTACTAAGCCCAGATCAACTTTATTAGGTTTTTCCATTCAACTTCCCTCTACACTGGTCATAATCACTAATCTTTGAGCCTCCCCACATTCAAGAAATAAATAACTCTACTCATCACTTAATCACTTTTTTATGTCACTTTTTCTATTTTCTTCTTTTTTTGTGTAAGGACACTAGTTTTCACACATCCACTGCAGGGACCCTTACCCAGAGCACTCGCTCAATGAGTGGCCTAACTGATCACAGTGAAGGTAGTTTTTTTTGTCCTCACTATTTTTTCTTTATCACAAAACAAAAGCAACAAAACAAACTTTTTCACATAATGCACATATTTTACAGATCATGCACTTCATATTGTCATTCACCCTATCCTTCAGTTTAACTCTCAAATCAATTCTTAGACCTATCGAGTTGACATCAAACTTTTGAATCTAATAACTTTGTTCTAAGCATTTCAAAACTACATGAACATAGGCTATATGCATAATAGTGCAGGAAAAACTCAATAAAATTTTTAAATTAACTCGAATTCATATCATGTTCTCAAGTTTCAGTAGAATCACAAAATTTTCAATTAACTCTCATCCTAGGTCATCCTAATCATACTTATGCAGAAGACAATTCAACAATTCAACATATACTCAGGACAGTCACAACAGATAAACAACATTCCACCCCCAAACTTAAACTAAACATTGTCCCTAATATTTGTAAAATAAGCTCAAAGAAGTTAGAAGGGTAAGAGTGAACAATATTGTCCTGAGTAATGAAGATCTTCATTTTTTTCTGAGTTTCTTGGACAACCAAGTCACGTGAGTTGAAGTTCCATAGAACGGGAGTATGGATTTTGACGAGGGGTGGCATCCACACAACCTACAACACAAAACAAAGAAAACTAAAAAAATCTAAGCAAGCAGACAAAACAACTAAACAAAACAAAAATGAACAACACTAAAAGGTTGGGTTGTGTCCCAAGAAACGCCTTCTTTAACGTCTTTAGCTAGACTGTACTCTCTCAAGGTGTGTTCTTTAAATCATGCAACTCTTGATCTTTAGATCATTTCCTGTTTCCTTTGCTACCCTGTCTAAAGAGTCACTAAAAAAAAATGTCATTTCCTAAGTCAAAAGATAAATCATTGGTCAATTCAATCTTTAAATAGAAGTTTATTTCAGATTCATCTTTCTGAGGAGTAAAGATTTTAAATTTAACCTCCTTTAGCCCTACATGCAGCTTTAGGGTGCTCTCATGTAAGCTTATGTCTGTCTTACTCGTGGCCAGAAATGGTCTTCCCAAGATAATGGGGATCTTTGCATCTTCTTCCATATCCAGGACAAGGAAGTCCACGGGGAATACAAACTTATCTACTTTGACTAAGATATCCTCCACTATTCTCCGTGGGTAAGTGATAGACTTGTCCGCCAGTTGGAAAGAAATTATGGTGGATTTTACCTCCCCCAAGCTTAATCTTTTAAACACAAAGTAAGGCATCTAAAAATTGTTTATTCAAAACATGAGCCATTCGAAATCTTGCGAAAATAATCTAAACTTACCCACAATTGAAGGTCTGAATCGAAATCGATTCGAACTGAACGGACTCTAGAGAAATGCTGCCAACGGATCTGCACCAGCAGTGGCGGCGCGACTCATTGACCGGAGGTGGTGATTTCACCAGTTTTAGATCCGAGGGAGAAAACTGGCGAAAGGTTTCAGCATTCAATGACGAGCTTTGTTCGACAATGAGAAAGGAAGACGAACCTACAACTCCGATGAGGACTTCGACGAATCTGGTGTGGCTGAAAAATCGAGCAACTTCTAGCGAGAACCGAAAGCTCACAATGTCGACTAAAACCGGCAGAAGCAGATCGGGCGGAGATGCTTCACGACAGCTGAGACCTCCGACGTGTGCGTCTGTGACAAAATTTTTGGTGGCAGGGACAGAGCTTCACGAATCGGTGTTCGTGGCTGCCAGCGAGTTGTGCGACTTGCTGGTTGAACTTCGACGGTGTGCTTGACGACGACTGAACGGAAAAAGGGCCTTCAATAGAGGCTTGAAAGGAGAAAAGAAGCTTGAAATTCTTCTATGGAGGTTGGGTCTTGTCATGAGGATGAGGGAGATGAGAGGAAGATGTTGCCTTGGGGGTTGTGCCACTAAATGACAAAAAATGTTCCATAAACCCTAATCTCATTCTCATCCCCTTTTTATTCCAAAAGTACCCCTTCCTCTAACATATAACTACACTTATGCTCTTAACCATAATTATATATATATATATATATATATCCTTAATTGCACTAAATTTAAATTACATTACTCGAATTCAAGGTCCGACTAACTATTTTCTGTTAACTCAAAACAACATACAAATTAATGGTACTTGGAGTTTGGGGTGTTACATACAAACTCCAACTTCAAACAACAAATTGACATCCACAAGACTATATCGTTATTGTGGAACTATGTTAGTTAGTTAGTTGAACCACCATATTAAAGTTGAGGGACGTGATTTTATTATCTTGAATTTGAGTTGATGCGCAATCGAGTTTGACAGACAAAATCTCTTACAACGATCACGATTTAAAGAATGAAAGCTCAATTTGGTCGTTTTAATAATGATGCGAGTCAACCCGATAATTAATATTTATCCTTGGATATCCAACTGCATGAAAACTCACGAACAATTCCAAACCCTCGCGATGGCGATCGCGTTAATTGGAATAACGCGAGTGCGATCCCATTAATTCACAACGCGATTATGTGTATTCAGTTAATCCCAAACACTAGCAAACACTTGCGCTCGCGTTAACATCGTAATGAACGTGATCACAATTACATTATCCATGAACGCGATATATCAAAACAATACTTATCATCACCATCGAGTGGCGTAACTGTGAATAGGGTTTTTTGCATATATTTGGTTTAGGGTTAGTCTTATAATCATATGCACTTTCATGCATGGTTAGTACTTAACATGTTTAGTTGGTTATAGTCATTTGGTTAGTCACGCATATATTTGGTTATAGCCATTTAGTCTTACAGTACACCCATGCATGTTTAGTTGGTATGATGGTCCAGTCAGCCGAGCATCAAATATATGAAATCAAAACGATAGTGAGAGATATGGGGAAATACGTTTATTTATATTAATTAAAAACATAATGACTTCATTACATCCCAACAATACGACTACAACCTAGTCGAACTCCGACTCCGACGATATATCTATTACATCGGATGAGGAAACTTCCAACTTCGCTTCCGAAGGATCGTCTTCCAAAAGGCTGTCTGTATCTGTTGAGACGACTATGAGATCTGGGTTGGAGACCACATTCTCCATTATGACACGGTCAGATGAGTTCTCCTCCGACAAGGGTGGCGGTGATTCAGTGGTCAGAGGGCTTGAGATCGGGCTTGAGCTCGGGCTTGCGCTCGAGTTTGGGGCGAGGTAGTCCACATCCCATTCGAGTGATGTGAGGTCGTCCACAACTCATGAGAGTGATTGTTGGTTTGATGAAACAGACGGTAGGATGCAGACGGAGTTGACATCTCTGAAGTGTAAACGAGTAGTCAATAGAAATGAATCTAGGGTAAATGAAGCTACGTTCCCTCCAATGACAAAGTTCATTACATCCGGTCTCTCATCCACAACCTCCAATCCAAGAATGTAATGAATCAGTGGACTGTTGAAGGCAAGTTCAACGTCGACATATTTCCCAAATATGGTTTTCTTGAACTGCTCAAGCTGTGTGGCAGAAAGTTTGTTCTTCACCACAGAGTTTGTCTGCTTCAGGTGCGACAAACAAGAGATTTTGGGCAGGAATGTCTCAGTATACTTACGTTTCATTTCCTGAAAACAAATACAATTTGTAAGTCTAATATACTCGTGCTCACATTCGAATTTATACTAATGCGATCTAATTCTAAACGCGATTGCGATTTGGAAAACGCGATTGCGATTCCAAAACTGACAATTGAATCCTAACGCGATCGATGCCAAATAGTAAATATTCACACCTAGATGGCTACCACATGCATGATGATGGCTAAACCCTAAACCTTTTCTTAAAAACGCTAAATCCTAAACCTGAAACTTGTAAATCCGACAAAATCTGTAAACGAAACTTGTACACATACCTTAAAGATACGAATAGTGAACGGGCCGAGTTGTTGAGTTGGTCGGTCAGAAGTAGGAAGTGTGTTGAGTACGAGAGTTTCTGGTCTGAAGCCAAGAAGAATGTCGAATGTTTTTATAAAACGAACCTTAAACAAGTGAAATGACGTTTCGTTTAAAAATATTTCATGGATATCTATTCGCCTCTCGCGTTCGACGTCTCAGTTTGTTGTTATCGCGATCGTGTTATTATTATTCTATCGCTCACGCTCGGTATTAAATAATGAGTCCGAGCGCGAATATAACAATTCTCGCGTTAGTGCTCGAAACTCTCGTGCTCGATCGTGACAAGTACACTTCTGACGTCAGCAAAAGGATAGACGTCAAAAATTTAAATCTCGAGCTCAATTCCCATTTTATCATTATCATTGGAGTCCCTAAGCACAAATTCCTCTCTAAAATTTAATTATTTATAATTTCGCTATCAAAGATGACAATCAGAATTAGTGGAAAGAGGATGCAAAAGGCAAAAAAGTTCTCCAAAAAAGTTCCTGACCACACATGTACCACTAGTAGTGTTGATTCTTGAACGACAATCCAATTAACTTCATTTTCCACTCATCGACTTCCACCATTCTCCCTTTCAGTCCTCCAATCAAATTCGCACTCACCTGATCTTCAGAACTTCAAACCTTCGATCGCGATGGCGGCATTATCGACGGTGGTCGGATCTCAGCCGGCGGTCAAAGTCGTCGCTCTCTGCGGTTCTCTTCGCCGAAACTCTAGCAACAGAGGCCTGATTCGTGCTGGTAATCGAACTCTCTCTCGCCATTTTTCTGTCTTTGCTCTGTTTTGTCGATTCTTCGCCGGCTAGGGCTCTGATTCGGCGCTGATTGTTGTAGCGACGGAGATTGCGAAGGAGTCGATCCAGGGATTGGAAATTGAATATGTAGATATCTCGCCGTTGCCAATGTTGAACACCGATTTGGAGGTTGATGGAACGTATCCGCCGGTCGTTGAGGCGTTTCGCCGGAAGATTCTGGAAGCTGATAGCGTTCTCTTTGCTTCGCCGGAATATAATTACTCCGTCACCGGTAAATTACTTTTCACTTTTACTCTGGATCTAAAATTACAAATTTAGTCCTGCATGTTTATTGGCTAGAAATTTAAATGGAACCTTAGTAAAGATAAAAAAAATGTTGGAGAGAAGATGAAAAGAAATTAGATAAAAACAAGTCTAATTTTCTAAAACCAAAAAGTTATCCGAGGAGACTTTAGTTTTTAAAATTCACACATAATTGAAATTTTAAGATTCCATTTGACATAGAATTCAAATTTTATATTTAATAGATCAATTAATTTTTAAAAATTAGAAATTTATCAAATTGAAATTTTAAGATTCCATTAGACATAGAATTCAAATTTTATATTTCATAGATCAATTAATTTTTAAAAATTAGAAATTTATCCAGATTGATTAGATATAAAAATATAAAATTGAAGGTTAAAAAATATATTAAACATAAAATTAAGAGTTTAAACAAGTATGAGATACTTTAAAAATTTAGGTCCAAATCTACCGAAACTTCAAAGTTGGATGGTTAACCCCCCACAAAAGAACCTGATCCCCACCAGTAGCTAAGAAGAATCTTTACAAATTTTAATAAAAAACTTACCAAGTTTGAGGGATGAAATGAGTAATTAATTCTACTAAGGTCCAAAGAACTTGATCCCCACCATTAAAAGAATGAAATGAGTAGTTCTACAAAGAACATGAACCTCGCAAAGAATCTAGTCAACATTTTATTGGGGCACGTGTCTAACCGTTGAAATTGCATACAATCAATTGTTGAAAGAAAATGATGCTTTTTTTTTTTAATTAATATTGTAATTATTTAAACTTATTATCAAAATATTGTATTTTTCAAACTATTTACAATAATATTGTGATTTTAATGAGTTGGCAATGGATCTCGTGTGTGGATACTAAATTGTCATCTGTTGCAAAATTTAAAAAAATTTGTGGATGGTTGTCTCTCCATCTCAAGATTTTTATAAAAAACGTGTGCCTAGTGTCACGGTCATGCTTGTCCAGGGCCTGTTGCCCGTGGCCGCATGCCCGTTCCCACTCTTTTATCTTGCTTTCACTTTACTTTTATCGTTGTCGCATGTTAGGATAGTTTCCTTGCATTTTTGCTTCCGTATGACTCCTCGCCAAAATGACGTGCAAGGGGGTCATGGCTAGAATCCTTAGTTTGTACTATAGGGGGATACGACTATTCATCGATTCTCCCTACCCAGAGTTATATGCTAGTTAAGCGTGGCTTTCATTGAAATTGCTTATCAGCTGTATAACTAACTTTCTAAAATGCTTCCAAATGATTTCCAAAACGTTTTCACAAATTCTCTCTGACCCCGTTTTCTAAAACCTGCTTTTCCAAGAACGGGGTGGAGGTTGCGAGATAGGCCTTGTAGGCCACCGCGATCCGACTCGAGTTGGTGACTTGCTCGTGGGCGAGCAAGTGCCGCACTGATCGTGTCGAGACCACTTTAAGAGGTGCGGCCCGTGTCGGTTAGTATCGAGCCATTTTGGCTTACGAGAACTAAAGACGATAATCATGTCTTCGAGAGAAAAGTCATGCGAGCCCCGTATGGATCGGCGCGCGGCGAGATTGAGGGCAAATGCCCTTCCCGATGGAAGTCCTCGGTAGGATGTTGGTTTTGGAATCTCGGTGGATGAGATTGCAACCAAAGCAAATAAGATCGATCGCGGTGGTGGCCGCCTAGATGGAATGCCCGTCCGAGAGTTGATGACGAGGTTGAGATCCTCGAGGATAAAGCCGCATGCGAGATTGCGATCTCGGGAGTGGAGAGAGCTCGTTGGGCCTGTTGCGCGCATAGAGGCGTGTCGAAGGGTTAGACCACTCCCAACAATTGATGGCTCGGATGATGACGGACTTGACTAATGAAGTTAGAACCGCCATAGAAGTTGTGAGAGCGCGAAGTGGCGAGTTGAAGGAAGGGGGGTGGGTGATTTGAACACCCGAGTTAATGTCACCATGAGAGCGGTGGAAAATCAAGCCCCACCGGGTGTGCGGCTCAAACAGACAAGCTCAAAGTACCTGCAGAAACCATTCCGTGGGGTTCGTGATGCAAAGGCCCTCGAGAACTTCATATTTGATATGGAGCAATATTTCAGGCTACAAACACAACGATGGAAGAGAAGAGAGTTACCTTGGCGACAATGCACGTGAGACGACGCCAAGTTGTGGTGGAGAACACGTTATATGGACGCCCGAAGAAGGCGTTGTACCATTGATACGTGGGAGACATTGAAACAAGAATTGCGCTCGCAATTCTTCCCCGAAATGTTGAGATTTTGGCAAGACGCAGATTGCGCGAGCTAAAACATGATAAGACTATTCGGGAGTATGTTAAGGAATTTCTTTGCGGTAATGTTAGATATTCGAGACATGACAGAGAAGACAAAGTATTTTCGTTTGTTGAAGGATTACAACCATGGGCAAGGTCCAAACTCTATGAACAAAGGGGTGCACCTTGTCGGAGCGTATCTTGCGTCGCAGAATCCGTTGTTTGATCCGTAAGCGATGGGAGCGAAGAAGAGCCCCGGATGTGAGGCGAGTCGACTCTCCTCCCAGTAGAGACAATGGGGCGTCACCCTAACTCCCAAGAGTGGAGGAGGGGGAAGACAAGAAGTGGGGAAGGAAGTACATGGCGAACGTCCGAACCAACAAGATATGGGTGAGTCGGAGGCCCCTGCTTGTTACCTTTGCAAACGGGCCTCACAAATGGGTAGAGTGCCAAGATAAGATTGCCTTACAAAATTTTCAAGCCTCACCGACAAGTACTTGGTACCAAGGTTGGAACTTATGAGGAAGATACCCCAATTGAAGGAGAGAGAGGACAAACCCACTGATCGGGGCCTTGAGATTTTTGTCGACATTGCAAAAGAAGAAGTTGGGACCGGGGAGTTCACACATGGTCTTATGTATGTGGACACGCTTATTAACGAAAAACCAACAAAGAGCACTATGATTGACTCAGAGCAACCCATAACTTTATGGTGAAATCAAGCGTGTAGATTGAATTTAAGTTGGACTAGAGATGTTGGAAAGGTGAAGGCCAGTCAATTCGGCCGCCGCCAGATTAGGAGTGGCGCCAAGAGAGTGGCGATGCGGATGGGCGCTGGACCGGACAAAACGATTTTGTTGTTGTCAACATGGATGACTTCGACGTTGTGTTAGGGATGGAGTTCCTCCTTGAACACAAAGTCATCACCGATACCATTGGCGGAGTGTCTAGTGGTCACGAGGACTAATCCAACTGTTGTGCACACTGACTCAAACAACCAAGTGGTGTGAAGCGGTTGTCGGCCTCCAACTAAGGGAGAGCCCAAGGAAGGTTGGGAAGCCAACCCCATAACCATGTCAAAGTTCGAAGGTACTCAAGGCCTTTGGAGACACCGAGTTGTGCGAGGGATTGGGTCAAGCGCGAAACGCACCCTTTTGACGAGAAGAAATGTGGAGTTAGCTCCACCAATGGTTGTGAAGAATGCGTTTGGGGTGTTAAGCCAGACATGACACCCAAGAAGATTGTCGAGTAAGGAAGTGAAAGAGTTTCTTGAAGAATGGAAAAGAAGTCGGGTTGTAGAGAGTCCACGGGGACGCCTCGTGTCAAGAGAAGAGAGCCGCTTGTAGAGCCGAGGGTTTGAGTGTAGTTGGTTGGCGGGGGACGCCAACCGCTTAAAGTGGGGGAGAATGTCACGGTCATGCTTGTCCAGGGCACATTGCGCCTGTGGCGCATGCCCGTTCCCACTCTTTTATCTTGCTTTCACTTTACTTTTATCGTTGTCGCATGTTAGGATAGTTTCCTTGCATTTTTGCTTCCGTATGACTCCTCGCCAAAATGACGTGCAAGGGGTCATGGCTAGAATCCTTAGTTTGTACTATAGGGGGATACGACTATTCATCGATTCTCCCTACCCAGAGTTATATGCTAGTTAAGCGTGGCTTTCATTGAAATTGCTTATCAGCTGTATAACTAACTTTCTAAAATGCTTCCAAATGATTTCCAAAACGTTTTCACAAATTCTCTCGACCCGCTTTTCTAAAACTGTTTTCCCAAAGAACGGGGTGGAGGTTGCGAGATAGGCCTTGTAGGCCACCGGCGATCCGAATTCGAGTTGGCTGACTTGCTCGTGGGCGAGAGCAAGTGCCGCACGGTCGTGTCGAGACCCTTTAAGAGGTGCGACCGTGTCACCTAGCTTCGAATCTGAGCAAACGTAAGTTTTAACATTTTTTCTCTCTTTCTTTTTTCTTTCTTTTTTAATATTTTAAGTAAATTTTGTTTCAAGTCCGAAGTCTATAAAAGACATCCGTCTAGTGTCATTGAGGACATCGAGAAATTTGCACTCTATCTTCTGCAAAGTTCTCAGCCTCTATATAAACTTTTGTAACATTTCTGATCCTATTCTATCTTAAGCAAGTTTTAAGAGCGAGTGGTATCAGAGCCATAAATAAAACCTTCAGTTTCAGTATCAACATTTTTTAGTTTTCTTTTGTTGATTTCAAATTTTTTCGAGGGAGGTATATACTATATCTCTCAATTCTGGAAATTGAATATTGAAGTGATCAACAAAACGATCTTTTTGTTGCTTCGGATCGCCAGGTGTTAGTCTCTCTTGGAATCGTAGGTGTTTGGCAAGGGCAAAAGGTGTTCCCGGCAGAAGGCGTAAGACCGTTGGTAAGCCAGCCTATTCCCCCTACGTTAAGAGTGTGCCGGATTTGAAGCGAAGAGAAAGAAAGATTTGCTTATCTTTTCTCTATTCAAAATCCAAATTAAGAGATCAGTGTATGTCACATCTATGGAAAAATTTGGTTTCAAAAGTTAAAACTAACAATGAAGAGAAGAAATTGAAGAAGGTCGCAAAGGCAAACAAGAAGATGGTCAAAATTGCCAATGAGCATCGATTCAAAGAAGGAGATTCAGCTGAAGTTAGCGATGTCTACTTTAAGAACTCCTACTCCGATATCAAAGATGTCGATAAGAGATTAGAGCAATGGGGACTTCCCCATGTAAATCCAGCAACAATCTATGAACTGGGAACCTTCAGTTTTCTCCAAAGAAAATGAGTCAAGATTGAAGAAAGGACAATCCCTATTGTCCACAACCCAGAATCCCTTAGATTATTCTCAAGGGATATGATTCTCAAATCAAGAGAAGATGGATACCAGTTCCTTCACCTAGGACTGGTACAAGTTGGCATAAAACCTTTGTTCAGAACGAGGTTAGACACTCCAGTTCTTGTTTCATTACGAGACAAGAGACTCTTGGAATACGAGAAGTCCATGCTTGGTCTCATAGAAACAAACATGTAAGGTGGGCCAGTTTATTTCAATTGCTATCCCAATTACACCATATCAATGACGGATCTCAAGATCTTAAATACTCTAGTCCTCGATATTCATTTCAAAGGACTAAGGGTTGATGATCAGGTGGAAGGATTCTTTGTCATCTTCAGACTCAATTACAGACTCATGAACACTACTATTGAGCCAAAATGTATAGTCCAAGCCCCAAAATAGGGAACGACTATATTATTCGAAGCCAATTTGGATAAAGGCCTCCTTGAGGTTCCAAAGACCCTAACATGAGACGAAATCACCAGAAAATCAGAATGGAGATTAGAAAATGCATTTACTCCTCCTCCTCCAAAGCAAAGAACCCTAACGCTTATCGAATCTAATCCAGACGGAAGCGTCATGATAGTTTTCGAAGAGGAAAAGCCAGAATCCCAAAGATTACTCGCTTTACTCCGGCTAGACACAACGCCGAGTGTAGTAGAGCACCTTCAAGAAACTCCGGAATACAAAGGTCAAATTCCCTTAGAATTGAAAGGGTAAATCTTGACCGATTCCAGAGATTAGATATGAAGAGCAAACCTCACCAACTCATACCGACATGGAAGCTAACCAGCTTAATGTCATGACTCAAGATTTTAAAATAGATATGGAAAGTCTAAAGAGGGATTTCCTTAGCCTAGAGTGGCAAGACGCAAGAAGGTCTTTCTTCCAAGGATATAACAAAGAAGAAAGAGAAGAGGTAAAGCAAGAATGGATTAAAACAATGGAAGTCGTTCAAGAAAACATTCCGTTCTTTGAATGGTATGTAGAACAAGAGGAGCTACAAGAAAAGGCACTAAACATGGTAACTCAAACTACTTGGAGAACTGCTAGAGGCCTTACAGTAAGCTCAACTCATCCACCGCTAGAATCATAAAGTTTGAAAGCTTTAATCAAACTGTGTCAACAACTCCATTCAAACTAATTGATCAAAAGGACGAAGAGTTCAACCATTCCAAAGGAATTAGAGGAATACAACTTCAAAACAACTATACTAACAAGATTTTGTACATCATGTCTCAACAAATGGACAGAATAGAAGAACAAACAAGGCCAGATGAGAAGACAAGGTCTGCTGTATCTTTAAACAATTTCTCTTTTCAAGAAACATCTTCAGCTCCATATTTCAAGGCAGATGTCGGAAGTCCGATACCCCAGTTGAAGACTAAAACGGAAAGATTCCTCGAAGAAATAGAGAAAAAGATCTCTCATCTCTCTATTAGAGAATCGTCAACGTCAACTTCTCAGATCAACGTCTTAAATGACGAAGAAATAAATGAGATGATTGAACAGATGTGTAGCATGACGATAAGAGAAGAAGACTCTGAAAATCAAAGTGATTCCAGAGAAATTTTCAAGATTAAAAAAGGGAAGGCAAGAGAAAATTCTTATCAGAGAAACTGGTATCCAAGGCCAACCAGGCCCGATCTCCAGTTCGAAGAAAGACACCTCATGACCTACAAATCCTTCGATGGCGAGTCAATATACGAGTGGAATATAGATGGATTATCTGAGTACCTGATAATCGGTCTAATCCAAGAAATGCTAATGGCAAACACAACGTATCTATCCAAAGGGTACACTGATCATGAATCAGCAAGACTCATCGCAGCAGGTTTCACAGGGATCCTAAAAGGATGGTGGGATCACAAGTTCACTGTAGACAAAAGGAAAAGAATCCTAAAGCACACTACTGAAAAGGTAGTAACAATGCAGGAAGGAATTCATGGAGGAGAATCTTCAACGACGGTTGAAGCATCGTCATCGGCCACTACAGGTCAAACGATAGTAAAAGAAGAAGTAGAAGATGTTGTTCTCACCCTCACACATGATCTAGCAAAGGTATTCATAGGAGAGACAAACAATTATAGAACTCTAACTAGCATGACTTTGAACAACCTAAGGTGCCCAATGTTGCAGGACTTTAGGTGGTACAAAGATAACTTCCAACAGAAGTATACAAAAGAGAAGACTGCGAAAGCAAAGACTTGAAAGAACGATTTATCTCGGGACTCCCAAGGCTATTCCAATCCCAATTAATCTTGAATATGAAGAACGAGTTTGGAGGAGAAATTAAATGGGAACAACTATCATATGGAGATTTGATATCCCATATTATTAATTTTGCACCATGCAGTGTCTTCAGCAAAAGGCCAACGAAAGAACGAATACGAAGGCTAATAGAAGAAGAGAGCTGGGGCAGTTCTACGATATGTATAATGTCAATCCAACGTCGCAAGCTCCATTGCAAAGACACAAGAGAAGTCAAAGAAAAATCAAAAGATACTCTAATAGAAGAAATGTTCTGTATGCTCTAACTACAACATACAGAGAACATAGTGGCTCAAAAAGGAAGATTTCTAGAAAAGATGAGAAGAAACCTCAACCCCATTATGAGAAAGAACAAAAAGGATCTAATAAGCAGGTCCAGTGCTACAAGTGTAAGAAGTTTGGGCACTATTCAAATAAATGCCCAATGAAAGGAAGGATCAACAAACTAAACATTGATGAGGATTTCAAGAAGGAATTACTCATGGAATTCGGTTCAGATTCAAGCAGCCATTCAGAGAGCACTAACGACGTCATCCTTGAACTGAGAGAAGAGTCAGATACTTATTCCTCAGATGAAGGAGAGATGCATGATCTAGAATGCCAAGGAGGACGGTTATGCAACTGTTACAACTGCATAAATGTTCTGAGTGGGGATCAAGAGTTACTCCTGGAACTCTTAGACAAAGTACCTGACGAACATGTCAGAGAAATAATTCTCAAACAACTTCGTAACTCTCTCAAGAAGGAAGTTAAAGAAGAAAAGAAGAAAAGAACCACTGACATCCTAGATATCACTCCAATAACAATCAACGATGTGATGGAAAAAATTAGTATCAAAAGAGAAGTCTCAGTGCAAGACCTATAATTTGAAATCAACAACCTCAAGGAGGAAGTTTCAAACCTTAGAAGAGAGTTCAGAAAAGAACTAACTAAGGTAAATTATGAAGTAGCTATACTCAGAAAAGGAAAGCAAAAGGTAGTAGAAATTCAAGAACCTCAAGTCTCAGAAGATGAACAGGTATTCTTGAACACCATTTCGAAGGTACCCTATCAAAAGTGGTATACATAAGTCACATTAAAAATTGGAGACTTCAGTACGACTCTTCCGACCCTGATAGATTCAGGAACAGATCAGAATTGTATCCACGAAGGGATAATACCTTCAAAGTATTTTGAAAAAACGACTGAAGTCTTAAGAGGAGCCAATGGAGTTCCATTAAAGATCAGTCACAAGCTCTCAGAGGCACACATCTGCAAAGAAGGCATTTGCTTCGTGACCTCATTTTTATTAGTAAAAAACCTAAGCCAAGCAATGGTTTTAGGGACTACGTTCATTGACTCAATTATATCCATTAGAGGTTTCAGACGAAGGAATTTCTACCAAAATACTAGGTAAGAAAATACTTTTTGAATTCAAGAGACCGATGCAAGTTCACAAGATCCATGTCCTTACTAAGGATGTAGAACTCACAGAGATCGACCTAAAAGAAAAGCAAATAGCTTTCTTGAAAGAAGAAATCATCTACAAAAGGATTGAAGAAAATCTCCAAGAGAAAGAGATACAAGACCGAATTTAGGCTTTGAAAAAGAGACTCGAATCAGAAGTCTGTGCAGAGCATCCTAATGCATTTTGGGATAGAAAAAAACATGAGGTTGAACTACCCTACATAAGGGAGATTGATGAAAGCAAAATTTCGACTAAGGCAAGGCCAATTCAGATGAATTCTGAATTAATAGGACATTGCAGAAAGGAAATTGAAGAATTGATTGAAAAGAAATTAATCAGACCAAGTAAGAGCCCATGGTCATGTGCGACATTCTATGTAAACAACGCAACCGAGAAGGAGCGTGGAGTGCCCAGGTTAGTTATCAATTACAAACCATTAAACAAAGTTTTGGAATGGATTAAATATCCAATCCCTAACAAAATGGTTTTGTTAAAAAGAATTTCAAATGCAAATGCATTTTCTAAATTTGACATGAAGTCAGGATTTTGGCAAATACAAATTGCAAAAAATAATCGCTACAAGACTGCATTCAATGTTCCTTTTGGACAATATGAATAGAACGTTATGCCGTTCGGCTTAAAAAATGCTCCGTCAGAATTCCAAAAAATCATGAATGACATACTTGAACTGATCCAAGATTTCTCATTAATCTATATAGATGATGTGTTAATCTTCTCAAAAGAGATTGATCAACACTTTTCTCATATAGAGAAATTTTTTAAAATAACAAAACAAAGCGGTTTGGTTATTTCGATTTCAAAAATAAAATTGTTTCAAACAAAAATTAGGTTTCTTGGATTTGAAATTTATATGGGCCAAATCAGGTCCATTGAATTTATCGATAGATTTCCAGATCAAATTTTAAACAAAACCTAATTACAAAGGTTTTTGGGCTGCCTCATGTCTCAGACTTTATTAAAGATTTGAGGCCCATTTGCAAACCACTGTTTCAAAGACTTAGAAAAAACCCAAAACCCTAGACAGCTGAACACACTCAAGCTGTACAAAAGGTTAAAGCTTTAGTCAAATCGATTCCCTGTTTAAATCTTATCAATCCAAAAGCAGATTTAATAGTGGAATCCGACGCATCCGAAATAGGATATGGAGGAATCTCGAAACAGTCTCTAGATGGAAAAGAAGGGATAATACGTTTTTACTCTGGTGTCTAGAATGAGGCCTTGAAAAATTACTCAGTTGTTAAAAAAGAAATTTTAGCAATTGTTTTATGTATTAAAAAATTTCAAGGAGATTTAATTAACAAAAGGTTCAAAATTAAAACGGATTCAAGAGCCTCAAAATTTATTTTAGAAAAAGATGTAGAGAATATTGTCTCAAAACAAATTTTCGTGAGATGACAAGCGATTTTATCATGCTTTGATTTCGAAATTTTGCCAATAAAAGGAGTAGAAAACCCTCTTGCAGATTATCTCACAAGGGAGTTCCTAACTCCAAAACCAAATTCTCTCTCTCTTTCTTCCTTTTCTTTGAAAAATAATAGGAAAAAAAAATCATGACGAGCAGAAAGGGTTAAACCTGCATCACCCAAGGAAAAGGGAAAAAATCCAATTTCTTCATCGTCTCAATTTCCCAAGCCGATGTCAATCGATGACTATCTCTCGGATTCTGATTTCACACTGGTTGTCAGACCAAGAGGAAGATCATCTCCTGGCATAAGCATAAGGGAACCTCTAGAGCCATCAACTCCATCTCAAACTCCACCACGACCATCGACCAACCTTACCCATCAGAGAAGACGACCTGTCTCTCCGACAACGTCCGTACAAAGCTCTAGAAGAGCACCATCAGCGACTCCCTCTCAACAGGGATCCTCGTCTACAGTTATACCAACTCCGTCTCAACCTTCTACGTCTCATAGACCAACAACCTTTGCGACAATCGTCGTTCTACAACAAAGGTAAGAACCTATTTTGAAAAACCCAATCAACTTTTCGAACCGATTATTGAACCAGAATTTGAAGGAGATTCCATAGTCTCAATTATCAAAACCATTTGTCTAGAAGGATTTCTGTTCATCCCAGAAGACCCTCTAAAGACTAGAAAATATTACGAGCTGATCTTAATTGACACCAAGTCTGTTGAGATCACTCATATTCCAGATAGAGACGATCCATCTAGGATCGCATTCTCTAAAATAAAGATTTTCAAAGTCTTGACTCCAACCCATTGGAATCAGAGTTTACACACACCAAGGACTTTCTCAAAACCCTTTAAACCCCCAACCTTTCAATACTGAGACTACGTCAGAGCTTGGTATAACGTGTTCTGGTTTATAAGGTTTGAACACTCATGGTTCGTCCAATTTTGCCAGAGAGCATACCGTATGGTTTTTCCATATTGGTTTGTTACCTGGTGGAAAACGTTCGACATCGTCGAAGACGTTTTCCCAACACCGATTCAAGAAGCATATTTCCATTTTTGCCAAAATTCACAGAAGAACGAGTATCCAAATTTATTTCGTTTTTGTCTAAATTTTAAGATTCCATGGATCTTTTGCTGAAACTTCTAAGTCACGCAGAAAGAAGATTTCAAGTACCTTTACAGATCGATAAAGGTGAAATGGTGGGAGAAGTTCAACAATTCCCCAACCAGTCTCAAAGCTGTAAAGGAATGGTTTGCTGAAAACCCAGATCAGCAAAACAAGTCTAAAGCCAAGGCCGAATTTCTCAACTCTAGGTCTCAATTAATCTCAAGGCTAGCACAAGCCTCCTCGGATCAAAAGTTCCAAAGAATTCTTGATACCTCGAGAAGTGTAGCCTCCCATTCTCAAGCATCAGATGATGATTCAGCTCAATATGATCTAGATGATCCTTTCCTAGATTCACAACCTCCGTGAATCATAGGATTTTTTTTTAAAAAAAATGTTTGTTTTATGTTTTTTAATTTTTCGTGTAAATTCAATCATGTATATATCTTTAAATCTGTAAATCAATTCCTCGTCAACAAAAGGCAGTTTGTGCTAGGGCGTTCAACCGACTAAGCAGCGTAATCAGTTTCTTCTCAAGAGTTGCAGCTTATTACAGTACGATCTTATTATTCAGAGATTCCAAAACTTGTTTCAAAGGACCTGCTGCGGACCTTTAGGATTGTGTTCTCGGTCGTAAGTCGCGTGTTTGCGCAGTAAAATCATTGGTAAGCTTTCCGGTGTGTCCTTGCCTCGAAGATAAGTTTGAAGCATCTCTGGCGTAATAATGAAAGAACTGACAGGGCTTTAATAAACCCACTTTATTAAAGTATGAAATGAAGGCACCTGTCGGCAATTGATGAGATTCCTTTTATCTTTTGAAATTATTCTGTTTTGTTTGTCGCTTTGTAATTATTTACTTTGTTTTTCCTAAAGTGATGAGGCATGTCCTATCACCTATTTAATAATTTAGATTTTTGTTAAAGTTGTTTGTCATTTAGCAATTATGAGAAAGATAAGTCAGGAACATGTCTTGTCGATCTTATCTCTTAATTAGCTAGTTTTAATTTTGTTTCAAGTCTGGCTCTGATACCACTCGCTCTTAACACTTGCTTAAGAGAGAATAGGATCGGAAATGTTACAAAAGTTTATATAGAGGCTGAGAACTTTACAGAAGATAGAGTGCAAATTTCTCGATGTTCTCAATGACACTAGACGGATGTCTTTTATAGACTCCGGACTTGAAACAAAATTAAAACTAGCTAATTAAGAGATAAGATCGACATGACATGTTCCTGACTTATCTTTCTCATAATTGCTAAATGACAAACAACTTTAACAAAAATCTAAATTATTAAATAGGTGACAGGACAGGCCCCATCACTTTAGGAAAAGCAAAGTAAATAATTACAAAGCGACAAACAAAACAGAATAATTTCAAAGGATAAAAGGAATCTTATCAATTGTCGATAGGTGCCTTCATTTCATACTTTAATAAAGTGGCTTTGTTAAAGCGATGTCAGTTCTTTCATTATTACGCCAGAGATGCTTCAAACTTATCGTCGAGGCAAGGACACACCAGAAAGCTTACCAACGGTTTTACTGCGCAAACACGCGGCTTACGATCGGGAACACAATCTTAAAGGTCCGCAGCAGGTCCTCTGAAACAAGTTTTGGAATCTCTAAATAATAAGATCGTACTGTAATAAGCTGCAACTCTTGAGAAGAGACTGATTACGCCGCTTAGTCGGTTGAACGCCCTAGCACGAACTTCCTTTTGTTGACGATGAATTGATTTACAGATTTAAAGATATATACAAGATTGAATTTACACGAAAAATTAAAAACATAAAACAAACACTTTTTTTTTAAATCCTATGATTCACGGAGGCTGTGAATCTAGGAAATGATCATCTAGATCATATTGAGCCGAATCATCATCTGATGCTTGAGAATGGGAGGCTACACTTCTCGAGGTATCAAGAATTCTTTGGAACTCTTGATCCGAAGAGGCTTGTGCTAGCCTTGAAATTAATTGAGACCTAGAGTTGAGAAATTCGACCTCGACTTTAGACTTGTTTTGCTGATCTGGGTTTTCAGCAAACCATACCGCTTTGTGTTGTTATTTTAAAAAATTTCTCTATATGAGAAAAGTGTTGATCAATCCCTTTTGAGAAGATTAACACATCATCTATATAGATTAATGAGAAATCTTGGATCGGTTCAAGTATGTCATTCATGATTTTTTGGAATTCTGACGGAGCGTCTTTTAAGTCGAACGACATAACGTTCAATTCATATTGTCCAAAAGGAACATTGAATGCAGTCTTGTAGCGATCATTTTCTGTAATTTGTATTTGCCAAAATCCCGACTTCATGTCAAATTTGGAAAATACATTTGCATTTGAAATTCTTTTTAACAAATCCATTTTGTTAGGGATTGGATATCTAATCCATTTCAAAACTTTGTTTAATGGTTTGTAATTGATAACTAACCTGGGCACTCCACGCTCCTTCTCGGTTGCGTTGTTTACATAGAATGCCGCACATGACCATGGGCTCTTACTTGGTCTGATTAATTTCTTTTGAATCAATTCTTCTATCTCCTTTCTGCAATGTCCTATTAATTCAGAATTCATCTGAATTGACCTTGCCTTAGTCGGAATTTTGCTTTCATCAAACTCCTTTATGTAGGGTAGTTCAACCTCATGCTTTTTTCTATCTCAAAATGCATTAGGATGCTCTGCACAGACTTCTGATTCGATTCTCTTTTTCAAAGCCTGAATTCGGTCTTGTATGTCCTTCTCTTGGAGATTTTCTTCAATCCTTTTGTAGATAATTTCTTCTTTCAAGAAAGTTATTTATTTTTCTTTTAGGTTGATATCTGTGAGTTCTACGTCCTTAGTAAGGACATGGACCTTGTGAACTTGCATCGGTCTCTTGAATTCAAAAAGTATTTTCTTACCTAGTATTCTGGTAGAAATTCCTTCGTCAGAAACCTCTAATGGATATAATTGAGTAATGAACGGAGTCCCTAAAACCATTGCTTGACTTAGGTTTTTTTACTAATAAAAATGAGGTCACGAAGCAAATGCCTTCTTTGCAGATGTGTGCCTCTGAGAGCTTGTGACTGATCTTTAATGGAACTCCATTGGCTCCTCTTAAGACTTCAGTCGTTTTTTCCAAATACTTTGAAGGTATTATCCCTTCGTGGATACAATTCTGATTTGCTCCTGAATCTATCAGGGTCGGAAGAGTCGTACTGAAGTCTCCAATTTTTAATGTGACTCATGTATACCACTTTTGATAGGGTACCTTCGAAATGGTGTTCAAGAATACCTGTTCATCTACTGAGACTTGAGGTTTTTGAATTTCTACTATCTTTTGCTTTCCTTTTCTGAGTATAGCTACTTCAGAATTTACCTTAGTTAGTTGATTGTTATTGGAGTGATATCTAGAATGTCAGTGGTTCTTTTCTTATTTAACTTCCTTCTTAAGAGAGTTACGAAGTTGTTTGAGAATTGTTTCTCTGACATGTTCGTCAGGTACTTTGTCTAAGAGTTCCAGGAGTAACTTTTGATCCTCACTCAGAACATTTATGCAGCTGTAACAGTTGCATAACCGTCCTCCTTGGCATTCTAGATCATGCATCTCTCCTTCATCTGAGGAATAAGTATCTGACTATTCTCTCAGTTCGAGGATGTCGTCGTTAGTGCTCTCTGAATGGCTGCTTGAATCTGAACCGAATGTCATGAGTAATTCCTTCTTGAAATCCTCATCAATGTTTAGTTCGTTGATCCTTCCCTTCATTGGGCATTTATTTGAATAGTACCAAAACTTCTTACACTTGTAGCACTGGACCTGCTTATTAGATCATTTTCGTGCTTTCTCATAATGGGGTTGAGGCTTCTTCCCATCTTTTCTAGAAATCTTCCTTTTTGAGCCACTATGTTCTCTGTATGCTTTAGTTGGAGCATACGGAACATTTCTTCTGTTAGAGTATCTTTTGATTTTTCTTTGACTTCTCTTGTGTCTTTGCGATGGAGCTTGCGACGTTGGATTGACATTATACATGTCGTAGAACTGTCCCAACTCTCTTCTTCTATTGGCCTTCGTATTCGTTCTTTCGTTGGCCTTTTGCTGAAGACACTGCATGGTGCCGAAATTAATAATATGGGCTATCAAATCTCCATATGATAGTTGTTCCCATTTAATTTCTCCTCCAAACCCATTCTTCAGATGCAAGATTAATTGAGACTGGAATAGCCTTGGGAGTCCCGAGATAAATCGTTCTTTCCAGTCTTTGCTTTTGCAGTCTTCTCTTTTGTATACTTCTGCTAGGAAGTTATCTTTGTACCACCTGAAGTCCTACAACTTTGGGCACCTTAGGTTGTTCAAAATCATGCTAGCTAGAGTTCTGTAATTGTTTGTCTCTCCTATGAATACCTTTGCTAGAGCATGCGTGAGGGTGAAAACAACATCTTCTACTTCTTCTTTTACTATCGTTCGACCAGTGGCCGATGACGATGCTTCAACCGTCGTTGAAGATTCTCCTCCATGAATTCCTTCCTGCACTGCTACTACCTTTTCAGTAGTGTGCTTTAGGATTCTTTTCCTTTCGTCTGCAGTGAACTTGTGATCCCACCATCCTTTTAGGATCCCTGTGAAACCTGCTGCGATGAGTCTTGCTGATTCATGATCGGTGTACCCTTTGGATAGATACGCCGTGTTTGCCATTAACATTTCTTAGATTAGACCGATTATCAGGTACTCAGATAATCCATCTATATTCCACTCGTATATTGACTCGCCATCGGAGGATTTGTAGGTCATGAGGTGTCTTTCTTCGAACTAGAGATCGGGCCTAGTTGGCCTTGGATACCAGTTTCTCTGATAAGAATTTTCTCTTGCCTTCCCTTTTTGAATCTTGAAAATCTCCTTGGAATCACTTTGATTTTTAGAGTCTTCTTCTCTTATCGCCATGATCTTTTTTCCTATTATTTTTCAAGGAAGAAGAAGAAAGAGAGAGAGAATTTGGTTTTGGAGTTAGGAACTCACTTGTGAGATAATCTGCAAGAGGGTTTTCTACTCCTTTTATAGGCAAAATTTCAAAATCAAAGCATGATAAAATCGCTTGCCATCTCGCGAAAATTTGTTTTGAGACAAGATTCTCTACATCTTTTTCTAAAATAAATTTTGAGGCTCTTGAATCCGTTTTAATTTTGAACCTTTTGTTAATTAAATCTCCTTGAAATTTTTTAATACATAAAACAATTGCTAAAATTTCTTTTTTAACAACTGAGTAATTTTTCTGGGCCTTATTCCAGACACCAGAGTAAAAACGTATTATCCCTTCTTTTCCATCTAGAGACTGTTTCAGGATTCCTCCATATCCTATTTCGGATGCGTCGGATTCCACTATTAAATCTGCTTTTGGATTGATAAGATTTAAACAGGGAATCGATTTGACTAAAGCTTTAACCTTTTGTACAGCTTGAGTGTGGTCAGCTGTCCAGGGTTTTGGGTTTTTTCTAAGTCTTTACTTGCATAATTGAATAATGGGAAAAAGTCCTCAAAAATAAAAAATTGAATAACCTAAAAAAAACTTTATTGGTCGTTCAACCCACCTGATCATTTCCTAGAAATTGAGTATCAAATTAAAGAAAAATCAATAATTAAATATTAATAACTTATCCCTTTTAGGTGAAAGTCTTCCTTTGGGTCGACTTAACAACCTCAAGGGCACAACCTTATGTTATTCATATTTATTATTGTATGTGTCTTTGTTGTTTAGCCAAATTGTAACTTTCCTTTGATCACAATCCGCATAAGCTACAAATACACTACATTTTTAAATAGTTCTTCAAAAGAAATTATACAACTTGTGTTACATTCTTGATTCCTTAATAAGCACCCCATAAAGGAAAATTTTAAAATTCTCCATACTTAAGTTAGGCCGAAAACATAAAACCTAAATTCATAACACATACATAAATCAATAGGAAAACCATAATTCTGTAATTGGCACAACGAAAATGGAAAAATAAATTGTTCTCTAATTTTATTATGCCCAAAAATAAAACATAATGAATATCTTAAATTCATAATTAAACTTTATTTGTTTATTATTTATTTAAATCAAATAAATAAAACAGTAAGCTAAAAATTGAATTCATGTATAGATTTTTTTTAAAAAAAAACATATAATTGGCTAAGCCTACAACAAAAGTTGACTTGATGCTAGGGCGCAACCAAATGCCGTTGGTTTTTTATGCGACAATTGTCACAACCTTCATTTTTTAAAGAAAAAATCATGAAAAAAGCTCAACGATTCTTGTTAACTTAAAAGACTCTTAAATCATGTTGTTTAATGGTTATTGAAGGAAAAATAACTCATGAATTTAATCACAAATCAACACGCCAAAAGTGAAATAAAGATTCAACCAACAACCATGCAAAAGATATCACTCTGATACCACTTGTTGAAAATTTATTAACAAAATAAAGCCATGATTATTCTAGAATAAGGACATACAAATCAAGAACAATCATGACTAGTTTGTTCTAAGGATCTATGCATGGAAAAAAGCTTAAATCAAAAGAAATTTAGAATTACGGAACCTTTAGATGTATTGAATTCATAAATTTGGTTTATAGTCTTCCTCAACTATGCAACTAGTCCAGAATGTGAAGTCGGAATAGGAGGCTAAAGAGGCATAGTATATTGGGGACTATAACCTACTATTTATAAGTTGATCCTAGGATTCTCATAATCCCCTAGGATCACCTGGCTGGTTTCTGCTCAGCAGACCACACCACATATGGAAGTCTAGTGCCCATTATTAAGACTACACAATATGTCCATTTAAATAGGCCAAATATAATTGTCATCTAATTTGTTACCCATATATGAATTAATTATTAAATTAATTTCAACAGAGCAAACTCTCAGTTGAGAGTGGACGGATTATTATTCAAGAGGAGGCTCAAGTGTGGTACTTTGTTCGAGGGGAGGATTGTTTGGAGTGCTCACAATGTCCCACATTAGGTAGGAAAGAAAGAGATCTATGGTATATAAGTGAGGATAATTATCTCCATTGGTATGAGACCCTTTGGTGGAACCAAAAGCAGAGTCACGAGAGTTGATGCCCAACATGGATAATATCATACCAACAATTGAGCAATACCTTAATAACTTGAGACACAACAAATAGAGTAACAAGGAAATGAAAATTTTCATTCAATGTTAAGATGAGTTTATATAATCTTTGATCTTTCACCAACATTTCAAATTATGGATCCTTGGAGCAGAAATCTTAAAGGGTTAAAACTAAAAGCATCTTCCTAGAGAAGATGTGTTCTGGAATAATTAGGAAAAAAAAAAGAAAGCCTGATGCAAGAGAGATCCAGAAGAGAATCCAAGTGTTATTAAATGAGAAACACAAAAAAGAGAAGAAAAAACACTCTGATTAAAAAGTACTTCTATAGGTGCTTTTCAACTTCTTTAAAAGGCACTTTTTCATGTCATGTTTTCAGTTTGATTTAGTTGTTTTGATGTTTTACTAGCGCCATTGAAGAATGCACTAGATTGGGCATCAAGGCCACCAAATGTATGGGGAGACAAAGCAGCAGCAATGGTGAGTTCAAGTGGGGGCTCCGGTGGAGCAAGATCACAGTACCATCTTCGCCAAATTGGAGTCTTTCTTGACCTTCATTTCATAAACAAGCCTGAGTTTTTCTTGAAAGCATACCAGCCCCCGCCCAAGTTCGACAGCAACGGCGACTTGATCGATGGCGAAACCCGAGAGAAGTTGAAGGATGTTCTTCTGGCCTTGCGTGCATTTTCATTGAGACTGCGAGGAACCTCTGTTACAAATTGAATGAAGAACATTGGTGAGATGTTTTTGTTGATGTATTTGAATGTTTAAGTTTTGATTTGTTGTGTGTGTGTGTGTGGCTGGTTATGAGTGTTGTTGTGGTTGGATATATGACTGTTTTTTTTGGATATTCATTAGGATGCCTTTTTAGTTTTTTTTTTTTGTCTAACTTTGAATGTATGATGGGGGATGTTTTTATCTCTCTACAGATCACTACAAGAATTACTGTCTTTAGCGACGAAATAATTACGTCGCTAAAACGCATAATTTGGTGCAGCAAACCTTTAGGGACGAAATATTTGGCGTTGCAAGTTTCGTCGCTGAAACCTAATCTCTGAAAACGATTTGCGACAAAATTTTTATTTTCGTTGCTAAGGATGCGACGAAATACTATATCCGTCGCAGTGCGGTCTGCGACAATACCATATTTCGTTGCATAGACGTCTGCGACAAAATATTTATTTTGTCGCAAATATTTGCAACGAACGCCTTCTCTGCGTCGTATAGAAGCCTGCGACAAACTTATAACTACGTCGCATAGCATTGCGACATTGTTTGATTTTCGTTGCAGGCCCATTTGATTTATTCCCCATATTCTTTATTTTGCAATGATATTATTTATCTGCAACAATAGCGTTATTCGTCGCAAATATTTTTATTCGATAAAAAAAATTATTTTTTACCACGCATTCGAACTTCTAAAATATATATCAATTTTACCAAAGTCTGTGAAAATATTTTTCATTACCATAGGAAAAAATAACAAACACCAAAGTATTACAAAATACATATAAGTTTGAGAGTGAATGACTTAACAACATTAAGTTGGTCATAAAAACACAATAAATAACAACAACTATTAGTAAAGTGTGCAAAGTTTTAATTTTTACAAACTAACTTTATCGTCCCAAAATGATTGAAAATATCACAATTGCATGTTATATCATCCTCAAACATCATGTTTGATCCTGCACAGAATCAACACACATATATAAGGATAAAAAAAATTAGTAACTCAATCACAAGTTAAATTAACCATCCATCTCCTAAATATCTCCATATTCAACAACGTTAAACACTCTCTACCACTTACAACTCATTATCAAACATTTTCACTCATCCACCTTCCTCTATCCAAAAAAATTATAACAACTTACAACATAACACATAATCTCTAATAACATAAACATAATCTCTAATATAAGGAGTCATAATCTCAAAATATCAAACAAACTCAAAATCACCAAGAACTATATAAGGAGTCAGAGTCCAAATACAACAACATAATCTCTAATACTTAGCATCAAAGTCTCAAACAAACTCAGAATCCCAACACAACTATATATGGAGTCATAATCCAAAATCATAAACAATCTCAATATATCCTTAACATCAAAGACAGAATCACAAGAACTTTCACGCCAGAATTTCAAGAACATAAATAATCGCTAGTTCTTAGCATCAAAGTATCAAACAAACTCATAATCACCAATAATTAAAGTTCTTAGCATCAAGTAGAAGGACTATTAGCACGACTTCTTTAATACTTCCATGTCATATGTAACTAATTAAAGTTTACGTTATACTCTTTTTAAAGATAACATATAGTCTTCAAAACCAATTCAAAATGAATAGTTCTAGAAGAGAAGTTGATCAATGAACGAACTTTCTAGTGAATTGAGATTATGGACTCTTTTGAGAATAGGTGAGCTCATAATCCACAAATATTACACACCCAATTCGAGAATTGACTCTATTTAAAGGTATGTTATATTAGATACAAATTGTAGTAAGAGCAAAACTCACCTGATATCAACTACGACTACCTCGTCATGAGGTCAAATCCTCCCACCCCCAATTGTTGATGTACTAAAAGAAAAAAAGAGCGAAACTCACCTTAAAATACATATATAGTTATGGTTGTTGTTCACCAAGGCTTTACTTAGTAGTAGCCTGAATATAGTTTCCCCCAAACAAACGTAGCATTTTAGCTAATATACATAGAAGTGCAAACCATATGAATCCTATAAGATCCATTTGTTCACTTTCTCTAACATATCATTAATCAGAACATTAATCAGAACAAATTTTGTTTAAGAACTGAACACTTCTCCAAAATAAGGTCATCAATTTACTTGATTGTTCTTTAACTTGCAACTCAAATAGTTTTTTTTTATTAAAAAAAAAACTCCATTAATCATCAAAAGCTTGAAATAAAAATCTCAGAGGCTTTTTATATATAGCCTTTCAAAGCTAGGCTTAATTTGGCTACTTTTAAATTTGAGGTTGAAATTAAAGCTATCCACCACAATTTCCTTCCTGTATATAACACTCCTAGTCTGGCCAGCCAAATGGACTACAAGTGCGACTAAAAGAATTATTCAAATAATATTGAAGTCCAAGTTTGGCCCGAGACTAACAAGACAAAGCAATATTCGGTCAACAAGGCTAAGATACATAAATAACTCTCTACTTGTCTTTTAAGGTCAAAATATACTAATTAAGTGCCTCTAAGGTTAAAATAATACTACTTTTTTTTAGGATGTTAAAATAATGCTAATTAAGTGTCTCTAAGTTTAAAATAATAAATAGAAAAGTTATGAGTAATGTCTTAAAAAAAATTAATCATGATAAAAAATAGCTAAATAGTTTCAATTTCGCAAATATGGCTACCATACTGTTAGGAGTACTGGTTGATAATAATATTAATTTCTTAAGATGCATTTAGTATATCTTCGAAATTACAGTTATACCATTATCGTATTTACAACTTTCCAACTACTATCAGATTCCGTTTAGAAAAAATTTCAACCATTTCTAATTGAAATTGACTCACATTTTCCTTTTTTTTTTGGGCAAAATCTCCATTTTACCGAATTTGGAGGCATAATGGAGATCGTCTTCTATGGGGGCTATCTGGGTTTCCTACAACTGGTCTCACACAATACACGTTTAAAACGAAATCTCTTCTTGTATTTGGTATTAAAGTACACGTGGTAAGGCTTACAAGTTTGTAGAGTTGTATCCGTTCAAAATGGGTTCTTACAACATTTCTATCTTGTTTGATATTGTGTGGGATAAGGACGATGATATTACAAGATTTACAAGTCAAATTGAGTATATTCGAGGGTCACCAAAAAAGTCTTAGGCTTTTCTTTCTGGATTTGTAGCCAATTTAATTGTAAAAGTCTGGGTATATACTCTTATATACATACACTAATATCTACAAATTGAGTTGTTGAGGTATTTATTACTAATTACTGGCTTTCGAACACCCAATATTATTTCAATGCCTCAATACCTTTTGTATAGGTTATTACGATGATATATTGCCTCATAGATTTTTGTGTTTTTCACATGGATTTTTGTGTTTTCATATAAAATATAAACAATAAGTATATGGTAGGTAGTTATGCATATTTATACTAATTTATTACCGTAAAAAACAACATATAAAGAAATGTGAGGGAGTTTTGGGTGAAGTGAATAACTATAACTATTTAACTTTTCTAATTGTACATGGTGTGCATGGATGAGGATTAATTTTTTTTGTTTTTTCTTACACGAGTTTTAAATGATGTATTATAACATTAAATGAATAATTACACCTATTTATCTTGTCTAATGATGCATGTGGATGAAAATTAATTTTTTGGTTTATTCTTGCACGTTGGGTAGATAGATAGTACATTTCTACTCATTTATTATATATCCATTGCGTAAGGGGAGTTTTAGATGGGTCATTAATAGTGTCAAGAAACCATTAGTATATATCTTTATCTTAATTTAATGTTTAATTTTTTTCTTCACATTCTCAATCCCTAGATTTCATTATTAGGATTATTTTTGTGTTCTTTCCTCACTCCCATTTGTTGGCTACTCTTTTCAATAGAATAAAATTTAAATATTCAACATGGTATTTTCGTCCTAATGCAATTGGTAGATTTTAGTTAAAAATGGTTTCAACCATATTTGTAAATTAAAATTTGTTTAGGCATTTTTCGAATTAGATTGTTTAAATTTAGACATTGTTCTCTTTGCCGCGTACCCCTTGTTATTTAAAAAATTGATGGTTCGATTCCATCCTTGCCATTATTGAACTAAAAAAAAGTCTTAATAATTAATTATCCTCTCAATTTTGAATAAAGCTAAAAAAAAAAGTAATTTTAGGATAGGAAGAGCTCCTACTTATTATTTTCATGTGGTTTTTTTAAAGAAAAAAAATAATGTTGGTGAGAACCATTTATTTATTAAACATAATACAAAGAAACTAATAAATAAGTGATTAGGGAAGAAAATAAGAGTTCTCCAATAGAGACCAAGCTGTATTCATGATGTATTGAAATGTATTTTTAAATACATCAACTTTATTGCATATTAAAATATATTTTTTAATACGTCACAACATTATTATATTTTTACAAGTACCTTGCCTTTTGAAACATAGAATGACAGAATGTACAATATTACATACATATGTTTCTACCTTTTATATATAATTTATCATTTTGATTATACTATTTTTATTAGTATCTCAAATTGATAACAAGCCTGATATTAAATTTTCGTCGACATGTCGACATTTCTATCGAAATTAAAAAAATAGTAACAAAATATAATATAATATGAATATAATATTATAACAAGTATTTTAACTTATTTAAAAAGTGTAGGAGATTTATTTTCTAATTTAAATATATTTTCTAATTTTTAAAATTTTTAAAATTTTTTCAGAAACATTCATCGACATCAACATCAACATTTTATCGCTATTTCCATTGACATTTCCATAAAATTGAGACTTCGATATTTCCATCAACATCGATATTTTAAACCTTGATAATAACTAATTCTCTAATCTCTTATTAACGAAGAAAAAGAAAGGCGTAACTGTAGATGCCACTTGAAGATAGCTCCAAGTGTCAAAACATTAGCAACTTTCATTAAAAACTTGTAGATTAATCTATATGTCATATTTAAATTATAACATATAGAAAAAGTCTCAATCATAAAGGTATTTAGATATATTTATAAGCTTAAAAAAAAGATATATTTATATTAGTCTCAATTATATGAATTGGATCTTGATTTGATTGATTGATTTATATTTAATTGGGGAATAGAATCCTTTATATGCACTTAATAAAAACCAATCACATCACATGAAGATACCAAAAAAAGAAAGGAAAGATTAAAAAAAAAAAAAAGATTTACCAAATCCATCAAAATGCAATGAGGTCATATTTTGGTATATACATGAATTTGTGTTGTTTGGCTAACAATGCTGTTCTTGTGTCCTCATTTTAGTCATTTGTGGAGTGGATTTAGCTAAGCTTGTGAAAATATCCACCTAGTTATGTACATAAAAAATTCCCACTTGCCCTAAACTTTTGATTTTGAACACAGCTAATTAAAGATCTAAATATTACAAAATATTAAAGTCTTGATTTTATAAAAAATAATGATATAACATCCATGTCAATGTCAATGAATATTCTTAAAAGAATTATGAGAATCATATCTTATTAAGTAATTATTTCTTTCTTTTTAAATAAGTTAAAAATTATTATTATTGTTATTATTTAGGTCAAATTTGAAATTTAGTGCCTCAACTTTGATGGTTGAGTTTTATTTAGTTCATGAATTTTAAAAATTTGTTTATCATGCCATTAAATTTTACCAACATGAGCTCTGATCAAGGTTTACGACATTTACCTTGTTCTAAAAAGGTGTAAGTTATCACTAACTTAACGGTAATTGACATGTATTTTTTCTTTTGAAGTCAAAAGTTCAAATGCTCGCACTTTCATTTGTTATACTAAAAAAAGAAGTTAGAAGTTATCTATTCTATAAAAGAATTATGTCATATATTTTTCTTTAAAAAAATTTATTAGTTCTTATCATTAAGGTCATACTTAAATATTGAAATGGTGCGACTGATAAGACTAACCAAAGATGATTTACATGATCGAGCAGTGGACTAACTAAAAAAAATAAAGGCGGTCAGGTAGTCGAGTTAAATGATGATTATTTGGTTTGCCAAATTGAATTATTTTTGTCTTTCCACCTTCATTTTATTTGGTTGTCCTATCTATCTCTTTATGATATATCATACTAAATCATCATTTATTAGTTCAACCAAGATGTCACATCATCACTTAATTAATAATGTCACCAAACATCCAGTTGTTAGAATATAAATTGAAAGTTTGGATATGTGATAAAACCTTTTTAAAGTTCACGAACTAAATAGATATAATCTATCAAAGTTCAAGAACCATCTTTATAATTTAACCCATTACCTATGTTCGAATTAGTAGTAATATTTTGTCGATATTTTTAATATTTTGCGGATATTCTATATCTATACTATGAAAAATATATCAATACTTTTTATAGCGATGTGGATTTTTCTTTTCTTATATTTCTTTCTTTCTGATACAAGTAATGTGGAACTCTTTGATTCATAGGAATATCTATCAAAATGTCATAGTCATTTGGTTTTAAGTCTTTGTTTGTTTGTCTCAAAAAAAAAAAAAAAAAAGTCTTTGTTTGTTTCTTTTTGGAGTTACAACCATGTGCGGGTGGGTTTACGCATGACAAAAAAATAAAAAAGGCCATTTTGTATTGCCATTTCGTCTCTTTGCTAAAGTTTTTAAGGGTTAGGTTAACATAAATTTGATTAGTTGATACAATTCATATGAAATTAAAGGCCAAATTGAGCCATTAGTATAAAATATTTGCTCTCGATCGAGATGTCAGATGTTCGAATTTCTCATCTTCACTTATTGTTGAACTCCAAAAACTGAAGAAGAAATAACCTACATTATATTAAATTCGTCATAAGAAATAAAAGTTTAAGTATTAATTTAAAATTGATATTCAATTCGAAACAACTTTTTATCACAAAAGTGTTTTTAAGTGAAATATTCCTTCTCTAAACGCTTTTAGAAAACTATAGACTAGGCTACGTTTGAGAGCGTTTTAGGTTATGTCAAAAGAATTTAATTCCTTATCAAGTTTGAGAGTGAATTAAAAATCATGTCTTTGAGAAAAATGATGTGAAGATCATTTTTAGTGTGTTTTTGGATTAAGTGATTCTTAGGAAAACATTTAAAAGAACTTTTAAAGGTGGTAGAATCAACGTTAATGTGATTTGTCAAGAATGCTTATGATCAAAGTAGTTTGATTAAAATCACTTATTTTAAATGTACTCACAAACACCCTTTAATTAAGGTTTTATTAACCACGTTTAAAATTTTCAAAACCCCCCTCCGAATTATCTAACCAAATACACTCTGAAAATTATTTGAAAACAGTTTTTTTTTAGACAAAAGACTTTATCTAACCCTTTCAAAAAGTCATTTCCAACTCACAACTAGCAGAAATTATTCAATGAGGCCGCCATAATGTGACCGACTCGTAATAACCGTTGGATCTGGATTCAATAATTTTCATGCCCCCTAATATCCCTCGGATATAAATTCGGAGCACTTCTCTCTCTCCATCCGACGGTGAAAAACTACCGGCCACATTGTAGCGGCCTCACCGAATAATTTCTCCACAAACTAGAGTACTCCCACACATTTCTTACAAATAGTTTTTCGAGCATATTCATCTCTTCCAACATTATTATTGTCATCAACATCACACGTCACCATCGGTTATGTCGTTAACTTCACCACTATAATCATGCAACAAATACTTTCAATTTTAATTTATCCTAAAATCCAACCAAATATATATTGTTGTGAAAGCCCTAGATTGAAAAAAAAAAAAAAAACTATACTACACATTCTTGAGAACTTGGCTACCAAATTAGAGACAGAAGGGCATTGAATTAATTAAGTGGGAGCAAACCCCAAAAAGGAGACAAAGATAACATAGAGTACATGGGGAACTTAGTTGAATGAACAAAATTTCCATAAGGGCATATTATATAACTATATATGGTGGGCTTCCCTTTGATTCTCTTGCATGTAATGAGTTCAAAATAGTTTGGGTTTGTATTTATGTCCCCCTCTAAAGGCCATATATTGGAACACAACACACCTTGCCATTGCCCATTGTCATTATTCAAAATTAGTTAGACTTCTAAAAATTCTAATGTGAAAGAGGTCCTACCAAGACATTTTCTAAGTGTTGTCAATAAGAGGGCACAAAAATGTTATAGGGTCCGTGCTCACTATCGATATTTTCATTGAAAATTCAATGAGTTTGATATTGATATAAAGGATTAATAGAGTATACTCATTATACTAGCAAAATATTATAATATGAATAATATACAAATTTTCAACTTGTTTGAAAAGTGGGTACGTAGTGTTTGTTTATTAAGGTTAAATTACAATTTTGGTTCCTAGGGGACGGGACGTTTGAAGCATCATCTTGAATTTGGATGATTTTGGAATCCAAACTCAAAACGTTGTTTGGGTCACTGTGTTCAAAACCCAATAGGTTTAAAACACAACCTCATGGTTTTGTTTGTGTTTTGCTAATTCCAATATTGTTTCGCTAATTCCCTAGACATAAAAACACTGCATATCAAACACTGTTTTCTGACTTCCAGGGTTTCAAACCCTTAGAACAAACCCCTCATGGTTTCAATTCTAATTAGGGGTTTCATTCTGAAACGGTGCTCCAAACGCCCCCCGATTTGAAGAAAACCAAAATTTAGTCCATATGATTTTAAAAGTTAGAATTTTGTTTGTATGATTTGATAAAACCTCATAAATAGTCCTATCATCAAAAAACCATTACAGATTGAGTACAAAAGAAAACGAATTTAAAGTTGGTAATTTAATGAAGTTTCTTTATAAAAATTGACACTAGACAATTATTAGATTACATGGGATTTCATGAGTAGCCCATGTATCTTATAAATTATGAGGTCTCTCTCAACAACAATCAACTAAATACAAAAAATCATCTCATTGACACATAAATATTTAACAATTGGGATGAAATTCTAACTTTTAATACCATAAAGACTAATGTTTCAACTTCCTCCAAACTATAAGAGACAAATTTGTAATTAATCATTTATGCATTTAAATATATTTTTTATTTATGGATTTATTAATTTCTATGTTTTTTTTAGAAACCTCTATTGTCATTTTATCCTTATTTCCATCCTCATCGGCATAAAATTGAGATATATCGATACTTTTGTCAATATTGATATGTCAATTTAAATATTTGTTTGTTTCACTCTAAACTATCAATTTTTTTTCTTTTCTCAATTTTTAAAATATTCTTATTTTAGTCTCTAAATATGCTCCTAATTCTAGTACATGTAGCTTTCAACCATTGTTTATGTAGTCATCTACTAATAAGATATATGTATAAACAAAAAATGTATCTATCTCAAATTTCTATTTAACAATTTGTTGAGAAATTGTTAATCTATAAGTTTCTTCTTTTTAACTTTTATAATCATATATGCCTATTTAATTCCTAAATTAAACTTTCGATAGTTTGGATATATAGTTTTATATATATATATATTCAACAAGTGGCTTAGAATCTCTTTAGATTTAGCATTGGTGGTTCATATTCTCCAATTATATGACCTTATATAAATTATTGTTGTCCATTCATTGAGACAATCCTTTTTTCCCTCCTATTTTGTTTAGTTACTCACGTGCATCATATACACCTAAATCACCCTAAATTGTGATCTAGCTAAAATTGTTACACTATTTTATTCAATATACAAATCTATTTATACCCGTGTATATGTAACTCAAAACATTTTTATACAAGGGCTGGTGCTATAATTATCGTGCCACAGTATGTTAATCTAGCAAAAGAAAGAGAAGAAAATTAAATGAAGGGTTTGAACTTTGAAGCCACTCTAAGTATAATTCATCTAATTAAGGTTTATTCTGTAACGCTCGAAGAAAAAGGGTACATGAATGAACCGAGTCCATATATCTGAATGAAAGGGATCCTGAAGATATGAAAGTGAGAAAGAGGAGTACATGAATGAACCGAATCTACATCCGAATGGGAGTGACATGAGGATATGAAAATATAGTTGAGAAAGGTTTAAAAGAATTAATAGCTACTATTTATACCAACAAGGTGCACCTTTCTTTTTTATGACTCTATTGAGATTTGAGGTTTTTTCTTAATTAAATTTCAGTTTTCTGTTTTTTTTTTTAAGTTTCGTATTTATTGTTAGATTTAATTGTTAAGTTTTAAGTTTTCAATTTAAACATTTATCATTAATGTTGTTTTTATTATTTTAAGTTTTAAGTCGTTAGATCTCAAATACGTTTTATTGTTCTTCTATATAAGTGTGAACTTTCATAGGAAGTGATGTACCAAATTTTTTGTGTAACAATTTTGTACCACATTTTTTGCATAGCCAATATTTTCTATTTCAATAGAAATCTATACCTTTATTGGATTCAATTCTCTCATTTTCAATTTTCTCTTTTTGTTCAACAAATATTGAGACTTTGATTTGATTATTGTTTCTGCAATATATTTTTTTTATCCTTCATTTTTTTTCCTCAATAGTGGTATCAGAGCCTTAGATTTAAAGGGATGTGATTTTATTTGAGAGTGAGAAATTCAATTTTTGTATTTGAAAAATGTCTTCTAATTTTGGTTGAACCTCTCCTCCATATTTTAATGATGAAAACTATCAGTTTTGGGTTGTTAAAATGCAATCCTACCTCATGGCACTTGCCTTTGGGAATTTGTCTCAACATGCTCAATCATAGGAACTCCACAGTTAAGCGTGGTTGGTTTGGAGTAGGGGTGTACATAAGCCGGGTTGGTCCGGGTTAAGGGTATTTTTTGGACCAACCCGAATTTTCAGGTTGTTAATTCTTCCAACCCAACGAACCCTATTTATGAGGGTAACCCAACCCAACCCAACCCAGTATTTTCGGGTTGGGTCGGGTTGGGTCACCGAGTTAGAAAGAAAACAAAGAATACAATTCCAGGCAAAAATGACCAAACATCAGAAAAATATCGACCATCAGAATGCTCAAACATCAAACAATTAAAAAGAATACACCAAACATCAGCACATCAGAATGCTCAGAATGCTCAAATATGTTCAGATTTCAGAATGCCCTAACTTTCCTTTTGACATACCATATCAGTTCACAAAATCACTCCTAATCGTGTATAAAATTGGTTCACAAAATCGATTCAATTCATAAAACTCTCAGCCATATATCAAAATTAAGAATTTGTAGTTCTAATCAGTATAAAATGAGTATAAGGGATACTCAGTACTCACGATGAAGGTGAAGTGGTTGAAGTGGCTGAAGGCGAACGACTGCTGGACGGATTCGACACAACCGGCGAAAGTGGCTGAAGGCGAACGAAGAGGGAGAGAGACCGCTGGACGGCGAGCGATGAGCGACCACTGGACGGCGAACGAAGGAGCGACCACTGGAAGACGAATGACGGCTGACTCTGTACAGAGCGACCACTGGACGGCGAACGACGGAGCGACGAGCGACCACTGGACGAAAAACGACAGTCTGTGACTCTGTGAGCACCGAGCGACCACTACACGGCGAGTGGACCTGCGATTGCGAGCGCTGGACTACGGAGAGGAAGAAGACGAAGAGAAATCCCGAGCGAAACGGCGAAGATGAAACCCCGAGGTCGAGCGAAACGGCGATGAAAAAATCGATCTACAGAGAGAGATGAAGAATCGGGCGGCGCTCACAGAGTTAGCCTTTAGGTTTAGATTTCTTTTTATTTATATATATATATATATATATATATATATATATATATATATAAAAAAATGATTTCTCGGTTCGATTCGGGTTGAACCGAGCCAAAATCCGGACAACTCGAAACCGAACTGAGAAATCCGGTTCTCCCACAAATGAACCCAAATCAACCCAAAAAAAAATCAACCCAACCCAACCTTTATAGTTTGGGTTGGGTAATCCGGGTTGGTCGGGTTGTCGGTTTACTTGTACACCCCTAGTTTGGAGCAATTCTATGTTGGGTGACATCTTAAGAATTTTCTTAGGGAGCATGTGAGTAAGAACAAAACATGTTGAAAGAACTCGTGTGGTATAGATGATATGATGACGTGGCCAGGTTTCTTTTGAAAGTTTTTTTTATACATATATAATCTTTTCATTATAAAAATTTGGTAGGACAAATTGGAAGAAAAAATTTAAAATCATAAGTTTTTTTTTTCATACAATTTTTTGAACATTAGACAATTACGAGGGAGCTCTTTCCTTCTCAACTCGGCCAGAAATGCCACCACTTAAAAATAAGGTGGGTACCATTTTTGTTTGGGTGCCATGTTAGTTGCAAACTTGCAAATGTCATATTGGTTTAATTATTGTTATTTAAGAAAAATGTCATATAATAAGGCCATCCACATAATGCCAAATATGTTTGAAAGAACACCACAAACAAACTTTAAGCTTTAAAAAAAAGGGATAACTTGAAAGCTTATATATCTTTTAATTTAAAACTGAAACCTTTGGATGATGCCAAAAGAATTGTTAGACTAAAAAAAAATAATCCGGCATATGAATCTATAGAGCAATGTTACCTTAGAGTAGGAGCAACGACTTTGTACATGTGAAAAAATTTCCTCGAGTAAACACAAATTTTCATTGATCTGTCAATATTTTCTTGAATATTTTTTACATCTATGTAGGAATTGATATTTTTGCTATATCATAAAAAATTGATAAAATATAACAACATTATCAACAAAATATCACTGCTATCGACCTAATATTCACAATAAAAAAATTAAACTTATTTTTTAAAAAAGCAAAATGCTTCTTAACTGATTTAAATATTTTTTTATGAATTTTTTATATTTAGAAATTTTTTAGAAATATCCATCGATATTGATATTTTATTGATATTTCTATCGACATTTTTATAAAATTGACAAATTGACATTGAAAATCTTAGTTATGCAAAATATCTAAATTAACAAATAAACATTTCATCCCTTTTAAATTAGTTAAAAAAAAATTATATTAGTATTATATCCTCATTAATGATGTTTTATTGATATTTTTGTTATATTTGGTTGATTTTTTTTTATGATGTGATAGAAATGTCAATTTACTATCAACTTGGAATTTATGAACACTTGAAAATGTCAATAAAAATGTTGGTATATCCACAAAAATTTAATACCTTACCTTTAACCGCTTCGAAATAAAAAATACAAAAAAGAAAAGAAAAGAAATGAAACCAAACACTCTGAGTTTTTTTTTAGTATCACAATATTTGAGATGAAGAGATTTGAAGTTCTAATTTTTTAGTCAGAGGTATTAAAGTCAATAGCACATGTCAATTATCGCTATTTCATTCAAAAATTCTCAAATTGAATGAGTTAATCATGTGTATCTACCCACTAGCCCATACTTAATAAAGATCTAAGGGCCCACTCAATCATAGACATAAAATTAGACATGCTAAATTGCCTAATGATATCATTATGTAATATGACCCATTATTTGTTAGAATGAAGTTCAAATAATCCCTCCCTTAGACTAAATGCTTTATATATTGGACTTTTCCTCATGAGGCCAATCTTATTCATCCCTTGTAAAAATAAAGGATTATGTGAATTTTTGCTATCTTCATTTACATAATTAAACCTTTTTCCCTCAAGCTATCACTAATACATTTAACAATATAAATTGAGCACAAAAGGTGACATGAACTTACATGTGTACTTATCATTAGTCAAAACTATAGTGTAAAGATTAAATCAAAATATATAGCATGCATGCAATTGTAATCTTTTAATGAGGACAATTCTTTAATTGTTCAATAGCTACATGATGTTATTAAACAACAATTAAAAAGATAATTATTTAGCGCAACACATGAAATGAAAACAATTTCTCATTCAATTACTAGCATATCATAAGATCATATATTGTAAGGTTTTAATATGTGGAAAATTCCTTGAAGTTGTATCTATTTACTGTCTATAACCATATAAGTAAGAAATATCATAGAATATCTCTCTTCATTAACTAAATCTCTATAGACATACTCAAGGTTATGCTACCACAATATGATATGACCAAAAATCTTTATCAAAGCTATTAAAGATTAACCTAATAAAGAAATTTCATAACATTTTGCTACCATATTTCTAAGCTTATATATGGTCACACTAAAATGCTATGAACAATTAATTTTAATGGCGAGACCAATCATATATGATTGTTTGTCATTTTTACCAAAGATATATAGTAAATTCAACCAATAAAGTGAGTATAATAGTCTTTAAAATTAAAGTGGATCTAGCTAGTTAACCAAAATTCTTGAATTATGTATATTGAGTGACACAATCTTATAGCAAGAGCAACACATCGTGTATGAGAAATATTTTCTTCACCTATATTTTAGAACCAAAAACCTTCTCCATAAAATAGATTTAGAGTAAATATGTTTATTATCTAAAATTTTCATACTTCTTCCCGACAATCTAGATTTTGTTTTATGTTTTCGGATCATTGACTTCATTGACTTTGTATTTGTCAGATATGTTTTCAAAAACTATTTTTAATTTTTATAATTCAAATGGTAGAAATTTTGAAAATAATAATTTTATATTTTCGTTGTATCTAGATTTTAAATTTCAACTTTAAAATCTAGAATTATATTAAAAAAAAAAAGACAAAACTTTAATAAATGTACTATTTCAGGTTATAAACTCAAATTATTTTTTGTTAAATTAAAATATGCATAAGATAATATATTATAAATTATATGATATTGTAAAATCAGAATTATACAAAATTTATATATAAAAAAATAGATTGATAAATTAATTAATAATGATTTATATTCAACCTAATATTTAGTTTTGCAAGTAAAACTAGTTTCATAATCTATAAGTATATTATAGAGTACATTTTAAACCATTGTTTAAAGAGAATTTGTAATGGGTAGCAATGGTGATCTTATTATTTGCAGATATAGCAATATTTAAAAAGAATTGCAAATATGGCAAATCTCTTTAAAAATATTTTATAATTCCAGTTTTGTCCTTCTTCCTATTTTTGCGTGTATTTCACAACTTGTGATAGAGATCTTCTTCTGCCACATAAGCGACAAAGATGGACTTCATATTGTTACTACTGTCAGTGGTGGAGTTGAACATGGTGTCGGTCATGTCCAACATCGAAAATTGATCGCCCATGTTTTTTTCGTACCGGACGACAGTCAGATCCTCGAGGCCCTACGATCCACTTGCATGATCAACGAACTCCATCGAAAGCCATCTAGTGGAGGAGTTCGAAACAGGGTCATGTGTTTGCCAACGTTCGGCGACGATGGAGCGGAGGGAGCAACGGTAAACTTGTGGCACGTGTGATCGACACGGTAGGTGACTCCGAACATATGGTGATTGTCGTCGAGGCACTGCACTTGCTTTTTTTCCAGATAGAGGTATAGTTTCTGGTGCGTGCATCTGAAATAACCTCAGCCAAAAAAAAGGAAGATGAAAAAAATGATGCCATAATTACAATTTTATCATTAAGGATTTTTATCTATGATATCAGTGATATCATATATAACTGTGATATCAGTGATATCATATATAACTGTGGCATCAGTGATCTCATTAATCACTGATATCATTGATCAATATATATGATATTAGTGATATCAGTGATCAGTAGATATCAATGATATCAGTGATATCTATCATTGTTTTCTAGATATCAATGATATTAGTGATATCATTGATCAATAGATATGATATCAATGATATCAGTGATCAGTAGATATCAATGATATCAGTGATATCAGTGATCAATAGATATCAATACTATCAGTGATATCATTGATCAATGATATACGAGTGACTATTGTGGTGATCAGTTTATATATTACTTAATGTTGTTAATGTTGTTAATACTTTTCGCATGAACTATGATAAAGCTTCCAATAGTTATTTTTTATAGTGGATAATGGAATGAGAAAAATTTTTATGAAAATTACAAGACCATTGAAATTTTGGTTGATGAGATGATGTGTTTTGATGATTTTATTAATCTGATTGCGAAAGAAGTTCAAATGGATAGTTTTATGTCTTCTATAGAATTGTCGATGTTATTAGGTTATGGGATGAATGGTGCTCAGGATGTGGTTAAAATTCAAGAAGATAAAGATGTTGTTTGGTGTTTAACTTTAGTGAAAGATCAAAATACAAGATATCCTTTAGTTGCTCATATTAATGATGCTTGTTTTGATGGCTTCTCTTGTGCAATTAGTGATGGGAGTGACAACTTATGGAGGTGTAATCCGCCCAGTTCGAAATCATTTTGAATGAAGTTCGATAGATGTTGGCATGAATGCATTATCTCTAATTGTTAAACGTCAAGCAGGAAGACCCCGAAAGCAAAGGATTTCGTCGATTGGTGAAGCAAGAAGTCACACAAAATGTAGTTATTGTCATCGTGTTGGTCACAATCGTAGGACATGTAAATTTTCACCATTTTTACCATGATGTAATTTTGGACAATTGGTTTTAGATATATTTTTTCAAGATAGAACTCAATATTGTTGTTATTATACTATTCATACTATCAATACAAGGTTTGTGATTGTTTCAAAAGTTTAATATCAATACTATGAACACAAGAACTTTGGCATCTGATGAGAAAATTTGAAGACCACACAACAAACAGTAATAGCTAACAAATAGACAATTATCAGTGATAGTGATAGACAACTACCACTGATAGAAGTCTATCATTTCTATCAGTGATAGACATCTATCACTGAAAAGAAGTTAATGATTGATAGACAACTATCAGTGATAGACATCTATCACTGATAGAAGTCAGATAGAAGAAAGAAGTTAATAATCATGAAGAACAAGAAGTCTAATAGAAAAGTCATGAGTAATAGGTAATAGATAGGTACAAGTCTATCAAACAACTATCACTGATAGAAGTCTATCACTTCTATCAGTGATAGTAGTCTATCACTTTTTTTTCATTAACTTTTATCAATCATTAATAGTGATAGTAGTCTATCACTTTTATCAGTGATAGACAATGATAAAAGTCAGATAGGAACAAGAAGTCTAATAGATAATAGAAAAGTTATGAGTAATAGGTAATAGATAGACAACTGTGGTAGAAGTCTATCAGACAACTATCACTGATAGAAGTCTATCACTTTTATCAGTGATAAATATCACAATAGTAGTTTATCACTTCTATTAGACATCTATCACTGATAGAAGTCTATCACTGGAAAGAAGTTAATGATTGATAGACAACTATCAGTGATAGACATTTATCACAAGCCTGATAGAATAATATTCATGAAGAACAAGAAGTCTAATAGAGTTATAGACTTCTATCACCGATATCAGTTCTATCACCTGATAGACTTCTATCACTGATATCAAATGATAGAAGTCTAACACTGTAACACATTAACAATCATTATAGACTTATATCACTGATATCAGTTCTATCACCTGATAAACTTCTATCACTAATATCAAATGATAGAAGTCTAACACTATAATACATTGACAATCGTGTAACCATTCCCAAAAGATTGGATAACCATTCACAAACCATTCACAATCCTGATAAACATTAAAAAAAATTATAGGCATTCAATCCTGATAAACATGGATAACCATTCACAATCAATCTTGATAACCATTCATAATCCTTCATTCACAAATCCATTCAAAAAAATTCTAGGCTTTTATCAAGAGAGTTAAATAAATGATAACCATTCAGCAGATAGATCCATTCAAATGAATAAGAATTTGAAATTGGTTAAGAATACAAATGTAAGATGTTACATTCAAACAAACTATACCTTTTGTTCAAGGTTCTTACAGTCAAATGAAGATTTTAGATTTTAGATGAAAAAAAAGTTTTAAGTGTTTAAATTGTCAAATGAACAAATTAATTATTAAATAAACAGACTTCTATCAGTGATATTAGTGATAGAATTCTATCAGTGATATCACTAATAGAATCCTATCAGTGATATCACTGATATCAGTGACTGACATGAGTTGAATAACGTGGGGTGTTTTAGTAATTTCAATTTCTGTTTTTAAATTTTTGCTATTTTTGCAAATAGATTTAGCCATTTGCTATATGCACAATTATATTGGGCCTTTTTGCTACCAACCCAATTGCCCCTTGTTTAAAATAAAATCTAATTTCAAAATTTACTACCAAACACACATATCTGAAATATGAAATACAACTCTATTTTTATTGAATTCTTTATTTTTAATTTTTTTTAGATTGCCGACCAAACATATGCAAATCATCCAATGATTTTACTAGGTAGTAGCCACACTAACATAACTCTATTTTTATCGAATTCTTTATTTTTAATTTTTTTTAGATTGCCCACCAAACATATGCAAATCATCCAATTTACTAGGTAGTAGCCACACTAACATTTGAATCTAAAAATGCATGTTTATTATCTAAATGCATATAGTATATAATATATTTAACCCCACAAAGCTTCTTTTACTAATATTATTTTATGCGATATAGAAGTTTTAGCATGAATTTCACATGATTTTTTTGGAGTACCATTAGAGTTTTGGAGGATTCAAACCACAAATTTCAGGGTTGTTAACACATTCAATTCAACTATACTTTTTTTTTTTTTGCAAATTTCAAAGAGTGAAAAAAACCTTTAATAAAATCTAATTTTCAAAGTTTTCATAGTTTTTAATTACATAATAGAATAAATTCTACAAAAATTTAAAAGCTTATACTTTTAAAAGTAAATTCTTAATTAATACTTTTCTGGAAAGTACTCATGTTTCACCCAAAAATGCTATTTTTAAAAGATTAAATTACAAGTTTAGTTTTTGAAGGCTGTGTTTATTTGGTCATTGAATTTAAACACTTTAATTTTGTGTTGAGCGTGTGAACTTTCAATTTTTTGTCCAATAGATCCATAACAAATTTAAAATTTTTAAAAATTAATTAATCTATGATATAAATTTAAATTTTACATCTAATGGAACCCTAGAATTTCAATTTTGTACATGGTAGATCTGTGAAATTTAAAATTCAAAAGTTAACGCCCCGTTTGATAACCATTTTATTTTTGGTTTTTAGTTTTTGAAATTTAAACCTAAAAATACTACTTATACCAATGAGTTTATATGTCTTCTTATCTACTTTATACCTATGTTCTCAAAAACCCAAATCAACTTTTGAAAACTAAAAAAAGTAACTTTCAAAAACTTGACTTTGTTTTTAGAATTTGGCTAAGATTTCAAATGTTTACTTAAGGGAGATGATCTTTATTGTAGAGAAATTAGGTGAACATAAGTTTAACTTTCAAAAACTAAAAACCATAAACAAAATGGTTATCTGACGGGGCCTAAGGGTTTGAATTTGTAATTTTGAAAGTTGCGGAATCAAATTTGTAATTTTAAAAATCATCTCAAACTGTACCGATTTAAGTCAATGCTTCTCTTCATAGATCATAAAGTTGATTGTTCTGTTAAAAAAAAAACTCAAATTCAATCTCTCGAGTAATACCACATCTAAAATCGAAGTTTTAAGCCCCGTTTGATAACCATGTGGTTTTTGAAAATTAAACCTAAAAATACTACTTCCACCTACCAATTTCTATATTGTTTTTCATCTACATTTTCCCTATGTTTTGAAAAACCAATCTAAGTTTTAAAAATTAAAAAAAAAAGATACTTTTCAATTTTTTTTATAAATTTAACTAGAAATTCAAATGATTTCCCAATAAAGACGGAGAGAAATCACAAAAACATAAGTATAAATTTCGAAAACCAAAAATAAAAAATGAAATAGACAATCTCAAATGGATCTTTTGATCCTTAAATGCTTGCCGAGTGCAAGAAAGAAATCCCCATGTGAGAGGCACGCAGACATTGTCCACCCCATAACCACCATCTCTTGTGTGCGCCTTCCACAACTCACTCACTCATCACCACTTTGTTTCACCTCTCTAACTTAAATCATCATCATCATATATATATATATATATATATATTAATTCTTCCAACTATTCCAAAGTAATTTTCTTATACAATCATAATCAAAATAACCTATGAAATCAAATATCTTTGTGTTCTATTCATATAGTATACAATTGTTGGTTAATTTATAAGATTGGTCCCGATAGTTTTCTAAATTGTATCTATTTAGTCCTTGTACTTTGAAAAGTTTCTAATAGATATGTGAAGAGGTTTTAATGTTGTTTCTATTTAGTATTTGTACTTTTAAAAGTAACTTTTAATATGTCTTCGGTTCTATTAATTCCATTAGTTTACACATTTACATGGTTAACTACTGGTGATGGTGTTATCTAAAAATTATATGACATGTTGATTTTGGTTTGGTAAAATGTTTTGTGATACCAACATTAAATTGATGAAATCAATAGTGTTGACTTAATAGACACAAATTATAATTAGAAAATTAGAGATATATTACAAAATATTTATATATTTAAAGTATGATATGATAACTAAATAGATATAACCATAAAAATTTATGTATCTATTAAAAACTTTATAAAAGCTAAACAAATAAAATTTAAAAGTTTGAAGACGAAAATTATAATTTACCTAACCCAGAATAAATCTTGAAACTCAATTCTTTTAGGATAAACCTTTCAACTTTTTAAAGTTTGAGATAAAATTTGTAAGTTAAAATCTCATTTTGGTCCAAATTTTAAGATTATTTTATTTAGTTATTGAACTCATTTTGGTGTTTGAACTTTTAAGTTTGTTACATTTTGATGTTGTTCCATAAACTTTCGAAATATCTATTTTAGTCCTTATTTTTTTTTAAAAAAGTAACCATTTTAGTCTTTGATTTCACTATGAATTTAACTTTAATGACATGACTTCAACTTTAAGTGTGAGAATATGCTAAAGAGAAGATAGCTCAATGGATATGATGACTGTGTTAATGACTGCGAAATTTGTGGGTATTAATATGAGCATGTTTCAAAACACATAGATTACAAACTAAGTATTAGGTCAATTTCAAAATATATATGGTGAGAGTTTAAATACTAAAATAGAAGCAAGAATAAAGTTAAAGGTCTAAGATATAATTTAAACCAAATTTATAGTAATAAAAAAGCGACACTAATTTAATATGATTTTGAAAGAGAGGAAAAGCAAAAAAAAGAGACTAAAAATGGTATACAATTGCATCTTCAACATTCTTCTTTCTCCCCTTAATCGTCTGGTCTGTTAGCAGTTTTAGGAGCGAAGTACGGAATCAGAGTAAAAAGTGTGGAACCTCTACGTTCAAACCCAACCAACAGAGAGAGAGAAGAAAGAAAAAAAAAAAAAACAGAAGAAGAAGAAGAAGAAGAAGAAGAAGACAGGGAAATTGGTAGCAACCGCAGCTTTGTTTTTTCCATGCCAATCCAAAAACCTTCTCCCATTTTCAAAATTTGAAACATCCAAAACAAGGATACGAAACTTCGTGTGATTCTTGTTCAGCCTTCTTCTCTGAGTTTTCTTCGTTTTTTCACTTTCTGGGTCGGTTTCAGAAGAAGTGTTTTCTTTGTTTTTGAAGACATTGAAGAAGAACAGAGAGAAAAGAGAACAGGGGAGGCCTCTGGGGTTGGTTTTGATTATTGGGTTTTTGTTGTTAACATCAAATCTGTGAATGAATATGCAGGAAGAATGTGGTGGAGGGAATGAAATAGAGAAAGAGGGAGAAGAATGAGCAAAGAGCTGGGTTGCATTGTGAGGGCCTGGGAATTTACATTTCGGAAATCACAAACCCTTGTAAAGAAGAAGAAGACGAAAAGCATTTTCACAACAATGTCAGTAGCACCAACGGACGATGAACCAGGTCCCACCGCTCAAATGTACCAGGCTGAGAAGATCCTCTCCAATGGCGACTTCTATGCCGGCCGGTGGCTCATGGACCTTCCCGACGGCCATGGAAAGTACTTGTGGACAGATGGGTGTATGTATGTCGGCGAATGGAGTAAAGGGAAGCCGACAGGCACGGGAAAGTTCAGCTGGCCGTCCGGCGCCACCTATGAGGGCGATTTCAAGGCCGGTTATATGGACGGCAAAGGTACATACACGGGTTGTTCAGGGGATACGTATAGAGGCATTTGGGTTATGAATTTGAAGCATGGACAAGGGATTAAGAGCTTTGTTAATGGCGATTACTATGATGGTGAATGGCGTCGTGGTATGCAGAATGGGCATGGCCGGTATCAATGGCGGAATGGGAATCATTACATTGGGAAATGGAGAAATGGGAAGATCAATGGCAATGGGACGATGATTTGGAGCAATGGGAAACGTTATGATGGGTATTGGGAAGATGGGTTTCCAAAAGGAAATGGAACATTCAGATGGTCTGATGGGAGTTTTTATGTTGGGATTTGGAGTAAGAATCCTAAAGAACATTCTGGAACTTATTATCCATCTGGGGCTACGGATAACAATTTGGATTGGGATCCTCAGGAGGTGTTTGATATAGATTTGAGTGATTGCGTGATATATCCATGTGAAAAGATTTCAATATATCCTTCTGAGAAGGTGGTAAACCATGATGAACCTGAAGGGAAGTCCTTGCACTTGCAGAAAGATTCAATGGACAACCATAGTTTAGAATCTGATGTTGATGGAACTAAGGATGGGAGTGTAAGAAATGGACTGGTAGGATCCGTGGATGCGCAGGTTCATGTTCATGTTCAAGAGTCAGATACCAAAGGAAATGGACAACAGCAGATGAGAGTACAATCGAAGGGACAGGGTGTGACAATATCAAAAGGCCATAAGAACTATGAGCTTATGCTAAATCTGCAGTTAGGGATCAGGTACTAAATTGGATCAACTTTACTTTGCTTCTATATTTCATTTTACTTTCTTTTCTTTTTCTTTTCCTGTTTTGGTGTTTCCCGTTTTCACTCCCATTTTGATACTTGCTTTGGATTGCTTCAATGCCCCCACAAGTGCAGTTTTGTAACAATGCTTGTATATCTCATGATATGCTTTATTGTCACATATAATATGCATCTCAAAGGTTAAATTTCGAACTGGTTACCTTCTAAACGGCTCTATGGTTTTCTCCAAGCAGCCAGATTGAAATTTGATTTGTTAGGAAACGTAAACATACTTCAAGTGGTTTAAGTTTGTAAAAACTTGAGAACTGAGGAGGAAATTATAAATTTTTCTACTCTTACCAAGCTTCTATTGAAACTTTTCAACTACCGAATTGACTCAACTTTGGAACTCTTTGTTTTCCTCCAAAGTTAAGTAAAGAAACCATTGAAAAAATTTGGTGAGAAGTTTCAATAAAGATTGCAACTTCATTAGATTTTATTTGTGTCTCTGCCCCACATTTTCTAGATTTTATTTGTGTCTCTGCCCCACATTTTCTTACTTATCTGAACAGACATTCTGCTGGAAGGCCTGCTCCTGCCTTTTCATTTGACTTGAAAGCTTCAGCATTTGATCCAAAGGAAAAGATATGGACAAAGTTTCCACCAGAGGGATCTAAGTACACTCCACCTCATCAATCTTGTGACTTCAAATGGAAGGATTACTGTCCGGTAGTATTCAGGTCAGCCTTTAAATAGTGACATGGATTTCCCTGCTAAATGTCACTGCTGTATTTCTTTCCAATGATCATTTCTAATGTGAATAAGTTATCTAAGAAATGGTTTTATGTAACATTTATAACTGTATTCTTCAAGACAGAAGATTATTATCTTCTTATTCAACTAAATCTTATGCCAACACAAATTTTTTGATAACCTACGATGTCTGAGGTTGCCATGCCATCATTGGTAGCATAATTGAAGAACAATGCTCAAAACTCCTATATTGATCAAATAACTTTTCTTTGTAGAAAACAATACATACATGTTCCACTTCACTATTACAAATGGAATGAAATAGTGCAGAGCCTCACGGATCATTATATCCATATTTAGGACTCTAAGGAAGTTGTTCAACGTGGATCCAGCCGATTACATGTTATCAATATGTGGGAATGATGCCCTACGGGAACTTTCCTCCCCTGGGAAAAGTGGAAGCTTCTTTTACTTAACCCATGACGACCGCTACATGATAAAGACCATGAGAAAGGCTGAAGTAAAAGTGAGTTTTCTTTGCCATTGTTGCTTCATATCCCTTGCTTCTTCTGCACCTCAAATTTAAAGTTGAATCCTGTAAGAAAGACCACAATATATCTTTTTCATATTTTCTTTTTCAAACTTTGTTTTAAGAAGCTTGCTTCTTCCACTGACATAGTTGTGTTTGAGGGTGCAAAATGTGAAAAGACATGTTATGCTATGCATGCTACATGTCTCTTGAATTAAAAGTTGTACCACATCAATTTCTCTTTTATATAATATGCCAATAACACTAGCCATAAATTGCAGGTTCTCATACGGATGCTGCCAGCCTACTATAAGCACGTTCAAGACTTCAAAAACACTCTGGTTACTAAATTCTATGGTCTTCATTGTGTGAAATTAACGGGCACTACCCAGAAAAAGGTAATGATGGAAATATTATGACATCAGTTTGAAGCTGAAGTTTCTTTCAATTAACAGTCCTGCAATTACAGGTGCGATTTGTCATCATGGGGAATCTGTTCTGTTCGGAGCATGCAATTCACAGGCGATTCGACTTGAAAGGTTCTTCCCTTGGTCGTACAACCGATAAGCCAGAGTCAGAAATTGATGCAACAACAACCCTTAAAGATCTCGATTTAAATTATATATTTCGGTTGCAAAGGATTTGGTTTGACGAATTTTGCAGGTAAACTACTTTGTCCAATCTTTTCACTCAGCATATTTTTCTGCATTCTTTTATTCTGTATTTCCTGTTATGGGTGGCTGCACAGAATGGCACCGTTGCAAGTTGCTATTCTCTCTCTGATCCTGTTGGCTATCACATAATCTAACTGGTGGAAGTTTGTAAATGTCATCTTGGAAGAACAAAAACAATTTTAAACTCAATCAATTAAGTTGCTTCAAACTTATCTGGAGAAATGGTCCTCAAGCTAACTTGACCAACCTACTTGCATTTTGCTCTTGATTATTCCACACAATGTCTAACATGTAGATAGTGAGATTCCTTTACAATGATAAAAATAGTCAACTTCGATCATGCAAACAAAATGTTATTTGCTGTAGGAGGGATGTTCACTTAAACTCATTATTTCTTCTTTATTTATTTTATTTTTTGCACTACCATGCATGAAACCAGTCATTGCCACAGATTATCTAAACTATAATTGCAGTTTTAGTTGTTAGGAGTTCAATTAGCTACAGGAGAGTTATTACACATGGGTACATGTGAAGTAGGGAACCAAGGAAGTTTTATATTTTTGTTTAAGAAACTGTAGGGAAGAGAAAGAAAGTCTTCTTGAAATGTGATTGTCCCTGTTGTATGCGGAGTCATCTTGTATTAGGGGCTGTTTGATCAGTAATGAATCACCAACCCCATGTTCTTGAATTGGCTCAAGATCCTATTGGCCGCTTCGAAACTCTGTTGACAATTGGGATGTGATTTAGGATCTACTTTGTTTGGAAATCATTAAAATTGACATTGAAGGGGTTGTCATTTAGTTTATAACCATACAATTGACTGTTAGACCCTGGTTTCTGGTGATATATCATGATGTCATGTCATAATGGGTTAAAAGGTCCTATGTTTCATTTTCGGAAATTCTATTGGGTTCTTGTTTCATATGTACTTGTAAGGTTAGTCTGCTTCCAATATGCTTCAGTGACAAACTTCCTTGCTTTTTCTCCCCAAATTATAAGTTGGAATTACATTTATGCAGGCAGGTTGACAAGGATTGCGACTTTCTTGAACAGGAGAGAATTATGGATTATAGTATGTTGGTCGGTCTTCACTTTCGAGAGGAACCGAGCATGCCTAACGGTCATCATTCTGGAAATTGTACTCCCATTGGTAAGTTCTTGCCTTACCAATATTTGTCTTTCCATAACTCAAGCCATTCATTATCAGCTAATGGTTGTGCAAATATCTCTCTTTTGGACTCATTTTCGCAGGAAACGGTAGACATGATGGTGAAGGAATTTCATGCTTAACTAGAATGGACTCTTCAAGGTATGAAAGACCGTCGAAATCGTAACATATTTGGAAATCAGTTATAGAAATCCATCTTAACGTGACATTAGATGAATTTCAATGATAATATGTTCAACTCTCTGGTTCTCAACTTGCATAAAAGTTTCAAGAAAAATGTAGAAACTTTGTTCAAAATTGTTTTTAAAAGCTAACCACCATGAGTATGAGTTGGTTTCATGGTAATTTCTTAGAGGAAATAGGTTCAAAGTCAAACTATGGTGGCCACCTACCTAGGATTTAATATCTTAAGAGTTTCTTTTACAACCAAACCTAATAGAGTTAGACAATCGTCCCCTCGAAGTACACACAAAAGCTATATCTTTGGACACCTATGGATATAAAAAAAAAATCGTCTTTAAAAGCTACTACCCAACTACTAAAACTTAACTGTATGATATGTACTGAAATCACTATTGATATATTTGTGATTTTGGGTGGAAGAAGAACCTCATGAATATAAAAGAAAACTCTTAAAAGCTGTGGATTAGTACTTCTACAGTTCTTGAACATAACGTTCAAAAAGTGTTTAATTGTATCTCATGTGATTGTACAGGTGGGCTTCCACAAGTTTGGGGATTAATATGGAAGCAAAGGCTGAAAAGACGGTGAGAAGAAGTGATGGGGAAAGTCAGCTGATTGGAGAACCCACAGGAGAGCGACGTGATGTTATAATTTTCTTTGGTATAATTGACATACTACAAGACTATGACATTAGCAAGAAGCTTGAGCATGCATACAAATCAATGCAATACGATCCAACGTCGATCTCTGCTGTTGATCCAAAGCAATACTCGAAACGGTTTCGTGATTTTGTCTTCAAAGTTTTCGTAGGAGACACTTGAGAGCAAAGCATATTGATTTTAGCCATATTCTTCGACTTCCCGCAGACGACAGTCGGTTCGGTGTTCTCTTCGAGTCCTATGGCAATGAGATTGCTTGTCTAGCAGAGGATTTTTTTTGGTTTTACACTCCCAGATTCATGCTTGGCGATTAGATTGTTTTGTTTTCAACCAAGTTTTGGTACATTCTTTTTTAAGACTATAGTCATATAAGTATTAATTGTTCTAGTTTAAGTTGTAGATTAAAGTTGCAGACAGAAAATTCCTACTTACCATTTGTAAATTTGTATACGAAGGATGAGAATCAATAATATATTAATCATCAAATCATTCTTTTCAAACTCATTTTTCTTCAAGTCGACTTGTAGTTAATGAATGTCGGTTAACTCGATCAAAGAGTTCGATCGATTAATCTCGTATCATTGGAGCTTCTGATCTGTAGGTTTGTCATAACAGTGAACACAGTAGAGTTGCTATTTGACAAGAAACACTTGTTATTAGATAACTTGTATATTTACTAGAAATCTTATTTCTATTTCTTGCTCGAGAGAACATTGTTTTCGCTTTCTCTACCTAATTCTCTCTCACACAGACATATATGTATGTCTTTCTGTTCCTCTAGTTTGAATACATCATAAGATGGAAAAAATATTTTAAAAAAAACCATTAAATAGAGTTCATTTTGGTCCTTGTACAATTGTACTTTAAATCTTATTCCGTTTTATTGATTACTTTTAAACGTTTTCATGTATTTTTTTAAGTTAATTTTTATGGAACATGGTAAAATAATAATAATAAATTTCATTCATTCAATGAAAGATATAATATAAATATGTTTCCAAAATTTATAGAAGAAAAGCTGATAGAGACTAATTTTTGTAGGTTAAATTACAAATTTAATACCTAAACTTCTAATTTTGTCTATAAGATCTCTGAATTTTAAAAATTGTCTAATAAGTCTCTAAACTTTAAAAAGTCTAAAAGGTCTATGAAATTTCAATTTTGTATTTTTTTTTTCATTTTTATTAAAATTAACTAATCTATTACATATAAAATTGAATTTAATAGAATCACAAACTTTCATTTTTTTGTCTAGTAAGTCTGTGAATTTTAAAAAATGTCGAATAGGTCTGATATTAGACAATTGAAAATTGAAAGTATGGGGACTTATTAGGTACTTTTTAAAGTTCATGGATTTGTACACAATTGAAAGCTCTGAAACCTATTATATACTTTTTAAAGTTCAAGTACCTAATATACAAAAACATGAAATTCTAAGGACTAAACTTGTAATTTAACCTTTTATATATATAATATATATATATATATATAGAAAAGTTAGCAATAAACTAATAAAATGGATTAATTTTAAAATTTCTTAGAAATGCGGAGACTAAATTTGGACATTTGAAAGTATAGAGACTAAAATAGAATAAATCCTAAAATATAGAGACCAAAGTGATATTAAATTTTCTAGTGAGCTCTTCCTTAAAATGTGAAAATGTTTTCAAATTTGATTTAAACACTTTGAAATTATATTTCTTAATCTTAAACTACCTTACTTAAATTAACCCCAACATAAATTTCCTAGAATGTCTTCTAAGACTCCTACTTTGTGTATGAGGATCAAATCCTTAGTGGGTAGACAAGTATATGATTACTTTAAAAAGGTTGAGAAATTGCAATATAATTTTTTCATTCAAAGATTCAAACAATAAGGATTAATTTTAATATTAATCATAAAGACTAAATTAAGTTTTCAAAATCAGGGACGAAATTTACAATTTAACCTTATTTTAATACAAGTAAATAACATAAATAAAAATCTAAATCCAGATTTAGGAAATTTAAAAGAGCATCATTTCCTTTCCATTTCGATTCATTATTTGATCAAATAGTTAAAAATGTATTTAGGAAATTTAGAAGAGCATCATTTCCTCTCCATTTCGATTCATTATTTGATCAAATAGTTAATAATGTATATAAACTCTGTCAACCTATTTCACCTGTATATTTCCTGGTATAAGATTTATGATTGTTGGACAGGATAACGTACCTAATCTAGGAAAACCTAGACACCGATGTGGTGTAGGCCACACAAGCTCCGATGTTTAAGTCGAATTTTTAGAGAAAATTGAGAGAAGATGAGTATTTTGGTGGCTAGAATGAACCTACCTTACTCTCCCTCCTGAGAGAGCTTAAATAACCTTCCCTAAGATTTTTCGGGGTTTTCGTGGCCTAATGGAAAAAGGAAAGGCCGTAAGTGGGCTGAAATTGGACCTACGAGCCATGAGGGATCGATGCAAGGCCTAAGGGAGGGCCTTGCATCTGGTCGGCCTCATCCTCGACCGAGGCCGACCACAGGCTTGGGCTTCACGTAGGCTGAAGCCCAAGCCCGGGTCCCCATTTTGGTGTATTGGGCTAAGGTAGAGCCCAATCTAAGACTCTACTATGTAGTCGTCGAGGCTGACCACGTGCTTGGACTTCGACCCAAGTACGTTCTTTCGTCTCTTTTCGCTTTGGGTCAACCTCTTGTCGATTTCAGTCAGTCTAATGGACTTCTCACCTTGTTTGACCTTTGTCGCAATCCTTTAACCAACCCATTCTTGTTTGTCCAATTAACCCATAACAATGAACTTCAACTAAAATAATTGCTTGTTCACAAGCTCGTGTTTGAAAATAAAATAATAAATATGAAATTTTGGGGTGTATGCCCTAAACTCGTGTAGTTTGTAACATTTTGATATATATGAATAAAAGTTATTTTCCATCAAACCTTGTATCTCGCATTTCAAACTTAATCCAATAAACTAAACTCCAGGGTAACACATATTAATTATGAGATCTTGAACGGTGTATAGTGGACACACAGGTAGGATCATGTTCGAGTGAATGCCCTAAATGGTCTATAGTACATAGATAAGGTTGGGAACCTCATCCTGGTAACACTATGGATGCGGTCCATTTTGTATTTGATACAAACAAAGCGATTTAGCTCGTTCATGTAATTAACATGTGGGTGGGGCAACCTGTGCAATGAGATTGTACAAGACCGAACCGTGAATTATTAGACAACTAATGTAACATCATCAACAGTTTAGGACTAATAAATTCGTAGATGACCATTAGTGACTTGATCTTAATCCTGAGCGAGTTACGAACTCCTGTCTGCGAGGGTCTATCCTTAGACTAGTACGGGTGAGAGTGGCCAGAGTCGCCGACTCAATAAGCCTACATTCTCAGGGGCAGAACCATATGGGTAGCTGGGAACTTAACTCCGTAAGATGAAATTCACTCGTTCCCGCGCTAGGGAAACTAGATGAGTTGTTCCCTTAAGGGTTGACTCCAGGTCTTGAACAACGGGACCCCACCCTCTCACTGGCCCGAGAGGGACGTTGTTTATGGTAGGACCATAAATAAGTTATTCATTAGAGGATCAGTGGTACTTAAGGTGTAAGAGGTAGACACAAAGGTAAAACGGTAATTTGTCCCAACTGTGACTACAAACAATCTGTGAAGGGTTGACTCATGGGTATTACCTATATCAATGGACACAACATGCCCTACAATGAGGAGAGTGCAGCTACGAGTCTATAGTGGAGTGACTCGTTGTTAATGAATGTTGATTAACGGGATCAAAGAATTTGATCAGTAAATCTCGGATCATTGGAGCTCATGATCTGTAGGTCCATTAGGTCCCTCGGTTGGCTCAATTATGGAATTAATGAGGGTATATAGTTTAGAGTGAATTCGAAGTGTTCAAATTCATATAAAGGGTATTTATGTCAATTGTATGTGATATAATTGATATAATATATAGTTTGATGTGAATGAGATTCATATTAAACCATACTATTGCCATAATTATGGAATTATGGCATAGTTGGAGAAATTGATTTGAGAGATGTGTAAAATTTAATATGATTCATGCAAATATAATTTGCATATAAGGTATGTGATACCTTATATTATATAATTATGCAAATATGATTTGCATATTATATGATATGTGATAAATGGGCTAAATGGGTGGAGAAATTATCTCCACCCTACACCACTATAAATACGTGTTTGGTGAAGCACTTTGTAAGACTTGAATGCTCAATTTTGGATTTTGCTAGAACTCCAAAAAGCTCTCCTCTCTCAAATTCTCTCCACTCCCTTTCCCAATTGGATCCCCATCCTCCCTCATCCAACGAGAATAACTGAGAAACCAAGTGGAAGTGTTTGATACATTGTTCGATTCGTGATTTGTATCGAGATCGAGAGATCGTTGAGAACGAGGAAGATCGCGGGAGAAGGATCACAAGAAGAAGAAGTTCTTCATGAGGTATTTGTTGTTTTTTTCCTTCTCCTCTTTATGCTTAACCTAGATTACATGTGATGTATGTTGTAATTTTAAGTAGAATTCGTGTAACACAATAAGGCATTGTGATTCACATCGCTTCCGCTATGGGATTCAATCCCATCAGGAAAAACTTCAAATTCAAAACCATTTTGACCGAATTGGGCATAGTGTCCAAGAAAAACCAATGCATAGTGACTTAAAAGTTCATTTGGTAACGTTTTTTTTTTTTTTTTTTAGGAATTCGAACCTCTAACCTCTTAGTATACTATTTTTGGTTGGCTCTTGTTATGTTTTTCTTAAATCATATACTCATTCATTAACATTTTCCTTGTTTTCTAATGTAATGTCAACATAATTAATAAAATTTTAGTTGAATTTTAAAATCTTACCAAACTAGTTTCGCAAACCTATTTTTGTTTTTAAAATTTACCAAAAGTTTCAATTTGAAAAAAAAAATTGAACCAAATAAATTAAAAATAAGTATTAACAAAATTTAAAATGTTGGATCGCAATTCTATGAAAATGTTGATGAAAATATTGATAAAATGTCGATGTAGATGAATATTTCTAAAAAAGAATTAGAAAAAAAAAATATTTGAATTAATAAATAAACATTTTACACCCTTTAAATGAGTTAAAATACTTGTTATAATATTAGATTCACATAAAGTTACATTTTATTGTTTTTTATATAATGAAAATGTGATTCACTCTTTATGTTGATGTCGAATCCGTGGACACTAGAAATATTGATAGAAATATCGACATGTCGATGAAAATTTAATATCATGCATACAAATAGTTTTTAAAAGTTTATGTTTTAAAAATTGAAAACAAAAAACAAAATCATTGTCCCAATGTAAATTATATTTATTAGTTAAATAACCAAAATGGAACCAATATGATTTTCCGCTATGTTGTTGACCCAATTCAATAGAACGCCACAAATAAACTCAAATTTGTTGGTATTAAATTCTTACAACTGTGCTGATATTCTATCATTCATTTTTAGTTCAACAATGAGTCTTATGAAAGGTTATAGACTCGACTATGTTCGGATTAATATACTGTCGATTGAAATAAATATAAAGAGCAAAACAACGAAACAGAAGCTAAAAAAGACTTTACTAAATTACAAGTATTTACACGAACGTTTATACATATATACTTAGTGGTGCAGTAAGTACCAAATTCTCTCAAATGCCAAATTAAAGATTTCAGCATCTGAGGTAATGACTCCCATCCTTATTTATTATCTCCATACAAGCTATATTCAGTTACCTATTCTATATGATGGATCACTTTTGACAGGCATCACCCATCTCATTACCGAGGTTTAGTCGACCACGTATAACATAATGTACATGATGAGTCGATTACCATGGTTCGGAGTTCTTACCGATGAACTTTCGAGCATATGAGGGTGTGCTCCAACCATCTTCCATCATAATAAGGGAAAGGCGTTTCATCAAGTTTTCCACAGCTTCTTCCTCCTGGGAACTTACCGTGTCGGTTGGACTTGAGAAACTCTGCAATGGTTGGCTAATGTGATCAGTTCACTGAAGGTTGGCCAATTTCTATGTTTCAAGAGATAGAATGTAGCCTTTTGTTTTCCCTTTCATTTTCTTTTCATTTTACATAGATAGAACGTACCTTTGTTTCCTCATAGAACTTCAAATACTTCAGAGATTGCTCATAGAAGCCACAGTGGTAGAGAAGAATGCTATAATCTCTCAATTCCTTTGAATCAACATCAAGGAGTATAAGCCGTTCACATGCTGCAAGAAGGATAATAAGCTAACAGATTAAGATCAAGTAAGATCAGAAGTAACTGAACTTTTTTGCTCAATGAAGGAACAGGAATATTTTGGTGTTAATGGGGATGAGAGAAAATTAAAAAGAAGAGAAAGAACTGTCCGAGCTTGTAGAAAATCCATGAGCGAAGTTTGAGATCTAATTGGGGTTCAGAATAGGCTTCTACTCGGACCAAATAGATAAACCAAAGTTTAGCTTGGTGAGGTATATTTGGACTCCAATCAGTAGTAGTGCTATTCTTTTAAAATCCAGTCAGAAAATAAAAAGAAAGCTGACATCCATTTAATATGGCTAACTAGTTTCTTCACCATTTCCTTGTTTTTCCCCTTGTTTGCATTTCTCCAATAAAAACAAGCTTGCATGTCTGTTAAATACGCTAGAAGTTACATAACAGGAAAAAAAAATGAGAGACTAGCAAGCCTTATATACTAGGAAGTAGGTTGTGTTTCCCCTATTAGATTATATGAGGTTCCATCTCAAAACCAATTGAGAATAAGAGGAGTAGCCCATATATTCTATATATTATGAGGTCTCTCCACCTTTTCAAGGTGGGATTCTCAACATGCCCCCTCAAGATGATGCCTCTTTGGGTTCACCATTCTTGGGTCGAATCCCAATTTTGATTTTTTGGACCGAATACTCGTTTGGGTTTTGATGGACTCTGATACCATATTAGATTATATGGGGTTCCATCTCAAAACCAATTGACAATGAGAGGAGTAGCCCAATCCTATATATTGTGAGGTGTCTCTCCACCTTTTCAATGTGGGATCCTCAACATCCTCCTCACTTGCTCATCAGCGAGCCTTTCAATACCATATCAGTTTGCAAAGTATCTGAAAACTAATATTAAATCATGCTCCTTCATATTTTGGTCCTTTGGATAACCAAGTAACCAATTGACAATGAGAGGAGTAGCCCATATATCCTATATATTGTGAGGTCTCTCTCCACCTTTTCAATGTGGGATCCTCAACATCCTCCTCACTTCCTCATCAACAAGCCTTTCAATATCATATCAGTTTGCAAAGTGTCTGAAAACTAATATTAAATCATGCTCCTTCATATTCTGGTCCTTTGGATAACCAAGTAATTGTGATAGCCATCAATTTTCACATTCTTAAATAGAAGTTGAAGGATTTCTAAGTATTCAAAAGGCCTTTGGGAGGAGGTTATTAATAAATAGACTGCAGTCTAACAAACTTGAGGAGAAAGAAGTGTAGCATACCAGATAATGCACGCCTCATATCTCCATAACGCACACTGGTCCAAACTCCACGTTCTAGCCTGTGTTGAGCAGCCTTTGCAGACGCAAGCTGAAAGGCACTGGAAAAGGTGAAAAGGAAAAACACAGAGATATTAATGCACATATCTACAAGCACTAATTGGAAGGGAGAGGGTGAGGGACATAAAGAGTAATTGGATGTGAATTTGGTGATGCAAGGCAATTGGATGGAAGCATATATTACTTCTCTCAAAGTAGGCATATGCTGCAGATTTAAAATAGTTGAAATACCTTTCCTCAATTGCATTCGATCGATCACTACAGTTAGCAACATCAGCAGCCCTTAAGAATAAACTTCTCGATTGATTTTGTTGAAATGGCCAAAAAGATTCTTTTAAATTGCTTAAAATCTGCATTCATGAACACACAAACAGAGAGAGTAAATCAGGACTTGTATAGATTAAAAAAAAATAATTAAGACTATTTTTCTTCTCAAAAAACTTGCTTTAAGAAAGAATACATAAGGGAATACAAAATCGGCAGCCCAACAAAACAAAACCCTAAACTAGCTATACAAAAAAGGGGTCCAATCCAAAAGTATAAGGTCTAATGGATCATTACAAAAAGCCTTAGTAATAGATGCCCAAAGATAAGCATTAAATCTATCAAGGGACCGCACATCCGGCTAAGATTAACAAAAAGCCTTAAGAAGAAAGTTGAACTGTATTAAGAAGGCCAAGTACTCTTTTCTTGTTAATTGGAAGCCTAGACGTAGAGTCACAATTACTAGAGGTCTTCGGTAAGGAGATCCTCGTTCCCGTTCCTTTTTCGGGTGGAAGTTGATGTTCTCAGCAAGTTAGTTTTGGCAGGGTGGATAAAGGTGTCCTTGAGGGGTTTTGGGTGGGAAGGGAGATGATACAATCTTTATCTATTCGGGTAGGGAAGATTTCTTTTCTAATGTTAACCATTTATTGTCTGACTTCAAAATCATAAAATCATTTCTGTCTTAGGTTAACAAATCTAAGAGTTCAGTTATTAGTATCAATTGTGATCCCTACTTGAGCTCTTGCACTTCCTAAGAAGGCATAAAAGAAGTAAATGGTTTAGATATTTTAAAAAAAAAACATAAAGAACGCCAACTTTTCAACAATGGCTTCAAATTGTTAGAAAGAAATAACTGCATCTTCAACAACTCCTCAACAATTCTTGATAGAGTCATAAAGATTCTACTTTTATATATTAGCCCTCTCTAGGCATAAATTTACTCCCCTTTCTCTTCTTATAGTCTCAACGATCTTAAAGCTGACTGGAAGAGCTTTCTTATCTAGCTTTAATAGGACCAAGAGTAAATATTACCTCCACCAAGAGACTTTGGGTTGTTACTATGTGTGGTTGATCAGATTCCTTGCTTTTCAGTTTAGGATAGCCTGTGGGAAGGCTATAATCATCGTGAGGATGATATATCTCTACATCAAAATCCAGAAGGCTCCATAAACGAAGCATTTTCAGGACCTCGGAGTATATGAGTGAAAGTAGTGCAGCAGAGCCTGTACGATGCGTCAAGACCTGTCAACATGAAACAAAATATTGCAAAGAATAATTAAATTCCATTAAAAAAAAGGAAAAAGAAACTCAAAATAGAAATAGAGGGCTGAATATTTTACTGTGTGAAGATATAGAGCTCGTGGTTCTGATTGAGCTTTAGAACTGGTTCTTCTGAAGCCCTAAGATGTGAACCATTGGGAGAATTTTGAGAAGCTTTATGTCAAATTATTGTATTATATACAACAAAGGTACACGTCTTTCAAATTTAAAAATCTTACCTTCATGACGTACATATACCTTTCTATACTCTCCAAAAAACTTTCAGATGATAAATTGAATGAAGATTTGTAGTGAGTACAATAGCCCATGGAAAGGTCATTTAGTCTATGAATAAATGCATCGACGGGAAGAGGAACAGATGAATGAGATACCAAGGAATCATCCTCTGCTGCAATATAGAGAGCAGCTTTCGCCAAATCAACACGCCTATTAATGCTAATACTTGTTTCCCTCTCTATATTGGACAAATATTGAATCTGAGTCAAGAAACCCTTCCTAGCCTCCTGTGTAGTCATTGAGCATCAAAACAAACTTAGTTAAACAACCGTTGTTCTTAAGGAAATAAAACATGTCTTTGATTTTTGATAACCATGTTAACCAGGGATTGTCAAAGCATGAACTCAGAGCACAAATATCAAACTGTGCAAGCAAGATAACTTCAGATAAAATCATGGAAGTTTAACATTAAATACAACATAAATTACTAGTGTTCAAGAATTTATCATGTGCAGTCAAGAAATTTAACAAAATAGAAATAAAATGTTCCTGTTCATGAAGAAGGAGAAAATACAAAAAGTAGCTGCAAATGCTTAAAGTTAAAGCCAATCAGTGATCAATAGCCTTTTTTTTTTCTTTTTTAAGAAACCAAGTTTTTATCGAGTAGAATGAAAGAATGTATGAGGGCATAGAAAAAAGAGAAGGAATCCTGCTTAAACCTAATTAATGACCTCCCAAACTTTGTCTCACGATACCTAACAAGAATCTAAAGAGAATGAAAATAAATCTTATTTAACTGGGACCAGTGTAGAATGTCTTATCACATGTGCTCAGTAGATCAAACAACTTTGTTTGTTTTTTCTCTCTATTTTTCTTTTAAAATCAGAGTGTTTATCATTTTTAACTAATTTTGGCAATCAATAAAATCTTTCCTCGTTCAATGATGTGCTTTTGACAAAACATTAAAAAGGGGAAATCGTGAGGCTCAACGGCTATACAAAAGCAAATCAACAAAAGTAGAGGTTAAAATATAGTTTTGGTAAGAAAAATAAAAATCTTCATTTTCAATCTAGCTATCTTTAAAATCTGAACTCGGAATCAACAAGAAATAACCAATAGCTTGTGTTAACATCAATTAGCCCACTCACAATTTTCTCAAATAAGAATTACCCACAATTAATTCATACCTCATAACATGGAAATGAGAAAATAGTCGTAAAGAAATTCAAAAAAACAGAGAAGGTTCAGAACGAATCCAGACAACAAGAAAACAAGCACATCCCATTTCTGCAAAAGCTTTTACAGGACAGAATGTAGAACTAAAAGAAATTTTTAAGACTTACGCACCAACAAAACAAATTAGCAGGACGATGTGAATCAAAAGCACCGGATTCGAGAAAGAAATCAGAAGAGAAAAAACAGAAGAGTTACCTTAGCATAGGAGGAGTCAATTCCAGAAGAATCCATGGCATCGTGAAGAAGGAAGTGGAAATCCTTGGGAGCATTGTGCTGCTGAGACCCACTAGAACAACAAACAACTCGGAAACACGGCAGAATGGAATGGGATGAAGAAGAATTGAATTTGGAGAATTGGGGAGAAGTTGCCAGCCTTGGAATCCATAAGGAAGCAAAAGGAGAAGCAGCAGTGAAGGAACTCATTGGAACAGAGAGAGAGAGAGAGTTCAAAGTTGCAGAGAGATCAAAATATCTGTATTGCTTCAGGTCGCTGCCACTGCTATAGCACAGAGAGGAATGGGGATATTTAAATATGATTGTTGTGCGTTAACTTCCGGGCCCACAATAAAAAAAAACGCAAGTTTTGGTAAAATTACAAATTTGATACTTGTTTGGAAACTTGTAACATGTTTGAGAGTCACTTTATTATATTTAAAATTAATTTCCAAACATACCTCTTATCATTCAAAATTAATTTAAGATTTTATAATTTTAAGTATAATTTTTATTCTATAAAAAATTAATTTTGAATGATTAAAAAAATATATTTAAGAGAAGAAAAATCAACTTTTCTACAAATCTCTTATTAATTTGGGAGGGGAATTAGATATTTCCCTCTCTTTGTTGACTTTTTTCGTGCTATAAATTTTTGCCTATTTTATCATGTAAATTTATTATTAATAAAGTTAAAGAATTTACGAGTCGTGAAAATATTAAATTGAAAATTGCTAAAATATAAAGAATTAAATTGAAACTTTTTAAATAATAGGGACTAAATTGAAAAACACCAAAATAACTAAAATCTAAATTGTTTTAGCAATAAAAATTTGTCTTTTTAGTTCACCCCATTAACATAGTTGCTTCTATTATTAGTTTAATTAGTTGTCAATTCTCATCATTAAGACATTTTTTACTTTTTTAAAGAATTGAAGGTTTGAATTTGTTTATCCTCACTTGTGTAGTAATATCTATATCTATATCTATATCTATATCTATATATATATAAAAGTTTCTTTTAATTCAAATGAGCTACGAAAATAGAGATTTCGAATATTGATCGGTGGAAATATTAGTAGTGTCCTTAACTTATAAAGTTTTTTCTTTTCTTTTTGTTTTTTTGAAACAGGAAAAACCCAAACACATAACCTACATACAACCTTCTTTCTCCTGCAGGAGAGGAATTAAGCACTCTGGAAAGTTCTTTTCAGACCAAAGAACATCTGAAGATGAAGCCAAAACTGATATACAATGGGTAATTTTGTTTTCCTCTCTAGGGATTTTACAAAAAAGAATTGAACCAATAGCCTTTACAATAGATAGGATATCCTCAATGATAAAGCCAGTTTCAGATAAATCCACATCATTCCTATTGTGAAGGGAGATAACCTCAAGCGAGTCTGATTTCACCACAAAACTTGGGAACTGAACCTGTCTCCAAGCTAAAAACTCTTTCAGCCCGTCCCGAATGGCTAATGCTTCAAGCGACTTGATTAGCAGAGGCTTATCAATGAAATTGCAACCTCCAATCTCGAACTGCCCCTTCTCGTCTCTGACAATCCAACCCATACCTTCATGCTGTAAGTTATAAGAGCAAGCAACATCGACGTTGAGTTTCCAAGGCTTACCAGCTTGCAAGGATCTCTTGCCTTTTGACAGGAACAAAGGGGGAGGCAGGGAGCTGGTACAACCCTGATTGACATTATAAAGGTGGCTCTGCGCAACCACTTTTGAAATGAGCTCTTGGGTTGAGAGATTCACCCCATTAAACCGGGTGAAGTTTCGTTGGGTCCACAATGACCACATCACCAAAATGACACCTCCAAGATCCTCTGAACGAACGATCTTCCTAAGAAACTCTCAGAAGTCGTACGAACTCCAACTGCCCCTGCTAAAAAAGGAACCAGAATTAAAAATAGGAAAGAAGAAGTCCCAAACTTTCCTAGCATATAAACTCCCAAATGAGGTGCGAAGTAGTTTCAACATGATTCCTGCAATTCGAACACCACATATTAACACAAATACCTTTTTTAAGCAAGTTAGAAGTAGAGGGAACAACATCATTTATGATTCTTCAGCAGTATGTTTAATATTAGGCATTCAATTTTCTAGAACTCCTGCCACAAGTCTTGATTATCTAACGTACTAAAACACGAAGGTAAGACAAAATTAACTAAAGAGAAGCCTAAATGATAAACACTTTTAACAGAAAACTTCCCATTTTTATCCACGTTCTAAATGACTTCATCCTCTCCATGTGCATTAACTCACGGGATGTTGAGAATCTCTTCTGCATCATGGGAAGGAAAGCTTGGCGGACGTTGGTGATATCCCACTAATCCTCTGGCGAAATAAGATCAGCTACACGCTTCCTTTTAAAAGAATCATGTGTCCAACGCGGTATAGCATTGCCTTCGTTGGCAAGCCACGAATCTTTCGAGATAACACACGTCGGCCATGGCCTATTCTCCATCTATAGCCTTTTCAAAAAAGATCTCGTCCCCACAGGATACTTTGCCAAGTGAGCGAAAAGGTTTCTTCCTAAGCTAGCATGGAGGAAACCATTATTATGATGGTACCTTCCTTTCAGGATCTTACCGAGAAGGCTGTCAGGGTTTCTGATTATGTTTCAGTTATGTTTAGCCAGCATGACTTGATTGAAGACTCTGAAATCCATGAAACCGATCCCACCATCTCATTTGGTTCTACACAACCTGTTCCAGCTTCTCCAATGAATTTTCTTGTTTGTCTCCGTGAAGCTCCACCAGAACCTGCGGCAGATCACACTAAAATCCTTACATAATTTGTCCAGGAGTTTGAAATAACTCATAGTGTAGCTAGGGATGGCCTAAGCAACCGCCTTAATGAGAACTTATTTTCCACCTGCAGAGAAAAAACGTTTTTTCCAACCCTGCATAGCTTTCCACACCATGTTCTTAACCTCTTGGAAGGACGAGGGACCAAGATATATGCCAAAGGAATCACCATGCTTAATGCCAAGGTTGGAATGGATTCGATGTATACCTTCCCTATCCACATTAGAACTCACCATAAACATTGATTTGTCTCTGTTAATCGACTGACCCGAAGGTTCCTCGTAATCTTGAAGAACTTCTCTTATAACTTGACATTCCTGCAAAGAGTCATTAAAGAAGAATAGACTATCATCTGCAAAAAAAAAAAAAAAATAAAGAGTTAGCTTGGAACAATATCTATTAATTTGTAAACCAGATAAATGGTTCTAAAAAACTTCCCTGTTAAGCCTAGCCGAGAGGCCTTCTGCACACAGGAGAAAGAGATAAGGGGAGAGAGGGTCGCCTTGCCTAAGACCCCTCGAAGGCTTGAACTCTTCACCTGGGCCTCCATTAATGAGAACTGTGAAACTAACTGACTCCACACACTGCATGGTGAGAGAAACCTAGTTCCGATTGAAACCCAACTTCTACATCACCATACGCTTATTAAGTTATACTCATATGGTAGCTTCTATCAATTAGGTAAAAGAAAAATACTTAAATTTATGATAACCACTCATTTTTATGGGTCATATCATATGATTTGATACTTTTACAAAATTTAAGTTCCATGATTATGTTGAACTACACTATTTTTAAAATAATATAGATATTTCAATAACTAAAAAAAATAGAATTCTTTTCTTAAAAAATCATGGGACAATTTAAATTATTATTTCAATAATACTAAAAAAATTAGAATTCTTTTCTTAGAAAATCATGGGATAATTTAAATTATTGATGAATATAAAATGCTAGTTTACTTTAGTAATTTTCAAAAATATATTGTATATACTTTTGCAACCTGATGAATATAAAATGCTAGTTTACTTTTAGTAATTTTCAAAAATATATTGTATATACTTTTGCAACCTACTTCTATGCTCTGTTTAGCGTATAAATTGGGTAAGAAATGATTTCAAATTCTAGAATTTTAAAGTATGAAAATGATTTGAAATTTTTTATTCTGTTTGGAACCCAATGAATTTAATAGAATTTAAATCCGTAAAAAGTAAAATGTCTTGTTTGGATGTTAAATGGAAAAAAAAGACTTATTTTACCATTGTACCCTTACAATTATGCATAGATTTAAAAAAAATTGCAAAGATAAACATAAAATAATAACATTTTCATACTTTTATTATATATTTATATTTAAAAAAAAAAAACCAAAAAGTAGAAATAATCAAACTCACCTAACAACTTTATTTGATTTATCTCTCTCCCCATTTTTCCTCCCCAACAATCTACTTCACATTTTTGCAGTAGTCAACATTCCCAATAGAAACTCCGAGTTTTTTTTTTTTCTTTAACGTCTCCCTTGCTCCCCAAGACACACAAGAACTTCATCCATGATTTTTTTTTCTCACTACTCTCGTCTCTCACCGTCGTCTCCACTGCCACTTTTCTTTCTGTCTCCACTACCACTTTTCTTTCTGTACTTTATTTTCCTCTACGTTACAACCTTATACTGTCACAACAATTCGTAGTCAAGCCCTCTATCAATCAACCGTTTGGTATTCGCAGCAGTCGACTCGATCAATTTTTTTTTTCTTTTTATTTCTTCAATTCAACTACTTTGAAAGAGGGTAAATTTAGAATTAGACTTCTTTTAATTTGAAATCCTGCAAAATCTGAACTATTTTAATGGAAAATTTTTTAGATCAAAATAAGATTTCAAATTCTATTTTTTCTTTTTGTTGTGAACATCCAAATTCGAGGTTTCCAAAGAAAGTGTTATTGTTTGAAATTTGGTGAGTTGATTGTTCAAACAGAAGAATGAAAACAAAGATGTCATAGACACCAGAAATTAGAATAAAACATGATTAAAAGACCAAAATAATATCTTAATCCATTATATAGAATTATATATCCAATTAATGAATGCATGAATATTTTGTATTTCTAAAAATTATGACGTAAGATGTAATGCGGCGTACACTTTTTAGAGCGATTATTTTCAATTGTGGAATTAAATTTTGATAATAGAAAACTGATTCTTCAAAATGTTTCTAAAAACCCAATTAAATTTATTCTCAAGGATAATCAAGAGCTAACTAACCTAAACATAGCTTAAAAATTAAATCAAAGATTCAAATTCCCAACTTTAATTAAATTAGCGAAAATGTCATAGCTGGTATGTCAAATGTGTTAACGACCACGAGATCTGTAGTTTGAATCCCCAACTTCATTGTACAAAATTAATCAACAGTCATTTTGAAACTGCAAAAATAAGAAACCCACAATAAACCTAAGTTTTAAAGTAAAAACTAAAAATCAAAGGGTGATCAGACCCGAATTCAATTTTAAAATCCTTAACCTATCATACCAAATGCTCCAGTCTATACATTTTGGTAGAGAAGACCTATCAAACAATGAATCTAACCTACCAACTTAAAACTCGTACTCGGTTTCAATTTGAGTTCTAATGCACTATCCATTTCATCTTAATACTCCCCTAGCATTATAGTTTTCCTTTTGATTTGGCCAATCTCCCAAAAAATCTCTTACAATTTGGTCAAATCTCCTATGATTTGGCCAAATTTCCCCAAATGTCTCTATGTTTTGACCTCATCACTCTGCCAAATGACTTTTCTTATGCCTAGATGTTAATAGCTTTCTTATGCAGCCCTTTTCTCGACCACCTACTCGTTGTCGCTCTACAACACCCAAAAAAATGTACCACCTAAAAAACCTGTTTACATCAGTAAAAACAAATGTAATCAAATCATAGAGATCAAATTGAAAATTTTAAACTTATATGAGATCCACAGATTATCAACCAGTCCTAGAACTAGAATGGAAATTTAACCTTCATTTTGACATCCAATCACTACAACCATAGAAAAAACCCAAAACAAATAAAAACAAACAAAGATATATATATCAGTGCACTCCACATTCAAAATTAGCCTTACTATTGAAATTGATCAGAAAATTTGTTTTCAGGCTATGTACATCAAATCTTATGGACTTCCACTATCAATACAGATTGGCATGGTTGATAATGAACTGTTTAGAAGCATTGAATGGTTCAACAACATACAAACACAAGCTTTGCACAGGAGGCAAGGATTGCAACAAGACAGCGGTCTAGCCAAGTACTGAATAACTTTTCTCACTTCAATTGTTAGTCAAATTCTTAAGGCTTTAACAGAAGTTGGGATTAGGGGAGCCTAAGAAAATTAGTAGAGAAGTGATTTTTGGAAGAGCAAGATTATAATAAACACAGCCTAAACCAACTTCCAACGCAACAGAACAAGTTGACCACCAATGAACTGAGAACTGCTTTTTATATATATGGGGAAAGAAGAGCTGAAGCTTGCTACAAAGCTGGAAATTCTTCCTCTCTTGTTGACCCCACAAATACAAAATCATCTGCCTCCTATGTACAAGTCAAAATAGCAGACAATGTGATCACTTTTTACCTCTGTATTAGGTCCCTGAGCTATTCAAAGGCTAAGACATCATCACTATTGTTGACTTCCATTTTCAGTCTCTTCTGGAATTGGGGTCAGTTCTCCACCGATGTTTTTATTCTCGTTTTCCTCAGGTGCGGAGTTTCGATCTCGGGGTTTACCCGAACGAGGTTTCCTGAAGTACTTGGCCACAAACATTTCAGCCATGTCAGGATACTTGCCCTTAATGAAATTATCGAGGCATTTGCGATATGAAAAGTCCTCTTTATGGCCATCGGTTGACACAACATAAAAGCACCTGCTTTCCTGAAAACTGCTGTGTCGACTAACCTGTTAAGTTCAAGCACTAAACAACGTAAGATATCCTCAATTGTCCGTTACGATGTAAAAAAAATTATTGGGAGGTCCTTAACAAATGAAAGATTAAGCAGCAGCCAACTTCCAAATAAATCCATCATAAAGAAACTTTCCACATGCCCTCACATTCGAATTCTAATATTAATCTTGCCAATTGTTTTCTAACGTCGTGAGGGAAATAAGTAATTAACTTCACATCCAAGCATCAAAATGTAGCAGCAATACTGTAGCTCATGGGAAAGCAGCTTTTGAAAAGAATATCATGGGAAAGTCACTTTGATAAAAATAAAAGTAAAACGGCTTCTCAACTTATTACATATGATGGTGAAAAGAGAACCTACCAAGTGATTTACAAATTGCTTATTAAAAGTAATGCAGATAATCTAAAAGCAAAACCAACGAGTGGAATTCATAATCAATCGTCTGAATAAGTGGTCCTAAGTTCTGACTGCTGTAATTACATCTCACAAATTTAAAAGAGACGGATAACGAATGTACCAAAGACAACAGTGAGTCATCCTAATTACTCATCAACCATACGGTAGTAGGTGTACGGCTGAATTTAGTGCATTAGTTTATTAGTCAGTATCTGTGGTGTATTATAACTAATAAAGAGTTAATGAATTACAGTTTTTCAGGTAACCAGAGAAACAAACTTGGTAAACTGAGCCTCAATATACTAAGCTAGCCTAAATATGAAACTTCCTTAGTTTCTCTCTGCCAAGCAGCCTCAATATACTACCAGAGAAATAAATCTTCTGCACTTGTATATGCTTACTTGAGCTCTCTCTCCAGCCATGGCTTCAGGTTTTATTTAGTACTCAGACCCTTTAATTTTTCCATCATTCTATAACCCTGGCTTGAACCAGGATGCAAAAAGTATGGTTAAAAAATACAAAGAACTACATAAAGATGTAATAGCACTTGGAGAAATTGAACCAACACCACAAGGAAGCTGCTGATATCCATCAGAGAGAACACATTAGGAGAGATGGATCTCGTAATACTGCATTGGCGGTAGTATTAATTCAAACTGGAACTTACAAGCAGCTCAAAAGAAAAGAGGATTGACCCATTCAGAATATGGAAGATTGGAACCAACTAACACATACAAACAGCGAAGATGGGAAGGTAGCTGAGAAAACAGAGCAAGGTCGATGGTTTTCAAAGGGTCAGGAATATTAGGATTCATTTCTAATGCAACACTTTCTATCTATTTTCTTTCTTGAGCTGCTAATCAGTTGTGTAGGATTTATCCCTGTTTCCCTCACACTTTTTGCTTACATAGCCTCTCTCGTGCCCATAAGAGGGAGGACTGTCACATTGATTTGAGTTTAATTCTGTAAATTTCTTACTAATTTGAGTTGGGTTTAAGTTCTAGGGGACTATCCTAGAAGCTTTTGGATAGAATGTGGCACTCCCTCCAACTCTTCTCCTTTCTTATATTCTTTATAGGCATAAAGAAAAAGCATAAAAGCTTCTTTGGTTGAACTTTGTTTGGGCTTTCTTTTGGCATGTGGCATGATGGAACCAAACGATTTTTAACACGGAGATTCCTTTTGATTAGTCTTTCGACGCTTTAGTTTCCTTTTTTTTTTTACTTGGTGCAATTGTTCACATCTTTTCCATCACTAGCTTTTCCTCTTTACAATCTCATCAGAGAGGTATTTTATAACTCCCTTGGATTGGGGATCTCCCTTTTTTGTTTTAAGAAACAATTTCATTGACCTGTGAAATTTACAAAAAGAGGGGGAATGAAACCCCTATCAAAAGGAGTTACCATAAACTTCTCCCACAGGACAAAAGAGTAGAAAAGCTGTAAGAAAGAAAAAGTGGCTGACGATTTGCACCAAGAAATAGCTAGGAGGATGACATTTAAAAAAAAAATCAAAGGATTGATCTTTGCCAACAAAAAGATGATGATTCCTTTCAATCCGAACCGACCAAAGGAAAGCTCTGTGATGTGCGTCCAAAGAAGTTTCCTCTCGTTTGTAATTTCATACCATCAATAAAATTGTTTCATATAAAAATGGGTTTAAGACGGTAAATTTTGGTCAATGTTTAATTTTTTTTTGTTATTTTTACTTTATCAGATAAAGTTTTGGGTTCTAAAATTTTCAGGTAAGGTAATAAATAAAAAGTTGTTAAAATATCATTTTGGTCTCTCTCCTTTGGATTGTTCCATTTTGGTCCATATACTTTCAAACGTTCAATTTTAGTCATTGTACTTCCAATAAACCTTAAAATTGGCCCTATAATAAGTTTGAAGTTGATTCTTATTAAAATTGGTTAAATAATAATAATATTTTTAATACAAGAAAAGACAATGTGAAAATATTTCTAAAATATATATAGAGGGAAAGTTAATCTTAACTATATTTTTTTAAAGAAAAATTAACAATAAACTAACGATAGGGACCACTTTTAAGTTTTATTAAAAGTAAAGGGTCTAAAATTGGACCTTTGAAATTATAGGAACCAAAATGGTACTTTAACCAAAGTTAAATTACAAGTTTAGTCTCAAAACGTTCTGGTTTATGTTCATCAGATCCTTAAACTCTAAAAGTATCTCACAAGTCCCAAACTTTCATTTTTGGGTTTAATAATTCTCTAAACTTTAAAAAGTGTCTACTATCTAATAAGTCTCTAAACGTTCAATTTGGTGTCTAATAAGTCCCCGAGCTTTCAATTTGGTGTCTATTAGGTCCTTGATCAACGACAATTTTTTAAATTCATGAACTTATGGGACAAAATTGAAAGTTGAATATCCTATTAGACACAATTTAGTTTTAAGTAGGATAGATTTGTTAATTTTAAAAAATATTCAATACGTCAAAGATCTATTATACATAAAATTGAAAGTTGAAGCACCTATTAGATACTTTAAAAAGTTTAAGAACTAAACTTGTAATTCACCTAAATAAAACTAACAAATTATTGTCACGTTCTTTTTAATATATATATATATATATATAACTAATTAAAAAGGCTTAGTCAGCTTTCAGTCACTATAACCATCAAAATGCTAACAAGAAAATTAATTCCATGCTTTTTCAAAAGAAAAATGTTTAGTTTTTAGATATTAGGAAACAAAATATAACCTAACCTCAAGTAAAAATGTCTCAAACCTCAATACTCGAGACTAAAAGTATTTCTTATTTTCTTCCTTTCTAAAAAGAAGGATGTTCCATTGCCAACTGAAATGTACCAAATCATTACAAAAAAGGGGTTCCCCAACTGAGACATACATAGTATTTAGGGAATGTATCCAAGAAAGCTTGTATCTAAGGTACCAAGGACACCAAAACCGTTTACCCACAAAACTTTTGCGTGATCACAGTAACCGTGACAACAAAAACCAAGAAGTGGCCAGTCTTTCACCTTAGAACTCAAGGTTCCAGTTGTACAAGACCAGATCCTATTCAGGTAAGGTCATAGCCCATCTTTGACACTTCTAGGCAGAGTGAAATGAAACGTGAAGAAGTTTGACTAGTCGTCAAAAAAACTTTAGATTCTCAAGAAGAAGAGAAACAAACGATCTTGATTTTCTTCAGCCCAATTACAAAAGTAAAACCACAGTTGACCGAAGTAAAAGAACGGTTTCCTTTGTTGCACTATATCATGAGTGTTAATTCCACCTAAATAAAGAATCCAAAGAAAAGCTTACGAAATAAAAGTAAGGGAAGTATACGCCTTTTAGAGAAGCTTACAGAGAGCTTCAAAAACGTCAATGTAAAAATAGAATGCCTATTTCAATTGCTAGGCAGTTACCGTTCCTTTTGTTTAAAACATTACTAGGAAGTTACTGAAATTAAACATAAAGCTGGAGCTTCTGTAACCCATCTACTGTTGATTATACTAACGTTTACCACCACCCAATTTCCTATTTTAGAGATCTCTTCTTCTGTAATTCATGAAATAAGAAATGAAAATTTTTTAAGGCATTTTTTAGGTTCTGCATTGCACCAGGTTGAGACAAGACTCCAAAGCCCAAAACTTTGTGGCAGGGTACAGTGGTCTTGCTGGACTCCTTACTGAACAATTGAAGAAAGATCAATTCAGGTGGAACACAAAAGCAGAATAAGCTTTCCAACGCCTGAAGGTAGTACCAGTATTCGGTTGTCAAATTTTAAATGACTAGAGTACAGCGACATTGCTTGACTCATCACTCAACAGCATTGAAAGGAATAAGAATACATCTAAAAGTTTCATTGATTATTATTATTATTATTTTAATAGAATCTGAGAAAGGAAAACTTGGCAAGAGCTCACACCAAGACCTCTCAATCCCCTCTAAAAATTCTCTCAATTCTTTTCCAACCAAACCAGTCTGCCAAAGGGTTCATCCCTCATCTCAAAAAGGAAGGTGGAATAAGACCAAACATCATAGAAACATCTTCTAAAATGACTACGACCGTGAAATCTGAATCGAAAACTCTCCAAAAGGAAGTTGGCCTTAAAGATGCTTAGAAATGTTAACAACCAAGGACACCTTTCCACCATGTCTGAGCTGAAATGTCACATACCCCCAAAAGAATTCAGGAGAAGGATTACGATTCACCAACTCAGCTGTTCTTTGAGATTCTTCTCTCAACCAACGTTTTATTAGATACGAGCTTTCTTGGATACAAATTTTCTTATCATACCATCATAACTCTCTAGTTTCATGATCTTTAAGAGGTCACCTCCTTTTTCTCTTTGCCTTTTTTTAGATATATAATTTTCTAAGCCAAAACACAGCTTGAATCACTATATTTTCTGAAGAGCCTTTGGTTTCCATGGATGCTACTACACAGTCAAACTCAAGGTCTACCATTTTAAGAACAATAATTTTCTACAACTACTTGCAAGATTCTAGCTCTTCAACGTTCTTATTTGGAATCATCTCTTTAACAAAGCCTCAGTTCAACCTCACAATCTCAAACAGTATAACTCCAGCTCAACATAAAAGCTCAGCCTGTAAAGCCTAAATGGGAGAAATGCTTGTAAAGCATAGTCGATGAGTTGGATAACAGGAGGAAACAGAAGAGCCAGGGGGAAAAGTTACAGGCATTCCCATATTTTCCCGTGATACAAAAACCCTTAATTTACTTGCATTCAAAAAGCTTTAAACAACTAACAAAAAAGAGAGACATGACAGAGAGATTGAATAATAAAAAAGAAAAGCTTTATGGTAACAACTGTCACTAGTATTTCACCTCAGAACTTCACATGGAGAGAAAAATAAAATATCTAATAAACTTTAGAAAATAAAAACAGCTGGAGAAACATACCATGAAGTGGTCAATTCCAGCGCCCATTTTTACAGCTTTGTCAGGATGGAAGTTGAATACACTTTGAAGTATGAAGGACTGATCTTCAGCAGACAGAGGATCCCCATCGTTGTACCTTCTCACAAAAAATTTATCAGTGAGAGTTTAAACAAAATGGCAATGTTCAAGAAACAGAGTCAGTTATGTATTGATGCACCACAGTTTCACTGTTTTTTTCTCTTTAAAAGAAAAAGAACAGCAAAGTTGTTTTATAAGCAAGATAAATAAATTGAGAACATGAATCTAAATACATTAGCAGACTATTTGAGCAGTTGTACAAACAAGAAGGAAATGACACAGTTCATGAAGAAGCTGATGGAAAAAAATGGTGGAATCAACAGAATATCAAATTTTTGTATGAATGTTAAAATATTGTTGTAAGGAAAGAAGAATCATATAACTATGTATTCTGAAATGAGAACTCAGATGTTGATGTTTGAAGAAAGAAAGAAAGAAAAGAAAAGAAGCCTTAAGAAAACTAGGTGTGAATCGTTTCTTTTCTTTGGGAGTACAAAAATGTGGGGTGGAGATTTGAACTCCAACCTCAAGGGAAGAAACAGATATCTTAATTGGTAAGCTATGTTCATGTCGGCAGAGTGAATCATTGTTAAATGACCGAAAAACAATTAATTCTCTTTCTCAACTGCAATTAGAGATTATTCAACAGATGAAGAGCAATTACATTTCTCTTCTTCTGTTTGAAATTTGAATGAACTCAATTTAGCCTTTTTTCAAATCTGGCATCACAACGTATTTTTGTTTTTGAAAACGTGGGAGGAAGGAGGAAGGGGAAAGAGAAGAATAAGAAGAAGGGAAGGAGAGGAAAAGAAGAAAAGAGAAGGAAAAAAAAAGAGGCGATGGCAGACAACAGCTAAGGATGGGAGGAGGGAGAAAGATGAGAGAGAAAAAGAACAAAATTAAAAGTAGTGTATATTTTTTAATAAAAAATGTCATCTCAGCTTTCTATTGGCTAATTAATAAAAAATCAAACAGAGGAACAAAAATGCAACCAAATGCAATTCTCAGGGTTAAAATTGTTGAGTTTTAGACTCAGCGCCCCGAATGCAATCATACTCAGAGACCAAAAATGTATTTTGTCAAAGATCAAGCACAAAATATTTTGGCTCAAGAGGGGGTATAAATAGAATTTTCCGACCTAATATTCCTTCAACAAGAGCAAACAATCCATTCCACCTTCTTCCCTCTAAACAGAAGGTAACTAATCACTCTCTTATTCCATTCTCAAACCACCATGGCACCATCCAATAAAACTGTTTATTAGGAAATCCCCTATCCTATTTCCAAATAGATACTATAGCCTTGCCTAGGTCATATCATTTTCTTCTGGCTACCACAACCAAACTAAAGATATTTTCATAAGCAGATTCATCCTTTACGTCTAATATTTATAATGAAACAAAATTACTATAAGCAACCAATTTTTCTTTCTTCTGGAAGCAAAGAGGTAAACACAAACCACCATGTTATGTGAAAGCGTTCAGAGAGAATAAGTACCCAGATTGATGCATTATTTTTCTGATGGATTGCATTATGGGTTCAATATCTGCAAGAATATCTTGTTCTTCTGCAGTAAACATATCCAACCGTTGTCCTGATGCAGTATATAATCCACGTAAATTAGCATCATCGTTCATAATTCCAGGAGACTTCGGGGGGCGGTTCTTCCTATTTTTCCACTCCCCAACATTTCCTCCCCAACTCTTTGACCCTTGATTCTTCTTATTATCCCATCCATGTGAACTTGTCAATTCGCTTGACTCTTTATGAGAACCCCAACCATGTGAAACTTCTGGCGATTTTTGTTGTTCCCAACCTATTGAGGTTTCTGGAGGTTTCAGTTGACTAAATTGTTTATTTGAATCGTCCTGAGATCCCTGACCAAACTCTTCATGTGTCCTCTGGAGCTGACCCCACGAACCCTGTGAGTCCTTTTGGGAGCCCCAACTTTGTGACGCCTCCTTTTGGGAGCCCCAACTTTGTGACACTTCCGTAGACTTCTGCTTGTCCCATGGCTTATCCATCTTCTCCTGAGAGCCCCAACCTTGAGAGTCCCAACCTCGTGAATCAGAAGACTTATGCTCACTGGTAACATGATCAAACTCATGACTTGATCCTTCATTTGACTCAACTCGGGAGCCCCAGCCATGTTGATTTGATTCATTGTTATCATGGGAAGGTTTTATAACTTCCCGGGATTTCCGTTGTCCCCATGCATCATTACAATACTCTCCCTGGGAAACCTCTGGTGGTTTCTGTTGATCCCAAGAGTGATTGATGACAACTGAATCTCCACACTCCACCGCTTTGGATGGAAAGTTATCCATCGAGTCACCAACAGTTGAAGAAACCCAATTAGATGCCCGATGGCTCTCCATCCTTTGAGTGGCCCTGCTATCCCACCCATCAGACACCTTCTCTAGGTCCATTGATGCCTGGCCATCATTCCTGCATGCTTCAGATTGAGCACCATCTCCAGAATTCTTCCCCCAACCCCCTGCAGAACCCCAACCATTGGTTTTGGAAGAAACTTCTTGCACTTGGACCTGCCATGATTCAGGTTTATCTTTCACCTGACTAGACCAACTATCTTCTGCTTTAGAAGTTCCTCTTGACCAAGCCTTATCTTCCCATCCACTAGATTTAGAGGCTATCTCAACCTTTTTATGGAACGCATCTTGTGCTTCAGCTTTATCGCCTTGAAAACCAGACCACACATTTGATTTTTCTGGCCTTGTCGCTCCTTTAAAGCTATCATCTTTAGTTTTTTTCCCCCAAGTAGCTGCAGTATCCCAACCCCCAGATGTTGGAATATTCTCCATGGAAGTATTGGAATCTCGTTCGACTTCTTTTGTACCACAATTTGACCAGTCATTGTCACTTGAAGTATTAGTAGCTTTATTTCCCCAGCTTGGTGTAGTATCCCAACCAGATTTTGGAGTATTCTCTTGGGCTTTTGCAGTGCACACATCAGATTCAACTTTTCTCCCCCAACCAGACCAGTCATTGTCATCAGATGAGTTAGTAGCCTTCATATTTTCATTATTTTCCCACTGCCCACCACCATCGGAAGCAGCACCAAGAGGTGGAGCCTTTTCCCACTTCGATTCTCCAGGATGGTTATCCAAACAATGTTCAAATTGAGCACTGTCTTCAAAAATTGGCTTCTCAGAGGTAGAGAAAGGCTCTGGGGACATAGCCAACTCGCCATATTCATCTTCCACCATTAGATCCTCAATCTCTTCACCTAGACATGCAGACGTTGATTCTTCTGATTTACCACTTCTCACCATGTGTAAAAAGCTATAAACATCTACAACATCATCTTGTTTGGATCCTAACTGAAAAATAGGGAAATAAAAGGTGCGTGAATGAGTTGAACAATAAAAAAGATCTTTAAAGGACTAACGACAACAATCATCATAATAATAGTTGATCGCTACCTCTTTTTGGTCCCAGAGAATGTCAAACCTTGATCCTGTACCAACAGCAACATGTTTACCCCAAGAACAGGAAGCCACTATGCTTGATAAGGAATCCTTATGACATTTCTCAGCAGCTCTCTCAAAACATTTTCTTGGTGTCTGTAAATCCATAGAGAAAAATTGTATCAGTAGTGTATCAACAATTAGTAAAATGGCAACTAAAGCTCAAGTTCTTTTTGAGAGAAAGAGTGAGATGGACTTACAAACAACGTAGCTTCTGTAAATGGTACTTGGATATTTAATGCACGAGATAATGCTTTATATCCACCTGAATTGAAGCCAATCATATTTCCTGTATACGTCATACTGTTTGCCAGTAGAATGAGATGATCTCCAAGAACACCTTTTGAAACCATTGACACTGACTTTGAAAGCCGCTGCATATAAACCATCTCATATATCATTTTCTTCGACATTAGTCATTCACCTCTTTATTATTCAGTCACCTATAATACAGGTATTTGCCATTCTTTGGAGTTTTTAGCTAGAACGAAACAAGATCTTTAGGCACCAAAGTTGTACACGATTACTAAAAGCTGACCTCACTGGAAAAATGAGGTCAGCTTTTAGTAACCTATAATACAGGTATTCACCTCTTTATTATTCAGTCACCTATAATACAGGTATTTGCCATTCTTTGGAGTTTTTAGCTAAGACGATGACTTCTATATAGCAGAAAAAAGAAAGAAGAAAAAAGAGTCGAATTCTGTCAATGGTTCAATGTCATCCCTGACTTAACAAAGAAACAAAAATACCACTAGATCTAATTTTGTATTTAAAAACTCTTGTTCCCAAAACTGACTTGGTAACATTAAAAGAAAAAAAAAAAGAAGAAAATTGTTACAAAATCATAAAAATGCACGTCCTTTTCTCCACCCTTGTCCTTTCCCATTTCTCTCTTCACTTCACATAAAGTAAACACAAAATGTGTAATATTCATAGCCACACAATTAGTGAATCTTCTTCCACGTTGAAGATTCCTTCAATCGAGAGTTTTCCCCTTATAATCTGTATACCACTGCTAGATGAAGAGGTTGTTCCATTTCCACTTGGGTAGCAAAATGAAGCAACTTAGCATCTAAGTCTGTTAGAATTTTTTAATAGATCTTTACTTTCTTTTAACATTTGTATGTTGGCCTTCAAACTCTACCTTTGTACTTGGTAATTATACTCTCACTATTTTGTTAACAAGCATGATATTCTCTTTGTAAGTTCATGGTCATTCGTACATTCTCCCTTCTAATGAAATTCTATTTCTTTCCAGGGAAAAAAAACCCTATGTTAAAATACAATATGAAAATTTAACGACAAAAATAGGATTTAAAGTAAGAAATTATTAAATAGAATCTTAGACTTTATTTGGTAATAACTTTATATTTGATTTTATGTTTTCTGAAATTAAGCTTATTTACTTTACATTTGTTTTCTAATTTTTCACCTTTTAAATCATTTTGACAATTTCCAATTTTAAGCACAAAAAATGGATCTTGAAAACTAATTACTTTTTAAAAATTTTAATTTTGACTGGAATTTATATATATATATATATATATATATATATATATATATATATATATAAAAATTTATGGGAAACAATTTCATTTTGATGATATGAAATGTTACAAAAAAACCGGGGAGAAATCTCATCTGGATATAAGGGAATTCAAACTCTAAATTCAAAAAGGTGGAACATGTTTACACCAGCATAAAGCCAGAAAGAGGGAGGGAGATCAAGCAATGCTTCAATGAGCCTTAAAAAAAATTCTGGATTGCGCATATAACTGAAATAAAACCTATATTGAATTCAAACGTTCTCTTTATAGTTTAAACCCCCCAAATAGAAAACATGCACTTCCTATTAGGAACTTGAGCACCAGAGGACCAAGCAGTGACATAAAGGCTCAAAAATTGGCCTTTATTCCCCTGAATTTTATGTGACAAAATGTCCATGCTTCCGCCTTATGAATATTAACATGTTGAAATGTGAGATGTTTATTCTCTTAATTTCATATCAATAAAACAAAAGTCCTAGGAAAGGAAACTTGATTGTACCGAAGGAGAACTAAAAAATGCAGTCGCTTCTAGAGAGTTTCATTGGGCCGATCCAAAAATGACACTACAGAAAAAGGTTTCAATAGAATAGAAGTACTTTGTTGCGACCGAAAGTGAGCATATATTCATCATACCTGAATCGTTTGATCAAAAGCACACGAAATGCCAAGCAGTTTCTGAACTTGTTTAATTGCATAAGGAACAGATCGTCTGGTATCAATCAAATGAATAACAGGAAGGCAACAGTCCAGCACATTCCTCCATGCATCACCATCTTCTTTCACTGCTGATTTTTCTAGAGAGACATCCAAGGCTAGTTCACCATCCTGCCACCTGGAAGGATTTCTTTGCCAACTTGTTGAATCTGGACTAATCCAGATCACATTTGCAGCACTGATCCGAGGGTCACCTGTCAAAATGGTGAAAAGGTTGTCAGAAAAACAAAAAAATATGGTTTTAAAGCAAATTTACATAAATGGAAATGCAAATAAATTTGAGTTGTTTAACCTCTTTAATGCACTCTTCCTAAGTAGAGGTTAATATTTTGTTTGGTCAACTTTTAAGATTTGGAGGGTGAAAAGATTCCAGATGAGGTAATTTCTTCAAACTTTAACTCCTACTCATGTGTGTCGAAGTTAAGCTTCATCTCCATACTGATTCAAATTAGTTCAATAAGGCGGTGCTGAGTATTTCTCAATAAACTTCAACTCCTACACATGGAAGCAGTGTTGCCACTTGTTTGTGGAGTCTAGAAGTTATGAGATGGATCCACTTAGAAGATTGAATCATAGGGTAGTTTGGCTGTTTTCACGTCTTGTGGAACTCAACTATATTTTTAGAGCTCAATTGTACAATAAGTCAGATCGTAATTCAACGATATTTTTATGGGTTAAATTACAAATTTGATCATGAACTCTGATAGTTATATATAGCCCCTAAACTTTAGAAATGTTAAATTATGTCGGTTGGTGTTGATATAATTAAATTTGTCATAACCTATCAACTTAAGCTTGTGGGTTAATTGGTGATTTACATAGTATCAGAGCAGAAGGTCCTATGTTCGAACCCTGGTGAAGTCGTTTTCTTCCAATTAATATTGATTTGTACTTGTTGGGCCTTTGTTCAAATTTCTAAGCCCACAAGTGTGGGAGAATGTTTGATTTCTACTTGTTAGGTTTTTGTTTAAATCTCGTAAGCCCACAAGTGAGGGGGAGTGTTTGGGTTAATGGGTGATTTACAATGTCTTTTATGTAGTTCGCACTTTTATCAAATGTTAACTAAATAATGAAGTGGTGTGCCCTATTCAGCCTGACTATGCATTGTTTGTCCCCTCGTCCTCCAAAAAGATTCTCCTCTTGTTCCTTCTTTAACTCTTGTGTAAGTAACCCTAGTCCCTCTGTCACCCTTTTATTCTCCATATTAATTAGGGGCAAAAAACAAGCCAAACCGATAATCCAAGCCGAGCCTTCAAATTCGGTCTGATTTTTATAAAATTTCCTGTTTTCTCAGTTTAACCCTTTAAAAAACTGAGTTTTTTGGTTCCGTCTATGATTTGATTCTTCAAAAAAGAAAAAAAAATACAAAACAAACTGAAAGTATTAGATAACTTTGTTTTTTGGTATGAAACCAAACTTTCGTGGAGAAAGATGAAATAAAAACAAGGGCATACAAAAAAAACAACCCCTACAAACAATCCCAACAAACTACAAAAAGGGACTCCAATCCAATAAAATTAAATCAAGATCATAATTACAAAAAGGTTGTGGCCAACACCCACAAGAAGGCATTAACCCTCATCACAAGATCGCTCCATATCTCTAAACATCCTATTACTTCTCTCAAGCCAAACTCCTCATATTATAATGAAAAACTAGCATGACACAGAACTTTGCCTTTTTCAAGGTGAACCCAAAAGCACCTCCTCAATCATAGCGTAACAATCATCATTCCACACCTAGCACAAGCCAAATGAATCCAGCCACCAAACCCAAAGGGAGTGAACAAATGGACAGCTCCACAACAAATGATGAAAATCCTCTGCCTGATGCCTACAGAAAAACCCACTACAAGAACAACACAAAAGAAGAATGCCTCTAGACATGGTCCAAAGTGTTGACTCTCCCATGAAAAACTGGCCATGCAAAAAATTTTATCTTTCTAGGAATTTTAAACTTGCAGAGGGAGGAGAAAACAGAGGGAGAAAGGGGTGGGGAAGGGATTGACAACAAATGGAAGAAAGAATTGCTAGAGAACCCCGTAAAAGAATCTGAGGTCCATAACCTAGAATCCATTTGCCTTGGAGCAGACCTAGGGAACATGGACACACTTTTTGCAAAATGTATGTCAGGCGTGTTTGACACGGACATGTCCAGACACATGTCTGACACGTTAAGATGGGTGTCCATTTTTTTTTTTTTTTTTTTTTTTGGGGGACAACTGTGAGATACACAGTGAGACACGGTTGGGATATGTAGTTGGAGGGAATGTAGAAATTTGTTTTTTTCTTACAAAAAAAGAAAAGGAATATAGATGAACTTATAAGAGAAAACATACCCACGGCTTCTTTGAACCCCAACGCAGAGAGAAATTAGAGGAGAGGGAGACAATAACCACAATTCTTATGATCCTAATGCAAGAGATACAGGAAAAGGCATACCCAAAACTTCTTCAGACCCCAAAGCAAGAAGAAATGAAATTGAGGCTTAGTTGAGCACAGAAGAAGTAGCTTAGCCTTATGATTTCCTTAAATCTCATCAAATAATGAGAAGCATAAAAAAAGAGAGTGAATCAACAGGGCATGAATCAAGATGAACCTTGGGGAGGACATACCGCTTTGTTAAAAAAAAAAAAAAAGGAGTCGCTGATTATATAGACTTAAAGAGTAAGAATTGATAATGGATTAGTGGTACACTCTACCTCTAGATTTTTGCTACATCTGGATCACTCAATCTTTCCACCTTTTCATCCATTGATTTTCTAATTTTGATAGCATAATGGTACCATTTTCTAATTAAAGTATCATTGTTAGAGTGTTGATATAATTAAATTTACCATAACCCATAGCTTAACCTTTTAGGTTGATTGGTGATTTAACATGATATCAGAGCAGAAGGTCTTGAGTTCGAAACGTTGTAATGTATTTTCTTTTCCAATTAATATTGATTTTCATTTATTGGGCCTTTAATAAATTCCCAAGCCCACAAGTGAGGAGTGTTAGCGTGTTACTATTAAATTTACCATAGTCCATTAGCTTAAACTTTTGGATTGATGGGTGATTTGACCATTATAATTGTCAACATATACACGTATATATTTAATAAATAAATTAAAAAAATCGCATGTCCCCCATGTGTTTGTGTCCTATGTTTTTAGAAATTAGTGTATCCTTGTGTCGTATTCGTGTCTCAGACACCTTCAAGCATGTGCGTCTTAGGAGCACACACAGATTATATAAAAGAGAAAGAAGACTAAAGTCACAACATCTAACACCACTTTGTCGGAAAAATCGCACTTGAAGCCCATAGAAAACAAAGAGGAAGGATCCAAGGATAGTAAAATAGAAGCCACAAAATGCAACTTCTTCCTTGATGATATAAACGCAAGAACAACTTGCCAAGGGGGTTTTCACCCACCCACCAATCTTCCCAAAAATAAACACTCGAGCCCTCCCTAATAGTACATCTAACAACCAAAGAGAAAGAAGGGAAGACAAAGGCAATGCTTTCCAAAGGCCCTTTGGCACCACGAACAGTAACCCACCCCAAAAGGTCCAGGCCATACTGACTCACAATAACATTGTGCCACAGACCATTAGGCTCCATGAAGAATTGCCACAACTTAAAAAGCCCACAATCTAAAGCCCAAAGCCTAACCCCCTTTTTTAACTCACTAACCCTAGATATTCTTAAATCTCACAATTGTCGCCCCGGAAGCTTTTGAGCCCTTTCTTCATCTCAACTCACAAACCTCACTCTCTTACTGCAACCCCTCTCCCCCACTCTCTCATGAATGACTTTACTCCCTACATCCCTTCTAAACGGTTGGCAACGGCTACTCATATTTTTTTCAAACTTGTTATTGTTGACGACAACGTCCTCACGCACTTACCTCTCTCTCTTTCTTTCGGTCACCTTTACTCTCGTGTCGTGATGTGTCATTGTTGTACATGGAAGCAAAAGTCCATAAAAAACCAAACCAAATCAATTGGAACTAAGACTTATTGGTTTGGTTTTTAACCGAAACTAAGAAAACCTTGATTTTCTCGATTTAAGCACCAAAAAACCAAGGTGTTTGATTCAGTCACCAGTTTTGTACAGAACTGTGTACACCCCTAGAATCAAGGAAGGTTAGTATTCCCACAAAGATCCATTCTTTGCATTGCAGGTCTTACATGGGTGTTAATACTATGAATCCAAGTCCGGAGTAATTCCTCCCTCTCAGGGCGTAAGGCTGCATTTTTTCAAGGAATGTGTCTAGAGCCATCTGCTTTGGACTTCCCAATTTTTTTGGCTTAATTTGGGATCAATTATTCTAGGCTTTTGGCATTTTCTTGGCCTGTAATAGGGATTATCGTCGGATGAGGGAGGAGGTTCTATTCCATTCTCCTTTAAGGGGAAGGGTAGGGTTTTATGGAGGGTTGAGTTCTTTGCCTTCTTTGAGGCATTTGGATGGAAAAAAATAATTAGAATATTTAAGAGTGTGTATAGCTAGACTTTTTGCTTATAAAGACTTTTGTCATCATTCATTAGTTCTTATGCTCTTGGATTGAAGCCCTTACCTAGGCCATTAGTTGAGATCCGATGTAGCTTCTTTTGAGCTGTTGTTTTTGTAACCTTCTTTTGGTTGGTTCGTGCTTTTTTGGGGCCCTCTGGCATCTTTCCTTATATCCCTCTTGCATCCCGTTGAAAATTATGGTTAAAGTTAGGGCATTCTTGTAATTTAGTTTTATGATTTTATTTTTTTCAGATATTTCAAGTTTTTCCTTTTCCTTATTGAAAAAGGATTTTATATCATTTTCCTTATTGAAAAATAATTTTATATTCTTTCCTTATTGAAAAAGGATTTTATACCTTGTATTTACATTAGTTCTTGCATAATCGAAAATTACTGAGAATACTAAAATTTTCATGGTCAGTGAAAAAGAAAACTCTAATTTCTTCATAACCTATCAGTCGTCACCGTCGTCGTCGTCGCCTTTTCCTTCGTTAGAGTGTTCACTGTCACCAACTCAAACGGAACGGAACGGAACCTCTGACCATCTCCTTCGGCGTTTTCCAGAGCACATAGAGTGGCCTTAAACCACAATCACCTCCTCAATATCTTGGATATATATTTTTTTGGGGGGGTTTCAAAGGCAACTACTCCAATAGAGCAACTTCTCTCCAACGCCAAATTTCTTTTAGCTAACGATATAACGTTTTTTTTTTTGTTGGAGTTGTTGCTAATTTTTTTTCAAGTTTGTTTTAATATGGCGTCTTCTTCTAAATCCATCGAATCAATATCCCATAGTCAAGGATGATATGATTCTTATATCACAGTGTCACACAATACAAGGAACAGGACTAGTTGCACATAAAGTTATACCTACTGCTCTGACGGCTAGTAAAGGAGGCATCCTTGGATTATAGACACAGGAGCTTCAGTTCATAATACAGGGAATCCATCCTGTTTCAAAACTATCAAGCTAACACCTCTAACTCCTCTGTGAAAATTGCAGATGGACCAGGTTCCATTCAAGTTACTCAAAATTTATATCTTAACTCTGTATTCTATGTGTTAGGATTGGATTGTAATTTGCTTTCAATAAGTGAATTGACACGTGATTTTAAATGTTAAATTTTATCCAAACTTATGTGTTTTTCAGGATTTGAAATCGAGGAAGACGATTGGCATTGCTAAACTTTGTTTTGGGCTCTATCTTCTCAATTGTGATCAAGGCTTACTAGCATTTGGAGATAAGTCATCTTTTTTTATCTTCGTTTATTCCTAGTAGTAGTAGTCAGTTTTCGAGTTAGTAAGTTGTCTCATTCTGTCAACCAAGATAGTGAAATTATGTTAATACACTATCAGTTAGGCCATCCAAATTTTGTGTATCTTTCCAAATTATTTCCAATTTTTTTTCGTAATAAAAATCTTGCATTGTTCCATTGTGAGATTTGTCAGATTGCCAAACATACTCGTAACCCTTGTCCTTGCATCGATTATAAACCATCAAGTCATTTCTCATCGATTCATAGTGATGTTTGTGGTGCTTCAAAAATTAAAAATATCTCTGGAGCTCGTTGGTTTGTTTCCTTTGTTGATGACCATACAAGGATTACATGGATCTTTCTTAGGAAAGAAAAATCTGAAATTTATAAACATTACATGCATTTCCATAATATGATTCAAACTCTATCAAACAAAAATTCGTGTTCTAAAAACAGACAATGAAAAAGAATTCTTCAATTCATGTTTGGGAGATTATCTATCAACTCAAAGTATTCTCCATCTTAGCACTTGTGTTGACACTCCCCAACAAAATGGAGTAGTTGAACACAAAAATTGTCATCTTCTTGAAGTTACTCGATGTTTGATGTTCTCTACTCATGTTCCTAAATTCTATCAGGGGGTAAGCCATTCTCACTGTCACATACTTGATTAATTGTATGCTCTCCCGTGTTCTTAAATCCTCTACTCCTCATCAAGTTTTTCTTCAATCTTATCCCCATTTTCATGCTCAACCTCTTGATTTGATCCCTAAAACTTCTGGGTGTAGGGTCTTTGCTCACATTCATTCCCAACATCGTAGTAAGTTGGATCCTCAAGCCCATAAATGCATATTGTCCTATCACCAAACGGGCATGTGTCACTATGGATGTTACGTTCTTCGGGCATCTACCATTTTATTCCAAAACATGATCATCAGGGGGAGAAGATGAGTGACAATCAGTTATGGATCTCATTACTTGAGATTGAACCCAAATCTGCTACCCTACTTCATTCTCCTCCTCAAGATCCTCCTCAAGATCCTGTGACTCTTCCTATTTCTCCTAAAACAAGTCTTCCAATTTCTCCTGAAACAAGTCGACCAAATGTTGTTCCATATGCTAGTGAAAATCTCCTCACCTTCCAAAGGAGAAACAAACAAGTTGAGTAAATAGATTCTAGAACAAATCAACACTCTCCAATGTCTGAACCGATTTTAACATCCAATGAACAGTCCATAAGTGAGGATAATGGTGAGATGGGAGAGGATGTTTTAACATCCAATGAACAATCCATAAGTGAGATAAAGGTGATACGGGAGAGAATGTAATTCCAGAAGTTGATGATTTAGACTTGCCAATTGAGGTAAGAAAATGAGTCGGGAGTTGCATCCATTCATCCTATAGGAAACTATGTGTCATACGATGGATTATCTAAGTCATATCGAGCATTTCTTTCAATTATTGATAATGTTCAAGTACCAACCAATATTCATGAAGCATTAAACATCCTGGTTGGAGAAAAGTTGTACAAGATGAGATTGAAGCTCTTGAGAATAATGACACATGGACAATGACCGATTTACCTAATGGAAAAAGAACTGTTGGATGTAAGTGGATATTTACAGTAAAACATAAGGTAGATGGAAGCATTGAGAGATTGAAGGACAGACTTGTTGCTAGAGGATTCACTCAGTCACCATAAGAATTATCTTATCTCTAGTCGTTAATCTTAATTGGAGTCTTCAACCGTTGGATATTAAAAATGCTTTTTTGAATGGAGATCTAGAAGAAATATATATGAATATTCCTCCTAGATATGAAGAGAAATTCAGTCCACCAAAGGTTTGCAAACTAAAATCTCTCTATGGACTTGAGCAATCTCCATATGCATGGTTTTGCAAATTTTGTTCTCAGTCTTGGTATCCACAATGCTAGTCAGACCATACTTTTTTTTGTTAAAAAAATCTGAAAAATTTACTTGCTCTTTTAATAGTACACGTTGATGATATCATTCTTTCTAGAAATGATGAATTTTTTTTTTTTGACAAGGAAACAAAACAATTTCATTGATATAATAAAAAATAACAAAAGATTAAGTACAAGACGTAAAAGACAAGTAGGCAACAAAATAAAACATCAATCAAAAAGTAAAAATATTAGAGAAACTCTAGAAAAACACCAAATGTTAAGCATTATGAATAAAAGGTTGTCAGGTAAGGTACAAATCTGAAACCGAGTAGCCAGCAAATTCCCTGGAAAGGACACACCAAGTAAAAGCCTTTAGATGAATTGAATCGAATCTTCTATCCCACTTCACTTCCTTTTCTTCGAACAACCTTTGATTTCTTTCGAACCAGAGATCCGAGAGAAGAGCTTTCACTTCATTTCTCCACAGAATCCTTGCCTTTGAGCACAAAAGCGAACCCGAAAGGGGCTGAGATACGTTTTCGGAAACAGTATTTGAGAACACCCAACTGAGATTGAAGATATCAAACAACTTTGCCCAACACATCGAGGCATATTCACACGGGAAGAAGAGATGAAAAGAAGTCTCCCTAGATTTAAAACAAAGACCACAAACCGAAGGTTGCATCAACACAGAAGGTTGCTTTCTTTTAAGTATTCCAGATGTGTTCACCTTCCCAACCACCAAAATCCACATCAATATGTTGACCCTCCTTGGACTAGAAGACCACCATAAGGCCCGATAAAGGTGTTTATCCACAGGCTAACCCTTGACAAAAAAGGAAACTAGTGACTTAACAGAAAATCCACTCGAAGGCTCAATAACCCATTTCCTCCGGTCTTCCTTCTGTGAAGGCCTCAATTCATTTAACAATCCCAACAAAGCCACCAATTCCTCCAACTCCTTCAAATTTCTTCAAAAAGATAAATTCCAAGCTAATGTCTCAAAATCCCAAAACTCAGCTATTCCACCTATCCTATAATCAACAATCAGAAAAAGCAAAGGGAAGGAATCTTTGAGGGAAGTGTCACCTATCCAAATGTCTTCCCAAAATCGGATTCGAAGGCCAATTTCAAATCGAAATCGAATAAGTGAATTAACCTCACCCCATTGTTTAGCAATACTCAGCCATGGGCTTCTCAAGCTTCAACCTTTGGCTACCGAAGAATTCCATCCATCCTTTGATACACCATGAAAACTTGCCACCACCCTTCTCCAAAGAGTCGAGGCCTCACTTCCAAATCTCCATCCCCATTTAGCTAAAAAGGCCATGTTGTTTCGCCGTAAATCCCCAAGGCCAAGACCACCCATCATCAATCGATCTTGCGAAACAAGATCCCAACGCACCAAGTGATTGATTTTTTAATCACTTCTTCCTTCCCAAAAGAAATTTCTAATAATTTTCTCCAACTCAAGGCTCACTGTTGAAGAGATTTCAAAAATTGAAAACTAGTACAAGGGCAAACTAGAGAGAACCGAAGAGCACAATGTCAACCGGCCTCCCTTGGAAAGATTAAATTAGCGCCACCTATCCACCTTTTTTCCAAAGCCATCCACTACCGGCGGCCAAAACCCTGTCTTCTTTAGATGTCCCTGAAGAGGTAATCCCAAATAAAGAAAAGGGAAATTTTCCACTCTGCATCCAAGCTTCTAGCCTTTTCAGCAACCATTAAATCTTCAATATTTATTACAGCCAAAGCTGATTTAAGCCAATTAACCCGCAAACCCGAACAAGATTCAAATAAAGCAATGGTGTAAACCAATACCTCCATCATGTCATCATCAAATTTGCGGAACAACAAAGTATCATCAGCAAATTGCAAAATAGAAACATGAATCTGATCCTTTCCCACTACAAATCCCTCTAATAACCCTTGCTCAATCATCTTTCTCATCAAGGAAGATAAGACCTCTGATACCAACAAAAAGAGGAAAGGGGGAGAGGGTCCCCTTGTCTTAAGCCCCTCGAAGCCTTAATTCTACCTTTCGGCCTCCCATTGAAGAATATTGAAAACATACGGTCCTTAACACACCCCATAATCCATTGAATCCATTTGGCACAAAAGCCTTTTAAATGTATCACCTCAAGAAAACCCCAATCAACACTATCAAAGGCATTTTCAATGTCAATTTTTAGTACCCAACCTTTCAACATATTCTTCCACAACTTCATTTGCAATCAATACCGAATCCAAAATTTGTCTTCCATGAAAGAAGGCACTTTGAGTGTCTGAGATAATAGAGGGCATAACCTCTTTTAATCTTACAGCCAATACCTTTGCCAAAATCTTACAAGAGGAAGAAACCAACCTAATAGGGCATAACCTCTCTTCTAGAAATGATGAATTGGAGCTGCAAATGTTGAAAAAGCACCGGGCTCAAGAATTTGAAGTCAAAGATCTAGGAAATCTAAAGTATTTTCTAGGCAGGGAGATTGCTCGGTCTAAAAAAGGTATAGTTGTATCCCAAAGTATGTTTTAGACCTTCTCAAAGAGACCAACATGTTAAGATGTAAACCAACAAATTCTCCAATGGATCCTCAAAAGAAACTTGGACCCAACCATGAGAGCACACCTGTGGATAAGGGGAGATATCAACGACTTGTGGGACGCCTTATATATCTTTCTCATACACGTCCAAATATTGGATTTGTTGTTATCGTGGTTAGCCAATTTATGCATAGTCCCAATGAAGAACATATGGAAGCAGTATATCGAATCCTCATATATCTAAAAATGACTCCAGGAAAAGGACTGTTTTTTGACCAAACTGACAAGAGAAACATTGAGGTATGGTGCAGATTGGGTAGGTGATATTAAAGATAGAAGATCTACCTCAGGTTACTGTTCCTTTGTATGGGATAATCTTGTTACATGGAGAAGCAAGAAGCAATACGTAGTTGCAAGGTGTAGTGTTGAAGCTGAATACAGAGCATTTGCTCATGGTATGTGTGAAGGCATATGGATCAAGAGAGTTCTATGGGAATTAGGAAAAGAATGTTTGTTACCGATACAGATGATGTGCGATAATCAAGTTGCAATAAGTATAGCCAAGAATCCAGTTCATCATGATAGGACAAAACATATTGAAATTGATTGACACTTCATCTCAGATAAAGTCAATAATGAAGCGGTTCAACTCAATTATGTGACTACTAAACAACAATTAGCAGATTCCTTCCCAAACCTTTGTCAAGACATAACTTTGAAGATTTGAATAACAAGTTGAGATTGTATATATACAACCCATCTTGAGGGGGAGTGTTGAAAATTATGGATAAAGTTAGGGCATTATTGTATTTAGTTTTATGATTTATCTCTTTTTTTTAGATATTTTAAGTTTTTCCTTTTCCTTATTTAAAAAGGATTTTATATCCTTTTCCTTATTGAAAAGGGATTTTATATTCTTTTCCTTATTGAAAAAAGATTTTATACCTTGTATTTATATTGGTTCTTGCATAGTTGAAAATTAATGAGAAATACTAAAATTTTCACATTCTTTCATTATATCTTAGGGAAACTAAAAAAATATCTTCAAAGTAAACGACAATGATGTAGTACTACACATGGTTATAAGTGATAAATTGGGCTTCCACTGCTTTACTATATTTAATTGATCAACCAACTTATGTCAATCGGCTTTAGACTTAGCCATTTCTTGAAAGCTTGAGTGGCCTATAATTTGGTATTACCTTTTTAAGTGTCCACCTCTCGTACTTGCTATAACAAAGAAATAAGAGCAATAATTTAGATCTATCGATTACATTTGAGAAGGAATCAGAAAATGATAAGTGGGAACCCAAAAAAGATCTACAACTTCAAACAGATATAACTTGAAAGGAGTGTGCACTGCGAACAAATAAATAGATTTTCCCCAGTTATCCATCAACATCAAATCTTCAAGCAAATACAACTTCAAATCCACATACTAGCGCAATTAGAATTACCAGTATTTTTTAAAAAAAATAGTACAGGTTTATAAAATTTGCATGCACCTCAATCAAATATACAATGGATAAAGAAAATGATATACCCTTGATGATTGTTTCTGAAAGTAGTGGAAAGACTATGTCTGCAAGGATGTGTGCAGTTCTCTCCAAATGAACATCTCGTGTCTCATGCCAGAATATTAAACATGGCATATCAGTCATCTCTTCTCCATTTCGTTGATGAAAAGAGCAGTGTTCACTGCCAAATGCATTACAAATACAATATTACTTCTTCAATTTTCTGATGTGATACGCACCAAAGTGTACCAAGAATATTACTAAAACGTAAACAGAAATATGCCAAAAAAAATGATAAACACTCTGCGCCAAAATTGATACTTAAAATAGCCATGGATCTCGTACATGAGAAGAAGACAGTAGGTTGCAGTAGGTCTTGCTGTGAAACTTCAAACGACAATGGATTGGTTGAATCAAATAAACTATGCTTGCTAGCAATAGGATTCACTCAAACCCATGGGAAGAGCTATCATGTATAATTTGTTCCAGCAGCCCAAGTTGAAAATAATTCAACTACTGCTCTCATGGCCCAATACAGAATACCTCAGATGTAAAATTCATCTTCTTCCACATTCGTTAGAAACGGGGGGGCACTCAAGCATCAAGTGTTCACTTTTTCCTATCTTTTTTCTTCTATTCTTTTGTGTGAAACTAAAAGGGAGAATGGGCTTGGACTGGTGGGCCTTAGGGGGAAGAATTGGGTTAGGATATTGGGGTGGTTGGGTAGAGGAAGGTACAGTTCAGTTCAATCTAGGTCGATTTTTAAACCACCAAACCAAACCAAACTGAAAAAATCAGTGAATGGAAGCCGAAAGATTTAAAAACTTGCTTGCACGCCCCTACCATTTTCTACAACTGTCTAGGGTTCAGCATATTAATAACTCAATGAAATCCTCCTTTTCCAAGTTTTCTCAAGCCTCCATGTCCCAGATCAAAGGCGTGAACTGTGGTACCTAGCATGAGCTGCCATTTGTTCGGTACTATGGTTTGCACGCTTTGATAGAGCATAATCAATCTAATTGATAAAATCCAGCAAAAGGCTTTGATAGAGAGCTTCAAGAAGAGGCAGTTTCAAATCTTTTGAACTAACAAATTTAACAAAGCAAACAAAATCAGAGAAGAGACTGATTCTTCTTGATTCCTAATTTCTTCAAAAGTAGAAAACCAAACCTTGAAGACATCCTTTAGATCACTGGGATTAGAACTAAAAAGAAAACTCCAGCCAACAAAGAGATAGAGGCAGTTTCAAATCTTTTGTACTAACAAATTTAACAAAGCAAACAAAATCAGAGAAGAGACTGATTCTTCTTGATTCCTCCTTTCTTCAAAAGTAGAAAACCAAACCTTGAAGACATCCTTTAGATCACTGGGATTAGAACTAAAAAGAAAACTCCAGCCAACAAAGAGATAGAGGCAGTTTCAAATCTTTTGTACTAACAAATTTAACAAAGCAAACAAAATCAGAGAAGAGACTGATTCTTCTTGATTCCTCCTTTCTTCAAAAGTAGAAAACCAAACCTTGAAGACATCCTTTAGATCACTGAGATTAGAACTAAAAAGAAAACTCCAGCCAACAAAGAGAACGAACTTGAAGACGAGGTTGAACAAAAACTCTCCCACACCAGCTGCCAAAACAAACTGAAGAGGGAGCGAGACAAAGATGGGCCCCAACAAAAAAAAAAAAAAAGCCTCCTTTGAAAATATGCACCATGGAGATCTTTCAAGCATCCTACTTTTAGTGACTAATCCATGAGAAGAACTACCTTACTGAGCAAATAAGGAGACTGAATGGAAATTACCCGCATCTGCCATCCACAGACCTCGACAAGAGAAGAACATTTGCCTGGAATTTGGGGAGAAATCTCTGGTGAAACTACTCCACCGGACACAATGACACCTCATTAACTTCATATGAAAATAGATTTTCGAAAGCTTCTGCAAATGAATCCTCCCCAAACTAATCAACATCCTCTATTTCCAAAATAAGGGAAACTAATTCCTTGTACTCATGCTAACATCTGATTCCCTATATGAATCAAAACTAGGAAGATTCCTCTTTGGTGTTGAGTCTTAAGACGCCTTTGGTAAATTGTAAGTTTGAACTAGAAAGAGTAACTTGTGGTTGGCTAAAAGTCTTAATAGGATATAAAGATTGTTGCAGCTTAGAACCTTTAGTGGGAGACTCTTAACGAATTTTTTAAATGAGCCAAAAGGTGAATATAAGATTCCTCTAAAGTATCTTGATTTGACTCCGAATGTTCAATTAAAGAAGGTAGCTCATTTTTCCGAGCCAGCTTTTATAAATCTTGGTGTCGGTTATGAAGAAGTCGCCAAGGAATTAGTGGCATTAATAACCCAATTAGGGCCTAGAGGATTAATGACTTCATGCCCAACGAAATTAATGTCATTTAAAATATCAAGATCATCCGAATAAAATTGCTTGTCATGCATGGTAGGGACCTTTGACCCTTCAACAACTATCAACAAATCCTCCCCTTCGGGAAAACAAAACTTTCATCTTCCATAACCTGATTTACCCTCTTTAATCCGTTTAATTTGAAAAGTCTTTATGGGATAAATTACCATGATTCAAGCTTCTCTTACTTGGAGGGTGGTCTAAAGAAGCTATACCACCATAATGTAGGAAAAATTTTCTGATATGTCTGTCCTTGACATCATTTTCCATTGGGATGAATCCACAAATATTTTCCTAAGCTTCAATTACAGTGGCTGAACAGGCTTCAATTTAGAGAGAGAGAGAAATTTGAAATTCTCTAAAATGAAGCCTGTTCAGCCACTGTAATTGAAGCTTAGGAAAATATTTGTGGATTCATCCCAATGGATTTAGAGAGAAAGAGAAATTTGAAATTCTTCAAAACAATGCCAAAGATCTTCTTTAAATTCCTTTCCTCCTTTAGAGAGAGATAAAAAAGCACCCGTCTTTCTTCTCTCTCCTCCCCTCTCCCAACCCTACCGCCCAATCATGTCGCTTCCGTTCACTCCTTAGCCCCCTCGCCGGCACCATTTTTCCTCCGTTTGTCCCCTCCTCTTCCTCGTCGGTATCTCCGGTTGTTTCCCTACCGTTAGTTTGCTCGTTTTTCGAGTGCGCTTTCTCGCTTTCGACTTTCAGTGGTGGTCCCCTCTCTCCGCGCCGACCTTTCGCTTCTTCGTTCTGTGCGGCATTTTTCCTGCAGCTGTTCCTTCGCTTTTTCGCCTTCCTGCGCTTTTGCGCGAGTTTTTCCGTCTGCGGTTTTTCGCCTCTCGATCTTGTTCCCGCTTTCGCCTTTTCGCCTTCTTTCGACTCTTCATCTTCCGATTTGCCCTCCTTTACTTTCTTTGGTGTCTTGGGTTTTTTGGGTCAGGTTTTTCAGGTTCCTTGTCGTTGGGTTGGGTTTGTTTCGACCTTTCGGTCTTTTCTTGGCCTCGTAGTGTGGATTTGTTTTGTCCGCTTTTCTTCTCCTTTGTCCGTGTGTTGCCTTAAGACTATGGTGATCTCGGGGTTTAGGTTGGCTCCATTGGTAAGGGCGGTAGTTGCTGGATTAATGGGGAGCATTTTTAGGTCCGTCGGGAGAAGGAGGGGTTTGAAATGGGAATGGGTTACGCAAGGCTCTGGTTTCAAGCTCTCTGCTCACCTTCACTAGTTTATTGACACTTTAGCAAAGTGCTCGTGGCGGGTGGAACTCGCTTCTTTCAAAGGAGAAAATTCGGGGATCTTGATGGTACTAGTGGGGTATTTAAGTTTCGATGACGAGCGGGGTTGGTTCGCGTCTTGTTTTTTCCGCCTTCTTCACCGGAGGAGGCTAGGATTGCAGATTCCTTTGGGACCATGGGGTAAGGGCTGGTTGGTTTTTCAGGCAATGCTAGATGATTTTCTTAAATCCTTTGGAGTGGTGTTTGTTGATGATCCATCTTTAGAAGTGTATAGGAAGTTAGAGAACGAGACGTTCTCTTCTTCATCAGAAACGAATCTTGCGCGGGCTAGTTTATCGATTGGTGGTAGCACCTATTGGGTTCGTAAGCATGAGGAGGTGGTGGAAGTGAATTTCAGAAGGTTGTTGGTAATAACTAGGCTTTTTGCTCACACATCATGGTCAGAGATAAAAGATGCTATTGAGAATCATTTCCAGGTTAAAGTTCAGATCAACCTACTTTTCCCTGATAAAGCAGTGGCATTGGTTGATGAAGGGTTTCTGGAATTTTCAAGGGGTTTTCTGGGGAAGTGGCAGTTGGTGGAGAAGATCCATTTGAAATTGGATCTTTGGGCTTATCACCTTCATGGGCAGTTGGAAGTAGTGGAGTGTTATGGAGGTTGGGTTGCGGTTAGGAACTTACCCCTCCATTTATGGAATCGAAACGTCTTTGAAACAATTGGAAGACAATTGGGAGGTTTATTAGACATAGATCAAGATACTTTGAACCTCATTGACTTAAAGGAAGCACGTTTGAAGATTTCAAAGAACTTGTGTGGTTTTCTTCCAAAGAACATTGAAGGTTAGTGGTGCTTCATTGGTACTTTTAACTTGAACTTCTCTGCTTTAGAAACAACTATTGGTTTGCAGCCAGTCAAGGAGTCATTGGTCATAAAGGACTTTGATAATTTAGTAGATTTGGACAGAATTTCGAAGGTCTTGAATGATGAGCAGGTGTTGGAGGATGTTCTGGGCTCCCCTGAATTTGAGAGGCCTCTGGGTTTGGTTTCTTTAGATGGTTCTTCTGGTTCCTATGGTTGGTGATTTGGTGTTAAATCCGATGGGACATGGGAGTGATCATGAGGACTTAATTGTTTTCAATGGGCATTCGATGACTAAACAATGGTTGCAAGGAGGCCTCAACCATGAGTGTCATTAGTCGAAAAGGAGTTGAAGAGGCTCAGTTCAAAATTCAGGAGTATGTGTTGAGGGTTGGGGCTTTGAAGGTCACAAGGAAGGGGTTGTTTATTCGACTTGGGTGAAAGAGGGGGTGGAGGGTTGTGGTTATGAAGGGGAGTCGCCAATTCCAAGTAATGTGGGGGGACTTCGTGATCGCTTTTGTTCTCCTTATGCTAAATTTTATACTCGAAAAAACGGGAAGGTGGCGGGGTCAAGGCAAAGTTGTTCTTCTACTTCTTTAATTTTTGCCATTCAAGATGATACCCCTTCTAAGCTATTGTTACCAGAAGATCAGGGGATGACAAGGAAATTTGTGCGTTCTCCCGAGAAGGTGGCTTCTGCCTGTGTTGGTGAAGTTTTTCTAGGCCCTTCTCAGTCCCGTTTTGTTAAAGTTTCTCTACACAATGAGGCTTCGCTTGGTCAGCTTGAGGAATCTTTGGGTGTCAGAGAGTTAGAGGAGGAGGTGGGTTCGGATATAAGCTTGAGTAGCCCAGAAAGTTATAGGCAGAAGTGGAGTGCGCGTGTTGATTCTCCATTGACCGGAGACTTTCCTGTGACAGATCTATCGCTCTTGTTTAGTTCTCCGATTGTCAAAGGTGGAAGTTGTAAGGAGCTCCCGGGTCTGAACGTGTTGGATGGGGAGGGTTCCTCTCCTCGGGTCCCAAAGGAACTGGATGTTTTTAAAGATTTGATCAAGGCTAGCGGGTTGCAATTTCGAGGAATTGGGTCCATCGCTCATTCGTCTCCTTGTCATTAAAAACGCAAGGGGAGGACAATTCTTTGATGGTGAATGATGGGATGGAGGTTTTTTCATGCCCAGAGTTATGTGGTTTTAGTTCCTTAATTTAAGCAAATGGTCTCTAGTTTAAAGCAATGGTTGTTGTTAAAGTAGTAGCAGAGATGGTGGCTTTTGAAGTTTTCCTCCTTTGTCTGTCTTAGTTATGGAATTTTAGGGAGATGGTAGTTTTGTTGGGGCTTATGATCGGTTCCAAGAATAGCTATTGGTTGTTGGAGGTTTGGGTGGTGCAGTTTGGGTCAGTTGTTTTGTTGGCTTCGTCCTGGAGTGTTCTCCTTTGTTGGCGTTATTGGCTTCTCTTCTGCAGCCTTTATAGATTTTGGTCTTTCTTTTTCATTGGTTCTTGTATTTTTATGGTTATTCTTCTCTTGTTCTCGTTTTCTTTTGGTTTGTTCTTGGAGAGGCATTGTTTTCTCTTTTGTCCTCACTTTATTTTTGAATAGTTTCATCGCTCTCTTGGTGTTTGTACTTTGAGCATTAGTCTCATTTCATTATTTCAATGAAAATTTGTTGTTATCTTGTCAAAAATGCCAAAGATCTTCTTTATCTGAGGAAATATAAAGGGAGGGCAAGGAAATTCACTATCCTTAGGATGACCCTTGGATAACCTGAGCCCAATGACCAAACTGAATTGCTCATTATTAAAAAGAAGACATAAACCATCTTCAAAACACTCTTCGTCAACTCCCAAGCTGATCATCATCTTATAAATGAATGTCATAAGCAAAACTACTAAAATCAACCCCTTTGAAAATCTCATCGGCATCCTTCCCCAAAGATTTTTTAATAGAGTTACATTCTAAGAAGCACGGACATGGACACGGGACACGGATACGGACACAGACACGACACGACGATACGTCAATTTCTAAAAAACTAGGGCACGGACACGTTGGGGATACATTCTTTTTTATTATTATTTTAGGATATATGCACATTTAACATAAAATACTAAACTTAATCCACTAAACAACATAAAATGTCATGTTAACCATAGTAATTGTACAAAACACATTATCCAACCTTGAATAAACAAAGTTTTCAAATGAAATAAGAGTAATACCAAAAAAAAAAATGAAAACAGTTTTATATACAAAAAGAAAATAGAAAACATGTCTTGTTCGAGTTTTCAATTTTTAGTTCTATTATTTATGTTTTTAATGTCCTTTTTGTGTTTAAAATTTAAAATTAAATGAGCTTTGAACTTTGGGCTAAAAAAAATGGGTTAGGCCTTTTTTTTCGGTTAAAAATTTACACAACGTGTCCAATGCGTGTCCACAACGAGTGAGTCGCGTGTCCACAACGTGTCCGTCGCGTGTCCATAACGTGTCCGAAATTTACAATAATAATAATAATAAGCGACACATAAATTGGTGTGTCCGACACGTGTCTGGAACGTGTCCGTGTCCGACACGGACACTCTGTCTAAAATAGTGTTTGTGCTTCTTAGGTTACATTTGAAGAGTGAATTATACCACAAGAGAGAAGGGGATTACTCTTTGAAAAGGGAAGCTTTCCAATTAAAGAACTCGCATGCACGTGGCTAGGTCAAAAAGTTAGGCAACATATCTGCCACCAAGTGGCTCCTCATCAATGATAAGTGAGACAAGCGAGAAGAACAAGAGCAAAGGCGCTCTATCCCTTGACCACTAATCCTCCTAGAAACAGTATCTCACATCTCCCACCGAACATTGGACCAGAAAAGAATGCAAGCCACTCGACCTTTTAAAGGGTTAATGGAAGTGACTTTAGCCCATCCTCCAATCTAATCAAAAGGAAGTGGCCCATATTTTCTCACAATAACCTTATGCCAAAGGGAGACTCAAGACGAAAATGCCAAATCCATTTAGCCAGAAATACACTGTTACAGGCCCTTAAATTCCCCTATCTCTAGCCCCGGCTTCATCACCACCTCCCACTAAACTAAACGGGACCCTCACCCTTCCACAATACCTTTCCAAAGGAAACTCCTATGCTTTCCCAAGGAATTACTCACAAACACCAAATCCTAAAAAGGTGCAAGTAATAGCTCAACACAGAGTGAATGAGAGTAAGTCTTCCCTTTTTTGAAAAGAAACTTTTCCTCTTGAATGAAAACCACCTACGAATCTTAGGTTAACAATAGGATCCCAGACCAAACTGTTTCTAGGGTTATGACTCGCGGGACCTAAATAAGATGAAGGAAACAACCCAAAATCATACCCAACCAAGGCAGCCGAGCTATTCAACTTAACAAAATCAAAATTCATACCCAAAAGTTGACACTTGCCTCCATCTTTAGCCCTAACATAGCCTCAAAGGCCATAAAGTTGTTGGGGTTGATGAAGGAATCTTCATTACTAGAATAGAAAAAAATTGTATTGTCAGCAAAAAGAAGAGGGGAGAAAAACAAATTATCACTCTCAACATTAAATCCTTCAATGAAATTACGCTCAACCTATCTCGAAACTATTCTACTTAAAATGTCCACAACCAATAAGAAAGGAAAGGGAAAGAGTAAAGAACACATGAATCCACATTTATTCTTGTTCACTTCAACGGGGGCTTCAAAACAATTCAACAAATTAATTGTTTCCAAAGAACAATTAGTGTACCCGGCACATTCCTTGCCTACGGCTTTTAAGTGTTCCTTGTTTCATACTCTCAACCTACCCAGCCCTACCATGCTTTTGACCATTCCATTTTCCAAATTTTAGAAACAACCCTCCCATTCTTCTAAGAACCCTTTTTTAAAAATCCAAAGAGAAGAGAACTAACAAGATGAAAAAATAATCCAAAGCCGAAATAACAGCACGGGGAAACACATTAATACACACCAAAAACAGCCTTCAAGGGAAAAGAAAAGCGTGCACCAAGAACTAGAAACCAAGTTCAAAACAGCAAAAGCGCCCTACAAAAACTCGAATTCCACAAACTCATCAATCTTCAACAAACTTCACAAGAAAAGATTCCAAGAAAAGGAATTTGACACCCAAAACTCCAAAAGCCAGCCAACTTTGGCAACCGATCAAAAACCATGTTGGGATATTAAAATCCTCCTATCAAGAGATCATCTTGCTTTCAAAAAATCCAAACGCCAGAACAAAGCCCCAAAAAATATCACTCGACCTCCGAACAAACTTGAACAACTTCCTGATAACGCAAGACAAAAAGACATCTTGAATCAAAACCCCCAACCGGACAAATTTTGCAAGAGCTTCAACAAACAAAACCTTTTTGAGCCAAAACACGAACCCCTTGGATTCCAAGAAAGAAATTTCAATGAACAGAGAAAGATCCCCCACCAACAGTCACTTCTTTAAATTGGAGACCACTCGCTTTGATTAAAGAACTAAAACAACTCAATTCAGGATAGGAGGTGCCAGCTAAACCATCAAACACCTTCAAAGAAAAGTCATCTCCTAAAGATGCAAAAAGATTTTCCAAATTAATACAAGGAGACCCACCAAAGAATCATCTTGCATGGATTTCCTACAAGATCCCAAATCAGGACTACTTAAGCTGACTTCATAACCAAAATCAGAATAGGGAGACAAGCTATCCAAAGAATCTAAAACATCACCCAAAGGCTGAAAAGTAGCCTTAAAGAAGTGAACCCTTTTCGGACCTAACTAACAATCACCAATAAGAACAAAATTTTCCTTCAATGGAACATTAGCAACCTACTCGGAAACCAAAGAAGAAACCTTCGAGGGAAGAGAAAACAGCAAATCTTCTTCAAAAGAGTTGGAAGAGAACGAAACAAAAATGTTTTCTTTCTCCGAATGCAACTTCTTATTACCCTTTCTTGTGTAGTATTTAGCACAGAACTTATCACCTCGTTAACTAAGGAATGGATCGGGGATGTCCCATTCTCCTAAAAATCAAGAAGTGCCATAGTTGCAAATCCATGAAAAACCTTCATTTTAAGCAAAGTTTTATCCACTGAAAATGGATTGATGAATATGTATGATTAAATAACTTTCAGAAATGTCTTTCTTCAAAACTTTGAAAATATACCTTCGAAACAACGAAAGTGGTGTTGTAAAACAAAACTTCATCAAAGTAAAGAACCCATCTCCTTTTCTTTTTTAACCCAAAAACCCCTTGTGGAAGCATCCACCTTGCTTCCCTAAGAATCCAAAAAAAGCTTGGTTGCTATCACAGTCATTGCTATGAAGACGTGCCTCAAATACATCCTCATTCATCTTGCAAAAATCCACTTGGTTTTTAGATTTCTGTTGAAAAACATCCCCTAAAAAATATTTCAAGCACTTTTTTGAAGCCCAGCAGGAACCATAGTGCTATTTTTAACACCTTCATTGGATAAAAAGAAAATTTCTGAATACCGACCAAACTTATTAGACTTTATATGAACTCTAAAGAATCCCTTATCCCCTCCCAATTGATTGAAGAACTTACCATTCAAAGGACTTTTCCAGAGCCGTGCAAAAGATTGCTCCAACCATTGCGAAAAATTCCAATGAATCTTAAGGAAGAAAATACGGTTCCTTTTTTTTCTCCTCCAACAAATAATTCCCATGAAGTAATCAAACAAAAAAATTTGTTCACAATACTACAGCTACTTTCCATGCTAGCCCTAGTTTTTTTTTAAAAAAAAAGGAAGGACTAGAGCACTTACCTGACTCGATCTTTTGCCTTAGAAACCGAAGGATGAAAGAAAACCTACCATATATGATGTGTTATCTGGCGGTTGGAAATTTTATCTAAAATGTCTTATTGTAATCCACAATGGCTAAAAAACATGAATTCTCTCCCTAAACACCATGTAAGACGCAGAGAGAGATAGAGAGAAACTCATTGCAATTTTTTCTGATAGAAGTTTACAAAAATGTATACTCCAAAAAATTAAACAAAGGAATAGCCTAGGGCCTGGGGTAGAGGGAACCCACGCCTAAAGAACTATACAAAAAGAGCCTTCCAATTGGGAAACTAAACAAACAGGGCTTTAAAGCTATCTCCGTCTAAAATTAAGAATCGTTTTTACAAATATTGGCAATTTGTTTAAAAAATTTGTTCAGGCGCACTTAAAAAGCTTGGTTTGAAAAAATTGTGAACTTCAGTTCTATTGTGAGAATCCAAAGTCAAATCAAATAAATTTTCAATTTATACGTGGCATACAGATTTAACATGCACATTAACCCTAACCTGATAGCGAATCGTAATGCATGAGCAATTTTCTTCTTCTTCTTTTTAAAAGAACTGATAGTCTCTTGGCACCGTCGTAAAACCTCAGCCATGTTTATCCTCAATTCTTTCAGCAGCATCTGTTAAAGAAAGCTCTATTAACCAAGCAACAAGTATAAAATAAAAAGAACTCAGTAATAAGAAAATATGTAAAGAAAAAACTCGGGACCTTGTTAAGATGCACATGGCCAACAAGCCCTGGACCAAGCCCTGAGGGAGTCGGTTGTCTGTTATATCTGCAAATAAGGAACACGCAGGCAGGAATGTTTGCATGAGCTTATAAACAATTGAAGTATCTTCTCTTTTTACTTAGGAGCAACAGATAGAGCGGTAAATAGATAAGAACATAACAAGTACACTGGCGCAATTCCTCAAACATTGTTGTTTGTCAGAACAAGACAATGTTATTAAAGTTGATAAGTTCAGGAAAAACTCAAGAAAATATCTTACCCTCCACCTAGAGACTTACAGAATATAGGACCTCCTATCGGACAAAGGAAGAAATGATCCATAACTAAATTTTATTTTCATCGAACACCCAGAAATTCAACTTATTCCACAAGCAGGCTTTTCAAACTTCTTCTAAGGTTCACACAATTTGTTTTAGCCACATCAACCAATTCTTTAATCAGTAACCGTATCAAATATGGTATAACCGATAGCAGAGTTCGCAATAGAAGCACCGCAAAAGGCATATATGCTTGCTTCCCATGTTAATCCTACGGATAGTATACTACAATTTACATTAATTTACCTTAAAGTCATAATTAAATAATAAAAAAAAATATAAATCATTAAAAATATACGAGTAAACTTTATAAATATTATAGCATAATTTACATTAATTTACTTAAAAGTCATAACTAGACAATAAAAATTATTATAAGTCCTATTGATCCATCAAGTCAGTTTCAGTTAATTCTTTAGCCAGACATTTTGCAAAGGAGCTGCCTATCGAGAAATCGCTTTTTCGTGCCCTATGGAAGACTCATTGTCCAAGACGAGAAAATATTTTGGTTTGGATTCTAATCTTTGGGCGGTTGAATACGGCGGAGACTATGCAAACAAAGTTGCCCTATGGAAGACTCATTGTCCAAGACGAGTAAATATTCCAGTCAATGATTTTTTTAAGAAGGGAATCATCAATGCAAACATTAACGAAACATATCTTTGCCTCATCCCAAAAAAGATTGGTGCCAAAAAAGTGAGTGATTACAGACTAATTAGTTTTTTAAAGGGAGGAAACAACAATTTCATTGAAATGAAATAATACAAGAAAACAGTACAAGAATAAAGAAAACCAAGCATCATAACAAAAACAGCCCATCACATCATCAAATAAAAAACAGACCCATCCGCCAGACCAACATAACATGTTATAAAAAAACGCTAGCTATCAAAAAAGAAAGGATGCCATGAGAGAACTAAATCTGAAGTCGAGTATCCAGCAAAAAACTTGTAAACAAAGTTGCTCTTCAAGTTCTTCCACCCTTTAAACGGTTGCCGCCCTTCAGCCCATCGGAACCATCTCAGAGCAATTCGCCCTGGGAAAGACTCAAAGAATGATGCAACGCATCCTAGAAGGGAGGTTAGAAGAATCCGAGAAATCGTTACAGGAAGTGAGGAGCAAGCTACCAACCATGGAAAAATCTATAACGGATATAAGTAAGAATATCGAGCGAATCTCCACCAGTATGGAGGATCAACGACAAGCCACGGAGGACAACCAGAGGGCTCTGGCCACCCTGGTAGCAGAGTACTCGCGAGGATGCCCTAAGCGTGACAAGGACCCAAGTCTAAAAAGAAAGTTGACAGAGGAAGAGGAATCGGCCACTAGCACTCAACACAGTAAACCCTAACCCGCAATCTCAGAACAAATATGCTTTTCTATGGAATTTATGGCCTAAGAGAAATGCTCGAGTTTTCACAGATAAGCAACCTAACATTCAAGCCTTCATAGACTCAACTTCCTATCATGCTTTACCGTGGAGTATTTTATCTCCCCCTTTTTGTAATTATGGCTTAACAACCTTTTTATCTCATTGGAGATCTTTTTTGTAACTATCACAGATAGGACTTCTTTTGTATCTATTTCACTCATCAATGAAATGGTTCCTCTGTTTCCTATCAAAAAAAAAAGTTTTTATAGCCTTCGATTTGCCTTCTTTGTCATAAGTCGACGGAATCAAGCTTCCATATTTTCTTTCACTGTGACTTCGCAAACCGGTGTTGGTCAAAGCTCTTTCTTTCTTTTAATATTAGTTGGATCTTCACTAATAGCACTGCAGAAAATGTTATGCAACTTGTTACTTACAGGGCCATTGATGCACACCCTACGGCAGTCTTGTTATGGCAAAATGGGGTTAAGGCAATCTTCTCGGAGATTTGGTACAGGAGGAATCAAAGAACGTTTGAAGATAAATTTGTAGATTGGGTGGTGCAGTTCGAGTCTATTAGTTTAAATTGGCACCCATTTATTTTCTGTTCTTGAAAGTATATTTGATAGTCTGCATTATTATTTGTTAACACTTTAGTTCTCTCTTTTAGAGTGGCTTCATTTCACTTTTTTTTCTTTTTTTGGAGTTCGTACTTTGAGCATTAGTCTCATTTCATTATTTAAGAAACTTAAAACTTAAAAGCTATAGCCTCAGAAACTATCCAAAAGAGTAGAGCCATAAATAGATAAAACGCCAAAAACAAAAACTATAAAAGACATGGAAACTTTTCTCAATTTTAAGTCATTCAAGTGTCATCATAATTTGGACAAACATCTGATAGGATGTTGAATACTAACGTGTACTATACAGTGACTTTGAAATAGAACACAGTTGAACTGGTTATAACAAATACAACATGCAACCATAAATAAAGGAAAAACAGGAGCAAAAAAAGAATAACAAAGCTGTAAGAAGGGAACATACTCTATCATGAAATCCACTGCTGCATCTTTAAGTGTGACTTTCTTAAGGTGACTCTTAACCACATATGCTGCATTTTCATTGCAATGTTTTCTACCACAAGCACAATTATTTAGATATAATATCACCCGACGATTTATAGGCTCATTCTTAAAAATGGCCTTACAAAGAAGAATTTCCTGCCAGAAACAAGGGAAAACATCACCAACCATACAGTATTTAAATGATACAGAAGTGCTATACTGCGTACTTGATTTATGAGACCACACAAATTAGCCGAAAATTTGGGTTACTGGAAGAAAAACAAATTTTTCATTACAATGGACAAAAAGGAAATAATAGTCGATGATATAGAAAATGATAATCACCTTCATCATGTCCCACGATGAATTGCTGCTAGGAGTAGAATCAAGAACTGCCTTATAAGCAGGAGTCGACATGGCAGTAGCTGCTAGAACACCAACTGGTTCACCAGGAGGGAATAAACTATAGGGCTTCATCATTCCAGCTTTTATTCCATATTCAAGTTGAATGATGGAATTGCTACAAACATTCCTCACAGTACCGTCGTAACAAATAACAACATCTCGAAGGATGGCCATCAAGTTCTTGAAAAGAGTTCCAGGTTCAGTAAGCCCTCTCGATGAACGAACCATTACCTCTCTTGTGGAAATTGAATGGACCATTTCCTCGTACGGATCTAAACCATGGAAAAAACAGCCTTTGACCAATCCAAATTCAGCAGAAGGATAGTCAATTTTATCAGAAGAATATCTATTGTGAAACAGAGAGGCTACATCCTCTATCAATGTCTTGGAATAAAATTTTCCCTTGTCAGAAAGCTGCAATCCAAGAAACCCAATTTGTTGAACCACCTTGTTAATAGCTGCATCACTTTTGGAATCAAATAACTTCCCTAATGAAGATAACTTTAAGATAAAGTTCGTAAATGGAACTTTGACCGATCGAATGTGATTCTCTAACTGCAATTCAACCAGCTCATTGAATGTTGACCTTAACTGATACAGCAAAGGTGATATTACTTGAATATTCTTTTGAAGAGCTTGTAAAAATGCCATGGGCATGGAATAATCGTCCAAGCCAACACTGAAACCTTCTGAAAATACATGTTCCATCAATAATGGCTGTAAAGAATCAAAAAATCTCAGAACCTCATCAGGACCCTTCTGAAAAAAAATTGACGTCACAATTTCATTAATTAATGATGGCATAGCATCTCTATCAAAGTCAAACTTAAGAAAATCACTGTTCTTTATCAAGTAACTATCCCCATGGCAATCAAAACAAGCAGGCAACACAGTTTGCAGTATCTGCAAAGCAGTCCAATGAAGACTATCAGAACAAACTCCCAACAAGGCAGGAGGTGGCAGAGAGGAAGAAACAAACATGGCCAGTTGCTGTGCTGCAGCTTTGCCCAAGAAATATTTCCTGAACATCATCTTGAGAGACAACAATGAATCATTAGCCAACTGCAAATTAAGGTTCCCACTATGAGAGCTAAGCAGCTGCTTTTCCACAGAGAAAAGTCCCAACACCTCAGCTTTTGCTGCAATGGACTGGGGATAAAATAGGTGAATACAATCACCATCAAAATCCGCACTCAAGGGTCCACAAATTAGAGGATTGATCTTGACTGTATGGTCATCATGCAGATACACCCTCAGGGCTTGCAAAGAATGTTTATGAGTAGTTGGTGGCCGATTAATGAAAACAATATCTCCATCCATGATCCGCCGATGAACTATTTGACCAGGTTTCAAATATGTATGGCCCATTGAACCTTCACGAAGTGAATAGGCAGAAGAACCATCTCTATAGGTTAAACATAACTTTTTATCCACCAGTTCCTGTAAATATTTTATGTTATGCACACTAACCCTCTCCTCAAATGTGATTCTTTGTGCAACTTCAAAAGGCACACCAATTTCATTAACTAGTTTGTAAGCATCTCCAGTAATCACACTGCGAGAAGAGAAACCAGAGCCCTTCCGAATAAACAAAGTTCTCATTTTCTCAAGCCATGCTTTAGTCGATGGATCACTTAACTCTTTATTTACACCATATCGTGCATCTATACCACGAGATGCCTTAACAGTTCCCCTGACTTGGAGATATTGATCAACGGCCAATTGCAAATCATTAGCTTCTACTTCATGAGATTCAAAATTTGGAGCGCCAGACCTAGAACCTTTGATGATTTCCACTTGCTTAAGAATTTTCTTGAGCATTGAAACAGCTGGATCCTAGGTAATAACACAAAAGTAAACTATTAGTAAGATCTAGTAATAAAACTATCAATAACAATATGTTCAAAAGATTTAAAAAAGAAATTCCTGCGGCAGCCAGTTTACCCCCCACTTGTATGTGAGTCTGAGGCCTTACCGAAGACATGATAGTAACACCATCAGAAATTTCTGGTACGGATAAACAGTTGGGAGGGACTGGTAAATATTGCAAGATATATCCATCCTGAGGATAATAACCTTTGCCAGCAAGCTTTTTTCTGGTCTCATTGGGAATTTTTTTAAGCATTTCCTTCACCTGTCAATTTTTGCCAAAGCCCACAGTGGTACATATCAGTGGCAAATAGCAAGCAAATACAGTTTTTTTTTTTTTTCAGGCAGACCCGGAGGTGGGGGGAGGGTTTATTCTCGGTAGAACAGCTATATATAAATGAAAGATAATTGAAAGGTAAGTTCATTTAACAACATCTACAACCAAGCATTTGAGTTGAAATATCCCATTTTAGCCAAGATTTTCTTCCCCATTAGTATGTATTTCTTTCCTAGTTTCCTTCAATATTGAATAGTCCCTTATTTTTCCAGCAAATCTTTAGCTTTACATTATTCTATAAAATTATCTCTCTCATACATAGACATAAGCATTCCCTTCATTATTTTTTCGATAAGAACAAAGATCCTTAGGCTCAATTTTTCAAGAGCTTACTTATGGTCTACTTGGAACGAGAGGAATTCCTGAACATTCAATGAAATTTTGTTACCTTTTCAAAAAAAAAGAGCACTACTGAGATAGCTTTTTTGAACCTGTACCTTTTGGCTCTAGGTATAAATTGCCACATGCTTTTTGTTAAATCAACACTCTAACACTTTTGTAACTATAGTTTATCTTCTCTTATAGCCTAATGGAAGAGTTTTTTGTAATTTTCTTAGGAAAGGGGAGCTCATCCCCCTGCTTTTATAATTTCATCTCATCAATGAAATACTTTTATCCACAAAAAAAAAGTAAAAAAAAAAGAAACAATGAGACTTTGCTTTAAGCATCCGAAGAGTAGTAGGAGAGAAATATAAAATAGAGGCCCATTGGTCAACGAAACAAAAAATAAAGACTTTGCTTTGACCAAAGGAATTAAAAAAAGAATCACCCGTTGGTCAACGGAACAAAAAATAAAGGCCTTGTTTGATATCCATTTGGTTTTTTGGCTTTTGAAAATTAAGCCTATAAATACTACTCCCACCTATGGGTTTTCTTGTTTTGTTATCTACTTTTTACCTGTGTTTTCAAAAATCAAACCAATTTTTGAAAACTTTTTTTTAAAAAAAATACAAGGGGGAGACTTTCAACAAAGGCCTCCACCCCAACAAAATAAGATGTAAAGGATAATTACAAAAGGCTTTGGTTAACGAGGCCCAAAAAGAAACGTAAAATCTAATGAAAGACCAAACGTCATAAGGAGAGCGCTCTAGCCCTCGAAAGATTCTATTATTTCTCTCAACCCAAAGCCCCCAAAGAACAGCGCAAACCCCAGCGTGCCACAAAAACAAACCCTTCCCCTTCAGAGGGGGTGCAAAAAAAACTCCTCCAACCTCTCTCTTCTAACGATGTGGTTGAGATCAGAAAGGCCCAGCTCCTCAAAAAAGAAATTCCACACGCCAACTGCCAGATCACAAGACCAAAACAAATGCTCAAAGTCCTCTGTCGCCCTCCTGCAGAGAATACAACACCACGATCCAACCAAAGAAGGCACCCTTCTCGAGACTTTATCAAGAGTATTAACTCTCCCGTGTAGGACCTGCCAGGCAAAAAACTTAACCTTCTTTGGAATTTTCACCCTCCACACTGTCGCGAAGACAGACTCCCCCCTAGAAGCAGAGGGAGAAGAAGTAGTAAGAGCTAGAAAAAAGGAACAACAAGAAAAACCCGCGGTCGGACAAGGACTCCAACAGCGAATATCCTTCCTATCTGGGATACAACGAAAGTTCTCCACCAAGGATAGGAGAACCGACACGTCCTCGGTTTCCCTAATAGAAAGAGAGCGTTGAAAACCCAAAGAAGGAGAAGCGATGTGACCAGAAAGGAAGAGAATCTCCGCCACGACCCTATTTTTAGCCCGAGATAAATGATAAAGACGAGGGAACATCGAACAGAGAGGTCTATCCCTCAACCACCTATCCTCCCAAAACAACGTATATTTCCCATCCCCCACACAAGAAGTAACCAGGTCGGAGAAAAAAGGAAAACCCTCAGCAATGCCCTTCCAAGGGTTTCTAGAAATGCCTCTCCCTCCGGAAGTAATCCACTCAAAAGGCGACGCCCCGTACTTACTCACAATGACCCTGTGCCAAAGAGTGGAGGTTTCATGGTAAAAACGCCACAGCCACTTCGCCAAAAGGGCTTTGTTGCGACTCCTCAGGTTTCCTATCCCCAAACCCCCGAGATCCACAAGTTTTGAAACAAGGTCCCAATTAACCAAGTGCGAGCCACCTCCCTCTCCCACACCTTCCCAAAGAAAGTCTCTCATAAGCTTTTCAACTCGCTTACACACCGAAACAGGGATCTTAAAGAGTGACAAGAAATAAACAGGTATTCCACTTAACACGGACTGAATCAAGGTAAGTCTTCCTCCTTTGGAGAAAAAACTCTTCTTCCAAGAAGTCAATCTCTTTTGAACCTTTCTCACCACGGGATCCCAAAAAGAGAGGGTCCTAGGATTATCCCCAAGGGGAAGCCCCAAATAAGAGGTTGAAGTAATTAGAAAATTGTCTAGACTTTGGCAACTTTCTTGTTTTTGTTTTGGAATTTGGCAAAGAATTCAAATGTATTCTTGAGAAAGATGAAATCCATGGTAGAGAAATAAATGATAAAACAAGCTCAATTTTCAAAAACCAAATGGTTATCAAATGGAGTTGAAGTAATTAGAAAAGTGTCTAGACTCAATAGGCCATAGAGCCATAAAATATATAATATTATCACTAGGTACTAAATTCCTTTTTTCGTCCAAAACAAATGAAAGAAAGGAAAGAGAGGGGGAGTTTTTCTTTTCTTGTAAAATGGAGCTTTCATTGAGAAAAATAAAATAAAATAACTTATATGATACAAATAGACATACCAACAAAAGAATCCAACCAAACAAGAAAATGCCAATCCAAAAGAATAAGGCATTACAGAAAATTTTGAAAATTGACATCCAAAGAGGGGGCAAACCTAGCAAGAGATCAAGCCTCTCCCCGAGACCTCTCAATCTCCCTAAGAATCCTATCGTTCCACTCAAGCCAAATATCCCACAAAACAACCAGAAGAAACAAACATGCCAAAGGTGAAAGAACTTGGCCCTATCATCAACAACAACTGCCCTTGCAACATATAACAACAATCCCTCAGAAAGTTGCTTTCGAGTGTTATGAAAAATTAAGAGACCTGAGAAGATTAATAGTTTGCTTTGGATTATTCTTTTTGGGAATCCTAAAACAGTGGAAATTCTTCAAAGAAAGTTGCCAAAGTCATGCCTTATGCCATCAGTTTGTTGTTTGTGTTTGGCGGAAGGGGAATCGCAATTTCATATTTTCTTTGGCTGCCCTTATTCTCAGAGTTGTTGGTTTAAACTTTTCTCATATTTCGATTGAGTTGGGTCTTCTCTAAAAATGTAAAAGAAAGTGTGCTCCAGCTTCTATTGGATCAAGTTTTTGCCATAAAGCCATCCCTCACTTGGTCTAATGCAATAAAAGCTCTTTAATCAAAGATTTGATTGGGAAGGAACTCGAGAATATTTGATGGCAAATGTCTCTCGTGGGTTGAAAGATTTGATTATGCAAGCTTAAAGGCTTAGTGCACTCTCCTCTCTCCAAACCCTTTGAAGATATTCTTTTAATGATATTTATCTTCATTGATAGGCTTTTTTTTTTAGTCTTTGAATTTGCTCATTTGTTGGTTAGAGTCTTACTTTATTTCCCTTCACTTCCTCTTCCTCTTGGAGTTTGTATCTTATGGAGCATTAGTCTCTTTTCATATTCTTAATGGAAAGTTATTTTTGTTTCAAAAAAAATATAACAATCTCTAAACAAAGTTGAGAGAATATGTCTTTTGATTCACAAAAGTTATCAGCATTAATAAGTTATTACATTATTTGAAAAAAAAAATACTACTATCCAATATTTGTAAACAAGCAATGACTTCTACGATGAAGTACCTCACTAGTTACATAACACAGTGGAATAGGTAGCATCTTTGCCCCTATCATCCCCACGGACCTTCACCAAGAAAAGTCCTTGAACTATTTGTGTTGAAAATTATGGTTCCAATTAGGGCATTCTTCTAATTTAGTTTTATGATTTATCTTTTCAGATATTTTAAGTTTTAAATAGGATAGAATATCCTTTTCCTTATTGAAAAAGGATTTTGTACCTTGTATTTATATTGATTCTTGCACAATTAATGTGAAAGATCAAATTCTCTATGGTATCAGAGCTGGAAAAAAAAGGCAACCCTAATTTCAGCCGCCCCTTCTTTTCGTCGGAGCATCTACCGTCGTCAAACTCCAACGAAACCTCACCTCCGACCTTCTCCAGCAGCGCCATCCAGATCATAATCACCAATCGCAAATTGCAAATTACAGATTTTTAAGATTGCGACAATTAACCCAAATCGCAAATCCATCATATCAGCTCAAAGGTGGATAATGACAAACATCTCCATCAATCTAAGTCTCCGCTAGTTTCTCAAGAACAAGAAAAAATAAATAATAAAAGAGAACATTTGACAGGAAACTGAAAGTACAACTCACAGGTGTGTATACATGCACAAAAACCTAGGAAAGAATTACTGCAGTGGACACTGAAAATCAGTTCACCAGAGCATGCAAAATCACAACTAAGAATTGTAGGAATTCAAAATGGGTCCGTGTAATAGAAGTGACAAATAATTCTCTACCAAACGGAAGAATGAAAGAGATTTTAAAAGAATTGAAGGGCAGTGAGTATTAAACCTCGCAAGGGAGCAAAGTTCGAGTGAGATTATCACCATAACGAAAACCATATCTTTCTAAGAAATCCCAAAATCCTTCTCGTAGTGATGTCTTAGATGGTACTTTTAATTGCAAGTAAATAGCACCATCTGCTTTTTTTGCCTCTCGAATAGAAACTAGTGAAGCATCCTTACAAAAAGAAAATGAAAATAATTAGTAGGTGAAATGAAGAGAACTCAAACTAAAATTTTAAAAAGCCAATTAAAACTAATTGCTATTATCAGAGAAACATATAAAATTATAATGTAGGCTAGAATACATTGTTAAATCTGAGAGATTGTAGACCTAGTTAAACACTTCATCAAATTCCCTAGTAGTAAACTCCCCCACCCCCCACCCTTTTTTTGCGGGTTCGAGGAGGAAAACAAATCAATTTCGTTTGAATAATGAGTTTGCAGAGAAACTTCTAGCAATAAACAAAAAGAGACAATCTAATCCCCAACAAGCCAAAAAGATTAAAAAATAACTCCCAATTGACATAAATTTGCATCAAACCGAATTACAAAGTTCTGTACAGAGAGAGCACCAAGTAGAAGGAGAAAGTCTGACTTGATCCTAAAAATCCTTTTGTTTTTTTTTAATAAGAAACAACTTCATTGATAATAAGAAATTAAAAAGGGAGATTTCTGAGGAGGCACATGAAACTTCTCCAATTGGAAGAAAGGAATGAAAGCTCAAATGATGAAACAGGGGGAGATGACAGATGACCAGAAAAACATTGATGTAGGATCATCTTATTCTTTTTATGTTGTAACCATGGGAGGTTAGGTGGTTAAGTTAATTTTCTGGTTGTTTGTTGTAACCTCCTAACTAACAACCTTGAGTTGGTTAAGCCTCTGCCATACCTATAAATATGGCAGCCTTGTATTCATTAAAGATATCTTTTGATTGAAAATAAACTCTTCCTCTTTATTCTTTCACTTGTGTGCATCAAATGGTATCAGAGCGCCTTGATCCAAGGCCAAGAATTGTTCTAGAATTGGATCTTTCGGAAAAATTTTCCAGCAACATGGAAGCGGAAGCTTCTTCTTCAGACTCGGTAAATACAAGGCTCCAATCGGTAGAACTATCCATCATTGACATCAACAGGAACCTGTCTACCCTTACTCGCTCGGTGGAAAACATGTCTCAACAATTCGCTGCACTATCTTTACTCCATCAAGATCAACCAAGAAACCTCCAATACATAGGCACAAAACCGAAACATCCAAGAACCCGTTCAAGACAAATCAATGACCCCGTCGGCGCGCCCAAACTCGGATTCCAACTCGTTACATGGCTATTGATTCAGAATCCTCGGATGATGAAGATGCCTTACTTCAAGAAAATCAACAAATTCAAGAAAGGGGTCCAAGAAGGCAGCAAAGAGACTTCATTGATCAAGAAAATTCAGAATTTCGAATGAAAATAGATCTCCCAACATTTAATGGAAGATTGGATGTCGAAAAATTTTTAGATTGGGTGAAAAATGTGGAAAACTTTTTTGACTATGCTAATACCCCCGAGCATAAGAAAGTTAAGTTAGTAGCTTTTAAACTACAAAGTGGTGCTTACTCCGCATGGTGGGATCAATCTGCAAAAAATAATAGGCGATATTGTGGGAAACAACCGGTCGAAAGCGGCCTAAAATGCTTCGGTTGATGAAAAAAAGGTTTCTCCCTCTAAACTTTGAGCAGATTTTATATAACCAATACCAACAATGCACGAAGGGGGAACGCTCGGTACTAGATTACACTGAAGAATTCCACCGTTTAAGCGCAAGAAATAATTTACCTGAGAATGAACAACAACAAATATCAAGATTTGTCAATGGTCTCAAAGGTGAGATAAAAGATGCAGTCAACTTACATCGAATGACTTATCTAGCCGATGCAATTTCTTTAGCCACAAAAGTGGAAGAGCAAGAATCCACAAAAATCCTTAAAACCTATCAGAGAAGGAATACTTGGGAAAGGCAAGTACCAAATCCAAGAAGGGTTGCGGTGGATTTATCAAAAACTACTCCTGGAAGCAATACTGATTCGATCCTCAAACGAAACAAGAAAGAAGATATCCAACAAAAGGGAACTACAATTAATAAAGGGTTCGAAGGTAATATTTCAAGAAAATCTACTAACCCTTACAATAGACCTTCCCTTGGCAAATGTTTTAAGTGTGGACAGTAAGGACATTTATCTAATGAATGCCCTCAAAGAAGAACACTAACTATCCAAGAAGAAGCTGAGTTCGAGGAACAAGATTCTGAAGATTCGGAGGACAACATTCAAGTTCTTGAACCAGATGATGGTGACCAACTTTCATGCATCTTGCAAAAGGTTCTTCTAACTCCCAAACTGGAAAATCAACCACAAAGACACTCACTCTTTCGAACCAGATGCACTGTTAACGGTAAGGTTTGCCAGGTAATTATAGATAGTGGTAGCAGTGAAAACATAGTATCCAAGAAACTAACCCAAGTTTTAAACCTAAAGTTAGATCCACACCCTAATCCCTATAAAATTAGTTGGATTAAAAAAGGTGGTGAAGCTAATGTGACCGAAATATGTTCTGTGCCTTTATCAATTGGAAATCATTACAAAGACCAAATTGTATGTGATGTCATGGATATGGACGTATGTCATATTTTACTTGGGAGACCTTGGCAATATGATAATCAAACTATACATAAAGGGAGGGACAACACGTATGAATTTACTTGGATGAACAAGAAAGTGGTTTTATTGCCTATAGGAAAATCTGAAAATAAAAAACAGCCAACAACTTCTTCTCATCTATTCACCTTAGTTAAAGAAAAGGAAATAGGTAAAGACACTAAACATTTAATAGCATTTGTTGTCAAAGGTGATCAATATCAAGAAAATATGAACATCCCACCGACATAGATTTATTTCACCAATTTCCTTCAATATTATCTAAACCTCTTGAAAAACCACCTCTTAGGGATATTCAAAGACCAAATAGATCTTATTCCGGTGTAGCACACTTCCTAACTTACCACACTACCGAATGAGCCCAACTGAATATAAAATTCTTCATAATCAAATACAGGAACTACTTGAAAAAGGCCATATACAACATAGCTTAAGTCCATGTCCAGTTCCAGCTTTGTTAGCACCAAAGAAAGATGGATCTTGGAGACTTTGTGTAGATAGTCAGGCCATTAATAGGATAACCACAAGATATAGATTTCCTATTCCTAGACTTAGTGATCTTTTAGACCAATTAGGAGGGGCAACTATCTTTTCCAAAATAGACTTAAAGAGTGGATATCATCAAATACGAATAAAACCTGGAGATGAGTGGAAAACAGCATTTAAAACTAATGAAGGACTTTTTGAATGAACTGTAATGCCTTTTGGACTTTCAAATGCTCCTAGTACCTTCATGAGATTAATGAACCAAATTTTCCAACCATACTTGAATAAATATGTTGTTGTTTATTTTGATGACATTCTCATTTATAGCAACTCTTATAAAGAACATTTGGATCATCTATCTACAATTTTTTCAGTTCTTCATGAAAATCAACTTATCATAAATCTGAAAAAATGCAGTTTCCTTACTACTGAAGTTCATTTCCTTGGGTTCATAATCAACTTGAAAGGTATATCGGTGGATCCAAAAAAAATTGAGGCTATTAAAAATTGGCCTACACCAAAAGATGTAAAAAACATTCAATGTTTCTTAGGACTTGCCTCCTTTTACAGAAAATTCATAAAAAATTTTAGCACCATTGTTGCCCCTTTGACAAATTGTTTAAAGAAAGGTAATTTCACTTGGGGAGAAACCCAGCTTGAAAGCTTTAACTGCTTGAAAAATAAATTGTCTTCAACTCCAGTTTTGGCACTCCCCAATTTCAGCAAGCAATTCGAGGTAATGGTTGATGCCTCGAGCGTAGGGATTGGAGTTGTCCTATCTCAAGAAGGACATCCAATCGAATTTTTTAGTCAAAAACTAAGCCCTGCTCGTCAGAATTGGTCAACTTATGAACAGGAGCTTTACTCTCTTGTTTGAGCATTGAAAACTTGGGAACATTATTTATTGGGAAAATCTTTTGTATTACTCACTGACCATTTTTCATTAAAGTTTTTACATGCTCAGAAAAACATTAGTAAGATGCATGCAAGGTGGCTGCAATTTCTACAACGCTTTGAGTTTGTGATAAAGCATACAAAAGGGAAACAAAACAAAGTAGTTGATGCATTAAGCCGCAAAGGTACACTTCTTACACTTTTAAGAGGCCAAATCATTGCATTTGATCTAATACCTGAATTGTACTCCGAAGACCCTGATTTTAAGGATATATGGCATAAATGTAATAGTCATATGCAATGCCAAAACTTCCACTTACTTGACGGTTTCTTATTCAAAAATGACACCCTCTGTATACCACATACTTCCTTACGAGAAGCCTTGATTAAAGAGGCTCATGCGGGAGGATTGGCTGGCTATTTAGGAAGAGACAAAACCTTACAATTCATTTCTTCTCGGTATTATTGGCCTCAAATAAGAAAAGATGTCAACAACTTTGTCAAAAGGTGCTATATCTGCCAGACAGCTAAAGGTGTAAAACAAAATACTCGCCTATATACACCCATGCCTATCCCTAAAACAATATGGGAAGACCTGTCAATGGACTTCATTTTAGGCCTCCCACGGACTCAACGAGGCTATGACTCAGTTTTTGTGGTGGTTGACAGGTTCAGTAAGATGGCCCATTTTATACCATGTAAAAAAACAGCAGATGCTCTTAACATAGCACACTTGTTTTTAGAGAAATTGTCCGCTTACATGGAATCCCTAAATCTATTGTCTCCGATCGAGATGTAAAGTTCATGAGTTTTTTTTTGGAAATCTTTGTGGAAATTATTTGGAACAGAACTTCTTTTTAGCTCAACAAGCCACCCTCAAACAGACGGCCAAACTGAGGTTACTAACCGCACACTTGGAAATCTAATTCGATGTATCAGTGGAGATAAACCAAGACAATGGGACCTAGCTTTGGCACAAGCAGAGTTTGCTTTTAACCACATGGCCAACCTGGCCTGCAGTGAAGTCACCTTTTGAGATTGTTTATACTAATCTACCTAGGATAACGTTCGATTTATCTAACATTCCATCTTCTCATTGACCTTAGCTCAGAAAGCGAACACACATGGTGAAAGAATAAAGAACATTCATGAGGAAGTAAAGCTCCATCTGGAAATGGCCAATAACTCCTATAAGAAGTCGGTTGACTCCCGTCGAAGGTAGAAGACCTTTAACATTGGGGACTTAGTCATGGTCCATTTGAGAAAATCAAGACTTCCAGTCGGTCTTCATTCAAAAATGACAAACAAAAAAATTGGTCCATTCCCTATCACTCAGAAGCTCGGTGATAATGCCTATCAGATCGATTTGCCTCCAACTCTTCGAATAAGCAATACTTTCAATATTTCTGATATCTACGCCTACCATGACCCTGACGAGTTTTCATTGGCTGCATAAACTCGCGGCCGAGTTGTATTTTGGGGGGAAGGGTTTGATGTAGGATCATCTTATTCTTTTTATGTTGTAACCATGGGAGGTTAGGTGGTTAAGTTAATTTTCTGGTTGTTTGTTGTAACCTCCTAACTAACAACCTTGAGTTGGTTAAGTCTCTGCCATACCTATAAATATGGCAGCCTTGTATTCATTAAAGATATCTTTTGATTGAAAATAAACTCTTCCTCTTTATTCTTTCACTTGTGTGCATCAAACATTTTTTTTTTTTTGAAAAGGTGACAACAGAAATTTCATCAAAATAATGAAAAAGGAGACAAAGTCTCAGATACAAAGCAAAACAAAAACAACAAATTAACCCCCTTACAACAAATCAAAACCCAACTCACAAAACCCCAAAAGAGACCAATAGAGTCAAAGCCCCATAAATAATAAAATTCAAAAGAAAGCCATGAAACAACTCGAGGCCCCAAACAAAGAAATCCACAAAAAAGCATGCTCCCCCTCGAACTTTGAATACAACTCTCCCCACCACTTCAACAAAAAATCTATCAGTCAAGGAACTTGAACTAACAGCACCCGGCTTTGGCAGCCACACACCAGAAACTAGCCAAACCTCCACAAAAGCCTTCACAGCAAACCAGCCCACATCCTCTGAACTCCAAACCAAGCACTTAATTTTATTGTGCGGCCAAACAACACGTCCAAGCTTTAAGTTTTCAAGAAAAAATCCTAACATAACCTTCTCCCAACTCCCTCCTAAAAGAGGAAACTAAAATCAAATCAGATGAGAAGAGCTCCCCCGACTGCCACTTTCTTGAATTGCAGACGGCTTGCCTTAATAAGCGAAGCAAACCGATCCAACTCCGCAGGAATACTTGGACAAACGACACTCTTGACCTCATCCATTCCCCGCTACACCTCAGGAGAATCAAACAAACTTTCTAGATTAATAACAGGGGAGTCAATCACCCAGTTCTTCCCCCTTAACCAAGCTCAAACTGAGATCAACACTGCTCAAGCTTAGTATCGACCCTCCTGAGTTCAGCCCCTCCAACGGCGAGCAAAAATTACCCTCATCAGACCCAATTCTTTAGTGTAATCAAACACAGAATACCTCCTTGTTTACAACGTTAGCATTGATTATGAAGATTTGTTGATAATTGAGTGTAGAAACTGTTTCTTCATCCATCAAAGCATCTCTGGCCACTTCTTGATGGTTTGTTTACCATAGCACCTCCGGTCGTTTTGATGTTCATCCCACCATGTTGCGGCGCCACTTTGAAGTTTAAAAGTCATTAACTTGGCCTTTTTGTCTTCAGAAATGTTAGGCTCAAAGAAGCTCTCAACATTCTTAACCCAATCGAAGAAGTTTTCACATTCATCTTACCGGAAAAACTAGGGAGGTCAATTTTCATTTTGAATTCCGGGTTTTCTTGAAAATATTGTTGTCTTCTTGGGATTCTTTCTTCACGTTCTTGATTTCCAAAAGGGTATACCTCGCCCTCATCCAACAATTCTGAATCTTGCATCATATATCCCGGCATTTGCACTTCAGGAAGTTTTCTTTGTAGTTGGTATTCATGTCTTCTAGCTGGTATTTGCAATATCTCTTGAATTTCCTAAATGTTTCAATTGGCTCCAAGATTTGATGATTTCCTTGTCCTTGATTATTGATATTGATATTCATCTGGTTCATTGTTGGACAATTTGACCAATCACATGTCGTACTTCACCCACTTCTTTCTTAATATCTTCCACAGTTGTTTTAACCTTGGCAAGACGTTGGTCTTGAGATGAAGAAGAGGAAGCTTCCGCTGCCATAGTGTTGATTCAATAAAAAGAATCGCATCTGTGGATCGATGATACCAATTGATGTAAAACCCTTCAAGAATCTTTATTGAATTCAATGATGAAATGAGGAAAGGGCCAATCAGCCATATTTATACAAAGAAGTAAAAGTGTAACCTCACAATAACTAATATTAACCCAAATTAAAGAAGGGTAAATATGAACATAAGTCTCACAGTAACTAACATTGACCAAAATTAATGAAGGGTAAACATGAACATGAGTTTACATCAGAAATGGAAACAGTGAATTTGAAACATTAGATGCCCATAAAAACTGGTGCAACATTGAGGACTGCAGAGCTCTTTGTGTTGTCTTTCGCAAAACTCAAAAGCTCCATTCGTACAAGAAGAAAGAATCCAGGATGCTTTTACTTTCAACAAGAAGTTTTCAAAGGAGTACGAACAGCTAGTAATCGGAGATATTGATCTAGAAGTCTCACAGCAGAAGTCAGACACAAAGAATGTATCAATTAGTCATGTATCGGACTCTAAGTGGAGCTGCTCTACATAAAACAGTTAATTCAGTTTGTCCCTGCATCTGGATTGATTTCCAGGTGGAGGTGAATCCTAAATGTTGGAGATGAGAGGAAAACTAGTCTATATATACTCGAGGTAAAGATCAAACATTTGGTCCATAGCCGATAGGAACACATAACACCAGGCATATATTACCTTCGAAATTCCAAAATAAACGAGTTGCAAAATAGATTGCAAATAGTGGCACTCTTTCTTTGAGGCCTCTGGGGTAAAATTGAAAGCAAAGTGATACGGGCTTATGCTCAAAGTGGGCAATATCATACTATAGTGATATGTAGAGTCGTTGTCCCTAATATAGGCACTCTTTCTAGTTTCTGAACCTATGATGTTTTAAATAATTTCCATAAATATATAAATCCTTGATAAAATAAACTAACGGAAAACCACCAACCCAACAGTTTAAACAATGATTTGACTTAGAATCCAACCACATAAAGTAACCAAATTCACTTGACCTCTCTTCAACTCAATGAGAAGCCTTCAATTAATTGTACAAGATAACAATAGTCGCCCACCTTTTCATCCAACAAGTTTTTGCTTACAGAAACTTCCCTCCAACAAACTTTCCTGCCATGCCTCAAGCACTGATAAATCTTTTTCCTTTGAAATTTCAGAAGTTCTAGGGCATGGTTGAGACCACAACAAAATATCAGGTGAAATCCACTCTCTAAAATCCTAGTCATAATAATAGAACCAGAGAGGGAAGGAAAAATGCTGCAATGGAACAAACTGGCCAGTACTCATATTAGTGCATCAAAAATAAAACAGAACCAAAACAAGCAAAGACGTCAAAAGTTGATAAAGATAACTTGAGAATGGCATTTTCTGTTTCTTTTCATTACATTAACGAAGTTGAATCTTGTGCAGAAGAAGAAGAGAGAGAGAGAAAACTGAGAATGGCATACTCACCTCACAACACGATAACAATCTTTCAGCAAAACCAATATTCTTCGAAGAAAACTGAAAATAAAAGCAAATATCCAATAAAAATCCCGGCATAGAAGTCAGAATGAGAGTAAATAAGAATAAAAGCATGGCATGAGAAAATTGTTGTTTCTAGAAAATGACTGCAAACATTATTAAAGGAACAGATAACTGAGGGGAAAAACTCATCAAATAGTTTCTCATTGGCAGTAAAAAGAAATGATCACTCTTGAATATACCACATAATTGAACACAAAATTAAAGAACCCAGTTAATGAAGTATAGCAAAGTCAAACAGAATAAAATTTTAGGTTATCAAAACCTCTAGACACTTTAGAGGATGAACATAACACAAATAGGCCTCCAGTTCATTTCACAGATCAGAGAGGGAAGAATGGGGTAATCCGGCCAGGGATTGACAATGGGTTGGAGGGGAAGGGACAGAAAAGAAATATAGAATGGGAGGTTCGCTAGAAGTGGGAAATAAGGAGACAGAAATCTCTTAAGCTTCCATTTTGTATTTCTTCTATTTTTAATGCAAATCAGTGGCTAAGTTCTATCACAGAACTTATTACTGGGGAACTATTGCATCAAGAGGAATAAAAACATGGATGTAAGAGGTGAAGGAAAAAAAATTAATACGAAAAAAATGAGTTTTTTAAATTCAAGATCTTATTTTGCTTGTTTCGAGCCCCTAATTATTTTAGTTGGACTCTTTTGCAGTTGGTTTTCTAGTATTCCCCTTGTATTCTTTCATTTTTCCACCGCTAGGTTTCTCATTAAAAAAAATTAATGGAGTCTAAGCAATCAAGATGTTCATAGGATGGGTAGGGTTAAGGAACTTCTGGGCCCCAACCCAAACAATCAGTTGCAAATTCATTCAGCCCAAATGACCTAAATAAATGGAGGACCTAACCATGAAAATGTTGGATTGGGTTAGATCCTTTTTTTGAGAAGAAACAATTTCATTGATATAAAACAATCACTTTAATATGAATTACAAGAAAAACTCTCCAATTGAAGATAAAGAAAGATAAACTAAGGATGAAATGGCTGTAAAGATTTGCACCAAAACAAATTAGTTAAAACTGTATCCCAATCAATCAAGGGTATGAGAACTCCCTTGAAGTTACCACTATTTCTTTCCAACCAAATTTTCCAGAGGAAAACTCAAACAAAAGCAAGCCAAAGAGTCTTCTTATTGCCCTTAAAAGGATGACCCACCAAAACTGAAGATAGGAGTCCTAGAGTCTTCTTTTGCTCTTCTCCCCCGCATGGTCCCTTCGCCACTGTCTAGCCCTTCCGTTCACCGACTTCCTCCACGATTCCCTCTCTTCTCCCCCGCCTGGTCCTTTCACCTCTGTCTAGCCCTTCCATTCACTGGCTTCCTTCGCGATTCCCTTTCGCCTATCTTCCCCGGTCTTTGTCTTGCTTTGGTACCCTCGATTGGAACTCTTGAGTAGCTTTCTTTCGTGTCTTTTCATCTTCTGATTGGGTCTTCGGCCTCCTTCAATGTCTTCTCCTCCGATGTTAGTGTGAGGGGCTTCCCTCCCTCGTCGCGTCTTGGCTGTTGGGCTTGTGGCTTTTTGAAGGACCGGTTGTCTTTCTTTATCTTGATCAGTCTGTGGATTCATTGAGTTGTAGCATCGACGGTACGAATTTTAGCATTTGGAGAAAAGGATCTTCCTTTTTCATAAGGTAATCTTCATCAAGCTATCAAATTCCCTTGTCCTGGGCGCACCTTCAGTGGTTTGCAAAGGCTTTCAGTCTCCTTGTTAGTTCGTCGTAAATTCAGAGATGAGGAAGGCACACTAGGTTTGTTCAAGCTTGACAGTCTTCTTGGCCAAAGGAGCAATGTGTCGTTTGGCATACCCGCGAGGGGGTGGGGAGGTCGTATATCAAAGTAGCTCTGGGTTCCTATGGCAGAGGTTGGAGTGTCTTTAGGGACATGTTGGATTTTATCAAAGCTAAGAATGTTATGGATCTTAAGGTGGTGATGGAAAAACCTTAGGCCAAATCCTTTAAGGAGAGCTCTGCAACCACGGGGAACTCGCTTAGAGAGGTTGTTGATTCATCCGTATGTATGGATAGTTATTGGAAGACATTGAGTTGTCATTCCCTCTGGGTTAAAAAAGAAAAGGAGGTGGTCAAGGTGAATTTTGAAAGTTTGTCAGTGATTTCTCGCCTTTTTGCTCACACCTCTTGGTTAGAGGTTAAGGAAGTTGTCGAATGCCACCTCCAGGTTAAGTGCCATATCAACCCGTTTGCAGCTGACAATGCCCTCTTGTCATTCGTTGATGACTTGCCGCTGGTGGGGGACTTTCACTTTAAGATCGAACCGCGGTCAGATAAGGAGTATTGTCTGAAGGAATTTATAGTTGGCTATGGAGGATGGATTTCAGTGTTTGAATTTGCCAATTAAGTACTGGGTGAGGGAAGTCTTTCAAGTCATTGGGTTGCATCTTGGGGATCTGGAGGAGATTGCCATGGACACGTTAAACTTCACCGACCTCTCGTGTGTCAGGATTAAGGTGAAGAAGAACATATGTGGGTTTTTGTCAGCCTCCATTGACATCAAGGTCGATCTTATTGGGTTTTTTTGCATTTCTTTTGGTAATATTGAAATTGTAAAGTCCCCGTTTTCAACGGTGGGGCCTCTATATGTGGAAAATTTTTCTAATCATATTGATTTAATTTGTGTTCATGAGGTGTTGAAGGATATTGTTGATTCGGAAGGAAGTTTTCTGGTTACCGAAGGGGTGGCTTCCGAGAGTTCACCCGAAAAGTCGGTTTGCGAGTTGAAGAGCCATAATTTAGAAGTTTCGGTTGTCACTACTCATTTTGCTTCCGACAGTCCCGATGATAATGTTTGCTTGGAAGTTGAAGGGTCAGACGGTAAGGTGAAGGGCAGCGACTGCAATAATGTGTATTCACCACCTAATTCGGAAGGGCAGTTAATAATTACTCAACCGTTGGCGACTAACGAAGGGGTGGGACTGTCTAATAATGACGGAAGGGGTAGTGAGGTCGGATTGAACGGGTTTATTGAGAATTTTGTTCCTTCGTCTCTGTCGCCAATTCCAAGCACTATGAAGGAAATTTGTGACCGTTTTTGTTCTTCTTATGCTAACTATTATACTCGAAGAAAGGGGAAGGTGTCAGGGTCAAGGGAAGGTTGCTCTTCTACTTGTTTAAATCTTGCCATTCACGATGATACTCCTTCTAAGCTCTTGTTACCAGAAGAACAGGAGATGACAAGGAAAGTTAGGCATTCCCCCGAGAAGGTGGTTTCTGCCTGTTTGAGGAGGAGGTGGGTTCGGATGTAAGCTTAAGTAGCCCGAAAAGCTATAGGCAGAAGTGGAATTCGCGTGTTGATTCTCCCTTGGCCAGGGATTTTCCTGTGGCAGATCTATCGCTTTTGTTTAATTCTCTGATTGCCAGAGTGGAAGTTGTAAGGAGCTTCCGAATCTTAGTATGTTGGAAGGGGAAGATTCTTTCCCTCGGGTTCCAAAGGAGTTGGATGCTTTTAAAGAATTAATCAAGGATAACGGGTTGCAATTTAGAGGAATTGTCCCTACCGCTCATTTCTCTCCTTGTCATTGAGATTCTTCTCTTAGAGCTTGTGAGGTTTGGAAACCGGGTCCAAGGGTGTGAGCTTGAAGCTTTTTGTGGTTTGGTGATGCAAATTGTGGTTTGGTTGAGGTGTTTGGGTTGGATTATTAGTTGGTCTCTTTTGCTTGATTCTTTGATTCCATGTGGTTTTGTGTGGTGTGAATTTGGAAACTTTTGTGGGGCAGCTCGTGCTGCTCCTTTAGGGTATCTCAAGCAAAATGAAAGGGAGGTGGGTGTGGCTTTGAGCCTGGCCTTGTTGCTCTTTGTTGGAGTTTTTGTTCTCAGCTGCTGTCTGCAGGGCTTGGTTTTTGGTTGGAATTTGGATAGTTTGTCTGGATGCTTTGTCGATTCAAGACTCTAATCTAGTGGTTGTTGTCGAAAAGGTGGTCAAGACTTTATGAAGTTCAAGGGTGTTTGGTTGGGTGCATGTGGGCGTCTATGGAAGATCAGGTGGCATGTTATTTTTGTGGGATGAGCATAGTTTATCAGTTGAGAAAGTGTTGTAAGGGGGTTACTCCTTATCATTTCGTGCATGATCATCTTCAGAAAAGTTTCTACTGGATCTCTAACTTTTATGGGGCGATCATTATTGGGAAAGAAAGTTTATTGTGGGAAGATTTTTTTTTTTTTTTTTGACAATGCAACGAAAAACTGAATTTCAGTGAAATAATGAAACGAGACTAATGTTCAAACGTACAAAAGATACAGCAACAAAGAAAAGAGCTCAACAAAGAACCAAGTAATAAACGAATGAAAGCACCTAACAAGAAAAGGTTAAACACTTACAAAACTAAATTAGAAAGTACGAATAAAAACATGCCAATTTAGATTAACCATATAAATAGAAAACCTTCGAAGGCTTTGGAAAGAGCACACCATGAAGAGGCCTTTAGATGAATAGCTTCGTATCGAGCTTCCCAAGAAATAACAATCCCTTCGAAAGTCTGTTGATTCCTTTCAAACCAAATATCCGCCAAAGTGGCTTTAACCGCATTTCCCCACAAAACCGAGGCCCTCTTGTGAAGGAGAGGGTCCATCAGAAGTTGAAGAACACAATCTTGAAGAGTTCCAGCGAAAACCCAACTAACATTAAACAACTAAAACAGCTTGTTCCAGCACTTCTTTGAGAGTTCACCATCAATGAAGAGGTGGAATCCCGTTTCAGCTGCTTTGTAACACAACAAACAAATCGAAGGTTGTAGATTCATAAGGGGGATTTTCGTTTGCAAAACATCCACAGTGTTTAGGTTCCCGAAAATAAGAATCCATATTAGAACCTTGACTCTTTTCGGGCAATTGGCTTTCCACAAAGCAATGAAGTGCTCTGTCCAAAGGAGGAAAATTGTTCAATTCTTTTACCAGTGACCTAACCGAGAATACTCTTGATGGATCTGCCCTCCACCCCCTGAATCCGCAAAAGGAGAAGGTTTAAACCTTTCTAAGATCGCCAAAAAAGCAGTAAAGTCAACAATTTCTTCGTCCTTCAACAACCGCCTGAGGGACAAACCCCAAGATCCAATATTAGAGTCCCACAAGTCTGCCACACAAACTGATTTTCGAGCTGACGTGTACAAGCTATAGAACCGATCCTTCAAAGGGCCCTCACACGCCCAGGATCCAGCCAAAACCGAATGTTTCTCCCATTGCCCAATCTGAACATTGAGAAATGTTGCACCTTCTGCCAGGACTTGGCAATGCTCAACCAAGGACTCCTCAAGCTAGCCCCCCGAGACCTAGAGACACCCCACCCGTTATCAGACTCGCCATGAATGCCAACAATAACCCTTTGCCATAAAGAAGAGGTTTCAACTTAGAATCTCCATCCCCACTTTGCTAGCAGCGCTTGATTTTTTAGTTTCAAAGCCTCAATACCTCCCACCTGAGCCAAGAGACTTAGAAACTGTTTTCTAGCAAACCAAATGATTTATCTTACCCCATTCGATCCTTCCCAAAAGAAAGAGCGCAACAACCGCTCCAAGACTATGAACACCTGCGCTGGAAGCTCAAAAATCAAAAAGAAATATAAGGGTAAGCTCTCCAGAACAGAAGAACATAAAGTTAAACGGCCCCCTCTCGATAAATTGAACCTTTTCCACCTTTCCAATCGTTTCCCAAAATTATCCACCATCGGTTGCCAAAAGGAGATGGATTATGGATGGCCACCTAAAGGTAAGCCAAGGAAAGAAAAAGGTAAATCGATAATTCTGCAACCCAAAGACCCCACCACCTCTTCTACTTTAGCCTCCGGGATATTCAGCCCACAAATTGAAGACTTCAACCAATCAATCTGTAGGTCGAAGCAAGTTTCAAAAAGCCTCACTGCTTTAATTAAAATCTCCAGCATTCTGTGATCATCCTTGCAAAACAGCAACGTATCATCGGCGAATTGCAAAATGGAGATATGAATCTTATCCCTTCCCACTCTAAAACCCTTAAAAATCCCTTTTCTGAAATATGCAATCAACCATGGCATTAAGTACTTCTACTAATAATAGAAAAAGAAAGGGAGATAGTGGATCGATTGTTATGAAAATACAAGAGTGTCTAGGCAAATTTGGTTATTCTCGGATCTGCCCTTTGAGGAACGTTCGGCAAGGGTGGTGGTTATTGGGTTTCTTTAGATGCTTTAATTTTGGTTTTCTTTGGGCTTGTTTCATGTTCTTTTGGACATTTTTTGTTCTTTTTGTTTGTTGTATTTTGAGCATTAGTCTCATTTCATTTTATCAATGAAATTTCGTTTGTTACCTTGTCAAAAAAAAAAAAAAAAAAAAAAATATTATGGGGAAGAGGCAAAGTCCAACCGAAAGCTTCTAAGATACTCTTCCGAAAAACGGGAAGCATAATGACAATGTACAAAGAGATGTCCAGCAAACTCAGAGCTTAGATTACACATAAAACACCATGGAGATAGAGTCATAAATGGCATTCTCCTTTGGAGACGATCTCTCATGTTAACTACACCCAAACTGAGTTCCCAAAGAAAGAGTTTAATCTTCTTTGGATATACATCTTTCCAAATCGCAGAATATAAATCCTTTAAAATTGGGTTGGGTTATATCAGTCTGCCAAAATTATTCACTTCATATGCCTTACAAAGGAAGCTTCCTTCTAATTGCATCACGCTTTCAGTTTGTTCTTTATGTCACTCGGATGGGATGCTCTCAACCATATCAATGGATTAGAGGATATGCAAGAAATCCAAAATTTTCTATGTTTATTAATGGAAAGCGAAGCAGGCGTACTTTGACTTCTCGAGGAATTCGGCAAGAAGATCCTCTTTCTCCTTTTTTGTGCTTGTTTTAGAGCTCCTTAGTCCTTTGATTGATAATATGCATTCCAAAGACTTGTTTGTAACCTCTTGGAGTATTGTACTTAGCAAATACCGAGATTGGCACCCTTCTTCTGCTCCAAGTCTATTTTGGCAGAGGACCAACAAACCATTGAACCCCTTTCTCCGTCATAGCCATGCGTATCATTGTACCTTGGTTACAGAAGTATCATACGTGCATTATGCCTATACCCATCACCAATAAGAAAACCAAAACAACTCAGAAATAGAACAAGATGTTGAGAGAACTCACCAGGCTTGAAAGAAAACATAGATTGTTTGTAGATAAAGAAGTGGAGTGGGATAGAAGATTTGATTTGATTCTTCTAAAGGCCTTTACTTGGTGTGTTCTCTCCAAAGAACTCGCCAGGCTTGCTCCTAATGTGAAATATGACAAGCCATCATTTATGCTTTAATTGGTAGCAATCCCCTTTTATGGTCATTATTTCTTGGAACGAAAGAGGCATTGGAGATGGCCAAAAGGGGATCAAATCTAACTTTGGTTATTCTTAAAGAACCAAGCTACAGACAATTGACAGATGGATTATTAAATCCCTTCGGAGTGAAAGGCATATTAGTGCGCCATCCTTGGGTGCGAGTGGATCATCAAGGGGTATTCTTATCATGTGGAGTGACCCAGCTTTATCTATCTTCGTGGTGACACAAGGGTTTGTTTACCCTTACCATTCACCTCACCCTTGTAGATGGCTTCACTTTTGGATTAGGTGTATATGGCCCCAATAGGTACAAGGAGAGAGCCCCTTTCTTTTTCTTTTTTTTTTTTGACAAAAAAACAAAGATTTCTTTGAAGTAATGAAAAGAAACTAATGCTCAAAAATACAATTCCATAGAGGAGAGAACTAGAAAGAAAAAGAAAAAAATAATACAAAGCCAAAATAACAGCACATCAAATCACACTAATAACACAAAAAGAATAGCCTTCAAGAGTAAGGGAAAGAGAGCACCAAGCTCCCAAAAAAATAAAATCTCGAACTCCACAAACTCATCAACCTTCAACAATCTTCATAAGATACAATTCCAAGAAAAGGAAATTGACACCCAAAACTCCAAAAGCCAACCAACTTCAACATTCCATCAAAAACCAAGTAGAGATATTAAAATCCTCCTATCAACTCTTCATCAAATGCTAACTTGCATTGAAAAGAAACCAAATGCTTGTACATGACCCCAAAAATATCACTCGAGCTCCAAAAAGACTTGAACAACTTCCTAATAATGCAAGCCAAAATGAATTCATGAATCAAAATCACATCAGGTCAAATTTTGCAAGAACTTCATCAAGCAAAACCTTTTTGAGCCAAACCCCGAACCCCTTGAATTCCAAGAAAGAAATTTCAATGAACAAAGGAGGATCCCCACCAACAGCCACCTCTTTAAATTGGAGACCACTTGCTTTGATTAAAGAACTAAAGCGACTCGAATCAGGATGGGAGGTACCAGTCAAACCATCAAACACCTTTGAAGAAATGTCCTCTCTTGGAGAAGCAAAAAGATTCTCCAAATTAATATAAGGAGAACCCGCCAAATATTCATCTCGAAGAGTTTTCCTACAAGATCACAAATTAGGACTACTTAAGCTGACTACCGAACCGAAATCAGAATCCCTCCCCTTTCACCGAAGAGATGTTGTCCAAAGAATCAAAAACACCAACCGAAGGCGAAAAAGTAGCCTTAAAGAAATGAACCCCTTTCGAACCTAACTGATAATCATCAATAAGAACAAAATTTTCCTTCAACGAAATCTCAACAGCTTGCTTGGAGGGGGAAGGAAAAACAGCAAAGCTTCTTCAAAAGAGTCCGGACAGAAATGCACAAGAATGTTTTCTTTCACTAAATGCAACTCTTTATCACCCCTTCTCGTGTAATATTTAGCACCGAATTTATCCCTTACCTCCTTAACCAATGAAGGAATTGGGGATGAAAACAAATCAGCAGCCCCCTTTTCACCATTACCAGCATCCAAAACCGAGTGCAATAGATGCACAAATTTGCGGAACTCCCCCTTGCTTCACATCGCTGCCACCAAGAGTCATATCCGAAAAACCACCATGATCCTTATTAAACAGATCGGCCACCAAAGCGTCATCGAGAGCCCCTTTCAGGCAAGAGCTTTACAACTTATCTTATCTATGTTCAGAAAATTGGCTAATGTTTGGTGATTTTAACGTCTCTAGATGATCTCATGAGAAAACCAACGGAAAAGTCACTCATAGCATGAAGAAATTCAATTTGTTTATTAGTGAAGTAGAGCTCATAGACCTTCTCCTACAAAATGGTTGATATACCTGGTCAGATAATAGAACTTCCCCTGACATGACTCATTTATAGATTTTTTGCCTCTAAAAGTGTTCTTGACAAATTCACCAATTATGGAGTCCAACAAGCCGACAGACCAACATCCGATCACTACCCTTTGTTCCTATCCTTTTGTAAACATCATGGATTTTCCATCCCTTTTGTAAATTTCATACATCAATGAAATAGTTTCTTAAAAAAAAAAAAAAAAGATCAACTAGAGTTGACCAAAGAAGAGGAGTATTGAGTCATTGACTATACAGTACAAGAGGTAATGAAAGAGAAAGGTTATGATCAAAGATGGATCAACTAGAGTTGACTGAAAAGTCGAGTATTGACTATACGGTACTAGAGTTTCCTCATTTACTTCTTTCTTTTAGTTTTTTCCCCTTGACAAAAAAAAAAGCTCTTAAAAGAGATTATATAGTAGTTTTACTTCATATCAAGTGTTATGCTAGTCTGATTAGAATACTTGTTACTTTTGTATTCAGTTGTAGAACTGATTTTTTATTATTTACTATGGGTATGTAGGGTTTGAGCTGCTTGGTTTTTTTTTAACCAAATCAATTAAATAATGGTTTGTGATCTAAACAATATTCATATACCACATAGATACATAAGCCTGTCTGCTCAACAGTTGACAAAAAGACGAAGTCAAAACTTAGATATGTAGGCACTAATCTTCGATAAAAAAAATGTATAGATCGATGGAAAGGAACTCCTACATACCTTGTTTTTTTTCATTTTCAAGCACTTCAAACACAGCAAGCTTAACATCTTCTTCAATTCAGTAATGTGATTGGGATGATAAATGGGAATTGGTAATTCAATATATCCAAAATGGCCTGAAAAGTGGAAGATAAATAAAAACGGTCAAGTTGTCTTCATGAATAACATCTACCTATCAATTAAGTAGATAGTCAAAAATACCTTCACACTTCCCAGGTTCAGAAGTACCACATGATTCACATTTGCCAAATTCAATTGGCAGACCAAGAAATGGATTCGAGAGCTGACTAGCATGGGTAATAGGGCAATCACTGATAGCTGCAATACACTACCAAAAATAAAAATAAATAAATAAACAGACAGAGGAGATAATCGTGAAAAAGTGAAGAAAAGTACTACATAAGGATTCTGTAAAGTCATCTATTGGTGTCAAACGAAATTGTTCCTTTGCCTCAAATTTCTGGAATTTCCTTCAGCAAGCTTTTGGTTGGAATTTCTCAAGGCCGGGGAATGTTTTCTCTCTGTTGTCCTATATCCTCACGGGGCATCCTTTTATTCCCAAGAAAAAGATTCCTTTGGCAGAATTTTGTTCCGGCATTCATACGGAATCCTTTGTTGGAACAAAATGCCCGTATCTTCTTAGATAAGAAACAAAGCTATTGCTCTTTTGTTGAATCTACTTCTTTTTATTAGTCTTGTCTTGGAGAAAGTTATCTCCACCCTTTTTGTAGTTATAGTCTCAACTCTCATGTTTCAATGGAGACGTTTTTTCGTAATTACATGATAGGATCTTCTTTTTTACACTTATTTCATATATCAATGAAATGGTTCATTGTTTCCTATCAAAAAAATCTTAAACTACCTATTCTGTAAAATCGTCTATTGGTCTGAAACATTTTCATCAAAAAAATATATATATCTTCAAACATGTGGCGCACTCTCTTTTTCTTTTTCTTTTTTTCTTTTCTTCCTTTTTTTATAAGAAGAACCATGCTTTCATAGAGAAAATAAAAGGATATACAATAGGCAATACAAATGAAAATTTAAAAATTCAAAAAATAAATAAATAAATAAAACAGCCCACAACAAAAGGATTTCAGGTATTAATTTAAATTGGCATGTTTCTATTAATTCTATTTAAGTTGTATTCCATTTGTTGGTTTCGGTCCTCCTTTTTAGAGTTTTTTTATTTTGAATGTTGGTCTCTATGAAAAGGTTGTTGCTTTTCCTAAAAAAACAAAAGGATCTAACAAAATAACTAAAATAAAGGATTCCATCTATTAAGAATAAGAAACAAAGGAGAACTACAACACTCTTTGGCCAACTACACCCAAAGGGGAGTGGAAGGTTTCTTCCTTCTCGGTATTAAGATTCAAAAGTAAACTTGCTAACAATGGCTACAATCTGATCTCCCAGCCACTTCGAGAAGGCTGGCGGCTCTCCTATCCTAATTTGCTAAGCAAATTCTTACCGAAGAGTTCACTGTCCTCCAAGACAAGAAGAACAAAGATTAATACTTTCCCCAATCCCCAAAAGGATACAGTGGTCCCCACAATACAAAAAGGACACTCAATCCCACGTTCTCAACCTCTAACCAACTAATTCCTGTGTAGTTCCCCTTTTGCCCCTCCTCTCTGGTAATATTTGATAGTTGGTGCCTTAACAGTACTTGTCGGCTTCCACAAAACCTTGTCCTCAAGGTTCCCTGACTTTTAAAGTCTTCAATCTCTTCCCAAGTAGCTTCATGTTCTGGGAGGCCTTCCCAATAGATTATGACCTCATCCCTCCCCTATTGGCCATTCTCACAATAAGCCAACACTTCCTTGGGCTCAGCCTTCAACTATAATTCTTCTGTCAGCTGTGGAAGCTTGGGTTGAACTTCTGGGACATTGCCTACTGCTTTCTTGAGTTGCGAAACATGGAAAATCGGGTGGATTGAAGCCTCTTCAGGTAGAGACAACTTATAGGCCATAGGTCCTACCTTACGCTCAACACAGTAAGGACCAAAGTACTTAGCAGATAACTTCTCATTTCTTCTTTTTGCCACAGAGGCTTGCCTCTATGGTATGAGCTTCAAGAAAACCCAATCTCCTATTTCGAATTCGACCTCCCTCCTCCTCTTATCAGCGAATTTCTTCATTCTATCCTGAGTTGTTCTCAAGTGCGCCTTAAGTTTGTCAAGGATCACATCTCTCTGCATTAATTGCCCTTCCACGGTCTCATTTGTCGTTCTCTTCTCTCCATAAGAGATTAATGGAGGTGGTGGTCTTCCATATACCGCTTGGAAAGGAGTCATTCCTGTATAGGAATGAAAGGTTGTGTTGTACCAATATTCTGCCCAACAGAGCCACTGGAACCATTGCCTCAGCTTCTCATTGGAGAAACAACACAAATAAGTCTCAATGCACTTGTTAACTACCTCAGTTTGTCCATCCGTTTGAGGATGATAAGTTGTGCTCTTATACAATTTCGTGTCACTCAATCGGAAGAGCTCATTCCAGAAACAACTTAGAAATATTTTGTCCCTATCTGAAACAATGGAATGAGGGAATCCATGGAGTTTGACCACATATTTTATGAAGGACTCGGCTACGGCCTTGGTTGTGTAAGGGTGCTTTAAGCCTATCAGATGTGCCATTTTACTCAATTGATCTACCACAACCATTATCACATTGAACCCTTCGGACAAAGGTAACCCCTCGATAAAGTCCATGGTGATGTCTTCCCAAATCTGTTGTGGTATCTCAAGAGGAGTTAGGAGCCCAGCCGGAGATGTCGCAAGATACTTGTTATGTTGGCACACCACACATTCTTCTACGTATTTCTTGACATCAAGGCTTCATCCCTTCCCAATATAAATCTCCTATCAACTGCTTATATGTCCTCAAGAACCCGGAATGTCCCCCAAGGACTGAGTCATGGTAAGCGTGTACAATCGCTTGCTTCAAACTTGATGTTTTAGACAATACTAACCTGCCCTTGTACATCAGAGTCCCTTGCGTCAGGCTATATCGAGCAACCCCATCAGGAACCTCTCTCAATTGAGTTACAATTTGTTGTAGCTTGGTGTCATTACTCACTTCTTCTTTAACCACTTCAACGTCTAGGAACATTGGTACTATCATTTGTGCCATTTGAACTACCTGAGGTAGCCTTGAAAGTGCATCTGCTGCCTTATTCTCCAGTCCTGGTCTATATTGGACTTCAAAGTCATATCCGAGCAATTTTGCGATCCATTTCTGATATTCAGGTTGGACCTTTGCTCGAGCAGAAATTTTAAGTCCCTCTAGTCTGTTTGCACTACAAACTTATGTCCCAACAAGTATGGTCTCCATTTCTGCACTGCCATAACTATGGCCATCAGTTCCCATTCATAGATTGACTTCGATTGAGCTCTTGAGGACAAAGTATGGTTATATTGCATTTTAAGGAAATCCTTGCAAGGGGTCTCCTGTACTATCAAATTGAAATTTTTCCTTTGGTAGGAAATGGTTCAAAGAGGGTTAGTATAAAGAAGTTCCTACAAAAAGTTGTTTTAGAGGTTGTCCTCTTTCAAGCTGCAAAGTGATGAGGATAGTTGGAAGAAGTATTTTACCATTTTGGAAATCGAGGAGTTTAGCTGGATTCACGGTGAAGTTTTTGGTAAATCAGGGGTTTGTTATTTGTGGGAGGAAGCTAAAGTATTGGCCACAGTATTGTTATTGCAAAGGGTGCCTGTTGAAGAATAATGATTGTTTTCTGATGAGCAATTTCGAAGAGCTCTGAAGTTTGGGTTTTCTGGTGGAGGTGTTGGGGCCTCTTTTGGAGGGGTTGTGGGGTTTTGGGGTTTCAGTGCTTCCTCGGTCGTTTGTTCGTGCGTTTGTGAGTTGCAGTGTTGTTTTATTGTGATTCTCTGTCTTGTTTGCACTTTTTTATTTCCATTGGTCATTTGGTTGTGTGTTTGTGTGTTGCATTTTTGATTTGTTGTGATTCTCTATGTCTTGTTTTCATTTTCTTATCTCCATTGGAGTCTGTATTTTGAGCATTAGCCTTTTTTCATTATATCAATGAAATTCTCTTGTTACCTAAAAAAAAAAGAAAAAGAAAAAGAAAGCAACTGTTTGTTTCCCTTGGGATAGGACAACCCCTAATCCCATGCCCAAAGCATCAGTCTCCACCACAAAAGCTTAATTGAAATTAGGTAAGGCTAAGACAGGTAAGGTTACCATGGCCTTCTTCAACCTCTCGAATGCTTCTGTAGCTTCCTCATTCCATTCATAGGCTCCTTTTTTTAACAAATTAGTCATGGGCACTGCAATGGTTCCATAATTCTGCACGAATCTTCTGTAATAGCCTGTCAATCCAAGGAAGCTTCTCAGTTCCCCAATATTCTTTGGTACTGGCCATTCCCACATAGCATGAATTTTCTCCCCATCGGCCTCCACTCCCTCCTTGGACATCCAGTGACAGAGGTATTCGATTTTGTTCTTGGCAAATTGGCATTTCTTCTTATTAGCAAATGATTGGTTCTCCCGCAGTACCTCAAATACAATAGATAGATGTTCTAAGTGTTGTTCAAAATCTTTGTTGTAAATCAGAATATCATCAATGAAAACTAAGATGAACTTACGTAGGAATGGCCAAAATATCCAATTCATCAGCGCTTGAAAAGTAGATGGGGCATTCGTGAGACCGAATGGCATCACTACAAACTCATAGTGCCCTTCATGGGTTCGAAAAGCTGTCTTTTCAATGTCGGACTCATGTACCCTTATCTGTCGGACTCATGTACCTTTATCTGATGGTAACCTGATTTTAGATCGATCTTTGAATAAATTTCAGACCCGTGCAGCTCATCCAACAACTTTTCTACTAGAGGAATTGGAAACTTATCTAAAATGGTCACATTATTAAGAGCCCTATAATCCACGCAAAACCTCCACCCTCCATCTTTCTTCTTTACTAGAAGTCCTGAACTGGAATATGGGATACTACTCGGTCTGATCACTCAGTTGGCCAGCATTTCATCAACCAGTCTTTCTATCTCCCCTTTTTGGGCTTGGGCATACCGATAGGGTCTCACATTAATGGGGTTTGTTTCCTCCTTCAAATGAATATGGTGATCAATTCCCCTTAATGGAGGTAATTCCTTTGGTTCTTGAAAGATACCCTCATAGTGAGTCAATACATTCCTCAAGGTTGGTTGTATTTCTTCCTTTGTTCTATCTTCATTCCTCATCTCTTCCCCCACACCCATAGTCCTGAGTTCCACTAGAAACCCACGATCACTGTCCTCCCATGTTTTAATCATCTTCTTCAGCGAAACCTTAGATTTGGTTAAGCTCGGGTCCCCTTTCAAGGTGACCAATTTATCCCCAACCATCATCCTTACAGTCAAGGATGGCCAATGAATGTTCGTTTCTCCCGGTGTGTTCAACCATGTCATACCCAACACCATATCCACACTTCCCAAATCTAAAGGCAAGAAGCTTTCAATTATTGATATCTCTCCTAAATCCACCATCACGTTTTTACACACTCCTCTCCCTTTAACAGGAGGTTCACTCCCAAAAATGATACCATAATTGGTTGTTTCCGTAATAGTTAAGTTTAACTCCTCTACTAGTTTTCTTGATATGAAATTGTGGGTTGCCCCGCAGCAATCAATCAATATAATTACCTCGCGTTTATCAACCCTTCCCTTCATTCAGATGGTCCCAGGAGGTGAGAGTCCAACCACAGAATTCAATGACAACTCTGTTGCATCGGCCTCCTCCTTGTTCCCCAACTCTTCCCTGTTTTCTTCCTCGTTTTCCTCTTCTATGATTTCAATCTCTTCTCCATTCGCTTGCACTACCATGGCCCTTAACTCTCTAGCCTTGCATCGATGCCCTACAGTATATTTCATCGCACGAAAACATTGTCCTCTAGCTTTTCTGTCCCGAAATTCAACATCCGAAAGTTTCCTCATTGGCCTCTCTCTTCTTGTATTTGTCGTGGTATTACCAGCCAAGGTGATTGTCCGTGTGGGTGTTTGTTCCATCAGTTTCCCTGTTTCCTTCCCTCCTCCACCTAACGGCTTTGGAGAATACCCCTTTTTTCCTCTACCCTAAGTTCTGCCCATTCTCTTCCCATCTAGCCTCTTCGCATTCTTCGACCAGCTCTGCCATTTCCATCATTTTGTCAAGCCCCTTCGGTCGTGTCCTTAGAATCTCGGCTCTAACCAACGGCTTTAAACCGTTCATAAAGGTATTTTCTAACACGTCTTTGGCTACCATCGGCAGTGGCGCCATCAGGTGTTCGAACTCGTGGAAATAGGATGCGACTGAACCCTCCTGCTTTACTGAAAGTAATCGGCCCAGAACGCTTCCTTCCTTAGCCTTCTGAAACCAGTTAAGTAATCTAAGCTTCAGGTCCTCCCAACTCGCAAATGGCTCACGTTCTTCCTTCGCTCTAAACCAATTCAAGGCAATTCCCTCAAAACTTATCACAGCCACCGTTAATTTCTCGGAATCCGTCCGTTGGTGTATCTGGAAGTATCGACCAGTTCGAAACAGCCATGAATCTGGAACCTCTCCCCCAAAAACAGGCATCTCTACCTTTTTAAACTTACTTCGATCACCCAGTGGCTCTGCTCGAAACAACCATGAATCCGAATCCTCTCCCCCAAAAACGGGCATTTCTACCTTTTTAAACTTACATCAGAACATTGATTCCTCTCTACACCCCATATTTTTTTTTTAAAGTTTTAAGTATATCTATTAATGCTTAATCTTTTCTAGCACCCCAACTTTTTTAAAGTTTTACTCGTGGCATCTCACCCATTTATGCTTTCTACTAGAATGAACATGAGTTTTTGTCAAATGGGAAGTGTTGTATCACAATAAAGTCTCATTTCTCTGTTTTTAAGCAAGTTCCTTTAAGAATGATTGTATCTTGACAAGTTCTTTGGTTTTTTTGTTCCTTCATATAATTGTAACATACTCAGTCTTTGTAGTTGAATACGGAAGACTTAGTTGAATATATAGCACTTGTTCTACTGCTATCCTTATGCAAACCTTTTCATTGAAGACCACTTCTTTGCTTCTAATGACTTAATTATTCAGTTCATTCCTAAACCTATAGCCAATCCTTGCATTACCATTTAATTAAGTAGCACTTCCTCGATTTGGCAACTGACTTTGAACTTTGCATCTCCATATCCATTGAAGCAACTCTTCAAGGTAATAAATGTTGGTAAATTAGTGTTAAAAGCTCAAGGATATAAAATAAAGGGGATTAGGAATGAACTGAATAATTAAGTCATTAGAAGCAAAGAAGTGGTCTTCAATGAAAAGGTTTGCATAAGGATAGCAGTAGAACAAGTGCTATATATTCAACTAAGTCTCCCATATGCAGAAAATAGTAGTTTATTCAACTACAAAGACGGAGTATGTTACAATTATATGAAGGAACAAAAAAACCAAAGAACTTGTCAAGATACAATCATTCTTAAAGGAACTTGCTTCAAAACAGAGAAATGAGACTTTATTGTGATACGACACTTCCTATTTGACAAAAACTCATGTTCATTCTAGTAGAAAGCATAAATGGATGAGATGCCACGAGTAAAACTTTAAAAAAGTTGGGGTGCTAGAAAAGATTAAGCATTAGAATTTCAGTAGATATACTTAAAACTTTAAAAAAAATATGGGGTGTAGAGAGGAACCAATGTTTTGATGTGGAGACATGGTGCTTCTTCTCTCTCCAAGAGGAAGAATGTTGAGAAGGACCCACTTAACGTCCAAAATGAAGGATCGCTACCGATTGATGTTGTCGCTGAGCAAGGGCATTTTGCATAATAACAGCAGACTTTGAAGAGCACAGCACTACAACAGTCATATGAATGCACAACAGCACTCAAGCCCATGTCATAATGCAAGCACAGTTTGCCACAATGCCAATTAAATAAATGACATTGTACGTTTCATATGCACCACAGCATGAGTTTGGCAAAAGCAAAACACTATTTGTTTTTTAGGGGTTTGCTCTTTCGGAGAAGAGTGTGGGGGCAACTTTGAGACAATTACAAGGGTTCTAAGTGACTTTGAGAGATAAAATACAGAAGAAAGGTCTTTGAGTGATTTCTTAAAAGTGAGGCACAAATTTGAGTCCTACAGTATACTTCACCATAATCTCTTCTTCCTTCATCTTGATAGTATGGTCAAAAACAAGATGTGGCCCATTCAAAAGGGTGAACAATACAAATTTGATCTCTTCTCTCTTTCCTATACTTATTATGTTAATTTTCACCATTCTTCAGGATGTGAAATTCAGGATTCACAACCCTGAAATTCCTTGAATTCTTGATGCCTTCTTAAAGTGTTTAGTGAAAGTAAAATCTACTAATTTTTTAGTTATGATAAACCAAACTTTCATGAGGATGCATGAAATAACCAAGAAGGTAGCAAAAAAAGAAAGTCTGTAATAAAACCAACGCCGACCACATAAAAACTCAAAAGAACTAAAACTTAGAAAGGAAAAAAAAAAACTAATTATGATCAACCATTTACTATTTCGAGTTTCCAAAATGTATTGTATTAGAGGGAGGCAAATAATGTATCCAATAGTAATTGCAAAAGAACTTGTGGAGTATGGGAGAAAGAAAATGAGACGTTGGTTGAGTAAAATTGATTTAGAAAAACCATATGATATGATTGATTGGGAATTTGTATTGGAAGTATTGAAAAGAAAAGGTCTTGGAGAAAAAAGAGGATTAGTTAAGTGGAGGGATGCATTGTGGAAACAAAAGGTTTAATTTTTTAATGAAAATGCTACACAAATTGAAATTTTTTTTACGAGTGGCAGGTAGAATTCTTTGTGGCTGGTTTAAATACACAACAGAGTCTTGTAAGTGGTAAAGAGGCCTTGCTGCCCCTGTCCACTAAGATTCAATTCGATCCCTAGTCCAATAAGATTCAACCCTTCATTGCTCTAATTTGTAGAGAGGAAAAAATAAATAAATAAATAAAAGGAGAAAAGAAAAACCAGGTGTAGGGCGGTGTCGTTGAAGGAATTAAAGCAAGGAGATTCCATTTCTCCTTTCCTTAATGTTATTGTAGGAGATATGATGAGTAGATTGTTGGAACATGGGGTGGAATGAGTGTTGTTGGAAGGCTGGAGGTCTATTAGGCTACATACAACTCACTTTTAGCTTGTGAAAGTGGCACTATTCCTTTTTTTTCCGAAACAAGAAACAAAATTTTTTATTAAAGTAATGAAAAGAGACCAATCCTCAAAAATTACAAACACCACAGGGGAGGAAACAGCAATAAAACAAAAAAAAAGCAATAAGAACGGTAATGGAAAACTTATAAATGAAAAATGAAAGCATTCCGATTCAGACACAAGTCTTGGATAGAGTAATTTGCAAAATATTTGGAAAGAGAGCACCATAATGAGGCCTTAAGTCCTGGATAGAGTAATCTGCAAAAGATTTGCGAAAGCTGCATTTTTTTTTTCTTTTTTTCTTTTTTTTTTTTTTTTGGGTAAAGAAGATTTAGCTTTGTGTGTACTAAACAGTGTTTTTTCTTTTTTTTCTTTTTTTAATAAATTAATTGGGAAGATAATATTAACTAATATCACTGATGTTATTATCATTCAACATCAATTTGAAGGTCTATGAAGATTAACAGCTGCTACTTACAATTTCTTGACCGTTGGCCAATGCAAATCTTATTCCAACTATTTCCCCATCTAAAATAGAGGAGCAACAGGGTGAATCCTCCATCCCTCTCACAGTAACTTTTTTCGATTGCTGCAAAATTATAAAAAAATATATATATTATACAGTGTTAGATCTGAATGGTTATTACAAATTCATTGGAAAATATCTTCAGGGAAAGATAAAACCACAGCCTAATGAAGAAAGCAAAGAGAAAGAACTGAAGAAAGCAACCAGATTAAAGGAAAAGCAATGTAAGTTTTCCATACAACTGAAGGTTCCTTTATATTTGTTTTCTGGGTAGCTACAAGCTGAACAAGAATGCGAAGACAGTCTTTTTCTTTATCTTTCTTTCTTTCTTTCTTTCTTTCTTTCTTTTTTTTTTTTTAAGAAACAATGGCCATATATTAATACTGTGAAATTCTTCAAACAAGAAGTTGGAATGGCCAGTGTCACGGTGAGGAGTTTAACCCTGAGTTTTCAGGTTAATTATGCGAGCATTTTGCATAGTATTTTCGTGATACATTGTTTCTAGCATCCGAAGGAAATGGGGAAGGAATTGTAAACATAATGACTAACAAGAGCCTGGTAAAAGAAGCTTTAAAATGCTTATAGCTGAGTTAATAATAGAAGACATTTGAAAAAACAAAACGGTGAGTCTGTAAATGTACCAGAAACTTTTGATAGAGTTTGTCTCTCATTTCATGCGTAACTCACATGCATGGATTTGAAAGAATGCAAGAGCAGAATAAGAACCTTACATTTTGGGCATTTTAATTGTTACATACAAAATACAATTTAAGTCAACTGAGAATAAGGCAGAAAAGAGAGAGCCCATTTTCCCTCCTTTTTTTTTCTTTTTGGCAAAGGACAGAGTCCATTTCCTGTTCTTCAACTTTTGCAGCACCCAAATACCATCGAAATAAACATGCATAGGCGCAGGGAGAGTAAACTAAGAGCTACAATCATAAACCCACAATACCACCAAGATGTGAGAATTGTATCTTTAGACTACTTCCTGATGGGAAAAGCAAAAGCCAAGCAAGAATGAGAAAAGAAAAAGGGGGGAAAGCAAACAAGTTGCCCAGAATTATGAACCCTGAAATCCCTCGGGACAAACAATTCAAATAATAACAGACAACATGAGTTGACTCATCCAGTTAATTAAGGCATACCCAACAGAAAACTCAATCGCCCCGTGTTTTTCTGCCCCTTTCACTCCAAATTCGTTCACAGCAACAAAAATCAAACACCCAGAAACGAAAAAGAACCGAAGAGGGCAAAATGTACCTGAATGGAAGAACTCGAAGGAGTTCAAAACCCTACAACTAAACCCCAAGAGCGAAATGAAATCCCAAGTGGCAGTGCCAGAACGAGCTACAGAAAGAGAGGCTTTTTAGTGAGAGTTATGTACCTTTACAAGGAATACAATGGCGTTTTAGGACACCCAGTACCTAGCTTCGTTCGCTCGCTCGCCTGCTCCTTTCTGTTTCACAGTCTCTTTTCTTCTCTCCCCAGCACTGTGATGGGGGCGTCTTCTAGCATTTCTTATTTGCGCTCTCTTTTAAGAACTCGTTCAGCCATAGCCCACTATGAAATTAATAATCTTTAAAAAGAAAATTGTCCTTTTTAGAGTTTAGCCCCCATTAATTTTGAAGGGTAGCATGTTTTCTTTTGCTGTGAAGTTTCTATATTTGTTTTTGCTGTAATAGATTGGGTGTGAAATGTTTGAACATTTTGTGGAGCATCCTAATGACTTTTCTATTCCCATTTACTTTGTGGATTTTTTAGAGGGTAAATATATTGATAGTCTTAATTCTTAATTTTGTTTTTTATCCTCTCAATTTTGCCTTTGATGTATTAAAAAATTGTAATTAGGGTTTCCTTAAAAAAAATTAGAGAATAAAAGTTGTTGTATTATTAAATTATTGTTTTAACAATATGCTTAGACATGTAAGCATGTCAATCGAACATCAAACTTAGACACGTGGTGAGAATAATTTTGAAATGTTTAAAATTACTTTTGTCATATTCAAAATCACTTGGAAATATACCTTTAATGATTCAAAATCAATTATGATAGGATGAAAATTGTATTAACGTCAAATTGATTTTTAATAATTAAAGGCATGTTTCCATATGATTTTCAATACGACCAAAATGATTCTAGTAATTCAAAATCACTCACAATATGCACTTAGAATAAATGAGATTTATTGTTGGCAGTCGATCGGCAAGACTTAAGGACTATAAAGTTTGGTCTCAATGTTGAATCTTTAACTTTTCATTTGGGCAAATTGATCGACACCTTAAAGCTTTGTGCACTATATATTCAGTGAAGATATGTCAATTTTTTGCATGGAACGGGAGCGATAGTGGACTAGCTAAATAGTAACGAGAATATGTTCCCAACTTCAACCTTGTCCCTACTCCGATTTCTTTGTTTTTTTAATATGTATATAAAAACTTTTATGAAATATTATTGGGTTCTTCCAAGGAAATTTAAAAACTTTATCTTTAAATAGAATTTTCCCAAAAGGAATTAACAATTTAAATATAATTTTTCTAGAAATAATATTTAATTTAAACAATAAAAATCATAAACAAAAAATAATTTCTCGTGAATTCCTTGTATGAAGTTTCTGCTCGAATCCTCACACGATTAAATTGAGAATTTCATGAGATAGACAATGAAATGAGGGGCGGGGATGAGAAAGATATTTTGGCTCGTTCCACACCATGACTATCTCTATTCACTTTTTATATATATAGGAAGTCTAATAATGTTATTAACTTCTTGAAATGAAACGTGGTTCATCTATTTATAAAAAGTGTTCCCTAGGTTGTACTTTGGACTTGGTTGTACTTTGGACTCAGTTGACTTTGGGCCAACCTTAGGCTTGTTTAGGCCATGAGCGGATATGAACTCGTTTAAATTTGGAAAGGGGCAACAAGAAGAATGTATAAATCTAACCTACCTCACTTTAAAGTTGTCTAAAATAGTTTCAATTTGTAAAAATGACTAAAACAATTTCTCCATTAAATATAATAAAAGTCTTGGGACAAAAATACTCTTATTGTAAATATCTGGGAGTTGTACCTTATGACTAACAAAAAAACGAGTGAATCAAGTAATAAAATAAAAGCTTAAAAAACAATATTTTGAGGGGGGAGAGAGTTAACAAAATATAAAAATAGAGGATTCTAAGGCGAGAGAGAAATATTAGTTAACAAAATATAATAAATTTGAATCGAATATAAACTATTAGGGTGTGTTTGGCACATAGATTTGGATTTGGAAGGGTTCTAAATTCAAACTCATGTTCGGAGCAAGGTGTTTAAGACTCTTGGTTTTGAAACTCAACCCCATGGATTACAACAGTGTAATCTCGTGGGTTTCAACAGTGCAATCCCATGAAATTTGTTCCATGTTTTTCTCCTCAATTTGTTGGCTACTTTGACAACTTCGGTGGAAACTCCGACGACCACCGACAACGACAACACCAGTGACTCGACTACCGTTGACGACTGCATCTGACGACTACTTGATTTTCATTTTCGGCGACCACTTCGACAACAACTCTGGTGGCAATTTCGATGACCACCCGACAACCACTGATAACGACAACTCCAAAACCACACCAACGACTCGGCTACTGCTGACGACTGCCTCCAGCGACCACTTGGTTTTTCATTTATGGCGACCACTTCGCCAACAACTTTGGTGACAACTCCGGTGACCACACGACAACCAACAACTCCGACGACCATACAGGTGACTCGACCACCATTGACGATTACCTCTGGCGAATACTCGATTTTTCATTACCTCTTTAATTTGTCGTTTTTCATTTTTGATGATCACTTCAACAATAACTCCGATAACAACTCTCGCGACCACCGACGACGACAACTCCGACCACCACACCAGGAACTCGACCACTGTTAACGGTTGCCTCTTTCGACCACTTGGTTCCCATTTTATCTTCCATTTGTCTTCTTCATTTTCGGTCACCACTTCGACAACAATTATGGTGCAACTCCGACAACCACCGACAACGACAACTCCGACGACCACATCGATGACTCGACCACCGCTAACGATTGTCTCCTGCGAATACTTGATTTTTCATTACCTCTTTAATTTGTCGTTTTTGATTTTTTGTGATCACTTTGACAACAACTCAAGTGACAACTCTGACGACTACCGACAATGCAACTTTGATAACCACATTGGCCCCTCGCCATCATTGACGACTACCTCAAGCGAACACTTGGTTTTTCATTTCTGACAACCTCTTCGACAACAACTCCGGGACCACCCAATGACCACCGACAACGACAACTCTGGCAACCACGTCGACAATCCAACCACCTCATGAACTTGGCCACCCCAATAACCTGAGAATCTAGTCACTTTTTTAAAAGCTTAAAATGAAACTAAAAAATGGCTACTAAATGTTCTTTTGCATAATAATATGCAAATATACTCTCAAAACCTTTGAACTTTGGGAAAATTTTATTGAAAAAAAAAAGACAAGAAAAACAACTTGGTATTTTTTGTTTAGTGTACACTCAAATAACTCAATTTTGTAATTTATTTTTTAAAAGTTAGAAAAAAAAACGAAATATTTTTTTTATTTCGCACATAGGTGTATTATGTCATTTTATTTCATGACAGTTGCAACGCTTTTGGATTGTGTATCTGTATGTGTGAACTCGTGGTAGGGGTGTTCAAAAAATATGATAACCCGAAGAATCCGATCAACTCAACCCAATTCTACGGTTCGGTCGGCTCATTTTTTTAATTTTTTTTAGCCTTAAACCGGCTAAAATCGACCGACCAGTCGGTTCGGTCGGTTTCTATATTTATTTTTTAAATTTTTTTTATTTTTTATTTTTTACTGTTTTTTGTTGTTTAATTATTTAATTATTTAACAAAAAAATGCAAAAATATTTACAGTTTTTACTTCTTTTACTGTTTTCTATTATTATTATTATTATTATATATATATATATATATATTTGCAGATTTCTTTTACCGTTTCTGTTATTATTATTATTATTATATATTTTTATATTTTTATTATTTTTTAAATTTCAGTTGGTTTCGGTTAGTTGAGGGTTTCTCCCTAAACAACACCTTCAATAAATCGACCGACCGAGATCGGTTCGGTCGGTCGGATCGGTTTTCGGTCTTTTTTTGCTCACCCCTACCTAGAACTGAACCAACCCGAATAGTTAGGTTAGGTCTAAAAAGTACCTCAACCCGACTCAACTCAACTTACGAACACCTCTAACTCATGGCATGTTATGCTTTCTTCTCTCTGAATGCTAAAAATTGTTCTAAATGTTTAAAATTCTTTTTTTTATTCTTCAACTACGACATAAATTGAAAGCTTCATTGAAAAGTTACTTAAACAAATGTATCCATGTTAGGCAGTAGCTTCTAAATTCACATATGATTCACTACAAAATATGAAAGGAATAAAAATAGCTAAAAGGAAAAAAGGTGAAACAAAACTGTACCAAACCCACAGTTCAGAAAACGACATCCAAAACACAGCTTTCTGAATCCTAGGCTTCAGAACATTGCACCTCAAACACAACTTTCTGACTCATCTACTTTAAAACATTGCACCCTAAACACAGTTTTTTTATTCATAGACTTCAAAACCTCTCACGACAACCCCCCTCTCCCGGACTTATAATTTTGAACCTACGCCCCCAAACAACCCCTTAAGTAACATTGTTTAAAGAAGAAAATAGTGCATTGGTTACATAAATTAACAAAAACGATTTAAATGGCTAGCTATTGGATTTCGTATATGTTGGACATACATTTATGTTGATTTAATGAAATGAAAATGTATCATTATCCATTAAGCATGTAAAAATTAAACTTAATATAAAAATCGATACCCCATACATGTCGATTAACCGAGGTAAAAATGTCATCATTAACCAATTGCCATAATTAAAACTCCACCCAAACTCTCACGCTTCCTTTGTCCTCTATTGTTTATACCGTATAGTTTCTTGTTGGACCATTAGGTATTTTCTTTTATTTACTGGTTTATCTTGACGACCCACAGTATACACAATAACCTCTCTTATTGGTATTTTGACCATGATATACGCAAGGACCTCTTTTATTGGTATTTCCTTTCATTTCCTGGTTTCTTTAGGCTTGCTTGTCATGTGTATATTAGTATCTATAACACTCCTATGTTTTTTATATTGTTGAACCATTAGGTAATTCCCTCTTATTTAATGGTTCCTCTCAATGACCCCACACAATGACCTTTCTTGTTGGTATTTTCCTTTGTTTCTTGGATTCTTTAGTTTGTCTCTCCCTGTATATATTAGTATACAACGCAAATGCCAATTTCGAGGTAATATATTTATATCTACTGTCATTTTTTCTTTAAAAAATTGAATGTGTTTGTTTGATTTTTTAATTCCTGCAACTTTTTATTTGGGGGGCGACACACGATATATACAAAGACTTCTTCTGTCGGTATTTCCTCTTACTTCCTGGTTTATTTAGACTTGTCCCGTCCGAGGTATATATTTCTATCTACTACCGTTTAATACATTTGGAAATCGAATGTGTTCGATCGACTTTTTTTATTATGCAACTTCTTTTATGAGTTCTTTTTGGGTTTCCTTTCCTTCTATTTACCAAGAACAATTTTTATTTGTGAACCTCTAGATCTCAATAAATTAAAGAAACTATGAAAAATGTTATTTATCTTCTCCGACAACCATTTCATTTGAAACTTTCATATTAATTTAATTTTATTCGATCTTCAATATTGTTTCATCCACCTTGGCTTCTATGAGTTGTGCCAACAATGCTTCATCAAAATTGATCAATGGAAGTTGCCAAAAATTGGTTGGGAGAGTCGAAAAATCAATTAGAATATGATGAATTCGGTTTAACTAGAAATACAATCATATACCATAGATAAAATGAGCATACAATTTTCTTCATACTTCTCCTTAAAAAATAGGTAGACAAAATTGCAAAATAAAACCCCAGACATTTTTCATTATAGATTATTTATTTTAGACATTCGTGATAATTTATCAATTGGTGTAGAATCTGTAGATGGCCAGAATTTAATTTAAAAAAAAAAAATCCATTTGGAAAGAAGTCCACGAAAAATGCGGACATGTGAGTTGCTCATATCTAACTTTTCTCCATTTGTTTCGATTATACTCAATTCCCTTCTAGTCATGGTTTCAATTATGTTGTATCTATAGTTTAAAGATTTAAAAGTTAGATTTTAGATTTTATCTCAAATTAAGATATATAAAATCTAGGTTTAAATTTTTTAATGATTTTAGTTTTTAAGTGCATGTTTGAGAATGCTTTTAGAAATATTGATTTTAGTATAATTGATTTACTAAAGTGATTTTCATGTAATCATTTTCATGTTTGGCTCTACACTTTTAGTGGTTTTCATACAATAAAGTGGTTTTCAAAAAGGCATGTTTGAGAGTGACTTTAAAATAAGTGTTTTAAGTTAAGTCATTTAATTATAATTATTTATTTAAAAAGTAGTTAGTTGTCATTTTAAAATTTGATTCAACCAAGGTAAGAGTGTTTTAAATTTAATTAGAAGTATTCTTATAAAAAAAATGATTAATGTTTGTTTTCAAAAGAGATTTAGAATCATCAAGTTATTAAAAAAAACTATTACATAGAGATTTAAAAAATAAAAGGTGATAGGCAAAAGTTATACAGAGAGCAAATATAAAGGTAGAGAAATTTTTTCAAAGAGAACAAAAAGTTAGAGATATGGAGGGATAAAAATTTTAGAGGAAAGAACAAAAAAATTCGGAGAGAGAATTTTAATAAAGAGATTGAAATTCAATGAATAAATAGAGATAGAGATAGTTTTTAAAAATGGGCAAAATGATAAAAGCTGTATGAAGAAAAACTATAATGAGGAGAAAAAAGTTGAGAGTAGGGAAAAAAAAGTACAATAACAAAGATAAAAAAGTTAGAGACAACAAATTTAAAAAGATATGAAAATTATAGGGAAAGAAAAAAATTAAAAATAAAAAAAATCAAAGAGAGTTAAGACCATTATAGAGAAAAAAAGTGAGAAAATGAATAAAAAGATAAAAATAATAATAAAAGTAAGAGATCCACATCATAAAAACTTTAGATAGAGAAATATTGTCATTTTGTAAATAATGATAGATGAAATCAATGGTGACGGTTTTGAGAAAATTCACTTTTTTTATGGAAATTTATGAATTTTAGACGGTTTTTACCCGTCACCAAAAGTAGACTTTTTTTCCAAAAAAGAAATAATAGTCATTTTTAATTACAATCACTTAAAAATCACCTCACAAGTGATAAGTGATTGACCAGAAATCACTTTAAGCGATTTTGGATTCTTCTAAAATCACTTATCAATATTGTCAAACATCATACTTTTGGAAAGAAAGTGATTTTAAACATGTCAAAAGTGATGTTGGTCATTCCAAAATCACTCCCAAACATGCCCTAAACAAGCATTTATTTCCCGACCAAAAAATCTCACCATTTCTACGTCGAGAAAGAGTTGCCACGCGTGAATAACTGAATAATGGATGTCGAAAAGTAATCCTTCGGCTTGGAATCAGTGTGTTTTCGAGTTTCGCCTCCAATTGAAAGTCGAAACCAAGTCGTCAAAGAGAGAGCAACACTCAATCTAAATTATATTGGTCTTTTCGGGGTTGTTTGAGGTGCTTGGTTGTTTAGGGGCACTGAGTGGATTATAATAACATAAGGTTATAATAATCTGTGGTTCATTATAATATGTGAAATCATATAATATTATTTAAAATGCAGAGTAATATAGTTTGAGATTATAATAGTTTATGTTTAGGATGCATAGTATTTCACATGTTATAATTACACAAGTTATTATAACTTCTGTCCCAATGGAGATGACATTATTCTGAAAAAATGTATGCTCTGAAGAAATACAACAACAAATACTGTATATTTGTAACAGTCGGCTTTAAAAAAAAATAATACAAAAACGAAAATCGGGGAGGGCTTTGCCCTCCCCCCTCTTCTCGCGCCTCAAACGGCCGACGACCCACGCCTTCTCTCCCCTTCCTCTTCTTCCCCTCTCTCCCGCAGACCCTCTTTCTCCCTTTCTCCCGCAGATCCTCTCTCTCTCTCCCTCTCCCACGCGAACTCTCTCCCCCTCTCTGTCGCCCGCCGTCTCTCCGCCTTCTCTCTCTCTCACGCTGTCCTTTGATAATCCCATGAAATGGGATTATTTTTGGCACTTTCCATTGCTTATTTCTACTCAAAATTCAGTGGTGGGCGTGTTTAAGTCGTTTTCTTAGCGTGTTTTTGTTGAGTTTTGGAGTGTAGTATGTTTAGTGTCTAATTGTTTATTTTCTTGGGTGTGTTAGGTTAGTTTTAGTATTTTATGCCTTTTTTTTTGTTGAGTTTGCTTGCTTATTATGTTTGTTGTGTGTTGAGTTTTGTGTGTTTAATTATTGTTCATGACCGTGTTTTGTGGTCGGTTGTGCTTTGAGTTTTGTTTGGTGTGTGTAGGAAGAAGATGAAGGTTGTGACACACCTTTGATTTAGCACCACTATGCAGTAGCTTTCAAGAGCGAGAGATGGCACGATGTGGCGACAATGTCACAACATTGTTCACAGACATTGAATTCAGGCGAAAAAAGTCAAATATGGGGCCCACCTCTCAGAATGACGCGATTTTAACGCCAAAAATCTAATTTTAAAGATTAGGAATGGTTTTTTATGGAAAAGAAGAAGGTTTAGGAGCTTGGGTGCAAAAGAAAGAAAACAAAAGTTTTACCCTAATTTAGAAAAGGGTAGAAATCGATTGAAAAGAAAAAAAGGGGACTCATCTATCAAAAAAACCCATATAGGGAGGCAAAAGAGAGAGAAGAAGATTACAGTGAGAAGAAGAGAGGAGATGGATTCAAAAGCTCACAAACCTTCCATTTTGCCTAGTTTTCTCCTATCTTTCTCTTTTTATAGCATTTCTTCCACCCTTTTCTTAGTTTAGCTTGATTCAAAGTTGTTTTTAGACAAATTTATGGTGTTCATGATTTTTAGCTTTGTTTTGTTGAATCCTTTTGTAGAAACCATGAACTAACTCTTTTAGGTTGGAATTTATGGAATGAAACTCTAGTTTTTTAAGTCTTTTGTTGGAGGATTGTTGTACTTGTGAAGTTTGCTTATGGGTATTTGTTGTTTAATGTTCTTCTTAAGATTGATCACCTTAGGATTGAATATTAGTTCGTTTTAATTACGAAAGGTTGAAATGGATGGAAAAAACATGAGCAATGCATGTGTGTCTTTCTCTCTTGAAAAGAAAAGGCTCCAAAGGTATAGACATATGCTTTTGGCTTGTAAACTTGGGAAAATTTGTATTAATTTTATATTTGAAAGTTGGGTATTCATAGACATATGTTAAACTTTGCTTTTAGGCTAAAATTCGAAGTTAGAAATAATTTTCTGAATTTCTGCATAATTTCCGTTTTATTCACAATCTGATAATGTGGCGTGATGTGGTAACATTGCTACAACATTAGACAGCAGAATTTAGAAGTTCATTTCCATAAATTCCAACGTTTTTATTACTTCATCCTCAACTTGTTTATTGTCCATTTGAGCTGTTTATCGCTCTTAGATAGCTAGATTCAATCTCTCTTATGTTAAGCTCATTTTTTGTTGCTTTTGAGTTGTTTAGGCGCTTTAAGTCTAGTTTATCATTACTTATCTTCTCAAACTTTTGCAAACATTAGTCCCTGTGGGATCGACCTTGTTCACCAATTACTACCTACGATTGCGTATGCTTGCGTAGTGAGTTTTTGCACAACATCCTTTCCTCATCTCAGACCACCGTCGACCCCGCCTGGCAGCTCGAGACGCGTCGTCGCCGTTGCAGCTGAAGCTGCCGTGCCCAGATCTGCGAGACCCATCGCTTGTTACAACCGGTTCGAGCTCGTTTCGACCGGTTTTCGAAAAACAGAGACCGATTCTGAACAGATCAGGTCGCGATGATTCCAGATCTGTTGCCCACGCGTCGTCGCCGTCATCTTCACGCGCGCCCGCGCCGCATGCCTGTCGGTCCACAGCCATGCCGCTTTGTAGTGAGCACGCCTTGTTTCCTTCCGTCTGGTCGCCTTGGTTCGTTCCTTAACTCGTTTGGCACTCCGTGGGTGAGTTTCACTCCTCTTAATTAGATTCGTTGTGTTAGGTTCATTGTGTTTCGGTTTATTAATTTGTGCGTGTTTTCATTAGGAGTCTGGGAGTTGAAGCACGTTTGGAACGCCACGTTACTCGAATCGCTCGTTGTCGTTGGCTTTCTGGTAAGTAGTCGTTTGGACTAAATCACCCCTAAGTGTAGGGCTTAGGGGCATCATTGCATGCTATATTATTTGAGCCCCGAACGTTTTAGAATGTGTAGCATCTTTGGACTTGTAGTAGTAGCATGCTAGGTTGTGGTAGACACACGGTGGTACTTGGTCCTAAGTTGTCTGTCCCTGTTTGTTGTGAATGCGATGAAATATCTGATAGGTCAAATGTATGTTCATGTGCTATGGTTGTTATCCTTTCGTGCTATGGCAGTTATCTCTTCGTGCTTAGATGTGATCTTGTGAGGAGAGTTGCCCTAAGCTTGGGTTGAGAATGATGAATATGCTAGAGTTACATGTCGTGCTGAGAATGACGAATATGCTAGAGTTACATGTCGTGCTGAGAATGATGAATATGCTAGAGTTGTATGACGTGCTGAGAATGTTGAGTATGCTAGAGTTATATGTTTGACTGTCCCGAGCCTGTTAGTCTCGTGCTTAGTTTTGAGGTAACTCGGGAGGTGTCGTTGAGCCTTAAGATTGTAGTTAGCACAACTAGCCCTAGTGCAGACCCAAGTCCCAAGTATCTGTGTAACCCTTAGTAGGCTGAGACTCGAGGTTGGCGAGATGACGATGATGTTATGGGATGTGATGGTCCGTCCTCCATCCAGTTGTGCGACTCGGGGTATGATCCTTGGAGTCAGAGGGGTTGGATAGAGTCCTTCGCCTAAATGCATGCACCCGGAATGAGCCCGTGGTCGATTGTGCGCGGTAGTACCGCTTGATGCTTTGTGGGATGTGGTGGTCCACCCCCATCCAGTTGTGCGACTCGGGGTGTGATCCTTAGAGTCAGAGGGGTTGGATAGAGTCCTTCGCCCTAGTGCAAGCCCGGTGATGAGTCTCGTGGCCACGTGCTGCCAACCCAGTCCAGGAGCTAAGGGTAGGACAGAACTAGGAAATCTGAGTAAGAAATAGGGCCATGATGCTTGTTGAGGTTGTTTGGCGGGCTAGGTGTCGTGTTTAGCTAAGTCTAAGGTCGTTCTTTAAGTTCTTTATTTCTTGGACGAAGTGGACTGCTTATTGAGTATTTTTATACTCATTACTTCTTTATTTCTTCTTTTGTTGCAGGTAAGGCAAACCAGTGAGATGACCACCGACGACGAGACCCCTGCGAGGCTATGGAAGACTTGTAGGACTTAGGAATTTTCGTTTAGGAGTTGTTGTTTTCACTTATTTTCTTCCGTTGCGTTCTTCTTCCTTCGTTCATGTTTTAGACTTAGTTTGTATCGTTCTTTATTCATTGAATCAAAGCATGTTCTGATGTGTTTCTCTCTTATTCAAAGCATGTTTTTGTTGTCTTGTGGAATTCTGTTAACTCCGAGGGACTAGAGCCCAACCTATTGTTTTCTGTGTAGTTTGGAGGAGGTTGGGTACCCTCGTGAGTCATTTGAAGTGCCTTGTATAGGTCCAGGTTCCCTTTAAATTTTCTAGTTTGTCCAGGTTGCGCCGTTATGCTGCCGGATTTTCGGCGCGAACGGTGCAACTTGGAAGTAATGCCTCGATTAACATGTGTTCAAATTACGGGGTGTTACAATATTTGTCCTTCTTTTAAGTGTGATCTAACAAATACACAATGTAGTTAATTTCTAGTTATTTGCTTTTCATTTTGGGTCAGTTATTTGTTAGTTTAAAAATCTCTTATAAAAAGAGATATGATTGTTAGTATTCTAGCTTTATAAAATTAGAAGTTAAGGGTTGTTTGGGGTGCTAAGTGAGTTTTAATAACGGATGGTTATAATAGTTCGTGGAATCATATAATATTATTTTTTAAAGTGCAGAGAATTATAGTATGAAGCTATAATAGTATGTGTTTGGAGGGCATAGTATTTCACATGTTATAATAACCTCTGCCTCAAACAGACCCTTAGGGCCTATCACATGTTATAATAACTTGTGTTATTATAATATGTTGAATACTTTACATCCCAAATCCAAACTATACTATATTAAAAATATTATTATACCACAAATTATAATAGCCCACACACTATTATAATTCCTTATTATTATAACTCATCAAACACCCCAACCAACTTGGATTTGATAAGTGGTAGAAGATGAATGCTTTCATGCTACTTCACAAGTTTCCAATTTATGACACATGAAAGGGGCATTATGCCAGTGTTTTTTTAATTTTTCTTTATCCAACCATACCCTACTTATTTAGGTAAGTCACAAAAGTGTCCTTCTTGCTATATTAACTTTATTTTAAATAGTACTAAAAAACTTTATTTTAAATATGTTTTTTTTTTCACTATAATTTTAAATTATTTTGTGCGTTTATCGAATTTTGAACCACGAGATACTGTCTCCCAATTTTACACGTTTTAGAACTTAGATAGATTTAATCGTATCTTGTTTGGTTTGATTTGAGATTCTTTTGTTTTGGAATTGTTTTATCTTGATTTTAGGTGAAGGGTAATTAGGTCCATCAATTCTTTATAGATTTTATTTAAAATTAGGATTTGGCCATTTTAAAAAAAAATGACCTTTTTTCCCCCTCAAAATCACTCATTAAACACGGTCATTTATCTGGGTCCAATAATTTTAGAACGAGGTTAATATAATGTTGATTTTTCAACAAATGCTCTTGGTGGACATTTGAGCGGACATTTGTATTACAATAACGTCGTCATCATGTGTACAATCTTTAATTAACTCCCATATTCTAAGGAAATCACGATTTAAAAAAAAAAATCATGTTGTTCACTTCAATTTGTAGAATATTTTGTTGGGCTGAAGACATACGAGTAGAAAAAAGAAAAGTGAGGGTTTGTTTGGTAGGCAATTCAGATTTTGTTTTATGTTTTCGGATTCACTGAATTCAGTGAATACGTGTTTGGCAGACATGTGTTTCAAAAACTGTTTTTGGATTATGTGATTCAAATAATATAAATTATGAAAAACAACATTTTTATGTTTTCATTATATATAGATTCTGAATTTGAAATTTTAAAATGTCGAATTATATTAAAAAAGATAAAAATCTTAATAAATATATTATTTCATGTTTATAAACTTAATTTACTTTTGTTAAATTAAAATAGGTATAATATAATATATTATAAATTATAAAATAATAATTATATAAAATTTATATATATAAAAAACATGTTAATAAATTAATTAATAATGTCTTATATTTAACTTAATATTTAGTTTTGCAACTACAACGAATTGTATGATCTATAAATATATTATATAACACACTTTAAATTACTGTTTAAAATGAAACCAAATTTCTAAATCTGCTACCAAACACATATCTGAAAACATGAAATACAACTATGTTTTCATTGAATTTATTGTTTTCAAATTTCTGTTTTCGGATTGCTTACCAAACAGGTCCTGAGCGATCAAGAAAAAAAAACGAGTACTTGAAGAAGTTAATTGGGAGGTAGTTGAGGACTAAGAAATCGATCTTGAAATCATTTAGTAGAGCAATCGAAAACCCTAAATCTCAAGTGTAAAGGTGGAGATAAGAGTTAAAATGTATGACTTTTTTGGGAATTAAATTGATAAACAAAAATGAAGTTGGTTGAGAGAGACCATTGAGTTTTCAAATTTACCATTAATGAGACACAAACATATAATTATTCCCACTTATCCTCAATCAACATTTGATATGTAATGGTTGTGATTTAAGAACTATAAATCTTGTTTTCTCACCCATGTTTAATGGATACTTACACATGTTTCTAGTTTGAGAATAGAAATCTTGCATGGATGCTTGTTGGTATCGAATGGGATGTACAAGAATTGTTGCTCTGTTATTGATATTGGTGTTGTAGATACTAATATATACAGGGAATACCATCAAGAGAGGTCCATGTATATTGTGGGTTGTCCATGAGGAACAAATAAATAAAAGGAAATATCTAATCAAGCTTAATCAGGTACAAGCACTATACATATCTCAATGTACGATGGGGGTTCGTTCACCAATGACGAGGGACGAAAAGGCTTGTAGATATACACGTTTTTTTGGAATCGATGTAGATACATTTATAATCATCTAACACACACAAAAAAAGAGTATATATATTTACTTACAATAATTAAAGTCATCATTTTCATTTTCGATCCTTTCTAATTTGTATGTTGTACTAATTTGTAATCGTATTATGATATATTCGGATGGTGTAGTTCAATTGGAATTGATTAGAAGCGTTGGAGTAAAATGAAGGATTTGGCCATTTTTTTTAGAACAAAGGTTTGACCTTTTTTCAGAATCGCTAATTAAATGTGGTCCTTTAATTTTGGTCTTAAATCTTGGCTAATTTTTTCATTGGGCCAGGCTTCAGTAAATTTGGGTTTATCTCAATCTCTTCTAGTGGATTCAACTAATTTGGGTTTGGAAGCCCAATTACTATTTGATTGGTTCTGGATTCTTTGACCTTCAATCCAATCATTATATGACAATTTGATCCAGATGCAAACAACTGACTATTAAAAAACACAGCATGAACTTGTCATTATTTGGTCTTTCAATTTTAATTTAAAGACATTTGTGAAATTTTATTCGATCTAAATTTTCATATTATGTAGCTTTATCCTCAATTTAAATGGATGACATGACAATTTTATGATTGATCAAATTCATACTCTTAAAATTTATAAGATAAAACACCCTAATTTAATATTTTGGGCAAAATACATTTTTGGTCTCTCAGTTTTGCATTTGATTCCCTTTTGCGTTTTCAAACTCAACAAATCTACCCTTGAGGTTTGCGTAGCATCTTTGGTCATTCTGTCAACTTTTCCGTTAATTTCTAACCAAAGTTGATCTCACACCTCTTTTTATTAAAAATAATATATTTTTATTATTTAATTATTAAAAAAATATTATTTTATTAAAAAATATTATTTTATTAAAAAAATTGTAATTTATTTCTTTTTCTTTTTCTCTCTTTTCCTTCTCTCTTCTCTCTTTTCCCTCTTTCCTCTTCTTTCTTCCTCCTCTTCTTCTCTGTTCTCCCATGGCCGATAGAAATAGAGGAATGAAAATCGCAATCGATTGGGTCTCCAGTTTGGTGGTTCTCAAACTCCAACGTGGATCTCCAAAAAGATAAAGCAAACGCCGATGAGAATATCTAGTTAGGGCGAAGTGGGTATCGATTGGGTTGGTGTTTTTGTTCAGCAGTATGGGTATTGTCGTGGGTCTCTGCTTCAGATCAGAACGGTAGGGTCTTGGAGTTCAGGTTTCAAAGGTCGACGACGCCTTGAAGATCTGTTTCAAAGGGAGTCGCCGCTTTGGGTCTCGGTGTAGGGGTTGTTTGCAGGCTTGGATCTTAATTTCAAGGGTTGTTGTGGCGAATGGGTATTCTCGTTTAACGAAAAATAACACTTTGCAAAGTGCTTACAGTGATGGAATGGAAGAGAGAAAAAACACACGAATTTCCTTCATTGTACTTCGACCATGGGGGAACAGAGAAGAAGAAAGAAGAGAAAAGAGGGAAAAAAGGGAAGGGAGAAAGAAGAGAGAGAAAAAGAAAAAAATAAATTAAAAATGTTTTTAATAAAATAATATTTTTAATAATAAAAAATAAAATATATTATTTTTAATAAAAAGAGGTGTTAGATCAACTTTCCGTTAAAAATTAACGGAAAAGTTGACAGAAGAACCAAAGATGCTACCAAATGCAAATCTCAGACATAGATTTGTTGAGTTTGAAAACTCAAATACCAAAAGAGAACCAAAACTGAGGGACAAAAATGTTTTTTGCCCTAATATTTTTATATCGTATTACCTTTTGTAGGGTTAAATTCTTTTTTTTTTTCCGATAAAAGCTTGCAAATAAATAGGTGTAATTCTAATCTCATGTGACCCACAATGAGAGATAATGCCTAATTTTGTAGTTCAACAAATAAGAGTCCCATTATTTTAAGACTAGAGTTATGTGGTTATTTTATAAGTCTCACAACTTTCGAATATGTTTTGATTTGTTCTCAACCTTTGCATTTATTTTATTTTAATCTTTAAAATTTTCAATATTTTATTGTAGCTCTTAAAATTTACACAATTACTTATTTTAATTCTGAATATTAAATTTTATTTGGTTATTAAAAATAGGTTAAATTACAAGTTTAGTCCCTAAATTTTGAGGTTTGTGTCTATTTGGTTCCTAAGCTTTTAAAAGTGTCAAATATGTCCCCAAACTTTCAATTTTGTATCTATTTGGTCCCTAAACTTTGAAATGTGTCTAATAAGCTCTCAAATTTTCAATTTTGTATCCAATAGGTCCCTGAATTTTCAATTTTGTGTCTAATAGGTCTTTGATCTAATTGACGTTTTTAAAATTCATGAACTTACTAGGCACAAAATTGAAAAGTTTAGTTTCTATTAGACAAAAAATTCAATTTTTATATATAATAGATCGATTAATTTTATAAAAATTGTGAAGATGTTAGCACTACAAGAGATTTGGGTTTTTCCGACGCAAAAAATGGTCGGGAAAAACCCAAAAAACTGTCGAAAAAAGTATTCCCGACAGTAAAAATTGCGTCGGCAGATCCTCGTCGGGGAAGCTTTTGCGACCAAAGTTTCGTAGTGTCGGCATTTTCTGATAATGTCGACGCCTCCCTTTTGGTCAGCCTTTCGCCTCATTTTTGCCGACCAATTATAAAAACCGTCGGCATTATCCCCTTTTTACCGACTAATTGATAATTGGTCGGGAGTTTTCTTCACTTTTGCCCACCATCCACAAAACCGTCGACATTACTTATATTGGCCGACCATTTTTAAAACGTCGGGAGAAATAACGTCGGCATATGGAAAAATTCTTGTAGTGTACGGACCTATTAGAAGTTCAAGAACTAATTAGACATTTTTAAAGTTAAAAAACTTATTAGATACAAAATTGAAAGTTCAGAGACCTATTTGACACTTTTTAAACTAATCTCATGACCTCTTAGTCACGAGCCATACTTGATGTCAGTTGAGCTATTCTCTTATTGGCGGAAGATTGATCATTATTGAGCATACATCTAGAAATTCACAAATTTTAATAAAAGTAAGCCATAGTATCATTTTTATTCAAAATACCATTAATTTGTACCAGATATATGTTTTATACTTATTAAACACACAAGGATATTTTTGTTAACAAAAATTTTCAAATGAAAAGTGTATTAAAGGGTAAAAATTACCACATTTATTTAAGTTTGAGGGTCAAGATTATAACATTTGTCAAATTTTAAGTTTTATAATTTAAAGAAATTAAAAGTCAAAGGTAAAATTTGATACAACTCGCCAAGTTTAAAAGTAAATATTGATTTGTTTCCACCCACTTTTATTCAAAATCCAGAAACTAAAATGTAATGTAATATTTAAAACGTAAAACCCAAAATAGAATAAACATGAAATTGCATAAAAGTAAGAATTTAATCTTTTGTTTATTTAATCTCATAAATCAATTCATTGTCACTTTCATCAACAGATGAACATATCTCAATTACTTAAGATATTATATCCTCGATAAAAAATTACATGTTCTAATTCCTAACTTCAAATGCACTTAACTAAAAAAAAGAGTTAACTATTTCTCTCATTTTTTAGGTTTATATTTATAAAGATGGGAGGTTATAATCCCTATCCTCAATACCCTAATTAAATAGTTCCTATGATTTAATTAAACTTTTATAGGACTATTTATAACCTTTAAAATTAGAGATTTTTACATAAATAAATAGGTTTGTGATAGATATTTACGTAAATATACATAATATTCTATTTATTACATCCATAGACTTTTGTAGTGATATTGGGTTCAATATACCATTTCATGACCCTTTATTATGGTATATTTTATTAAATAGTAACACGATTTTAGTGTTAACTGATTATAGTTTCCATATATGTTAAAATTACATTTGAATATATTTTCCATAAACATTTGGTATCTTTCCTAGTATTATCCTTAATTAATTTCTGTCATTTATGAGAAATTACTGAACATTTTTATTATTGCATACTTATTTTTCATTTTTATTGTTCATATCATCAATTTTTCACCTCCTCACTGTACGAGAAGGAACCATATAAACCTACTTTACCTTCATCATTTTCATTGCAATGAGTATGTTATTTCTCTTGTATTTAGTAGTCTTTTGTTTCTATAAATTCAGTTTTATTATGCTTTTGTACAGAAATAGTCATATAATTGTTTCTTATCTTTAGTCCATCTCTGTTTTAATAGATATGTTCGCCCATCTCTGTTTTAATAGACATGTTCGTTCTCTCTTATTATTGTCACGTGTTATATGTTCGTTCTCTCTTAACACACGAATATATGCTTTCAAATATAGTTTAAATGACATGTATTAATGTATCGTATCACTTGAATATATAAACAATTAAATGATATAAAATATTGAAGTTTATACAACATATTTTGTTAGACGTACTGTATATATGCAATTCTAGATTTTACAATATAACTGTTTCGTTATGCTTGTGTGTTCCCTATGTTTTATAATGTATATTTTAAGTAATCTTAATAAGTAGCACAATGTACTATAACATTAATTTATGATAGATAGATGCATATGTTATATATTCAACTCTATATATTAAATATTAACCATCTGATGTATTTTATTACAATTCTATAAGTACTTCTGTTTTACCTATGCATTATGATGGATCTTGGAACGAGTATGTTAATTACGTCAGTTACAAAGTATCTGAGATATTATTACATTATGGAATGACATTTGTTGAGTTACAATAATGTATCATGAAAAAATTAGGCAATGTATGTCATGTTAACTCGCCCGATGTATATGTTTGCATAGGCTTCCAATCTTTCAATCTATTGGGGATTGATATATATTATTAATATGCGACAATATATTTTTCACACATTTTTCAAATATAAAGTTGAATATATTATATACCTAACAAGTATGTATCATATATCTGTTAACATATATATGTTGTATAAGAAATTGGTTGTGTTTGTCCTACTATTGCACAATCTTTTTTTCAATGTTTTAATTTTTTCTAATGGGTTATTCAGTGCATTACAAACTTCACATATTTGTCAACTAAATAGACGACAAAAAAGATCGAATTAATTGACACACTAATGTCTTTGCCTAAATAAATCTTCTTGATATTTTACCCCCATCCTACAATTTCAAAAATATATATCATTGTGTATATATGTATATATATATACATACATGACAATATACCCATATTTTAGTGTGATAACCTCATTTTTGTCTTTTGGCTTCTTCGTGTACTTTCATTTCTCAGTGTATTTTACTCTAGCCATTTAGATGTTTATAATGTTCATATATATGCAATTTACAGTTGTTTATGTGTGTTCAAGCAGTAAAGTATAAGAAAATGAGAAAACAAAGAGTCATCTTCTTTTTTTATTTTACAAGAAATCTAAAGGGAATACTGTATATAATTGTAATAAAACTAAAAGCAAGTTAAAAATGAATTCAATCATAATCAGGGGTTTGTCTTATTCATTTGGCATCTAGAAAACGATTTGACAAAAAAAAATACCACTTTTTTTTCTTCAAAAAACAACTATGTGGGTTTTGACTCATATTCTTCTAATCAAACAAAAATCATACTCAGTTCATTAATGTCAATATATTTCAGAAAGAACTCATATAAACTAAGAAAATTATGAAAAAATCTAGGGCAAAACTCGTATATACTCGATACAAAACAAATAATATTGATGACATACCAATGATATCTTCGTCTACGAACAAATTTTCTTTTTCTTCTTCCCATTCATGTACGTAGTTTCTTCATCTTCTTCCAATTGCAATATGAGAGGCTTTTGTTTTGGGCTATTCAATCTCATTTTTTCCAATTTTTTTCTTTCAAATTTGTTTCTTCATGGGTCAAATCTCTTTTTCTTATTAGAATTTCCTCTTAATAAGGGATTTGGGAAACAATTTATTTTTTCATATATTGTTTTTAATTTTTTTAATTAAAAAACTCTATCAAATTGAAGTTGAGGGTGTAATAATAAAAGACCTATAACCTTTTTGTAAAAAAATAGACTTAATTGTCCATTTATGTAAAAAAAAAGATTCTTGATTTATATGTAAATTGAACCTCATAAATAGATTATCCATGTAGAAATCCCAAAATAATCTCACATAATGATACTATTTTATTTATCCTTTTTTGAATTTCTTCCTAATAAGGCATTTGATAAATCATTGGGGTTTCCATATATTGTTTTTATTTTTGTTTAAAAACGGTCAAGTCGAAGTTAAGGGTAAAAAGTGAAAGGCCTAGGACATTTGTGTAAAAAATAGGATAAATTGTCCATTTGTGTAAAAAATAGTGAATGTGAGTTTATTAGGTAAATCATGCCTCATAAGTAGGCTATTTATGTAGAAAACCCTTAAAATTATAGGGACTAAATTCTAACTTTTTCAAAACCTTAGGTTTTAAATTTATAATTTAACCAATAATGTTTTTTTTTTTAAAAAAAATATGGTCATATTTAAAGTTTGAAAAAATGATCATATTTCAGAAAAAGAGTTAGGAACATTAACTCCAATTTTTCCGCCAACATGAGCATAGCTTAGTGGTAGTTGACAATTTACTTCTCTCTTTAAGATGAGAGAGTTCAAATCTCCATACCCACCTATACTCAAAAAAGAAAAAAAAAAAACCCTCTAATTAAACAAATGCTATTTTTTTTTTTACTATTTGGACTTCTAGCTACCACGATTTTAGAGGATCAGGGTGAGTAGTTTCTTTTTCCCTATTATACTTCCAATATATTTGGGATTCATTGTCAACTTAACTAGACGTTTGTTTTTTTTTTTTAAAAAAAACCAAAAAAATGTAAGCAAACCTATCTACTAATTGCTTATAAAAAATAAATGAAAAAAGGCCCTTTCGACGTATCTTTTAGGTTAAGCATCTCTTTTAGACTTTTGTTTTCAAAATATGGATTAGATTTTCTTTGAAGTACATTTCCTATCTTTCATTAGTTTCTTCACACCCCAACTCTCATATGAGGTAATCAAATCTAATTATGACCTAGTTCGTGAGTCTATTGTTGAACGTGTCAATTCTTAGGCAACTTGTCCTATTGGTGATGGAGCTATTGAGAAAGGGATGGAAAATGGAAAGGCATATAATGACTTCGTTAACAAAACCATTATTGTATTTCTAGTGTTGTGAAAGCGAAGCTAGGAAAATCACAAAAAAATAAACGAAATTTGTCGTGACTTACTATAGAACCAAGTGAAACAACATGTAGACTCGACTAGGGGTGAGTAAAAAATGGACCGAAAATTAACACGATCGATCGTAACCGATCGAACCGACATTGACCAATCGAAAATTTCGATGTGGCGGTCGGTTTCGATTTTCTGCTATGTAAACCGACCGGTCGGTCAGTCGAGTGGTTTAAGAGAAAGGAAACCGACTGACCAACCAAATATAACATATAAAATATATTTATTAATTATTAATTATTTAATATATTATTAAATAATTTAAAATAAATAAATAAATATTAAAAAAAAGTAACAAACCCTCACCCTTGCATCGCAAAACACAAAGATGCGAACCACCAAACCCAACCCTCGATAATCGATCCCTCGCATCGCAATCGCCCGACAAGTTGGCAACCATCGCTTTTTTTCCTCGGTCGCCACCGACCATTCTACGACAATCTTACTCTCAGACTCGTCCCTCACAGTCGTCGCGCATCGACTTTCCTCGCCGCTTCGCATCGCCTCTCTCGCCTCGCCTTACCGCCGACGGTCCCTCAACGGCTCAACTCAATCAGACAGTCCTCAATCCTCCGGCTCTGGCTCCGGCTCAGGTACTCAACTCAATTTTCTTTTTAAATCTGTTTCTTAGGGCTAAGTTATTATTGAAAAGTAAGAGGATATGACCAAATTTTCTGTAAGCTAAGGAATGTTTCACGTTAGGGCCAAGTTCTCATTTGAAATCGACTGCAAAATCGAAAAACCGATCGATCGAACCGAATATCGGTCCGTCAGTTTATACTTGCAAAAATAGGAAGTCGTTTATGTAAATCAGAAAACGACCTGGTCGGTTTGGGGTCAGTTTTTTTACAAAAACTAACCTCGACCGACCGATGCTCACTGCTAGACTTAACTATTAAAATCGAAAAATCAAGTGAAAGAGACAGAATTTGGCAACGAAGCTCTTTTTTTCGCATTTGAACACTCACATAATGGAAGAAAATCAAGATTGAGAGAAAGAGAGAAACTTATATAATACGAAAGAAATAGTGAAGTGGGAGGAATTTGTGATTATATGTGCAAACACGGTAGACTACCTTTTCTTCGGCTTGACTTTTCTCAACACACTGTTTTATTACTACTACACATTACATTTTATCAGTTGTAGTTTAGTTGTGATTGACCAATAATTCATCATCTTTCTAGACATAACAAGGGACATAATTGAGACAACAACGAAAAGATCCATCAGGAGGATTTTCTAGAAAATTTGAAAAATGGACTTTGAGTTATTCTTGATGGAAATGATAGTGCACAACAGAGACTAGGGGTGTACAATTAACTCGAGAATCCGAAGCGGCCGATTACTCTCGACCAATCCAAACCGTAAATTGGGTAAGGTTAGTTTTTTTTTTTTTTTCGATTTGGGTTGGATTAGAAGTTTGGAGAACCGAAAAGTTCGGGTTGGTTCTCGGGTTGGGCTTTTTAGGCTCGAGTTGACCCAACCCAACCTAAAATTATATTTTTTAAAATTTTATTTTAATTAAATATATATTTATAAATGAATTATTTATCCATTTCTTATGTTTTCCTTCTATACTTCTAACAAATGTTTAGATGCTATGAATTTTGAAGTTTGATATTTGAATTTTATGTGATTTTAATTATTAATTCAATAAAAAAATATTTTAAATAATTTTAAAATTTATAAAAAATAAAAAAATTTACTCGGTGAACCAACCCAACCCAACTCAAAAATATTGGATTGGGTTTTGTTAATCTCATAAATAGGGTTGATTGGGTTAAAGCAATAACCAACCTAAATTTTCGGGTTGGTTCAAAAATCTCCCTCAACCCAACCCAACCCGACTTATGTACACTCCTAACAGAGACATGAGATTTTTATTTTGCAGAAATTACATTTTGCAACCAAATTGATTGAAAACCCCTGAGTATTTACTTTTATAAAATCAGCATCTAACACTTATATACGTGTATATACAACATCTATTAGTATTATACATTGCATTCAATTTCAATTATCCAGACTTTGATGAGTGTCTAATAGGTCTATAAAGAAGTGTCTATCATGTATAATTTTTATTTGCTATCATATATCACATTCATTAGCAGAGACTCATATTTTAAGAAATGTCTAATAGGCCTTTAGAGAAATGATCATTATATACAACATGTTACTATTATATGTCACATTCATTATTAGAGACCCATACTTTAAGAAATATATGACAAGCTTGATATGAAGAAGTGTTTATTATATACAACAATATTTACTATTATATGTCACATTCATTATTTAGACTCATACTTTAAGAAATATATGACAAGCTTGATATGAAGAAGTGTTTATTATATACAACAATATTTATTATTATATACCACTTTTTATAATGTTTAATAGTTGTAATTATGTCACAAATTATTGGTTTTGTGTACGAGTATTGATCCAAAAAGGGCCTCCATAAGTATTTTATTTGTTTATTAGTTATTTTCACAAGCATCCAGACAATTATTTTGAATTATTAATCACACAAATTTTTATTTGGATCAAACTAACAAATTTATCTTCTTCTAGGAGTTTAAAAGAGTGAAATTATACTAGGAGTACTTTCATTACAATAAAATTAGAATATGGTTCAAAATGTGCTTTGCCATTTTTTTAATAAAAATAATGGGTTTATTATTATTATTATTATTATTATTATTATTATTATTATTATTATTATTATTATTATTATTATTATTATTATTATTATTATTATTATTATTATTATTATTATTATTCAAGTTATACTATTTAGATTTAGCTATCATTCTGATTGGTTCGGGCAATTTTGTAGTGTTGGCCATTCGTAGGCCCATATATTTTTGATGTCGAAGTACATGAGCTGTTTGAATATAGCCCTTTTAAGGAGTTGATATGCCAATCAAAAGTAAGCTAGAATCCTACAAAGACACCACTTTGCCAATGGTAGGCCATTTATGTCGTATTAATTAATCTATTCAAGATTCATTTATGCATGTTGAGGATCTCACCTTGAAAAAGTAGAGAGAAACCTCAATATATAAGATATATGGACAACTATTCTTATTGTCAATTGGTTTTGAGATGGAACCCCATATAATTTAATATGGTATCCCATTAAACCCAAACGGGTATTCGGTCTAAAAAATTGATCCAGAAACCTCACAATATATAAGATAGAGAATTCAGAAACAAAAGGCCACGAATCCATTAAGCTGCAAAGTCCTCGAATCAAATCTACGCTCGACAACAAGCTACAAGCTATAAAAGAGAATTTTAAAAAGTATCTAATGAGTCTATGAACTTTCAATCCAACAACTAATAAGTTCTTATATTTTAAATGTATTCAATAGGTCTCTAAACTTTAAATGTATTCAATTTTGTGTCTAATAGATCGCAAATTTTAAAAAATATAGAATATGTCAAGAATATAATATTTATTTTTTTTGTATAATTAAATATTATAACTGGATTTATTGACATTTAAAAATATTCGTGAATGGTAAATACTCTGGAGATACAATTTTTATAGAAAAATATAGGTTTAAATAAATATAAATATATTAAAAAAAGTAAAAAAAAAAAAAGAAAACAAAGCAATACATAAAAAAGGAGGGAAAAAAGGAGGGGTTGCCACCAAGGGACTTGAACACGGTAGGTTATGGGTTTGTTTGGTAAGCAATTTGAAAACAAGGATTCCGTGAAAACAAAGTTGTATTTCATGTTTGCAGATATGTGTTTGGTAGCAGATTTAGAAATTTGATTCCATTTTAAACAGTTGTTTAAAGTGTGTCCTATAATATATTTATAGATCATGAAATTAGTTGTAGTTGCAAAACTAATTATTAAATTGAATATAAATCATTATTAATTAATTTATGAACATTATTTTTATTAATTTTATATAATTTAAATCGATTATACATATTTTAATTTAACAAAAGTAAATTGAGTTTATAACATGAAATAATGTATTGATTAATATTTTTATCTTTTGTTTAATATAATTCTGCATTTAAAATTTTTAAATTCAGAATCTAGATACAATGAAAACACAAAAATGATGTTTTTAGAATTTATAATATTTGGATCATATAATCCGAAAACAGTTTTCGAAAACACATTTGCTAAACACATATTCACTAAATCTGAAAACATAAAACAAAATTCGAATTACATATCAAACAGACCCTAAGTTTTGGTCAAGATTTCACAGGGCCAAACAATGATCTTATTAACTATTGCGTTAATATTTGTATATACATTTATTTTTTTTTAAAAAATACATTACATACTATAGATTATTAAATTTAAAATTTTTGGGAGCCATGTCTCTTATAGATCCACGAGATATTTGTACGGAAGACCCCTTTTTATTATCATTAATGTTGAATGACCCAGCGCTCAAAAATAATGAAATCGACCTATTCGACGTGGCAACACGCGCAAAATTACGCCCGGCGGGTAGCTTCGCCTCGCCTCGCGAACGCGCACGCCTTCTCGAAAGGAACGCGCACGCCACGCCTTCTCGAAGGAACGCGCACGCCTTACTCGTAGGAACGCTCACGGTTACTCGTAGGAACGCTCCGTAGGAACGCTCATGCTTACTCGTAGGAACGCTCCCACTTACTCGTAGGAACGCTCACGGTTACTCGTAGGAGCGCGCCATGCTTACTCGTGGAACGCTCCCGCCGCTTACTCGTAGGAACGCCATCCTTACCAAGCGGTGACTCGCTCATGCATACATATAATGATGCGCTCACGTCGCTCGCTCACGGTTACCTTCGTAAACGCCGAGAAAATACGCGTTTGTACGATAAGACATCGTATGAAATGACATGCCAATTTATTAGCCAAATACTCTCGACAAAGGAATGATGATAATAAAATTGTAAAATAATATAATACGTATAAAACTCCATTGTGTGTTCGATAATTACTACTATTGTTCCCATTAAGCTTAAGATACTTGTTTCTATACTCTTCTCTCATTCTTCTTCGTCGAAGCCTTCTCGTAAAACCTAAATTGGTGCGATCTCTGCTCGTGAAGAGGTACGCGTTACAATGTTAATGGGTGCATACTTTATTCCACTTATACGTTTGATCGGTATGAAAACATCCATAGGATCACACCGTTGTTTTCAAGAATTTAATTGTAAAAACGATAAATGAAAGTGTTTGAAGCTTGAAGCATTGAGTGGTGACATTGTTAGTAACGCATGGAGGTTATTATGGGATTACCGAACGTGATAAGCGAGAGCGTGGCGAGAAGTAGTAACAAATAGTAAAAGTGCGTGGCGAGTGTGCTGCGAGGCGAGACGACGGAGGCGGGACGACGTGAGCGTTCACGAGAGCTATAGTGACACCCAATTTCAAAGATATCTAGGTTCATTCTTGTCGTTTATTAATGTCGCTGACAATCGAATTACCGCTCTATTTCAACTTGTTTTATTGCGGGATGGAGAAGAAATCTCTATTCATAAGATATGGTGGATGTTGGGATGAAATTCAAAATTGTTACATTGGAGGTTGCCTAACCAGGTGTTGTTGTGTCCGACACCATTAGGTTATTTGAGTTGAAAAACCTTATATATGATGTTACGAGAACTAGCCGGACGATGGTGGACATTATAATAAGGGTGAAGATGCCGTTGTTCGAGGAAGCACCTCCAATGTACATAAGGACCGATCGGACCTTGAGTTTCTTCTACTTCAGAAAATGTATCCGTGGATGCAACTATTTATATCGACAATGAAATGTAAATGATGGTAATGTACATCCGAATGAGGTCGCCCCCATACGAGTCATGTGGTTCACCAATCATTGAATCTTTGACACACTCAATATACCACGAGTAGAGGTGGATATATCACCCAACGAGATGGGAGTATCATTAGTGAATGATGATGTGAACCCTTGAGAGTCAGAACATGGTCACGATGTTTTTGGACAATATGAGATGGATAATTGTGAAGCATGGTCGATTCCAAATCCCACTCCAAATCCAACACTAACTCCAACTCCAACTCCAAATGGAAATCCAAATCATTCACCCAATCCAACTCCAACGCCAACTCCAACTCCAACTCCCACTCCCACTCCCATTCCCACTCACACCCCTACTCATACTCCAATTCTTTATCCCACTCCAAATCCAAATCCAAATCCAACATCCAATCCAACTCCATCTCTAAATTCAACTCCATCTATAAATCCAACTCCAACTTCAACTCCAACTCCAAATCCAATTCCAACCTCAACCTTAACTCTGATTGGACAATCTTCATCTGTTAATAACTGTAATGAAGATGTTGGGGTTGGTCAGTTGTTTGTAAATAAGAAAGAGTTGAAGAAGCGATCCATGCTGCAATGAATAATAATTTTGAATTTAGGGTTAAAAAATCAACGAAGGATTTGTACACAGTTGGTTGTTTGGAGAAGACTTGCACATGGAGGTTACGTGCGGTACAGATGGAAGGAACAAGCTTGTTTAGAATAAACAAGTATGTCGGCCAACACTCATGCTCAATTGAATTGTTGAATCATGATCATAGGCAAGCAAGTGCAGAAGTCATAGGTCATTTAATAAGAAGCAAGTTTGTGGGAGTGGGTCGAATTTACAAGCCGAAGCACATCATCGAGGATGTTAGACAACAATATGGTGTGAACATTAGTTATGACAAAGCATGGCGTGCTAGGGAGATGACACATGCATTAGCCAAAGGTACTCCAGAGGAGTCGTATGCCATGCTCCATGCATATGGCGAAGCCCTTAAAATTGTCAACCCGGGCACTATTTTTGATATAGAGGTTGAAGATGAAAACAATTTTAAATATGCATTCATGGCACTGGGGGCATGCATACGAGGCTTTTCACGCATGCGGGATGTTGTCATTGTTGATGGCTCACACACGGAAGGGAAATATAAAGGTTGTATGTTGGTTGCGGTGGGAGGATGGGAACAATCAAATTTATCCACTGGCCTATGCGATAGTGGATAGTGAGAATGATCGGTCATGGACATGGTTCATGACGAAACTGAAAAACTTTGTGAGTGATTCCGATACTTTGGTGGTTGTATCCGATCGCAATGCAAGCATAGCCAACAAAGATGTTAAGATCGTATTCCCACATGCATTCCATGGAGTGTGTACTTATCACTTGGAGCTAAACGTCATGAATAATTTCAAGGATAAGGCGCGCAGCTTGAATTATTTAAGAGTGCTGCATGCGCGATCCGTCGATCCAATTTAGAAGGTATTGGGATCAACTTGTTCTATTGCGTGGAAGTGCAAATGAGCCGATATATCTGAGAGGCCATAGGTATGGAGCGTTGGACAACATGTTTTCGTGTAAATGACGATATGACAACATGACGTCCAACAGCGCTGAGTGTTTCAATTCACTCACGGTTGAGGCACGGTTGCTCCCAATTGTTGCGTTATTTGATTTTGTGCGAGAACACCTATAAGGATGGTTTTACGAACGACGTAATTATTGGGGCACGCGCACAACCTTGCTTTCTAACTACGCAGAGAAACGACTTGCCGAGAGTGTGAGAAAGGTAGAGCGTTCTTCGTTGACCACCTCTATTGATTGTTACAATTATCACGTGAGGGATGGTCATTTAGGGGGTATCGTCAATCTTCAAACACGTCAGTGTACATGCAGGGAGTGGGATTTGTATGAGATACCTTGTGCCCATGCTATCATGTCGGCTAGGGAGCGCAACATTGCTCCATCAACCCTTTGCAACCAGTACTATTTTGTGGAAGCGCTCCAAGCGGTATATGAAGAACCAATTTTCCCACTTGGTCATATATCTGAATGGCCGAAGCCACTTGGTTTTGTGGATGTCCGGATACAACCCCCGAAACGTGTTGTAAGGGTTGGTCAAAGACGTGTACAACGGATCCCATCGGGTGGAGAGCATAGGCGTGGTAGAAAATGTGGTCGATGTGGTAATGTCGGACACAATCGACAATCATGTAATCAACCCCTGAATCGATGAACATGTATGAAATCTGATTGTAATTGTACAATGTGTTATTAGTACCACATCTTAATTTGCATACTGTGTTGCCTTGTAGGAACATGTATGAAATCTGACGCTCGTTTTATGACGCTCGCAGGAACAAACTTGATGGATCGCTCACGTTGGATCGCTCTCGTTGGAACGCTCACGTTGGATCGCTCGCGTTGGATCTCACACACTGTGGAACATTATATCTCCTAATTAACTACCATTCACAGTATATGCATTGTACAAAACATTCGTTTATATGAACTGTATACAATTAATCAATGAATTAATGTTTTACAATCGGTCAGATTTACATTAAATAGTTATACAGAAAACATATATACATCAATGAATCAATTAACTGTATGTGCAAATGAGAATTAGTGTCAAAAAAATTCATTCCCGCACCATAAGCGACAACGCGTGTGTGTAATCCTGAAGTCCGTCATTCGGTCTTGGATGAATCGGGATTTGTCGCGCCGGTGACAAGCGTGAGTCATCATTCGGTCTAAGAGTCTATCGTGGTACAGTGTCCACACGATCATCGCATTCCGATTCTGATGGGATAAGGTTCGCGACGACGACCAACTAATGACAAAGAATGCACAAACACATAAAGTGAGTAAGTAAGATGAGTCATGCATACACATTGACGTGAATCATATCTCATTAGAGGTTATAAACCTTTTTTGACGCGAAGACATCTCGTTCCAAGGCCTTATGCGTAGCAGTGTGTGCGCGACCATCTACGAATCACGCGGCACCGCTGCGTCGTCACTAACGCGAGTAGCTATCCCATCCGCCACCGGTAGTAGGGTCTCGTATGCCCACACCTATTAGATATTCATTAGCTTCAGTGGCGATGCTAGAATATGATAATAAGTACATTTTACAACATGTATTACACGAAAAGCGGGAGAGAGATCCGGAAGGTTATACTTAAAAGTATAACGTTTGTTAGTCTTCGACTTCATTTTATACGTTTCGAGCTTCCTCGCAAGTGACCTTCAACCCACGTATGGTCCTTTCCCATATTCTAGAACCCCAATCAATACTGTTGAAGTATTCGAGGTCCTCCACATCTCCAAACAAAGAACTGTCGACGACGGTTTTCGACTTGTTCTTCCCCATCATTACTACCTCACAGTAATATATAAGCGACACCTTCACCGCATCTTCGTCGGCGTCAAATTTTATCGTCTTGTAGGCAGACTCAAAAGCATCTACATGGATGTCCGTCCCCATGCCATCGAAATACTTCTCCCGAAGAGCAACTGACGGTTCGGGCCGTTCACGTGACTGTGGGGATTGCTACAATCCTGTCATTAGGATGAACTCATCCTTACCAAACTTGGCTACTGTTCCATTGATAGAGAACAACATCGATTCATTGCCTTCGCCTCCATCCACTCCACTCACCTCCCTCAGAAGAATGTGATGGACTAGTGGACTATTGAATACGAGGTCCACATCAACGAACGAACCGAATCTTGTCACTTTGAATAGTCCAGTTTGTGTAGATGTCGACCTGTTTCAATACTTTGTTAGCTTCGGTGATGTGTGCTAAACTAGATGCTTGACACGAAAACCGATCTTTACGTGCTATCTTGAGCACGTTGTCATTCTAAACTTTGTATATAATAGTTGAACATCATTTTAACAAAATGCACGAACACCGATATATTAAAAAGCGATTGTGTAATACGATCGATATATACAAAATGAAATCGATCAATCGCGCCATCATCAACTCGCTCCACCGACTTCGCTCCCGCTCACTCGCACACGCCCAATCGCTCACGTACTTTCGTCATCTCCGCCCTTGCGTTCGATGAACGTAAACAACCCCAAACTAGACAGATATAACTTAAACCCTAGCAACCTATCGTCGATTTCCAAATAAAACTAGACAGATATATAGTACATGCACCACACGACCGCTCATTGTAACAATCAATATCGCGATTCTGACGAATATAAAAAAATAATACGATGAAACACATGCCGACGGTGGAATATCGACGGCTAACGGTAGAAGGTCGACGTAAAACCCTGGTGGATCGCGGCGACAAGCGGCGGTGGAGCAGTGCGACCAGACCAACGCCGGAAACCAAGAGGCTAGAGAGAGTGATAGTGTCGAGAACTTAGAGAGAGAGTAAGAACTTGTTAGTGAGATGTAGAAATGAAAAACCCTTTTTATATGAAATGAAAAAAAAACGTTGGCTCGCTCACGCAGGATCGCTCTCGTAGGATCGCTCTCTTAGATAGGCTCTCGCTTTCTTGCAATCGTCTATTTCAACTCACGTTATTGCTCCCGAAGTGCTCTCGAAGACTCGCTCTCGAAGACTCGCTCTCGTGAGATCGCTCTCGTAGATAGGCTCTCGCTTTCTTACTATCGTTATATTCTCCTGCGTTCTTGCTCCCGTTGTATTCCTCTTGATTGCTCGCTCTCGCTTATTAGCTCTCGCTCTCGATAACTCGCTCTCGTACTCGGTTACTCGCTGGCGTGGATACACTCACGCCGATCGAGTATTTTCATGATTACAAAACGAAGAAGTAATTTCTAATTGGAGAAACAAATAGGCGCATTAATTAGTGATCAGACGTCTTTAAGTTCGACCGTTGAGTTTTTTTAGTATTAATATAGGGTGTGGCTTATACAAATTTCATCCTAAACGACAATTAGCCTCTATTCATCTTCTTCACCCTTTCTTTCATATTCTTCCCTTCAAAATGAATTCAAACACAACTGAGCACAGTTCAGACAAAACGATTTCTGACAATGAAGAGGTAGAAAAGCCGTTTTCTGCCTCCACACCGCACAATCATCAGAGGATAGTTTTTTCAACTATCACCGGGCGACCCACCGAGCAAGTCCTCGGATGACTCCTCCGGGAGGAATCAGATGAGTCCTCGTAGGAGTCATCGAGGAGTCCTCCGAGGACCCCATTGAGGCAAACCGACGCCACGGTTCTTGATTCTCGACATCCTCTCCCGCGCAACAGCGGGACGCGCCTTACCGAATGTTCCGTTAACATTCCTACGAAGAGCGCCCCAAGAAGAGGGCGGACTGGCGGCCCCCCCAGGTCGTGTCGACTCTCCAGGTGAGTCGAGTTAGAGATGCGAGCTTCCTTTCCCTTCCTTATAATGTGTTTTTTATTTTCTTAATGTACTTTTTTTGTGACATGTGAATGAATGAATATATTATGGTTGTTTAGATATTTGCATCTTCTGCTTTCATTATTTCCAAAGCGAGGCGAGTTTAAGCGTGAGGGTTCCTACGAGTAAGCATGCATGAGCGTTCATCGTATGTATGCATGGCGAGTCACCGTTTCGATTAAGGATGAGCGTTCCTACGAGTAAGCGGGAGCGTTCCTACGAGTAAGCATGAGCGTTCCTACGGAGCGTTCCTACGAGTAACCGTGAGCGTTCCTACGAGTAAGCGGGAGCGTTCCTACGAGTAAGCATGAGCGTTCCTACGAGTAACCGTGGCGTTCCTACGAGTAAGGCGTCGCGCGTTCCTTCGAAGGCGTGGCGTGCCGTTCCTTCGAGAAGGCGTGCGCGCGTTTCTGCGGGCGAAAGCTACACTTCGACGTAATTTTGCGCGTGTTGCCACGTCAGAATAGGTCAGTTTTCATTATTTTCGAGCGCCAGGTCATTCAACATTAATGATAATAAAAAGGGGGTCTTCCGTACAAATATCCCTAGATCCACCCATGACAGTAAATTTTGTACGATAAATTTCCCACAAGTGTAGATACGTCCACGCACATGTGAAATAATGGGCGGTCAATGCTGAGAATGTCAGAATCTGGCTCCAGGATTTTCCAGATGAGTGTTCCAAAGGTGGAGATGGAGTGTTGTGGGCAAAAGCCATAAAAAAAAGTCTAATTTTGAGATTTTGGCCTTGCAATTTATAAGAGACCGTTTTTTGAACCATGTACATATATTTGAATATTAGACAAATCAAGGATTTGTAAATTCACAACCCATATTTATATTCCACAATATAAAGAAGTATCCATTTAATATTATACACCTTCCTTACTTAAGTTTGTGTTATTCTCTCTTTGTTAGATTATAAAAAATACCATTGAATTATGGGGTTGGTTTCAATTATACTCTTAAACTTTGAAAAGTTTCATTTTAGTCTTGAACTTTGAAGTTTATTTCAAAATAACCCTTGAAGTTTTTTTTTTCCGTAAAATTCATAGACAAAAATGTTTTATTTGCATTTGTATTGTCGTTTATGTGAACATAATTGAACATATACATTAAAAAAAATCAAAACATATGCGAATATGTCATTTTTCATCCATAAATTTAACAAAAAAAAGTCTTCAAAGGTTATTTTGAAACAAACTTCAAAATTTAAGGATTAAAATGAAACTTTTCGAAGTTCAGGGTATAATTGAAACTAACCCCTATAGTTCTTGGGTATTTTTGATAATTTAACTTTTTTTTAGGGCAAAGCACTTTTGGCCCCCCTGGTTTGGAGTTGATGTCTATTTGATCCATGGGGTTTCAAAAGATACATTTTAGTCCTCCAGGTTTGTAAAAACATTCTAAATGGTCCCTCACTTGACTTAACTTTAACCTAATAGAATGCTGACTAGACCGTTATCTGATGACGTGAATAGGATGACAAGTCTATATTTGTTGAGGTAGATGAAATGTCATTTGATTAATTAGAAAATTAATTAAAAAATCAATTAAAAATATTAAATTATTAAGTAAATTTAGAAAGGTCTACCTTAATTCATTCTACTTTGTTTTTTGTAGCAGACCCGAGGGAATCATTCTAAATAAAATTAGAACATTGGATTCGCCCCGCCGTACGATCTTGCCATATTGGATTCGTTGTGCTGTATTCTACACCCTTCTGCTTGTGTTTCTGCCATTGTTGTGTGGGTTCATTCCATTTACAGGTGTTTGTTGAATGGAAAATTATTTTTTTCTTCTTGTAACTAATATGATTGCAACAGACGCCTACTGAACTAAAGATGTTGCTGCCCAATGTTGCTGCGTTGGTTTTGAGCCGAGTTGCATTTTGTTGTCTTCAGGAGAATCAAATTTATTGGATTATTTATTTTATATTAGTTTTCATAGGAGCCATTTTTTGAATTTTTAAGATAGCTTTGGAGTTAAATTAGAATGATTCCCTCCGGTCTGCGATAAAAAACAAAGTAGAATGAATTAATTTCATCTACCTCAACAAATATAGACTTGTCATCCTATCCATTAGATAACGGTATATATAGTCAACATTCTGTTGGGGTTTTACAAACCTGAGGGACTAAAATGTATCTTTTGAAACCTTAGGGACCAAATAGACATCAACCCCAAAACTTGGGGGACCAAAAGTACATTTTGCTTTTTTTTTTTTTAATTACATTTTTGTGTTTACATTCTAAACTTTCTAGAAAAGGGTAAATAAGTAAATACTATATGATAATGAGTGTGAGTAATAATTATTTGTTGACTATAGGAATATTTTGAAACTAATTTAAGAAATGGATCTAAAGTAAGTCTCAAGAAAAAAAAGGAAATGGATCTAAAGTATTAGGTCAAAAAAAGAAGAGAACCTAAAGTATCAATTAGCTTCTCAATTGGGCATCCAATGTAATCTTCTCTAATTTTTTTTTTTTAAATGAAGAAGAATATAATCCAAAACAAAATTATAATTTAACAAATTTAGAATCATATCTGCTTTGTAAATCTCTATTCAAATTTGATTCCTTTTTTTAAAGAAAAATCAACCCACCACTTCAACTCAAATGAGGGACAAATATGAAAAGAGAATATATGCATATCTTTATATGAAATAATTGTATATAAATTTAAAAGAACAACTCATCAATAACAAGTTTTTTCAATCTTCCATGTGATAGAAGAATAAGAGGGGAAAAAAAATCAGGAATATATATTATTTTATTGTCTCTTAAAAAACTTTGGACAACCAAATTTGCAAATACTTTCACAAACAGATCGTCATTGATAAATTAAGTTTTATTTAACTACACTTAATTTTGATAAAGTCAGTTTATCCCTCTACTCATATTTGTTTGAACTATTTTTTTTACCAACAATTACTTGTTAAGACAAATAATCACCCTTATTTTGTTTAATTTATTTATTTAAAAATATTTAATTCACTAATTAGTAATTTTTATATAAAAAAAGAGTTGAATCAAATAAATTATTATTTCTTTCTCTGTTCTTACAATGATTCTCAATAATCCCCATCTTCTGCAAAAATTACAGAACAAAGAAACAAGAGCAGAAGAAATGAAAAGAGAGGAAAAGAAAAAAAAAAAAAAAAATTTCTCCATAAATATAATCAGCAGGCAAAATTGAACAGCAGATCTATACATTCTTTCATTTTCTGTTAGTTTCCCGAGAAAATCTGTGTTTAGAACTTGGTAGTAGTAATGAAATAGTAGTCAGTTTGGGATCTAATTCTTTACAGAATCACTGAAATCAAAATTAAAATTAGTTGAGGAGTTCCTTCTTGTTTCTTCATCAATTCCTTGTGGGTTTTTCTTTAATCAAATGAGGTCTCAACTTTCTGACATCAGACAATTGAACTGGTTTGAGGAAGAACTCTTCCGCTCCTTCTTCCAAGCATCTGTTGATTCTTGAAGGAACATTCTCAGAGGACATAATCACTACTGGTATGTCTTTAAGAGATTTCGATTCCTGCAATTACATCGCATCAAATTAGCCATTTGATTCTCAATGGATTCGATCTTTTTCTTTTTCATTTCTCTGCAGAAGGAGAAATAGGGAAGGAAATTAGGGCAAACCTTGATCTTCCTGAGGAGATCGTAGCCGCTCATTCCGGGCATACTGTAATCGGTGATGATCAAATTTACATCCACTTCCTGGAAATTAGAAATGATCAAACAAATTAGAGGAAGAAGAAACAAAAATCCAGAGAAACAGAGGGGGGAAAAAAAGAAAAGAAAAGAAAAAAGAGCGCGAGAGAGAAAATTAGGGCTTCTTCTTCGTACTTGATTTGAGGGGGAGATTTTGGAGTGTCGTTCATCATCATCATCATCGAGATCATGATCTTCAATAAGACCAAGAAATTCCAAGGCCTTGGTACCGGAATCAACAGCAGTAACTAATCAAAAACAGAAAAGCAAACACCGATTAGCCCTAAATCCGAGAATGAAAAAAAAAGAAACCCCAATGGAGGTGGAAGAATTTGAAAAATGGATAAATACCATGATAGGAAGAGGTTTCGAGGAGGCGCTCGATCAATTTCCGATCGATGAAGCTATCATCAACAGCAAGAACATGAAACTGAGTGGTTTCAAGAGCAAGGCCCATAGCTGGTGAGATTCACAGAGAGAAAGGGGAATTGGAGAAGGAAGTGATGAGAGGGGAGAAGGAATTGAAGGAGTTTTATATGATTGTATGGGAGGATGAAAGGAGAGGAGATTGATTTACAGGAAAATCTTGGAAAGTGAGATCCGACAGATTTGATTCGGAATCGAGAGGATCTTCAAGGTTGATTTGGTTTAGACGGGGGGCGACTCTTGACCAATTCTTTATTTTTAATTGGCAAATGAAAGTGTTTGTTGATTTTCAGAGCAGCCGTGGGCGCGCCTGTTTGTTTGGTGTGACCTGACCGTTTCGTAATGGCTAAAGGTTGTGTGGTTGTCACTTGTATTGTATATAAGTACAACCAACGTGGATGGATCTTCCTCCCCATTCCCCCACCAAACTTCTCTTATCATTTTCTTCTCTTTCTTTTTCTTTAATCATTCTATTTTCACGTCTCTTTATTTTCCCCTTGTGCCTAAATTATTAAAAAAAAAATACCCTTCAACTTGATTCATTGTCTCAAAATTATCCATAACAAGCAGTTTGAGGCGCTGAGTGAGTTATAATAACATGAAGATTATAATAGTCTGTGAAATCATATAATATTATTTAAAATGTAGAGTAGTATAGACTAGGGTTATAATAGTTTGTGTTTGGAGTGCAAAATATTCCATAACACATGTAATAATTATAACACGTGCCCCAAATATACCCTAAATGTTTCAAAAGTCGTTCTTAATTATGAAGTACATAGTCGCTGTTATGTCATTTTAAGTTATCGTCATGTTAATTTTTTCGTTTAACATTCTAACGATTTTCTATTTGAAGGGTAGTTTTGAGACATTATGAAATATCATAATGATATTGCAACTTTTGTAAGAATGAGAGTGCGTTTTTGAAATAAGGGAGAAATTATGGGGTATTTGTTTTTTTATTTTTATAATTTAGCCTATTAATAGTTGAGTTACCATGTTGGTTTATGAAGTTTGAGAGTTGTGTCTAATGGGTATTTAAATTTTTGTGTCTAATGAGTTATTAAACTTTTAAAGTTGACTAATATATCTCTGACCCTCCGTGTAGAACCAAAGTTCAAGAAATGAGATTTGAAATGAATACATTGAAATTGTGTTGAGATGATAACTTGAAAAGAAAAGAAAAGAAAAAGTTTACTAATGTAGGCTTTTAGTTCTTAGTTTATAATAGATAATTAAAGTATAATAAAGTTAAATAAGTAATTTACTTCTATTTGGGGTGCATGTTAATTATCATAATTTGTGTTATAATAGTCTATGGAACATACCCTTCACTCCAAACACATATTATTATAATTCAGACTAAATAACTTTGCATCTTAGACACAGATTATATAACTCCACATACTATTATAACTCACCCAACGACTCAAACAAATTTTTAAAGATTTAAAATCACTTTAGATTTAAAATCACTTTAGATTTCAACTCATTCTCTCTCTTGTGATATAAAAAAAAATTATTTAAAATCTGTTATGATTTGAAATCACTCAAAATCATGAACATCCAAATAGAGCATGGAGCTTTCAGTTTTATGTTGAACTTCAAAACAGAAAACTAGAAAATAATTAGAGACAAAATAAAAATTTAGACATGTTTATTACGCAATCGAGATTCTACGAGTTTCTATGCAGATATGTAACACCCCGTAATTTGAACACTTCCTACTCGAGACATTACTTCCAAGTTGCATCATCACTACAAAAAACCGACATAAGATAATTCACACAACTGGACAAACCAAAAAATTATAAAGTCTGAACCTGAACAAAAACACTTCAAAAGGCCTCACGAGGGCACCCAACCTCCACCAAACTACAAAGAAACGACAGGTTGGACTCCAGTCCCTCGGAGTTAACATAAATCCACAAGACAACAAAACATGCTTTGAACACGAAAGAAACATAACAGAACATACTTCGATTTGAACGATAGGGGAACATGACATGCTAAGGTTTAAAACACAACCTAAAAGAATAAGAGCGCAACGAAAAAAAAAAAGTAACAAATGCAACTTCTAAATGAAAACTCCTAACTAAGTCCTACAAGTCTTCCATAACCTCGCAGGGGTCTCGCCGTCGATGGTCATCTCACTGGTTCAACAACAAAAGAAGAAATAAACAAGGGATGAGTACAAAAATACTCAGTAAGTAGCCCACTTCGTCCAAGAATAAAAAGCACGAAAGAGCAGTCTTAGACCTAGCTAAACACGACACCTAGCTCGCCATACAACCTCAACAAACACCCTGACCCTATTTCTCACTCAGATTTCTCAGTCTTGTCCTACCCTTAGCTTCTGAACTAGGTTGGCAACAACTGACCACGTGACTCATTCTCAGGCCTGCACTAGGGCGAAGGACTCTATCCAACCCCTCTGACTCTAAGGATCATACCCCGAGTCGCACAACTAGATGGGGGACGGACCACCACATCTCATAAAGCATCAAAGGCGACACTACCGCGCACAATCGACCACGGGCTCATTCCCAGGCCTGTACTAGGGTAAATGACTCTATCCAACCCCTCTGACTCTAAGGATCACGCCCCGAGTCGCACAACTGGATGGAAAATGGATCATCACATCCCATAACATCATCATCATCTCGCCAACCTCGAGTCTCAGCCTGATAAGGGTTACACAAAGACTAGGGCCTACACTAGGGCTAGTTGTGCTAATTACAATCCTAAGGCTCAACAACACTTCCCGAGTTACTTCAAAATAAGCACGAGAATATCAGGCTTGGGACATACAATCATAGCAAACTAACACATTTAGAGTTCTCAGCACAAGTTTACATCGACTCTACTAGTTACAATTCACGTAGGACTAACAGACAACTAAACCCTGAACCAGCAGGTTCGGGTTTCAGCACAAATATACATCAACACAATCAAATGAACTTGAATCAGACAGAACTGTAATTCTCACATCCTAATATGCTACTACAACCAAAACGTTCAGTCTACTTCCAATCAGGTAAAAGCATGCGACGTGCCCTTAAGCCCTACACTTAGGGGTGGTATAGTCCAAATGACTACTTACCTATAATCCAACAACCACAAGCAGCTTGAGAAAGACGGTGCTCCAAAGTGTTTCAACTCCCAAATCATCCCTAACGAAGAACATGCACAAAAAGAATTAATAAACTGAAACATAACCGAGGCCTGAAAACTTACGAGGCGCAAAACTCACCCAACGAAGATCCGAAACGAGTTAAGAAACGAACTGAGGCAACCACATAGAAGGAGACGAACGACGACCCTGCAGGTGGCGGTGCGTGGAGTCAGCGACGGTGGCAGCAATGCAGGTACCAGATCTGGACTCCTCGTGACCCAATCTATCAAGAACCGGTCTCTGTTCCTAAAAGATCGGTCGAAACAAGCTCGAACCGGCTGGACCAAAATGATGGGTCTCGCGGATCAACCAACGGTGCTTCACGACGACGACGTGCTGGCGGCGACGACAATCTGAGAGGTGAGAGAGAGAGAGAGAGACGGTGAGAGGAGAGCTCGAGGGAGAGAGGGAGAGAGAGAGAGTCGGTGAGGACGAGAGAGACTGAGAGAGAGAGCGGGGGAGGCTGAGAGGAGCGATGGAGAGGGAGAGAAGAAGAGAAACTGAGGAGAGAAAGAGAGGAGGGAGAGAAAAGGACGAGAGAGAGCTGAAAACGTGGCCGCCGGCAAAACGACCGACGATCGTTTCGCCGAGGACTACGGCGCGAGGGAGACTCGTTCTCCCTCCTTTTCGTCCTCTTTTTTTTTTTTTTTTCTTTTCTGGAAAGGACCGACTGTTACAAGATATGTCCATGTTCCTAGAGATTTATGATACACAATATTAAAAGTTTAAAAATTCATTAGACACTTCTTAAAGTTTGGAGCCTATTATATACCCCTTTAAAGTTGAGATGCCACATTTATAATTTATCTAAATTTTGTTTTAATTCATAAAATTTTAGAATTATTGTGCTTGAGTTCACTTTCCTCTTTCGTCTTTTTAATCATTTTATTACGATGTCTCATTTCTTTTTTATTTTTTTAAATCCTAAAATATTTAGGGTTAAATTACAACTTTGATTTGTGAAATTTAAAAGTTGTGTCTAATAAATCCATAAATTTTAAGAAATGTTTAATAAGTTATTAAATTTTCATTATTGTGTCTTATAGGTCTCTATGTCTATTTAAAGAGGAAAAAAAAATTTATACTTTAGTAAATGTCTAATAAATCTTTAAAAATGTCAAATTTTTGTCCAATTTGGTCCATAAATATTATAAAATATCATATGAATAAAAGATTTATTATACACAAAATAAAAAATTTATGCAGATATTACATTTATTATATAATTCAAGAACCTATTAAGCATGTCAACAAGAACATAGTTTAACTGGCATCAAGTAAGACTTATGACCAAGAGGTCATGAGTCCGAATCCCACAGCTCTTAAGTTTAGATATCAAATTTGTAATCTAACCAAAATTTAATTTAGTAATAATTTTTTAGGTTTATTCTACTCTAACCATTGAACTTGCAAGTCTTTACTTTAGTTTTTGAACTCTTTAAAAATAATCATTTTGGTTCTCATGGTTATCTTATCGTTAATTGTTTAATAGATATGGATAATATGTATTCAATAATGTGTGTAATGATATGGTGATCAAGTGAGTATGTATTATTAAAGCCCCCATAGCTTAGTTGGTATGAGTATTAAATCAAAGCTCTTTCACAATTCTAGTCTAGCAAATCAATGCACTAACTACTAAGTTATATTATTGAAGAAATTTTCTAAAACTCACAAATTTCAACAAAAATTTAGGCATCATAATATTGTTTTTCAAAATAGTCTTAGTGTTATATTTCTTTGAAATCTTACCAATTTCATATCAGACATTTTTTTTATTTTCCATTGAGCGCATGCAAGAACATATATATTTTTTTAACAACTCTTCAAACTTAAGTGCATAACATAATGTAAAAATTGTAACATTCGTCTAAATCTAAAGTCCAATTCAATGAGGTTAAAATAAAAAAATATATATATATATCTAAAAATGATTCACTTTGGCGAACTGATCTTTGCTAAAAAAATTAATTTAACTTTATATACTATCAACTTATTTATAAAAAGAAATATTTATACTTGAGATAATTACTAACAAAATAACGCTCTCTTGTATTCTCTGATCATATTCTAAAGAACTCAAAACATTTTTATGTCAAATCCTATCAAATGTTTGAAAACACAAACAACACAATAAATTGATTTGATTTGATTTCTTTTTATTTAAGTGCAAAGAAGTGATGATGGACATGATAATATATTTTAGCTAGTCAAAATCTTCTAAAATGGTCTACAAATTATTAAAAAAAAAAGAAAAGACAATCATAGTAATTGGACCTTTGAGGGATTTTAAAGGCTATTTTGAAGAATCTAAAAAGATATATATATATATATATATATATATATATATATATATATATATATATATATATATATATTATTCTGACAAAAAGCCACAGTTGAGTTTGCAACCATGTCTTCCTAACATGAAAATCTCTCATCCCACCCCACCATGATTGTAGTGTTTAAAGGGGCCCAATAAAAGCATATAATATATCATCAAATCTTTATAAAAAGAAGACACATTGAAGTTGCTTGTCAATTGCCTCCTTCTACACCATTATTTATGTTCCCCACATGGATGTTAATTTGTTAAAGAAATATTTGAATTTTGATGTTCTTATTTATTTTTTCATATATATAATATTTGAAGAAAATGTTTCCTCTTTGAGTTGATTATCTATCTTCATTAAAAAAAAAGTTGATTCTTTTTCTTTTAAAAAGTGATAGGGGTGGGTTTAAAATAAATTTAATAAGGGAGGACAATGAATATTTATTTATTTTTCTTTAAAAAGTTAATGTATTTATAGGTCAACTATGAACAAGGATACAAATAGTGCTATAAAGGCCTAAATCAATCTTTTGCAAAAATTGGTGACTTTAATAATTTGTGACGACTTTAAAACTTTAATATTGAGTAGTATTTTTTTTTTAAATATATTTAGTAGTATTAGTTGAATTTATAAGATCAAATATATAAAAATGATACTCATATTAAATATTTATTACATAAATTTCTTAGGAACTTTGTCGAATTTCCTACTTATCTTTACCATTTTGTAGTTGACTTGATTGTTAGAGTTGACACGAACACCATGTTGATATATTAATAGAAAAATTAAATTTTTTCTTGTCTGTCGTTGTTAGATGTCGACAACATATTTCCAACATCTACATTAAATACGACATGAGTAAGTACATAAAAGCTCATTCATATCCAGCGTATTCTAGATGTTGAATACTTATAACTTGTCAATTAATCAATGATAAAACCCACCCATTCAAGAAATATAGGCCATAATAAAACCCTTCTTACTTTTAAAAATACCTTAGATTGAAGTGTGATTTTCCTTACATTCCCGACCTACCCTAAAAAAAAAGAAAAGAATTTTGAGCTTAAACCAGGGAAGTGATTCTATTTTTTCAAACTTTAGAATCAGAATTAAGAGAGTAATTCTATTTTTCCAAACTTTAGAATCAGAAGTAAGGGCAAAAAAGATGGGAGGAACGCATCTTCCCACTTAAACAGATGAAAGATATTCAGGCAGCAAGTATAACAAATAGTATCAAGGGAACATTATAAGATATATAATACAAAGATATGACTAACACTAGTGAATCGGTTTGACAATTTTATTTTTTTTATTAATTGGACTTCTCAAACACTAACAACTTTAAATCAACTTGAGAGAAACTAGTTTTAGACGACAACGCCTTTTTGGTAAAAAAAAACTTGTTCTTATCATAAATTTGAAACATTTTATAAGTTTGGTGACCGATTAAAATTTTAGAAATTTTTTGGCGTGTTGTGTTAGAATCGAAACCACAGGATTTCTTGGTTTGGAATCAAAACACTTGACTTGCAGAAAACAAATGTTTGGGCGTTGATGTTATGTTAGGTTGTGTTCGCGAAGCAGTGTTTGGGTTTGGGTGCGATGTTGTCTTTGGAATGGGTTGTATAAAACAGTGTTTGGGGTGTGTGTTGGGTTAGGTGTGTGCAGTCTGTTTTTTCTAAAATAAATACTTAATATTTTTTAAATATAGTAATTTTGTCTTCTTACTTTATTTTTTAACTTCATAACTATATAATTACCTATCAACAATTTATTTAATGTATCTAATTTGAGTTTATAATACTTTGTAGGAGTATATATTATATTTATAATGCACTTCACTCATGATGACATAAAGTAAAAAAACTAACTATATGTTGTAATGTGTAATGTAAGAACTGAGGCGCCAATGATAAAGTAAAACGATCGATGCATAGAAATATGTTGGTTAAAGATAACATGTTACGCTGACTGAAATAAATAATAAAAAAAGTAGAGATACTTGTCCAACGAAGTTCAACTAAACATAAAATTCTAAAAAAGTCATAGAGAACGGTAGATGGAAATAGAATCAGGTTCCCGGTGCTTTCCCCAAAACTTTCACACAGTAATCATACTTCCAATTTGGGGTGATTCATGCAAAGAAAGAGTTCAACATTATACTATTCGAGAGAAGCGTTTTTGCAACAACCATGCAGTCCTGCCTTGTCATCCCTGGTATTGCCTTCAATTTTGCATATAGCTCGTTCACTCGAGCTACTAATATTATATTAATAATATTTACATACAAAAATATTATCCACCACAATGTATGTAGTGCATATATACAAAATCTAATCAATATATATATATATATATATATATATATATATATATATATATATATATATGTTTAATTCAACAATTGTCAATTCCCATTCCAATTCATCCATATATGGTTTGTGAGATGTTCCCTCCATTCAGTCTAGACATCTATTGTCTCTACAAATCCAACGTTGTTTGTGTTCATCTTAGTTGAATCGGGGTCACTTGTGTGTGCCTCCTCGAATGTGGGATATAGGTCCATCTTTTGTATAATTAAGTTGTGCAACAAACAACATGCAGTTATAGTCATACACTAGACTTCTACTGGGTAAAAATACTTTCCTCTTAGTATCGCCCATCGACCCTTCAGCATACCGAATGCTCTCTCAATGACATTTCGAGTGGATGAATGTCTCATGTTGAACAACTCTTTCGGATTGGCGGTGGTTGGGACATCAAAGTATCAAGTTGTTTGGGTGGTCGAGTCGCAGGGGCGATCGTTAAATTAATCTATAGAGTTTTCATTGTAGTTATCGATGGAGGTAATCGCGATGATGGTCGAGTTCTTGGTGTGTGGTCGTTGAAGTTTTTTATTCTGGTAGTGATTAGCGATCATCGGAGTTTCCATTAGAGTTAGTCGGTCGCCGGTGTGGTCTTCGAAATTGTCATCGGAGTTGGTCGGAGTCGCCGGTATGGTCGTCAAAATTGTCATCAGAGTTTGTCGGGGTTGCCGGTGTGGTCGTCGGAATTGTCATCGGAGTTGGTTGGGGTCGCCGGTGTGGTCGTTGGAATTGTCATTGGAGTTGGTCGGGTCATTTGGTGTGGTCGTTGGAATTGTCACCGGAGTTGGTCCTGGTCGCGCAGTGTGTCGTCGAAATTGTCATCCCGAGTTGGTCGGGTCGTGTTGGTGTGGTCGTCAAAATTGTCATAAGAGTTTGTTGGGGTCACCGGTGTGGTCGTCGAAATTGTCATCGGAGTTGGTTGTGGTTGTCGGTGTGGTCATTGGAATTGTCATCGGAATTGGTCGGGGTCGCCGATGTGGTCGTCGGAATTTCCATCGGAGTTGGTCGGGGTCGCAGGTGTGGTCGTCGAAATTGTCATCGGAGTTGGTTGAGTTGCCAGTGTAATCACCAGAGTTGTTGTTGGTGGTCGTTTGAGTTGTCATCGGAGCTGGTCGGGTCACCGGTGTAGTCGTCGGAGTTGTTGTCGAAGTTTTCATCGGAATTGTTGTTGAAGTGGACATCGAAAATAAAAAAACGACAAATAGAAGTGGAAAACATGCTACAAAACCCATGAGGTTATGTTTCAAAACCCATGAGGTTGTGTTTTCAAAACCCTTAGTTTTGAAACCCTTTGTACCAAACATGGTGTTGGATTTGAACCCAACACCACACTAACCTAAACCAATGGGCCAAACACCCCCTTAACATTTCAAAATATGTCAGACTAGACACAAAGCTTACAAAAATTTAGGATTACACTTGAGAATCAAAAAGAAAACTTTAATTTTATTAAAGTTCAAAAGAAATTGAATTTATATAGTCTTAGTTAGATGCAATCCAAAAGAATAATCTAAAATTTGTATTCTAGAAACAATAAAGTAGAAGATGGTTGAATTCAAAATACTTTGAATGGATCAAAATTCTTTTTCTATCATAAGGATCCAATTTGAAAACAAGGCGGCGGCGGCGGCAAGGAGAGGCGCAGGTGTAAGGCGTGCGAGCGCATGGGCTTGAGCGGGCGGTCTGCCTTGCGCGGCAGCGAGCATGCTTGGGCTGACACAGCCCCTTAAGCAACCACTTGAATTTTTGGACTTCCATTGAATTTGAATGTGGACATGATCAAATGATCTGAGCTTTGAATTTGGAATTGCTTTAATTCGGTTTAAACTTTTTTGTTTTTTGTTTTGTTTTCGCAATTAAATGTTGGGGTAGAGTGTCACAATCATACTAGAAGAGCGTATGTTTGTGAACCTCACAGTGACAAGTCGTGCCATGATGCGATCGAGGAGGACGATGCATCATCTAACACACCAAGATAGGTGGGCTCGAAGGCATGTGAGATCAAATACCGTGTGTCGTCGGAGGGGTCGATGTATGGGCGTATGACTCCTCGCCAAAATGACGTGCAAGGTTGGAAGACCCAATATTTCACATAATATACTATAGGGGGTACCATGGTGTCGACTCTCCACCACCCCTGGACTTGTGGGCCTAAGTGAGTCACCCCGTGGCACGTTAGCGTGTCATGGCGGGGCGAGCGTCACAAGAGAAGTTTCTTGGGCGTTTCCTTTGTAACGGGTTTTCAAAGGACAGTGTCGGACGGCACAGGTGTGCCGACATTGCGCCCCTTCCCATGGGCTGGAGGTTCCGTTATAGGGCCCGTTAGCGGCCAGCGATCCGAGAATGTCCCGTCAAAGCCAACTCATGGGAAGATCGAGTGCTAGTACACGGACGGGTGACGTGTACGTCCAAGTTATATTCCGCTGCTTATTTACTTGATGCTTGGTTGAGGACTGAAGAATCTCGCCTAAGGCCCGACGAAGCCACAAAGCGTTGCGATCATAGAGATGGGGCAGGAGTTCCCCTTAAGGCTGGCCATGAACAAGTGTCACGGTCGTACCTCTCGAATCGTGCGACGCCATGAATCATCTCTCGTCATTTTGGCGAGGAGTCATACGCCCATACATCGACCCCTCCGACGACACGGTTGGCTCCAGTCTCACATGCCTTCGAGCCCACCTATCTTGGTGTGTTAGATGATGCATCGTCCTCCTCGATCGCATCATGGCACGACTTGTCACTGTGAGGTTCACAAACATACGCTCTTCTAGTATGATTGTGACATAGAGCAGCTCTCATGTCAATGAGAAATCTCAAAAAACTAAATAAGGAATTATAATTCTTGTATTTGATTACACTTTCTTCGAAGAGATTTTTATCACAAGCTTACTTGGTTGTAATGTACTACATCTAAAAGTGATTCTATAATTTTTTAAAATTACCACAAATCACTTTAAAATCACTTTTTAGATAATCAACTTTAAAGTAATTTTTTAAAAAAATATTATAAACCAACTTGATTATTTTATAAATGATTTGTTTTTGTTACCAAACCTTTTAGATTTTAAGAAAGACACTTTTGGTCTTTGGATATCACTTAGGAAGTTAATCTAAACACATGGTTAGTCTCCAAGAATGCAACCTTCTAAAGATGGGAATATATTCGTGAATCTCTTTGCTTTTGGCTTTTGCTTCCTGCTATGGCCTATTTTTTAACGAAATATTTGGGATTACACTCAAATAGTTTCAAAGGATAGAAAAAAAAGGGAATTGTAATGGGTGGCAAAAATGATTAAGTTAGTTACAAATTTATCGTTCATTTTTTTCTTTTGCAAATGTAGCAAAATTTTAGGTTTTTCCTTTTACATTTTTTTGGAATTTCTATTTTACCCTTCTTTCTTTTTTCTCCTGTATTCCTTTCTTCTTTCTTGTGATGCACTGTTGTGAAGCAACCCTAGACTGTAGCATGTCACAACCACACTAGAAGAGAGTTCGTTGCACAAGCACAGATGGATGTAACGGCGGCATGCGAGTGTCACTTGTTGGGCCACGTGAGGGCCAAGAGAAAACAAGTGCCATGATGCGACTGAGGAGAACGATGGATCATCTAACACACCAAGAACAGTGGGCATGAATGCCAAGTTGAGGAACAAGCAAAGTTGCAAGAATCTATGTCGTCAGTGGTGTCAGTGACAAGCCTAGTGGGGTCAGATGGGGCCCCGGACCATAGCCTCAAAACTCGAGGTTCCGTCATGATTTTTGACGAGCGACTCTGGAGTTAAGTTCTTATATGGGCAAGATGTAAGCTCAAACCTTTAAACACATAGGAACAAAACATCTACGAAAAGGGACAAAATATCATAACTAGACATCCAAACCTTTAAAAATATGGTTCAAGAGGCATATGGGGCGAGATTATACAAAAATAAGGTGTTTCACATTCATAACCTTCTAAAAACTACAAGCCATAAGACAGGAGGAATACGACTAAGCACTTGAATTTTATTTTTAAAAATTAAAAAAAAAGGAAAGGAAAGAAAAAGCTTAGAGCCAATTTCATGGCATCATATTGTTCTTTATTTTCTATTTTTAAAAGCAAACATGTTTGTTAACCATTTTTTTTTGGTGCTTTCTTCATTTTATCCAACATTTCATTTTTTTTTTTTTTTTTTTGAAAAACAGAGAACATACCATATGTGGTTATACGAAACACTTCATCTTCTGGAAAACAAAAATAGTTAGAATACCTTAAATAATTAACTATCAAAGTAGTTACATGATTTGGTAGGACTTTTGGAATAGTGAAAAGTGTTTTTTAACTTATTTAATTTGCACGGTGATTCCTGGTTACGTAGTTAGAAGTGATTTCCAATAATTTAGTTTTAGAAGTATATACTTGGGAAGGAGTTTCACAAGTGAGAAGCGTGTGAATGTGTGAGTTTTCATTTTGCTCTTTTTTGTTGCAGATACCAGAAAACTCTCTCGTTGTGTATTATAGGAATTGTTTAGTGTATCTGAATTATCTCAATATGGACTAAGCCATGAACTAGGACGATCCATAGACTATTCATGGATCCCAGATAACACGCCCAAGTTCAGACTCATCATGTTATCCATAGACTATTCAAGGGTGGAGGGCTTTTTGTAGGAGGGTGTGTAGTTTTTTTAGAGCATTTTGGCTTTTACGCAGAGAACCAGCCTCTCGAATTGTTGGGCATATGTTTTGTGAACGGTTGCTTGAATGAGATTATTGATGAAATAACCCTCCTTAGATTTTGTTTCATAACCATTTGGTTTTTTATTTTTAAAATTTCTTTGATTTCTCATCATTTATCTACAATGGTCTGTATCTTCTCTACAACGATTTTTGTCTTATTGAGGAAACATTTGAGTTTCTAGCCAAATTCAAAAAATAAAAACAAGTTTTTGAAAACTACACCTCGTTTGATAACCATAACCAAAACCATTTGCTTTTTGGTTTTTAGATTTTGAAAATTAAGGTTGTTTTCTCCTAATTTCTCTATAATAGTTTTCATATTCCTTGAAGAAGTATTTGAATTTTTAGCCAATTTCTAAAAACAAAAACAAGTTTTTGAAAACTATTTTTTTTTTTTTTATAATTTTCTAAACATGACTTGGTTTTTTAAAACATACGTAAAAAGTAGATAACAAAAAGTAAATCTTTAGATGAGAGTAATATTTATAGGCTTAATTTTCAGAAACTAAAAACCAAATGGTAATCAAATAGAGTCGTTATTTTTAGTTCTCAGAACTTGAGTCTACTTTTTTTAATTTTCAAAATTTAGTTTTTAAAAACATATATAAAAAGTAGATAAGAAAACATGAAAAGCATAAGTGGAACTAGTATTTATAGGTTTAGTTTTCAAAAACTAAAAATAAAAACCAAATGACTATCAAATGAGACACAATTTTTTAGATTTTGAAATTTACTAATAATTTCAAAAACGTTTTGAAAAATAGAAAACCAAAAATAGAATTGGTTACCAAACAATTCTATTTTTTAAAAATGAAAAATAAAAACAAACAACGAAGGTCCTGTTTGATAACCATTTTGTTTTTTGTTTTTAGATTTTGAAATTTAAACCTAAAAATACTACTTCTACCAATGAGTTTATATATAATCTTATCTACTTTATATTTACGTTTTCAAAAACCAAAGTAACTTTAAAAAACTTGACTTTGTTTTTAGAATTTGTCTAAGGGTTCAAATACTTAAGGGAGATGATATCTATTGTAGATGAATTAGGTAAAAATAAGCTTAATTTTCAAAAACTAAAAACGAAAAACAAAATAGTTATCAAACGAGGTCGAAATGATCAAACGACTCTTAAAAAAATAGTTTTTGTTTTTTTGAATTAGACTAAAAATTTTAATGCTTCATTTAGAAATGTGAAAAATATAGCAAGGAAATCAACCAAATTTTTAAAAACAGAAAACTTAAAATTATCAAACTGACATTAGTAAATTCGTAAAGAAGTAGATCCACGACTGAGCTATTTCATTACCTATCGGTAAGAAAGAAAGGTTAATCTCATTGCTATTATAATATTAAAATAAACCGAACACTGAAAATGTTGAAAAAAAAAGAACGGTGGGAACTTAAATATGAATAATGAGGAATTTTAAGTTATTTTCAAACTGTAAAATGCTTATTTATGAATTTAAAAATATTTTTTTAGGAAAAAAATCGTTTTTATTCTAAACTTGACAGATTGTATCAATTTTAACCATAAATTTTTAATTTCATCCATTTACACTTCAAACTTAGCACATTGTATCAATTTTAATCATTAACTTTCAATTTGATCAATTTAAACCTCGAACTTAATAGATTGTATCAATTTTAATCACAAAATTTTAATTTCATCAATTTAAACCTTAAATTCAAATAAGTGTATCAATTTACATCATTTTAAGTTTTCGTTTCAATTTTACCCAAACCAGTATTCAGTCAAAAAAATTAGAATCTCACTTAATAATAGTGAACCTAAAGAAACCCCATCTTGAAAGACATGTTCACGCTTAAAAAATAAAATGTCTCAACAATCTCTTTAAATTGAGTGCTCTCTCATAAACCTAGATCCTTTTTGTATGTGTCTCATAGAGTGAATCCCTACCCAAAAAAAAAAAAACATAATATATTTGTAACGAGAAAAATTTCAAGAAAATAAAAGATGGGTCAAATCAAACTTTATTATTATTATTTTTTTAAAAAATCGTTAGCACCTATCCCTTGTGGTTGGTTCCAAAATTTTAACAAATAAAGAAAAGCTAGAACAAAAACAAAATCAAATGCAACCGTTATTGGTGCAGCTTGGATGATAGTCTAACGAGATAAATTCTCCAACAATCAAAACTAAAACTAAATCTTTATTATAATGAGAGTTTTGTATATAATGAGAGAAAACTCCCTATTTTTACCCAACAAGATAGTAAATTAGATAGTAAAAGAAAATTAACCTTAAATACATTAAAATGAAACAGAAAAATAAATAAATAATAAAAAGCAAGAAAAATGAAGAAATAGAAATCACAAATTAGATACATTGGAGTTAATCGAAACCAAATAAGAGAAGAATCAAAACAAACCCAATTTTTTTTTTTTTTTTTTTAAAAAACAACCTAACAAATTTCTACAAATCTTTACAAATCTGAATTCCAAATTCAAATAACGATTGAAGGAAAAAAACATAAATTACAAGTAAAATAAATTTAGGAAACAAAATCTGCAAAATTCCCATATACAAAATCCCACAATTTCTATAAAATTATTAACCTTCTCATTTAAGTATTAATCTCTTCTGCGGACTGGTGAGGAAACAGGGGAAAAAAAAATGGGAAACAAGATCACCAATTTCTCCAATTCCACATCCAATGGAGATTCTGCTTTCGGTATTTACTGTCACAAATTTGTTCTATTACTTTATAATTAATTAATCATAAGTTTGTAAGTTCGTATAACATATAGTTTTTTTTTTTTTTTTCAGTTGTAAGGTCCATCCGAGATGAAAAACCAATTGATTATACCTTAAAAATCCAATTTTTTTCGTGGCTGAGGAAGGCAGTTTGTAAACAAAAAACACAGCTTAATAGATATGAATCCCAGATCTTTAATGCCAGTGGTTATAAATGGTTATAATTCAATTCACCATCTTTTCATATTCAATCATTATTATTATTATTATTATTATTTTTTGAGGATACATTTTATTATTATTTTTTTTGTTATGGTAGGAAATTAGCTCTATATCCCAATGGGGATGAGAAAAGAAATGGGCATGGTAATATTTCCCTCTATTTGGTAACGGCTGAGGATGACATTTTATCATCTACTTCAGAGATCCATGTTATGTTTACATTTCTTGTTTATGATGGCATCAGAGACAAATATTTGACAGTCCAAGGTAACCGTTTTCATTTTGAATTTTTAGTTTTTAAATATTACTTCCACCCATTTTTTTTAATCTATCACAAATTATTAAAAAAAATGATAGTTTTTTAAAAAAGATAAATGGTAAATTTAGTTTCTAAACTTATCTAAACTTTTAATTGGTTCCTAGTGGGTATGTTGGTGTCGTGTAAAACAACCTTTCGATTTAGTATAATAGTGTCAAGCCCCTATTTGGGGCACAAATGTTATTATAACCTATGAAATACTGTACATATGATTCAACCGAACCCACTAATGGTTTAGGATTATATAATCTATGGTTTAGTCATAATAGACATTATAACACATATTATTATAACATACTCCTAAAACATACAAGTGTGGACAACGGACTTCACATAATTGTCCACTTTGGGTATCAACCCACATTACTTTGCTTTTGGTTCCCCAAAAGGCCTCGTATCAATGGAAATAATTGTTTTCACCCAAGATCAATCTATTCCCTACCCAATGTGAGACTTTTGTTTGCATCTACTAACACTAAGTACGTCTAAAATTTCAATTGTTTTTTGTGTACTACATCCTAGGAATTTCAATTTATCTAACAAGTTTGAAAATTTAAATTTCAAGGATACAAACTTAGATGAGCATTAAACTTGAAATTTAACCTGGTTCAAATCTCCAAACCCCGTACTACTAAAAAAAACCTTCTAAAAGCTTGGGAGTTTTTTTTAGCTTTTCTTTGAGAGGGGGTTTTAGTTTGATTGACCCTGTTATGTTATGTTTAATTATTGTAGATGGGAAAATAAGACGTTTTCACGCGATGAAGACAGAGTGGGGATTCGAAAAGTTGGTGTCACTTAGCACTTTCAATGATGCTTCGAATGGATTGTTGATTAATGATTGTTGTGCGTTTGGAGTTGACATTGTTGTTATGAAACCTAAAGAAGGGAAGGGAGAGCTTGTTTCATTGATCAAGCAATCAAAAAATCACAAATATACATGGAAATGCACCGACTTTTCACATCTAGATATAAAATATCACGAATCGCATCCTTTTAAAGTGGAGAGCTACAATTGGTAACCATTTCGTTTTTTAGTTTTTGAAAATTATACTAAGTATGTTTGGAGTATGGTATTATATATATATATATTTACGTATATCCATTATGTTTCAGGAAAATACTCCTACATCCTAGAAGAAACTCCCAAGGGACTGACTTTTTGTCCTTGTACCTCCAATTGAATAATCTCAAGGACCTTCCTCAAGGTTTTCAAGTTTATGTTGAATATGAGATTGCTGTATTGAATCAACTTGGACTTGGAACAAAGAAATCAGCAACTGGTAAATAAAAACTACTTCTTACCTAATTACTTTGCAAATTAAAGCTTTCTATAAATTGTTTTTGGTCTACTACTTTGGATAGGACTTTCAAAAGGGTGAAATGATAAATATTTCTAACCAATCAAAACCCTTTTTCAAATTTTTATTCTTAGTCAAAACTAGGGATGTTCAAAAAACTGGACCCGTCAACTTGTTTCGGTTGGGATTGGGTTGATTCGTGGGTTTGAACCAAATTAATCCAATCTTTCTTATTAATTAAAAAATAGGTTTCTTTTATATTTATTTTAATTTTATAATTATTTTTAGATTATTTATTTTCAATATCTTTTTTAAATAAGTTTTTATGTATAACAATTTATAATATAAATTGAAATTGAGTTGCTGAATTAAGTAAATAAATATATATTTTACTTAATGTCATTGCTTAAATTTTTCTCAAAATAAAACTTTGAGCATATAATCCAACCAACCCACTCAATTGTTTTATTGGGTCGAATTTATTACTAGTAGTTTTTGGTGAGACATTTGTCATTCGAATCATCGAGGTGGATCTAAAAAATACTTAAACTCCAATTCAACTCAACCCACAAATACTGAAAATTTTGATTTTACGGTTTGAGGTGCTTATTATAATAACTGTGTAATATAATAATTTATAGAATATTCTACAACTCAAATACAGATTATTATAACCTAATTACAATCATTATTATAATCCACTCACTATACAACTCTTAAAAGTTGTGTTGCTTAGGGACATTACACGTACTCAAAAGGTTATTATTATTATAATAATATTATTATTTATATTTTGTTTTTGTGTGCAGTTGATTGTTGGTTTGGTGTTGAAGTACCCGTTATGGGTTATGGGAATTTCATGTCATTGAGGGAACTCGAGGAACCAAAGAACGGCTATCTTTATAATAATACTATTATCGTTGAAATTAAAATTAATGCTATCTCTACCGTGAAAAATTGTTTTTAGATATTGATGAGTTAGATATGCAAACTTGGATCCTTTACAAGGAAAAATACAACCTCCTCTAGTTTTTTTTTCTTTTCTTTTTTTTTTTTGTATAAATAAATGTCTTAGAAATGATGTGTTATTCCAATCATACTCTTACTCATCTTATAATTTGAATTTATATAACTTTATTGTCTCTATATGATTCTTATAAAAGATTTAGTATTAAATATTAATATTTGTTTTTATTAGATTATATTTATGTATTATCAAAATGAAAGAAATTTAAAAGAAAGAATATCGATTAGTGATATTTTTTTCTTATTAGATTACATGGGAAGTAAAACAAATAAAAACTCCACTTTAAATTTCAATTCAAAATAATTGAGTTATATATTATACCATTTAAATTTAAATGAAGTTTATTTTAAGAGAAAATGAAAGGCAGAAATAAGACATGATTGTTGATGATTCTACATTGAAAAAGTGGGGAGAAACCTCACAATATATAAGATATGTGGGCTATTAGACCCAAATTGGTATTCGATCCAAAAAATTGAAATTACCACATGTTAAGGATCTCATATTGGAAAAGTCTCACAATATATAATATATATATGTGGGTTACTTCTCTCATTGCCAATTAGTTTTGAGATGGAACCTCATATAATCTAATATATATGATATATATGAAAAGTGGAGAGAAACCTCACAATTTATATATGATAACTATTTCTAAACAAGAAACATAAACAAAAACTTGTTTGATAACTATTTCTTGTTTCTGGTTTGTTTTTTCTTCTTATTTTTCTCACTTTTTATAATTAAAACAAATTTAGTTTTATAATATGAAATATATAACATGCATTAAAACATATAAAAATATAATTATATGTCATCTAATACCCATAAGCGTGGATACAAAATTAACAACAATAATAAAATTGTTTCTGTACTAAAAATTAAATAATAAAATTATTTTTATCCTTCAGATGTTGTCTAAATTTGATTTCCAATATTATTTCTTACTCGAGTCATTGGTTTGAAATGATGTCACTCAGATCCAACTTAATTATATTGTTAAATGTTGTAAAATATTAAAGTGAGGCTAAATGCATGTTTTAGTGAGCAAAATTTATATATTGCAAAATTCCAACGGGTTCTACATGTACTAAAAATTAATAGGTTAAATTACACGTTAAGTCTAAACTTTCATGTTTGTGTCGCAATCAATCGGATCATATAGATATCCCTTCAACACAACATACATCGGGAGGTATCGGGAAGGAATTAAAATGTAATAATATCGATTCATACAGATATTGATTCAAACACTGTACCCGGATAGGGATAGAGAAAGAGGAAAAAAACGAAGATTTCACATAGTACTTTTGATCGCAAAATCAATCTGATTTATTTCGTACCTTTCGCTCAATGAAAAAATGGGTCAGATTCTACAGGATCAAACCTATGGGACTTAAGAAATGATCGAAGGGAATAAAAAAAGAAAAAAAAGAGGGAAAAATAAGTAAATAAAAATTATATTTAATGGATTCTAAATAATTAGAAAGACAAAATATATAAAAAAAAAAGCCAGAAAACTGCTAAATAAAAGGCGTCCCAAGCCGAAATATCACAAGTACCACCTCGTCGTCATCGAAGTTTCAAATTTGTATCTAATAGGATCTTGACATATTCGAATTTTTTAAAATTAACAAATTTATTAGACATAAAATTAAATTTTGGTGTCTAAAAGTATATTGAACTTTCAATTCCCTGTCCAACAGGTTTATGAATTTTGAAAAATGTCGAATTGGTCAAGGGTCTATTAGATATTAAATTGAAAGTTGAAGGACTTAAAAGATATAAAATCAAAAGTTAGGCCCCGTTTGATAACCATTTTGTTTTTGGTTTTTAGTTTTTCAAATTTAAACCTAAAAATACTACTTCTACCCATGAGTTTATATGTCTTCTTATCTACTTTGTATGTATGTTTTCAAAAACCAAGCCGACTTTTGAAAACCAAAAAAGGTAGTTCTCAAAAACTTGACTTTGTTTTTAGAATTTGGCTAAGAGTTCAAATATTTACTTAAGGATGATGATCTCTATTGTAGAGAAATTAGTTGAAAATAAGCTTAACTTTCAAAAACTAAAAACAAAAAACAAAATTGTTATCAAACGAGTTAGAGATTTATTAGACACTTTTTAAAGTTTAGGGGCTTATTAGACACAAAATCGAAAGTTCAAGTACCTATTAGAAACTTTTTGAAGTTTTGAGACCTATTTGATACAAATCAGAAAGTCCGGAGACTAAACTTGTAGTTTAACAATAAAAATAATAGATAATATATATTATAAAATAAAAATTTAAAATAATATATAAATATACCTATTGCAAAATTTAAAACTCAAAATAAAAAAAGTACACATATTAAAAATCTAAAATTCAAAATTATAATAATATATAAATATAAAGATTGCAAAATTTAAAATTCAAAATTCAAAAAATAATTTTAATTTTACATTTAAAATAATATAAATATATAGATTGAAAATTAATAAATAAAAAATATAAATTTATATATAAATATTAATAGGAATAATAATATTTATAAAAATTAATACGTATAAATATATATTTATATTGCAAAAATTCGATAGTAAAATAAATCAAACGACCTTACCTAAGTGCCAAACCCAAGAACTGAAATGTAGAAAGAAAGAAAATGTACATCCCTTACCACACAAACCGACAAATTGTTTTAGTTATAAATTGGAACGTTTAAATAAAATAAAAAATAGAACAGAGAAAAACTACTATTTATAGTTTCTAAAATTTAATCTCAATTTTAGATTTTTTTTCAAAATTTGGGAACAAGAAACGAGATGGAGTATCAAAGAAGTCTATTTCTTAAAAAATGAGGAACAAAAACAAGAAACGAAAACGTTATCAAACGAACCCTTACAAACCCATGTAATATAATTAGGAGGTATCAAAAGCTTCTAGTATGGACATCTTAGAAAAGTATCTCAAGATGTTTGGACATCCTACAAAAACAAAGGAGACCAATCTAAAATAATTGAAAATATAGATGTTGGACATTTTGTTTAAAAAAGGAGTAGACTATTCTAAAATAAATATAGATGTCCGACAATTTAGACAATCATATTTGTTTTGAAAGCATCCATACATATTCAGATATAAAATTTGTACTAATTATGTGGATAATACCCTTGTAAATCTCTAGATGATTTACATTTTAATTTAATATATTTTAAATTTATACAACATTTTAGTCGTTATGTTTTAATATCAATTTAGTTTATGCGAACTTTATTTGTTGTTTTGAAGAACATATTAATTTACACGAGTTTGAGATTTTTATAAAATATTTAATATTTAATATTATTTCAATTTTAACTTAATTTTTCCAAAGAAGACAATTAATTTAGATAAGTTTAATATTCATGCACTTTTATGTTGATCACATTATCAATTAGTGTTGGGATGTTTGTCCTAATCTCGTATAGTTTATAAATTACTATTTGAAATTAATAAAGAGTTATTTATTTCATCATTTTGTGTCTCGCATTTATTACAGACTTTGTCCAATAAACTAAGCTCCAGGGCCATTGAATTTATGAGAGAACTAGAACTTGAACGGTGTGTAGTGGACACACAGGGGAAGATCACGTTCGAGTTAATGACCCGAACGGTCTCTGATGATATATGATGGGGTTGGAGACCTAATCCTCGGATACACCGTGGATGCGCCCGCTTTATATTAAGATACAAACGAGGTGATCTCGACTCGCGTTCATGTGGTTGACATGCGAGTGGGGGGCATCCTGTGCATATGAGATTACACAAGACCAACCGTGAATTATTAGACCTCACGATGTAACACCGCTGATGGTATGGACTAATAACTTCGTGATGACCATTAGTGACTCGACCTAAATCCACGAGCGTGTTACGGACTCGCATCATCGCGAAGTCCGTCCTTTGACTAGTACGGGTGAGGTGGTCACGCTTATTCGCCCAATATGTCTATCTTCTCAGGGACAAAACCAAGTAGGGAGCTGGGAACTTAACTACGCGAGATGGAATTCACTCGTTCCCGCCTTTAGGGAAACTAGAGGAGTTGTTCCCTTAAGTGTTGTCTCCAAGGCTTGGACAACGGGCACCCACCCTCTCACTGGCACGAGAGGGTTGTTGTGTATGATTGGATCATTACAATGTTGTTGTTCATTAGAGCAGCAGTGGGGACTTAAGGAGCAAGAAGTAGACACATGGGTAAAACGGTAATTTGACCCAGCAGTGTCTACGAACAACCTGTGAAGGATCGACTCATGGGCATTGGTTATATCAGTGAACACGTAATATCTTGCACTGACGGGAGTGCAGCTACGAGCTTTAGTAGAGTGTTACCGTAGCTAATGAATGTTGATTAACCGAGTCAAAGAGTTTGATAGGTTAATCTCGGATCATTGGAGCTCGTCATTGTAGGTCCATAAGGTCCCTCGGTTGGCTCAAACTAGATTAAAAGAAGGTTTACTGTTTTGGTGTGAATTGAAGTGTTCAAGTTCACTAAAGGGCATTTATGTCATTTATATGAGATATAAATGATATAATATATAGTTTAATGTGAATGAGATTCATAATAAACTATAGGTTAGCCTAATTGTTGAATTAGGGCTAATTAGGAGAAATTAGATTGAGAGATATTAAATTGGATGTGATTCAATTTAAAAGTCAACAATATTGCAAATGTGATTTGTAAAATGAGATATGAGATATCTTATAATATGTGATTATGCAAATATGATTTGTATAACCTATGGTTGTGGTAAAATGGTAAATAGGTGGAGTTGAACTCCACCTATCTCCATTATTTAAACCCCTTTGCAAGAAGGAGAAGACACTCATTTTGCTCATTTTTGGATTTCTCACCAAAAGAAGCAAAAGCTCTCTCTCAAGTTCTCTCTCAAATTCCTCTCCTCCCTAACCAAAACCTAAGATCTCACCATCTTCCTTCTTCCAAAAGAAGAACAACCAAGAAGCCAAATGGTGTGTTCGGTCGGTGATCGTGAGAAGAGTTCAAGATCGTTGAGATCGAGGAAGCACGAAGAGTTCGTGAACGAAAAGGAAGCTTTGAAGAACGTCTTCAACAAGTAAGTAACAAAACTCGTTGTTTTCTTTCCGTAGTATGCGTGTTTAACCTAATTCTAAGTGTTAGATAATTTTAACGAATGTTAATTGCACAACTTCACCGCGACTATTCGATCATCTTCCGCTGCGCGAGGAGTTTCATTCCCTTCAATTAGAACTTTTTTTTAGAGAAACAAAATATTTATTTGTGATGGATTTTTGTGGGTGTGTTTTGAAAGGTATAATTGGAAATAATTTTAAAAAACTATAAATAAATAACCAAAAAGAATCATTTCAAAAAGTGAAAACTCACAAAATACAAAAGTATTGGAAAACTATTAGAATGTAACGACCCCAGTTTTTAGCCTCAAATCCCCTAGGGAAGTTACTAAGCAGTATCGTCAGCACCGAAATTTAGGCAACATAAAAACGGTACTAGCTAGGACAAAACCAAGATTTTTCCCTGATCTGCTTTAAGCATAAAAACACTCCAAAAGGTTTACAAAACACCCAACCTCCTCCAAACTACATTCATCAATAAGTTAGATTCCCAACAGATCAAAAAGCCACAATGATTATGCAACCGCATGAAGAATATAAATAAATGACTAACTTCACATTTAAGAAGAACAAGACCCTAAAACACCCTACGAGTCAATCAATAAGGAAACTTAACAACATATATAAAGTCCCAATCTATTAAGAATGTACATCGAAAATATAAAGTACTAGAATAGCTACTATGAGCTAAAAGACACCAAAGAACAACCTTATAGCCTCGCCAGGTTGCCACCATTGTCATCCATTCACAGTTTAACTTTTATCTGCAGACAAAAACATTAAAACAAACGAGTGAGTATAAAAATACCTAGTAAGTAACCTACTTACGTCCAAACATATCTCAACAAAACAACGAAACTCATCTCCTAAACCCACTCAACCCCAAACAGGTCTCACACTTGGCACACCTCACCCTGAGCCTCATGTGGTAATAACTTGAGATCTATCTTGAAGGGAATCGTAGTCTCGCAGCGGAAGCGATTGTGAATCGCGCGCTCTTGATTTAGTTACAACGATATAATTCAAGAACATACATAACAAGATTAAGCATATGAACATAATGGCTAGTAAGAAAATTACCTTTGAAGAACCTTTCTTCAAGTGCTCATCCTCTCTCACGATCAAGATCTCAAAGAATCACAGACTGCATCGTGCGAACAGACACTACCACCTGGATCTTCTCCGTTGTTCTCTAGGTGAGGGAGGAAGGTGAGTTCCCTTTAGGAGAGTGAGGTGTTTTGTGAGAGAGATATTTGTTGTCTTGGAACTTTTCCAACAATACAACAAATGCTAGGAATCACCTAGAATGACTTGACCTAGTTGCATCTCATGCAACCATATATATAGGGGAATGGGATGAAAATGACCATCATACCCCTCCTTTATTCTCTCTTTAGTATATAGTTTATATATGAATCTAATTCACATTAAAACTATATATTATATCAATTATATCATATATAATTGATATAACACCTCATGTATGAAATTGAACACTTCAATTTCATTCTTAACTTTATACCCTCAATATTACCATATTGAGCAAACGGAGGGACCTAATGGACCTAGCTCATGAGCTCACATGATGTGAGATTAACTGATCAAACTCCTTGATCTAGTTAATCAATATTCATTAACTACAAGTCACTCCACTATAGACTTGTAGCTGCACTCTCCTCACTGTAGATAATATTGTGTCCACTGATATAGTCATTACTCATGAGTCGACCCTTCACAGGTTGTTCGTAGAATCACTACCGGGTCAAATTACCGTTTTACCTCTGTGATTACCTCTTTGCTCCTAAAGCACCACCGATCCTCTAATGAACAACAAGTCTAAGGTCCTACCTTAGACTCATACCTCATGAGAGGCGGGGCCCCGTTGTTCAAGACTTGAGTCGGGCTTCTTTGAGAACAACCTATCTAATTCCTTAGTATAGGAATGAGTGAATTCCATCTTGCACGCTTAAGTTTTCACTACCTCACGACGAGGTTCTCATTCCCTGAGAATGTGTAGGCTTATTGAGTCTGGCCATGTGCCACTCTCACCCATACTAGTCTAAGGACAAATCCCTATAAGTAGGAGTTTTTAACTTGCTCAGAATTCAGGTCGAGTCACTAATGGCCATCTATAAATTACTTAGCCATGAGATACTAGTGCATACGATGTACGCCAGTCTACAGAACCCAAACCTAGGACTCTGATACCAACTGTAACGACCATACTTTTTAGACTCTTTTTCTAAGGGTCATTACTAAACATGCATGCATTTTTCTTTTGGCCATATAAATATAACATAAATAAAACAGTTCAAATCACAAACCAAAACTACTTTTAGGGGATCCCAAAATACATCAAAACATTTGAATAACGTAAAAATATTGTCTGACCTCAGTTTTTTTTTTAAAACTCTAGACTACTTATGTGACAAACAAAATCAATTGAAATGACTACTAAGTCCAAATAAATGCGGAAAACATGACTGTGTGGTCCCCATGGCTTTCGTAACACATCCCTGTCACTCGCCCTGTATGCCTTTGCATTTACCTGAAAACATTTTAAAAGAAAAGGTGAGTATTATAAAAATAATACCCAGTAAGTGACCTCGCTACCGAGGTTGTGGGATATGCATACACATACAATCATGACTATAAACATTCATGTGTGGGACCTAACTTTCTCATAAACTATCTTGACTATTTCCTTTGGCTTTTAGTGGTCAATTAAGTTCTCATGAGAGCATGTTGAGTCCGAAAACTCCTGTCATATGGAGTCCTCCCTAACCCCGAGAGCATGTTGAGTCCGAAGACTCCTGAATCATGTTGAGTCTGAAGACTTCTATCATATGTGGTCCTCTCAAAACCCCGAGAGCATGTTAGGTCCGAAGACCACTATCATATGTGGGTCCTCTCAAAACCCCTATAGTCATATGGAGAATAATTGTCACAACCACTCAAACTATTTCATGTACATACAATCATGCATGAGGTCCCATCATCTTTTCATATACTATGATGCACATGTCATAGGATCATTGTAAATCACATTTCATAACATACTGTTTCATAACATTTAAGCTATCACTCAAGCATAAATCATATCATAACTTTCATGATTTCCATTTAAAAGACTTTAAGACATAATAATTTCAGCATATAAATAAATCAAACATAATAAAATCCATGACTTTTATCCCATTTTAAAAAGGTTCGGCATGACGTCGCTTACCTTAGTTTTAGCTTTGAACTGTACTAAAATTCATTCTCACTTTGATGTCGTCTCAACTGGCCAATTAACGAATCCCTAAAACAAGATCATAACCTCCTAAATTAAATTTCTACACATTCCTAATTTAGATCCATTAACATAATTAATCTTATTTTGAAATTAAACACTAACTACGTTTAATTACCAACAACGAAGGCTTAAAACGAACTCGGGGCGCGGACTCGATCGATTGGGCAAACTCGGCGAGCGGTGGTGGTCATTTGGCGCGGTAGCGACGACGCGTTTCTTGGCGCGTGGAACCTAGATCCGAGTAGCTTGTGAGTTGATCTATTCGAAATCGGTCTTAAAACTTAAAAAAAATCAGTTGATAAGGTCATGAACCAGTCAAACCAAACACGACGCCGATTTTGGTCTCATAGCCGAACGCGAGAGGTATCGCAACGTTGACGGACGAGGCGAACCAACCGAGTTGTAGACTGCCTCGCTGACGGACGACAAGTTACAGTGGCAGAATGAGGCGCTCCAACAGCAGCTGCTCGAAGGATGGTTGGTCAGCGGTCGAAGGAAAAAGAAGTCGAACTCTGAACATTCGAGGGACCTGGCGTTGAAAGTGGCTCGGTTCGTGAGCAGAGGAGCCGGCGACGTCGACTCACACCAGCAGCTAAACGGAGAATCACCGAAGGCTGGCGAACGGTGACCGACCGGACGGCGGGACGAGAACACACTAAAGGTTGGGTTGCTGGCAGCTGGGAGAAGAAGGAAGGGAAAAGAAATATTTTTCTTGGTCCGCATGCGAGCTAAGAGACAAGGAAGATGTTGGAAACCCTACTTCCCCTTTTTTCTAATTTTTACTAATTTGCCCCTTTTAGACCCTAAAACTACAAAAAGGGCCCTAAACTCAAGCCAATACTCAAATTACAAATTTGTCTCTAGTTTGTACTAAAGTTAAATTAAATTAGATGTTCTAAAGGCCCAATTTAAATATTTTCCATTAAATCAAACCAACACAACGTAAAAGGTACTTGGAAATTTTGGGACGTTACAACTATGACTTTTCTCGGGAATTTGAATGTCTGAATATGCTAGGTAAGATGTTAGTAGTCTTATTGATTCGTGTTGAATCAAATGGATGAAGGAATTATGAGGGTAGTGTGTATGCTACCTTGAAGTACTTAACCTTGATAGTGAGAAAGGAAAGTTCTTTCACTTCCAAGCGAATACATGAATTAGTATTTAAAGAGTTGAAAGGTAAAGAAAATGAGAGTTATAAGAGATTGAAGTTTGCTTTTCAAAGGGATACTTGATATGAAAGTTTATGTTTTTTTATGAGACTGTTAAAGAGGTAATGTATATGACTACCATGTCATGTCAAAAGAATAGAAAGGTTAAAGATAGAATAAGTGACATTACGAAGTGCTCTACTTAAAAGATCCATCCTAGTTGATAGAAGGTAAAGAGAACCAAGATGATTTAAAAATGGATTTGAGTCTTAGGTGGAGGAAAAAAAAAGGTTGTTAACTTTGGAATGAGAGTTAAATTTTCAAAGTGTTTCGAAATACTTGGATCTTATTCATTGCGAGTAATGTGAATAGAAACAACTAAGACGTTAATGAGGATAAGTTATGTAAGAAGTTATAAAAGTGGCACCATAAGGTAATTGACTTTGGCAAAGACGAGCATGAAGTGGAAAAATAAAGTTAGAGTTTTAGTTTGAAAATGTTAGACGAAACTCTCAAATGGTGTTAAGTGAGAGGTAAGGCTGGTGTTTTGGTACTAAGCAAGTAAGTTGGACTTTTGGGGTTACCTCCAGTCTAAGGGTAAGTTCGAGTATAGAATTCAAGTCAGGAACATCAGTTATCTAAAGCCTTATAGAAGGATTCAATGGCAGTGAGAGAGACACCAACCAATAAGGATAGGAGCCTTCGTAATCCGGAAATCGAGTTTAGTCAAAGTACTATGGGAAACCATTGAACAGAAGAAGCTAACTGGGTTCGAGAAGAAGAGATGTGAGTTAAGGAATCCAAGGTTATTTCAAGATTATGAACTTTCGAGGACGAAAGTTCTTAAGGAGGGAAGATTGTAATGCCCAAGAATTTCAAGTACGTTTGGTTTATTTTTTTACTTAAAATACTTTTGGTATGTGGTTAATTGAAGTTAAAAAAAATTAAGGTGTTAAGTTGTTTTAATATTTGAGAATTAAGATTAGTGGGTTTTTTGTTGTTCATTGGGTGAAAGAAGGGCATAATTGGGTTGAGAGTTTAATTAGAGATTGAATAAGACCTTTTGTCTTATTAGGGCACAAAATTTGAGGCTTACTAATCACTTTCTTCCCCAAAATCACTCCTCTTTCCTTCACAAGAAACCCTAGCAGCCGTCGCTCAACTCTTTTCTTCTTCTTTATTATTCTCCAGCCGCCAGCGAGACAAACAACAACTAGTCGCCGTCTCCTTTCACGCCATCACCGACCGTCGAGCTGCTCTGCAAACGCTGTTGATTGTGCTGCCGTGAAGGACCTCGCGTCGCTCGTAGCCATTGCGTCCGTCCCGATCTGCAGTCGCCAGCCAACCTTCAGCGTGAGTCGACATCCTCACAAGCAACATGAACGTGCCGCCGCCAGAATGGTCGAAGTTCGCCGGCGTTGGGTGTTTCTGTTCGTCTGACCGGTTCAGTGTTTTGGGTGGAGTGGGGCCTTGTTTTTCGATCGGTTTTGATCGAAATTTGATCTCCACGCTCAGAGACACGCCACGTGTCGCCGCCAACCGACCGCGCGCCGACGTTCGTCGTAGTTTATCCAATCCCATCAGTTTCGCTCCTTCGAGTCTGTTTTGAGCCTCCGTTAGTGGTAATTAAACTTAGTTAGTGTTTAATTTTAAAATAAGATTAATTATGTTTATGGATCTAAACTAGGATTGTGTATGAATTTAAATTAGGCGGTTATGATCTTGTTTTAGGGATCCGTTCATTAGCCAGTTGAGATGACATCAATGTGAGAACGAATTTTAGTACAGTTCGGAGCTAAAAGTGAAGGTAAGGGCCCTGTGCCGAACTTTTTTAAAATGGGATAAAAGTCATGAATTTTATTATACTTAATTATTTTTTAGATATTTCGAAAAGTACTATTTATGATTGGTTGATACCTTAAATGTTATGAAAGTATTTTAAATAGAAAGCTATGAGAGTTAGGAACCTTATGAAAGTATTTTAAATGGAAAGCTATGAAAGTTATGCTGTGATTTATGATGGATTGATACCTTAAAGGTTATGAAAGTTATGGAAGTTATGCTATGATTTATGATTGATTGATAGCTTAATTGTTATGAAAGTATGTTATGATGTGATTTATTATGTGTTATGACATGTGCGTCATAGAATATGAAAGGAAGATGGGACCTCATGCATGATTGTATGTTCATGAAATAGATGATTGGCTATGATAATTATTCTCCATATGACAATAAGGGTTTGAGAGGACTCCATATAAGATAGTGGTTTTCGGACCTAACATGCTCCTGGGGTTTTGAGAGGACCCCTAGTACAGGAGTCTTCGGACTCAACATGACTCAAGAGTCTTCAGACTCAACATGCTCTCGGGGTTTTGAGAGGACCCCATAGGACAAGAATCTTCAGACTCAACATGACTCAGGAGTCTTCATACTCAACATGCTCTCGGGGTTAGGGAGGACTCCATAGTACAGGAGTCTTCAGACTCAACATGCTCTTAGGAGCACTTAATTGACCATTAAAGGCCAAAAGAGAAATAGTCATGATAGTTATGAGAAAGTTAGGGCCCACACATGAGAATTTTATAGTCATGATTGTATGTGTATGCATATCCCAAAACTTCGGTAGCGAGGCCACTTACTGAGTATTATTTTTATAATACTCACCCTTTCTTTTAAAGTGTTTTTCAGGTAAAGGCAAAGGCGTACAGGGCGAGTGACGGGACGAGTTACGAAGGCCATGGGATAAAGCCATGTTTTTCCGCATTTATGTCTTAATAGTTATGATTAAACGATTTTGATTATGCATTAAGATAGTAGAGAATTTTAAATTGATGCCAAATTGACTTATGTTGTTTTTAAATGTTTTGATTTTCTTTGGGATCCCTAAATGTAGTTTTGATTGTGTTTTAAAGTTAAATTGTTCTTGTTACATTTTGGCCTAAGATGCATGCATGAGTAGTAACGTCTCTAGGAGTCAAGTTATAAAAGTTAGAGGCGTTACACAAATGTGTTAGCTCCCAAATTCTGATTCGACTAGGTTCTTTATTATTGTCTCGAACCTATATTTAAGTTAAAAAATATATTAGATCATTTGACTAAATTAAAAGAAATTCCTGCAATTTGTTATTTACCTCTTTTTCAACTCTTCGTTGTATACTTTGTGAACCACATGTGTGAAACGATTCTTTTGGTTCCTTTCACACATCTCCTACATTTAAGAAATATAGAAGAATGAGCATCACTACAAATTAAAACAATAATCAAACTTTTTTTATTTACAAGAAACTAAAATTTTAGAATATAACCTGATATTCAGTTGACTTCCACAACTTTGCAAGATATTCTACATCATCTCTTGTAATTTCTTTTGGAATATTGGCCAAAGCTTCTGCAACTATTTCATATTTGTACAACCATTTTTTCTTTAAGCTATTTCTCCAATTTCTATATATTCGATCAAACTATACCCTACATATCAAAATGTGTTGTGTTTTTAATATCCTTCCATTGTAATAATCTACATTTATAAAACGATAACAGTTATAGTATGTCGAGATTCTTTCATACACACATTTAATAAGCTTTATTATATCAAATGAATTAAAAAAACAAACATACACACACAACTCTACATATAGACAACGAAAATGAATATGGTAAAAAACAAACATACACACACAACCCTACATTCTTTTTGTGGTCTTTGGAATTCTACATTGGGCATAGCAGTGTAAATATAGCAAACAAGATTCAAAAGAAGTTTCTTACAGTGGCCCTTCCACTAACTGCAATGTTTGGTTGCAATAGTTCTTTCAAAGACTAAGTACGTTTCTCTTTTTTAAGCTTCCCTTTGCTAATTGAAATCCTTTTATGTAAACTTCTTAGCGGACAAGTGGATAATTTATCTACCTTTTTGGTACTTCTTCTTTTATTGAAATGGAACTTTTTTTTTTTGAGAAAAATATTTCTCTTCAACATTACAGTATCAGAGAGTTCAGTGATTTTTTAAAAAAGAGATATCTAAAATTTTTTGGTTTAATAATTAAGAAATGTTGAAATTTGAAAGAAAGCTAAGCTTTGTTCATCTCTACCACTGAAACTTGTAGTTGTGTTAGAAGACCCTTTTATACACAAATTCATTCATCTCCTATCCTTTGTGTTTGTCTTTGTCAGTCAGTCAAACCCAAAATTTTAAATGAAAAATAATTTGAGGTTCTCATTTTGAATCTACCCAACTATTATCTCCTCACTGTCTTTATCAATGATTAGTTGAGTTCAGTGGTTTTTTAAATTTCTATAAATAGAGATCAAAACTTTACAACTGAAAATATAAAATCAAAACAAAATAAACCTGAAACTTCAAGTAAAAGCAACGAATTGCATCTTCAAGGAGGCATAAATTCAGAGTGAGGATAAATGAACAAAGGTTAGAAAGAGACAAAGGGAAGAAGAGAAGGAATCATCAGATATGGAGCATGACCTATCTTTCCTATTTTTGCTATTTTTAGTTAAGAAAGAGAAAAATACTCCAGTAGGAAGTGCTACAAAATGACGAGATGATTTTCTATTTCTCTGCCACTGAAAGATTCAATTCACATCCCTCAAAGTTCAACTTCAAGTTCCCTAATAGAAAAAACCTAAAGGTGGATTAACAACTAGTACCATACAAAACTGACAGAAGATAAGATAAATACACCAAAATGACTTGTTCAACATCGTCAGAACAAACCTATGAACTTACAATTGCCTTTCCTGAATGAACTGAGACAACCTAGTTTCAGTGTCCACCTTTCTTCTCTTTAGCCAAACATCGAAATGAGAAAAGTCTTGTATATGCTCATGAACTTCGCGCACAAATGTTGCATTATCATACCAAAAGAATAGTTAAAACTTGTAGTGGACCAAGTAAATTATGCAACAAAGATATTTAGTTCCAAAACTTTCTCTATCGATCTTAGTTTGCTTTGCTCATTTGTGTAAATTTTGTCAAAATATATTTTGATTTCGGATTTTGCAGATGAGAAGCAGCGAATTAGAAACAATTCTAAAAAAAGTTTCAATGTAAACGACAAATACCTTTGTGCACTGAGGACCAAATCCTTCGTTGAATTCTTCATAAAAGCTCAATCGATTGTCCATGAATCGCCTCCATCTACATCCTCCTCCTCCACTGATCGCCGTCGCCGCAAATTGCAGCCTGGTCAATTAGATGCCATTCTTTCAATTATCGAATTGTCATTTCTTTTGATGTTGTCGGAGCTTAAAGGCCTCTTAATCGACTACTTCAATGTTAGTGATGAGGCTTCAAATCTTTGCAATCGTCTCCTTGTGAACCTCAAAAATACGAAACTAAGCACACAAAAATACGAAATGAAGGTAGTGGGGCGCGAGACTGGGTTCGAAACGAAGGCAGGCGGCTGAAGAGGATGAAGAACCTCACAAAAATATGAAATGTTTTTTTTTCAAAACCTTATGCCCATTTGTCCCTCAAAATGCCCCTCTCTTTCCAAATAACTACAAACATGTCACTCAAGGTTAAATATAATACTTTTTCCAAAAGTTCGTAAGAACCTTAGATAAAAGGTTAAATACAATATATTTTTCAACGATTTTAAGAACCTTCGATAAAAGGTTAAATATAATATACAATATTTTTTCAAAGATTTTTAATGACCTTTGATAAAGAGTTGATATTTTTCAAAGGTTTTTTAAATACCTTCCATAAAAGATCATATTATTTTCATAGGTTTTTAGTTACCTTTGATAAATACAATATCGTTTTCAAAGGTTTTTAATAACCTTTGATAAAGAGTTGATATTTTTCAAAGGGTTTTTTTTAAATACCTTCGATAAAAGATCATATTATTTTCAAAAGTTCTTAATTACCTTTGATAAATACAATATCTTTTTCAAAGGTTTTTAATAACCTTCGATAAATAGTTGATTTTTTTCAAAGGTTTTTAAATATATTCGATAAAAGATCATATTATTTTCAAAGGTTTTTAATGTCCTTTGATAAATATAATATTTTTTTCAAAGATTTTTAAATATCTTCGATAAAGATTCGTATTATTTTCAAAGGTTCTTATTGTCTTTTGAGAAATATAATATCTTTTTCAAAGGTTTTTAAAAACCTTCGTTAAAAAGTAGATATTTTTCAAAGGTTTTTAAATACTTTCGATAAATGATCATATATTTTTCAAATTTGTTTTAAAATCCTTTGATAAATACACATTTTTTTCAAAGGTTTTTAATAACTTTTGATAAAAAGTGGATATGTAACGACCCTAAAATTTGAGACAAACCTACGTTAGGGAAGTTACTCCGTCACACCGTTCGCGCCGAAATTTCGGCAGCATAACGGCATAACAAGGAGAAAACCGAAATTTTCCTGGGACCTAACAAGCAGAAAACACTTCAAAGAGTTTCTAAGAATGTCCAACCCCCACCAAACTACAATCAGAGAATGGGTTGGGCTACAACCAAAGTTCCAAAACACAATATCTTAGACAAGCGAACACGCAGCGGAAAGAGGACTCAACTAGAATGAAGATTACTAACTAAGAAGTACAAGAGACAACATAGTGTTGCGCGATCAAACAAATAAACGGAAACTAAAACATGACCATTTCAAACGAAACTCTAAGCTAAAGGAAAACAAGAAGGAATAGGGTCCCACAGCCTCGTCGGGTCGTCATCATCGTCAACCGCCTCATGGTTTCTTACCTGCAACCAAAAACAACAAAGTAGACGGGTGAGTATAAAAATACTCAGTAAGCAGCCCACTTACGTCCAAACAAGCTAACATGTAAACAAAACAAGACTCAACTTCTAAACTCACTCAACCCCAACCAGGTCTCACATTTAGCACACTTCACTCTGAGCCCTCCTGCGGTAATAACTCGAGCTCTACCTTCGGTCCTGGAACTTTGATTGACGATGCAATGAGAGAAAGCAACTCCCACGCCACTACACACTGGCATAGAGCGGAGCAGGTACGTATCCTACACGCCCTATGGGGAATCGCCCCTAAGTCAGCACGGGATAATGGAAAGCAACCACTCCCTGACGGGGACGTACCCCAGGCTCTCACAACGCAACACGCTAGCATAGTGCAGTGAGGTACGTAACCAACACGCCCTTTGGGGAATCGCCCAAGCTAGCATGGGATAATGGAAAGCAACCACTCCCGAATCTCATCGGGGACGCACCCCAGTCTCACGAGCCTATCATATATCCTCAACCTAGAGGTTCCGACTCGCTCAGGTGTAACTCAGGGTTTAGTAAGTGTTGGGTTTTTCGCTTCATAAGGTTATTTAGGATTCTAATAAGACATTCCTAAAATTCCCGACCCATTCTCAAGGGTCCCAAATTCAACCAGGTTTTCACTTTTAGCCATCCCCTCAGAGTACTCAAACTCCACTTTCAAACCACACTCCGTTAGATGTCTGACTTAGCCTTACCCCAAGACCACGCAGAATTGCTCAGCTCCTAGCTTCACGTCGGTAAACGCCTCCCTAACTAGCATTCTGTCATGGCCCAGACCCGTCTCGCATGACGCTCGTAAGCTATGTCTCACCCCGAGTTTGTTGCCACACTCATAATGACTCACCTCGAAGCATTCTCGTCTTTGGTCTGTTGCCATGACTACCACGGCTCACCACAAGACATCACCGCCCCTGGTCTATTGCCACACGCACTGTGACTTACCACAAGGCATCATCAATGCACATACTCCATGCTAGTTTCTCGCCTCGCAAAGTTATAGGATAACGTCACCTAACAAGGAGTAAGGTATGGACTACTAGCCCGGGGGTTCCATGACACATTACTCCTGACTTGGTACTAAACCGTAATTGAAGATACATATTAACAATCATGCGAGCAATACAAGCCGCATAACTATTATGATCCTCAACCACACGTGCGCGAACTCGTCCTTGGTCGAAACTAACCCCATTAACAAACACGAGAACACGAGGTTCCAATCCACAAGCTATGCAAGCAAACCCTCTTAGTTATGAACTCGCTTACTGGATCAAGTTCGCTACAAACATCGGTTTGAGGATCCAAGAAAGAACCACTTCCTTCAAAAGTCAAACACGAGCCCGTCTAAAACATTTCCAAGGAAATAGTTGGTCACTAGCGTGGCCTAGGGCTCACCTTTAACACCTAACAAGTTAGTTAAAGCGACCCAAACAACTTAAACACGAACCGAAGCTCAAGACAATGCACTCAACGATCACATTTGCCCCAAACCACAGTAACCAAAACATTAGTTCTCTACCTCGAACCCTTTTCAAGAACAGCCTCACACTTAGGCGACCCTAAGCCCAACACAATAACCCTCTAATGGGTTTGGTCAACTACACTTTGCCGCACTTGTCCATCTAAGGTTTACTCGTGACTCACAAGTTCCAACTACTGCCCTGAGGTGGAATCCGAGCATAAAACCACCTTTCAACTACATCCGTCTCCGACCCACAAAGTTCGTTCTCAGCTTATCACGACCACAAGCTTTAAGTATCCCTCTTAACTTGAAGCCTTAAGCCCCTATTCTCATATTAACTACTTCCTTAGTCCAATAGCAGTACAGGCAATACTAGCACAAACCCAAACTAAAACATATGCATCACAATACAGTTTTCGCGCATTAAACACAGTTCACAGGTTACAGCTTTCAAACAAATCACATAATAACTTTAAGGGGCTTTAATCCAAATGACTACTTACAGATATCCGAAGATCCAAGAGCTCGATCTCGTGCACCACGCAAAGCTTTAAACACGATTAAGACCGTATCTGGCAATCATAGAACTTAAATTACGATCCAAACAACTTTAATTAAATTAACTCGACTTAAGTGACCAAACAGGTACATGGAGGCTCAAAACGTGGTCGAGAAAACGAAGGAAGACAACTGTACCTATTCCATGGCGGCGACGACGACGACATGGCGGCGGCTGCAGCGACGACAATGGCAAGTCAAGCACCAAACCGGAATGCTCACGACCCGATCTATCCAAAACCAACATTCATTTTAGGAGAACCGAACCAAAAACTCAAGAACCGATTGAACCAAAACTCGAAGGGGTTTACATAAAAACTCACCGATACGGTTTGGGCTTGTTGTCGGTGATGGACTGCTCGGAAGGGAGGTTGCTGGCGGCGCCACGAAGAAAAGAAGAGGGAGAAACGAAGATGAAAGGGGGGTGACGATCGGAGAACTGAAGCTTGGTGGTGCAAGCTTTCACGCCGCGCGAGAACAACCAAAGTGCGTTCAGTGTAGAGGCAAAGGCGCGAGGGAGCCTTGGCGTGGCGTTGGGAGTGCGCGCAGCGGCGCGCGATCGAACCGAGCGCGTCAACTTGCCGCTTTGAAGGAAGGGAGGAAAGTCGAAGAAGAAGAAGGAGAAAGGAGGGGGCGCACGGTAAGGGTTTCTTTAAACTTTTTTTTTATATATATAAAAAATAAATTAAAAGAAAATTTTCTTAGTTTTTTTTTTAAAAAAATAACTTTCCTTTTCTTTAATCTCTTCTAAACACTTCTTTCTTTATTTAAATTCGAAGCGAGCCTCGAATCAAATTCTGAAAATTTTAGAAAAACACCTAAAATTTACCGGGCGTCACATCCTCCCCACCTTAAGAACTTTCATCCTCGAAAGTGGCTAGTTCTTGAACTACTCAGGGTAGTTCTTCCTCAACTCGTCCTCACGCTTCCAAGTAGCTTGATTGAAGTGATGGTTTTGCCACAGGGCCTTGACAAAGTCGGTTCTTGTGTTTCACAACATTTTCTCCTCACGAGTTAAAATTTCCACTGGTCTTTCCTCGTAGCTCAAATCCTGATAATCTATAGTGGCTTGAAATCTAACTCGTGGAATGCATCTGACACATAGCCTCGCAGCATCGACACATGGGACACGTCGTGCGCCGCTGCTAAAGCTTGTAGCAAGACTAAACGGTACGCCATCAGAACAACCCGCTCCAAGACCTCGAACGACCCGATGAACCTAGGGTTTAACTTTCCTTTCTTTTCAAACCCCAACACGTCTTCCGTAGGTGCAACCTTTGGAAAAGCGTAAACCCCAAATGCAAACTCCGAAACACAAGCACAAAGCCTGTCTTCTAAGATCTGATTCAACCTCTTAGTCTGATCGTCTGACAGTGGATGAATCACCGTGTTGAAGCTACACTCAACCCCTAAGGCTCTCTGAAAGCTCAACCATAAACTAGATGTGAAATGGGACTCTCTAACGGAGACTATCTTAACTGGAACTCCGTGCAACCTAACAATCTCCTCCATAAACAGCTTCTCCCACTCCTCCATCGGATAAGTCAGTTTCCCGAGAAGGAAATGTCTGACTTAGTCAACCTGTCCACGACCCAGATCACTGAGAACCCTTTAACGGTTCAGAGAGGGTCGAAGATGCAATCCAATGAAATCTCTTCCCACTCCAGTGCGGTACTTCCAAGGGTTAAGAACTCCCAATCTCGTAGCCTTTCACTAACTCCAGCCATCTTTGTTGTCTCAAACTCGGTTCCTTCTGAATACCCAAGTACTTGCGTCGGTAATAACCAACTAAGCCAAGAACTGCAACCCTCGGGATCAAACTTGGGTCGAGGCCATTCTGAATCTACTTCCACTTTTGTCGAGCCTACTGGAACCTTCTTTAGGTACAATGTGCCCCAGAAAGGACACTTGATTCAACCAAAACTCGTGCTTGGAGAACTTAGCGTACAACCGATTTCCCTTCAAAGCAGTCAAGACTCTCCTTAAGTGGCCCTCGTGATCTTCACTCGACTTCGAGTAGATCAGGATGTCGTCAATAAACATGATAACGAAGGCAACTGGATCTTGAGCTCTTTCAACTCGGCTGGGGCCATACGACACGGGCTTTCGATAGAGGTGTGGAGCTTGGCTCCAACGATCATCAAACCCACCTCCCGGTGATCAGGTAAATCGGGAAAATCTCTCGGAAACACAACTGCACACTCTCGATTATTGGGATCGCCGACACGCGTCCCTTCTCGCTCTCGTGTCGACATACTTGCCAAGAAGGCCCAAGCCCCTTGGCCAACCAACTTGCTTGCCTTTAAGGCTAAAATAACCCTTGGAACCAATCCTGACTCGGTCCCCTTGAACTTGAAACTCCGTTCTGAAGGAGGTTTAAACACAACCCCCCTGCGGTGACCGTCGGTGTGGGCATGATTCGCAGTAAGCCAAACCAAACCTAGACCCACATCAAAGTCGCTCATCACCAAGACAATCAAGGTCACTTCCAACAAGCGACCCTTCCACTCAACAGATAAAACAAAGATCTAGGGGCCAAGGTTGGGTTTACTGCTGGGTTTCGTCAATGGCCTCCACGACCACGGCCTCCTTGAACACCTTGACCATGCCTGCTGGCGGCATCCCTTCTCCCGACCTTTTTCACGAGCCAAAAACCTAAATTTCAAGTCCGCAAGCAAGCAAGCATTTCACGACCGCCCACATTAAAAGCGAGGTCAAAAAATTCAATGCATAACACTGTAAGAAAAGTAAAATGAGCAAACATATTAACCCCTATCTACTTTACTAATTAGTTAACAGATACCAAACCTAGCAGCGACGAGACGACTTCCCTGGGAGAGGCTGTGAAGAACAGGAAGCTCACGATGTGAGCGAGTCTACAAAATCTAGAACCTAAAGCTCTGATACCAACTGTAACGACCCTAAAATTTGAGACGAACCTACGCTAGGGAAGTTACTCCGTCACACCGTTCGCGCTGAAATTTCGGCAGCATAACGGCATAACAAGGAGAAAACCGAAATTTTCCTAGGACCTAACAAGCAGAAAACACTTCAAAGAGTTTCTAAGAATGCCCAACCCCCACCAAACTACAATCAGAGAATGGGTTGGGCTACAACCAGAGTTCCAAAACACAATATCTTAGACAAACGAACACGCAGCGAAAAGAGGACTCAACCAGAATGAATATTACTAACTAAGAAGTACAAGAGACAACATAGTGTTGCGCGATCAAACAAATAAACGGAAACTAAAACATGACCATTTCAAACGAAACTCTAAGCTAAAGGAAAACAAGAAGGAACAGGGTCCCACACCTGCGCTCGGTCGCGTCATCATCATCACAACCGCCTCATGATTTCTTACCTGCAACCAAAAACAACAAAGTAGACGGGTGAGTATAAAAATACTCAGTAAACTGCCCACTTACGTCCAAACAAGCTAACATGCAAACAAAACAAAACTCAACTTCTAAACTCACTCAACCCCAACCAGGTCTCACATTTAGCACACTTCACCTCAAACCTCCTGCGGCGGTAATAACTCGAGCTCTACCTTCGGTCCCGAACTTTGATTGACGATGCAATGAGAGAAAGCAACTCTCGCGCCTACTACACATTGGCATAGAGTGGAGCAGTACGTATCTCACACGCCCTATGGAGAACGCCTGCCAAAGACGGATAATGGAAAGCAACCACTCCCTGACGGGGACGTACCCAGGCTCTCACAACGCAATACGCTAGCATAGTGCAGTGAGGTACGTAACCAACACGCCCTATAGGGAATCGCCCCTAAGCTAGCATGGGATAATGAAAAGTAACCACTCCCGGATCTCATCGGGGACGCACCCCAGTCTCACGAGTCTATCATATATCGTCAACCTAGAGGTTCTGACTCGCTCAGGTGTAACTCAAGGTTTAGTAAGTGCTGGATTTTGCGCTTCATAAGGTTATTTAGGATTCTAACAAGACATTCCTAAAATCCCCGACCCATTCTCAAGGGTCCCAAATTCAACCAGGTTTTCACTTTTAGCCAACCCCTCAAAGTACTCAAACTCCACTTTCAAACCACACTCCGCTAGATGTCTGACTTAGCAAGCCTCGTCGGGTCCCACAGCCTCGTTGGGTCGTCATCATCGTCAACCGCCTCATGATTTCTTACCTGCAACCAAAAACAACAAAGTAGACGGGTGAGTATAAAAATACTCAGTAAGCAACCCACTTACGTCCAAACAAGCTAACATGCAAACAAAACAAGACTCAACTTCTAAACTCACTCAACCCCAACCAGGTCTCACATTTAGCACACTTCACCCTGAGCCCTCCTGCGGTAATAACTCGAGCTTTACCTTCGGTCCTGAAACTTTGATTGACGATGCAATGAGAGAAAGCAACTCTCACGCCACTACACATTGGCATAGAGTGGAGCAGGTACGTATCCTACACGCCCTATGGGGAATCGCCCCTAAGCCAGCACGAGATAATGAAAAGTAACCACTCCCTGACGGGGACGTACCCCAAGCTCTCACAACGCAATACGCTAGCATAGTGCAGTGAGGTACGTAACCAACACGCCCTATGGGGAATCACCCCTAAGCTAACATGGGATAATGGAAAGTAACCACTCCCGGATCTCATCGGGGACGCACCCCAGTCTCACGAGCCTATCATATATCGTCAACCTAGAGGTTCTGACTCGCTCAGGTGTAACTCAAGGTTTAGTAAGTGCTGGATTTTGCGCTTCATAAGGTTATTTAGGATTCTAACAAGACATTCCTAAAATCCCCGACCCATTCTCAAGGGTCCCAAATTCAACCAGGTTTTCACTTTTAGCCAACCCCTCAGAGTACTCAAACTCCACTTTCAAACCACACTCCGCTAGATGTCTGACTTAGCAAGCCCACACAGAATTGCTCAACCCCTAGCTTCACGTCGGTAAACGCCTCCCTAACTAGCATTCTGTCATAGCCCATACCCGTCCCGCAGGATGCTCGTAAGCTATGTCTCACTTCGAGTCTGTTGCCACACTCATAATGACTTACCTTGAAGCATTCTCGTCTTTGGTCTGTTGCCATGACTACCATGGCTCACCACAAGACATCACCGCCCCTGGTCTATTGCCACACGCACTGTGACTTACCACGAGGCATCATCAATGCACATACTCCATGCTAGTTTCTCGCCTCGCAAAGTTATAGGATAACGTCACCTAACAAGGAGTAAGGTATGGACTACTAGCCCGGGGGTTCCATGACACATTACTCTTGACTTGGTACTAAACCGTTATTGAAGATACATACTAACAATCATGCGAGCAATACAAGCCGCATAACTATTATGATCCTCAACCACACGTGCGCGAACTCGTCCTTGGTCGAAACTAACCCCTTTAACAAACACGAGAACACGAGGTTCCAATCCACAAGCTATGCAAGCAACCCTCTTAGTTATGAACTCGCTTACTGGATCAAGTTGGCTACAAACATCGATTCGAGGATCCAAGAAAGAACCACTTCCTTCAAAAGTCAAACACGAGCCTGTCTAAAACATTTCCAAGGAAATAGTTGGTCACTAGCGTGGCTTAGGGCTCACCTTTCACACCTAACAAGTTAGTTAAAGCGACCCAAACAACTTAAACGCGAACCGAAGCTCAAGGCAATACACTCAATGATCACATTTGCCCCAAACCACAGTAACCAAAACATTAGTTCTCAACCTCGAACCCTTTTCAAGAACAGTCTCACACTTAGGCGACCCTAAGCCCAACACAAGAAACCCTCTAATGGGTTTGGTCAATCGCACTTTCTTTGCACTTGTCCATCTAAGGTTTACTCGTGACTCACAAGTTCCAACTACTGCCCTGAGGTGGAATCCGAGCATATAACCACCTTTCAACTACATCCGTCTCCGACCCACAAAGTTCGTGAAAGTTCGTTCTCAGCTTATCACGACCACAGGCTTTAAGTCTCCCTCTTAACTTGAAGCCTTAAGCCCCTACTCATATTAACTACTTCCTTAGTCCAATAACAGTACAAGCAATACTAGCACAAACCCAAACTAAAACATATGCATCACAATAAAGTTTTCGCGCATTAAACACAGTTCACAGGTTACAACTTTCAAACAAATCACATAATAACTTTAAGGGGATTTACAGATAACCGAAGATCCAAGAGCTCGATCTCGTGCACCACGCAAAGGCCTAAACACGATTAAGACCTTATCTAACAATCATAGAACTTAAATCACGATCCGAACAACTTTAATTAAATTAACCCGACTTAAGTGACCAAACAGGTACATGGAGGCTCAAAACGTGGTCGAGAAAACGAAGGCGGACAACTGTACCTATTCCATGGCGCCGGCGACGACGACACGGCGACGGCGGCAGCGACACGACGACAACGACACGACGGCGACGACAATGGCAAGTCAAGCACCAAACCGGAATGCCCACGACCCGATCTATCCAAAACCAACATTCGTTTTAGGAGAACCGAACCAAAAACCCATGAACTGATTGAACCAAAACTCGAAGGGGTTTACATAAAAACTCACCGATACGGTTTGAGCTTGTTGTCGGTGATGGACCGCTTTCGGAAGGAGAGGTTTCGTGGCGCCACGAAGAAAAGAAGAGGAGAAACGGGCGGTGAAAGGGGGTGGCGATCGGAGAAAGCGGCTTGGCGTTGCAAGCTTTCACGCCGCGAGAACAACCAAAGTGCGCGTTTGGTGTAGAGGCAAAGACGCGAGGAGCCTTGGCGTGGCGTTGGGAGTGCGGTGGCGACGACGATCGAAGCTGAGGCGGCGAGCTTGCCGCTTTTCGGTGAGGGGGAGGAAAGCCGAAGAAGAAGAAGGAGAAAGGAGGGGGCGCACGGTAAGGGTTTCTTTAAACTTTTTTTTTTATATAAAAAATAAATTAAAAGAACTTTTTCTTAGTTTTTTTTTTTTAAAATAACTTTCCTTTTCTTTAATCTCTTTCTAAACACTTCTTTCTTTATTTAAATTCGAAGCGAGCCCCGAATCAAATTCTGAAAGTTTTAGAAAAACACCTAAAATTTACCGGGCGTCACAGGATATTTTTTAAATACCTTCAATAAATGTATATATTTCTCAAAGGTTTTTTAGAATATAATCTTCGATAAAAAATTGTCTTTTTTGTAGTCTGTAGATTGATGCTTAAAAATTAATTTGAAGTCAAAGGAGTGAGTAAGAAATGTTTTGCAGTGTGAAAGAGGGTGATTGGTGCTTAAAGTTTAGTCAAATGTGTTCATAAATATTGAGAAGTTTAGGCAAAATTACTTATATTGTGGTTTTTTTAAGTTTTAGATAAATGTTTTGTATCTTTGGTATACTCTTGGTAAAGTTGGTTTGAAATTTTGATTGTTTTTGTTAAGTATTGATGAGTTTATTTGTGTACATCATAACTTTGTAAATTCAAATTTTGATCATTTTAATTTGTTATAAGTTATGTGGTTTCATTCATATATATAGAGTTTAATAGTTTCGAAGAGTTTTAAGTAATTTTAATTGTGTTGTAAATTTGTTATCTTAATTATTAAGTAGTGGTATTTGAAGGGAATTTGATCCCCGTGAGCAACAGAAACGTGATTTAAAGATCGATTACTCGTTTGTTTTGGTTTACTTCAAATACCAATACATTGGGTAAATAAAATAGAGATAAGCAATCTAATAACTAAAGCATGGATTATGCATACAAACATGTTGTACAGAAATTAAACTAAAAGGGAAGATGTAAGTTTACCTTTTGTAGTTTCCTTGTTCAACAACTCCTTGCTCCAAACGCACAATAACACAGTAAGCCAAAAACCCTATGTATTTTCTATAGGACACAACCAGTTGGCAAACCTCTTATGTCTCTAAATTCTTTCGATCAATCCTTGGTGGGAAGGATTCCAACTATTGGAAGAAGTAAGAGATGTTTTTTCATAGAGAAATTTTTCCAGCAATTCTCTAATTGCTTCAAGTGTGTCATGTACATCCTCTCCCAACTTCCACTGTATGTATGGATAAGAGGGAGAGGGAAAAGGGAAGGTGGAGGGAGTGGGAACGTGTCATCTACACGTTCCCCTTTTTAAAAAAAATTATTTAATTAATAAAATTAATTGAATTAATTAAAGTTAAAAATGTTCCCCCTTTATATTTGTTTAATATAATTCAAAATTTTAAATTAAGATTATGGATACAATGAAAACATAAAAATGTTGTTTTCAGAATTTTTACTATTTGAATCCCAGAATTCGAAAATAATTTTCGGAAACACAACTACGAAACACATATTTACTGTGAATTCGAAAACATAAAATAAGAATCTGGATGGTATATGAAAGAGGCCTTAAATTTGTCAAATGAGCTCTATTTATTCTTTGAAAAAAATTATTAATGACCGTAAAAAATTCATTTACGTCTCTCTTGTAGCTAAATTTAGGAGCAGTAATGGGCCAATAATCCAACTAGCTTAAATAGGTTTGGGCCGAGTCTCATTTTCCGTAATTTTTGGGCTCAATGCATTGAGTGAAGTTATTAAGGTTGGTGTTTGGTTTAATAATAGGAGATGGGGCTTTAGGGATTGTCCAGCTACTGATAAAAAAAGGAGAGTGACGTTGGGAGTGACATTTCAAAACGTCAGATTCACCGAGTGAAGCAAAATTCAAACGGTCATTTCCTCCTCTGTTTCTCTCCGATTCTTCTATTTCTGCGTTTTCTCAGTAACCTAGACCCAATTAACGAAACCCTAAATCAGTCTTCTCTTCGGACAAGAACATGATCTCCTTCAACATTCTCTCTCGCTAAAAGAAAATTAAGGGTTTCACCAGATTATGAATGATCCAGTGAAACCCTTCGTTTTCTTTAATTTTCATCGATCTTTTCGTCGTGCCGTGCCCGTGCCCTCTGGTAATTTTTCTTTTTAGGCTTCTTCCCTTTTATGTACTATATAATAATATATGTATTATTATGCAACGGTTTTGTGGAATTCATTTCGGTATGTCGTTTTTCTTTAATTACTCGATTGTATGATTTGGATGTGTGTTTGTGTTGTGAATCAATTGTTTCGTTTCTGTATGTGGGGTTTGTGTTAGTTTAATTTCCATTGAATGTTTGGAATTAATGCTTCTTTGGTTGCTTAGGGTTTACCTTGTTTGAAATGTTGTGTGAAAAGAAAAGAAACCATATTTTGGCGTCTGATTTTTGAAAGGGTTTTTTTCTGGTCTGTCGTCAGTTTGTGAGGGTGGCTCTTTTCTATATGTTGGAAGGATGAAGTTTGTGATGGGGGTTCCAAATTGGCATAAGTTCATTCTGGTGGCTTTCATTTCGTACAAAGAAGTAATTAGTTAATTAATTGCCTCTGCTTATATATGCTAATGAGATAATCAATTTCATCAACCGCTTTGTTTTTAAAAATCCTTGAACGTTTTCAAATGAAGAAAGTGATATTTGAATTTCTTTGCTAATTTCAACACTAATGCTCTTTGAAGCTACTTTTATATACAAGGAACATTGACTTTCTCCTTTATAACTGCATCGATTTTCCACCTCCCCTGCCCTGAAACACTTGCAAATTTCCAATGGCTTAGAAGAAATTGTCTCTGCTTTATTATGCTAATGAGAAATAGAGTTTTTTGAATGTAGGAACTGAACTGAACTACACTTATTTACATTTCCTTGTTTCTAATTTGCCATATATCTTTTATAATTGACTGTGAACTCAACTTAATTATGTTTCCATTCGCTTAATGTCAGAATATAATTTAATGTTGGCCTATGTTTTGAGACTTGGAATGAATTACCATTGCTGTCACGTTGAAGAAGGAAGGGTTTGAACGTGTCTCTGGATTTAAGAATGGGTCATGCAAGCTAAGGTACATTACCAAACTCATGTTGATTGATAACTATTTGACTTTTGAAAATTGTGCTTGTTTTCTCACTATTAATTTCTCTAGTATTAGGATGCAAACAGTACCTCACTGAGTTTTCTGGTCCTATTCGGACTGAAATAATGCGCCTGGTTCTTGTTTTCTTCTTCTACATGTGGTTCTAATACGTCGTCTTTGTCAGCGAGATTCCCTTTTATTTTACCCATTAAAGCGGAATGAAATATTTGAAAAGACAAAATTATCATCAGCTCCTTTTTAACTAATGCTTTTTGAAGGTACTTTTATGTACAAGGAACATTAACTTTCTCCTTTATAACTGCATTGATTTCCCACCTCCCCTGCCCTGAAACACTTGCAAATTTGCAATGGCTTAGAAGAAATTGTCTCTGCTTATGCTAAATGATCAGAAATAAAGTTTTCTGAATGTAGGAACTAAACTGAGCTTATTTATGTTATAGAGTTTCTAATTTGCCATATATTATCTCTTATAATTGATTGTGAAACTCAACTTAATTACGTTTCCATCCACTCAATTTCAGAATATAATTTAATGTTGGCCTGCGTTTTGAAACTTGGAATGAATTACTATTGCTGTCATGTTGAAGAAGGAAGGGCTTGAACCTGTCTCTGGATTATAAATGGGTCATGCAAGCTAAGGTATGTTACTGAACCCATGTCGTAGGTCTCATTTGATAATTACTTGGTTTTTTAAAATTGTACTTGTTTTCTTGCTACTTTTCTACCATAGTTTCCATTTCTACATCTTTCTTAATAAAATACTTGAATTTTTTTACCAAATTCTAAAAACAAAATAAGTTTTTTAAAAACACATCTTATGAAAGAGCTAAGTGAGAATAGTATTTGTAGGTTTGATTTTCAAAAAAAAAAAAAAAAAAGAAAAAAGAAATCAAATGGTTATTAAACGGAGCAATCACTTTTCGGGTACGGTTTGTTATGTTTGTTGGCTATTAACAGTAGTGTACTATATGATATCCTAGGGTCTGTTTGGGGCACAGTGTTATTATAACTTGTGGAATATTCTGTACCCCAAACACATACTATTATAACTCTAGATTATACTATGCATTTTAAATAATATTATATGATTTTACAGATTATAATAACCCACATACTATTATAAACCCCTTGTTATTATAACCCACCCAACGCCCCAAACAACCCCCTAATTCGTATTCAGACCCTGTCTAATGCCTATACCTAAGCCGTGGTTAATGCATCTGACTTTTGGAGGACGCAAATTTTCCATCCTCACAAAACCAGGTAACCCACTATCTCACTTGCTTTATGCCTAATTTCCTTCTTCAGTAATTAGAATAGATGAATGATGTATGATTTATCATCGATGATTTCCTGAGTTTAATTTCCTACTATACCTTTAATTACCTCCTTTTCTTTTTCAATTATTTTTCTCTCTAAATATTTCAATTTTTAATAATCTTTTTCTCTTTTTTTCCAATTAAACTATTTTCCAACTTTCACTTATTTTCTTTCTCTTTTAAATGTTTCCTGTCTTTGTAACCTATTTCCTCCCTAAAATCTTTATCCCACTTGTCACTTTATTTAAAAAAAAAAATCACATTTAATCCTTTTATTCTTTTCAAATAATTCTCTTTCTAACCTCATTTTATCTTATATCTCCAAAGCTTTTTATCTTCAAATTTGTTATTTTCACACTAATTTTTTTCATCTTAAAATTATGATTTTCACTTTCTAGCTTTTTTCAAATGTATTTTAAAAACTCTTTATAAAAACTCTCCTCAGTTTTTTCTTACTTTCAAATTTTTTTACTTTTTCTCATCAAAAGTTTTTATCTCCAAAGTTTTCAACTTACAAATTTATAGTTCCCACCCAAATTTTTCATCTTACAAATTCTATTTCTCATTTCTTAGCTTTTTTTTTTTTTTAAAAAATATGCTTTCTCAATTTTTTTTCTCACTTTTCAAATGCTTTTCTCTTCAATTTTTTTTCACTTACTAACTTGTTTTCTCTCCAAAGCTTTTTACCTTCAAAATTTTGATTTTTGGCTCTAACTTTTTCATCTTACTATTTCCTAAAATGCTTTGAAAACCTTTTTCAAAATCTTTTTCTGATGCTTTCTTTCTCACTTTCAAATGTCTCTCTTCATTTTTTTAAAAAAATTTCTTTCCAACGTTTTTTTTTATCTCCCTATGTTTTATCTTAAAAAAATTTATTTCTCACTACTGTTTTTTCATCTAAAAATATCAAGTCCCCAACTCCTTACTTTTTTTTCCCTCTATATTTGCTTAAAAATTCTTTTTCAAATCTTTTTCAAGCTTCCAAATATTTTTTCTCTTTAAAATTTTGATCCCTTTTTAACTTTTTCTCTCTAAAGATTTTATCTAATAATTTTTTTTCTTCTAATTTGTTCATAATAAAAATCTAATTTTCACTTTCTAGTTTCTAGCCTTTTTCTTAAACATTTCAAACCCCTTTCAAAAACTATTTCACAAGTTTTTTTCTCACTTTCAAAGTTTTTTTCCTTCATTTGTTTCAAAGCAACGTTTTTCTCTTCAAAATTTTGATCTCTTTACAATTTTTCTCACTTCAAACATTTTTTTAATCAAAATTTTTATATCTTTCTTACTTCTTTTAAGTCCGATTTTTGTTTTTATAATTCTTTATCTTCAAAACTTTTTATTTCTCACTTCCACTCTTTCATTTTACAAATTATATTTTTCTCAATTGCCCGTTTCTTTAAATAATGTTTTAAAACACTTTTATTTCCAACTCCTTTTCATCTAAAAAATTTTATTTCCTAATTTCTTACCTTGTTATCTAGATTGTTTTAGAATTTCTTAATTTTTTCTTACTATCAAGTATTTTTCTCTTTAAAAAATTTATTTCTAACTCTTGCCTTTTCATCTAAAAAATTCGTTTTCCTAAATTATTTACCTCGTTATCTAAAATATTTTAAAAATTCTTTGAAGTACCTGATTTTTTAATTTTTTTTCCTTTTTTCTAACTTTGTGTTTTCTCCAAATGTGTTTGTCTTCAAAATTTTGTTTCTCCCTTACATTTTCAACTACATTCACTAGTTCCAAATTACTTGCCTTTTATTCTAAATTGTTTTAAAAGTTCTTTTTTCAAATCTACTACTTGCCTTTTATTCTAATTTTTTTTTAAAAGTTCCTTTTCTTACTTTTAAATGTTTTCCTTCCATTTTTTTTCTTGCGTTCTTACTTAGTTTTCTCTCCAAATATTTTTATTTTCAAAATTTTTATTTCTCCTTTATATCAAAATTATATTTCCAAAATCCTTACATCTTTTTCTAAATTGTTTCAAAAAAATCTTTTTAAAAACTCCTTTGCTAACTTTTTTTCATTGTTTTTATCATCAATTTTTTTGCTTGTTTCCATTTTTCTTTTTTCCCCATTGTTTTTATTTTCAAAATTTTTATTTCTCAACTATTCTTTTTTCAAATTCCTTACTCTTTTTATACATTTTTTTACAAAATATTTTTAAAAAGTATTTTTCAAGTTTTTTCCCACTTTCAAATGTTTCTCTTAAAAAATTTTATCTCTTTCTAATTTTGTTTTATCTTCAAATATTTTTGTCTTCAAAATTTTGATTTCTCACTTCTACTTTTTGAACTAAAAAAAATCTATTTTAAATTCCTTACCATTTTTTTTCTAAATTGTTTTGAAAATTCTTTAAAAAAAAACTCCTTTCATCACTTTTTCTCACTTTCAAATATTTTTCTTCAATTTTGTAATCTCTTTCTTTTTATTTTCAAAATTTTTATTTCTCCCTCCAATCATTTCATCTAAAAGATTCTTTTTCCAAAGCCCTTACATTTTTTCTAAATTGTTTTAAATAATCTTTTAAAAAACTCTTTCCCATTTTTTGTTCTCACTGTTTTATCTTCAAAATTTTTATTTATTAATTATATTTTTCATCTAAAAAATTATATTTTCAAAACCGTTATCTTTTTTGTGTCAATTGTTTTACGAACATTTTTTAGAAGCATTTTTCAAATAACTTTCTCACTTTCAAATGTCTACTTTTAAATTTTTAATCTTCAAATATATCTATCTTAAAAATTTTTGTTTCTCATTCTTAATTTCTATTTCGATTTCTTTAATTTTTTTTTCTAAACTGTTTTAAAAAACTCTTTATCTAAATTTTTTCTCACTTCCAAATGTTTTTCTCTTCCAAACTTTTATGTTTTTTTCCTATTTCCCACTCTTGCATTTTATTTAAAAAAAATTCTATTTCCCAAATCCTTATTTGAAAGTTTTTTTCTTCTAAAATTTTATCTCTTTCAAAATTTTCTCAATCCAAATGTTTTTCTGTTCACAATATATTTTTTCTTTCAAAACTTTATTTTATGTACAATGTTGTTTTCTTCAAAAGGTTTTATTTCCCCCTCTCATGCTATCACTTCACAAATTATATTTCTCACTTAGTTTTTTTCAACAATATTTTACAACTTTTTATAACAATAGTTTCTCTCAAGTTTCTTTTTTCTCTTTCTTTCAAATATTTTTCCCTTCGAAATGGTTTTCTCTTTCCAACCTTCTTTTTTCTCCAATTATTTTCATCTTCAGACTTTTTATTTATCACTTCCACTTTTTCATCTTATAAAAATTAAGACATTTCCCAATTAAGACCTTTTTTTTCCTTAATTGTTTTTAAAAACTCTTTTAAACAACTATTTGTATTTTTAAAAAGTTCATTTTTGAAATGTTTTTCTCTTCAAACTCTTAAAAAAAACTCAAAAAAATTTCCTACATTCGATTTTTTTCTCTTCAAAATTTTTTGTTTCAAAATTTTTCTCACTTTCAAATATTTTATCTTCAAAAGTTTTTTTTTTCTTTTTTCTAAATGTGTCTATCTTCAAAATTTTTATTTCTCACTCCTACATTATCATATGAAAATTTATATTTCCAAAGTCCTTGCATTTTTTCTAATCTGTTTTAAAAAATCCTTTTCAAAATTTTTCTCTTTTATCTTCAAAATTCTTATATGTTTATATTTTTTCTTCTTCTCCCATTGTTTTCGTCTTCAAAATTTTTATTTCTCAATTCTACTTTTTCTTTTTAAAAAATTCTAATTTTGAATTCCTTATCTTTTTTTTTTTTCTAAATTGTTTTACAAAATCTTTTTAAAATTATTTTTCACATTTTTTTCTCACTTTCAAATATTTTTCTCTTCAAAATTGTTAGGATAATTGTAATGGATATATAGAAACTTTTAAAAACCCACTTTCAAAATTTTTCTCTGTTTTTATCTTCAAAATTTTTATATGTTTCTATTTTTCTTTTTTCTCCAATTGTTTTCGTCTTCAAAATTTTTGTTTTTCAATTTTACTTTTTCTTCTAAAAAATTCTATTTTTGAATTCCTTATCCTTCTTTTCTAAATTTTCTTACAAAATCTTTTTAAAAGGTATTTTTCAAAATTTGTTCTCACTTTCAAATGTTTCTCTCTTCAAAATTTTTAGGATAATTGTAAATGGATATATAGAAACTTTTAAAAAGATTTTTAAAAACCCACTTTCAAAAATTCTCTGTTTTTATCTTCAAAAATTTTATATGTTTCTATTTTTCCTTTTTCTCCAATTGTTTTCGTCTTCAAAATTTTTGTTTTTCCATTCTACTTTTTCTTCTAAAAAATTCTATTTTTGAATTCTTTATCCTTCATTTCTAATTTGTCTTACAAAATCTTTTTAAAAGGTATTTTTTCAAAATTTGTTCTCACTTTCAAATGTTTCTCTCTTCAAAATTTTTAGGGTAATTGTAAATGGATAGCAAATATAGCAACTTATAAAAAGATTTACATGTTGTGATTTTTTAATGCCTCCAAACTTTCACATGGTACTTTCTCTTTTCATTTTCTTTGCCTTCCTCTTCTCGTCCTCCTCTCTCCACATGTGCCCTTTCTATGGGCACATATACTTCCCCATTCCAACTTGTTTAAATCATCTTGAAAATTGCAAGTACCAAAACACACACACATCCAACTACACTAAGAAAATGAAATAAAAAATAGATATTAATTGCAAATAACATTTGATAGAATGTCTAATTAAGAAAATGCTTTTACATATCTCATTCTCATCACTCTTATCTCATATTTTGGTAATCCTAATAATCTACTCTAATGAATAATATATCAAAATTTTTACTACCCACAGTATTTTCATCACAAATTACCTTAATCGTATCTCTTTCAATGTCAAACATTATTAATATATACATCATTATACTAATATAAGTGTAATTCAACGGTAATTGACATGTACCGTTTTCTACCATTTTCAATGTGATAAATATTGAAAATTGTAATAGTAATTATCTTCAAAATGTGCTGGAAAACTCTGTTAGACTAATATAAAAGATTTACAATACATAGAAAAACAAGTTAACTTGGTAAGGAAGGGGCTTGTGTGATTTGGCTCAATCATAGGAACTTCAAAGTTAAGCGTGCTTGGCTTGGAGCAATTCTATGTTGGGTGACCTCTTGAGAATTTTCCTATGGAGAATGTGAGTGAGGATAAAACATATGCTGACATGTGTTAGTTTGTGGAGACAATGTCTTCACTTTCACAAGCAGCTCAAGGATGATATGATGATGTGGCCAGGTCGTAGGGGATGTGGGGGAATGTTGAGGCTAACAGAGACCAAATTCGTATTCCAAATCCTGGGTCTGAGGCAATACAAATGGTATCAGAGCGAAACCTCTCCCAGTAAAATGTGGTTCAGGGACTAACCAAAGGGGAAGAGGGTGGGCATATGATGCTCGAGGAAGAGAGGTACATGAATAAACCGATGTCACATCTGAATGAGAGAGGATCTTGAAGTTATGAAAGTATGAATGAATTAGACTTTAAAAGAATTGATAGCTAGTACCTATACAAAAAAGATGCACCTTCCTTTTCGGTGACTCAATAATAAGAACTTCAAAGTTAAGTGTCCTTCCTTTTCGGTGGCTCAATCATAAGAACTTCAAAGTTAAGCGTGCTTGGCTTGAAGCAATCCTATGTTGGATGATCTCATGAGAATTTTTCTAGGGCGTAGGGGAATGTCAGGGCCAACAGAGATCGAATCCAGATTCCAAGTCATGATCCAAATCCTGGACATGAGACATTACAGATCATCGATAGAATGATATTTCTCTATATTACAAGAGTGACATCAAAGAGAAATATCAGTCTATCAATGATAGCTAGACTTTAATATGATATGAGATTAAAGTTGGAAAAAGTTTCACTAATATCATTTACTCACTTTTTTTTTTGTTCGTTATGGTTAAACTTTCTATGGGAATTATGGACTATTAAAGTTTTGGTTGATGAAATGATAATTTTTTAGACTTTTGTGGGTTTAATATTGAAATAATTAAACATCAACCAAAATCAAATAGAAGGTTATATTTACTATATAATATTGTATCGCCTCTATCACTGATAGATTACATTCATCGTGATTTGAGTCTATCACTGATAAACTTCAATCACAATGCATGTAGTTTATCAATGATAGACTGCTATTAGTTATCATTGATAGATTTTATTCACAACATATAATAAGTCTATTTGTGATAACAATCTATCACTATTCACTTATATTATTGATGGACTGTATATGTTGTCATTGGAGTTTATCGATGATAGACTTCAACCACAATGCATGTAGACCATCAGTTATAGATTGTTATCATTTTAATAAACTCATAGAAAAGATAACTATATATTGTGAACAAAGTCTATCAGTGGTAGACTTTTATCACCAATGAAATAATCATAGTAAATGTAATCTTTTATTTAGTTTTGTTTGATGTTTAATTGCTTCAATATTACCCACAAAAATCTAAAAACCATCATTTCATCAACCAAAACTCCAATAGTCTTATAATTATCATAGCAAGCTTACCCATAATTTTAAATTATTGGAAAAAAGTTAACGATACTGATATCAATATGAGACTTTTCTCTATTTCTCATTGATATCACTCTTGTAATATAAAGAAATATCAGTCCTATCAATGTTAGATTTCAATGTGATTGTAGGCTATCAATAATAAACAGATATCAAAGTGGAATATTACAGTTATAAATTGATATTAGAGAGAAATATCAGTATATCAACAATAGACTTCAATATATCACATATTGAAGTCTACTAGTGATAGATTGATTTTTCTCTCTGATATTAGAGAAGCATATCAATTTATTGTTGTACCAACACTATATTTAGGTGATACATACCCTAAAATAAGCTTAGCGAACAAAAAATAAGAACTACAAGGAACTCAACCAGAAATAAAAACCAAACTCAACCCCTTTTAGTTTAACTTACTTTTTCATGTATTATAAACCCTTTGTACTACGCTTAAATGGTTTTCTTGCACATTTTGAAGATAATTACTATAGTAATTTTCAATAGTTACCATATTGAAAATGGTAAAATGGGTACATGTCAGTTACAATTGAATTACACATGTTGGTAGAAGGATATATATGTTTGAGAATGAAAGAGATATATAGTTAGAGTAATTTTTGTGATGAGAATATTTCAAGCAGTAAAATTTGATATATTGCTTGTTAGAGTTTCGAGAATATGAGATAGGACGAGTGAAAATGAGATATGTTAATCATTTAAATAAAACTTGGTTTAAATGTAAAAACATTTTCAAATTAGACATTCTACCAAACATTATTTATCAATTAATATCTCATATTTTTATTTCGTTTTCTTCTCTCTCGCCTTTTTGGTGATCCCTAATTATTATATTAGTGATAATGTTGTTTTAGGTTTTGGTCTCTCGTGCTATAATAACTAGTGTAACTGATTTTTTTTTGGTTAATTGTAATTTTCAAGAAGATTGAAGAATTGATATCACAAAGTCTTAAAATTGCATAAGTAGTTAGAATGAGAAAATATGTGTATGACGGGAATGTAAAGGGCACGTGTGGAGAGAGGAGAAAAGGAAGATAGAAAATTAAAAGAAATAAAAAAAGGAAAAAAAGTCCCCAATGAGAGTTTTTGGAACCATTAAGAAATAACAATTGAACATCTTTTGGTTTCTTCCATGACTTTCACTTCTTTTTATAGTCATTTTTCACTCCCTTTTATAGTCTTTTTTCAATTTTCTTTCTCAATTTCAAATGTTTTTCACTTCAAAAGTTTTATCTCTTTCTAACTTTCTTTTATGTCCAAATGCCTTTATCTTCAAAGTTTTTGTTTTTTACTCATACTTTATCATTTAAAAATCTCTATTACCAAAATCCTATATTTTTTTCTTAGTTTTTTTGTAATGTTTTAAATGTGTCTTTTTTCTTAGCTTCTTCTCTCTCATATGTTTTTCTCTTCAAAATTTTCAATTTTTTCTCAAATTTTGTCATATATTTCTAATCATTTTCCTTCCATTGTTTTTAATCTCTTTCTAACTTTGTTTTGTATCTAAATCTTTATATCTTCAAAATTTTGACTGTTCACTCCTGCTTTTTCACCTAAGGAAGTCTATTTCAAAATTCCATACCTTTTTTTCTTAATTGTTTTAAAATTCTTTTTAAAAAGTTTTTTTTCTATTTTTTTTCTCAATTTCAAATGTTTTTCTCTTCAAAAGTTTTACCTCTTTCTAACCTTCTTTTATGGCCAAATGTTTGTATCTTCAAAACTTTTATTTTTCACTCCTACTTTGCGTCTAAAAATATCTATTTCTAAATATTTTTTTCCTTTAATTCTTTTTTGAAATGTTTTAAAAAGGTATTTTTCAAAGTTTCTTCTCACTCTCAAATGGTTTTTGCTCAAAATTTTAAATTTTTTCCCAAATTTTCTCATCTATTCCAAATATTTTTCATTCAATTTTTTTAATCTCTTCCTAACTTTATTTTATCTCCTAATGTTTATATCTTCACATTTTTGATTTTTCATTCTTTATCTTTTTTTAATTTTTTAAAATTGTATTTAAAAAACTCTTCTTTCAATTTTTTTCTCATATTCAAATGTTTTTCTCTTCAAATATTTTATCTCTTTCTAACTTTCTTTTATGTCCAAATGTTTTTATCTTCAAAAATTTTATTTTTCACTCCCACTTTGTTGTCTAAAAATATCTATTTCCAAAAATCTTATATTTTTTTCCTAAATTTTTTTTGAAATGTTTTAAAAAGGTTTTTTTCAAAATTTTTTCTCACTCTCATATGTTTTCTCAAAATTTTCATTTTTTCCTCAAATTTTCTCATCTATTCCAAATGTTTTTTATTTAATTTTTTAATCTCTTTCTAAGTTTGTTTTATCTCCTAATGTTTTGATTTTTCACTCTTACATTTTCATCGAAGAATTTTTAATTCCAAATTCCTTACTTTTTTTCTAATTGTTTTAAAAAGCTATTTAAAAAGTTCTTCTTCAAATTTTTTTCTCAATTTCAAATGCTTTTCTCTTTTAAAGTTTTACCTCTTTCTAACTTTTCTTTTTCTCGAATTCAAATGTTTTTCTCTTCAAAATTTTTACCACTTTTTAACTTTCTTTTATGTCTAAATGTCTCTTTATCTTCAAAATTTTTATTCACTCATACTTTGTCGTCTAAAAATATCTATTTCCAAAGTTCTTATAGTTTATTCCTAAATCATTTTCTGAAATGTTTTAAAAAGGTCTTTTCAAAGTTTCTTCTCACTCAAATGTTTTTTATTCCCTTTTTTTTAATCTCTTTCTAAGTTTGATTTATTTCCTAATGTTTATAACTTCAAAATTTCGATTTTTCACTCTACACTTTCATCAAAGAAATTTTATTCCCAAATTCCTTTCTTTTTTTTCTAATTGTTTTAAAAATCTATTTAAAAAACTCTTCTTCCAATTTTTTTCTCAATTTCCAATTCTTTTCTCTTTTAAAGTTTTATCTCTTTCTAACTTTTCTTTTTCTCAAATTTAAATGTTCTTCTCTTCAAAATTTTTACCTCTTTCTAACTTTTTTTTATGTCTAAATGTCTTTATCTTCAATTTTTTTTTCACTCCTACTTGGTCGTGCTAAAATAACTATTTCCAAAATTCTTATATTTTTTTTCCTAAATCCTTTTTGAAATTTTTAAAAAGGTATTTTTCAAAGTTTCTTCTCACTCTCAAATGTTTTCTCCTTAAAATTTTCATTTTTTCCCCAAATTTTCTCATCTTTTTCGGATATTTTTCATTCAATATTTTTAATCTCTTTCTAAGTTTGTTTTATCTCCTAATGTTTATATCTTCAAAATTTCAATTTTTCACTCTTACACTTTGATCTAAGAATTTTTTTTTAAGTTTCTTGTCACTCTAAAATGTTTTCTCTTCAAAATTTTAATTTTTTCCAAATGTTATCATAGTTTCCAATTGTTTATCCTTCAATTTTTTTAATCTCTTTCTAACATTGTTTTATCTCCAAATATTTATATCTAAAACATTTTGATTTTTCACTCCAACATCATCTAAGAAATTCTATTTCTTAATTCCTTACCTTTTTTTAATTATTTAAAAATCTACTTAAAAAACTTCTTTTTCTAATTTTTCCCTCATTTTTTACTTCTACTTTGTCTTTTAAAAATTTTTATTTCTAAAATCCTTATATTTTTTTCCCAAAGTCGATCTTATTTCTCAAATCCTTATATTTTTTCTCAAATTCTTTTTTGAAATGTTTTACAAATATTTTTTTTTCAAAGTTTCTTCTCACTCTAAAATATTCTCTTGAAGATTTTCATTTTTTTTTTTCAAATGTTTATCCTTCAATTTTTTTAATCTCTTTGTAACTTTGTTTTATCTGCAAATGCTTCTATCTTCAAAAATTTTATTTCGCACTCCTACATTTTAATCTAAGAAATTCTATTTCTAAATTCCTTACCTATTTTTTCCTAATTATTTTAAAATCCAATTTTAAAAAGTCTTTTTTCAATTTTCTTTCTCAATTTCAAATGTTTTTTGCTTCAAAAGTTTTATCTCTTTCTAACTTTCTTTTATGTCCAAATGCCTTTATCTTCAAAATTTTATTTTTTTACTCCTACTTTATCATTTAAAAATCTCTATTACCAAAATCCTGATATTTTTTTCTTTGTTTTTTTGTAATGTTTTAAAATGTGTCTTTTTTCTCAGCTTCTTCTCTCTCAAATGTTTTTCTCTTCAAAATTTTGAATTTTTTCCCAAATTTTCTCATATATTTCTAATCATTTTCCTTCAATTGTTTTTATTATCTTTGTAACTTTGTTTTGTATCCAAATCTTTATATCTTCAAAATTTTAACTTTTCACTCTTGCTTTTTCACCTGAGGAATTCTATTTCAAAATTCCATACCTTTTTTTCTTAATTTTTGTAAAATTCCTTTTAAAAAGCTCTTTATCTATTTTTTTTCTCAATTTCAAATGTTTCTCTTCAAAAGTTTTACCTCTTTCTAACCTTATTTTACGTCCAAATGTCTTTATCTTCAAAACTTTTATTTTTCACTCTACTTTTCGTCTAAAAATAACTATTTCCAATTTTTTTTTTCCTAAATTCTTTTGAAATATTTTAAAAAGGTCTTTTTCAAAGTTTATTCTCAGCCTCAAATGTTTTCTCCTCAAAATTTCATTTTTTCCCCCAAATTTTCTCATGTATTCCAAATGTTTTTCACTCAATTTTTTTAATTTGTTTCTCACTTTGTTTTATCTCCTAATGTTTATATCTTCAAATTTTTGATTTTTCACTCCTACATTTTCATCATCTAAGAAATTTTATTTTCAAATTCTTTATTTTTTTAATTTTTTAAAATTGTATTTAAAAAATTATTCTTCCAATTTTTTTTCTCAGATTCAAATGTTTTTCTCTTCAAAATTTTTACCTATTTCTAAATTTCTTTTATTTCCAAATGTCTTTATCTTCACTCCTACTTTGTCGTCTAAAAATATCTATTTCCAAAATTTTTATATTTTTTTTCCTAAATTCTTTTTTGAAATGTTTTAAAAAGGTATTTTTCAAAATTTCCTCTCACTCTCAAATGTTTTCTCCTCAAAATTTTCATTTTTTCCTCCAAGTTTTCTCATCTATTCCAAAATGTTTTTTATTCCATTTTTTTTAATCTCTTTCAAAGTTTGTTCAAAGTTTGTTTTATCTCCTAATGTTTATATTTTCAAAATTTCGATTTTTCACTCTTACATTTTCATGGAAGAAATTTTATTTCCAAATTCCTTACTTTTTTCTAGTTGTTTTAAAAATCTATTTAAAAAATTCTGCTTCAAATTTTTTTCTCAATTTCAAATGCTTTTCTCTTTTAAAGTTTTACCTCTTTCTAACTTTTCTTTTTCTCAAACTCAAATGTTTTTCTCTTTAAAATGTTTACCTCTTTCTAACTTTCTTTTATGTCTAAATGTCTTTATGTTCAAAATTTTTATTCACTCCTACTTTGTCGTCTAAAAATATATATTTCCAAAGTTCTTATAGTTTTTACCTAATTCCTTTTTTGAAATGTTTTAAAAAGGTCTTTTTCAAAGTTTCTTCTCCGATTTTTTACTCCTACATTTTAAATTCTATTTCTTAATTCCTTACACTTTTTTAATTATTTAAAAATCTACTTAAAAAAGTTATTTTTCTATTTTTTTCCTCATTTTTTCAAAAGCCTTATATTTTTTTTCCTCAAATCCTTATATTTTTTCCCAAATTCTTTTTTGAAATGTTTTTAAATTTTTTTTTTTCAATGTTTCTTCTTACTCTAAAATATTTTCTCTTTTACGATTTTCATTTTATTTTCGAAATATTTATCCTTCAATTTTTTTAATCTCTTTGTTACTTTGTTGTATCTGCAAATGCTTCTATCTTCAAAATGTTTATTTCGCACTCCTACATTTTAATCTAAGAAATTCAATTTCCAAATTCTTTACCTCTTTTTCCCTAATTGTTTTAAAATTCAAATTAAAAAAGTCTTTTTTCAATTTTCTTTCTCAATTTCAAATGTTTTTCATTTCAAAAGTTTTATCTCTTTCTAACTTTCTTTTATGTCCAAATGCCTTTATCTTCAAATTTTTTGTTTTTTACTCATACTTTATCATTTAAAAATCTCTATTAACATATATTTTTTTCTTAGTTTTTTTATAATGTTTTAAATGTGTCTTTTTTCTTAGCTTCTTCTCTCTCATATGTTTTTCTCTTCAAAATTTTCAATTTTTTCCCAAATTTTGTCATATATTTCTAATCATTTTCCTTCCATTGTTTTTAATCTCTTTCTAACTTTATTTTGTATCCAAATCTTTATATCTTCAAAATTTTGACTTTTCACTCCTGCTTTTTCACCTAAGGAATTCTATTTCAAAATTTCATAACTTTTTTTTCTTAATTATTTTAAAATTCTTTTTAAAAAGCTCTTTTTCTATTTTTTTTCTCAATTTCAAATGTTTTTCTCTTCAAAAGTTATACCTCTTTCTAACCTTCTTTTATGGCCAAATGTTTGTATCTTCAAAACTTTTATTTTTCACTCCTACTTTGCGTCTAAAAATATATATTTCAAAAATCTTTTTTTTCCTTAATTCTTTTTTGAAATGTTTTAAAAATGTATTTTTCAAAGTTTCTTCTCACTCTCAAATGGTTTTTGCTCAAAATTTTAAATTTTTCCCCAAATTTTTCATTCAACTTTTTAATCTCTTTCTAACTTTATTTTATCTCCTAATGTTTATATCTTCAAATTTTTTATTTTTCACTCCTACATTTTCATCATCTAAGAAATTCTATTTCCAAATTCTTTATTTTTTTTTAATTTTTTTAAAATTGTATTTAAAAAACTCTTCTTCCAATTTTTTTCTCATATTCAAATGTTTTTCTCTTCAAATATTTTACCTCTTTCTAACTTTCTTTTATGTCCAAATGTTTTTATCTTCAAAAATTATATTTTTCACTCCTACTTTGTTGTCTAAAAATATCTATTTCCAAAATTCTTATATTTTTTTCCTAAATTCTTTTTTGAAATGTTTTAAAAAGGTTTTTTTTCAAAATTTTTTCTCACACTCATATGTTTTCTCAAAATTTTCATTTTTTTCCCAAATTTTCTCATCTATTCCAAATGTTTTTTATTTAATTTTTTAATCTCTTTCTAAGTTTGTTTTATCTCCTAATGTTTCGATTTTTCACTCTTACATTTTCATCGAAGATTTTTTAATTCCAAATTCCTTACTTTTTTCTAATTGTTTTAAAAATCTATTAAAAAAATTCTTCTTCAAATTTTTTTCTCAATTTCAAATGCTTTTCTCTTTTAAAGTTATACCTCTTTCTAACTTTTCTTTTTCTCAAATTCAAATGTTTTTCTCTTCAAAATTTTTACCACTTTCTAACTTTCTTTTATGTCTAAATGTCTCTTTATCTTCAAAATTTTTATTCACTCATACTTTGTCGTCTAAAAATATCTATTTCCAAAGTTCTTATAGTTTATTCTTTAAATCCTTTTCTGAAATGTTTTAAAAAGACCTTTTTCAACGTTTCTTCTCACTCAAATGTTTTTTATTCCATTTTTTTTAATCTCTTTCTAAGTTTTTTTTATTTCCTAATGTTTATATCTTCAAAATTTCGATTTTTCACTCTTACATTTTCATCGAAGAAATTTTATTCCCAAATTCCTTTCTTTTTTTTCTAATTGTTTTAAAAATTTATTTAAAAAACTCTTCTTCCAATTTTTTTCTCAATTTCAAATTCTTTTCTCTTTTATAGTTTTATCTCTTTCTAACTTTTCTTCTTTTCAAATTCAAATGTTCTTCTCTTCAAAATTTTTACCTCTTTCTAACTTTCTTTTATGTCTAAATGTCGTTATCTTTCAAAATTTTTATTTTCACTCCCTACTTGGTCGTGCTAAAATATCTATTTTCAAAATTCTTATATTTTTTTCCTAAATCCTTTTTGAAATTTTTAAAAAGGTATTTTTCAAAGTTTCTTCTCTCTCAAATGTTTTCTCCTTATAATTTTAATTTTTTCCCCAAATTTTCTCATATTTTCTGGATAATTTTTCATTCAATTTCTTTAATCTCTTTCTAAGTTTGTTTTATCTTCAGTTTATATGTTCAAAATTTCGATTTTTCACTCTTTCATTTTCATCTAATAATTTTTTTTTTAAGTTTCTTGTCACTCTAAAATGTTTTCTCTTCAAAAGTTTCATTTTTCCCAAATGTTCTCATAGTTTCCAATTGTTTATCCTTCAATTTTTTTAATCTCTTTCTAACATTGTTTTATCTCCAAATATTTATATCTAAAACATTTTGATTTTTCACTCCTACATTTTCATTTAAGAAATTCTGTTTCTTAATTCCTTACCTTTTTTAAATTATTTAAAAATCTACTTAAAAAACTTCTTTTTCTAATTTTTTTCCTCATTTTTCAGTTCTACTTTGTCGTCTAAAAATCTTTATTTCCAAAATCCTTATATTTTTTTCCCAAAGTCAATCTTTATTTCTCAAATCCTTATATTTTTTCCCAAATTCTTTTTTGAAATGTTTTACAAATTTTTTTTTTCAAAGTTTCTTCTCACTCTAAAATATTCTCTTGAAGATTTTCAATTTTTTTTTTCAAATGTTTATCCTTCAATTTTTTTAATCTCTTTGTAACTTTGTTTTATATGCAAATGCTTCTATCTTCAAACTTTTTCTTTCGCACTCCTACATTTTAATTTAAGAAATTCTATTTCTAAATTCCTTACCTATTTTTTCCTAATTGTTTTAAAATCCAATTTAAAATTTTTTTTTTCAATTTTCTTTCTCAATTTCAAATGTTTTTTGCTTCAAAAGTTTTATCTCTTTCTAACTTTGTTTTATGTCCAAATGCCTTTATCTTCAAAATTTTATTTTTTTACTCCTACTTTATCATTTAAAAAACTCTATTACCAAAATCCTGATATTTTTTTCTTTGTTTTTTTGTAATGTTTTAAATGTGTCTTTTTTCTCAGCTTCTTCCCTCTCAAATGTTTTTTTCTTAAAAATTTTCAATTTTTTCCCAAATTTTCTTATATATTTCTAATCATTTTCCTTCAATTGTTTTTATTCTCTTTGTAACTTTGTTTTGTATCCAAATCTTTATATCTTCAAAATTTTGACTTTTCACTCCTGGGGAATTCTATTTCAAAATTCCATACCCTTTTTTTTCTTAATTGTTTTAAAAATCCTTTTACAAAGCCCTTTTTCTATTTTTTTTCCTCAATTTCAAATGTTTTTCTCTTCAAAAGTTTTACCTCTTTCTAACCTTCTTTTACGTCCAAATGTCTTTATCTTCAAAACTTTTATTTTTCACTCCTACTTTTCGTCTAAAAATATCTATTTCCAAAATCTTTTTTTCCTAAATTCTTTTTTGAAATGTTTTAAAAAGGTCTTTTTCAAAGTTTATTCTCAGTCTCAAATGTTTTCTCCTCAAAATTTTCATTTTTCCCCAAATTTTCTCATGTATTCCAAATGTTTTTCATTCAATTTTTTTAATCTGTTTCTAACTTTGTTTTATCTCCTAATGTTTATATCTTCAAATTTTTGATTTTTCACTCCTACATTTTTATCATCTAAGAAATTCTATTTCAAAATTCTTTTTTTTTTTAATTTTTAAAAAATGTATTTAAAAAATTATTCTTCCAATTTTTTTTCTTCGATGAAAATGTTTTTCTCTTTAAAATTTTTTTACCTCTTTCTAAATTTCTTTTATGTCCAAATGCCTTTCTCTTCAAAATTTTTATTTTCACTCCTACTTTGTCGTCTAAAAATATTTATTTCCAAAATTCTTATATCTTTTTCCTAAATTCTTTTTTGAAATGTTGTAAAGAGGTCTTTTTCAAAATTTCCTGTCACTCTCAAATGTTTACTCCTCAAAATTTTAATTTTTTCCCCCAAGTTTTCTCATATATTCTAAATGTTTTTTATTCTATTTTTTTTAATCTCTTTCAAAGTTTGTTTTATCTCCTAATGTCTGTATTTTAAAAATTTCGATTTTCCACTCTTACATTTTCATGGAAGAAATTTTATTTCCAAATTCCTTACTCTAATTGTTTTAAAAATCTATTTAAAAAATTCTGCTTCAAATTTTTTTCTCAATTTCAAATGCTTTTCTCTTTTAAAGTTTTACCTCTTTCTAACTTTTCTTTTTCTTTTAAAATTTTTTACCTCTTTCTAACTTTCTTTTATGTATAAATGTCTTTATCTTCAAAATTTTTATTCACTCCTACTTTGTCGTCTAAAAATACCTATTTTCCAAGTTCTTATAGTTTTTTCCTAAATTCTTTTTTGAAATGTTTTAAAAAGGTCTTTTTCAGAGTTTCTTCTCACTCTCAAATGTTTTCTCCTCAAAATTTTCATTTTTTCCCCAAATTTTCTCATCTATTCCAAATGTTTTTTATTCAATTTTTTTAATCTCTTTCTAAGTTTGTTTTATCTCCTAATGTTTATATCTTCAAAATTTTGATTTTTCACTTACATTTTCATCTAAGAAATTTTATTTCTTTTTTTTTTCTAGGTTTCTTCTCACTCTAAAATGTTTTCTCTTCAAAATTTTCATTTTTCCTAAATGTTCTCATAGTTTCCAATTGTTTATCCTTCAATTTTTTTAATCTCTTTCTAACATTGTTTTATCTCCAAATATTTATTTCTAAAAAATTTTGATTTTTTACTCCTACATTTTAAATTCTATTTCTTAATTCCTTACCTTTTTTTAATTATTTAAAAACCTACTTAAAAAAGTTCTTTTTCTAATTTTTTTTCTTCATTTTTCCAAAAGCCTTATTTTTTTTTTATCAAATCCTTCTATTTTTTCCTAAATTCTTTTTTGAAATGTTTTCCAAAAGCCTTATATGTTCTCATATTTTCCAAATGTTTATCCTTCAATTTTTTTAATCTCTTTGTTACTTTGTTGTATCTGCTAATGTAAATCTTCAAAATTTTTATTTCGCACTCCTACATTTTAATCTAAGAAATTCTCTTTCCAAATTCCTTACCTTTTTTTTCCTAATTGTTTTAAAATTAAATTTAAAAAAGTCTTTTTTCAATTTTCTTTCTCAATTTCAAATGTTTTTCGCTTCAAAAGTTTATCTCTTTCTAACTTTCTTTTATGTCCAAATGCCTTTATCTTCAAATTTTTTGTTTTTTAATCCTACTTTCTCATTTAAAAATCTCTATTACCAAAATCCTATATTTTTTTCTTAGTTTTTTTGTAATGTTTTAAATGTGCCTTTTTTCTTAGCTTCTTCTCCCTCAAATGTTTTTCTCTTCAAAATTTTCAATTTTCCCAAATTTTGTCATATATTTCTAATAATTTTCCTTCCATTGTTTTTAATCTCTTTCTAATTTTGTTTTGTATCCAAATCTTTATATCTTCAAAATTTTTACTTTTCACTCCTGCTTTTTCACCTAAGGAATTCTATTTCAAAATTCCATACCTTTTTTTTTCTTAACTGATTTAAAATTCTTTTTAAAAAGCTCTTTTTCTATTTTTTTTCTCAATTTCAAATGTTTTTCTCTTCAAAAGTTTTACCTCTTTCTAACCTTCTTTCATGTCCAAATGTTTGTATCTTCAAAACTTTTATTTTTCACTCCTACTTTGCGTCTAAAAATATCTATTTCCAAAATCTATTTTTTCCTAAATTCTTTTATGAAATGTTTTAAAAAGGTCTTTTTCAAAGTTTATTCTCACTCTCAAATGGTTTCTGCTCAAAATTTTCATTTTCCCCCAAATTTTCTCATCTATTCCAAATGTTTTTCATTCAATTTTTCTAATCCCTTTCTAACTTTGTTTTATCTCCTAATGTAAATCTTCAAATTTTTTATTTTTCACTCCTACATTTTCATCATCTAAGAAATTCTATTTCTAAATTCTTTATCTTTTTTTTAATTTTTTAAAATTATATTTAAAAAACTCTTCTTTCAATTTTTTTTCTCATATTCAAATGTTTTTCTCTTCAAATATTTTACCTCTTTCTAACCTTCTTTTATGTCCAAATGTCTTTATTTTCAAAATTTTTATTTTTCACTCCTACTTTGTCGTAAAAAAATATCTATTTCCAAAATTCTTATATTTTTCTTCCTATATTCGTTTTTGAAATGTTTTAAAAATGTCTTTTTCAAAATTTCTTCTCACCCTCAAATGTTTTCTCAAAATTTTCATTTTCCCCCCCAAATTTTCTCATCTATTCCAAATGTTTTTTATTCTATTTTTTAATCTCTTTCTAAATTTGTTTTATCTCCTAATTCTATATCTTCAAAATTTCGATTTTTCACTCTTACATTTTCATGAAAGAATTTTTTATTCCAAATTCCTTACTTTTTTTCTAATTGTTTTAAAAATCTATTTAAAAAATTCTTCTTCAATTTTTTTTTTTCAATTTCAAATGCTTTTCTCTTTTAAAGTTTTACCTCTTTCTAACTTTTCTTTTTCTCAAATTCAAATCTTTTTCTCTTCAAAATTTTTACCTCTTTCTAACTCTCTTTTATGTCTAAATGTCTCTTTATCTTTAAAATTTTTATTCACTCCTACTTTGTCGTCTAAAAATATCTATTTCCAAAGTTCTTATAGTTTATTCCTAAATCCTTTTCTGAAATGTTTTAAAAAGGTGTTTTTCAAAGTTTCTTCTCACTCAAATGTTTTTATTCCATTTCTTTTAATCTCTCTCTAAGTTTGTTTTATTTCCTAATTTTTATATCTTCAAAATTTCTTTTTTTCACTCATACATTTTCATCGAAGAAAATTTATTTCCAAATTTCTTTCTTTTTTTCTAATTGTTTTAAAAATCTATTTAAAAAACTCTTCTTCCAATTTTTTTTTCAATTTCAAATTCTTTTCTCTTTTAAAGTTTTATCTCTTTCTAACTTTTCTTTTTCTCAAATTCAAATGTAAGACTTTTCAAAATTTTTACCTCTTTCTAACTTTCTTTTATGTCTAAATGTCTTTATCTTCAAAATTTTTATTTTCACTCCTACTTGGTCGTGCTAAAATATCTATTTCCAAAATTCTTATATTTTTTTCCTAAATCCTTTTTGAAATTTTTAAAAAGGTATTTTTCAAAGTGTCTTCTCACTCTCAAATGTTTTCTCCTCAAAATTTTCATTTTTTTCCTCAAATTTTCTCATCTTTTTCGGATATTTTTCATTCAATTTTTTTTAATCTCTTTCTAAGTTTGTTTTATCTCCTAATGTTTATATCTTTAAAATTTCGATTTTTTACTCTTACATTTTTATCTAAGATTTTTTTTTTTAAGTTTCGTCTCACTCTAAAATGTTTTCTATTCAAAATTTTTCATTTTTTCCAAATGTTCTCATAGTTTTCAATTGTTTATCTTCCAATTTTTTTAATCTCTTTCTAACATTGTTTTATCTCCAAATATTTATATCTAAAACATTTTGATTTTTCACTACTACATTTTCATCTAAGAAATTCTTTTTCTTAATTCCTTACCTTTTTTAATTATTTAAAAATCTACTTAAAAACTTCTTTTTCTAATTTTTTCCCTCATTTTCACTTCTACATTTTTGTCTAAAAATCTTTATTTCCAAAATCCTTATATTTTCTTAATTGTTTTAAAATTCTTTTTAAAAAACTCTTCTTCCAATTTTTTTCCCAATTTTTTCTCTTCAAAATTTTCAATTTTTTCCCACATTTTATTATATATTCCAAATCATTTTTTCCTTCAATTCTTTTTAATCTCTTTCTAACTTTGTTTTGTATCCAAATCTTTATATCTTCAAAATTTTGACTTTTCACTCCTGCATTTTCTCCTGAATTCTATTTCAAAATTCCATACCTTTTTTTTCTTAATTTTTTCAAAATTCTTTTTAAAAAGCTCTTTTTCTAATTTTTTTTTCTCAATTTCAAATGTTTTTCTCTTCCAAAGTTTTACCTATTTCTAACCTTCTTTTATGTCCAAATGTCTTTATCTTCCAAATTTTTATTTTTCACTCCTACTTTGGAATATCTATTTCCAAAATCTTTTTTTTCCTAAATTCTTTTTTGAAATGTTTTAAAAATGTCTTTTTCAAAGTTTCTTCTTACTCTCAAATGTTTTTCTTCTCAAAACATTCATTTTTTTTCCAAATTTTCTCATCTATTCCAAGTGTTTTTCATTCAATTTTTTTAATATCTTTCTAACTTTGTTTTATCTCCTAATGTTTATATCTTCAAAATTTCAATTTTTCACTCTTACATTTGCTTACTTTTTTTCTTATTGTTATAAAAATCTATTTAAAAAACTCTTCTTTCAATTCTTTTTTCTCAATTTTAAATGCTTTTTAAAGTTTTATCTCTTTCTAACTTTCTTTTATGTCTAAATGTCTTTATCTTCAAAATTTTTATTTCCACTCCTACTTTGTCGTCTAAAAATATCTATTTCCAAAATTCTTATAGTTTTTTCCTAAATCTTTTTTTGAAATGTTTTAAAAATGTATTTTTCAAAGTTTCTTCTCACTCTCAAATGTTTTCTCCTCAAAATTTTAATTTTTTCCCCAAATTTTCTCATCTATTCCAAATGTTTTTCATTCAACCTTTTTAATCTCTTTCTAAGTCTGTTTTATCTCCTAATGTTTATGTCTTCAAATTTTTGATTTTTCACTCTTACATTTTCATTTAATTAATTTTATTTCCTTTTTTTTAAGTTTTTTCTTACTCTAAAATGTTTTCTCTTCAAAATTTCATTTTTTCCCCAAATGTTCTCATATTTTCCAATTGTTTATCCTTCAATTTTTTTAATCTCTTTCTAACATTGTTTTATCTCCAAATGTTTATATCTAAAGAATTTTTATTTTTCTCTCCTACATTTTCATCTAAGAAATTCTATTTCTTAATTCCTTACCTTTTTTTAATTATTTAAAAAACTACTTAAAAAACTTCTTTTTCTAATTTTTTTTCCTCATTTTTCACTTCTACTTTGTTGTCGAAAAATCTTTATTTCCAAAATCCTTATATTTTTTTCCAAATTCTTTTTTGAAATGTTTAAAAAAGATTTTTTTCAAAGTTTCTTCTCACTCTAAAAATTTTGTCTTCAAGATTTTCTTTTTTTTTTTTCAAATGTTGTCATATTTTCCAAATGCTTTTCATTCAATCTTTTGTAATCTCTTTGTAACTTTGTTTAATATGCAAATGCTTCTATCTTAAAAATTTTTATTTTGCAATCCTATGTTTTAATCTAAATTCTATTTCTAAATTCCTTTCCTTTTTTTTTCCTAATTGTTTTAAAATCCAATTTAAAAAAACATTTTCCCAATTTTCTTTCTCAATTTCAAATTTTTTTCTCTTCAAAAGTTTGACCTCTTTCTAACCTTCTTTTATGTCCAAATGTCTTTATTTTAAAATTTTTGATTTTTCACTCCTACTTTGCGTCTAAAAATATCTATTTCCAAAATCTTTTTTTTCCTAAATTCTTTTTTGAAATGTTTTAAAAAGGCTTTTTTCAAAGTTTCTTCTCACTCTCAAATGTTTTCTCCTCAAAATTTTCATTTTGTCCCCAAATTCTCATGTATTCCAAATGTTTATATCTAAAAATTTTCGATTTGTCACTGCTACATTTTCATCTAAGAAATTCTATTTCTTAATTCCTTACCTTTTTTTTATTATTTAAAAATCTACTTAAAAAACTTCTTTTTCTAATTTTTTTTTCTCATTTTTCAAACTTCTATTATGTTGTCTAAAAATCTTTATTTCCAAAATTCTTATATTTTTTCCCAAATTCTTTTTTGAAATGTTTTAAAATGTTTTTTTTTCAAAGTTTCTTCTCACTCTAAAATATTTTCTATTCAAGATTTTCATTTTTTTTCCAAATGTTCTCATATTTTCCAAACGTTTATCCTTCAATTTTTTTTAATCTCTTTGTAACTTTGTTTTATCTGCAAATTCTTCTATCTTCAAAATTTTTATTTCGCACTCCTACATTTTAATCTAAGAATTTCTATTTCCAAATTCCTTACCTTTTTTTACCTAATTGTTTTAAAATCTAATTTAAAAAAGCCTTTTTTTTAATTTTCTTTCTCAATTTCAAATGTTTTTCTCTTCAGAAGTTTTATCTTTTTCTAACTTTCTTTTATGTCCAAATGTCTTTATCTTCAATTTTTTTTTTACTCCTACTTTATCATTTAAAAATCTCTATTTCCAAAATCCTTATATTTTTTTTGTAATGTTTTAAATGTGTCTTTTTTCTCAGCTTCTTCTCACTCTCAAATGTTTCTCTTCAAAACTTTCTCATCTATTCCAAATCATTTTCCTTCAATTGTTTTTAATCTCTTTCTAACTTTGTTTTGTATCCAAATCTTTATATCTTCAAAATTTTGACTTTTCACTCTTGCTTTTTCACCTAAGGAATTCTATTTCAAAATTCCATACCTTTTCTTTTCATAATTGTTTAAAAATTCTTTTTAAAAAGCTCTTTTTCTAATTTTTTTTCTCAATTTCAAATGTTTTTCTCTTCAAAAGTTCTACCTCTCTCTAACTTTCTTTTATGTCCAAATGTCTCTATTTTAAAAATTTTTATTTTTCACTCCTACTTTGCATCTAAAAATATCTATTTCCAAAATCTTTTTTTCCTTAAATTCTTTTTTGAAATGTTTTAAAAAGGCCTTTTTTTCAAAGTTTTTTCAAACTCTCAAATGTTTTCTCCTCAAAATTTTCATTTTTTTCCAAATTTTCTCATCTATTTCAAATGTTTTTCATTTAATTTGTTTTTATCACTTTCTAACTTTGTTTTATCTTCTAATGTTTATATCCTCCAATTTTTTATTTTTCACTCCTACATTTTTATCAGAGAAATTATATTTCCAAATTCCTTATTTTTTCTAATTTTTTAAAATTGTATTTAAAAAACTCTTCTTCACATTTTTTTGTCTTAGATTCAAATGTTTTTCTCCAAAATTTTTACCTCTTTCTAACTTTCTTTTATGTCCAAATGTCTAAATCTTCAAAAATTTTATTTTTCACTCCTACTTTGTCGTCTAAAAATATCTATTTCCAAAATTCTTATATTCTTTTCCTAAATTCTTTTTCGAATTGTTTTAAAAAGGTGTTTTTCAAAGTTTCTTCTCACTCTGAAATGTTTTCTCCTCAAAATTTTCATTTTTCCCCAAATTTTCTCATCTATTTGGAATGATTTTCATTCATTTTTGTAATCTCTTTCTAAGTTTGTTTTATCTCCTAATGTTTATATCTTCAAAATTTCGATTTTTCACTCTTACATTTTCATCGAATAAATTTTATTTCCAAATTCCTTACTTTTTTTCTAATTGTTTTTAAAATCTATTTAAAAAACTCTTATTCCAATTTTTTTCTCAATTTCAAATGCTTTTCTCTTTTAAAGTTTTATCTCTTTCTAACTTTTGTTTTTCTCAAATGCAAATGTTTTTCTCTTCAAAATTTTTACCTCTTTCTAACTTTGTTTTATGTCTAAATGTCTTTATCTTCAAAATTTTTATTTAATTTCACTCCTACTTTGTCGTCTAAAAATATCTATTTCCAAAATTCTTATAGTTTTTTCCTAAATCCGTTTTTGAAATGTTTTAAAAAGCTCTTTTTCAAAGTTTCTTCTCACTCTCAAATGTTTTCTTCTCAAAATTTTCATTTTTTCCCAAATTCTCATTTATTCCAAATGTTTTTCATTCAATTTTTTTAATCTCTTCCAAAGTTTGTTTTATCTCCTAAGGTTTATATCTTCAAAATTTCGATTTTTCACTCTTACATTTTCGTCTAAGAAATTTTATTTCCAAATTCTTTACTGTTTTTCTAATTATTTTTAAAATCTTTTTAAAAAACTCTTCTTCCAAATTTTTTTAAATTTTATCTCTTTCTAACTTTTTTTTAAGTTCTAATGTCTTTATCTTCAAAAATTTTATTTTTCTCATTTAAGAATTTTTATTTCCAAAATCCTTATATTTTTTTTACCAAATTCTTTTTTGAAATGTTTTAAAAAGGTTTTTTTTTCAAAGTTTCTTCTCACTCTAAAATGTTTTGTCTTCAAAATTTTTATTTTATTTTCTAAATGTTTTCATATTTTCCAATTGTTTATCCTTCTATTTTATTTAATCTCGGTGTAACTTTGTTTTATCTCTAAATCCTTATATCTTCAAAAATTTTATTTCTCACTCCGACTTTTCCATCTAAGAAATTCTATTTCCAAATTCCTTACTTTTTGTTCTAAATTGTTTTACAAATCTATTTTAAAAAAAATACTTCGTCTTTCAATTTTTCTTTTCACTTTCAAATGTCATTCTCTTCAAAATTTTTATCTCTTTCTAATTTTCTTTTATGTCTAAATGTTTTTACCCCAAATTTTTTTGTTCACTCTTGTCTTAAAATGTCTATATCCAAATACCTTTTTTTTCCTAAATCATTTTTTGAAATGGTTTTTTTAAAAAGTCTTTTTCAAAGTTTTTTCTCACTCTCAACTGTTCTTTGTCATATTTTTTTCTCAAATTTACTCATTTATTCCATTTGTTTTTCCTTGTTTTTTTTTCTAAATAGTTTTACAATTCTATTTAAAAATAAAGTCGTTTTAAAATTTTTCTCTCACTTTCAAATATTTTTCTCTTCAAATTTTTTTATCTCTTTCCAACTCTCTCTTATTTCCAAATGTTTTTATCTTAAAAAACTTTTCATTCCGACTTTGTGGTTTAAAAATTTGTATTTCCAAATACTTTATATTTTTCCTAATCACTTTGTTGAAATATTTTTAAAATGTAGTTTCCAAGGATTTTTCTCACTCTTAAATATTTTTCTCTTGAATTTTTTTTCCAATCTCCAAGTGTTTCTATCTTCTAAATTTTTATTTCTCACTCCAACTTTTCCATATAAGAAATTCTATTTTCAAATTTCTTATTTTTCTCACTTTCAAATGTTTCTCTTCAAATTTTTTTTATCACTTTCTAACTTTCTTTTATGTCCAAATGTTTATCTTCCAAATTTTTTTTGCACTCTTACTTTGTCGTCTAAAAATCTCTATTTCCAAAATCTTTACATTTTTTCCTAAATCCTTTTTAGAAATTAAAAAAAAAGTCTTTTTCAAACTTTTTTCTCACTCTAACAAAAACTCATCAAAATTTTTAATTTTTTCCCCAAATTTTGTCATCCATTTCAAATGTTTTTCCTTTACAATATTTGTCTTTCCAAGTTCGTTTATGTCTAAAGGTATTATCTTCTTCTATTTTTTTCTTGCATTCTTTGATTTTACGAAACAAAGTTTTCAATTCCTTGATTTCTAAAAAATCTTTAGGAAAAAAAAATCATGTTTTTTTTGTTTCTCTTTCAAATTTTTTTCTCTTCATTTTTTTTTCTCTCTCTCTAACCTGCTTTTATCTCCTAATATTTATATCTTCAAAATTTTTATTTCTCACTCCTACTTTTTCATCTAAAAATCTCTATTTTCAAAGTTCTTACATTTTTTTCCTAAATTATTTTAAAATAATAAAAAAAAATTCTAATATTTTTTATCACTCTCAATTGTTTTTCTCTTCAACATTCTTATATTTTTCCAAAGTTTCACTCTTTCAAATGTTTTTCTCTCAAAAATTTTTATTTCTAACTCTTGCCTTTTCATCTAAAAAACCATTTCCATATTCCTTATCTTTTACCTAAATTGTTTTAAAAATTCTTGTTAAAACTTTTTTTTCCCTAAATTTTTTTTCTAACTTTCAAATATTTTTCTCTTCAAATATATATTTTTTTCTTTCTTTTTCCTCCAAATGTTTTATTGTCAAAACATTTCTTTTTCAGTTCTACGTTTTCATCTAAAAAATTCTATTTGCAAATTCCTTACAAATTTTATTAATTTTTTATTTAAAAAAACTTTTTAAAAGCTTTTACTCAGTTTCAATGTTTTTTTTCTTCAATTTTTTTTTCTTACTAACTTTGTTTGATCACCAAATGCTTTACTCTCAAAAAATTTATTTTTCTTTCCTTAGATTTTTTTCTAAATTATTTTGAGAAATCTTTTAAAAAATTATTTTCCAAACTTTTTTCTTACACTTTAATGCTTTTTCTCTTCAAAATTTTATCTATTTCCTATTTCGTTTATGTACAAAGGTAATTTTTAACAAGTATAATTTTCAATTCCTCGATCTTTTAAAAACTTTTTATTAAAAAAAACTCTTTCAAGTTTTTTTTACACATTCAAATGTTGTTCTCTTCAATTTTTTTTATCTCATGCTAACTTTGTTTTATCTTCAAATGTTTATTTTTGTAAAATTTTTATTTCTCATTCCTACTTTTCATCTAATCAATTCTATTTCCAAATTTCTTAACTTTTTTTCCTAAATTTTTTTAAGATAATCTTTTTCAAATTTTTCTCACTTGTATTTCTCTCCAAAATTTTTATCTATTTCCAAATTTCTTTTATCTCCAAATATTTTTACCTTCAGAAATTTTTATTTTTCACTTCTACATTGTCGTCTAAAAATCTCTATTTCCAAAATCCTTATATTTTTTTTTCCTTATTTGTTTTTAGAAATGTTTTAGGAAAATCCTTTTCTATTTTTTTCTCTCTCAAATTCTTTTCCCTTCAAAACTTTTTTTTTTTTTCAATTTTTCCCATTCATTCCAAATATTTTTCTCTTCAAAATGTTTATCTCTTTACAACTTTGTTTATGTCCAAAGACAATTTTATCTTCAAAATTCTATTTCTTTCTTTCATTCTTTCCATTTTACAAAGTATCAATTCTTTGATTTTTCTAAAAACTCTTTATAAAAAAAGACTCTCCCAAGTTTTTTTTTCCTCACTTCTTAATGTTTCTTTTTATTGTTTTTTATCTCCAAATAGTCGTCTTTAAAAAATTTTATTGCTCTCTTACTTTTTCATCAAAAATATCTTTACTTCTAAAATCCTTATATTTTTTCCAAATTATTCTAAAAAATCATCCAAAAAAGATTTTTTTTTTAAGGTTAATTGTATTGGGTAGCAAATTAGGGTGAATTATTTGCAAATATAACAATTTTGAAAAAGATTTATAAATATAGTAAATCTTTAAAATAAAGTTTTGTTATTCTCATTTTACCCCTATTGTTGCATGTGAGAGTTAAAAAAATGGCCACCCAAAGGATAATTTGTTTTTTAATGCCTCCTAACACTCTCGTGTGGGTTTTTTTTTTCGCATTTTTTTATTTCCGTTGCCTTTGTCATCTTCTTATCCTCTCTCTACATATGTCCTTCTAAATTTTCTTCATACACATTTTTATATTCCAACTTTTTATGCAGTTTAGAAATTTTATGATCATAACATTATTAAATCTTCTTGAAAATTACAACTAATAAAAAAATCCTACTATAATAACAGATTAAAACCTATAACAATTTCGTTGCCGATATATTTTAATTAAAGATCACCAAATGACGATAGGGAAGGAAACGAAATAAAAAGATAAGATATTAATTGAAAAAATATCATTTGATAAAATGTGTATTAAAAAACACTTTTACATTTGAACAAAGTTCTATATAAATGATTAATTTTTAACAAACATCTTTTGGGTTTAATTTTTCGATCTTCAATTTAAAACTAGTATTTAAAACACTTACCAAGCTTCTAAATTATCGAATTTTTGGGACTTCGAAATAAGTTTCGTCAAATAACACAAAAATTAATCTATCTCAATTCAGTCACTTAATTCCAAAAACCTTACAAAAGACTAAGTTAGTCGGATCTGAAAACGTGGGGTGTTACACAAGAAGTCTATCAATGATAGTGATAAAGTTCAATAAACACAGATAAATAACAACAAACAAAAAGTCTTTCAGTGTTAATGATAGACTTTTATCACTGATAGACTTCAATCAATACTAATAAAATACACCAAGCAAGAAGTCTATTAATGATAGCAATAGACATCAATAAATACCAATAAACAAAGAACAAACAAGAAATCTTTCAGTGTTAGTGATAGACTTCAATCAACACTGATAAACAATACCAAACAATAAGCTTATCAATTATAGTGATAGCCTTATATTACTAATAGACTTCAATCATCATAAATAAACAATACCAAGCAAGAAGTCTATCAATGAAAGTGATAGATTTCAATAGACACAAATAAACAACAACAAATAAGAAGTCTATTAGTGATAGTGATAGCGAGATCCTTCTATCATTGATAGACTTCAATCAATACAGATAAACAATACCAAACAAGAAGTCGATCAGTGATAGTGATAGGTCTCTATCACTGATAGACTTTGATCAACATTAAACTTTGATAAACAATACTAAGCAAGAAGTCTATCAGTTACCAAGTAAGAAGTCTATCAGTGAGAGTGATAGACTTCTATCAACACTAATAAACGACCCAAACAAAAAGTCTCCCAGTGATAGTGATAGCCTTCTATCACTGATAGACTTTAATCAACATAGATAAACAATACCAATCAAGGAGTCTATTAGTGATAGTGATAAACTTCTATCATTGATAGACTTCAATCAACATAGATAAGCAATACCAAACAAGAAGTCTACCAATGATAGTCATAAACTTCTATCACAGATAGACTTCAATCAGAAAAGATAAACAACACAAATAAAAGTCTATCAGTGATAGTGATAGATTCCTATCACTGATCGATTCCAATCAGAACAAATAAAACAACACATATATAAGTCTATTGGTGATAGACTCCATTCAGAAGAGATAACAACACAAATAGAAGTCTATCGGTAATAGTGATAGACTTTTAACACTGATAGACTTCAATTAGAACAGATAAAAAACTCAAGCAAGAAGTCTATTAGTGATAGTGATAGACTTCTATCATTAATAAACTTCTATCAAAATAGACAAAAATCCCAACGAAAAAGTCTATCAGTGATAGTGATAAACGATGATAGACTTCAATCAAAACAGACAAAAAATCCAAACATGAAGCCTGTCAGTGATAGTGATAGTAATAAATTTCTATCATTGATAGATTTCAATCAAAACAAATAAAAAATCAAATCAAGAAGTATATCAGTGATAGACAATGACATACTTCTATCACTGATATGAGTTGTGAGTTTTTTTTTTGTAATTTAAATGGATTGAGCAACCAATTTTGCTATATTTGTAAAAAAAATTTACATTTTGCTATACGTGCTATTTTTACCCTCATTTTGCCATAAGTCCAATTGTCCTGTTTTCTAATCTATTTTTATCACCTTTAATGTTTTTCTCTTCAACATTCTTGTCTTTTCCAAATTTTCCACTCTCTTAAATTTTTTTATCTCTGACTCGTGCCTTTACATCTTAAAATTCTATTTCCAGATGTCTTCCTTTTTTTTTTTTTTTCTAAATTGTTATATTTTTTTTAAAACTCTTTTTCAAAATAATATCGTAATTACAAATATTTTTCTCTTCAAAATTATTTATTTTCTCCTCCTTTGTCGTCTAAAAATCTCTATTTCCAAAATTCTTCTAGTTTCTCTAAATTGTTTAAAGAAAGGTTGTTAAAAAGTGTTTTTCAAATATTTTTCTCTTCAAAATTTGTCTCTTCCCAACTTCGTTTATGTCCAAAGTTTATTTTTATCTTTAAAACTTCTATTTCTTACTCTCATTTTTTAATTTTACAAAGTATAGTTTTTAATTCCTTGAGTTTTTCAAAACTCTTTAAAAAAAACTTCTAAGTTTTTTTTTCTAACCTTTTAAATGTTTTCCTCTCCCATTTATTTTATCTCTTTCTTACTTTGTTTTATCCCTTAATGTTTTTTCTCCTACTTTTCATCCTTCCAAAATTCTTACTTATTTTTTTAAAAAAAATCATCCAAAAAAGTCTTATTGAATATTTTTATCGCTCTCAATTATTTTTATCTTCAGCAATCTTGTTTTTTCAAAAATTTTCTTAATTTCAAATATTTTTCTTGTGAAAAATTTTATTTTATAACTACTCCCTTTTCATCTTAAAAAAAAAAATCTATTTCCATATTTCTTACCTTTTATCAAAATTGTTTTTAAAATTCTGGTAAAAACTCTTTTTTTCTAAACTATTTTCTCATTTTCAAATATTTTTCTTTTCAATTTTTCTCTTTCTCTTTTTCCTTTCTCGAAATGTTTTTATCATCAAAACTTTTATTTCTCAGTTTTGCTTTTTCATCTTAAAAATTCTATTTCACAATTCATTACCGTTTTGTCTAAATTGTTTTCAATTTTTTTTTTAAGAAACTCTTTTTTAAAACTTTTTCTCACTTTTAAACGTTTCTCTTCAAAAAATTTATCTCCTTATAACTTTGTTTTATCTCCAAATATTTTTATTCTCAAAAGTTTTATTTTCACTCCTACTTCATGGTCTAAAAATCTCTATTTCCAAATTCCTTATATTTTTTTTTCGAAACTGTTTTAAGAAATGTTTTAAACAAGTATTTTCCAAGCTTTTTTCTCACTCAAATGATTTCTCTTCAAATTTTTTATTTTTGTTAAAATTTGTTCATTCATTCCAAATGTTTTTCTCTCTTCATAACTTTTATCTCTTTCCAACCTCGTTTATCTTTAAAGATAATTTTTTTTTTCAAAACTTCTATTTCTCACTCTCATTCTTTCAAAACAAGGCGTAGTTTTCAATTCCTCGACTTTCTTTTAAAAACATCTAAAAATTAGTTTTTTTTCTCACTTTCAAATGTTTTTCTCTTCAATTTTGTTCTCTTTTTAACTTTGTTTTCTCTCCAAATGTTTATATCTTCAAACTTTTTATTTCTCACTCCTACTTCTTTCATCTAAGAAATTCTATTTCCAGATTCCTTACTTTTTTTCTAAAAAGTTTTAAAAAATCTTTCTAAATTTATTTCGAAAAAAGAATTTAGAATATTTTTCTTTCAATTGTTTTTTAATATTTTTATTTTTCTCAATCGTTTTTCTCTTCAACATTCTTGTTTTTTTCTAAAATTTCTCACTTTCAAATGTTTTCCCTTAAAAAATAAATTATTTTTAACTCCTGGTTTTTCATCTAAAAATTCTATTTCCATATCCGGTACCTTTTATCTAAATTGTTTTAAAAATTCTTGTAAAAATATTTTTCTAAATTCTTTTCTTTGTTTCAAATATTTCTCTCTTCAGTTTTTTTTTCCTTTTTTCTAACTTTCATTTTTCTTAAATGTTTTTCTCATCAAAACTTTTATTTCTCAGTTTTACTTTTTCATCTAAAAAAATCTATTTTCAAATTCCTTACTTTTTTCCCAAATTTTTTTGAAATTATTTTTTTTTAAAAAAACTCTTTTTTAAATCTTTTTCTCAGATTTTTCTTCAAAATTTTTATCTCTTTCTAATTTTGTTCTATCTCCAAATGCCTTTATCTTTAAAATTTTATTTATCACTCCTATTTTGTTGTCTAAAATCTCTATTTCCAAAATCCTTATATTTTTTCTAAATGGTTTTAAGAATTTTTTTTTTTTACAAAAAAATATTTTTCAAACTTCTTTCTCATGCAGTTTCTCTCCTAAATTTTTATTGTTTTTCAAGTTTTCTCATTCATTTCAAATGTTTTTCTCTTTGAAATTTTTATCTCTTTCCTACCTCGTTTATGTACAAATGTAATTTTTATGTTCAACACTTCTATTTGTCATTTTTATTATTTCATTTTAACAAATATAGTTCTCAATTCCTCGATTTTTTAAAAACTCTTTATATATATATATATATATATATATATTCTCTCAAAAAAAAAATTCTCACTTTCAAATTTTTTCTCTTCAATTTTTTTTAATCTCTTTCTAACTTCTTTTTTTTTAATCTCCAAAAATCTATATTTCCAAAAAATCACTAATAGACTTCTTGTTTGGTATTGTCATCCGGGTTGATTGAAGTCTATCCTATAGAAAGCTATCACTATTACTAATAGACTTCTTTCTTGGTGACTAAATAGGCTTCTTGTTTGGTGTTGTTTATCAATGTTCAATGTTGATTAAAGTCTATCATTATCTGTAACACCCCTAACTTTTAAGACTCACATTCTAAGGGACATTACTAATCACGCATGCATTTTTAGGTCATTAAAATATGATAGAAATAAATCAATTCAAATCACAGTTTAACATTTACTTTTAGGGATCCAAAAACAGAAAATCAAAACCCTAAAAAAAAACTTTGAATAACATAGTTAATGTCTGGCCTAAGTTTAAAACATAAAAGTACTACGTAAGTGGAATAAAACATGTAATGAAAAATAACTAAATTTAAATAAATGCGAAAACATGACTTCTCAACTTCTCATGACTTTCGTAACTCGTCCCGTCGCCTGCCTTGTATATCTTTGCTTTTACCTGAAAACATTTTAAAAAGAAATGGTGAGTATTATAAAAATAATATCCAGTAAGTGAGTTCATTACCGAGGTTTGGGATATGCATACACATACAAACACGTCTTTAAAACTTTCATGTGTGGGACCTAACTTTCTTTAAAACTATCATGATTATTCTTTTTGGCTTTTAGTGGTCAATTAAGTTCTCCTAAGAGCATGTTGAGTCTGAAGACTCCTAAATCATGTTGAGTTCAAAGACTCTTGTGTCATATGGAGTCCTCTCAAAACCCCAGGAGCATGTTAGGTCCGAAGACCACTAAGGCATGTGGAGTCCTCTCAAAACCCCTAAAATCTTATGGAGCATAATTGTCATAGTCATTCATAAAGTTTATCATGTACATACAAACATGCATGAGGTCTCATCATTCTTTTCTAAACTATGATGCACATATCATGGAATAACAATAAATCATACATCATGGCATATCTTTCATAGCATTTATGTTCAAAACACATTCCAGTGTATAACAATATTCAAGAATATTAATGAGACAACCCTAAAACAAGGAACGAACCTAATTAGGGAAGTCACTCCGCCACATCGTCTGCATCGAAATTTCGGCAGCATAACGGCGTAACTAGGAGAGACCGAAAATTTTTTTGGAACCTGTACAATCGAATAACCACTTCAAAAGTTTCAAATGGATGCCCAACCCCCACCAAACTTCATTTAGAAATTAGGTTGGACTCAATACCAGAGATCCAATAGGCATAATCGTTTGCAAGCATATAAGAAACCGGGTTTAACACAGAAAGAGCCTAATAGCTAAGAGGCAACCACGAGGAGCTTTACTCAAAACTTCAGAAACTAACAACTAAACACACTACACAAATTACGAACTAAAGTAGACAAGCAACTAAGGAACAACATGTAGCTACAATGCTTCCCGAAGTAAGAAAATTAGACCCAAAGACAAGGAAGGGTCCTACAGCCTCGTCAGGTCGTTGTCGTCGTTAGTCGCCTCATGGTTTCCTTATATGCAACCAAAACATCAAAGTAAACGGGTGAGTATAAACATACTCAGTAAGCATCCCACTTCATCCGAAGTAAAGCAAAAGCCCTTGTTGGATCGGTATGGCAACCCTAGAGGGGGGGTGAATAGGGTTTAATTAAACTTTTTGCTAAATATGCTCAATTTATCTAATTAACAAACTTTTTTAAAAAACAATTTAAAAGAAATAATTAAGAGAAATTAATCTAATATGCAAGATAAATAAAAAGTATAACAAAAATTAATTCTATCCAATACTTAGCAATTAATTAAGGAACAAATTAAAACATGCATAAATAACTACTAGTAATTGCAAAAATAAATTGGAAAGAGTTAGAGAAGAGGACACCGTAATTTTATAGTGGTTCGGTCAAATTCGACCTACTCCACTCCCCAAGCGCCTCTTGGGAATTTGAATAAAAAATTTGCACCGACTCTTTCCACTGATTAGAGCCCAACCGCTACACCACTCTTTTTTTACTGGGTTCAAGAGCAAACCCGATCCTTTCCACGGCTTAGGATCAAACCGTTACAAAGTTTGGTAAAGATTTGAATAACACACTAATACACTCTCTTAATAGAGTAGATTCACAAATTTTAACTCTCACAAAATAATCCTCACAAAACAACAAAACTCTCTCAAGAAAAAGATGAAAAGAAAAAAAAAAATTGAGAACTTGGAGAGAGCAACAATGGAGGCTTTTGATTTTTTTTGGAGGATTGTAAAATGCCAAAACTTATTATAAAAAATTGGAGAAGAAGATGGTATAAAAAGAGAGGGGAATGGGGTAAAAAACAAATTTTAATTTGGACCATTGGATTGTGGTAAAAGAGAAATGGAAGGTGGAGATTAAAAGTAAAAAGAAAAATAATTATTAAAAAGAATTAATAATAATAATAATAATAATAATAATAATAATAATATATATATATATATATGAATGTGTCTAAACGGTAAGAAAAAAATTTTGAATTTTTTTTTTTTTTTTTAATCTCAGCAACGGTCAGAAGCATTTATTGCTTCTGACTTTTTTTTTTTTTTTTTTTTTTTTCCAACGAACGGTACATATATATAATATATATATATATATATATATATATATATATTTTATTTTAAAAACAAATAAAAATCCACCAAATGTTACTCTCCCATAGGTCCACATATCACACTTTGATTGGTCTACAATGGTGACTTGGCCGCCACGTCGTCGCGTCGGAAATTTCCGTTCAAATTTGTTTTGGTCATAACTTCTTCGCTTTAGCTCCGATTTGAGTGATTCAAGAGGCGTTGGAATCGTTATTCCGAGCTCTATGCAATAGACACTTCAAAACAATTAAATTATTAGTAATTAATAACAGGTTTGTTATCATCAAAATATTAATTAATTAATTGATTATAATTAATTAATTTTAGATCAAGGGCTAAAAAGCCAACAATCTCCCCCTTTTTGATGATGACAAACCATTAAAGAAAAATATCTTGAACTTCATAAAAATAAAATAATTCAAGTATTCAAGTAATAATTTCAATATAAAGTCCAATGTGTCACCATAAAGCACATACTTGAACAATCACTCAAATAAATATAATATATCATTCTCCCCCTAAATTAATGCAAAACTAAAACATGATACAAAATTTAGAACCTATTTTTCTTAAACTTCTCCCCCTTTGGAATCATCAAAAAAACATAATTATGAAAGATTAAGAACTACGTGCAAGCTCCCCCTAAGAACATGAAAACATACTTAACATAACTCCCCCTATCAATATGCCATAAAAAGCTAAAATTATAGATTCAAGAGGCATCACAGCGAATAATACCAAGCTCAAGCCTATTTTTGCAAAAATGTTCTTCATTCAAAGGCTTAGTGAAAATATCCGCTAATTGATCATTAGAGCTCACATAATCAAGAGTAATATGACCATTTTGCACATGTTCTCTAATAAAGTGATGTCTAATATCAATATGCTTAGTTCTAGAATGATGAATAGGATTTTTAGTCAAATTAATAGCACTAGTATTATCACAAAATATAGGCACATTATCAAACTTTAATCCAAAATCACAAAGAGTTTGTTTCATCCAAAGAATTTGAGCACAACAACTAGCAACCGCAATATATTCCGCTTCGGTAGTGGATAAGGCAACCGAATTTTGCTTTTTACTAAACCAAGATACTAAAGAGCTACCAAGAAATTGACAAGTTCCACTAGTACTTTTACGGTCAAGTAAGCTTCCGACAAAATCCGCATCGGAATATCCTATCAAATTAAGCTCAACATTTCTAGGATACCATAAACCTAAATCAATAGTCCCAAGCAAATATTTAAATATTCTCTTAACTGCATGCAAATGGGATTCCTTAGGACAAGATTGAAATCTAGCACAAATACATACACTAAACATGATATCGGGTCTACTAGCGGTTAAATAAAGTAGAGATCCTATCATACCTCGATAAGTTTTTATGTCTACATATTTACCTTTTCATCCTTGTCAAGCTTAGTGGATGTGCTCATAGGAGTTTTTGCAATTTTACCTTCATTGAACTTGAACCTTTTGAGCAAATCTTTTGTGTATTTCTCTTGACTTATGAAGATACCATCCTTTAGTTGTTTGATTTGAAGTCCAAGGAAGAAACTAAGTTCTCCCATCATACTCATCTCAAACTCACTATGCATACATTTAGAAAATTCTTCACACAAACAAGGATTAGTAGAACCAAAGATAATATCATCTACATAGATTTGTACTAAAAGCATATCATTTTCCTTAGTCTTAATAAAAAGAGTAGTGTCAAGTTTACCCATTTTAAAACCATTCTCAAGAAGAAAATTACTAAGCCTATCATACCAAGCTCTTGGAGCTTGTTTTAAATCATAAAGAGCCTTTTTCAACTTATAGACATGATTAGGCAAATCAAAACTTTCAAAGCCCGGAGGTTGTTCTACATAAACTTCCTCCATAATATAACCATTTAAAAAGGCACTTTTCACATCCATTTGATACAAGATAAAATTTTTATAGGAAGCAAAAGCAAGTAACATTCTAATAGCTTCTAATCTAGCAACGGGTGCAAAAGTCTCTTCATAATCTATACCTTCCTCTTGACAATAACCTTGAGCTACAAGTCTAGCTTTATTTCTAATGATATTTCCATTTTCATCCATTTTATTTCTAAAGACCCATTTAGTCCCAATAATAGAAGCATTAGAAGGCCTAGGGACTAATTCCCAAACTTTGTTCCTTTCAAATTGATTTAATTCTTCTTGCATAGCTAAAATCCAAAATTCATCATTTTCCGTGATCTTTAAAACTTTTAGGTTCAATTTGAGAAACAAAAGCAAGATTATTAAACAAATTAAGAGAGGAACGAGTTTTCACACCTTGTTCGGGATCACCAAGAATCAAGTCTTTAGGATGGGATGGAGCATACCTCCATTCTTTAGACATAGATGAAGAATCATTTTCCTTCTTTTCATTCAAGCTCACTTCTTGCTTACTTGAGTCAATTTTCTTGTCTTTGTCACTAACAAGTAAATCTCCAAAATTCATTTCTAAATCATCACTACAAATAGACTCATTAGAAACATTATTGCAAGATTCATCAAATACAACATGCATAGATTCCTCAATAATTAAAGTTCTCTTATTGAAAACTCTATAGGCTTTACTAGTAGATGAATAACCTAGAAAAATACCAACATCCGTCTTAGAATCAAATTTTCCAAGTTTTTCTTTGTTGTTCAAAATAAAACATTTGCAACCAAAAACTTTGAAATACCCAATATTTGGGATTTTGTTATGCCAAAGCTCATAAGGAGTTTTATCTAAAGAAGGTCTAATTAAAACTCTATTTAAAACATAACAAGCGGTGTTAACGGCTTCCGCCTAAAAGTATTTAGGTAAATCATACTCATGCAACGTTGACCTAGCAAATTCTTGCAAAGTACGATTTTTCCTTTCAACCACACCGCTTTTGTTGAGGAGTTCTTGGAGCGGAGAAATTATGAGAAAAACCATTTTCATCACAAAAATTTTCAAAAGCAATACTATCAAATTCTCCTCCATGATCACTCCTAATTTTAGAAATAAAAAATCCTTTTTCATTTTGAACTCTTTTTGCAAAACTAGAAAAACTTTTCAAAGCATCACTTTTATGTTTTAACATCAAAACCCAAGTGAATCTTGAAAAATCATCAACTATCACAAAAGCATAATAATTCCCTCCAAAACTAGCAATTCTAGAAGGGCCAAATAAGTCCATATGTAATAGTTGAAGGGGTCTAGATGTAGAGATCACATTTTTAGATTTGAAAGAGGACTTGGTTTGCTTACCCATTTGACAAGCATCACAAACTTTATCCTTTTCAAATTTAAATTTAGGTAGACCTCTAACTAAAGAATTCTTGGAAATATTTGAAATTAAGTGCATGCTAGCATGTCCTAGTCTTCTATGCCATAACCAAGAATCATCATGCAAAGCCGAAAGACATTTATCACTAATAGGGCAATCATTCAAATCAATAGTATACACATTTTCATCCCTATTACCAACAAACAAGACTTTTCTATCACTAGCATTTTCAATGATACAATTTTTTTATCAAACACAACTCTAAAACCTTTATCACATAATTGACTAATACTAAGTAAATCATGCTTTAGACCATCAACCAAAAGTACATTTTCAATCAAAGTAGAAGAACTATTACCTACACTACCCTTACCAATAATTTTACCTTTCTTGTTGTCACCAAAAGTTACTAAACCTCCATCCTTTTTGGAAAGATTGACAAACTTGGATTGGTCTCCGTCATATGCCTCGAGCAACCACTATCTAAGTACCATTTGTTTTTCTTGAGACTTTCAAACATACCTACAAACAAAATTATTCAAGATTGATCTTTTGGTACCCATACTTGTTTGGGTCCTAGAAGGTTAGCATTTACAAACTTGGGAACCCATATTTTTGCATTCACATTTAAAGCATTGGATTTAGACAAGTAACAAAAATAAGCTTTATGTCCATACTTGCCACATGAGAAACAAACAACATTATGCAAGGATTTATCTCTTACGACAAATTTATGCACTCTACTTTTCTTGGAGAAATTCCTTCTTGGAGCATTGTGAAACTTTGCTCTTTGAGAAAAATTTCTTCTTGAAGAAGTAGTATGAGCATATTTTAATTTAAAGCAATTTGGTCTAATATGACCTTCAACACCACAATGATGACATATAGGCACAAAACTAGATTTATCATGCTAAGACCCAATCTTAGGCATATTATGATTAGGCACAATGGGAGATGCTTTAACAAAGATAGTTTTAGAGCTTGAAGGAGTAGAACATTCATCAATATAGCCTAAACCTCTTTTATCACCATAAGGTTTGCCAACTTCAATTATTTTGTCCAATCTTTGAGCACCTATTGTCAACTTTTTAATGGACTCTTTTGCCTTACCAAGTTCTTGCAAAGCATTTAATTCATTTTCCTTAAGCAATTTAATCAAATTATCTTTTTCATAACTATCATGCTCAAGAAATCTAACTTTATCAAGCAAGGCATTTTTCTCATCACAATCAAAAGCATGTTTATCACAAGAGATATTCATTTCATCAATTTTCACCACATTATGCTCATTTTCTTTTAAGCAAGCAATTTCATCAAGTAAAGACTTATTTTCACTAGTTAGAGCATTGTATTTCTTTTTAAGCACAACATATTTAGAACCAAGTTTTTCTATGTCATTTTGCATATTTTCAAAAGCTTCAAATAATTCATCATAAGAAAGGGGCTCTAAAGTTACCTCATCATCTTGTTCATCACCCTTGTCACTATGAGCCATGAAGCAAAAGTTTGCTACTTCTTCATTGTCACTTCCACTTCCACTTTCATCACTATCATCCCAAGTGGCTTTCATTGCTTTCTTCTTGGATTTCTTGGATGATTTGAGGAGAGGGCAATCCGTTCTTATGTGACCCGGTTTCTTGCATTCATAGCATATGACCTCATCCTTTTTACTCTTTTCACCCTTTGACTCTTTTTGGTTGGAAATGTGTTTATTGAATTGTTTCTTTCTCTTAATGAACTTTTTATACTTACGTGAAAAATATGCAATATCTTCTTCATCAAGAACGACCTCATCTTCGGACTCAACTTCCAAGGATAAAGTCTTTAAAGCAATACCTTTCTTCTTTTTGGACTCATCCTCCATGTGTTCCTTCATAGTGATCTCATGTGTCATGAGAGAGCCAATAAGTTCCTCCAAAGGAAGTTTGGTGAGATCCTTTGCTTCTTCAATTGCCGTCACCTTAGCTTCCCAAATCTTAGGTAGAGATCTAAGAATTTTTCTAACATTTTCCGAGTTAGTATAAACTTTACCAAGACCTTTCAAAGCATTTGTAATGTTAGTAAATCTAGTAAACATCTCGGTAATAGATTCATTAGCATCCATCTTAAACAATTCATAATTATGAACTAGCATGCTAATTTTTGATTCTTTAACTTGATTAGTTCCTCATGAGTCACTTCAAGAATATTCCATATTTCTTTAGCCGAAGAGCACATAGAAATCCTATTAAATTCATCCTTATTCAAAGCACAATAAAAACAATTTATAGCTCTAGCATTAAGACCACACTTTTTCAAATCAATTTCATCATATTCATTTTCTAATTTTGGCACATCATTTTCATTAACAATTTTCATGGGAATATAAGGACCATTAACCACATTTAACCATAAACTATAGTCAACGGATTGCAAATAAATTTTCATTCTAGCCTTCCAATAAGAACAATTTGACCCATCAAAATAAGGAGGCCTAGAGGTGGATTGTCCTTCAATAACACCATTTACTACTAGGTTTGCCATAAAGCTCAAACAATAAAGTTTATAAACAAAATTCTAAAAGAGCAACCTCGCTCGATACCAATTGTTGGATCGGTATGGCAACCCTAGAGAGTGAATAGGGTTTAATTAAACTTTTTGCTAAATATGCTCAATTTATCTAATTAACAAACTTTTTTAAAAACAATTTAAAAGAAATAATTAAGAGAAATTAATCTAATATGCAAGATAAATAAAAGTATAACAAAAATTAATTCTATCCAATACTTAGCAATTAATTAAGGAACAAATTAAAACATGCATAAATAACTACTAGTAATTGCAAAAATAAATTGGAAAGAGTTAGAGAAGAGGACACTGTAATTTTATAGTGGTTCGGTCAAATTCGACCTACTCCACTCCCCAAGCGCCTCTTGGGAATTTGAATAAAAAAATTTGCACCGAACTCTTTCCACTGATTAGAGCCCAACCGCTACACCACTCTTTTTACGGGTTCAAGAGCAAACCCGATCCTTTCCACGGCTTAGGATCAAACCGTTACAAAGTTTGGTAAAGATTTGAATAACACACTAATACACTCTCTTAATAGAGTAGATTCACAAATTTTAACTCTCACAAAATAATCCTCACAAAACAACAAAACTCTCTCAAGAAAAAGATGAAAAGAAAAAAAAAAATTGAGAACTTGGAGAGAGCAACAATGGAGGCTTTTGATTTTTTTTGAGGATTGTAAAATGCCAAAACTTATTATAAAAATTGGAGAAGAAGATGGTATAAAAGAGAGGGAATGGGGTAAAAACAAATTTTAATTTGGACCATTGGATTGTGGTAAAGAGAAATGGAAGGTGGAGATTAAAAGTAAAAGAAAAAATAATTATTAAAAAGAATTAATAATAATAATAATAATAATAATAATAATAATATATATATATATATATGAATGTGTCTAAACTAGTAAGAAAAAATTTTGAATTTTTTTTTTTTTTTTCTCTCCAACGGTCGAAGCATTTATTGCTTCGACTTTTTTTTTTTTTTTTTTTTTTTTCCATTTCCAACTACATATATATATATATATATATATATATATATATATATATATTTATTTTAAAAACAAATAAAAATCCACCAAATGTTACTCTCCCATAGGTCCACATATCACACTTTGATTGGTCTACAATGGTGACTTGGCCGCCACGTCATCGCGTCGGAAATTTCCGCTCAAATTTGTTTTGGTCATAACTTCTTCGCTTTAGCTCCGATTTGAGTGATTCAAGAGGCGTTGGAATCGTTATTCCGAGCTCTATGCAATAGACACTTCAAAACAATTAAATTATTAGTAATTAATAACAGGTTTGTTATCATCAAAATATTAATTAATTAATTGATTATAATTAATTAATTTTAGATCAAGGGCTAAAAAGCCAACAGCCCTAAGCTTAACCACTCACAACTCACCAGCCCGTTCCACAAACTCCACCTTCACCCTGAACCTGACTCAAACTCAGACCTGTTATTCTCCTGTCCTACCTTTAGCTGTTGGACTAGGTTGGTGCCAAAACAATATCTTTAGCTCACTCTCTGAGCCACTCTACTACATGGAAGGCGGGCCCCACATCCCAAATCTCATCACATCTACTGGATGGAGGACGAACCCTACATCCCAAACCTCATCACATCTACTGGATGGAGGACGGACCCCACATCCCAAACCTCATCACATCTACTGGATGGAGGGCGGACCCCACATCCCGAACCTCATCACATCTACTGGATGGAGGACGGACCCCACATCCCAAATCTCATCACAACTACTGGATGGAGGACGGACCCCACATCCCCAGCCTCATCACATCTGGATGGAGGACGGACCCCACATCCCGAGTCTCATCACATCAATTGAATGGAGGACGAACCCAACATCTCATATCCACCTCGCCAACCTAGAGTCTCAGTTAAGGGTTATATAAGAGTCTTGGGTCTACACTAGGGTTGGTTGTGTTAGCTACGGAACTAAGGCTACACAACACTTTCCCCAGGATACCATGGAACCAAGATCACAACCAACGAGCCTCTACTTGAGGGAACGTACAACACGGTTCAGATTCAACAAACACAATACCAGCTTTACATCAAGCATCGTCAAACAACTCTAAAACAGGCACGAGTACGAAAAAATGACACATGCTAACGTAGGATTCAAAGCAACCAAATACAACTCCTAATTTTTTACTACATGCAGTTTTTCCCCTAACCCTTACTCTTATGGGCGGGGTAGTCCAAATGACTACTTACTTCAAGTTGGGAACCCAACAAGTGGCTCCTCCTTTTAAACCAGTGTTGAACTTGTCAATGAAAACATGCCAAGAGAATTAAACATCATCAAACCGTTCAAGCATAAAGATATTTTGAGCTCGAGCAACCACCTGAACATCTCAAGACCTTATTTACTGTCCTAATAACTCAAGCATTCCGGATTCTGCAGCTACCCATAAATCTCAGACAGTCCAAACATCTAAGTCCACTTGGAACACAACAACTATTCAAACATTTTAAGCCTATAGAGCAACTTCGATCAGAGTCATTCATGAGCTTCGATCAGAATCTGAATTCCTTTGAGCAGCAGAAACGTGTTAGGATCGTTAAAACTTGTTTTGTTTTGGTTAAACATCAAATACCAATAAATTGGCAAAATACAGAGACAAGCAAATTAAGCATGAAGTACAGGAATTAAAATATGTTGTGTAAACTTCTAAACTAAAGGAAATCAAGTATTTATCTTTGTAGTTTCTAAGTGCAACAACTCCTTACAACCTCTCCAATTCAACACAGCAGTACAACAACTATGACTTTTCTCGTACAGCAGGACACCACCAAAAGTTCTCTGAATTCTATCAATCTAGCCTAGTGGGAGGCTGCCAACAAGTTGGGAGAGGGAAATACTTTTGAGAGAGAGTTCCAAGATGAATAGAATTCAACTAATTCAATAATGCATCGATCAATCTTCCACCCATTCCATCGAGAGGAAGAAAAGACAAAGGGAGGTAACTCCCCATTCCCTATCGAAAGGGAGTTGGGGAGATGTGGGAACGTGTCAGGATGACACATTCCCATTAATTAAACCTATAGTTTTAATGTTCATCTTATGCACATTAAATTTTAACCTATAGTTTTAAATATGAATCCCATTCACATTTAAATAATATTTGAACTCTTTCAAATACTTAATTCTCTCAATTAATTTCGTTTGAATCATATTCAAATTTAATTTATAATATAAAGTTTTAATGTACATAAAAACTTTATCTTATAATGTATCTTTATACATAGCTTATTCCCTAATTAAATTTGAACGTTTCAAATTCTAATGATCAAAGAACCCTTTACGAGCTAGGAAGTGGATCTAATGGACCTACATATCAGAATCTCCAACAGTACAAGATTATTCAGTCAATCTCATTAACCTCATGATCAACATTCGTTAACTGCGGGAGCACTTCATTATATTCCTGCAGTTGCACTCTTCTCACTACATATATATTTCTATGTCCACGAATATCGACCAATAACAGCAAGTCAATCCTTCACGAATGTTCGTAACACTAGCTGGGTCAAATTACTGTTTTACCCATGGGTTACATTTTATACCTTAAGTCCCAATGTTTCTCTAATGAATAACATGTTTATGGTCCTACCAATAAATAGAAGTCCCTATCGGGCTAATGAGAGGATTGAACCCTTTGTTCAAGTCCCGAAGACACAACTTAAGGGAACATTCATCTACTTACCCTAAAGGCGGGAATGAGTGAATTCCTTCTTGCTAGGTTAAGTCTCCAGTCACTTGCTCGGTCTTGTCTCCAAGAAGGTAGGCATATTGAGTCGGCGTCTCGGGTCACTCTCACCCATACTAGTCAAAGGATAATCCCTTGCAAACAGGAGTCCGTAACCCAGGATTGAGATCAAGTTGCCTAGGTCATCCTATCGAAATAGAAACCTAACTAGTCAACGGAGTTACATCCAATAGTTACTATTTTGTGGGTCGGTCTTATGCAATCTCATCACATAGAATATCTCCACTCACATATCGTCTACACGAACACGTAGGATCACTGTGTTTGTATCAAATACAAAGTGGGTCATATCCATAGTATTACCAGGATGAGGTACACAACCTTATCCCCTTACTATAGACCCTTTAGGTTGTATCTCGAACTGAGATCCTTATATGTCCAATACATTCAGTTCAAGAGACATATAACAGCCTCGGATGTTAGTTTATTGGATTTAGGGTTAACTTAAGGCAATATAGAAAATAATGAATTAAACAACAACATTTTATTAATAGCAATAACTCTTTATTAATTTAATTAAAACATTATTACAAACTACGAGTTTTAGGGCATAAAACCCAATATGTGTAACTCAACCATATACTCTTTAAACGTCGTTTGCATTTGTTGTTCGATAAATTTAACGACTTCTGGCTTGGAGAAATCAAAAGCGAAATGATTCTAGAAAAAAAAAAAATTATTACAACGTATATTTTATCATCATAATACTCACAACAAACAAAAATCTCAACTTACCAACAAAGTTGTTTTACCCAATTCTATTATATTTCTTGGTACGTCCTCGAATGTTGCGCAACGAACAGGAAAAGAGTCTCTCATCGTTGCACCAATAGCCAAGCTTAACGTTGTAGCATGTGGCCCGATCGGCTTCGTCAACTCTGGGTTGTTTTGATTTTTGTTCTTTTATTTCAATACACAAAAATACCAAAAATAATTATCTTTCAGGTGCCCAAGAAAAATAAGATAGCCTTTTAGACTTAGAAGACTATATCGATTCAAGCAAGAAGAGCCCGAAGAAATACGAGAAATTTTATGTACCCTGATGCCAACCAAGGGCTTGACAGTCTAGCTAAAGACGTTAAAAAAAGCGCTTCTTGGGAGGCAACCCAAGTTTTGAGTTTTTTGTCTTTTGTTCTTTTTAGTTGTTTGTTTACTTATTAGTTTGTTTGTTTTGCTTGTAGGTTGTCGTCGATGCTAACCCTCATTGAAACCCATGCTCCCATTATGAGGAACTTCAACTCACGTGTCTTGGCTATCCAAGGAATCCAGAAAAGAAAATGAAGATTTCCATTACTTAGGACAATATTGTTCACTCTTACCTTTTTTATTTGATTTGAGCTTATTTTGCAAACATTGGGGGCAATGTTTAGTTTACGTTTTAGGGTGGGATATGTTTATCTGTTGTGACTGTCCTGAGTATGTGTTGAATTGTTGATTGATCTTTTGCATAAGTATGATCATGATAGCCTAGGATGAGAATTAATTGAAAATTTTTGTGATTCTGTTGAAACTTGAGAGCATGATATGAATTTGAGTTAATTTAAAAATTTTCTTGAGTTTTTCCTGCACTATTATGCACATAGCCTGTATTCCTGTAGTTTTGAAATGCTTAGAACAAAGTTATTAAGTTTAGAAGTTTGATGTCACCTCGATAGGTATGAGAACTGATTTGAGAGTTAAACTGCAGGATAGAGTAAATGACAATATGAAGTTCATGCTCTGTAAAATATGTGCATTATGTGAAAGAGTTGTTGTGCCTTGCTTTTGTTTGTTTTGTTAGAAAAAAATTGTTAGGACAAAAAGAGCTTCCTTCACTGTGATCAGTTAGGCTATTCATTGAGCGAGTGCTCTGGGTAAGGGTCTCTGCAGTGGATGTATGAAAGCTATTGTTCTTGCACAAAAAAGAAGAAAATAGAAAAAGTGATTAAAAAAAGTGAGTAAGTGCTGAGTAAAGTTATTTATCTTCTGAATGTAGGGAGACTCAAGGGTTAGTAATCAGGATCAGTGTAGAGGGAAGTTGAATGGAGAACCTAATAAAGTTGATACGGACTTAGTAAAGATGAAGAAAACATAGGTTAATCACACACACGTAGGAACATTTAGGAAAAGTTTTAAATTGCTTATTGCAGTATTATGTTTGAGTGTTTCCTGTGATTGCCTAAATTTCCTCTTAATTCTCTGAGGCTTGAGTCAGATGTATGCGTAAGAACAATCTCATGTTGAATTCTGTTTTTGCTCGGGACTAGCAAAAGTTTAAGTTTGGGGGTATTTGATAGCACACAAAATGTGTTATCCTTAGGCTTAATTATTGCTAGTTTTATGTTAATTTCAGAGCTTTGATGTGTTATATCACCTAATTTCAGGAAAAGAGCTTAAACAGGACATTTGGAGACATTATGAATCACTCGGGAACGAATTGAGGCCTTTTGGAGCTTAATATAATATCAATTGGAAGTAGAAGGATCATTCCAAGCTAGTAGACCCGAAGTAATGGCGTTGCAACGCCATGCAGAGCGTTGCAACGTCGTGCTTGCTGCTTTTATGCATAGAAGGACCATGTCGATAGCGTTGTAACGCTGCCATGCAGCGTCGCAATGCTATCTCGATGAGAAAACAAGCTGGATGACCGTGGCGAGGGCGTTGCAACGCTGATTTTTAGCGTTGCAACACTAGATCGATAAGGACACACGCGCTTAAGGTAGCGGCGTTGCCACGCTGCCGAGTATTTCCATATTTGCTACCCACCTAGGGCACAACGTTGCAACGCTGTGCCGATTGCACTATAAATACAACACTCTTTCCAACTTTCAAGGGGAGCCGAATTTGATAGTTTTTAGCACTAATTTCGAAATACACACTCTAAGAAGAGAAAGAAGAGCATTCCTTGGGAGCCAAAGCGTTTGTGGAGGCTCGAGATCGTGACGGGAGCTCGGGAACGAGGGACCGACATCAATACATAAGTTTATTTCTCTTTCTTTTAGTTTGTAATTGAGTTTAAAGACTTTTCCTATGACTTTAGCTTGTTTTTATGGTGATTTTGAGTTGTTAAATGTTGTAGTTGGAATTTGATTAGCATGTTTTAGACTTATTTGATTATGTATTGAACTTTGTTATGTTATTTATTTTTGGCAATTCGTTCTTAATTTCATAAATATTGTTGGTTTAAGTGGACTTTAGAGAGAAACTTAGATTAGAGCAAAGTTGCCAAAATCCTTAGAAATCTGGCATGAGAATGAACTAGAGTTCTTTGGGAAACACATAAAAAAGTTGCTTAATGTCGTGCATGTTTTTAAAATTCATAAGAAAACTTTAGAATTTATCGTGTGTGCGAGGCTCACTACGGATTGAGAGATTCTCTTGAGTATTTTCACTTCTTGTTTATAAATTCATACTATTAGTTCATTGCATGTGTTAAATAAGGAATTAACTTGTGAAATCATCTTCCTTCAATTATATCCTATTCGTGTCTCCAATTTTACATTTATTTTCTATCTTTGTTTTCAATATCCATCAAAGTTTTGTTGCTTTAGCTAAAATTAAGAATAAGTATCTTGGTAATTAATTAATCTAGAAAACTCATTCCTGAGGACGATACTCTATACTCAAATCACTATATTAAAACTTGACCCATACACTTGCAGTATTGCAATATAATTTTACGCAACAGTCAAGGCAGCCTCGACTTCGGCTTATTCTGGTCGGTCTCGCCTCGGCCAGGTCAGTCTCGACCTCGGTTTATTCTGGTCAGCCTCAGCTTAATATGGTCGATCTCGGCTTAATCTGGTCGACCTTGACTTATGGTGTGGAATTTACCTTTTTGGTTTGTTATGTGTAGCTTCTGTTTTCCTATGTAGCTTCTGCTTTTTGTTCAATAGGGAAGCATATCCCCTCAGTGGCTCCCTACTCAAGTAGAAGTTTTAGTTGTGGAAATTATGCTTTAGTGATACCATTATAGCTTGAGAAAGATGATTCATTCATAATAGAATTTCAATCATACATGATATTCTAAATGCTACCAAGAACAATCCTAACTGAAAAGGAGAATATAACAAAATAATCTATTGATAATAGATTCTAAGGTGTTCTGCATTCCAAGGGTGGGAAAGAACTTTTCCCCTATGATCAATTAGAGTGTACGGATACCTGACAATTCTAGTAATTTGGTATGGCCCTTCTCACATTGGACCTAGTGCACCAGATGATGGATCCTTGATATTTTTCATGACTCTTCTTAGTACGAGATCTCCTTCTTTGAAACTTCTCTTTTTGACTGTTGCGTTGTAGTACCTTGTAATTTTGTTCTTGTATTCTTCTGCTCGAAGATGAGTTTTTTCTCTATGCTCTCTTGGTAGGTTTAGGCTTAGTCTCATTGACTCTTCATTCTGTTAAGGGTCAAATTCTTCTACTCTTGGCGAGGGTAAACCAATCTCAATAGGGATGACTACCTCAGTGCCATAAGTAAGTGAGAAAGGAGTCTCGCCTGTGGTAGATCTTGCAGTGGTCATGTATGCCCATAACACATTAGACAACTCTTTTGCCCATGCTCCCTTTAGATTTTCCAACTTTGTCTTGAGATTTAATTTGATAATCTTGTTCACTGCTTCCACTTGCCCATTGGCTTGAGGGTGTGCTGGAGATGAACATCGATGATCAATGTTGAGATCTTCACAAAATTTTTTGAACGTTGCATTATCGAATTGTTTTCCATTGTCTGAAATAATGACATTAGGAATTCCAAAACGACATACTATATTTCTCCAAACAAAACTAGTTATCTTCTTTTCTGTGATTGTTGCCAATGTTTCTGCTTCGAACCACTTTGTGAAGTAGTCTACTACCACCACTGCAAATTTAGTTTGTCCTTTACCTAGGGGAAGAGGTCCAATAAGATCTATTCCCCATTGTGCAAAAGGCCAAGGACTCACTACGTTTGTCAATGGTTCTGGCACCTTGGAATTTGAGCAAATCGTTGACATCGATCACATGATCTTGTGAAATTTCTTGCGTCCTGAAGCATTATCGACCAATAATATTCTTGCTTTGTGATCTTATGACATAAGGATCTTCCGCCTGAATGGTTGCCACATATTCCTTCGTGGATCTCTCTCATCACATATTCTGCTTCATTAGGTGTAAGACATCTCAGAAGTGGCATTGAATAACTCATCTTATAGAGTTTACCTTCTCTAAGTAGGTAATGAGCTGATCATCTCTATACTCGATTGGCTTCTACTTTTTCCAAGGGTAATTTTCCCTCTTTCAAGTATTCCAATATAGGATCCATCCATGAGGAAACCTTCTCAACCTTCGACCTTCGCCTCTTCTGGCTTGCTTCCTGATTCCATTATCTCTCCTCTGCATATGGCTGGTTCGTATAGGATTTCAACTGGAACTATTCAACTCAGTTCAGTTTCATAAGTTGCTACTAATCGAGCTAAAGAATCAGCGTTGGCATTTTGTGATCTTGGGATTTGCTTGAACTCGTGTTTGGAGAATGAGACAAGTAATTCCTTGACCTTTGACAAACATTTTTCCATTATCGATTCTTTAGCTTGATATTTATTAGTTATCTGTTTAACTATTAACTGAGAATCACTCAAAACTAATAGACTAGAAATTCCTATCTTCTTGACGATCCTCAATCCTTCTACAAGCGCTTCATATTTTGCCTCATTATTTGACGTCCTAAACTTGAATTTGAGAGCATATTCATACCTTTCTCCTTCAGGGGATTCAAGTAGGATTCCTACTCCGCATCCTTGAACATTGGAGGACCCATCAACGAATAGTTTCCATGGCAGATTAAGGGTTTCTGGATGAGATGTCTCCATCTTCATTACACATTGGAGATGGTTGACCCTTTCCCTCTTATGTCGACCTCGACTTCCATGTGGTCGTCCTCAGCCTCTATGTGGTCGGCCTCGGCCTTGGCCTCTATGTGGTTGGCCTCAGTCTTGGCCTCCATGTGGTCGACCTCGACCTTAACTCCCACGTGGTCGGTCTCGACCTTTGCGTGGTCAGCCTCGGCCTTAGCCCCTACGTGGTCGGCCTCAGCCTTTGCGTGGTCGGCTTCAGCCTGTGATGAGGTGAGCTCGGCTACGAAATCCGTTAGTGCTTGTCCTTTGATTGATGCCCTCGATTTGTAGTGAATATCGTATTCACTAAGCTCTACTGCCCACTTCATAAGACGTCACGAAGCTTCTGGCTTCTACAACACTTGCTTGAGAGGGAAATTTGTAAGAACAATTACCTTATGTGCCTGGAAGTAAGGACGTAATCTTCTGGCTGAGGTAACTAGAGCTAGTGAAGTTTTTCTACTTGAGGATATCTAGTTTCAACCCCTACCATTGCTCTGTTGGTATAGTAGATTGGTCTTTGATACCTTTCTCCTCTTTGATTAATGCAGAACTTACACTAGTGTTAGAAGCTGCTACATAAAGTAGTGATTCGTCTCCTTTAACTGGTTTGGCTAGGAGGGGAGTTGAACTTAGATAAACCTTTAGTTCTTGAAAAACTTGTTCACACTTTTTACACCATTCAAACGGAAGACCCTTCTTCAGAATTTTAAAATTAGGGTTGATACTTGCCAGTAGCTCTACTAACGAACCTGTTCAATGTTGCAATTCTCCCATTGAGACTCTGAAATTGCTTGAGATTGGTTGGAGAGTACATCTCTAATATAGCCTTTATCTTGTTTGGATTTGCTTCAATTCCTCTTTGATGTACCATGAATCCAAGAAATTTTCCTGATGTTACTCCGAAAGCACATTTACTTGGATTCAACTTCATCTTGTATTTTCGAAGTATCTGGAAAGCGTCACAGAGCTCAGTTTCATGTTGATATGTTTTAATGCTTTTTCTAGCATATCATCTACATATACTTCCATATTCCTCCCCAACAATGGAGCAAACATTCGACATTCTTTGGTAGGTGGCTCCTGCGTTCTTGAGACCAAATGACATGACTTTGTAACAGTAAAGCCCCCTGTCAGTGCTAAAAGAGGCATTCTCTTGATTAGGTCCATACATCTTGATTTGATTATATACAGAGTAAGCATCCATGAAACTCAATAATTCATGGCCCGATGTTGTATCTACTAACTAATCTATCATAGACAAAGGGTAATTGTCCTAAGGACAAACCTTGTTTAGATCAATGAAGTTGATACACATTCGTCATTTGCCATTATATTTCTTTACTAAAACCACATTAGATAGCCATTGGGGATAATGGACTTCCCTAATGAAATTGGCCTTTAGTAAATCATCTACTTGGCTGGCTATGATCTCGTTTCACTCCTGATTGAATGCACGTCGCTTCTGTTTCATGGGCTTGAAATTTTTATCTACGTCCAACCAGTGCACCATGACTTCAGGATCTATCCCTGACATATCCTCATGAGACCATGCGAATAAATCAACATTGTCCCTCAAGAAACTGATCAATTTTTCTTTCTGCTTAGCCCCTAGGTTTGCTCTAATATTTATTTGTCTGTCCTCTGATGCGAGCGAGATAGATTCTAATTCCTCGGCAGGTTGCCCTCTTTGGTCGGGCTCATCCTCCCTAGGGGCGAGGGGTTGGTTAGTCACCTTTTTTATCGTCTCCTCTTGTAATCTTTCTGGTCTGCACTGCCATGTAGCTTGTAAACTTTCCGGTGCAGGTCGACCTCGACCTCGGTATGAGGTCGAGGAGATGTGTCTCCTCGCGTTCGTCGCACACGACGATCATGATTAGAATCGCGTTGCTCCTCGTTCCAACACGTGTTTCTTTGCATTCTTTTCATCTCTTTTCACAGATTGACTCGAGTACTAGGTTCTCCAAGAAATCGTTATCATTCCCCACAGACGCCGCTAACTGTTATTGTCAAATTCTCGACATGAGAACACACCTGACCTCCACGTGGCAACAACGGTAAATTTGTAATCCTTGGGGGAAGAACGCAACCTGCAAGACAAGGAAAATCTGGACATCGGTATGGTGTAGACCACACAAGCTCCGATGCTAAAGTCAAAGTGGATTTTTTTAGAGAGAATTAGGGAGGAGTTTAGTGTTTTAGTGACCAGAATCAACTTACCTTGGTCTCCCCTCTTGAGAGAGCTTAAATAGCTTTCTTTTAGGGTTCTTTATGGGTTTCCGTGGCCTATTGAGAAAAGGAAAAACCGAGAGACGGTTAGAAACAAGTCTATGGGTCGCATGAGATTGATGCATGACCTAGAATATGACCTTACATCTGGTCGGTCTCGACCTCGGCCGAGGCTGACCACGACTTTGGACTTCAGCCTAACCCCAGACTCATTTCTTAGGGTGTTGGGTAAGGGTAGAGCCCAAATGGGAGGACTCTACTATGGTTGGCCTCGGCCGAGGCCGACTACGGGCTTGGGCTTCGGCCTAAGCCCATACTTCTTTCTTGGGGTGTTGGGCAAGGGGAGCCCAAATGGGAGGGCTCTACCTTGGTCGGCCTTGGCCGAGGCCGACCACGTGCTTGTGTTGAAGCCCAAATGCGTCATCTCGTCTCTTTTTGCGTTGGTTCGACCCCCATTTGATTTCGACATGTTTTGATTTCGTATTGGGTTTCTTATTATGTCTGACCCTTTGTCTTAGTCATTTGACCAACTTATTCTTGTTGGTTCAATTTAACCCATAACAATATTTATCATAATTATTTAGTTAAATAATTTCTTAAATATAAAATGTCATTTTTAGTAATTTGGTAATTCTAAAATCACTTTTAAATATAGAAAAATCACTTTTTAAATGTTTGAAACCAAACATGAACGTAATTGTATAAAAATCAATTTTATAAATCAATTGTGCTAAAATCACTATTTTTAAAATTATTCTCAAACATGTCCTTAGTCGCTGATGTTTAATTTGGTATGATTCTATATGGTTCTTGGACCGTTAGTTGAATAACGAAAAATGATGGAGAGTTAAGACTGTATAGGGTTGATTTGGTTAAAATATTAATTTAATATTATTATTGTTGATGGGGTGATTTATTGATTTATTCTCTACCATTTAACTCTTCTCCTTCCCCTCTTCTTCTTCCTCCACTGCGACCCACCCTCCTTGTCAGCCGTCACCTCTCTTCTCTTCTCTCATCGTTGCCTTTTAAGTTGTCTAGAGGATAGGGAAATGAGGGGATGGAAAAAAGCGTTCATTTAAGTTCCATCGGATAATCATGTTTGAAAATTAAACCTAAAAATACTATTTTTTTTTACTGAGGTTCTATATTTTCTTATTTATTTCGTATTTATGTTTTCAAAAATCAATTTAAATTTTGAAGACTAAAAAAAAATAGTTTTCAAAAACTTGAATTTGTTTTTTAAATTTAACTAGAAACTTAAATGATATCACAAGAAAAATAGAAATCATCGAAAAGAATATGAAAAAAAAAGAAAAAAGAAATTATAAAGAAGATAAAAAAAAATTATGAAAAATAAACATAATTTTTTAAAACTAAAAAAAATAACCAAATAGTTACCTAAGAATCTTATTTATTATTTTAAATATGAGAATGGAAGAAGAAGAGAAAAATAAAATAAGGAATGAGAGTGAATAAGTCACCTCATCAACAATAATAATATTAAATTAATATATTTGTCAAATCAACTATATACGATAGAACAACTTAACTCTCACATCATTTTTCGTTAGTCGGTCTATGGATCATTTAGAAAATCATTTATCAAACTTTAAGGACTAAAACGTTCATTTTAAAATTGGAGAGATTAAATAGACACTACACCCAAATCTATGAACTAAAATGTATTGTACCCTAATATATATTTTTTTAAAAAAAACAGCTCATCAATGAATTAAAAGTTTTATATTTTACATGGGACGGATGAGAGGGAGAAAGGCGAAGGTTACATAGATTATATTAAACTAGAAAGATAGTTTAGAGTAGTCTTAGATTAACATGCATCGAATTTAATGAACTAATTTCACTTCATTGTGACTAATCACTTTTTAATATAAAAATTATTTTAACTAGGCTTTCATAATCTCTTGGGTTCTAAGTTTTCATTAGTAATTTCTTTTCTTTTTTAAGTTAATATCTTCCATTCATAATTACCTGGTAAAATAATAAATGAAACTTAATTTTAGTTGAATTGTTTTTTATGATTTTTTTGTTCAAACATAGTGAGGTAGAAATTTAAACTTTTGACTAGATTTATAATAATGCTTTAAAGTTTGTATGAATAATTAATGCAATTATATGACTTAATTGATTAATACTTTAGTTAATTAAAAAATGTGAGGGTGGCAGGACCATTTGTCTAAATAGTTGTCACCATTGATCCCAATCAACTATGAAATTGGTTGTAAACAAAACCATATATAAAATTTTGACAAAACTTCTCAATAAATGTATAAACTCCCAAAGTTCAAACTACAAACAACAAGTCAACAAGAGTATAACTCAACTGATAAAATATGACACATAATCAAGAGGTCATGAGTTCGAATTCCCCCACTCCCAATTGTTGATGTACTAAAAAAAACTACATACGACAAACCAACAATGCCTCATGAGTTCGAATTCTCCCACTCCCAATTGTTGATGTACTAAAAAAAACTACAAACGACAAACCAACAATGCCTCAAATACACACCATTAGGAAACGATTTCATATTCAAATCCCATAAAAATTTCAAGAATATATTCCAAGATTTTAGATTTTAATTATCCTAGTGAGAATTGTTTTCCTTCCAACAATATTTAATTTGAGCAACATTGTATAAATAATCTCAAATATTTATAACCACAAAAAATAACGGGCACCCGTTATTTTAAATCACAATTGATTTCAAATTTCAAATCATGTTTTCTTAATTTTTTTTTTTAATTAACTTTTCATAATAGTTTTCTTTCATACATTTTCCTACGGAGTTCATATCTATTCATTGTTTCTTCTGCATGCAAACAAAAAAATCATTTAAGTAAATTTAAGATTAGGTTTCTATTTGTTTCTGCATTGTATTTTTTTAAAACTGATAACAATAATTTTAATCTTTTTTCAATAGCTAAGCAAAATAGATGTGAGTTTTTTTTTCTTCTAGTCTTCTTAAACATTTTTTTCTTCTTATTTATTGGTTAGAAAATAGGGACAATAATTAATGAGCTTTATTTAGATTCGAGTTCAATTTTTATTTTCTTCCTTTGCAACTTTTTTTTTAATTTCTTTTTTTACATTAATGATCACATTTGCAAATTTCAACTTAATAAATTCATTTGTTTCAATTAATGGTATGTTTTCATGGTTATATATATTTGACATTCTTATTTGATATTAAGATATATTGTTATTAATTAAAATAACCTTCTACAAAATCATAAGCACAGGACCTAACAGTAAAATGTTATACTTTCTTTTCATTTTTCATAAGCATAAAAATAAGAAACTTTAATTTCAATGATTTCAAATCAATTGGGTTCCAAATACAAATAGAAATTTAAAATCATTTTCATCTTTTAAAATCTTAGAATTTAAAACTATTTCTTATCAAATTCATCCGCCAAATAGAGCATAAAGGTTGGATGAAAGTTGCGCTTAAATGTTGCCAAACTTCACATGTTCAATTGCACTTTGTTTTCAATAATCATCTCCTAAAAAAAGCATTATAATCTCAAAGAGCAGTCAATCCTTTCTATACCTTATGTTTTAGGGTAGAGATGACATTAATTTTCACTTTAACAATGAGAGTGTCCAAAACAATTAACCCACTTGTGGATGCCTTAAGCTCTCACTCAATGAAATGAAATTTGGAGTACCCCATGAGCTCCTTACATCATCAGACCAAAACCAGCATTTATCAACAAATCATCCCAAACTCACTAAGGAATGAAAGTAACAAATAGTTAATTACATGTTGTCTTATTTATTTGAAGACCAAGTTGTTGGTTCAATATACCCATCTTGTATTCAACATACACTTGAGAACCTTGGGGAAGCTCTTTCAAATTATCTAACTTCAGGTATAAGGACAAATAGCCAGGCATCGCTATGAAGCATCCTCTAGGATACAACACTATCTTCCTAAAACATAAATTAATGATGTTAATATACATATATATATATATATATAATTAACTTTATACAAATACATAATTATCAATTGCATAATCAAAATTTTTCATACCAATGATAGTTCTCCACTACAAAAGGATCGGATTCATAATCAAGGAAAATACCTCCCCTTTCCTCTCATGTTTGATAACAAAAATGTCAACTCCAAACACACAACAATCATTAACCAAGAACCCATTTGAAGTTCACTGCACTAAAACATCTCGTTTTCGCATCTAAAACGACACAAATTAATGATACATATAATCAAATTAACAACATAACCTCAAAGAATGCTAAGAAATTAAAAAAAAAAAAATTGTTTTGAGTTTAGTTGTTACCTTGGACGGCCAAATATTTGCCTATGACACTATCATAAACAAGAAATATAAACATAACATTGATATGTAGATTAGTTGATAAATTGTTGTCTTCTGCCGTTACCAAATAGAGGGAGATATGATCGGACCCATTTCTTTTCACATCTCCATTTGGATAGAGTGCTAATTTCCTACGACAACATCAAACAAAATGTCCCAAAAACAAAACAGTGACAAACAAATATGAAATCTAAATTTACTCGAAGTTATAATCTACTCTTTCATTTGCAATGTGTATAAAGTTAATTAGAGTTATGATAATATATGAGCAACCATTTATAACTGCCAGCATTGAAGTTTTGGGATTCGTATCTTTCACGCCGACTGTCCTTCAGCAACGAAAATGACCCGATTTTGAGAATATAATCGGCTGGTTTTTCATCGCTACTGGACCTTGCAACTGCAAAATATTGAAAGAGAAATTAAATAAGCATCAAGATAATCTTTTTTTTGTTTTTTCGCACTTCCAACAAGTTTTCCTATACATATAAAAAATTTGAGAGGGGCTCGAGCCCCTCTAGACTTAATTAAACCCGCTCTTAGATATTGTGTCTCTCACTTAGATACGTTTAGGATGCAAACAAAAGTCTCACATTAGCTAGAGAAGAGATTGATCATGGGTATATAAGTGAGGACAATTATCTCGTACGAGGCTTTTTGGAAAACAAAATCAAAGCCATGAGGGTGCCCAAAATGGTCCATTGTCCTTATCAATTGGTATCATGATAAAATCTAGTTGTGTGTCGGAGAAATCTTCAGAGTGGAACAAAGATTAATGAGCCTTATGTAGAGTAGATCTTTGTTCGAGGGGAGGATCAAGGACTAGAGGCTCAAGTTGTGATACTTTGTTGGAGGGGAGAATTGTTAGGATGCAATAGGATGCAAACAAAAGTCTCACATTGGTTATCGTGAGGACAATTGTTATGTCCAAAGTGGACAATATCATATCATTGTAGAATGTGGAAGTCCATTGTCCTTATCAATAAGGATATCTTTTCTTTTTTCTTTATCTAGCTGAGGTGGGATTTTGGGATTTTGGTCACAAAAAGGAAGAAGTGGAAGTAGTGTTGATGTTTCCAAAATTGTTGGATAAATAAAATGATGAACTCGTAGAAACCCATTTTATGAACATGAAGATATTTGTTAATAAAGTAATGGAACAAATTAAAGTTTATATATGGATTTGAACATTTAATTAAATTGAAACTTGCAGAGAGAGAATGCTATACCGCCGGAGGAGATGATAATGTTGTTCTTCATCCTAATCCGTCTATTTCCTCGGCGCAAAAAAAAAAAAAAAGAACCCCAGGTCTTATGCCACGCAGTTTGTTATTTAGTATTTTAAAGGTCTCTTTTATTCTCCAGAATTTCAGTGATTTTAAATTCCAATGAATCTGTATCTTTGGAATGGAAATGATTGATTTCAATTTTCTAAATGGAAAAAAAAAAATCAATTTCAAATGGTTGTTAAGATTCCAAAATTTATGTTAATTTTAAAATGAATTTTGTGTTAAATTACTAATTTAACTTTTTCATATTTGAAAAGGTTGTATTAGTATTCTTTTTATTTCACTCTTTTTTTACTATTTTTTATTTCACTAAGGTGGGTTTGGCCCATAGGTTTGGATTCTAAATTCAAACCCATGTTTGGAGCAAGGTGTTCCAAATCCTTAGTTTTGAAACTCAATCTCATGGGTTAGAACAGTACAACCCCATGGGTTACAACAGTGCAATCTCATAGAATTTGTTCCATATTTTTCTCATCCATTTGTCGACTACTTTGACAACTCCAGTAAAACACCAGTGACCACCCGACGACCATCAACAACTCCGACGAACGTATCGACGATCACTTTGGCAACAACCCCGGTGCAACTCCGGCGACCATCGACAAGGACAACTCTGGTAAAAACTCCGACGATCATCGACAACGACAACTCCGATGACCGCACCGACGACCACTTTGGCAACAACTCCGGTGACAACTCTGACGACCACCGACAACGAAAACTCCAACGACCTTACTGGCGATCACTTTGGCAACAAATCCGGTGACAACTCCGGCGACCACCCGACACCACCGACAACGACAACTCCGATGACCACATCAGCGACTCGACTACCGTTGACGACTGTCTCCGAAAAACACTTGATTTTTCACTTCCTCTTCAATTTGTCATTTTTCATTATCGGTGACCACTTCGACAATAACTCCGATGCTAACTCCAGCGACCACCCGACAACGACAACTACAATGACCACACCAAGGACTCAACCACCCTTGACAGTTACCTCTTCCAACCACTTGGTTTCCCATTTTCTCTTTCATTTGTCATTACAATTTTTCAGCCACCACTTCGACAACAACTCCAGTGACAACTCCGATGACTACAGACAACGACAACTCTGATGACCACATCGGGCGATTAGCCACCACTGATAGCTACCTCAATGACCTTTTCAAAAACAACAACTCTGACGATCCGATGACCAACGACAACCAAAAATCCAACGACCACCTCGACAATCCCACCACCTCATCAACTCAACCATTCCAACAATCCGACAATCTAGTCAATTTTTTTAAAAGGTTAAAATAAACTAAAAAATCGCTACTAAACAATTTTTTATGCTACTCTCAAAACCTTTGAATTTTGTGAAATTTTTATTAAAAAAAAAAAAAGAAAAACAACTTGGTATTTTTTTTAATGTACACTCAAATGACTCAATTTTGTAATTTCTTTTTTAAAAGTTAAAAAAAATGAAATATTTTTTTTTCTTTCTCACATAGGCATTTTATGTTCTTTTGTTTCATGTTACATGCAACACTTTTAAACGGTGTATCTGTATGTGTAAACTCGTAGTAGGGATATTCAAAAAAACATGATGACCCGAAGAACCCGATCAACCCAACCCAATTCGTTGGGTTAAAAAAAAATTATGAGTTGGATTGGTTCGTGGGGCTCACGAAAAATTAGTTTGGGTTGAACCTATAACCAAACCAACCCAAACTTCCATTAATTTGAGAGAAATATTTTTTTACTTATATTACAACTATATGTACATATATTTATTTAATTTTATAATTATTTTTAGATGATTTATTCTTCAATAACTTTTTAAAATAATTTTTTGAGTCTTTTGTAAGGTAAAAAGTCATAATATAAATTAAAATAAAGTTTCTAATCTTAATTTAATCCTAATTCTATATATATTTAATATTACGTATCAATCTAAACCAACCCAACCTAAATGTTTCAATGGTTGGGTTAGATTTGGGTTCATCACTTAATTACGGTTGTTTGGGTTGAAGATATTTGCAACCGAATAGTTTGGTTGGGTCTAAATGCTAAAAATTGTTCTAAAGGTTTAAAACTCTTTTTTTATTCCTCAAAAACAACCTAAATTGAAAACTTCATGGAAAAGTTACTTATAAAATTGATCCATGTTACGCATTAACTTCTACAATTCACATAAGATCAATTACACAAATTTGAAAGGAATAAAATAACTAAAAGAAAAAAGGTGAAACAAAACTGTACCAAACCTAGAGTTCAGAAAGCGCACTCATCTCTGATTTCCAGGCTTCAGAACACTGCACCCCAAACACAGTTTTCTGATTCTCAGACTTCAAAACACTACACCACAAACACAGTTTTCTAATTCCCAAGCTTCAGAACCCCTCAGGACAAACCCTCCAGGCTTCTGATTCCCAGGATTCTGATTCTGAACCTGCGCCCCAAACATAACATATTTGAAATCATTTCATGCGTTTGGAAACTACAAAAAAAAAAAAAGTGAATAATTTGAAATTTCAAATCTTAATTCTTTTTTAAAAAAAAAGTCAATTCCAAATAGGTCGAATTTGGTAGGATTTTAAGTTTTAAAAAAATATGTTTCCAATTTTACCCCAACTCACATACAAAGTTTTTTTCTATTCAATTTCATACTATCGATATTTGTTATTCAAACTCAATGCCAAAAGAAAAATCAAGTTAGGTTTTTATTTTACTTCTCCAATGTATTTTTCTAATTTTTTAAAAAATTGATAATAATAATTTCAATCTTTTACATGCAACTTTTACATTTTCAACAAGTTTTTTTTTTATAGATAAATAAACTAGAAGTGTTTTTTTTTGTTTTGTTCATCTTCTTAAACGTTTTTTAATTTATTGGTTTGGTAGGAATAATATGTATTTTTATATATATATATTGATTCAATCGATTGTTTTCTCTAGATTTCTTTAGTTTCGTGTTTTCATTCATTAGGTTCAAGAACAAACCAACAAAAAAAGAAAGAGATTATTTTGATTATTTTTCTCCACAAAATATATCAAATCTCTTTTATTTTGTTTAGATTCGATTAGGTTCAATTTTGTTTTTCATTTAAATTAAGACATTTGTAATTTTTTTTCATTTTTAACAATAATGATAACATTTGTAAATTTTAATTTAATGAGTTGACTTATTTTGATTATTGATATGTTTTTATGGTATATGAATTTGATAATGTTACTTAAAATTAAAATATTTTGTTATTAATTCAAATAAAATCTATAATGGCAAAATAGTAAAATATTATACATTTTTTTCATTTCTCGTGAGAATCCAAACAAGAGATTTTAATTTCGGTGATTTCAAATCATTTTGGTTCTACTAAACACAAAGAAGAATTTGAAATCATTTCCTATGAAATTTGAAATCATTTCTTATCAAATTTCAACCCAGAGAATAAAGGTTTGTTTTAATCATTTCAAATCGGAACTGTGGTTGCATGTGTTTTCTTTTTTGTTCGTTAGTTCAATTCCCATTTTGGATTATTATTTTCTTGGGTTACTTGCAGACATGTCATTGATAAATTCAATTTTCAAAAGAAAATTGTGATTAATGTCTAAAATAATTAGTAAAAATATCTAAAAAGGTTTCATATTGCAATTTCGTCTACCTATTTTTCAGGGAGGAGTGCAAAGAAATTTGTTTGCCCATTTTCCCCTGGTATATAATTATACTTATAGTCAAATTGAACTTAATCCTAAATATGTTCCAACTGATTTTCCCTAATATTCGATACCCTAATTTTTAGAGGTTGTACGAAAGTAGAGTCTCTCTCATTGAGTCATTGAGAGATGAAACAATATTGAAGTGTTGCCATAGTTCATAGAGGTTGTCGCCACGTACCTGCAACGCAGAACAACCGACGTCCTCAAAAGGGAAGATTAAAAGGAGTCGCCTTCAATCTTTGTTATGATGTGATTGGGTACCAAAATAGAATAAAACAACATTTTTTGTGTATGGGGAAGGTGTTATCACCCAACAACACGGGTTTAAAACGAAGAAAAAAAACTTATTTAGGAAAATGAGATTTTTAGAACAATGTCTTATTTTATCCCTCATTACTCCAATACTTAGATCATAATCCCATAAAATAAGTGGGTGAAAATCCATTAATTTAGCTATATTAAAATTATTTCCAAGACTTTGGAAATAATATCACCTCAAGAAATGAGAAAAAAAATTTACAATTCCTCAAATCTATCATAGGATAGCATTTATAAAAGAAAGTTTTTTTTTAAAATATATTTTAATTAAATTCATTTTTTTCTTGGGACCAAAATCTTGTACCCCAAAGATTATGGTCTCTCACCAACTGTAGAAAATAGGACTCCCAAATATTTTTAGATTATGTTACAGGACTTTTTTTTAGAAATAAAAACGGTTTTAAAAAAAAATCACAAAAAGTTGGAAATAACATTTTAGTTATAAAACTTTTATAAACTAAAAAAAATAATGTTAAAGGTTTGAAAATAAGTTTGCAATAAGAACAAAAAAAAAGTTTTAAAAAAAGATTTGAAATCATGGATAATAATCAAGATAAATCAATTTTAAATGATAAAATGCAAATGTAATTTAAAGATAGACTACGTTTAGGATAACAAAATGATCATAACAAATAAATATTATGCATAAATATGCTAACCATTACACAAAAGAAAAATATTGAAATAGATCTTGGATTTCTAAAGAATTGATTTCTCACCTCAGGAAAAAAAAAACTAGAAAATCGGACTCTAAAATATTTCTAGATTCCGTCGTAGGCCTTTTTCTTATAAACAGTATAGATTAAAAGATCATAAATCATATATCACTTAGCATGCTATGTCAAAATTCCAACTATAATAAATAAGAGAGTATTTACATTTTAATACCACAAGCATAACATAAAATAATAATAAAAAGATAATAAGAATGATAAAATGACAAAATCTTTAAACTAAAGTAAACACATTTTTTTTATTTTAAAGGATAACCCAAAGAAGAGAAAATACATTATGAAGAAAGAGAAACAAAAAGGAGGTTGATGGTTGCACGCATCTAATATGCAGCGGCTAAAAAAAATAAATTTCTTTTTTTAATTTTTTTATAAAAAAAAATTGTAGTTGAAAAATAGGTGCAACCCGTACAACTCACAACCACCCACTAAGGTATATATATAAAATTAAATTAAAAGAACTGAAAAAAAAAAAAAAACGCGACGAAAAAGAAATTAAAAAAACTCAGAATGGGCGGCAGTTTTGCGGCTCATTTATATATATATTTTTAATTATAATAATAATATTGACTAAAAAAATAATGATAATAATAAAAAAAAAAAGTATTGATGCACAGGTCAGAAAGTTAATAAAAATAAAAAAAAAATAAAACAACTACATCACTTCTCACTTCCCAATCGTGTAATCTCAACTTTTCTTTTTTCCTTTCAAATCTTTTCATTTTTTTCTTTTTAAACCCAAATGCACACATTCATTGAGAAATTATTTGGTGAGACTGCTAAAATGTGTCTGACAGTTTTTCACCTTTAGATGAAGAAAGAGAGTATTTTAATTTTATATCCAACGATTATTAAGAAGACATAGAATTGTTGGATCCACATCTAATGGACATAATGAGGCAGCCACATTGTGGCGATCTCATTGAATAATTTCTCCACTTTCATCTTTTCTTCTTACCTTCCTCTTCCTGGGTTCAAAACGCCTTCCCTGCCTCCATGCTTCGAGTTCTAGATTTGTTTTTTCTTCTTTTCTTAGCGTCTTAACTGTACTGCTTTATTTTAGAGGCAAAACAAAAAAAAAAAAAAAAACTACTTCCTACAAAGGTATGTTATCACTTTTTTTAACAGCATATTACTTCTCTTTTTAGTTTGAATTTTTTTCATTTTTATTACTTTCACATGTTGCTTTCATTTTTTTAGTTTCATCCTCTTCTTTTAGGCCCATTTTTTTTATATACTTCTTGCAAAGGAAATGAGATATTGGAATAAAAGAAAACAAAGAGAATAATACTAAAAAAGGAAAAAAAAATAGTAGCATAAACCAATATAAAAAAAGATACAATAGTAAAGTGAAGAACACCACAACAAAAATATAGGATAAGAATACAAAAAAAAAAAAAAGACATGGATCAGTGTAAAAAATAAAAAAAACCCCAAAACACTCTTACTCAACTATTATTTTTCAGAGAAATTTTGAAGAGAAGACGAAGATCTAGCGATGGGAGAGGCGAAGAACACATGATTAACTCATCACTTGAGATGCAGATCCTTGGGTCAAAACCCCTACCAAGTGCATCTCCGATTGGGTTACAGTTGTTCATAGATTTCTTGCTTTTTTTTTTTTGGTAAGGGATAAATCTAAAAAGTGAAGAAAAAAAGAATACTTACTTTGTGACTTTTTTTTTTGTAATATAGATGTGATGGGATTGATATTGTTTGTAGGTTTTTTTTTTTTTTTTTTTTTTGTTGGAAAACTCTCTCAAGGGTATATAAAAAACAAGGGTTTGTAAAGCCAAACTCATTTCTTCATTTTGGGCAAAGAACAAAAAATGACATTTTGCTGTAAAATGAACTCTTATACTAAAAAGCTAAGAACTTAAAAAAAAAAATCAATTTGACCTCACCTCAGAACCCTAATTTTATTTTTTCACCATCTTTTTTTATTTTTTTTAAAAGTCTTACCCTCCTACCCTTAGCAAAAATGCCACAAACAAAAGTTATATAAATAATGCTCAAATAAAATTAATTAACCAAATGATTAAAATTAGAAATTAAAATAAGCAAGCCGGACAAAATAAGTGGCTACAACATACTTCCCTTTGTACATCCTTATAGGATTATAAGGGGGACAAAGACATATAGGCATTATTGTGTTCGGTCACAATACAGATGAAAAGTGTCAAAATAAAATACGTTGAAGGTTAGAGATAAACAAACCCCACTGCAGTAAAAGTGTGTCAAGGGTTAGGGATAAACAAGTGTCACATGACAAAATAAAACACACTGAGGGCTAGGGATAAACAAGCGTCACTACAGCAAAAGGTGTCAAGGATCAGAGATAAACAAGCGTCACATGACAAAATAAAACACATTGAGGGCCAGTGATAAACAAACGCTACTACAGCAAAATGTGTCAAGGGTCAGGGATAAACAAGTGCCACTACAACAAAAGGTGTTAAGGGCTAGGGATAAACCAACACACATGACAAAATAAAACACGCTTAGGGTCAGGGATAAACAAACGTCACTGTAGCAAAAAAGTGTCAAGGGTCAGGGATAAATAAACGTCACATGATAAAATAAAACACTCTGAGGGTCAGGGATAAATAAGCACCACTACAACAAAAGAGTGTCAAGGGTCAGGGATAAAAAATTGCCACTAAAGCAGAAGGTGACAAGGGTTAGGGATAAACAAGTGTCACGTGAAAAAATAAAACACGTTGACGATTAGAGATAAACAAGCGCCACTACAGCAAAAGATGTTAGGGATAAATAAGCGCCACATGTCAAAAATAAAACACGTTGAGGGCTAGGGATAAACAAGCGCCACTACAACAAAAGGTGTCAAGAGCCAGGGATAAACAAGCGTCGCATCACAAAATAAAACACGTTGAGGGTCAAGGATAAATAAGCGTCACTACAACAAAAGGTGTTAAGGGCTAGGGATAAACAAGCGCTACATGGAAAAATAAAACACGTTGAGGGCTAGGGATAAATAAGTGTCATTACAGCAAAAGGTGTCAAGGGTCAGGGATAAAAAAGCACCACTACAACAAAAGGTATAAAGAGTCAGGGATTAACAAGCGGCACATGACAAAATAAAACACTCTGAGGGTCAGGGATAAACAAGCGTTACTACAGCAAAAGGTGTCAAGGGCTAGGGATAAACAAACACTACATGACAATCGCAACGAAGATGAGAACAAAGGCATTTAAGCACACCTATATGTGTATGCACATTTTTGAAAAACTCATCACCATTACTTTATCCTTTTTATTTTTATTTGCTTGAAAGGTTAAAGTTTATAAAATAGCTTATGTCCACAAAGAAAGTATTAGAACAAAATGTTCAGTTAGAAACTAGTTCATTGGACGGAAAGGCCTGACGAATACAATTTCAAACTTAGCAAAAGCCTACCAACGAGCTTTACAAACCCAAAACCAGATAAAGGGTAACTCCAACGACTAGAAGTTACTATTCTTTACACGTAATACTACTTGACAAAATCTTAACTTAGCGAATTAGGCCATCCATGTAAGTCAAAACCAACACTACAAAAATTATGAGTTTTTTCGATGCACAAAAACGTCGGCATAGGGCTACAAAACGTCGGCATAGGATATGTCGACGAGTTTTGAAACGTCGGTCAGCTCGTCGAGAAAACTGCGTCGGCATAGGCCTATGTCGACGATGCTTGTCGACGAACAAATAGAGTCATCGTCGGCATAGGCCTATTCTGCAACTTTCATTGGGGGGTGCAACCTATGGCGACGTCGGTCAACCCGCCATCGGCATAGGCCGACTATGCCGACACAGGTCAATCCCCGCGTCGGCATAGCATCTGAATGCTCTATGCCGACGCCGGGTTGATACGCGTCGGAATAGTCCATCTATACTGACGCATGGTCAACTTTATGTCAGCATAAAGGCTTCGAACACCTTGCCGAGGGGGGTTTTACCCTTGTTGGCATAGTCGATCTATGCCGACGACAGGTTGACCGACGTCGGCATAGGTGTTTTTTGTTTTTTTATTATTTTTTTAATCTCATATATTCTCTTCTTTTGTATCTTATTTTTTAAAAATCTCATACATTCTCTTCCACCATTCTTTTGCATCTTATTTTTTTTAATTATAACATGAAATTATAAATAAATTAACTCTTATTCAAAAACATAAAAACATAAACTAAGGAAAATAATAATTTCACTGAACACATACAAACAAAGTCCATAATAATTAACTTAAAACCAAACAAAGTCCATACTAATTTAACTTAAAACCAAAAAAAAAAATACAAACAAATATCAAAGTCCATTGAACCCATACAAACAAAGCTTTCATAATTCATGTTTTTCCACTACCTCCTCCAAAGCTCTCTACCACTGAATGATCAACCTATACAAACAAATATTCCATATTAAATCATTACCCAATAGACATATACACACAGTATACACATCTATTTAAAAAAATTTGTTAGCATAACAACATGATTAGAATAAAACCAAAAATTTATATAACCTGTATAGAAGAATAAAACACTTCTTAAGTCATAAAAGAATGTTCAACCTCCTCCAAACTTCAATCACAAACAGGCTGGGCTTCAGATCCATAAAATAATACATTATTTTTTCTTAACAAAATCAAATTTCAACCTAACTTAGAAAGTATTATTAAACATATTAAGATCGAAATTCTCCAAAAATTTCGGCAGTACAACGACGTAAGTAGGACGCTCCCATAATTTTTTTTTTACACCGGATAAGAAATAAAATACACTTCTATAACCATATTCCACAAGACGCCCCTCAAACTACAAATTAACAATGAGACCATCTCAGATTTCCAAATAAAATGAAACTTTATTTGACCACCTCATTTAAGTAGAGATCGATAAGTCATATGTTTATCATTCACAATTGTGAGCATTGTCTTGTTCATTGGTTTAGGTTGAAATTTGTACTCAATAACTATATATGTGTCTTTTATGACCCTCAATAATGCATATGGTTACTCTAGCTAGCTATGACTTAACCTTTTTTCCATACAAAAACATAAGTATTTTAACTAAATAATAGGGGTCTTTAACGGACTTGATGATGATAAATTTGTAGATTTAAAAATTTATTTAGAATAATTAAACTTCCTTAAACTATAACTTTTAAAGAACTAAAAAGATTTGTGCCAAAATAACTGAAACAAAAAAGAACAAAAGCCTTAAACACAGACATGGATCTAAGTGCACTTTCACAATTATTTCAACTTGACTTCATGGTTATGACACAAAGTCAAGACACCTTAAGGGTTGAAACCCTGCACAAACTAATATATACGTAAAATATTACATAAAATGCTTTTTTCTAAGTTCACCCTGCACAAACCAAGATCATGCATCCATGGCTATGTTGGCATAATCATACTTCTTTTCATGTCAACCCAGTTTTAAGAAAGAAAAAAAACAATTACCACAAATCAGACGACGTGAAAAAGAACACTGACGGCGACGACGACAAATCAGCAGCGACGAGCGACATATCTCCACGCGACGACGACGAACATTGGCAGTCTATGCGAAGGCAATGAACGGCGGTGGTCCACACGACGACGACGCACCCAAGCAGACGATGACGAGAGGAAAAAGACGAGGGTTTTGATTTTCAGATCTGTTTTTTGCGAAATGAGAGAGATTTTAAACGAACCTATGCCAACATGTGTCACCGCCGCGTCGGCAAAGGTTCATTTAAATGGACTTATGCCGATGTGTCTAAAAAGTGTGTCGACATAGGTCATTATAAAATAGCCTATGCCGACGCGAATAAAAATCGCGTCGACATAGGCTAAGAGACGTTCTGCCTTCTGTGGAAGAAAAGAGTGGATTTAGTGTACCTATGACGATGCGTGTCACCGCCATGTCGGCATAGGTTCATTAAATTGGACCTATGTCGACGTGTCTAAAAATGGTGTCGGCATAGGTCATTATAAGATAGCCTATGTCGATGCAAATAAAGACCGCGTCGACATAGGCTGAGAGAGGTTTTGGCTTCTGCGGGGAGAAGAGAGTGATTTAATGTACCTATACCGACTCGCGTCACCGTAGCGTCAGCATAGGTTTATTTAAAATGGACCTATGCCGACGTGTCTAAATAGTGTAGCGGCATAGGCTTACCGAATTAGGCTTATACCGACGCACTTAGTAGCGGTGTCGGGATAAACGGTCTATGCGGACGCATGTTTAGCGCGCCGACAAAGAGTCTTTTATGTCGACGTGTTTGTCGATGTCGAAAGATTCGACGTCGGCATAGATCTTATTTCTTATAGTGAAAGCCCCATCTGAGAATGCCCTTTTTACCACATATGACCCTTCGTAGTTGGGTGCCCAGTTCCCCCTGTAATCCTTTTTAAATTGCAAGATCCTCTTTAAACCAGATCCCCTCCTTGAAAGCAATGTTGTTGTACTTTCTTATTGTAAGCTTGAGACAACTTTCTCTGGTATAACTGCCCTCTACACAATGCAGTCACTCTTCTATCTTTAATAAAGTTTAATTGCGTGTACTTTGCTTGAGCCCACTCCGCTTCTTCTAACTCTACCTCTTTAATCACTCTGAGATGGGACTTCGACTTCAAAAGGCAAAACTACCTCCATGTCGTACACTAAGGAAAACGAAATTGCCCCAGTTGAAGTGTAAACGGGAGGTTCGATAACCGTGTAGAGCAAAAGGCAACATCTCATGCCAATCTTTATACGTGACGGTCATCTTCTCTACAATTTTCTTGATATTCTTGTTTGCCACTTCCACTGCTCCATTCATCTTGGGTCGGTAAGGAGTAGAATTAGAGTGCCTAATTTTGAATTGAGTACACAACTCATCCATTAACTTGTTATATTCAAGTTTTTTGCATTATCCGTAATGATCTGTTCAAGCAAGCCATAACGACATATGATGTCTCTTTTTATGAATTTGGGCACAACTTGCTTAGTGACACTTCTATATGAGGTAGCTTCTACCCACTTTGTGAAATAGTCAATGGCTACCCGAATAAAGCGGTGACCATTCAATGCTTTTGGTTCAATTGGTCCTATCACATTCATACCCCACATAGAGAAAGGCCACAAAGTCGTAAATACATGAACAGATGAGGCTGAAATATGCGTTTTATCTCCATATACCTGGCATTTATGACATTTTCTTGCATATTTAATGCAATCTGATTCCATGATCAGCCAATAATAGCCAACACGTAAGACTTGTCTCACCATCATGTGCCCATTTGTGTGAGTCCCGCAAACTTCTTCATGCATTTCTTCCATTATCTTTTGGGTCTCCACTTCATCAAACCACCTTAGCAAAGTCATGTCATGATTTCTTTTATATAACACTTCACAGTTCAAAAAGAAACTCATGGATAACTTTCTGGATAGTGAACGTATTATTTTCGGATGCCTCTAGTGGGTATTCTCGATACATAATGTAACGTTTAATGTCATGATACCAGGGTCTCCCATCTGGTTCTTCTTCGATGCTCAAACAGTAGACTGACAGTTCTCGCTTTTGAAAACTAGGTTGAATTTCCTTATCATGATCTAGGTTGAGCAAGGCATACAAGGTGGTTAACGCATCTACAACTTGATTACTTTCTCGTGGAACATGTTCAAACATGATTGACTCAAATGATTGAGCAAAATCTCAAATATACTTATTATAAGGGGGTCAATTTAGGGTCTCTTATTTTCCATTCTCTATTCAATTGGTGTATCACCAAAAGAGAATCTCCAAACACTTGCAATTTTTTTATCTTCATGTCAAATGCCATTTGAACTCTCATACTGCACGCCTCGTACTCAACTACGTTATTTGTACAGTCAAAATATAATTGGGCAATTAATGTATATAGCTTCCCTTCGAGAGATGTTAGCACAACTCTGATTCCGTGTCCCGCCTCGTTTTTGGCTCCATCAAACCACATTATCCACATTTCAAAGTCATGTGGTACATCTGATACGACCATAATGTCCTCGTCTGGAAACTTGGATTTCATTGGCTCATAATCTTTTATTGGCAACTCAGCCAAATAATTAGTGATTGCACTCCCTTTATGACTTTTCTGTTAACATAAACGATGATATCGTACTCTGATAACAAAACTTGTCACTTAACTATTCTTTCGGACAAAGATGATTTTTTTAAGATGTACTTATGGCATCCATCTTCGAAATAATCCATGTCGTATAATACAACATTTACTGTCTCAATCTCTGGGTTGCCCAAGCTAGGGTGCAACAAGTCTTTTCTAATAAAGAGTAATACGACTCACAACTTGTAAATTTCTTGCTCAAATAGTAAATAGCGTGCTCTTTTCTCCTTGAAGAATCAGGTTTCCCGAGCACACATCCCATTGATCCCTCTTTTGCTGCTATGTAGAGGATTAGTGGGTGTTCTAATGTAGGTGGGACCAACACTGAGGGGTTTTGCAAATATTCTTTGAATTTCTCGAAAGTCCTTTAACAAACTTCATTCCAACGACATACTTTACTTTTGCGTAATAATCTAAGCATCGGCTCGCAAGTTTGAGTTAAGTGTGATATAAACCACACAATATAGTTTAACCGCTCTAAGAAACTTGTGACTTCCTTTTGGGACTTTTGAGGTTTTAGATCCGTTATTGCTTTCATCTTATCAGGATCTACCTTGATTCCTTCTTGACTAACAACAAATCCTAATAATTTTTCAGATGATATGCCAAATATGCACTTTGTTGGATTCAACTTTAATTGAAATTTTCTTAACCGCTCAAAAAGCTTACGAAGAGTAACAACGTGCTTTTCTCCCAATTTAGACTTGGTAATCATGTCGTCTACATATACCTCAGTTTCATTGTACATTAAATCATGAAATAATGTAATCATGGCTCTTTGATAACTTGCCCTTGCATTCCTTAGATCGAAAAACATGACTTTATAGCAAAATGTTCCCCATAGAGTGATGAAGGTTATTATTTTATTTTTTTTTTGTCTTTACGAGCCATTTTAACTTGGTTGTATCCTGAAAATTCATCCATAAATGAAAAGATAGAATATCCAACTGTATTGTCTACTAGAACGTCGATGTGAGGTGGAAAGTTATCTTTGAGACATGTGTGATTTAGATCCCTTTAATCCACAAACATTCTCACCTTTCCATCTTTTTTTGGAACTGGGGACAATATTTGCAACCCAGGTATTTTACCACTGCTAAGAAGCTCGCGACAAATTTTTTTTTTTTTTTTTACTTTTTCCTTTACTTTGATCAACATTCCGGATTTTATTTTTCACAATTTTTACCTTATGGGTTTACACTCAGCTTTAAGCGATAACCGATGTGTTACAATTTATGTATTCAAACCAGACACATGTTAAGATCGTGCAAAGTCTTTAAGTCGTAAATAAGATATGAAACATGATAATATTATAAATATATTAGCAAAATGACAAAAGATACAATGTTTGCATTCATCAAATGCTCTAAAATGTCTATATAAATGCTATAAATAGAAAAAAAAAATCTATCCATTCAAAGGCTAATTATAGTTTCTATTTTTTTAGTATAATTATAACTTCAAATTAAATAGAGAAATTAATTATGCTATTAAAAGGTTTTTTCTACCGTTTTTTTGATAACCTTTTATGAAACGGCATAAAAAACTTGTTGCCAGTTTTCATGACTTTAGGTTAAATGCTATAAACGGAAAATAGATAAAAATTAATCTAAAAATAGATTTAAAGCAATTCTAACGCTTGGCTTGGTTGGATATATAAAAAGAGGGACAATGGCCAAATATTATTGAAACAAAGCAAGAAAAAGCTTTTACAATAGAAGAAGAATGAGTCTTTTGATAAACTACAGTCTCATTTCATATCTTGTAGTAATAATGGTGATGATGGTTAAACCATCTTTAGCAGGCTCAAAAACTATGGCACCATTGAGTCCATGGAGAGTAGTTATTTATAACGAATTGAGTCCAGGTTTCACCTTATATGTTCACTGCAAATCAAAAGATAACGATTTGGGTGACCATTTGTTACCAGTGGGTCAAAATTTCTCATGGGAATTCAAAGAAAATATCATTTCAACCACTCGTTTTTGGTGTACTCTAAGAACTTCATCAAATAAGCAGGTGACAATGGATGTGTTTTGGCCAGAGAAAACCGATTGGCTTGCTTATAGATGTGGCCATGAGACTTGCATCTGGGTAGCTCAAGATGATGGAATTTATTTGGAGAATATTCCTGAAAAGTCAAAGGAGTTTGTCCGTAAGTGGGGAAACTAGTCAAGATTTTATACATCATATAGGTATTGGGAACTTTAAAATAAACTTATACGTATCATGTAATTTGATCCCCAATTTTAATAGAAATAAATATTTTTAATCGATGTTTTACTAAGGTTATATGTTTGAATCTCACTCTCAAATATCTTGAAATCTAATAATAATAATAATAATAAATGAGGAAATAGAGGCTTTTGGTGATGTTGGTCACATGAAAAAGCGATGTGAGCATGACGCGGAGCCGCCGATGCCCTCTTTCAAGGGTCTTCTTTAATTTTAAAAGAGTTTTTGAATCGTCGTCACCAATTAAAAGATGTGATATCTGCTTAAGTCACGTTCTGTTCGAGAGTCATTTAATTTGTGTCTAGCGAAGGTATTAGCACCCTACCACATTCGTATAAAATAAAATGTCTCACATTCATGTTCTTACCTTAACTTTAAAAATAATATAAGAGTCGATATGGTGAGTGACATTATATCCATCCATTTATTATCAAGTTCAAATTTCCTTTTAAAGAAAACTTCTCAAACTTTATTATCTCAAATCCATTCTAGGATTCATATAATTTTATTTCATTTTAGAAAATAATAACAAAAAAAATGAGAATTTTCATATGAGTAAACTCCTTGAAGATACATTATTATTTAGCTCTCAAAATAAATCCTTTTCAAATCAATCATATTTCCAATTGTTTAATTTAAACAAGAAGTTCAATTTCGAAAATTATTGGCATAAAAATATTTTCTTTATTTTAAATCATCTCAAGTTTATTAATTCAATATTTTATCAATAAAACATGAACAAACAATTATGAGCGGTATAAGATCATTAAAAAAAGGAAAAATACACTTTTGGTCCCTGAAGTTTGAAGTTGATATCTAATTGGTCCCTGAAGTTTAAAAATAAACACTTTAGTCCCTGAGGTTTGGAAAATAGTTCTAAATGGTCTCTGGAGTTAAATTGTCCGACTAACGAAAATTGATGTGGCATGTTGAATTGACAATTTTTAGATGAGCTGTTAAAATTTATATTATTTCAACATTATGTGGTTATTTTTTAAAATTTTATTTTTACTTTTTCTTCATCTTCTATCTTCTTTTCTATTTTCTTTTTCCTCTATCTCTATTTCTTCTTGCTTGTCTATTTTTTATTCTCTTTTTATTTCCTTGGCTCCAACACCAATATCAAAAATGTCGATGACAAGAAAGACTTTTTCGTCATTTTGATGCAACGCCTTACTCAGTCCACCATTCTTAATCATAAAAATGTGTCGCTGTCCACAACTTTGAAGTATCCATGTGTTAATTTTTCTTTAACTGATTCAATTTTTGCGATGAGTTTCTTATTTTTTTTGGTGGTTCTAAAATTTTTATTATGTAGAGTTGTAGTCTGATAAAAAGAAAAAATAAAATTCATATGTAAGAAATGAAATACCGAAAAAAATGCACATGAGAAGTCTCAAAAGAAAAGAAAAGAAATAATCTTAAATATAAATAAAAAACTACATAATCTTAAATATAAATTTTGACACATCATTTTTCCGTTAATCAACTAACGGTCAACTAACTTCAGCGACCTTTTTGAACTATTTTCTAAACTTCGGCAACTAAAATATTCATTTTAAAACTTTAGGGACCAAATAAACATCAACTTCAAACATCAGAGACCAAAAGTGTATTTTGCCCCAAAAAAACTAAAATCTATACGGAAATTTTAAATTTAAAACACATTGAATCTCATTTAATTTGGAAAACCCCAAATTAAAGTAAATTGAAATTCATTAAAAGAAACAAATTGAAAATCAATTGGGTATTTTATATTAAACCAAAAGTAAATTCAATTCACACAATTTGAAACTAAAAATCAATGAAATCAAAGGGTTCAAAGGAACAAAATGGCTTGAAAATTTAGTAAATTACTAACATTTGTTATGTTTGTCCAAAATAAAAAATGAAAGGAGGGAAAAATAAATAAAGAAATTAGAAAGAAAATGAAAAGAAGTAAAAAAATAATAATAATAAATAAATAAAAATAGGTTGCCCACCACTTTCACTTTCACTTTCCCATCTCCTTCTTCCTCGCCTTCTTCTTCTCTTATCAAATGAAATGAAAATTATGCAAAATCTTTTCATTTCAAATTCCCCACTTTTATTTCCATGTTTGTTTATCTTAAATTTTTTATTTTGTTATATGGCTAGTTGTAAAGAAAACTAATTTTTGTATTTTTTTTTAGTTCTAGTGATGGATGAATGTCTTTTTTATTTTGCTAAATACTTATTTATTCAATTTACTAAAGAGCACATTTCGTCTCCACGAGTTGTCACGCCTTTCACCACTCTGCCACTCAGTTGCGATCCAAGTTCAAGTTGAAAAGTTTTAGTCTAATGTTTATTTTGCTTAGAAATTTAGATTCTCTTTTAATTTTGATGTTGTTCATAGAGGGATGAGAGTGCTCCCCCACAAACAATCAAATGAATTTATAAACCGGACTACAAATAATTTGCACTATAAATAGTCAAGGTCGATCACAGGAAGGCAGGTGATTGATTATTTAATTTTCTTTTTCGGACTTAAAACCGAATGAGGGGGAAGGCAGAGGGAGGTTTGATGTAAGAATTTAAAATAGATAAAGAATTAAAATGCGCAAGAGACGAAAATACTGAATTTAAAGTCATAACAAAGAAATATGAATTGAAAACTCATCACTCATTAGAACGCTAATTCAAAGTAGGTCATAATTCGCTTTGCAACACTAATCATCAAATTACTCTAACCATGCACATGCAATTAATTAAGTAATTCTACTTAACTAATCGACATGACCAACCGCCTTTTTTCTACTTTAATTAAGCTAGATGTGGAGGAAAGCTACAAGTACTTCTTGAATAGCTAAACAAACCCTAAATTAATTGAATTGTCATGTAATTTAAAGAATGAGAAAAATAGTGATAAGCTATAGAAGAATCAACCAGTCATAAAATGCACTATTACTATACATTGCAATAATTAATACAAAAAAAACCTCACAATTTGAAAAAATTAGTCCCTAATTACCTCGAATTAGACAAAAATCCTAGCCGAACATCGTTCCAATCAAGCTTGGGGTTATTCTTCAAGCTCAAAATGAATAATGGAGCCAAAAAGTGTCTAAAACAATGAAAATAGATGGAGAAATTGCAAATCAAGGGTTGGAGTCGGAAGAGCTTAACCCTAATTCGGAAAAAAAAAAGTTTTTATAGTTGTCAAGATAGCGTCGAGACACTGTCAGCATGAGTATTGCTTTCCGCGGCATTGCACACCCATAGGTGTGAAGGGACTTACGACTGTATTGAGATGTTGTGAACAAAATTATTTTTTAATTTTTTCGTCTTCCTATATTTTTCTCTATTTATTTACAAAGAATTATGTAATAATTTTTCTTACAACTTTGTAGAATTTTGAAAGAGGAATAAATTTAATTTATGTGATTTTAAAGTTGATTTTAAATCACATTGAGTGAAAATAACTATAAATTTCTAACCGATAGCCTAAAATTATTAGAAGGGTAAGGTTTTTTTTAAAATTAATGTAATTATTAATTTGAGGCTTTAATTGATACAACCCTCAAATTTTAATAGTATAAATTTATTTTTTTCTATTAATAATAATAAAAAAGGAGAAAAAATCAATTTGCTCACCTATTGGGCTTGTACCAATAAAAATCCTAAACTAACAATTGTATTGATTTAAACTCTAACTTTTCATAATTGTATCAATTACACCGTTGGTTAGATTTCGTTTGTAAAACAATAAGTTATACGTGTGCAAACTTATGACTTTATTTATTAAAACTTCTCAACTGTCATAGGAGTTGTAACGCCCCAGGCTCAGGATCCACTGCGACCTAGCTGCGTCACCATATCATCCATACCATCATTGAGTCGCTTGTAAGAGTGAAAATTATCCCCACAAACCAACATGGGTCCATATCATCCATACCATCCTTGAGTCGCTTGTAAGAGTGAAGACTATCCCCACAAACCAACATGGGTCCTTTTAGGATGCTTTATCCTCACTCACATGCTCCATATGAAAATTCGCATGAGGTCACCCAATATAGGATTACTCTAAGCCAAGCACGCTTAACTTTGGAGTTCGTATGATTGAGCCACCGAAAAGGAAGGTGCACCTTGTAGTATAGGTAGTAGCAATCAATTCTTTTAAGACTTTCTCAACTATAATTTCATATCCTCATGGTCACTTGTATGTACCCCTCTTTCTCGGGCACCATACTTTCATATCCTTAGGATCTCTCTCATTTAGATGTGGACCGGTTCAATCATGTACCCCTTTTCCTCGGGCGTCACATGCCCACCAGCTTCCGCCTTGGTTCGTCTCTAAACCACATCTTACTGGGAGAGATTCTGCTCTGATACCATTTGTAACGCCCCAAGCCCAGGATCCCCTGCAACCTAGTTGCATCACCATATCATCCATACCATCCTTAGCCGCTTGTAAAAGTGAAGACTATCCCCACAAACAAACATGGGTCCTTTTAGCATGCTTTTTCCTCACTCACATGCTCCCTAGGAAAATTCCCATAAGGTTACTCAACATACGATTGCTTCAAGCCAAGCACGCTTAAATTTGAAATTCCTATGATTGAGCCACAAAAAATGAAGGTGCATCTTATTTGTATAGGTAGTAGCAATCAATTATTTTAAGTTTTTCTCAACTATACTTTCATCATGGTCACTCGCATGTACCCCTCTTTTTCGGGCACCATACTTTCATATCCTCAGGCAGGGGCGGATTTACCATGGGCCCAGTCCCCCTCAAATTTTTTACCTTTAATAATATGTATAGAAAAAGTCAAATCAAATAACAAAAAAGCATTTTAGTATAGTGGTAGATATGTCATCAGCCCTCTCTCAAATATCAATTTCAAGTTCTGGTTTGTACAATGTTAAATATTATTTTGAATGTCATATTCAAGTCCCCCGTCCTCAGGATCCCTCTATGTGGACCGGTTCATTCATATACCTCTCTTCCTCACAGGAGTGAACCAATTTAGACCTTCTCTTTTAAACAATTGATGATTTTAATATAGAGAATATAGATTTTTTAAGAAATCTACACACGTGTGAAAAACTAATGAATTCATAGATTTAATTGAGAGAATTATAATTTTGCAGGTGTATAAACTAACGTATTTCAATAAATTGATACATCTATAAAAGTTTAAGATTTAAATTCATACCATTATTATTTTTATTGATAAAATGCTTATATTTAGGAATATAAATTAATCTGTTTCCTAATAAAAATAGTTCTGAAAATTCATATCCATTGAATTAGTGCGTATTAAAATTTTAATAATATATTTCCCTTAGTTAGTAATAATTATGATTTTTTTAGTCAATAATATATAATCTTAATCATGTAATGAGTTTTGATCTAGAAAGTTTAAAAACTGACAACCATTTTGTGTCGTTTTCTTTTAGAAAAAAAAAAAAATCAGACAAGGAAGAGACCAAAATACCATGTTGGCATATGAACACGACATATACATATATACTGATGCTAAGTTAGCAAAAAATAAGACATTAAGTTGGAGATTGGAATTAATTATGTTTTATAATTTGGCTTTACATATGGAACGTAATATATTATACTGCATGTGTCAACTTTATGACAAAGTTATGATAAGTTTGTACGTTTAATTATTATTAATTAAAATTATTTATTAGTCAATTAAATTATTATTTTTTTTAGTACATCAACCTTTATAATACATCAACCCATGACTTCTTAATTATAAATGATTTTACTTGATGTCAGTTAAATTATGTTTTTATTGGTAATTAAATTATTTATTAATACTTCACAATAAAAGAATATGATTTTTGGTTACAACACAATTAGCTTGAATTATTTTTATTTTTTATCATAACAATATATTTTGTAATAATGAAAAAGTATATTTGATAAAGTCTATGCGTTGTATCATCTTTAAGTTATCGATATTCATTACGGTATTAATTTTTATTTTGGAGTAATGTGAACTTTATATGGAACATATATTTATTATTTGATTTGTATAATGTAAACAAGGTAAGAAACATGGTAATATTATAAATATATTAGCAAAATGACAAATGATACAATGTTTGCATTCATCAAATGCTCTAAAATGTTTATATAAATGCTATAAATAGAAAAAAAAATCTATCCATTCAAAGGCTAATTATAGTTTCTATTTTTTTAATATAATTATAACTTCAAATTAAATAGAGAAATTAATTATGCTATTAAAAGGTTTTTTCTACCGTTTTTTTGATAACATTTTATGAAACGGCATAAAAAACTTGTTGTCAATTTTCATGACTTTAGGTTAAATGCTATAAACGGAAAATAGATAAAAATTAATCTAAAAATAGATTTAAAGAAATTCTAACGCTTGGCTTGGTTGGATATATAAAAAGAGGGACAATGGCCAAATATTATTGAAACAAAGCAAGAAAAAGCTTTTACAATAGAAGAAGAATGAGTCTTTTGATAAACTACAGTCTCATTTCATATCTTGTAGTCATAATGGTAATGATGGTTAAACCATCTTTAGCAGGCTCAAAAACTATGGCACCACTGAGTCCATGGAGAGTAGTTATTTATAACGAATTGAGTCCAGGTTTCACCTTATCTGTTCACTGCAAATCAAAAGATAACGATTTGGGTGACCATTTGCTACCAGTGGGTCAAAATTTCTCATGGGAATTCAAAGAAAATATCATTTCAACCACTCGTTTTTGGTGTACTCTAAGAACTTCATCAAATAAGCAGGTGACAATGGATGTGTTTTGGCCAGAGAAAAACGATTGGCTTGCTTATAGATGTGGCCATGAGACTTGCATATGGGTAGCTCAAGATGACGGAATTTATTTGGAGAATATTCCTGATAAGTCAAAGGAGTTTGTGCGTAAGTGGGGAAACTAGTCAAGATTTTTAAGAGTTGAGGTATGTGCCTGGCTGGAAATTGTTGGAAGACTTTATACATCTATAGCTATCGAGAATATTTTCTTTGAATAATATTAAAATAAACTTATATGTATCATGTAATTTCAAAATGTTTCATCCACAACTTTAATAGTAATAAATATTTTTAATCGATGTTTTCTAAGGTTATAAGTTCGAATCTCACTTCCAAATATGTTGAATTCTAAAAAAATACTAATAATAAATGAGGAAATAGAGACTTTAGTGGTGTTGGTCAAGTGAAAAGCAATGTGAGAACAACGCGGAGTAGTCGATGCCCTCTTTCAAGGGTTTTTTTTTTAATAATTATAAGAGTTTTTGAATCGTCACCAACAATATTGAAAGTGTGATTAAATGTGTTATTAAAAGATAAAAATTAATCTGCATAAACCATGTTCTGTTTGGGAGTCATTTGTGTGTATCGAAGATATTAGCACCCTACCACAATCATTTAAAAAACGATTATCATACTTTAACTTATATTATATCGAATTATCTTATCACAAAATGATCTTTTATTTTGAAAAAAAAAAGGCTAATTTTATAAAATAAAATTTCTCACATTCGATGTTCTTACCTTAACTTTACAAATAGTGTAAGGGTCAATATGATGGATGAGATTATATCCATCAATTTATTACCATGTCGGAATTTCCTTTTATTAAAATGAAAACTTCTTATCATCTCAAGAATTTGAGAAATTTTATTATCTCAACTCCATCATACCATTCATATAAGTTTATTTAAATTTTAGAAAATAATAAAAAAAAGAGAAATTTCGTACATCTCTACACGTCAGTAGAACTCCTTGAAGGTACATTATTATTTAGCTCTCAAAAGGATTGATCAAATAATATTGTCAATTGCTTAATTTAAACAAGAAGTTCAATTTCGAAAATTATTTGCATAAAAATATTTTTCTTTATTTTAATATATCTCAGATTTATTAATTAATATTTTAGCAATAAAACATGAACAAACAATTATGAGCAACATGAAATCCTTCTCTTTGTAACTTTGATGTAGTTTGTAGAGGGATGAGAGTGCTCGCCACAAATAATCAAATGAATTTCTAAATCGGACTACGAATAATTTGCATTATAAATGGTCAAGATCGATCACAGGAAAGCATGAGATTGATTATTTTAATTTTTTTTCTTCGGACTTAAAACCGAACGAGGGGAGGGTGGAGGGAGGTTTCATGTAAGAATTTAAAATACATAAGAAATTAAAAAGTGCAAGAGACATGAAGGAATTTGAATGGAAACTCACAACTCATTCGAATGCTAATTAAAGGTAAATCAGAATTCGCTTTGCAACACTAATTATCAAATTACTCTAACTATGTACACACAATTAATTAAGCAATTCTACTTAATTAATCGACATGACCAGGGACCTTTTTACTACTTTAATTAAGCTAGAAACCAAGGAAAGCTACAGAGTACTTCTTGCATAGCTAAGCAAACCTTAAATTCATTGAGTTGTCATGTAATTTAAAGAAGAGAAAACTAGTAATGAGCTATCGAATCAACAAGTCATAAAGTGCATTATTGCAATAAACTGAAATAATTAATACAAAAAAACTCACAATTTGAAAAACTTAGTACCTAATTACCTTTTATTAGATCGTTCCAATTGAGTTGAGATTATTATACAAGCTCAAAATGAATAATGGAGCTAAAAAGTGTCTATAACAATGAAAATAGATGGAAGAAATCACAAATGGAAGGTTTGAATCGAGAAAGCTTAACTCTAATTCGAAAAATAAGCTTTTATAGTTGTCACGACAGCGTCGAGACACTATGAGCGTTGAACAGAGCTTTTCTGCAGCATTGCGTACCCATTGAACTTGTACCAATAAAAATCCTAAACTAACCATGTATCAATTTAAATAAGTGTATCAATTCACTTAGATTTCGTTTGTAAAATAATAAATTATACATGTGCAAACTTATAAATATATTGATTAAACTTCTCAACTGTCATAAGAGTGAATCAAGTTAGATCTCATGTTTTAAATAATTGACCATTTTAAAATAGAGAGTTTAGATTTTTTAAGAAGTCTACACACGTGTGAGCATCGATGTATCCAAAGATTTAATTGAGAGAATTATAAGTTTGCACGTGTATAAATTAACATATTTCAATAAATTGATACATTTATAAAAATTCTTAAATTGATACAATTATTAGTTTAGAGTTTTTATTGATACCGTGCTAATTAGGAATATAAATTAATTTGTTCCCTAATAAAAAATATTCTGAAAATTCATATCCACTTAATTAGTGCGGATTAAAATTTTAATAATATATTCTTTAGTTAGAAATAATTATGATTTTAAATTTTATTTTTGAGGAATTGAATAATAATTATTGATTTCCTTTTCCATTGAGGGGGTGTTTGGATGGCAGAGTTGGATTGAGTTGTGCAGAGTTATTTTGTCAGTGAATTCTGGAAATCAGTGTTTGGGATGCATAGTTGAGTTGAGTTGAGTCAGGAAGTCAGTGTTTCGGGTGCAGAGTTGAGTTATTATGTCATGGGTATCTGGTGCAGTTTTTTGCAAAGTGAATAAGTCTGATTTTTTGTGATTTTTTTCCTTACATTTTTTGTTTCCACCAAATCAATTGCAAACATATTTGTCTATAATTTCAAAACTTCATTATGAGATCAACTATAAATTTACAATATATATTATCATTTGCAAAATTTATGCACTACAAGAATTAATGGCATTAGGGACGAAATATTTTCGTCGCTAAATCCAAGAAATAGACGCAAATTATTTTGTCGCTTGATTCGTCACTAAAACCACGTCTCTAAAGACGTTTAGCGACGAATAGGTAAATACGTCGCATTATGCGACGCAATAACGTATGGGGTCGCATATATATGCGATGTTTATGGTTGGGCGTCGCAAATAGGCTTGCGACGTTATGTTGACTTCGTCGCAGGGAGATATGCGACGAAGTGTTTATTCCGTCGCGAGTATATCTGCGACTAAATTTCCATTGCGTCGCAATGCTTACGACCTAATGCCATTTTCGTCGCAGGAAAACTTGCGACGAAGGGTTTATTCCGTCGCATGTATACTTGCGACTAAATTTTCATTGTGTCGCAATGCTTGCGACCCAATGTCATTTTCGTCGCAAGAAAACTTGCGTCTCCGTTTTGTTTTTGTTTTTTTTTTTGCAACGATTTATTGAGTTTCGCCGCAAATTATTTTGTTCAAAAAAAAATTATTTCCTAATATACACATTCTAACAAAAGTATATATATATATATTTTGGATTAGAATTAGATCTATACACATTTGGATCTAATTCAATATATATATCAATTACTGAACGCTGTGAATCTAAACTAACACAATCCATTACATCATAAAACTATCCAAAATACTAGTAACAATCTAAAATTTAGAGTCAAAATATGTACAACAAGTTTCATTACAATTCCTTTCTATAAAAAAAAAAAACAAAATACCAAACACAGAAGTTTTACCGAAGTAGTCCAAACCATCACATTAGCCCAAAATGCACAAACGATGATCATATATCGCCACAAAATTACCATATTTTAATCCTGCACATAAACAACTAATGTACTTATGTATCATATTCTCAATTCAAAAAGTTAACAAGTTTCAAATATAATCAAAATTCCAACAACCATAAATCATATTCTCAATTCAAAAAGTAAAGTCTTATAATATAAAAACATAACACTCATACTATCTATATAATCATAATCAACATATAAATGATTTCAAAGGTATAAGAACCAAATTAAAACAAAGCATCTTGAACGTTCAAACATACACAAGTCTTCTCTCCCCCTCCCCCCTCCCTTCAACAAAAAAAGAAAACCTTAAGCAAGGATCAAACATACATAAGAATCTAGTTCCACGCTAAACAAGGATAAAAACAAGTTTCATAATTCAAATACATAAACAATCTCCCTTATCTACCTCTCCTCTCCAAAAAAAATCTATAGAATCAGAATCCAAGTCTCAAACATAATCAGAATCCCAACAAACATGAATCATATTCTCAATTCAAAAAATAAACAAGTCTCAAACATAATTAGAATCCCAACAAACATGAATCATATTCTCAATTCAAGAAGTAAACAAGTCTCAAACATAATCAGAATCCCAACAAAGCATCTTGAAGGTTCAAACATACACAAGTCTCCCCCCCCCCCCCAAAAAAAAAACAAATATACACAAGAATCTAGTTCCATAAAAACAAGTTTCATAATTCAAAAACATAAACATGAATCAGAATCCAATCATATTCTCAATTCAAAAAGTAAACAAGTCTTATAACACACATACTATCTATATAATCAGAATGAACATATCAATCATTTCAAAGTTATAAAAACTATACCTTATTAAGTGACGGATTTGCTCCAGTAAACCTTTCTAAAAGTTCACCCATTTGCGCAAATCTTTTTTCATACTCACTGCGTTGCATCTCCATTCTCTCTTACAGACGTTGCTCCATTCTTTCATTCTCCTGTCGTTGACTCTCCAATAATTCTTGAGTCTTAGCAAGGTGAGCCTCTAGAGTATGAACGTAGTCTTGTGAGTAAGATTTCTTCACTGATGATGGTGGTTTTGGTCCATATCCCATTCTTTTAACATATGACGACCGTTTTTCAAGAACGGTAGCCACAATTTCTTCGTCAGTCATTGGTGTACTTGAACTAGCTTGCTCTTCAACTAATGCCACCATACTTGCCTATACATGTCAAAAAAACAATGTATAAACGATATTGATATTCTAAAACTAATATTGTCTATTAAAACATTTAAACGAATACTTACATGTGCTTGACTTGATGCAATGTCTGTCCATCCCTTTGCAACAGACCCATGAGTTTGATGGAAGATCTCAATGGGGCTTAAATACGTACCATCTTCCCTTTTCTGTTCGATATATTAATAATTTTAAAAACCTTAATTAAAACTAAGTACATCAATCTAAAAATAAAGTACATATAATATACCTTTTCTTCTCTATGAGTAAGAAATGATTTTGTTCCACCACAATGATTGAAAGGCAGCAGACTTCTACTAGCCTTATTCTTCGTCGACTTACCCTGCATTTTAATGTATATTAATAAAAGAGACTCATGTATTATTTAATATTCAACTAATATTTACCTTCCATTCAGCAGTCTTCCATCTATCACATAACATTTTCCAATCTTCAGGTGTAACATTCTTATGTGGACGTTCACGAGCTTCTTCTGGGTCACCCAGTTTTCTGTAGTATTGATACAACCTCGATCTGTAATCCTTATATCGAGCTCCAATCTTGTAACAAATATAATGTTTAATATGATGCTTCGAGATGTCCACATCGAATTTATTCTAATCGATAAATAAATAACACTCGTTAGTTATATTGAGTTGTAATTTAATAATAAACTATATTGAGAACACATTATCTAACTCACCAACAGTCGCTCTACTATATTTGTAAAAACTTCCTCAGGAATGTCATACTTTGTTGCATACTTTAGGGGGACAAACGCCCTCGTCAGAATCCCAATTTCACTATTAAAGAGGCTAGCAACACTTCCAACTGGTTTGCCTTGTTCTAGAGTCCAAGTAACATTTACTCTATCCCCTGTGGCTTCAATAATCCTAACCAAACCAAGTCCACGTGATACACCACGAACCTGGCTACTATTAGAAGATGTCGCTTCATTCATTTCTACAACGTCGTCTTCATTATTTGGAAGCAGTGTTTCCTGCAAAACACAACATTCAATAAAATATTAGTTTATCACAACTTATATTATTCTAAGCATAAAGTAAAAAAGTATAATATACTAACTACGTGTCCACATCAAATTCGTCTTCCTCATCTTCCCCGTCTTTCCTCATCTTCCCCATCTTCCTCATCTGCTTGGCCCATCATCATCGCCTCATCTTCCTCATCTTCTTCACATTCTACTTGTTCATCGAAATCTAATATTTGTTCACTCATATCTTCACGAACTATAATTGGACTCACATCAACTCTATTAAACATTTGTGTTTCGAAATCCACTTCTTGAACTATGGTTTGTTGTATATCTATCTCAGGTGGGTCGACTTCTTCTACTTCAGGTACATCCCATAGATGTCTATGTTGAATTCTTTGAACTATTTTCCACCCATTACCTAATCGAATATCATCAACATAAAAAACTTGTTGTGCTTGGGAGGCAAGAATAAATGGTTCGTTCTTATACCAAAAATGTCGAGTATCTATGCTTGTAAAATGATGGTTATCGAACCAATCACAACGGAATAGAACAACTTGTTTCATGTCGACATATTTCAACTCGATCACTTCTTTCAGGATACCATAAAAGTTAGCCCCTTGACTATCATATCCTCCAAAAACACAAATTCCATTATTTTGAGTTGTGCAGCGATCATCACGATCTTTAGAGGTAAATCGAACACCGTTAATTATACATCCACTATATGAACTAATTCGAATGTCTGGACCACATGCAAGTGCATATAATTCACGCGTAACTTCATTAGACGTTGATTGAACTTGTGATTGCATCTAACAAAAAAAATATCAAGCTTGCAATCACTTTGCCAATAATATCTAAAATTATTATACAACAATACAACAAAATGTAGAAAACTTACTTTATTTTTAAACCACTCTGAAAATTGTGCTTCATGTGTTCCAAGAATATAAGATTGGCCTTTATTCCTTAACTCAACCTCGTGTTCACTACGAAATAAAACCAACAATCAATCAAATGAAGATTTTTAATAAAAGCTTTTGAGGTAAGTTTCATACCGTCGGTATGGATCAACAACTTCACAATTGGTTAAGACATACCAATGAGCTTTGTGTAGTTCAACACGTGATAACTCTTTCAATCGTAAGCTACCAGTCGGGTGTACTTTTTGGGAGAATATAGGTAAATGCCCATTGTTGTTTGAGGTATGAAGGTCCACTGTATCATCATTTCGGATTGTCCTATTGAACTCTGTTTCAATTCCATGCAAGTACATTGAACAAAATGTCAATGCTTCATTTGCTATGAAAGCCTCAGTTATCGAACCTTCAGGACGAGCTTTATTTTTGACATATTGCTTTAGTGTTCTCAAACTCCTATAGTATGAATTATTGTGTATATCAACCAATATTATGAAAATAAACATAATGTGGATTATTATGTATATAAACAAAAAATATAGATGCATACCTTTCAACTGGGTACATCCAACTATAACCAACAGGACCAACCAGTTTGGCTTCTTCTGGTAAATGAACAGCTAGATGAACCATAACATCGAAGAATGTTGGAGGAAATATTCTTTCAAACTTACATAGGATTATCACAATCAATTCTTTTAGTTTGTTCAATGTCTCGACTTTCAATGTTTTAGCAGTCAATTCTTTGAAAAAATTCGATAATTCGACAATTGCACAACTTACATCCTTTGGTAAAAAAGGGCGAACTCCTACTGGTAATAACCTTTGTAATAACACATGTGAATCGTGACTTTTTAGTCCAAATATCTTTCCATCTTTAACACTAATGCATCTTGAGATGTTTGAAGCAAAACTATCTGGGAACTTGACTGTTTTCAGGAAACCACAAAACTTTTTTCTTTCATCAACTGTTAATGTGTAACTTGCATGTGGCTTCACCAACTTGTTTCCAACACGTTGAAGATGTAGTTCTTTACGAATATTCATAGTCATTAAATCCTTACGTGCTTTATCAGTGTCTTTTGTTTTCCCCTCAATATTTAATAATGTACCCAATACATTATCACAAATATTTTTCTCAATATGCATGACATCGAGTTTGTGTCGGATCTTAAGACTTGACCAGTATGGCAACTCAAAAAAAATGCTTTTTTTCACCCAATTTAATTCATTATGAAGTCGCTTCCTTTTCCATTGCAATATATTTATAGTTTTACCAAGTGGTGGAAAATCGATAACATCTAACTGGTGAAGAATATCTAATCCCGAAAAAGATCGTGGTGCAACTTTATATTCTGTTTTTCCATTAAATTGTTTATTTTTGCGCCAAGAATGATTCATGGGTAAATAACGACGATGCCCCATATAACATATCTTATTATGCAATGAATCAGATGAGACTTCTTGATTACAAACCGAGCATGCCTTATATCCTTTAGTGCTCCACCCTGACAAATTACCATATGTTAGAAAGTCATTAATTGTCCACATCAAAGCAGCATGAAAACGAAATTGACCACTGTGTGCATCGTAAGTCTCAATGTCATCGTTCCATAAATCTTTCAATTCTTCTATTAGTGGTTGTAAGTAAATATATATCTTTTTTCCTGGTGATTTTGGTCCCGGTATAAGTAAGGACATGAAAAAAAAAGTTTCTTTCATGCATCTCCATGGTGGCAAGTTATATGGAATTAGTATTACTGGCCACGTGTTGTATGATGTGCTCATGTTGCCAAATGGGTTGAATCCATCCGTTGCTAGTGCTAACCTTATATTCCTTGGATCTCTTGCAAACCAATCATACTGTCTATCAAATTCTTTCCATGCCTCAGCATCTGCCAGATGATTTAAAACTCCTTCAATGTCCATTCTTTTCTCCTTATGCCATCTCATGTCACTAGCAGTATGTTTGGAAAAAAATAATCTCTGTAATCTTTGTTTCAAAGGAAAATGTCTCAAAATTTTGTGTGGGACTTTTTTTCCTTTATTGTTTTCGAGTTTATAACGAGATTCACTGCATTGTGGGCAAACTTCTACTTGTGCATTTTCTTTTCAGAATAACATACAATCATTCTTACATGTATGTATGCATTCATACCCTAAACCCAAGTCACGAAGTGTCTTTTTTGCACCATAATAAGAATTTGGAATATTGGTACCATCAGGTAAAACTTCTTTAAGTAATAGTAATAACATATCAAATGACTTATTACTCCAATGATTAAGTACTTTGATATGCATTAACTTCACCAAAAAGGTTAAACTTGAAATCTTAGTGCATCCAGGATATAATTCTGCATTAACTTCATCAAACATTGATTGAAACTTACTATTCCTACCCTCCACATTGTCACTTGTTCCAACCCTAGTTGAGTTATCTTCATCAAGATGTTCAGTGACTCCTGTTAGATCATTCAATAATCTAAGCATTTCATCTTCATTATCTACACTTGTTTCAACCGGAAGACTCCTATCAGGTTAGGTTTCAAGTAAGGAGATAAATCTGGAGTTTCTCCATGATATACCCATCTATCATAGGTGAAAGACATTCCATATTTGTATAGATCCCCTTCGACATCACACGGTAGTTTCATTAGGATATTTTGACACTTTTTGCATGGACAACGTATAAACCCTCTTTTATCAATATGATCCTTTGCCACAGTAATAAATGATCTTATTCCATCAGTATATTCCTTGCACAATCTATTTCGAAGTCTAATCCAACTTTTATCCATATCCTATTTTAGAAAACATAAAATGACAACTTATCATTAATTTAATTAATACTAACTTAAATATAAATAAGCGTGAAGATCTCAATTCAAATTTTAAATGAACACAACAAATTGAATTACAATTTGAATCAATAAATGCTTAAAATATTAATTTAACAACAATTTAAATCTTAAATGAGTAAAAATAAATCACACAATTAAATTATTTAGCATAACCGACCAATTTGTACACAAAAATAAACAAATAACCCACAAATAACATTCCAATCACATTTTGAACCAATAATAATACACTACAACCAATTTTTAACCATCCTTGAGAAATTATCAAAACCACTCAACATATGACTACTTGTCCATATTTTCTTTTCATGTACATTTTTAACAAATATAAAAATGAAAAAGAAAATTAGAGCAACCAATATACAACCTTCAAATAACAGAGGAAGCAGTCTTAAATGCAACCGACGACAAATCGAGATTTCGGTTCCTAACCTTACAGAAATTCTCGCCGGAGATCGCTCCAATGCAAGAGAGATCGTTGTCCAATGCAAGCGTATTTGGTCTAAAAATGAAAGAAATAACATACATAAAAAAGAAGAAGAAGAAGAGTTCGATTAGAAGACGAAAAAATTTGATTTTCACCAAGGGCCTTACCGAAAATAACGTCGGAGGAGTTGAAATCGTTGTTCAGGCCAAGCTTGCACGATCAAGAACAACGTCGGACGACCTGAAATGAAAGAGAAAAGGAGAGAAGAAGAAGAATTGAGGAAGAAAATCAACGAGAAAAAGAAGAATCGCAAAGAGAAAGAGAAAAGAAGAACAGGCGCGAAGAGAAGAGGAAGAAAAGCAAGATATTCGTTATGTCTGAGGGCTTGCGACGAAAAACCTCTTTCGTCGCAACCTCACATGCGACGCCTAAGTAATTGCGCCGCAAGAACCTGCGACGAAGCCCTTCCTCGTCACAATCGGATGCGACGCTAAAGCAAACTCGTCGCAAGCTTCCCTCTGCCCCACACAAAAACCATCATAACGAGCCATAAATTTCGTTCTATCCGACGCCCTGCGACGAAGAACGTTTTTCGTCGCACGATCACATGCGACGCATAAAGCATTCGCCGCAAGAACCTGCGACTAACCTTTTCCTCGTCGCAATCGGTTGCGACGCTAAAATAAACTCGTCGCAAGGTTCTGCCTAACCTCATCTCTATTGTTCTGCACGAGGCGCTGCGACGAAATATTTGTTTCGCCACAAGGCAGTGTGCGGCGATCAACAATGTTCGTCGCATGGACGTGCGAAAACATAATGGTTTCGTCGCAAGCGGTGCGATGAAACGAAGTTACGTCGCCTACATTGCGACGATAAAGCACTCACGTCACTTCGTATGCGACAAAAAGGTATTTTCGTCGCAAGCCTTGCGACGATTTGTTGATTTCGTTGCTCGTATTGCGACGATTGATTTTTCGTCGCTAGGGTCGCCCCCGAGCCACTCTCGAACGACCGTAAGAGGTTTGCATGGGGTCTCCCGACCTGGAGAGGTCGACCAACTAGGGTCGCCCGCAGACCACTCCTAGGCGACCGTAGGAGGTTCGCCCGGGGTCTCCCAACCTAGAGGCCGCCCCACAGGATCGGCCGGGCCACTCCCGGCGGCCGTGGGAGGTTTGCCCGGGTCTCCCGACCGGAGAGGCCGACCCCTAGGATCGGCCCGGGCCACTCCCGGCGCGGCCGTGGGAGGTTCGCGCACTGGGTCTCCCACCCGAGAGGCCAACCCCCTATGATCGACCCCGGGCACTTTTTTAGTACTTTTAGTGGAAGAGGTGGAAACGTTGCGAAACGGCCTCTCTCGTAACCGTTGTCATTAAGTAAGTGCAATCATGGATGGTTAGTGGGTAATTAAACCTTGATGAAAAGTGCAATCATGGATGGTTAGTGGGTAATTAAATCCTTGATGAACCGTTATGATTGGGCGACTATTTTATCTCGTTGGTGGTGCCAAGAAAGGTAACCAATCATTTGGTCTGTGTTCTAACTTGAGATTTACTTCTGTGCGAAATTATCCTCTCTAACTTGAGCGTCAGAGTGCATGTGGTAGAGCACCACACCGGTGTTAGTTTTCTTTCTTGCAGGAGATCGTTATCCCCAACGATACAAATTCACCGTTGATCTGTCTAACCAAATTCCGGCATCAACATGTTTAATACTGATTTTATACCGATTTTTTTCTTTCTCTAAAAAAACATGTTACAATGATATATATATATATATATATACATACATACAAGTTTTGCTTGGGTAATGGATTTACACGGTAATCTATATCTACAATTCTATAATCTATATATACTCTATGAAAAATCAATGATTTCATTTGTGTAACCATTTTTCTTTTTTTGAGTTCAACCACTGTCTTCCCCTTTTTAGTCTTAATAAATTAAAACATTTAGACATCATTTACATTAATTCAAAATATATAACTACAATATCAAATTTAAGTACATTAAAGTTAATTGTTCAATATAAAGTAATTAATAAATCAAATGAATTAAAAAAAAAACAGAGGAACATAACCACTTTTTTTAGACTATCTTTTTTTTTTAGGAATTAACATTGCCTTTATATTATTCTTTTTGGATAATATATTTATTGATCTTAAATGTCATTTTATTTTTTAAAATTTAAAATTTAAAATAAATTTAATATTTAGTATTTTAATTTTAAGATAGGTTCTAATTTTAATTAAAATACTAAGATTTTATATTAGAGTAAATAAATAAATATTCTATATTATAGTAAATAAATAAATATTCAAATTATTTGTACATCTACTAATTAATTACTTGAACTAAAACAAAATATGATTAATTAGTCTTAAATTAGGGTTCAATTTTTGTAGGTTACAACTTTAGTTTTTATTATGATCATTATTAATATAAAACCGCTAATCATTAAAATTCCAATTATTAACCAAATAAAGTTTCATTTTTTAGGTTATGGAATATGAGAAGATGGTGAAAATATTCTTTATTGTGCATACATTTTCCAGTTTTATTGCTTTCTTGAATTTCTTCCAAGTGGAAAAGTAGAAAATGACATTTTATAAAAGTAAAAAATGAGGATGTTGTAAAAGTTTTGAGATTCTAAATTTTTTAATATCCTAATATTAAATACAATTAAATAATCAAAGTTAATACAGAAGAATGTGGATGGGTGGAGGAGAGAAAGAGAGAAATAGAATGAAGAGGGATGGAAGAGAGAAAATCTTAGTATTAATTAGAGAAAAATAAACTTTTGAAAGAATAAGAAAGGGAAATGGGAAGGGAGAAGAATTTCAAGGAAGGAGAAATAAAAGTAGAATAAGTGCATAGCTAATAATTAGTAGTAATTAAATAAGTGCAATAGCTAAGAGTCTCAAAATGAATTAAGTGACATATTTGTAATTAGTAAATTAGTGTTTGGATATAATAGTCCAAAAATGATTCTCCAACTAAGCCAATTTTTAAGATAGTATGATATGATTATATTTGGTAATATTTGCTTAAATTATTTTTAAAGGACACTTACATTATTTAAAACTTTGATTATTTCAAAATTAAAAAAAAATGGTAATACACTACTTTTTAGAAATTGCTTCGGTTGAATTCGTTTAAGTTTATTTTTAGTTTGTAATAGTTAGGCTTCTTCATTGATGTTAAAATAACTATATTGAAAAATACAGGTTGTTATAGTTGGTATCAAAATAATGATTTAAGGTTTTGTAGGCTTCACTACTGTAAAGTTAATCAATTATTATAGAAGTTTATGCTAGAACATTAGGTTTTGATAATCCAAAAGGATATGAATTTCTTATTAAGTAACCTCTTCTATGGTTATCCCTTTAATCATATTAAATTATATTATCTTTCCTAGTACATGTTTATTGTGAAATTCTTTTTGAGACTTTGGCATGGAAGTTCTTGAAAGATGTTTTTTTTTTCTGTCCTAAAACATATTTGGTAGTATTTTGTTGACATAAGGAATCAATAATATTACCAGTAAGAATGTTTTTATAGCATAAAGTATACTTCTATGTCTTTGGTGTTGACGTAAGGAGTCAATAGTATTCTTTGGTGTTGACATAAGGAGTCAATAGTATTATCGGTATAAATTTAATGTCATTATCACTTAGAGGTTAGGTGCGTTCTTTTGTCCAAAATCTAACAACAACAATATGACAACGATTAATATTCATATTCTAAAAATTATTTTATTTAATGTGAGTTTATTTAGTTCTATTTGATAGAAAATTGAATTCTCTATCTTGTAACTCTATGATAAAAAAATAATAAACTCAACCATTTTTAATTTTTTTAAAGTAAAGTTTGAAATAAATAATAATATTTTCTTTTAAATTAATTTATCTTCTCCATCCAATGAACTTTTGTAAACAAAAAATAAATTGTCCAATAAATATCCTCGAAATTTCTTTCCTAGATTTTTCTAAAATTAAGACAAGTATCTAATTAATAATTTCGATCTAGAATTCGAAAAGACCATTACAAAAAAAGTCCAATGAAATTTAAAATTTAAGTGGTAATTAAATGATGGAAACGAAAAATAAAAAAAAAAATATTTCGGTTTAAATTAAAATTTAAAACTAAGTAGGTAATCAAAACAAAAATATAATATTAAAGTGTAATTTTTCATTTTCTATATGAAGTTCCATTTTTCACGTTATGAAACACGTGCATCCACATAGTATTAACTAACTAGTCTATCTAAAAAGGTTTAATCACAGCCACTGATCCATCAATTTTTACCCTCTCTTTTATTAAAAAAAAAAAACTGAAAATCTCACAAATACGAGAGAAATTTGCATGGAAAACCTCTTTTCACATGCATTAATGTGATTTGATCCATGTTCTAAAATTAATGACATTTGACTCTTTTTGTACTGTGCATTTCGTCCAAAATTACCGTAAAGGGCATCATCATCGACTTCTAGCTCTCTCGCTTTCGCTCAAGTCACGTTCTCGCTCTCGTTCAAGTCTCGTTCTCGCTCTCGCTCTCGTTCAAGTCTCGTTCTCGCTCTCGCTCTCCCTTTTTGTACTGTGCATTCCGTTCAAGTCTCGTTCTCGCTCTCGTTCTCGCTCTAAACATGATAGTAATTAAATAAGACATAGCTCTCTCGCTCTGCTTCGTTCGTTACTTCTCATTGACTCGCTCTCTCGCTACTTCTTTACTCTCTCTGCATCTTTTTGTCATTTTTTCTTTATATTTTTTCCATTCATTTGAGCGAGCGCGAGCGAGATAACGAGCGAGAGCGTGAACAACGTCGCGGGGCGTGAACAAGAAAGACCGCTTTATATTACTCTTATGAGTCATTTTGCGCGCGCATTCTTGCGTCGAATAGGTCATATTTCATTATTTTGAAATGTCAGATCAAATGACATTAATGCATTGGAAAATGGGTTATCCGTACAAATACCCCCAAATACGAATGGGTATCTAGACTGCTCTATCTAAAAAGAGAGAGAAGAAGAAGAGAATACGAATAGACAATGTTGGACACAGTATAAGACGACATGCAGGCTGTTGTCTGTTGTGCATAGGAAACACAGTCGGATATGGATGAGATAAGTCAGACAAATGATACCATCTCTCCCTCCCCCATATCCCACCCAGATTCTGCTTGTGGTAATATTACAATAATTCTCTTTTTCAAGTTCATATATTTGAGTATTATTTGAAGAGTTATTTCGTATGCTTAATTTGTAGTTCTAAGATCCTCCAGGGATGAGAAGCCACTCCATTATACCTTAAAGATTGAATCTTTTTCGTTGCTGAAAGATGTACTTGCTAGTTCCAATAGTGATAGATATGAATCCCAAATCTTCAATGCAGTAGGTCTTAAATGGTGGGTTCATACCTTATATAGCTCCATTATTTTCTATAGCGTTATTCATTTGTCACTGTGTTTTGGTTTTGAGACATTTTGTTTGTTTGTTTGTTGTGGCAGGAAATTAGCTCTCTATCCCAATGGGGATGAGAAAAGAAATGGGTCGGATCACATTTCCCTCTATTTGGTAATGGCAGCTGCTGAGGATGATAGTTTATCGATTGCTACTTCAGAGGTTAATGTTATGTTAACATTTCTTGTTTATGATAGTCTCAGAGACAAATTTTTGACAGTCCAAGGTAACAGAATTTACTTTAAAACATGTTTTAATTTAATTTGTTAGCTTTTTTTCAAGTTCTGTTTGACTATCGTTGATATTTTTGTGTTATTTCAGATGGAAAAGTAAGACGTTTTCAATATGCCATCAAGAAAGAGTGGGGTTTTGAAAAGTTTGTGGAACTTGAGACTTTCAATGATGTTTCAAATGGGTTGCTTGTTGATGATTGTTGTGCATTTGGAGTTGACATTTTTGTTATGAAATGTATTGATGGCAAGGGGGAGGTCCTTTCCTTGATCAAGCAACCAAAAAGTTACAATTTTACCTTGAAATTCACCAACTTTTCACTACTATATTCAAAATTTTATGATTCTAATCTTTTTACAGTGGAAAACTACCGTTGGTACGATTTTTTTTTTAATATATATATGCAAATAATTAGTTTGGAAACAAGTATGTTTGGAGTATGGTATTATATAAATATTTACATATCCAACTTTCAGGAAAATACGCCTTCATCCTAGAGGAGTCTCCATAGGGAAGACTGAGTATTTGTCGTTGTTCCTCATATTGGATAATTTCAATGAGCTTCCCCAAGGTTTCAAAGTTTATGTTGAATGTGAGGTGGCTGTATTGAGCAAATTGGGGTCTAAGCGGCAAGGAAAAATAATTCCATGTAATTAACTCGTTTACCTTAATAGGCAAATTTAAAGTCTTACTTCTAGAATGGTTTAAAATTTGTTTTTAATGAAATAAAACTTTTTCTATTGTGTTTGGTTACCAGAACAAAAGTATTAGATTATATGAGGTTTTATCTCCAAATCAATTGAAAATCAAGGGACGTGTATCTTAGAAATTAAATTGTGAGGTCGGATCCTCAACAAAAAAAAAATGACATTGAAAATTCTAACTAGACTTAGACTTCGAAAATACTGTTTAGAGGAATCTTAATCCATGCTTCTTTTAAAACTAGAAAGTGTGGTACTTCATACCATTTCTCTCAAGTGGTTCTTTTTTTGTTTTTGTTTGAAATGTGCAGATAAATGTTGGTTTGATAGTAAAGCACACAGTATGGATTGTCTAGATTTCATGTCATTGAGAGATCTCGATTATCCAGAGAAGAGGTTTCTTCATAATGAAACTGTGATTGTTGAAGTGAAAATTAATGTTATCTCTACCTTGAAAACATTTGTTTAGAAAGGGAAAATGCAGCCATATTAGATGCGCCTGTCTCATTTGAAGCCTAAGCTCTGTATACAGCTTTGCCTAGTTTTTGTGTTAGCTACAGTGCTTTAAATGTACCAGCTGATTGCCATTTTGAGAGTTGCTATATCTTGTTTTAATCTCATGATGGTTTGAGTTTGTTATCATATGAAGGAGTCACTTTTACAGGTGAGAATTGGTGTGTTTTTATTCATTTGACTATGTATTACTGAGAATTGCCATTTTCAGTTACAAATGGCAGAAAGCACTTAATTGTGTTTTGTGAATTTTGTTAATGAGTTATGTAGTTGATCATTGAGTTATTGTGAAAAATAAAGTAAAGAGGATATTTTTGTTGAAAAATGTACTTTGGTGATGGTAGGTTAAACTGTTGAAAATAGATTTTGAAGGAGAGGTTACTTGTATTATTGGTCACTTCTAACTTTTGGGTTTTGTTTGCTTGCTACAAACTCTTGGATATCTCTTTATTTATACTATTTGCATTCTCCTAATCTAATAGCTATGGTTTTGCCAACTCGTATAATTTAGAGATTAAAAATGACTCTCTAGAGTATTCTACATTATAAAGAATTTTACAACATATACTTTAAAACATCTTTAAAAAAAGCTAAACAATAAATAAAAGAGAAAGCGAAGAGCAACATAAAAAATTTAAATGGAAATAAAAAAGAGGCTAAATTATAAAAAATACTTCTAAATTATGTGGTTTGTGTCAATAATACTCCTAATTTTCAAAAAGTTTCAAAAATACTTTTGTTGTTAAGTTTTGGATGGAAACCGTTAAAGTTTTGTTTCAAAAATACTCCAAAACTTTTAAAAAGCTTTAAAAAATATACCTGACCTTAAAAAAACATGAAAAAAATTTCAATAATACCTTTGGTATTTAATTGTGTTTGTAAAAGACAGTTTTTACTTTTCTCTTCAAGACTTATGATTATTTACATGTCAATCTTAGTTGTTTGATTAACTGAATCATTTGGTATGATTTATGACATCAATTCCTCAAGACGAATTGTTTTCTCCATCATTTATTTTGTGTCTTTATTTTGTTTTTCTCTCACTCATCTTTCGATTTCCTTCTTTAAATAAAATTGGGTGATTATATTCATCATGGTAATTAAGTGAACTAGAATACTAATTCTATAAACGATACTCTAACAATTTATACATTATTTTAAAACTTGATCCATACACTCGCGATATTGCATTAAATAATTTTATGCAACACCAATACACATAGAAGTTATTGCACACTAGCTCCTTTTGAAACTTTTTAAAGTCCAGGGGTATTATATTAACACAACTCTATAGTTTAAAGGTATTTACTATAATTTAGTCTAAAAAGAAAAAAAAAAAAAAAAGAGAATTATTGAATAATAATAATAATAATAACTTGGAGAATACGAACGGACTGCTATACTTAAAAGGAGAGAGAGAATAAGAGAATGCGAAAAGACAATGGATAAAGAGAAGAAGAAAAAAAGAATAGGAATAGATAATCTTGAACACAATATAAGATCACATGCATCTTTCCTTGCCTGTCGTTTCAGATCAGATATGGAAGAGGAAAAGAAGAAGAATGACAACATCACTCTGTTTTTTTTTTTTTTTTTGTAAGATGAGGAGTTTCTCTCTCATTTTTATATTAATTATTAATTTAATATCAATATTTCTTTTTTTTTTTTTATCTTCTTTAATAATATTTTTCTTTCTGTTTTTATTTTATTTATGGTTAAATTACAATTTTAGTCCCTAAACTTTGAGTTTTGTGTCTATTTAGTCCATAAACTTTAAAAAGTGGCAATTGAGTCCCTAAACTTTCAATCGTAGATAAGTCTCTGAACTTAAAAAATGTCTATTTAGTTCTTGAACTTCTAATATGTCTCTAACATACTCATAATTTTTTTAAAAAATTAATCGATCTATTATATAAAAATTATAATTGAATTTTTTTGTCTAACAGAAGCTTAAACTTTTAATTTTATACCTAGTAAGTTCATGAATTTTGAAAAACGTCAACGAGGTCAAGGACCTATTAGACACAAAATTGAAAATTGCAGGACATATTAGATACAAAATTGAAAATTTGAGAACTTATGAGACACATTTCAAAGTTTAGGGACCAAAGATTCCTGAAATCTTTTTTCCTAAAAAGTTTATATGTTGTTAATTTGCTACAATTTTCATCAAAGGTTTTTCTTGTTATGACTTTTAAATTAAATTGAAGGTTTTGATAATGAAAAACCTTTCGAAATTTTCTAGCTTTAAATTACTTCAAGTTTGGTGTTGTTTTTAGTGATTTTTAAGGTCATTTTTGCACAAAAAATTTTGCCAAATGTTTGCTTCTTTGAAGTGCAATTTATACCTTTGATTTCTACATGAAAATTATGGCATGTTGTAAAGGTTTTTAAAGTAGTACTATTAGTCACTTTTCAGATCTAATTTTGGTGTTAAAAAGTGACAAATCTTGAATTTTTTTTTCTTCAAGAATCTTGGAAAGTTTTGTTTTATGAGCAGAAAGTTTTATGCATTTTTTTTTAATAATTTGTGATAATTTTGAAGGCTTTAAAAGTTGTAGAATTGAAAAACTGTTTGATATTTTATAACAATTTAAAAAATATTGATTTTACCAATTTGAGTACATTTTAGTTATTAGATTTTTCAGTGCTTTTATCCAATTTTTCCAGTTGTTGTTGTATTTTTTTTTTTTTTACAAGAACCCTATTTTCCCAAACTTTTTATGCAGAAAATTATTTTGAATGAAAAAATTTGGGTAGATAAGTTTGTCTATGCTTTAGATAAGTTTTTAAGAAGGAATTTCGGTTTCTAATCAGTTGATACGTTTGGGCTTTTTGGAAAAATTGATGAATATTCAAGAAAGTGAAATTATATTTAGAATTGAGATTGAGAATTATAGGATTATGGATGGAGGTAAGTAGTTTTCACATCCATTCCAAAATAGTAAATTCGGAATAATTCTATTTTTAATTATGTTTTGATTTGACAAAATATCTGAAAGCATCTTTCGTATGTTTCGAATATTGTTTATTTGACAACGATTTTAAAGCATCATTTGAAATTGTTTTGTAAGTTTTGAATTGTTTTGGCTAAGTAAAAGTATTTTGTTTACAAGAATGTTTGGAAAAGTGTTTGATTGATTTGATAGGGCTATCTGCATATGCTAATTTTCTGTATGTTCAGGATTGTTTTGCTTACTTAGTTTAGTAGACTAAATTGGAATTAATTGATTTGTTCTGGTTATTTATGAGAAAACACATTTTTTGGAAGACACTATTGTGGTTTGGTATTCCTTTGGAATGAAGATTCATATGTGTCTGTTTCATTCATATAACCTCACACTTAAGTATATGGATTGAATATTCTGGTCAATTTTTATCGACATCTCTTATTAAAAGTTCTGACTGATTGAAACCTAATTGTGAGAAGATACAGTTGGTGGTTCGACGTTCCTTTGGAAATTTTCACTCACATGGCCTCACAAATATTTATATTTAATTTTCTGGTTGATTTATATCGTCATTTCTGATTGAAAAAGCTCTAAAGCTTATTTATTGGGAAGACAATTTGCAGTTTTTAAAATGAAGATTCATGTGTGTGTTTCACTCACATGGTCTCACACTTAAGTATTTGTATTGAATGTTCTCTTGTCGATTTTTTGACAACTCTGATTGAATGTTCTGAATGTTGATTGGTGTTATCGATGGGTAACCATCATATCTATTCTAAAGGTTGCCTAAATAATGCATCTTTCTGCGCTTTGGTATTCGAAAATATTAATTAATTTAAAATATCGTTTGAATCGAAGGTATTGATAAATTGAAAGATTTTTCTTTTGTTTTTTTAAAGCATCGATTCTTTGAAAGTTTTAACTGAAAACTTTGATAGTTGTATTAAAGGTTTTGTAAGGATATTTTTATTTAGTTCACGAACAAGGTAGAGAAATGTTAAAATATAACTAAATAAGATTATTTATTCTCAAGTTTAATTTATGTAGAGATTTTCAAAATCTTAACAAACATTTGAAGGTATGATTGTTTTGTCGTTGAGTTCAGGAAGTCTGTGTTTTTTTTGACTTTTTTCTTACTTTTTTTCCAAACAAATCAATTGTAAACACATTTGTCTACAATTTAAAAACTCAAATATGAGATCAACTATAAAATTATAATATATATTATCATTTGTCAAATTTATATTATGGATATTTGCAAAAGTAATGGATATTGGAATTGATATCAATTTTTCTTTTCCAATAAAATTCATTCTAGAAACAATTTTTTTTCATATTTGCAACACTAAATTCAAATGTTGACTACAAAATATATAAATATATATATATATATTTCAACACTGATCTTTTTTAAAAAAAATATCATTTTTTTAGAATTTCCTCTTTTTGATATATTCTAAAAAAAAAACTTTCAATTTATAGAAATGACATATTTTTAGTACACATTGAACTTAATTCAATTGATAGAAATCAAATGTTGTATTCTTCGTAACAACAAATAACAATTGATGAATAGAAAAAAGACAATGTACCAGTATTTTCTTTCTTTAAACATAAATTGATGAATGCAACAATTGTGGTTTTTGGTTTTATGCACAAAAGAGTAAATGATTTTGGTCTTTATATACATCTCTTTCTCTTCTTCAAAAAGAGAACACACACAAAAATCCTACTTTCATCTACACTCCCACGTATCATTCTCCACCATTCTCAACCACAACCACACTTCCAACCACACATACACACACAAAAAAGAGAGTAAGTATTTTCTTTAGAAGTTAGCCGAAAAGTCTTGTATGAAGAAACCCAAAATTCTATAGCACAAAAAATAACTCTAGCTTAGTTGGAGGTTGCATTTGGTAGGGATTCGTCCGAAGGATTCACACCTCAAATAATAAGCTAGTTTGTTGTTCTTGATACCAACTTTTAAATCTTCATCTTTATTTCGAAATGCCCCTGAAAAACAATAGTTGAGTAAGGGTTTTGAGCTTCGCTTTCATTTTTGTTTATTACCTCTCTTCTTACTTTTATTACAATGTGAATCCTTACATATTTTATCGTTATGTGGATGCTACTAACTTTACCTTCATGTTCATCTCGAAATGTCCCGTAGTTGAGTAAGGGTGTTATGAGTTTTGCTTTCATTTTTTGTGTTGTTTATTATCTCTTCTTACTTTTATTGCAATGTAAATCCTTGCCTATTTTTGCTTGCATTATGCCTTAGATTCTTTGTTATGTTTATGTTTAACTTTTTTTTATGGTTTGTCTTTCCTATTTATCTACGTACCATTGTTTTTCCATCCTTCTTCTTCTTGGATCTTATGTTCTTTTGTATTAAAAAATGGAAATGAAAAAAAAACAAAATAAAATGAAGTAAAGCAGAGAGATGTAAACAAAAAGTATCTAAAAAAAGAGTGTGTTAATTGGAGAGAAAGAAACTTTGTTCTTGCTTTGAAAAAAAACAAACAAAAAAAACTAATGTTGTTGGAGGTGAGGAGCTAGAGAAGAAGAGAGAGAAGATCAACTTTGTTGAGGGAGAAGAAAAGTGAGTTTAAATGAGAGAAGAACAAAAAAAAAAGAGAGGTAAAAATGGGAAAAAAAATGAGGTTTGTGTTTTAGCACAATTAAAAGGTAAAGTTTATTTGTTCTATTATTATTATTAATTTATAACATGTTGGTATTTACATGAAGTCAAAAAGTTTTGTCTTATTGCATACTATTATTATGTTTATATGCATGCATTGGACAATGTGTGGAGTTCTTCCCTATGTTTATTGTCTTTTACTATTATTTATTTCTTTATGAGTATTATTATTATTTTCACTATATGTTAATGATTCATGTATGTCTACTTTTTTTTTTTTTCCTTTTAAGTCTTCCATATGCATATATTATCTACTTTATTCTAAACATCGCATTTAAGTTTTATATATTTTTCTTTTTTTTTTTGGTAGCATGTTGAAGTTTTTTTCTTATATCGGTTTAATCGTGAGACTTCTTCCTTATTCGCTCTATTGTTCAATTGATTTATGCATCGTTATGTTTTTTAAAAAAAAAAATGTATTTGTGTTAATCTGAATCTAATCCTTACCTATCTGCAAAAAATCCGACGACAGAATCTAGAAATATTTGGGAGTCCGATTCTCTAGTTTTCTTGTGGTGAGAAATTGATTCTTTGAAAGTCTAAGATCAACTCCAATATTTTTTTAACAAAATTTAAACATATTTGTATATTATGTATGTTTACTTATTTGCTATGAATAAATTATCGTGCATGTTCAATTTATCTTATCATCGCATTTATTTGTGTTGTTTAACTTTGATTTTATTGATTTTTTCTTAGTTATTTCCATTTTTTACAAACTCTATTCTCTTTTCCTGTAATATTATTTCTCAATTTCTTTAAAATTGATCCTTTTGTTTTTACAAAGATTTGTTTTCAAAACCAAAGTAATTTTTTTTTTAAGTTTTAAAAACTTTTTCTCAAAATGTGATTTTTCTTTTTAAGGTCTTTTTTCCTAAAAATTCCTACGATGGAATCTAAAAATATTTGGGAGTCCAATTTTATAGAATTATTGAGCTGGGGGATCATTAACTTTGGAAGTCCGAGATTTTGATCCAATAAAAAATGAATTTGATAAAAAAAATCTTTTTTTTTTTTTAAAAAAGAACTCTTTCTTGAGAGGCTATCCTATGATGGATTTGAGGAATTGTAAATTTTTCTCATATTGATATTATTCCAAAAATCTTGGAAATAATTTCAATGTAGCCGATGGATTTTCATCCATTTATTTTATGGGTCATGACTCCAAATATTGCAATGAGTGATAAAATAAGACATTGTTTTAAAAAATCTCTTTTACCTAAATAAGTTTTTTTTCTAAACATTTTTACAATTTAAAATTAAAATTTGGCCACCATTTTAAACAAGTGTTGTGGGGGTGCTAACACCTTTCTCATACACAAACAACTCCTGAATCTAAATATGGTTTTCACATATTTTTTTTTAAGTTGTTTTATTCTATTTTGGTACTCAATCACACCATAAAAGTGACTCCCTTTAAATCTCCCTTTGTGGAGGATGTCGGTCGCTCTACGTCACAGGTACGTGGTGACATCTACTAGGCAAAATTCAAACATTACAATCGCTAGAATGACATTTAAATATCCTCATAAATACATCACTCTCTCCTTTTTGTTTCAATTTTGTTTTAATTCTTTTAGCCGCTTGCTAGAGTGAAGAAAATTCTCAGGAGGTCACCAAACATAGGATTGCTCCAAGCTAAGCATGTTTAACTTTAGAGTTCCTATGATTGAGCCACCAAAAAGGAAAGTGTACCTTGTTGGTATAAGTAGTAGTTATCAATTCTTTTAAGTCTTTCTCAACTATACTTTTATATCCTCGTGATCAATCTCTTTCGGACGTGAACTCGGTTTTCATTCATATGTATCCCTCTTCCTCCGACACCATACTTTTATATCCTCAGGATCCCTCTCATTCAGATGTGAACTCGGTTCATTCATGTACCCCTCTTCCTTGGGCGTCACATGCCCACCAGCTTCTGCCTTGGTTCGATCCCAAACCACATCTTACTGGGAGAGGTTCCGTTCTGATATCAACGGTAACAACCCTAAATTTTGGGAAAACCTGTCTAGGATCGTTACATATTTATTTCCTTTTTTTTAAAAAAAAAAAAGTTAACTACGTTCTTAACCATCTGGTTGCAATAGGAGAGAGACTCATTGTACCAGGACCATTGAATAATTTCTCATTTTGGGGGGGAAGAAAAAATAAACTCTCATTGGAAGCATCTTAGATGTTGATGTGACAATTAACATATGTTGACATATCTAAACATAGTCTAACTAGACTTTGATGATATGTATTTCTTAAATGAGTTGAAATTATTTTTATGTTTTCTTTTTTGTAGTCAGAGACGAATTAGAAACCAATTTCAAATTTCAAAGACCAATTAGTAATAAATTTTAAAATTTAAGAACGGATTAGGAATCAAATTTAGACTTTGCTGAGACTAAACATGGTCACCTTCCAATTCTTAAAGACTAAACGAAAACTAAATTAAAATCTACGAGGTAAAGTGTAAGGTTTGAAAATTTAGAGACTAGAAACTAAGTTCAAATTCCAAGTACTAGAATTCTACTTCACCCTTTAAGTTAACGACGATTAATTATATATGGTGGAAAAACGTAAGCACAAATATCTCTTGCTCTTCATTATCGAACAAGAATTTGTTCCAAGTTTATGCAGAATATGTGAGATGTTGGGTAAAGAATCAACTTAAAATTAGGTGAATACAAGGAAAGTCGAGAGTAACTTTTTTTTTTTTTGATGGGGAGAACTAGAAGCCCAAGAAGGTCTGAAGAACGAGAGTGGAGGTTTCTGTATTTCGTTGTTTGGGGCATTGAGTGGGTTATAATAACATGAAGCTATTATAGTCTGTGGAATCATATAATATTATTTAAAATGCAGAGTAGTATAGTCTAGAGTTATAATAGTCTGTGTTTGCGGTGTAGAGTATTCCACAGGTTATAATAATACATCTTATTATAACCTGTGCCCCAAATAGACCCTTAATGATATTGAGAGAGATAAATGCTCCTTATATACTGGTTAAATGCTCCTTATACAATGGTTGATTGGAGGTATTTGTTGAGGTTCCCAAGTTGGAAAGGTGGGGAGAAACCTCGGAACTTATAAGATATATGGATTATTTCTCTCATTGTCAATTGGTTTTGAGATATAGATCATATGTAATCTAATATGGTATCTGAATCCATTAAATTCAAACAGGCAAAGGCAAACTCTAGTAACCGCTACCTCCTTGTAAATCGTCACTAATAAAAAAATAGAAAAAAAAGAAGGAATAAGGAAAGAAAAGAAAGAATACGAACAAACAAAAAAGAAAAAGAAAAAGAAGAATGCGAATGCGAATGCGAAAATTTCTAGTCCTACGGTAGTTGGGAAGATTTTCATACCTCTCCCATTAACTGCTAGAGATGTCCACGGGGCGGGGCGGGGTCGGGAAATGGCTCCCCAGTCCGTCCCCGCAAATTCCCATTTTATTTCGCGGGAACAGGCGGGGATTCCCATGAGGAATCGCGGGGATCGGGTTCCCATGAGGAAAAATTTCCCGTTTATATTTTTATTTTTTAAAATTGTATTAACTAATTTCTTTTTTTTTTTTGAAAATTTGTATTTAAATGGTTAATTATTCTTTAGAGATTTCTAGTTAAAAGACATTTTTTTCAATTTTCTTAGAAAAATAAAATTTAGACTTATGGTTTATAAAATGTATAAAAATATATATATTTAAAATTAAATAAATTAATCGGGGCGGGAACGGGGTCGGGGAATGTATTCCCCGTCCCCGTCCCCATTTAGCCAACGGGGAAAATTTCTTCCCCGCTCCCTCCCCATTCCCCGCCTAAACGGGGATTCCCCGCCCCATTAGGGGCGGGTCCCCGCGGGAAAAATGGACATCTCTATTAACTACATGTCATGTGTTTATTATTTTAAATTAATTTTTTTATGTGGATCCCACTCACTTAAATAATATTTCTTCTTCTTTTTTCACGTATCTCTCCCCCTTTTCTCTTTCAATATACTTTTCTCTCTCTTTATTTATCTTTCTTTTTTCTATCTCTTTTTTTTTTCTTTTGCCACTGCTCGTTAGAAGCAGTTTAAGATTTAATGTAGAAGCTTAATCTCCGATATCAATTGTATATTCTCTATTTTTGACTTATTTTCTTGGTTTATTTTCGAATATTGTTTCTCTCTCAGAAATTTAAACTCACATTCTATCTTTTGATAACAAAAAAAATAAAGAGAAAAATTGGTGAACTACATCAAAACAAAATCTCAACAAATTTAATTTTAAAATTTTAGATTTAAACAATGTTTTTTAGATTGTTTTATTATTCCATTTCTCACCATAAAAAGTAACTAATGAGTCTAAATTTGGAATTGAGTAAACTGTGAGTTGCAATCATAGTAAATTGAAGAACAAATCTAGAGAGAGAAAAGGAAAGAGAAATAAAGGAGAGAAAGAGAGATTTTCATTTTCTCGTGGGCAAAGGAGAAAAATGAGAGAGAAGAAGATTAAATAAATAAAGAAAAATAGTATATAGAGAATCAATGGAGAGATAAATGACAAAAAAAATGTCATTTAAATAAAGAGAGAAAAAGTATATTGAGAGAGAAGAGAAAGAGAGCTACGTGAAAGAAGAATACTATTTAAGTTAGTGAGACTCACATAAAAAATTAATTTAAAATAATAAACACATGACATGCAGTTAATTGAAGAGATAGGGAATTTTCCGGGACTAGAAATTGGCACAGTTCTATAGGAAAATTTCTAGTCTGGAGTAGGGGAAATCTCAATACCTCTTCCATTAATTACATGTCATGTATGTATTATTTTAAATTAATTTTTTATGCAGGTCCCACCAACTTAAATGAATTCCCTTTTTCATTTTTTATGTATTTCTCTCTCCATTTTCTCAAATACAATCTCTTTCTTTATTATTTCTCCATGTATTTTCTCTCCAATTCCTTTCTCTTTTGCTTTGCAAATTTGAAACAGTTCAAAACTAAAAATTTTGTTTTGTATTTATTTTGTGGTTTAATAAAAAGATTTATAGAGTATAGAACCTTCATCTCCAATATATTCTAAAATTAACAATGTCTTATCTACCCTATCTATGGTTGTGTTCTCTGGTTTTAGCTCGTTCTTTTAGTTTATTTCTGATTTTTTTCCCTTCTCTCTAGATATTTTAAACTCACATTTCAACAACAAAGAAAATAAACAAAAAAAAAAATATCAGTGAACTACATCAGAACCAAATCTGAACAAAGTTAGATATTTAAATTTTGGGTTTAAACACTATTTGTTATACTATTTTATTATTCTATTTCTTACTCTAAAAAGCAACCGAGTGGATCTAAGTTTGAAATTGAGTAAACTGAGTTTCAACCCTAATGAAATGATGAACAAATTTGGAGAAAAAAAAAAAGAGAAATAAAGAAGTTAGAACAAAGAAATATAAATAAAGAGAGAAATGGTATATGGAAAGAAAATCAAGGGAGAAATATGTGAAAAATGAATAAGAGAATTCATTTAAGTTGGTGGGACCGCATAATCTGAAATTGAGATTTCCCCTACTAGAAATTTTCCCCAGATTTATAAGACATGCATTTGTCTTGTTCATTGTTTCGAGGCAGATATGGCAGATTCTGCTAGCGGTATAAACAATATTTCTATCTATCTTTCTCCCTCTCTCTATTTCATAATTCATATAATGGATTGATAAGAGGGTTATATTTTGTAGGTGTAAGGTTCACAAGAGATGATAAGCCAATCCATTATACTTTACAAATTCAATCCTTTTCGTTGCTAAAGGCTGCACTAGCAAGTTCCAATCGTGACAGATATGAAACCCATATCTTCAATGTCGGAGGTTATAAGTGGGTGAGTCACATATTATTTATCATATTATTGCAACTCCATTATTCATCTTCATAATAGGGTTTCACCTTTTTTTTTTCCTGTTTGATCGAAGGAAATTAGCACTCTATCCGAATGGAGACAAGAAAAGAAATGGGTCCAACCATATCTCTCTCTATTTGGTAACGGCTGAGAAGGACATTTTATCAACTACTTTAGAGGTCAATGTTGTGTTCACAGTTGGTGTTGTACCCTAAAGGATGCTCCAAAGCAAGCCCTAATTATTTGTCACTGTTCTTGGGGTTATGTAGCTTCCCCAAGGTTCTCAAGTGTACGTTGAATATGAGATGACCAGATTGAGTCAACTTGGAAAGGGACCAAAACAAAGGGCATGTAAGCAAAGCAACAACTTTACCATATATAATTTGCAAAGGTTAATTATTTCCTTTAAATAATGTTGGTTTTTGGATACATAAAGTGTGAGTTTTTGCTTTCCTATGTGCAGATAAACGTTGGTTTGATTTTGGGGGTTTAGAAGATTGGGGTCATTCGGATTTCATATCATTGAACGATCTTAAGAAACCGAGGATGGGCTTTATTTATAATGATACTATGATTGTTGAAGTGAATATTAATGTTATCTCTACCTTGAAACAGTTTTGGTAGAAGGGAAATGTGTTGCCCTTGTTTTGGAATCATAATGCTGTCTTAGATGGCAGCATTTTGAAGAGATTTCTCTGCTGTTTTGATGTGTCTTAGGATGCACAGTCTTTTGAAGATGTGTTTAGTTTTGTATTACTGAAATGTGGTATTTTTTTGCTCTTGAAAGATAGAAGATCAGTGAGAGCTAAGTACAATTGAACATGTGTTATTTGGTGGCAACATTTTTAGTTGCAGCTTCCATCTTTACCTTATCTTCGTTTTTCTTTTCCTAATTCCTTTTTATTTCCTTGGCTTGTAATCATATGGGATCGCTACACATATTGTCGCTCAAAATTTCAAGACAAGCTCTTATTGAAAGCCACATCTTGGATGATTAACCATTCGCCCATTAATTTCTACTAGGGTAAAGCACCACTTTGAATTTGAACTCAGTTTTTATTTCGTAATTACTAACACTTTTGTTTTTTCATATTGAATTTAGTTTTTCTCTAAGATTTCAAATGTCACATATCTCATCTTTGGAGTATGAATTAAATTTAATTTTGATTGGTCGTTGAAGTTTGACATTAGTTTCTAAATGCTCCATAATTAGAGTTGAGTTTTAAGTTGATGTAAAGGAATGAAATGACAGTTAAAATATGTTAATTATTATGACAATAAGTGTTTTTGAAATGAATTTTTTTTTTTTTATCCAAAACATTAGGGGTGTACACAGGTTGGGTTGAAAGGGTTTTGGGACCAACCTGAAAATTTTGGTTGGTTAGGTTGGCTACCCGAATGACCCGATCAAGGGTTGCAACCCGACCCGATGAAGATTGCAACCCAACCCAACCCAATACTATATTTTTGAGTTGGGTTAGGTAATTAGGTTCCATGTTGATTTTTATTTTTTTTAATAACTTTTTAATTGTTTAAAATAATTTTTTTGAATTATTAATTAAAATCATATAAAATTTAATTATCAAACTTTAAACTTCATAACATCTTAATATTTTGTAACAATCTTAGAAGGAAAATATAAAAAATTGATAAATAATTCATTTATAAGTATATATATATATATATTAGAAAAACATAAATTTTGGGTTGGATTAGGTTGGGTCAAGTCAACAGGCCTAGTTCTCTAAAATTTTAAACCCAAATCGAGGGTTTGTGTTGGGTAGTCCGGATTTCTCAGGTTACCAAATTATTTGTACACTCTTACCAAACATGACAAAACTCCAAAGATCAAATAGAGAGACTAAATTCAAATTTTGAGAACTAGTAAGTATTAACAACTCAAAGACCAAACAGAAATGAGGTTCAACTAAAGTGTATTTTATCCTTTTCTAATATAAAGAAAAATGAAAAAAAAAAGATTTTTTTTAAGGATAGAAGAATCGGGCCTATTTGGTAGACAATTAAGATTTTGTTTTATATTTTCGTATTTAAGATTTTGCTTTATATTTTCGTATTTACTGAGATTAGTGAAAATATGTTTTTGGCATGTATGCTCTCAAAAACTGTTTTTAGATACCGTGATCTAAATAATGAAAATTCTGAAAATTACATTGTTATATTTTCATTTATCTAAATTTTGAATTTAGATTTTAAAATGTATAATTATATTTAAAAAGATAAAAACTTAAATAAATTTAGTATTTCAGGTTATAACCTGAATTTATTTGTTTGTTAAATTAAAATGTGTATAATATAGATTATATGATATTATAACATAATAATTATACAAAATTTATAAAAAAAAAAAAAAAAAAAAAACTATTGTTCATAAATTAATTAATGATGATTTCTATTCAAATCTTGCGATTATGTTCTCAGTACCGTCAAGTCCCAAAATGATAGACAGGTTGAATCATCAAAATTGATGTTTGGTCAAGTCCCAAAACTTTTAACTCTTTTTGACTAAAAATAAAATCAAATCTTTTTCATAAATCTTTTGAAGATTTTTGGAATCTCCTCAACGAACACAAGAGTGTAACACAGTTAGTTCGGTTGAGTATATTTAGCCACCAAAACTCCCACGAGATGAGGCGAACGTTTTGAACCAACCCAACTTCAAATAAAAAAGGGTAAAATTTTATTTCCATATATTTGAGATCCAAAAAAAAACATTTTGTTTAAAAACAACAAAAAGCAAAATCAGGTGCAATTAAAAGAGAAAAGAAGAATAGACATAAATGAAAAGAAAAAGAGAAATAACGAGTATGACGACGTGCAATTCAGATTATATGCTTGTGTGGTAAAATATTCTGTCTCTCTCTCTCTCTTTAACTCTCAAGTTTCATTCAAATTATGATATGGCGATGGGTTTTGTAGAGTTAATTAGTTGGATGCTTATATTTTTAATATATTTTTTCAGATGCAAGAATATCAAGCAGAGATGAAAAAACAGTCCATTATACTTTAAAAATCCAATCTTTAATTTTTCGTTGTTGAAGGGGGGCACTTTTTTTTTTTGGTTAGCTTTGTTTATAAATCAATATTATTGTGTGTGTTTCTAGATGGGAAAATAAGACGTTTTTCAATGTCATATTCAAGTCCCTCGATATAAATTCTGGACCCGTCACTGCGTTCAATGATGCTTCAAACGGATTCTTGGTTGATGGTTGGATACTCAAAATTAGATGGTTGGATACCTATAAGAGACAAAGTTCAATTTTGTATTTTAATAGGTGGGTAAATTCAATATTGCTTAATCATATTTGCTTCTCTTTTCAGGAAACTAGTTCGTGGAAAAAGCTAGAAGAAGACGAGATCACCCTCAAGGTTGGAACAGGAGAGCTTGTCTCGGCCGATGCAGTGGGAGACTTGAAGTTGTATTTCAACGATAGATATATCATACTTAAAGATGTTTTGTATGTTCCTAAAATGACACAAAATTTAATATTTATTACGTGTATATTAGAACAAATGTATAAAATATCCTCTGAAATCAATGAAGTGTTCATTTTCAGAAAAAGTATTCAAATTTGTTCTTCTATATTAGAAAACAACTTATATAAGTTAAACCAACTAAAGCAAAAATTGTCTTTAAATACTGAGATGTTTTAGAACAACCAAAACTCAGAATAGAAGATAAAAAGTTTCTTCCAATGCCTGACACTTAAAACTTGGTTACATAAATCTCAATAGGATTGTGAGATAAGTTAAGAATTGACTCCTAAATCAGTTAGAAGACAATTATTTACCTCCATGTGAGTCTGGTCTTGAGGGAAAAAAGATGTGAGTCTGGTCTTGAGGGAAAAAAGATGTGAGTTTGGTCTTGAGGGAAAAAAGACTAAGAGATCTTTTACTAGAAAAGGTCTCAGAGCCACAATACCCTTAGAGCTCATACATTCGGACCTCTGTGGTGATTATTCAAGGTATGGTCATATTTACCTAATGCATCACAAGTCTGATTGTTTTGAAAAGTTCAAAGAATATAAGATATAGGTTGAGAACCAGTTAGGTAAAATGATTAAGACACTCTGATCAGATCGAGGTGGGGAGTACATGGACTTAAGATTCCAAAACTATATGATAGAACACGGAATCAAATCACAACTCTCTGCACCTAATATGCCTCAGCAGAACGGTGTATCTGAAAGAAGAAACAAAACCTTGTTGGGCATGGTTCGCTCAATGATGAGTTTTGCTAAGTTACATGATTCCTTTTGGGGACATGCATTAGAAACTGATGTCTATATTTTGAATAACGTTCCCTCTAAAAGTGTTTCAGAAACACCTTATGAGCTATGAAATAGCGTAAAGGCAGTTTACGTCACTTCAGGATTTGGGATGCCCGACACACGTGTTGGTGCAAAATCCAATAAAAAATTAGAACGTCGTTCAAAGTTATGCCTATTTTTAGGTTATCCAAAAGAAACAAAAGGTGGTATGCTTTACGATCCTCAAGAGAATAAGGTATTTTTTATCGACAAATGCCACATTCTTAGAGGAAGACCACATCAGAAGTCATCGACCTCGCGGTAGACTAGTATTGAATGAACTTTAAGAGAACCAAGAAGCTCACATTGTTGATCCTTTTACAAAGACCCGCACAACTAAAGTGTTTGAAGGTCACCTACAGTCTCTAGGTCTACGAAGTTAGTAAACTAAGACGAGTGGGAGAACTTTTGGGTGTATGCCCTAGTTCATTATATTCATATGCTTATTGTACTCATATGTTTCTCACTTAAAATCAACATTGTGATATTCCACTAGGAGTTTTAGTCCAAATGAGAGTTTGTTGGATTTTATGTCCTAATACTCGTAGTTTGTAATTGATAAACATTTTTCGTGTTTCTTTTTCGATAAAATTATTTTTGAATTGGTATACTATAATCTCGAATCTAATAAACTAAGGTCCCGAGGTTATTTACTGTAGACTTGAAATTTATGTGATGACATAAAACATGGATCAAGTTCAAGTATATAGCCTGAAATGGTCTATAGTATAGGGATATATAAGGTTGGGCGCCTTATTCTGGGGACACTATGGATGCGACCTATTTTGTAGTTAGTACAAACAATTTGATCCTGAATCGTTCATATAGAGATATGTGAGTGGGGGCATCCTATGCAATGAGTTTGTATAAGACTGGACCACGACTTAGTCACTTTTGCTTTATAACACCGTTTACTGTATAAAACTGACTAATTCAAATTTGATAACCTAGGTAACTCGATCTCAATCCTGAGCTAACTATGAACTCCTGTTTATTTGGGATTATCCTTAGATCTGCATGGGTGAGAGTAGCTCAACAACGTTGGCTCAATAAGTCTCCCATTTCAGGGGTAAGACCGGGTAGATAGCTGGGGACATAGGGTGCAAGACAGAATTCACTCCTACCCAACTCTAGGGATAGTACATAGGTTGTTCCCTTAAGTACTGACTTCAAAACTAGAACAAGGGGCCCCACCCTCTCACTTGGCTGAGAGGGACTAGATTTGTTGGTTGGACCGCAAATCAATTGCTCTATAGAGGTTCAGTGGGACTTAAGGAACAAGAAGTGTTCTCGGAGGTAAAACGATATTTTGACCCAACCGAGACCACGAACAACCTGTGAAGGATTGACTTACTGGTTACGATTATATCAGGTGGAAATAAATATATCTACAGTGAGGGGAGTGCAACTATGAGACTTTAGTGGAATGACCCGTTAGTTAACAAATATTGATTAATTAGGTTAAAGATTTTGACCGGTTAATCTTGGATTGTTGGAGCCCATGATTTGTAGGTCCATTAGGTCCCCCTTCTAGCCCATATGGATTAAACTTAGAAAAGTATGTTGCATTAATTCGAATTGTTCGAATTAGGAAATGAGTTTTAAACCGACAAGTATATGTGATATAACTATCTGTTTTTGTCTAACACAATATATTCAAATGTGATTTGAATTTCAAAAATATGAATGTGGATTCATGTTCGGGAGGTCAAAATTAGTCAAGAGGGTCAAAATCGTAAAGAGTCAAAGGGTCGACTTTTTGGCTCGAGAAAAGTCAAAGTTTGATTTTGACCAAATGGAAAAAGACTATTTTACCCTTTACTAGAGTTAGTGGAATTATCCAACTTTTTGTTGGACAATCCCACTAACTTAAGTGGACTATGTGTAAACATTATAGAATGACACATAACCTACTTTAGTTAATGTTTTGTGAGGTGTTGCATTTTGGTGAGCTTTGACATGCATTTGATACATGTAATTGTTTTATAAATAGGATTGATTTTAAAACAAGAGGCTTCTTGCTGATATTTTTGAGTTTTTTGAAAGAGGGTCTCGCCAAAAATTCTTCTTTTCCTTTCCTTACATAAAACTTTGAACCTCTCATTCTTGCTTTTCAATCCTTCATTCACCGGGTCCACAACCCGGTTCTGAGTCCAGAGGATAGCGGGGAAGCTCTAGTGGTGGTTCGATTTGTGCTTTGGCAAGGAGATCATGAAGAAATCAAGCTACAAAGGTTGTACTTTCATCCCTTTTTAGTTCATTATTTTTTGGCTTGTTTACATGTTAATTTCTATTAAGTTAGATGCAATTAGAGTGTCATTAGATCCTTTTTCCGCTGCGTATGTCTCGTGTTCCATCAAAAATATGATTTGCATAAAATATAGTTGTGGTAAAATAGTAAATGGTGGAGATTTTAACTCCATCACATGACACTATATATTGGTGGAATGTAAGACATTCCATAAGTTTTGTTTTCTCATTTTTGGAATTCCATCCAAAGAGAACAAGCATTCTCTCTCAACTCTCTCTCAATTCTCTACACATTATCCAACCCCGAAATCCAAAGGGAGTCTCACCACTCTCCCTTATCCTCCAGAGAACAACCAAGAAGATCAAGTGGAGGTGTCCCCTTGAATCGGTTCGTGACTTTCACTGGAGAGTTCGTTGGATCGTTGAGATCGTGACCGGAGAAGGAAAACTTGAAGAACGGTTCTTCAAGAGCTAGGTTATTGAACCTTAGTTTCTGTTTTCTTTCTCAATTTTGCATGTTTAGCCTAGATAGAAAATGTTTGTTTCAATTTTAAGTAAATTAGAACAACAACGAAACAACGACGATTCATGTCGCAATTCTGCTGCAGGAAATTCATTCCCTTCATTGGGTTGGGGTAGCATTTTTCGATTTGGGTTGGATTAGAATCGAAATTTCGGGTCGGTTCTCGGATTGACCTTTTTAGGCTGGGGTTTACCCCACCCAACCCAAAATTTATTTTTTTAAAATTTATATATATACTTATAATTAATTATTGGTCAATTTTTAATATTTTTCTTCTAAGATTGTAACAAATATTAAGATATTATGAAATTTGAAATTTGATAATTGAATTTTATGTAATTTTAGTTATAAATTCAAGAAAAAATTATTTAAAAAAAAAAAATCAACCTTGCTACCCAACCTAGCAAACTCAAAAATATAGGGTTGGGTTGGGTTACAACTCTTAATGGAGTAATTCGGGTTGCAAATTCAACCAACTCGAATTTTTGGGTTGGTCCCAAAATACTCTTCAACCTAAACCAACACAATCCATGTACACCCCTAAGTTTTGCAATTGACCCTTGTTACAATTACCTACTGAGAAATTATTCAGTGAGTCTGTCACAATGTGACCGACAATTTTTCACCGTTGGAAAGAGAGAGAAGTACGTCAATTTTATATCCAATGGACATGAAAATTACTTATTATGAGGGAGTGTCATTATGACAACCTCCTTAAATAATTGCAACTTCCAACACTTTATTGCTCTACTTAAAAAGAGAGTAAAATGATAAGTATGAATGAATAGACAATAAAGAAAGAAAAAGGAGAGAGAGAAAGAAAAAGAATAAATATTCCATGAAAAAGAAAAAGGGAATGCGAATAGACAAATTTGGACAGTGTATAAGAAATCGAGTTCTCTTTAATGTTTTTTGTCGAAGAATCAAGCGGATATGGAAATTAGGAGGACGAATGTGATCTACTCTCCTTCCCCCACATCAGACCCAGATGTTGCTTGTGTTCACATTCTCTCTTTTTTTCTCAACTTAATATATATTATATTATATTATCATTCTTAGAATTATTTCCTATGATTATTTTGCAGTTCTAAGATCCTCGAGAGATCAAGAACCTCTTCATTATACCTTAAAAATGCAGTCTTTTTCATTGCTGAAGGCTGCATTTGCCAGTCCCAAGCGTGACAGATATGAATCCCATATCTTCAAGGCAGGAGGCTATAAATGATATTCTTATAAACTCCGTTTTCATCTCTCTATATTAGACGTTTTTCGTTAGGTATATTGTTAGAATATGTGATATAATTAAATTTACCCCAAACTCTCAACTTAAGTTTTTAGTTTGATTGGTGATTTAAGATGGTATCAGAGCAGATCATTTAATATTGATTTCACTTGTTTGGCTTTTCATCAAATTTCTAAGCCTACAAGTGAGGGGAGTGCTAGACTATGTGATATAATTAAATTTATCTCAAACTCTCAGCTTAAACTTTTAGTTTGATTGATAATTTAAGATATATATGGCAGGAAATTAGCTCTGTATCCCAATGGAGATGTCAATAGAAATGGAAAGGATCATATCTCCCTCTATTTGGTAAAGGCTGAGGATGACAATATTCGATCGACTACTACTACTACTTCAGAAGTTAATGTTGTGTTTACTTTTCTTGTTTACGATCATCTCAAAGACAAATATTTGACAGTCCAAGGTAATTAATCGATCTAATTGCTCAAAACATGTTTTTTTTTTCATTTGTCAGCTTTCTTTCAGGTTTTTGTTTGGTTATCTTAGATTTTTTGCTACACTGACTAATTCAGATGGGAAAGTAAGGCGTTTTCATACCATGAAGAAAGAGTGGGGATTTGAAAAGTTTGTATCACTTGACACTTTCAATGATCCTTCTAATGGATTCTTGTTGGATGATTGCTGTGCATTTGGAGTTGATGTTATTGTTATGAAATGTGATGGGAACGGTGAAGTCTTCTCCCTCATCAAGGAACCACCAAATTACAAATATACATGGAAAGTCAACAACTTTTCAACACTACCCAATACTTTTTATGAGTCCCAACCTTTTAACGTAGAGAGCTACCGTTGGTATGCTAACTTTTTATTTAACACAACTATTTAAATACAATTACATACATATAATTTATCTTTATATATATATATATATATATATATAAAAATGTCTTGAATATATTATCTAATTTGTTTTTTTAAACTTTTATTTATGACATTTAGGGTGACTTTTTATTTTTTAACACTTTTGAGTTAGGTAAGTGATGAGAGTTACGAGCATTGATGTCATTTATTTATAGTTTTTTTTTAAAAAAAAAAATCATTATTTTATGTTTACTTTTGTAAATGTATATAAAGGTATACCTAGTTGATTGAAAATACATTTCCTTTTGTATTTTGTCCTCTAGGTTTGTTTTTAAGAGTGTTCTATATATAAACCTTCAAACGCTATTTTGTACTTCTTGCTCTTCAAGATAAATATAAAATCGTTTTTTCTTTGTAGACGTAGCTGTTGTTTTTTTTTTTGTTTTGTTTTCTCGTTTGATTATTTGCTTGTCGTTTGTTTCTGTCATAATACAGGAAGTTATGGTTGTATCCTAAAGGATCCTCCAGCGCGAAACCAGGATTTTTGTCCTTGTACTTGACGTTAGATAGCTTGAAAGAGCTTCCCCAAGGTTCTCGAGTGTACGTTGAATTTGAGATGGCAGTATTGAGTCAACTTGGAGTACTTAAAACAAAAAAAGTTACATGTAATTATCTACTTTATTACCATAATTATCACTCTAAGGTTTAAATTTATTTTTTCCAAACTAATTCCCTTAAATCAGTATTCTTAAGTCAGTGAGTTTGAGAGGATTGACCTTTGTTCTGAAAGAAGTACCTTTAATTTGTTAAAGAATTTTAGAGTTCTTTGCCACTTTTAATTTACCTAAAAGCACTTTTTGTTATTCTAAATGACACTATAATTTTTGAAGTGAAAATTAATGTCATCTCTACCTTCAGAAAAATTGAATAGAAGGGGAAATTCTTGTCTTTGAGATCACAGTTCTTTCTTAATTAAGATGCTGCAGCCTTTTAGGAGATTACTGAAAGTTCTTTTCTGGTTAAATTTTTGTCACTTATGCAATGTTGCTTCTATGTTTAGTTCGGAGTTTATATATTTGATATGTATTATGCTCTATATATATCAAGTCCTTGTTTGTAATTTGTGATAATATTTATCAATTTGTGACAATATCTTTTACAATCTGATAAAATTAAGTTATAATGTTTTACAAATAAACAAATCGCTAAGTAAGTTAATTTTACTTCGTACAATCAACTATTTTATATTAAAAAAGTATAATTAAATTTGAGAGAGTAACTATCTAAATCCAATTTTAAAAAACTATAATTTTTTTCTCTTTAGAGCGATTTAATTCTTCCTCTAAACTTATATCACTCATTTAGTATTAGTTAAATTTAATATTAAATAATTCTAACATTATTAATAGAAAGTCTATAATTTGGGGGGAAATCAGTATTTTTTTAGAAAAAAAAAACTCAAAATTTGATGGTTGGATACCCATAAGAGACAAAATTCAATTTTGCATTTTAATAGGTGGGTGAATTCTGAATAATGTTAAATTCACCAAAGACTTATTATAATATTATTTTATTTTTCAAGAACTTATTAAATACAAAATTGAAAATGTGTTTAATCCTTGAATTTTTAAATTTTTAAATTATCTAATTGGTCTATGAATTTGTAAATTTTGTATTTGATAGATAAGAACTTTAAAAAGTGTCTAATAAAAACTCTAAACTTTTAATTTTGTGTGTAGAAAGTCCATGAAATTTCAATTTTGTGTTTAATAACTCCTTGATCTATTCAATATTTTATAAAATTCACGAATCTATTAGGTACAAATTTGAAAGTCTAAAGTCCTATTAGACACAAATTTCAAATTTAATAATTAAAAGATTTGTTAATTTTTTTTAAAAAAATGTGGAATATGGTAGGAATGACTTATTCTCAAGATTGAAAGGTAAGAAACTATTTATTTTTTTAAAAATTTTTCACAACAAGAGTTTACTACTTTTTTTTAAAAAAATGTTGAATATATTAGGAGTCACTTATTCTCAAGTTTGAAAGTTTAGGGATGTATTTAACTTTTTTTATTTAGAATTTTCACCACAAGAATTAATGCAAATTATCATTGTTGTGCAACTCAGATGGTAACATAGCATAGAATCAACACCAGGAATTTTCATTTTCCCTGCCCCCATTTATGCGGAGAATGGGGAGGGAGCGGGAAGAAAATTTTAATTTTTCTCACAAAATGGGGTGAGGAATGTTGTCCCCGCCCCATTTATATATATATTTTAAATATATATATTTTTTATATATATATAAATAAACTATACTTCTAATTTTTTTTATTAAATATTATTTTATTTTTCTAAGAAAATTAAAAATATATATATATATCTTAAATAGAAATATTTAATTAAGAATTATCCATTTAAATAAAAATTTAAAAAAAATATTTAATAAAATTTAGAAAAATAAAAAATTATTCCCTGCGGGAAATCCGATCTCCGCGAATTATAATCTCTACCTCGTTTCTCGTGAAATTAAATGGAAAATTTTACGGGGCGAAGAATGAAATGAGATCGGGATGGGGAAGTCATTCCCTGTCCCCGCCCCACCCGTGGACATTTCTAATCAACACCATCAGTAGTGGGCAAAGAGGTATGGAAATAGTTGGAGGCATATAGGCAGAGGAATTGAGACAAACTTGAAAGGCAAGCAATGATGTTGTGTTAGTATGAATAGGGGAAGAAAAATGATTAGAAGGGATTGGTTTGGCAATTGAAATGTGGTTTCATGAAAAATGACAAGGCCAGAAACAATGAATTTTTTGGTCAAAGGGTTATAGCATGTATATCCTCGAAAATCATGAGTGTAACCAAGGAAAATATGTTGAGAGGTTTTGAGTTCAAGCTTGTGTTTTTTTTTTTTTTTTTGAAGAAAATATTGGAGCCAAGGAGTCAATAGGTGCACTCAATCATCTCAACTATGTTGGCACAAAATTAGCACCCTCATCATATATTCAAAAACAAAGAGTTTGATGTACAATATACAATACATAAAGGAAAAGGGGAACTAGAGAAAGCCATCCAGTTTAAGGCATAGTTGTCATGTCATACTTACAAAAGAGTTTGAATTTTGTACTCCAAGCAGTAGCATTGACTAGAATATTTTCCCACAAAGTTTGGACCTCTCGCAATTTGTTATTGAAGATTCTTTCGTTGCGTTCCAACAAGATATTTCATAGAATAGCTTCGAAAATATTAGACCATAGTATAGCGCATATAGGGCCAAGCATGGAGGCAAGAACAATCCTGATAAAGTCATCAAAGCATGACTCTTGAAAGAGATTTGATCTAGTAAACAACATTGTGTTTTTTGTTAAGTTTTATTAAAGGGTAACATCAGCACCCAAAAACTTTTAAATGATGCAAATAAGAAGTGTAACCAAGAAGTTTCTCAAAAATTAAGTGATCAAATATCTAGAGGAGAAGAAGAAGGCATTTGATTAATAAGAAAAAATTGAGTAGAAAATGCATAGGGCCAAAACTCTAGAAGGATAGAAGAATGAAGTAAAGACATTGCAATTTTGATAATATGACGATGTGTTACGTTTAACAATATGGCCATTTTGTTTAAGAGTACGTATTGGGACGGAGAAGGTCCCCGTATTTTGTTTGAGATTGGTCAAATTATTCGTCATATATGAACGTTGCATCCACTATCAAATAACCAATAATTGTTAGAATTATAGCGTAGATGTACGAGGGTTCATAGCATTTACCACCATAGCAACTAATTGTGCTAGAGGATAAGGGTGCTAATAAGAGAAAGTCATTTGATTATAACAATATTCAAGTGCTGATAGAACTCAGAAAATACCTATATATTATATGCCTAAATCTTGTACTTATTAGATTTTATGTGCTTAAATGTGTATTTTGTAGGAATTTTAGTCCAAGGCATGTTTTGAGAGATTCTACATCGAATCATAATTCCAACACTTTAAATGGAAGGTTATTGAACACTCCAGCAAAAAGTTAGAGCAAAAATGATTAGTATTGTCCCCAGAGTTAGCATCTAGACGCTATCCATCGTCCCTCAATTGTGATGGTGGAGAGAGGGGGAGGTCTTTTCCTTGATCAAGCAGCCAACTTTTCACGACTAAATAGCAATTATAAAGACTCTGATCCTTTTATAGTGGAGAGCTATGGTTGGTATGAAAACTTTTGATTATGCAATTAGTTATGTATTTGCATAAAGTTAATTATATACATAATTTATCTTTTAGGAAGATACGGTTGTATCCTAAAGGATGCTCCAAAGCAAAACCTGGCTCCTTTGTCCTTGTACATAATGTTCGATGGTTTAGAAGAGGGAGTTTTGGTTTGGGAGGATTAATTATTATTTTTTTTTTAGAGTAGGGCTTTTAATTTTTTACCTATCCTCTAAAGAATTTTAAACTACTTTTAAATTTAGTTTGATCTTCAAAACCATTTTTTTCTTATTCTTCTAAAAGTGGTATCAAACTCACCCTAAAGTTGGCTTTTCTGTATATAGATACTTATTAGTTTGGGTCTGGTGTTACGAATGCTGACGGTTGGAGAATTCGAATTTCTTGTCATTGAGCCAACAAAAAGGCTTTATATGTTCTCAATGACACTATAGTTGTTGGAGAAAAATGGAATAGAAGGGAAATTATGCTCTTTGACATCATAATGTGCATTTTTAGATGCAGCCATTTAGGAGATTAGTGAAAGAAATGTGCCACTGAACTAAAATTAATTTAACTTCATACAATCAACTAATTTATATTACATTAAACATTACAATTAAATTTTAGAGAATAACTAACCAATACTATTCTAAAGAACTAGAAACTTTTCCCTTCTTAGCGATTTGATTCTTCCTCTAAATTTATATCACTCATTTAATATTATGTAAATTTATTATTAACCAATTGTATCATTATTAATAGAAAGTGTATAATTGAGGGGGAAAAAGTTGATACATGGATATAGCACATTAGGAAGTCAATTTTACACAAATGATACACTTTGTTATTATATTATTAACTTTGTCACTTTTCAAATCCATAAAAGCCAAATATAGGATGAATATTACTTATTTACCCTTTCAATTTATTTGTAATTAATAGACAAAAATGTTGAAAGAGATACTTGTCATAATCAACGGGCTTCCATATTCTCCTTTCCAAATACTAACATTCTAATGTTTTAAAATAGACAGATTTCATTCTTTAAATCTATAGATATTCTAAAACACTCCACATTCTCCATTCATACAAACGGTTTCATTCTTGAAAGAGGGAGATTATTCAACGACCAGGTCTTGATACCGACAGTGGGGGCTTGTTTGACGACGATGGATTTTCATTGACGGCGTGTTCTTAAAATCGACAACAGGAGTTCTTGTTCGACAATATTAATTTCTTGTTCGAGAGCCAGAGCCTTCTAATTGACTGGATATATATTAAATTTCATATAATGTTAACTAGAGTTAGTAATTCGAGTTTTATGTGACTGGATATATATTAAATTTCATATAATGTCCACAATATTTCTTGTTCGGGTATATATAATTATTAGAGTTAGTAATTCGAGTTTTATGTGACTGGATTTATATTAAATTTCATATAATGTTAACTGTAATGCTATATTTAATTTAATTTATATATATATATATATAATAATTTATATATATTGCTCAAGTTTATATCATTCGCAGTACATTATATTGTATTGAGCCTAATGAAACACACAGATCAGTATCTAAGTGACTTACGCTCTCTAACTTTTGGAGATTATAGCTTCAATCAAATTAATTAGTGAACGAAATTCTTTCATGAATTGTAATTCCAAAAACTTTGTAATCAGTATAATTATCCATCACATTTCAATGTTTGTCATAAACCATGTTTATGTAAATAGGATTATAATCTATGAACAATATAGAAGTATATTATATTATATACCTACATTTATTTAATATATATTTGAGAACATAAATAAATTATCATGTCATCTCAAATATATAGTATGATTACTGATATATAGCATGTAATTATGCTATCTTAGTTGCTACTATTTATGGTAGTTTTATGATTATTTTGTGAACTTTTATGTCTATTTCTCTTAATTTCATAGAAACCGAGCTTGAAGAGCAAAATCGAAGTGTTCGGGAGTATTTTGGTGGATATCAGAGCCTTTTTAAAACTTAATTGAAGATTCAAGAAATAGAGTTGTAATTTGAGCATAAGGCACATTCTCAGAGATTCTACATCGAATCACGGTTCCAACATATCAAGTTGGAGGTCAATCAAACACCCAAACAAAAAGATATAGCGAAAATTGTTGCAATGGGTTGTTTTGCAGCAAGGGTAGCATTGAGACACTATATGCTACCCTTGTAGCGTCTCAATGCTACGGAAAAAATTATCCCGCCTCCAAAAACACACGCGAGATTATTTTGGGTCATTTCTAATTTTGACACAATACTATAAATTCATCACTTTGCAACCAATTTTTTAGAGCTAATTTGGAGAGCCAACCCTAAATTCAATGTCTACATATTTTTGGGAGTTAGATGGAATTTTTGGAGCATATAGAAGTGGAATTTTCAAGCTCGAGACTATGGAGATTACAACAAAAACGTGGATCGACGTATCACAATAGTTTTATCTTTCTTTTTCTTTTACTTTGTAGTTTTGTTTTAGTGTTCTGTTAGGGGTTTAGATGTGGTAGTAGTGAATAATGTTGCTAAACTCTTTAGAAGTTTTGATTTAGCCGTAAGATTTGAAGCTTTAATATCTTGATTGAGTGCTTTTGTTTCATTTATGTTTTTATGTATTTAATGTTTATAATCTCTTGATCACGAATTATTTGTTTTATTAGTCTGAATGCATGCTTGAAAAAGTATAGTTTAGGCTAGAATTTAAATTGCATGACTATTTGTAAATTCTTATATGAAAGTGGAGAATTCTCTTAGTAGCACTTAAAATAAGTTGTATAAAGTCTTGTATATTATTAAAACCTAAATAGAGATATTAAGTTTATAATATTGCATGAGATTTAGGCTTATGAATGTTTGCATGACAAATCTTGGTAACTTTGGTTGTAATTCTAATTGGCGGAATTGACTCTCTAGGATATTTGTCTCATATTGTATCTTCATTTATCTTTTGCTTTCTAGGTTAATTCTCTAGTTTAGCTTGTCTGCATTTGATTTCATTCTCTAAATAAGATTAATTGAGAGTAATTACGGTACTTAAATGATTAAAACCAATTCTTGTGGAGATAATACTCGATACTCAAAATCGCTATATTAAAACTTGACTAGTACACTTGCGATATTGCAAATTTTATGTAACAATTACATATTGATGTATATATACTATATTTCTAGGTATATATTTATGTGTATAATATACAACATAGTTTATATTTATCATCGTCTATTTTCAAGTATGTTCCATATAATATTATTGACATTTATAACACATGCGTAATAAAATTTATATAATTTATGTTAACGTCCCTATTATATATCTATAAAAGTTTATATTATAATAAGACCACTCATTACCAAAAAAAGAGAGGGAGTAAACATAACAATGAACATAATACGTATGCATGATGAAAATGATATATGTGATGAAGATTATGGCAAAAATATTATATATTGAACCTAATATTTAGAAAAACAGAATAAACTAACCTAATATGGATAAATTGACCTTAACAATAAAAAAATAAAAATAAAACAGATCATTTGTGCTCTTTAACAGAGATATAATATATATAATCATGAAAGATAAAGATCATACGTGTTTTTTGACAGAGATAAAATATATATAATCATGAAATGTATATATAATACTACTAAATAGCGAGCATATTAATGTTCTATATTGGCATTACACCAAGTTCAAAATGTACATTAAACAGAAAAGATTGTTGCTGTCAATGTTGGTTCATAGGTATTAAATATAACTTTTTTATTTTAGAAAAAAAAAAACCTATAATAACAGAAAAATTGACCATGGCAGAATACACATTAAAACCTAATATAGATAAAATTGATTATATCATTAAAAAAAAGAACAAAAAGAACAATTTCTTAAAAAAATTAATAAAAACAAATAAAAATCAATCAACAATATGAAACAGTATAATAATTAATCAAACAACTAAAACAAAAACAAATCAATGAAAGTTTGTGTTATAATTAAAAAATATATAGAAAAGATAAATTAAATAAAATTAAATAAAGAAATGAACATTACTCGAAAGATAATGGAGTTGACGGCATTTGAATTTAGACGAGTTGTTTCAGACTCCCTAAGCATTTGTGGCATATTCAATCAGGCACTGCTGGTGGCCAAACAATGTTGGCGCTTGCTTCACCATACTAATTCCTTGCTCTACAAAGTACTTAGGGGTCGCTACTTCAAGGCTAGAAATTTCCTTAGCGCAAATCTCGGAACTAATCCTTCCTATGCTTGGCGAAGCATTCTTTGGGGGTGGGATCTTTTTCAGCATGGTTACAGATGGAAGGTTGGGAGTGAACATCAAATCAAGGAAGGGTTAAACCGCTACGGGTGGGGGCCACACCCAGAAGGGGATAGTGTTCGTACTCTGTTAAAGGATGATGGGTTTTGGGATGAGAACAAGATCAGGGGACTTTTTATCCACGATGATGCAGAAAATATCTTGTCAATCTCGAGAACAGGCGAGTTTACCTCTGATGAGATTGTGTGGAGATTTGACAAGAGAGGTTTGTTTTCTGTCAAAAGCGCTAATCAGTTAGGCTTGCGCATAAAGAATAACACCGCGACCTCGAGCTCTGATATTACCAAAACAAGGGCCATGTGGAAGTCTGTATGGACTGCGGATATCCCAACAAAATTAGGATTTGTTGCTGAAGGATCATTCAGAACATCCTGCCAACCAAAGCAAATTTGACAGAAAATGACATAACTCTTAATCCAGTCTGCCCCTTTTTCTCCAAAAGAACAGAGACGACAGCTTATGTGTTTTGGGGTTGTAAGGTAACGAGGAAATTTTGGGATTACTTTTTTCCGTCTCATTCTTCTTTGTTCTATGACTGCAGGGATTCCTGGAGCGCAACTGATTTTTTTCTCTGGATGTCGGAGAAGCATAATCGCATGGATCAAGCAAAGATTATGATACTCTGGAAGATTGGGCATGCAAGAACATGATCATTCAGAAGCATAGGAGCATTGAGTGGGATAAGATCCTTCTTAACACATAACTTCAGGTTAAGGAGTTTACCGGGGTCGAGTTTTTGCCTTCCCAAATCCAAGAGGTTGTGCTGGACATGGTTGAGGGTTGGCAACCGTCGAGCATGGGCAGATGGAAACTAAATACAGATGCATCATGGGATTCAACTTCCAATAGTGGAGGTCTGGGTTGGATTTTGTGAGACTGGGCAGGATGCATAGTTCGAGCGGGTCATCAGTTTATCACTCACAAGTGGCCTATTACGATTTTGGAGTTACGTGGTATTATCAAAGGGTTGGACTCAATTTTGAAGATTCTGATCCCTCTTATTGTTGAATCTGACTCTTGGGAGGCAATTCAGCTAATCAATGGAAATCGGAAGGACCACACCGAAGACCAGGACTTTGCTAAGGTGATCAGACAAAAGGCAAGCAATTGGATGAATATTTCTTTTTGCTTTCAACGTAGGACTACAAATGTAGCGGCACACAAGTTGGCGCAGCGAGGACTTCGTATGTGGCGGGATGAGCAGTGGAGAGGGGCCTTCGAGCTCTCTTCTAGATTACCTTTCTTGATTATGTTTTCTATTGTTGCTTTTCAAAAAAAAAAAAAAAAAAAACTTTGAATTTAGATGAACTTTGGTTGACGGCAATATAACAGCATAACACCCAACTTGTTAACCCTAAGTAGTATTAATGGTAAAAAATAGTTAACATCTAATTTTGATAACAAAATATTGGGGAATAAAATAATTAGTATTATAAAAATGTAACTTTATTTAATTAATGGTAAAATTATTTACTTGAGAATTGTAGAATTTTTTAAGGTAATAAAATATAGTTGCAGGCATATGAGTCATACTAATAACTGATTTTTTTTTTAAATAAGTCATGTAAAATATATAGTTGAAAACTTGCTCTTTGACATAGTTTCCCAAAGAAAATATAACAGACTTAGTAAACAAATAGATACTAAATTCAAAACAGACCCAAATAAGAGGCAATCAAATATTTAACCCACAATTTTGTTATTCATTAGGCAGAACTCATCCTGTAAACTAGAAGTAATTATAAGATGGATCTATTTAAAAACTACACATGAACATGAAACCGCATAAACTTTTCCTAAAAAAAAAAAAGGCATAAACTTTTTTGATCCTTTTTTGACAGAACAAACTCGTAATTTTGAAGATTTAAAAAGAAATCATTTCCTCTAGTCTTCCATTATGGTGGTGGCTGAAATTAATCTGCCATCATAACGATGTCATATACAAGTTTTCCTCATCTAAATACATGAAATTTAAACTTTGAAACATTCAAATAAAGTACAAACCAAGAAATACACCATAAAACTGAAGTACAAACTAAAATCTAAGGGAGGGAGTATAAGGGGGAGAAGGTTTTGTTTCTCTCTGTGTCCAACAACAATACTATTGACCTCTAAAAACATCTTCACAGCAACCTCAATGAATATTTCGAAAGGAATACAACACAGGCCAGGGAAGGGGCCTTTTCTCCAGTGCACGCGTTTATGGTGGATCTACTGAGGCGTCTGAGTGTGAGGCGGGGGGCCAGGGGGATGCCCCCCAGGTGGTTGCGGTGGAGGCATCCCGGATTGACCGCCAAACTGCGAGGCAGAATGCAAAACATTCAAGAAATCTGGTGGCTTAATTAAGCAAGGTTCCAAGAACATCCACAAAACAAAAGAATGTTTTTTTTAAGTACAACAAACACAGAACAAAAGAATATGGATGCACATGAACGCCATTCAATCATTGAAATATTTGTGCACTGCTAAACTAGATACAGTTCAAGCCCAGTGTTATCAATCTCAATTTTAACTATCCATCCCCATCTTTATTTTTCTTTTGCCCTCGTTAGATTGCCTCCTTGCACATTCAAAAAAGGTTTACATGGATTCAAGATTGGTTGTGGGTTATGCTGCAAATACACAGTGGCTTACTAGGAAATGGGACAACAAAACTCATCCGTCCGCATCCTCTATATGTTTTACCCTTGAATCCTATCATGGTTGAAAGACATTCACTACTAGCCTTGATTATAATTGTAGAATAGGATTATCCCATTTGAACCCCCCAGAGCGAAGAAGATCAATACAGCCTAGATTTTGGTTCAATTGCAGTGTCATAAACAAGAATACACACGTGATTTAACAGCCTCAAGGGTTAATGTTTAAACGCAATCGCAATTCAGTTTCTTTATAATGGAAAACTGATAGTCAGAGGATGATGTTAGAGATAATGATAACTGTTGTACTCATACCTGGTACGGATTGAACCCTGGCGTCAATGGCATTTGCCCAGCCTGTGTCCGATTGAATGCACCACCCTGTGGATACATTGGTGCCCCAGATGCATTGGATGGGCCCTGCATATTTGGTATGCTATTCTGAAACCCTTGGACAGGTGGAGCACCACTAGTAGGCATAGGTCCAGAATGCATTGGATTCATGCCCATAAAATGGTTTTGTTGCATGGGAGGAACCATCTGATTCATAGATCCTTGCATCCCCTATAAGCATAGTTAAGCTCGTCAGGCGTTCAAAAGAAAAGGGGGAGTATGCATTTGTGGTGGGGTGGAGGAAAAAGATATTACAGTAAAAATGGCATTTGCACAATTCTTAACAGGCAGAAGTTTATGCATGTCATCATTCAAAAGAACCCGTTAGCAATCAGAGATATCCCATCCCGAATTATTCAGTGTCATCTCTCATTAAAAAATCACATGGTTGAACTGGAGATCCAAAAGCCACGAGAGGCAAGTATCCTCTCTCTTCACAAAATAGCCTTCTAAACTTGAGACTAACGAATGCCAGTGTTCAGAGACTGAGTTGGACTAATTTAGTCTTTGTCCCTTGTCCTTCTGTCACAAGGGGGAAGGGGTATTATATTATAGGAAGAGAATCTGAGGTGTATCAAGGGAGGGAGCAATTAGATCAATAAAATGTAGAAGAAACTTATTTGATGATATGTCCAAAGTCTAAACTGCATTCAAGGGCTGTTTACAAATCATGATGCAAACGTCATGAAATAAAATCATACTTAATCAACCCTAACAATGATAACAAAAGACAAAAACCAAATTTCTTCAATAATTTAACTTAATGATCTTGATTCGTTCCTATCATCCATAATTCATAAATCGATTAGAAAAAACTATTTGCAGCAAGATTGCTTGCGGTAAAAGATCTAACAATATCCAAAGCAAAGGAAAATTTTTGAACAGGCTGCAAAATCTAGACTAGCAGAAAATTCCCAATAAAGTTATAAGATGACTGTTTAAGAAGCCTGGTCACTGAGCCAGGCAACATGTCATCTCCAATAAATAAAACCTAGCATGTATCATGCTTGATGGGTTTCAATACGTCACTTCAATTAAAAGCCAGATAAATTCTTTTACGAAAATATTCAATTACAAGAAAATGATGGGCATACTATGATTCTGAACTGTTATGGATCAAGAATTAGAAAATTTCAAAACTTTGTGATTTTCTTTAAAAGGAAATCCACATTACTAAGTGACCTCTTGGTGCATTCTCTTCCTATGACAAACAAATCTAAATCATTTTTTCCTCAATTCTGCTAAGAATACGATTCTTCACATGTTTGGAATTTACCAAGAGTTCATCCAAAACAATCACTCAATTTATGTTTTTTTTTTCATGGAATAAAACCCACAAAAGGCACAAGATCGTTTAACTGTTTACCAAAAATCTCACTTATTAGATGTCATTGAGGAAGACATTTTTTTCGGAAGAATTCATATATCTAATATGTGCATAAAATCATGAAAAATGGATTCAAATTTTTGGCTGCAATCGGTCTAAAAAAGTATGTAAAGAAGAAAATGTAAATATTGAATACATATACATTTAGAATAAATTCGATTTTGAAAGAGTAGAAAGTGCTATTTCATCCAGAGGTTCCATTCAACTGTCCTTTCTCAAAGACAATTTTCATACCTGACAGATTTCTTGGATTCAAGTTTACTTATGGCATGAATCAACTCTGAGCATGAAACAAGTTTCCTTCAACCTTATGGATACATTTGACAAAACTTTAGAAGCACAGACACTTTAGTTTGGCTAGTGTGGCCGTGTCCGACATTTGGACACTTGATACTTATTGGACATGTATCGGGCACTTGTTAGCACAATAGATGTGTATTAAACACTAGTTGTACGAAGTGAATATAAGTCCAACATTTGTTAGACATGTATCAAACACTTGTAGGACATAAATAATAAATCTTGAGAGTGAAATACATCAAACTCATTTTTTTAAGCACATAAATGCATAAATTTATTGACTTTAAATTTCCTTGTATAAAAATTATATATATTTTAAGAAATGCATATTTTTCTAAACGTGTCCTTGTCATTTCCATATCCTAGATTTTTTAAAAATGGCGTATCACCGTGTCCATGTCGTGTTGTATCCGTGTCTCGTATCCGTATTTGTGCTTTAAGACAAAACAATATTAAGTTTTTTTTTTCAATTGACAAAAGCTCACACTAGAAAACCAATATACATATAGATTTTTCTTTTTTTTTTTTTACAAGGAAACCAAGATTTCATTGAAAAATAAAAACAGCCTAATACTCAAAATACAAACTCCAAAGAGAAGAGAGCCAGAAAGAAGAAAAAAGAATACAAAGCCTAAAAGGTCGGACTACAAGTCAAACTAAAGACGCAACAAGAACAACCTTTAAGAGAAAAGCGCAACAAGAACTAAAGACCAACTTCAAAAGAGCGAAAACTCCAGCAAGAGTTTTTTTTAAAAAAAAAACAAAAACACTCCACGAACTCATCAACCTACAACACCATTCCTGAAATGCTATCAAAACCTCCCGACCAAACTAACAATTCAAAAATCACCAACTTCCATTTCTTGGAAAGAACCCCATGATTCCGACCCCTTCTCTTAACCAATGAAACTTGCTTTTCTGATTCCAGTTCTTATTTTCATCCCAAATGCCACCAGAACGACCATAATCTTCGCCATGGACCCAATTCACCTCCCTTGATCTCCAAAAAGAATTAACAAATTTTTCTCAACCGAAGCCAACTTTTCCCTGAATGAGTACCACTTCCAGACAGTTTTAGTAGAAAATTCTTCAAACCCACTTTCTTAGAATCGTCTCCCAATCCCCAAGTGTTCCACAAAAGAGTGTTCATTAATTTAATACAAACGATGTGGTTGGGCAAACTTCTTTAAATTGCAATCCACTGGCTTTGATTAAGGAATCAAATCTATTTAATTCTGGAGGCAAGATTGGTTCTGCCACCTGAGCCAAAAATTCCAGACCCTTTTGCAACTGTCGGACTCATTCCAATCTGGTTTGGAGAATTAAAAAGCCCCTCAAAATTAACAACCGGAGAGTCATCTACCAATCTATCAACAAGTCCCACAGAGTGAGTTGAAAAAACACACTTTAGACTACTTAGGCTCACCTCGGATCCATCCTCCAAATCATCCAACCCCATGAAACTAGTGAAATCAACCTTTCTAATGACAGGATCACTAGGCTGCAAAACGGCTCTAAAAAAGTGCACACCCAAGGGACCAAGGTTGCAATCCTCAATATTCACCCCTTGCTCTGGAAAAGTCAAAGGAATCCATGCATTCAACTCAACGACCTCGCGCGGAAGCAAAATTTTAGAAATAGAATCCTCAAAGTTATTAACAAGAAAAATAGATGAAGTGCTAGTCCTCGAAATCTCATCATCCTTCCCCTTTTTTGAGTGTAGTACTTGGAATAAGTTGCACAAAATTAATCTCTGATCTCCTTAACTGATGCTGGAACAGGGGAAGCAAAAGGCTCATTTTGACTAACACAAACCTTGAGTTCAAAGAACCAAGAGAATAAGGAATCAACGACACGCCTGGCTGAATGAAGTCTACTACACCTTCCCCTCCTAAAATCTAATTACATACCGTGTCTGATGGAGTCACTGAGGAATGGCCTATAACAATACTCGAATCCTTCAACTGCTTCTGAACCAAATCACCAAAAGGAGACTTCCCAAAGCACCCAGCACTGAACACCTCGCCTTTCTCACCCTTTCCTTTCCAGATAGAGACTCTCCAATTTCTTTATCACTCTCCACATGCAGCTCCTTTTCAAGAGGAAATAAAGAAGAATCCTCGATAATAGCTTCATTGACCCGAAGGACTTCCCCATAATTCTCATTCAAAGAATCTAAAACCCCTCCACAATCTTGCAAGACTAACTCCTGCATGTCCCCATTATCTCCACCACCGGAAATTGGTAACTTTTTAGAATTCAAAGAACCTTTCACATAAGGAACAAAGGATTGAAATACTCCCTCGTCCTCCATTACTTGAAAGATACGTTCTAAGTCCAGAGAAGTTGAGAAATCCTTTAGCACCAACGAGTCATAACTAATTCGGGAGGCTCCTCCGACGAGACATCTGCAACAATAATTGAAATTTTTTTCGAGAAAAGCATCTTGGACTTCGACAAAAGCTGGAACGAAACCACATAGGTTCATTCTGACCGTGATTTGCGCTACAGAGACATCGATGAAGTTCAACGTATCAATTGCAATTTCCTTCGGGCCCCCAAAGTGTTGACCGATTGCCTCAAAAACATTTCTTTTCCAAAATTTAATTGGCAAATTATGAATTGTGATCCATCCTCCATAACCTTGGATAAATTCTGGAATGCTACGAGCATTATCACACCAACGTTCAATTTTCAAATGAAAGGACTCCACCAATTGCGACTAACCAAATCTAGATATCATTAATTCATCTTTTCCTTCATCCACAAGGACTAAGGCCTTATCGTCCATGAAGGGATTGATTTGAATCTTCACTCGGAAATAAGATTCCAAAGCCTCCTTAATCACCTTCCACTCAATATGAGCAAACAACTTTGAAACAACTAATAGCTTTCCTCAGATGACTTTTTAATCCAAAGAGGTATACGAAGATCCAACTCCTTTGTGAATTGCTGCCAAGGTCCTCCCAACCCTGTCAATGACCTTCTTCAAATGAGGATCAGAGCCATTGGCAACAACAAGAAGAAAAGAACGAATACCCTTCTCCTTTGAAACCGACTAATCAAGACCTTTGAAGACATCCGAGATCATTTCTAGAAAAACTACCCACCCTTTCTTATGAACTCCCAAAGAAACTTTGATGACTTTCCTACCACTATGTGGGGGGCCAAATAACACATTGAGCTACTCATCCCGAACTCGACTGAATTTTAAACAACCCCAGTGTACCTTCTTCGTCTTTGAATTTCAACGGATGAAAAAAAATCTCAGCCGAAAAAACAGGAACTTCAATCGATTCGGAAAACCACTTCAAATGAGACAGGGACAAAGAGAGCTTCAAACCACTAGAGGAGTCCTCAAGGAAAAACGAGTTTTGCTCATACCCAATTCGAAAATACAAGTGATTAATACAACAACTTCGCATCTCCATTCTCATGAAACTAACTGACAACGGACCTAGTCGAAGAAAAACATAACCAATCGAGAACCCTCACAAAGAAACCTTGACTGTTAACCCTACGGCAAAAGAATCGAAGGACTTTCTCGAAGACAAAAACTGGAAAGGAACCGCCAAAGATGAGACGACAAACGCCCTATCAACCACCAAGCTACGACAAGAATCTAATCGAAAAAGACAAAACGGAGACCGCCAAAGAATTCTAAAGGAAAAATAACCGAAGGAAATCGAACAAATAAGACAGAACGAAATATGCTAGGATTAGACCGCCGGAGATTTTTCTTAATTTTTGAACATGGGTTTATCTAGTCCAAGTGTATATCGTTCTTCCAGGGATGTGTGCAATCTCAAAGTTGCTTTAGAATTTATGATTGGAATAAAGAGAGAATTGTTAGAGGCAAATTTATCACTTCTGACATGTGGGATAAGTATAAAATGTTATTTTACACTTGGTACAAAAATGTAAGAATTTGAAGTACCTCTACCTCTTCACCTATCCCTCTTCAATTTATTTTTATTCTCATAAAAAATTAATTCAAAAAATGAGCACAAGAGAAATCATTTATGATTTTAAGACGAACAGTTAAAAAATGTTATCAAAATAAACAATTAAACTTATCTATTGACTGTTTGATTTAAAATTCCCATAATAAGAAAAACAAAATTAAAGGAAAAGAAGAGGCAGCAAAAGGTCGTACCATTGGACCAGGCATAGGCATTGGCACTGAGGCAGGTCCTGATGAAGGCAATGACCCAGGTTGTGAAGGCATATTCAGCGTGGGCATTTGGGGTGGTCGAGGTAAATTTGGGTGTGGGAGCAAAGGAAAATGCGATGGAGGTTGTAACTGTGGCAAATTTTGAGGTTGCATGGGCACTGGGGCCATTTGTGGGGTCTGATGGTGCTGTGATTGCTGTTGCTGCTGCTGCTGTTGCTGTTGCATGAACTGCTGAGGATTCTGTTGAAAAGAATGCTGCTGATTGGCGGCAAGAAGCGAAGGGTGTGGACCAGGTGGGAGGGGAGGAGCCCCTACTGGCATTGAAATTTGGTGTGGCTGCTTATGTTCTCCCATTACAGCAGTATCAGATAAGGGCATTGCAACTCCAATGCCAGGAATGGTTCCCTCATTTCGAGCCAGCCCAGGTGGAAATGGTCCGGGAGTAGTAGGTCCATCAGGTACTCCAAAGTTACCAGTCATACGAGCAGAACCAGCGGGATTTTGCTCATTGTAACCTAATATAAAAAACATGTGAAGTAAAAAAACAGATGGCATTTCGAAATGTAATCAATTATTCTCTCATACTAGGGCAACCGTACATATGCTAGATTATTTATGAATATGCACTGTACACAGAATGTACAAGTCAGCAATTACACTATGCTGTTTCAGCTAAAGCCTGTTCAAGCCAAACCCAAATAAACGAACCTTGAATCTGCACATGTTCTCAATCTTAGGTATTCAATAGAGCTTACCTGTGCTAAACTTATCACGAGCAGTGTCTCCTGGCCTATTTCTACACCAAAACTTGGTTGTGTGATCATTGCTACCACTGCAAAAGAAAACATCCTTCACTAGTGCTTTCAAAATAATCCATGCTATCAGTATATAGCAACAAATGAAAGATCATAAATCACAAAACTTTAAAAGCAAAAACACACATGATACCTCACTACAGAGGAGTAGCTGAAAAGAAGGCATTGATCTACATACCTTAGAACACAATAATGTAGCAGGAAGAAAAAAAAAACGAATTTTGGAAGACATATGTACAACCTATAGAACAAATCTTGTTCAAGTAAGGTCGTGATGTTGAAAGTTATTATAATGTAATGAATTTATGGGTTACTTAATGTTGAGGGCTTTAGTTACAATTCATCATGGTAACAGTCGTTATCCATGCTTGTATTTTACTGTTTTCTACTCGTTGGCTATTTAATTTAAAGAAGCCATAAGTCGGAGTTGTCAGGTTTTGAATATTCTAACAATAATAGAATAAGTCATCGAGCTCGCAAATCGTTGTTCCATCCCTGTGGATGAAGAGTTAAATGTGGGGCTAGCAATTAATGTTAAGAGAAATCATTTTGTGGCTTCTGTCCTTCCCACATTTGGGAGTTCATCCTCTCTTGCTCATGGTTTCCATCGCCCTTTTGTCCAACAGAAAAATGACTGGCCCTTTTATCACTATTAGGGTTTTTTTTTTGTTATGATAAGAAGGAATTTTTGTCTAATCCCTTTAAGGGGCTCTTGCAATTCTTTTATCCATTACCGGGTGAATCCCTCCCCCTCTAGTCTCCCCGTCTTTTCTCACTATGGAAGGTTTAAATTCCAAAGAAGATCAAATTCTTTGTGTGGCCCTTCACAGTAAAGTCAATATTATGGATCAAGTTTTGATGCATAAGAATATGTATAATGATCCTTTATGTCTTATTCTTCTTAATTGGAGCCCCTTTTTGCTTCAGTTTGGCTCATTTTTGGGGTTGGGTGTATTGAATGCCCCAATATTCTTGCGTTTTCTTTCTCAACAAATGCATGGTTTCTCATTAAAAAAAAAATGCTAAGTCATGGCTTGGCTGGACCAATTGCAACCTAACAGAAGTAGTTTAGGGAAGCTACACTGTTGGACAAGGGTGCACTATTTTTGTCAATCCAAATATCAAAATTACAGTCAAGGAAGCAGTACCTATAGGAGTTTTTATTATCTAAATGCAAAAAACAACTTAATTGAATCCAAATTTCCATACGTTGCTTGATATCTTAATGTATTATGAATTAATATACAAGAGAATCCCGGGTCTGGGCCTTGGGGGGGAGGGGGGCCCTGGTATAGGGGAGCAAAAATCTAACACCCGATTATCAAAAAAAAAAATATATATATATATATATATACAAGAGAAGATTTTTCCTTTTTGTTTTTGAGACAGTTACAGCAATCTTTCATCAAGTAACATGAAAGCTAAAACCAAAAAACAAGGGAGGTCGGAGTGCCTCTTAACCAAAGAAGATTAAAAAAACAGGACTCCAAGTGTTAAAAAACTGGGAAGAAGAGTAACTACAGTTACAGTGAGAGCACTCCAATTGGAAGATAAGACAACAACTGTATCAAATGAATGTACGAAGTCCGGTGTGCATGATTAAAACTTTTCTGTTTTTTTTCTTCCAAATCTCCCACAACCCTGCAGTTATAGCATTCTCTCAAAGAATCTTGGCCTGCATTTCAGATAATGGCCTGTCAGGCTTCGCTCCAAAAACTGCTTAACTGAGTACAGCCAGATACGGTGAATAAGCTTAATAGAAGCATCGGTCCAAAGGTTAATAGTAAGATCAAAAAGGAGGAAGAGGTGATTGAAGTCTTCCTCATGCTGTTTGCACATTTTGCACCAGTTTGAATTTTGCAGATAAAGTTAACAATCAAAACTTTACCTACAACCTGCCGTAGGCATTTAGTTTTCCAGCATTCATAAGAAGCCCTTTCCCTGTCATTAAAAGTTCTATTGTTTCTTTCCAATCAAAGTTTCTATCAGAATCATCTTGTGAGTTGGAGCTACAGAGTCTCCTCTAGACTCTAGCCTTGTGGAAGGGCCGAAGGGGGTGACATTTAGGTAAGATTCCAAAAAACTCCTAATGGATATAGGACAGCTTGCCACCTGAAAGAAGATGAGAGGTAGTTCCAGACGTGTTTTGCAAATGGGCAATGAATAAAGACACGTCCAGCTCCTCTGCTTTTTGCACATAATGCATCTAAATGGAAGGAGATTTCTTTGTGAGTTCCTTTTTTGCAAATTGTCTTAGGTATTGGTGCCGCCATAGCTCAACTTCCAAAGGAACATTTTCACCTTCCTAGGATATATGTCGTGCCAAATCTCATGGTGAAAGTGGAAGAATGCTTCCGATCCACCATTGGTGAGGTTGGAGAATAGGAACTTAACCGTGAATTGCCCAGTTGAGTGGAGGGGGATATATATTGGTCTGGTTCATTTGTAAGGCTGATCGTTGGGAGGAGATGTGACAAGGCTGCCCATGCCCGCTACCCATACCTGAATCTCTTTCTCTAAAAAAACGTCCTCGGAAGCCCAAATCCCATGAACTTTTGTCAACATTCCATGCTTCCCTTATAAAACTATGTTGTAGTGTTGAAAGGCTGTATAAACCAGGGAAGATAGCGTAAGGAAACCTAACCACATCCGCATCATGCTAGAGGCTTGCATGATTTCCACCAACGAGATTCTTCATTTAAAGAATATTCTTTCATGGTCTAGGCGAGGAATAGATATACTGGTCGTCCAGCCATAGGTGATAATGAGTGGTCCCTTATTTGGAAAAAGTTAATTAATAAAGCTCACCTTTCAGAGTGAGTTACGTTGTATAGTTGTGAGAACATGAAATGAATAACGGCTAGATTTGCAGGGTAGCAAAACTATTATATGAGAAAGAGCTATAGGAAGGATAGGAACCTATTAAACCAAACATTCCAACAAAATTGACAAAATTGGAGAGAAATAAAAAATTATCCAAACCTGCAAAGAAGATAACCGATAGGGTGCCATGCGAGGTCCCACACACTATTATCATGCGCATTGGTAATTTCAATCTGAGGAGTTTCATGTCTGTGAATAAGAGAATCATGTAATGAAATGAGATTGAAGACCTATAAATCATTGTAATCATGAAATGTATTAATACAATAAGCAAGATTAAATCACAATAAAATGAAACAATACAGAAAAATGGAAGTCCTGGCATTATCTCAAGGATCAATCCAACAATGTGACTATCTTCAAGATGCATGTTCAAAAGAAATTTTGAATCCTATCAAATACATGGTTTTAAATGAGAAAAATGAATTCTCAACCCATGTGAATTTGAAAATCCTCAACAACACTCTTATCACCATTCCTGTAGGCACAGCTAAGAACATGAATAACAACGAAAAAGGATGAGGGATCTCTCTTCGTAACAACTCTTTTTACCATAATAGACTTTATTCAACAACTCATCCCTCTTCCTTTCAAAGCCAAAACAAAACAATTCCCAACCATAAACAACATAGATTATATACAATACAAGAGAAATTGAAACTAAAGCACAAACATACCCAACAAGCCAATGAAAAATAGAGCCATCAAAACTCCCACTAACAAAATACTCTTCATGGAAAGGGTGCCAGGCCAATGCTGCAAAACAAATCATCTTAATATTAGTATTTACTTTAAAGATAAAATAAAAGGAAAAATTACCTTGATATTAGTACTGACCTTAAAAATAAAATAAAAAGAAATATTTATTTTTATCCTTATATCAGCTGAGTATGTTAAATTTGAGCCCAAAACCTTTTTTTTATCCTTATACCCTCCATTAGTTTTTCTTTAATTAATTTGTGGCCAAATGTGTAGACATTCTTGTAGGTGCTTTTGTGACTGGACTTTAAAATTTTCTGGCTATCAACAAACGAAAGAAAAAGAAGCAGAATTTTGGTTTATTATCGGTGGGTCTTGGAATGGTCTTCTAGCTTGGAATTGAGGGTTCAATTTGATCAAAGTAAACTTCTAAGGTTAAAATTGATCGACTCGGCTAAACACAAGGTAAGATGTGAGTTTCCAAACTCATGAAGAATTCTAGCCTCAGATGTTCAACTTGATGTGCCACAAATGATAATGAAAACCTTAGATGAAAGATTTATGTATGCTATAATGCTACTCAGAACCTTTAAAAAGAACTTTTTGAACCAACACAAATAATTTGATAAAAATATTCAAACCACAAGTGAATACAACATTGTTGAGGATCCCACATCAGAAAGATGAACATACCTCACAATACATGGGTTACTCCTCTCATAGCAAATTGGCTTTGAGATGGAACCAAATGTTCATTTAACATGGTATCAGAACAGAAGATCCTAAGCTTGCACCCTTGTAATGTCATTTTCAACCCAATTAATATTGATTTCCACTAAGTCTCTTACAAATCTTCAAGCCCGCAAGTGGGGGAAGATGTTAGAGTGTTGATATCATTAAATTTACCATAAATCATCAGCTTAGACTTTTGGGTTGATTTGATTGGTGATTTAACAAACATTTTCATCGTAACTGCTTGTTAATAAATTAATTAAATGAACAAAAGTACATAAATGAAGAGCTGGAGCAGCCAAGTGAAACGAAAGAAAAAAAAAAGGTACCAATTGAAATAATGTTGATTGTGGATGGTAGTTTAAAAACGGTCCCCTCCCCATCAAATAAAACAATCATTCTATAACTGTAATCAATTACCAGTCACATCCTTTCTATGCCCACGGAATGACTCGAGTTCTTTCATAGCCCTGATGTCATAAAGCTGCAAAAGAATAAATAAAACTACATAAACGGAAGAGAGAGTAAGAAGATACTAATATCCATAAATTAGATAAGTTAATTACCTTGATGATTTGATCCTTTGAAGCAGTCAGCACCCAGTTACCATTTTGATTCCATTTGACACATAGTACTGTATTTTTATGACCATGACTGAAAACACAACCATCATTATTCATTCCTCATAAATTAGTTCAGCATTAAGATTAATTTTTTATAACTAGATATTGCACTCACAATGAGCAAAGCTCTTTCCCGGTTTTTGCATCCCAAAGTTTTACGAGGTTGTCTTTGCCACCTGATAAATTGTCAACCAGAGCAATAAGTATTTTCAAGATCATTCACGTAAAGATCTGGAACAAGTTTCCTAAAACAAAGCAGAAACCTGAAACTAGAAGAGACTTTGTGGGGTGCCAATCAACACTTTTCACATCCCACCCATGGCCTGCCTGAGTTCAAAACAGAAAATCTGGGTTACTTCAAAGATTCTTAAAAAACAAATCACATCATACATGCATCTTCAAGACAAACAACCAAAACCAAACACTTAAAGGTCTAATTCGACAAGCATGCAGAGTAATCCAATCACGCCTGTGAACTTTTGTTGATGCAGTAACATAAAGAAAATTCAAACAAATGTATCTTGAGAAAAACAATCACAAAATGTCTAAATATACCTAGCCAATCATTGCTTCAAAAACATGACCCAACAGCTAAAGAAGTAGACATTATGATGTTATCTATTTAAAATCTATAGATTTTATTAGTGTGTTGATATAATTAAATTTAGGGGATGTAATGGGCAATGTTTTCAAAGCACAAGGCGCACTCTAAGGCAATAAGTTTCCTAATCACCTCAAGGCGAGAGGCGACAAAAAAGTGTCGCCTAAGCAAAGCAAAGCGCACCTAATAAAATACTAAATAAATATTATCTATACTAGAAAATAAGTTAATTTTTAATATATGAAAATATCAACAAAACTATTTAATATTCAAATAAAAATGAACTTACATAATTAGGATAGAAGGGAGAAATTTAGAAAAAAAATAGTAAAGTGTGGAGATATTTAGAAATAAAAAAAATTTTAAAAAAAAGTGTTCTGAGAGTGAGCCTGTGACAAAATTATATTAAACATGATTTAAATATTAATTGAAATTAAGAGTGGAGATATTAAACATGCTTTAAATTCTACCAAGTCATTAAGTGCTAGACGTTTCTTCTTCAACCATACATAAAAATATATTAATTGAAAAATGATACCACCAAGACCTTAATTGAAAGAGGGATGGTGGCCATCTGTCAATCATAGAGGAGAGGTAATGCATGCAGTATGCAGCAAGCTCTCTAAGTGTTATACTTTCAGTTGTGCATGCTTCAGACTTTTCATCTTCTTTTTCTCTTCTTCTGCCTCTTCTTCTTTACTCATTCTTCATCTTTTTCTTCAATCATCCAATACTTATTTCTTTTCTTCGTATGTATGTTTTTCACTTTTCTTCTTACTTTTCTTCTACTTCTTCTCCTTTTCTATCTCTTCTCCTTCTACTCATTCTTCATCTTTTTCTTCAATCATCCAATACTTATTTCTCTTCTTCGTATGTATGTTTTTCACTTTTCTTCTTACTTTTCTTCTACTCCTCCTTTTCTATCTCTTCTCATTCTTCTTCTTTTTTCTGCCTTCCTAATCTTTCGGCTCTTCTTCATATTATCAACTTTCTTCTCCTCTATTTCTTACATGTTATGAAATTATAAAAAATAAAAATAAAAAAAAGAAGTAAGCACTCGCCTTTGCAAATGGCAGAGGCACAACAAGGCGACAAAAGGCGCCAGCCAGGCAAGCGCCTGGTTGAAGGTGCTTGCCCTGGCTTCCTTCAAGGTGCAATGCCCTAAGGTTGCCTCGCTCTCGCCTTAGGCGCACGCCTTGGGTCGCTTTGAAAAAACTGGTAATGTGTAGCAAAAAAGTTAGGATATTTGCAAATCTAGCCACGGTTTTTAGATTTGCAAACATAGCGAAAATTTTTAAATCTGCTTCACGGTTTTTTATTATTCAAATTTTACCTTCAATTGTGTATCACAAGTATATCAGTAATATATTTAAAATAAAGTAAATCAGTAGTATATTAGTGATGTACTTTACTTTAGGCATATCTGTTATACTGAATATGAAGTAATATATTGTAGATATACTTCATATTATGTATACCATAGTACTATATCATTAATTTACTACTTTTTTTTTTTTTGACAAGGTAACAAAACAATTTCATTGATATAATGAAAATACAAAAGAACAAGTACAAGTCTGTAAGAGAAAGGCAAAGAACAAAACAACGCATTAAGCAAGAAGAAAACAAAATCCAAAAAACTCCATCCAAGATTAAACCATATGAATAAAAGGCTGCCAGGGAAAGCGTAAATCTGGAAATGAGAAGCCAACAAATTCCTTGGAGAGAAACACCAAGAAGAAGCCGGAAGACAAAATGAATCAAAACTTCAAACCCACCCTACTTCTTTGACTTCAAACAACCTTTGATCTCGTGCAAACGATAAACCCGAGATAAGAGCAGTCACTCCAAATGACCACTGAATCCTGGCCATCGAGCACAAAAGAGAATCCAAAAGGACCTTTGACAAAAAAGGAAAGCAGTGAAGCCCCTGCAAATCCACTAAATTCTCCAATTCCACTACCTTCAGGTTTCCAACCAAATATCTTCCCAAAAACAAGTTTGAAGCCATTTCCAAATTGAAACCGAACCAGTAAAATAACTCACTCCATTGCTTTGCAACTATCAACCCCGGTCTTCTCAAAAATCTACTTCGGGCACCAAAGAGAATCATCCAACCTTTGAAACATCAAGAAAACTTACCACTTCCTTTCTCCAAAGAACTTAGATATTAACACCTTGCCACCTGATTTCCCATAAGCTTCAACCAGAGCTCATCCAATATCCCTAGAACTCCAAACGGATTTAAACACTTTGTCATCAATATTCATCAACTTGATTTCCTCCTGTTACAATTTCTTTAAACTGCAGTCCACTTGCTTTAATTAAATCACTAAACCGAGACAACTCAGTAGGACAATCAAACATCTTCTTCTTCTTCGACCTCTTTTTAACCCCCGAAGAAAGTTGGCCATCTGCGGAGTTAAATAATTCAACCAAATTAAACACTGGAGAAAGGTCCTCCAACATCTTGTCACCCAAACTTCTTACTGAGCCTATATCCGGACTGCTTAGACTGACCTCGGAGTCATATTTGAAACCAGAATTTTGACCAACCACTGGAGATACAACAGAATCTTTTCGGATAGCACCTAAAATTGGTTGAAGAGAGGCTTTAAAAAACGAGACCCCCTTCGGTCCAAGATGACATTCCTCAATGGTAAAACCCGAAGCATTAAGAGGTTTATTTGAGCTTACCTGAGGCTCAAAAGCGTATGAAAAGGAAACTCTAACCTCTCCCCCGAAAAATCAGAAAATACAAGGGGACCAGAAAACTTCTTAACATCCTTGATTGTGGGCTTCCTTCTTGAATAATATGTACCATAGAAAGTGTCCCTCACTTCCCTGTTGAACTAGACCGTTGTTATCAAACAAAGCCTCTTCGCACGAATCAGCTACCGGAAGACCATTACCAACCTCAATGGAACCAAATAAGGTACATTGATCATCCCTCAATAATGCACCCTCGAATTCTGAAGAAGAGCCTGACCCTGCCTCAACATCTCCCAAAGGTGAGATGCTCCTCCCTGTTAACTCCTCACCAACCGATTGGCCCTCTCGAAATTTCCAAGTAACAACCGATTTTTCACTAATCTGCCCACTCAAGACCCTAGGCCCAAACCCCTGCACCTCATGGTTCCCCTGGGATGGGCTTTCTAAACCATCAACACTGGGGTCAGCAAACCCCCTTTCAGACCTCTCGGGTACCATAGCAACCACAGACGCCACCCCCCCCAACATGGAGAAAATTACCCTTGGCCCACGACAGTACTTCAAAAAAATCAACACCTGCCTCATCCCTCATTACATAATGAATTCTCTCCAAGTCAATGGAATTTGTGACATCCTTCAATACTAGGGGCTCACTCAATCTCATTGGTGTCTTTACTTCTTCCTAATTTTCAAAGAAGATCCAAAACTTCCCAAATATTGGGTCCTCTATAGGCATAGAAGCTGGGCAAAAACCACAGAGGTTAGGCGCAACCTTGATTCTGGCCATTGATAAATCGATAAGGTTTAATGTTTCTAAAGAAACCTCCACCAACCCCCCAAATTGCAGCCCTATGGCCTCAGAAACCTCCTTTTTCCACAACTTAAGGGGAAGATTCCTGATTGCAATCCAACCCCCATAACCAGGCATCACTGAGGGCAAACCATGTATTGTATCATCCCATTTTTCAACTTTTAGGTGAAGATTTCCCAATACTCTCCATTTCCGGCTACAACTATCAAAATCCTCCCTAGGGCATTGATTCAACTCATTATCAAAGAGGAGGAGGGCCTTATCACTTCCAAAATGGTTGATCTGCACCTTGTTTTCAAAATAAGATCCAAAGTTTCCTTTATAACCGACCAGCGGATGTGTGCAAATAACTTCGTGACCACCCATAAGTTGGAAAAGTCCATGGACACAACCTCCCTTTCCCTACGAACCCAATACCCTTTTGGGGATACCGGCTTCGAGAGCACCAAACCTCGCTCAACCCGACTGCCTTCAGATAATGCCCAACTACATAGAGGCTCTTCAGATTCTAAAGCCCGACAAAGAGGGTTGATATAGAATATGAAATCATTCAATAGATCCCTGAACACATCCCAACCAATCTCATACCTGCCCAAGGGAACAAAAAACACATTTCTTCCACCAGAGGGTGGCCAAACCACCCTTCGGCAAACCACCCCTCCCTCTTCCTGATCTTAAAAAGCCCTAACGTAGCCTCGGAGTCCCTAAACTTCCGACGCTTAAAATAAGAACTTACCTTCCGTGCAATATCAGCAAAAGCATCGCGGAACCAAAAGGTATGAGCAAGGGAAAGCCAAATCAAACCACCATGCGAATCAGCCCGAAGGATGACCTCTGACCCTTCCTGCCATATCTGGAAATCTTCGCCCCCAACACTACAACGGAAAGTCTTCATAACCACAACTCAATATTCCTCAGTCAGTTATTATCACAACGCATTCAAGAATTGGGAACAAACTCGGGGGAAGTCCAAACGTGAAGAGACCGGATGAAGTTTCTTCAAGGATATTAGCGACAAGGAAGTACCAGGGCAGACAACCTCTGAAAACGACAGCAACGAAGAGATGTGGCGATTCAAAACCTGACAGAACCGAAAGGGCTTCGAAAGAGAACCACAAAAATCGAAAAAATAATTTCAAACAAAAATGCAGGCCTAAAGGTCGAGCGCCGGAGAAGGAACTGGACACCGGAGAAGATCGGAGGCAAGGGAAGCCAATCGCCGGAGGAAATCGGGGGCGAGGAAACGAAATCGGAAGATGCAAATTAGGGTAGGTCGGGAGGAGAGAGAAGAGAGAAAACCTGGGGCAACTCGGATGAAATTTCATTAATTTACTATTGATATACTACTAAATAAGTGTATCAACTAAACAAAAGTTTATCAACAAAAAAAACTAGTGACCAAAATACACAAAGTTAAGAACTAAAAATGGTGAAGGCGAAAAACAAAGCCAAAGAGAGACGATGAAGGTGATATTTGTGAATTTTGTGTTTATCAGTAGTTTAAGTTCTAAATATCTTTTTCAAATGCTTGCATGTTTAAGTGTAATGAGGCGAAACAAAGAGAAATGAAGGCGATTGAATTGAAAAAAAAAACAAATACACTTGGCAAAAATAAAGTATATCAGTAGTATATGCTTCATTCTAGGTATTTCTAATATACTGAATATAAAGTACTAGTATATTGTTGATGTACTTCATATCAGGAATATTATTCCACTAATATACCAATGTATATCAATAATATATCAGTAACATACTACATTTTAGGTAGATTTGTATACTAAATATGAAGTAATGGTATATTATTGGTATACTTCATATTAGGAATGTCATTCCACGGATATACCAGAGTAAAGTATATCAATAGTATATCAACGATATACTTCCTTTTAGGTATATATGATATACTAAATATGAAGTAATGATATACGGTTGATATACTTCATATTAGGAATATCATTCCACTAATATACCAGAGTAAAGTATATCAGCGGTATATCAACAGTATATTAGTGATATACTTTAGCTTAAGTATATCTGATATACTGAATATGAAGTACTGATATGCTACTGATATATTTCATATTAGGAATATTATTCTACTGATATATCAGAGTAAAGTATATTCATAGTATATTAGTGAGATACTTCATTTAAGTATCCCAATAATATAACAACAGTATATCTAATATAGTACTGATATACTTTATAATAGTAAAACACGCAAAAACACTAGGAATGGTATTTTAGACTTTTCTAATTTTGTTTTTGGGCTAGGGTAAATTTTTTCTGCTATATCTGTAAACTGAAGGCACGCCTGCAATAAGCTCATTAATTTTTGTCATCCTTGCAACCAACCCTTAAATTTACCATAATCCATCCGCTTAAGTTTTGGGGTTGATTGGTGGTTTAAAATGGTATCAAAGCAGGAGGTCCTGAGTTTGAACCTACTTAATATCATTTCCTCTCCAATTAATATTGATTTCCACTTGTTGGGCCACTTATAAATTTTCAAGCCCACAAGTGAGAGGAAGTGTTAGAGTGTTGATATAATTTAATTTACCATAACCTATCAGCTAAGGCTTTTAAGTTAATTGGTGATTTAACAAACTTATATGGGCAACTTTAGAGCATCATCGATATGAATCATTGAGGCAAGTATGACTAGCATAGAAAACTACTTGTACCCAATTTTTTTAATCTCTATCTTCGTTGGCTCTCTCTTGGTGCAAAAGTTCCTCTTACTTCTATAGTTATAGCCTATCATCTCTATTGGCTAATTGGAAGTGTTTTCGTAACTTCCTTTGGAGGGGGCTTTTCCCCATTTTTTGTATTTATATTTAATAGCATTAATGAAACTTTTGGTATTAAAAAAAAAATAGCCAAAATCCAATAGCCAAAGCACCAATATGCAGGTAATTGGATGTAAGAATTTTCTCAATTTTTCATTTATATTTTGCTTCCAGCCATCCACAGTAAAATAAGAAGACGTAAAAAAGAGCCAAGCATGCATCTACAACTAACAATCACCATTCGCAGCTCAATGACATCCTCCCCAAATGGAAAATGACATCCTTGGCAGGAAACTTCCAACAAGCCATTATCCTGACCAATATTTAGTAACTGTATCTGAATATTAGGCCAACATAGATAAACAAAATTATCAAACCTAGAGATACCTTCCCATCTAACGTCGGATGTAAACATTGCAAAAAAAAAAAAAAACAAACAAACAAACAAACCCTCCCCAAATGGAAAATGTCTCACATTTTAACTGCCAAAAATTACAATTTAAGAAGCCCTAAAAATTTGTACGCACTTGTTTTTATATCTATTTTCATTTTTCTCAATGAAAACTTCATGTCTTATAAAAAATAAGATAATAAAAATAATAGTGGCAGTAGTAGTAGTAACAACAATATAGATAGAAGCCCCAAAAATATATAACATTTAAAATTAGAAATAAACAATATATAAAAAAATGCAAAGCACATTACCAGACAAAGAACGCTCTTCTTGGCACCGAGCAAAGTCCCAAACTTTGACAGTAGTATCATCAGAGCAGGAACAGAATTTCAAATCCGTCCTACAGAAGCTGTTTAAAACAAGCTCGTTACGATCAGCCGAAGCAATAGAAGGACGTAAGCCTCTTCATAAGTGCATTCGTGAAAAACATCTATTCTATATGGAGGTAGAAAAACGATATGACCTCTGGATTTGAGATAATTGTGGAAGAGAAGGTTCCCCAATGGCTGGAAGAATCAAATTGAACCATCAGAATTGGACCCTAGTTTACGTGTGGTATATTTTTGGCTCCCACCATGCCAACAGCGCTACAAATCCTACCCTTTCCTTTTTTCACCCTCATGTCATCTTCAGCTTTGTGTGGTTCTGTTGTGGGAAGGATTTCAGAATTTTCCTTTGTTTTCCATAGTTGCTTTTTTTTAATAAGAAACCAAGCTTTTCATTGTTTTCTATCGTTGTTATTTATCTGTAGGTTGTAATTTTCACCCCCACAACATGCCCCACTATTCTTAATAGACATTGTGATTCAAGAAGATTTATCTATCAAAAAGAGTACAATGTATTTTAAAAAAGGCTATTAATTACTACCTCAAGTCCCGAACTGATTCTTTATGAGCTGATTTATTCGCCTTCACATTATTCATGTTATTTTGCCAATACCTGCTCAAAAAGGATAAATATGAAATGACCATTTGCTCAACAAATCTACTCTAGAGCAAATAAGGAAGTGGTCGCAAAGTTGTGAAAAAACCATATGATATAATACATCTAACTTATCAGGGGAAAATTACTTTATTGAGCCCCCATCATCACCAGAGACCATCCAGTTGTCGTTGTGGCTCCATACCATAGACCGAATTGCTTGATCATGAGCCTGCCAATGATGATGTTCCAGAAGTCCTTTATCATTCATTTTCATGTTATTTTATTAATTAATTATGGCATCCATATACCTGAAGAATCATTTCAAAATTGAACGACTGACCATTCCAAAGGGTAAATTCGCCACTTTGTGAGCCTGTAATAAGACGTCTCCCCGTGGGAGTCCACTTTGGAAGAAGAGAAGACAACACATAAATGTTAAACACTAATGAGATGGAGAAAAGTCTCAGAATGCCAGAAAATCCTATCTTTCTCACGAAGAGATGAAGTCAGTCCCGATATTCTAAAAATCTTTGATGCAATGTAACTGCTACTCTATTCAATTTTCAGAACAGTCCAATGTACAAATCTAAGGCCATAATATAAGTTGCGGATTATCAAAGGACTTCATAACTTCCTGCTAGTGCTAACTAAAATGGATAATAACTGAAAAAATCAACTATATATAACCTCCTACACATATAGTTCTTAAATGAATAGGTTTAATAATATTTGTAAGTCTCTTGCCTCCCAAAAAAAAAAAAAAACACAAAAAATTTTCAGGAAATGAAATATATTGTTTCAATAAGAAAAGTAAGTAAAACTTACCAACACTCTATTAATTGAACAACGGTTTTTGTTGATTGATGTATGGACAAACTTTGCGGCAAAGCTTGTAGATGGATTATCTGAATAGGCAGCTGGTGGCAACATCTGCATCAAGAATTCAAATAAGACGAAGGCTAGTAAAAGAAAAATATTTCTTTCAGAAAATAAATCTATAGTAAAAAAAATTACACAAGTGCCATTGATACAAGTGAGAAAAAATGATAACAACAATGATTCAATTCAGCAATTCTTTTCTCAAAGAACTAAAAATATTACTGACATCGATAGCTGCTGCTGGAGTTGATTGCAACACAGTCCTATCCTTTGAATCTCGTTGCCACATACGAAGCTGCAGATCAATTAATATATTATAAACTACATGACCAAAATTGAAATTAGGAAGAAAATTAAAACAAAAATTAAAACAAAATCAAAGAAATCATAATACTAAAAGCATGTCTTTCACCACCCCACAAAATTATAAAAGAGAATTGAAACAAGATACAACTTTTAATTTTGTTAAGAAAGAAGTCATTGGAGTGATGTAGTTAAGTTAGACTATCTAGGGTTCTCTTTGTAATCTAGCTTAGGTATTTTTATTTGTTCTCTTAGTTAGGTTGTTAGTTAGTTACTGTGGTTAATATAATTAACCACCTTTGTAATTAAAGCCCATTAGCCCAATAGCTAAACCTATATATATAAAGGCTAAGGCTTCCCCTTTTGTACCCCTTTTTTTGGAGATTAATAAAATATTGCCTAAGGCTTTTTGGCTCCACCAAGATTGGTATCAGAGACCAAGATCCGACAAAGAAAGATGACCAACACCAAGAATGTGGAATCGGGTAAGGAAGAGGCCTATTCCAACGAGCTTTATGCGATTGTACTCGATATCCAACATCGCATCCTTCCTTTGGAAGGTTTAATCGAACGGATGACAAGTGTAGAAGAAAATATTGAAGTTCTACAAAGAAGTCTTAGAGGATTAATGAGGGAACATACAAAAATCAGTGCACAAATTGACAAAGGAAAAGAGAAAGTTGCAGAAAAATCAGAAGGCCAAACAGGAGAAAACAAAGAGGAAGAATCGGTTGATCTATTTGCAAAGAAGTATGAAAGGAAGAAAAAGAAAGGATCAGAACATCAAGAAGAAAAAAGTGGACAGAATTCTGGGCAAGAAGCAGAAAAATCCAGCAGAGAAAAATCCAAGAAAAGCTCCAAGAATCACAAAAAATCCAAGAAAAAGAAGAAAAATTCCCAAGAATTAGATTCATCAACAAGCAGTGATAGTTCTTACCTTTCAAGTGATGATGACAGCAGCGATTGCAGTTCAAAAACAAGGAGAAGGCAAAAATATAAAGAGAAGCACGAAGGATACAAGCTGAAAATCGACTTGCCGTACTTTGATTGGCGATTAGACATGGAAAATTTCTTAGATTGGATCAAACAAGTAGAAGACTTCTTCGAATGCATGGATATCCCCGAAAAAAGACAAGTTAAATTGGTAAAATACAAATTGAAAGGAGGGGCAGCAGAATGGTGGGACCAACTAACCTCAAATAGAAGAAAAATGGGCAAGAAACCAGTGAAAGATTGGGAAAAAATGAGAAAGATGTTAAAGGCAAGATTCTTACCCGACAATTATGAGCAAATCTTGTATCAATCATATCAAGAATGCAAGCAACATAACCGGTCAGTAGATGAGTATACAGGTGAGTGGTACCGATTGAATGCAAGAAATGATTTGTCAGAGTCCGACTATCAACAAGTAGCACGATACATTCATGGCCTTCGAGAAGAAATTCAAGATCGAATTGACTTATTTCCTTTAGGAGGAATACGGGAGCAGTAGCAATGGCCTTGAAGGTTGAGAAGAAAATCAAGAAACAAAGAAGTGGAGGCTATGGGCAACCAAGATGGAATGATAATCCAAGAAATTCAAATTGGAATAGAGGAGGAAGGACATCATTTGGTCGCACGATATCTAATTCAAGAAGAGATCTGATGAAGGTAGGATTAGGGTAAACTAAGTAAATTCTCTAGGTTAATCTTTTTTACCCTCATTTGTATTTTAATCTCTTATAAATAGAGAATCCCTCCCATGTATTCTACACAACTTTCATTCTAATAAAGATCCTTGATTGATTCTTGGAGAATTATCTCCTTTAGTCTCATTTAGGCTACATCAATTTGGTATCGTGAGCAATCGCTGGGCCAACGTTGACTGCCGCCGGTGGAAGACCGGAAAACTCTTGGTGACGCCGATCGCAAGAGGGAGCTTCGTGAGTTGTGCTCGTTGCCAAACAACACACCCTTATTTAGGGGGAACCCTATAGATTCAAGAAACTTGAAGAATTTTCCAAGAATTTGCAAGAATGAATAATTACCGTTCAAAGAAGATGACCAAGAAAAATACAGCGATTGGTATGGGCAAGAAAGTAAAAATACTCTCAAAATCATTGCTGGAATTTTGATTCAAGTGATTCGGAAGAGGAATTTCAACATCACAACGTTGCTCATGCTCGATTTTATCAAAAAATCAATCAAGATCCGCATTGGAATTTTGATTCTAGTGATTCTAGCGATTCCGACAATGATTGCAATATAGTTTGGGACAAACTAACGAACCGACATTATCAAGAAAGAGCTCTACTATCTAATCAAATAAGTTTTTCAAGAAATCGATGTGAGAATTTGGACTTGGATGATTTAGAAAGTGATTCAGAGGCTGAAACATTATCAAGAAAACATCAATATTCGGATCAAACCAAGAATTGGGAGGAATTTCAAAAAGGAATAGATAAAATCCGACGTCGTTTGGAAAAAATTCAAGGAAGACAAGTTCAACGCAAAGAAGAACTCACGGATCCTATGATAAAGATTCAAGAAAATATAGTGGGAAGACCTCTTGAACATCAATTTTCAAGATTCATAAATCAAGATGATGAATGTTCGAAAAGAGAAGATTTCTACCATGGAGATATATACCAAACTCGTGGAGATGATCAAGAAAAAATGTTGCAAAAACAGAAAGCCCACCTTCCAAGATTTATTAGAAACCCTTTTCATCATGATAAACTCCAAGAATGCCAAAATGAAGGTTTCTTGGTTCCAAATTCCAAATTTTCCAGCAAAGAAGAAGAATTTGGATTTGATGTTAACGATTTTGATTTTTCTAGCAAAGAAGAGGAATGTTTTCTAACATTTGAAAATTATTTTGATGAGGAAGATGAAGTTGAGAAAGAATTGATAGAGACAGTTGATGACTCTTCTTTTTATTTGGCTCAACTGTTCTTTGAAGTTGAAGAGCAAGACTTCAGTGGGCATAGTTCTTTAATCTTTCAAGAATATGTACAAACAGAACAAGAAATTGAGAAGGAAAATGAGAAGGAAGCCAAACCAATTTCTCACAACAATCAGATGAGTTCAAATGATGATGAATTTCATTTGAATTTCATTGAATATTTTGACGGTGAGGATGAAATTTTATTTTGTTTGGATAAACTTTTTACTGTCATGGAAGACACCTTAGGGGTGGAGAACTATGAAATCAAAACCCATGAAGTTGAATTTGAGGAGAATTGTGTCGAAACCCGTGAGGTCAACGTTGGAAGAATTACAAATAAAGTCAACATGGTTGAATTGAAAACTTCAAAAGGGTTTACAAGAAAATTCTCTCAAACATCCAATGTTGGCTTATTACATGAGACAATTTTGCTTGAGTTGCAATTATTGAATTGGGAACCTCAAATTCTCGAAAGTCATTTTGGAAAAAGTTTTATCACTGGGGAGGAAGTTAAAGGACCAAGAATTTCTTCTTTGGTTTGGCCGACAAATCGAGAGAGTTTAAAGAAAACCTTCTACAAATTTCACATGTCTGCTCTTTTGCAAATTATTTTTGTGAACAAGTTCGTGTATTTGGAGGAATTGTGGCAGTACCACAAGCAATTGACTCAAGAACTTGCATTTCAAGAATTATTTTTCAGGATGATAAGCAATGACCAACCGAGTTGGCAAGTTGATGAATCTGAAAAGCAATTTTCAGTTGGAGTATTTGGCAACCATCGAATGAAGCTTGTTTCTATTTTGTTTGTTTTCTTCTGTTTCCATTTTCTTTTTAAAACTTGAGGACGAGTTTTTTTTTGGAGGGATAGAATGATGAAGGTAGGATTAGGGTAAACTAAGTAAATTCTCTAGGTTAATCTTTTTTACCCTCATTTGTATTTTAATCTCTTATAAATAGAGAATCCCTCCCATGTATTCTACACAACTTTCATTCTAATAAAGATCCTTGATTGATTCTTGGAGAATTATCTCCTTTAGTCTCATTTAGGCTACATCAAGATCCTAGTCAAGCTAACAGAAATTGGGAACAAACTAACGAAGCCTATGAAGGAGTAGAATCAAAGACAACATCTAGATCAAACCACACAAAGAATGGGAGTGAAAGGTATAGTGTGCAGCCTACAAATATCAAGAAAACAGTCACCAAACCAGAAAATCCATATGCAAGAACATCAAGTTCAAAGAAATGTTATAGGTGTGGACAAACCAGTCATTTTTCTAATGAATGTCCGGAAAGAAAAAAGATTGCTTTGGTAGAAGAAGGCTTCGAACAAGAAAATTACAGTAGCGAACATGAAGAAAGAAACTCAGAAGATGAACCAAAAATTCTTGAAGAAGGTGATGAAGGAGAAAGAGTGATTTGCGTACTTTAAAGGCTTTTACTAAATCCAAGAATGGAAGTGAATACAACTCAAAGGCACTCAATATTCAAGACAAGATGCACCGTGAATAACAAGGTGTGTGATGTAATAATAGATAGTGGGAGTTGTGAAAATGTTGTGTCCAAAGCATTAGTAAAGGCTCTTGGATTAAACATAGAACCTCATCCTAACCCTTATAAAATAGGATGGATCAAGAAAGGAAATGAGGTAGCCATTAGCGACATTTGCACTATTCCATTATCCATTGGAAAGCATTACAAAGACCAAATCACTTGTGAGGTTATCGACATGGATGCTTGCCACATCTTGCTTGGAAGACCTTGACAATTTGATCTTTCGGCCACCCACAAAGGGAGAGAAAACACATATGAATTTACTTGGCTTGGAAAGAAAATAGTTTTACTACCTAGCAAACCAAAGGAGGTAAATTCAACGGGTACATCTTCTAAACTCTTTTCTATTATTCCTGCAAATGAGTTTTTAGGTGAACATAACAAAAACTTAGTTGCACTTGTTATTAAGGGTCATAACGAGGATGTTCTAGACACTAAAACTCCACAAGTCATTTCTAATTTACTGCATGATTTCAAAAACTTATATCCTCAAGAATTGCCTAGTGAACTTCCACCTTTGAGAGATATACAACATCATATAGACTTAGTTCCTAGTGCATATTTACCAAACTTACCACATTATAGAATGAGTCCAACTGAATATAAAATTTTGCATGATCAAGTTGATGACCTCTTAAAAAAAAGATTAATACGTCATAGTATGAGTCCTTGTGCGGTTCCTGCCCTACTTACACCAAAAAAAGATGGAACTTGGAGGATGTGTATTGATAGTCGTGCGATAAATAAAATTACAATTAGATATAGATTCCCAATTGCTAGATTACCCGACCTTCTAGATCAATTATATGGTTCAAAAATCTTTTCTAAAATTGATCTTCGAAGTGGATATCACCAAATTCGTATAAGGTCGGGGGATGAGTGGAAAACCGCCTTTAAAACTAATGAGGGATTGTTTGAGTGGCTTGTAATGCCATTTGGACTCACTAATGCACCAAGTACATTCATGTGTCTAATGAACAAAGTTTTACAACCATTTTTTGGCAAATTTGTGGTAGTTTATTTTGATGATATCTTGGTATATAGCACAAATCTAGATGAACATGTTATTCATTTTAAGCTTGTTTTTTCAACTCTTAAAGCTAATTCCTTGTATATTAACTTGAAGAAATGTATTTTTGGAGTACCCAAACTTGTCTTTTTAGGCTTTATAATAGGTGAGCATGGCATAGAAGGCATAGAAGTCGACCCTCTCAAGACTAAAGCCATAAGTGAATGGCCAACACCTTCAAATGTCAAAGAAGTTCAAAGCTTCCATGGTCTTGCATCTTTCTACAGGAGGTTTATTCGAAATTCCAGCACTATAGCATCACCTTTAACCGAATGTCTTAAGAAGAAAGGGTTCCATTGGGGCAAAGATCAACAAAGCAGTTTTGAAGCCCTAAAACAAAGGTTAACTTCAACACCTATTTTAGCATTACCTAGCTTTGATAAACTTTTTGTTGTAGAAGTTGATGCTTCGGGTTCGGGAATAGGTGGAGTATTAAGTCAAGAAAATAAACCAATTGAATATTTTAGTGAGAAACTTAGTGAAGCAAGACAAAAATGGTCTACGTATGAACAAGAACTTTATGCATTGGTTAGTGCTTTAAAACAATGGGAGCATTACTTGATAGGAAAGGAGTTTATTTTATATACAGACCATCAATCCCTTCGTTATATCAATTCCCAAAAACACTTGTCTAGGATGCATGCTAGGTGGATTACTTTTATCCAACGTTTTGATTTTTCCATCAAGCACAAATCTGGACAAACTAATAAAGTAGCTGATGCATTAAGTAGAAGATCTCACCTATTAAATATATTGAAGAGTGACATAATTTCATTTGATGGCCTTGTTGATTTATATGAGTTTGATGAAGATTTCTCTGACATTTGGCTTAAATGCAAGGATGGACATGCTTATAAAGATTTTAGTATGACTAATGGATTTCTCTTTAAAGATAATGTACTTTGTGTTCCACGCACATCATTGAGGATACAAATCCTTAGGGATATTCATTCGGGTGGCTTAGGAGGACATTTTGGCCGAGACAAAACATATGAACAAATCTCCAAACGATTCTTTTGGCCACACATTCGAAAGGATGTTGAGAATTTTGTTCAAAGATGTCCAACTTGCCAAGTTAATAAAGGCCAAGGACAAAATACAGGTTTGTACACTCCCCTACCAATTCCAAAAACAATTTGGGAAGATCTCACTATGGATTTTGTGTTGGGTTTACCACGAACCCAACGAGGTAATGATTCTACCTTTGTAGTGGTTGACCGTTTTAGCAAAATGGCTCATTTTCTACCATGTAGAAAAACTAATGATGCTATTCATATTGCTAATCTTTTCTTTAAAGAAGTAGTTCGGCTACATGGAATTCCTAAAAATCATTACTAGTGATAGGGATACAAAATTTTTAAGCCATTTTTGGAAGTGCTTTGGCGAAAGTTTGATACCCACTTGAAGTATAGCACCACTTGTCACCCACAAACTGATGGTCAAACCGAAGTCACAAATAGAACTTTGGGAAATTTAATTCGGTGTTTAAGCGGTGATAAGCCAAAACAATGGGACATTTGTTTACCACAAGCTGAATTTGCCTTCAACAACATGCAAAATCGATCCACCGGCAAAACACCCTTTGAGGTAGTATATACTAACCCTCCTCGCTTAACTCTTGATCTTATTAGTTTGCCTAGTGCTACAGATTTGAGTTCAGAAGCTGAATTGATGGCTGATCGGGTTCAAAGAATACACAAAGAAGTCACAGACCATCTTCAAGAAGCTAATACCAAATATGCCCAATTGGCTAACATCAAAAGGAGGCATAAGGAGTTTGTTGAAGGTGATTTAGTCCTTGTACATCTTAAGAAAGAAAGATTTCCCAAGGGGACTTATAACAAACTGCAAAAGAAGAAAATTGGACCATGTCGGATCCTTAAAAGAATTGGCAACAATGCCTATGTGGTGGAACTCCCTGAAAGATACAACATATCTAACACCTTCAATATTTCAGATTTATCTACCTATTTTCCTCCCGATGAACTTCATATTTAACTCGAGGACGAGTTCTTTTTCATGAAGGGGGGAATTGATGTAGTTAGTTAGACTATCTAGGGTTCTCTTTGTAATCTAGCTTAGGTATTTTTATTTGTTCTCTTAGTTAGGTTGTTAGTTAGTTACTGTGGTTAATATAATTTACCACCTTTGTAATTAAAGCCTATTAGCCCAATAGCTAAGCCTATATATATAAAGGCTAAGGCTTCCCCTTTTGTTGGCTCCACCATGGAGAGTTTGGCAGAAGCTAAGATTGGGAGAAATGAAATCTCAAGGAAGTAGAGACTAGAGTCTTCGGGTGATTTTTCAGTTAATTCTCTATCTAGACAGCTGGTTGCATCTTCTCCTTGCAAAAAGATATTTTCTCAGCTCTGTGGAAGTCAAATAGTCCAAGTAGAATTAAAATTCTTATTCGGATTATGTTAGAATTGGAATGCTTTTGTAATTCCTTTGTAATTTTGATATGTTGTTTCATTTCTCTCCTTTGGGAGTTTGTATCTTTGGATCATTAGTCACTTATTATTTTTTCAACAAAAAGTCTTGCTTCTTGTATAAAAAAAGAAACACGTCGATCATATTATCATTGACTAGGTTCTTATCGCTAATGAGAGCATTGAGGACTACAGGAAAAGAAATCAGTAAGGTACCCATTTTAAGATCAAGTTTTTTTTTCCTTTTTGTTTCTCTTTTTGACAAAGAACCGAACTTTCATCGAGAAAAATGAAATAATACTCAGACATCCAAAAAACAAGCCCATGAAAGGGAACTCACTAAAGAAAAGGGCTCCAATCAAGTAAAAGAAGACCTAAAGAATAATTACAAAAAAAAACCTCGTCACAACCAAAAGAGAAACATAGAACCTAACAAGCGACCACACATTACTAAGGTCCTCTCAACCCATCTAAAGGTCAACTTTGAGAAAACCTACGATCATGTGGATCGGATTTTTCTAGAGAAGGTTCTCTAGAAAAAGGTTTTCGAGTTTAAATGGAAATCTTGGATGTAAAGTTGCATAAGGAACGTTGACAATTTCCGTTATCATTAAGAGTAAACCAAGAGGTAGGAACGTTGACATTTTTCGTTTCCGTTATCATTAAGGAAGTCTTTGCGCAATGACTCTCTGATTGGTTGGAAGTCTTTTAAGTCTCTTGGAAGTTTGAGTGCTCTTTGAGTGATTTTGCGTAGTGCGCTTTTTGGGTTGGCGGTTACTCTAGCTAGCATTTTGGTTGTTTGGTTCGTTTCTTTGTGTTGGTTGTCTTGCTGGGGTTTGGTTGGCTGAAGTTTTAATTTTTTTTAGGGAGCTCTTGAATAAAGAGATTGTCTTTGCTTGGGTGTGGTCTCAATGGCTCTTTGTGGTCTCTTTGGCTTTGTTGGCAGTTGAAATAGATGTTGTGTTGGTGTTGTTGGAGATTTTAATTGGGTTGTCTTCGCTAGTTGTGGCTCCCCGGGCTCGTTGTTGTCTCTGTGGTGGCTTTGTCAGCTGTAGAAGTTGTTGTGTTGTTTTCTTAAGGGTTTCCTTAGGTTCTTGTTCCTTATTTTAGCCTGGTTCTTTTTTAAGTTTTTTGGTCTTCTCTTTGTTCTTTTATCACTGCGCTTTTTGTTTGTTATTTTCTTTGTAAGGTTTTGTACCTGGAGCATTAGTCTCATTTCATTATTTCAATGAAAATTTGTTGTTGCCTTGTTAAAAAAAAAAAAGTAGAGTAACTCTCCCCTTTTCTTCTTCATTTTAGTTGTTTATATTCTTAGCAAACCGATCCCCCTCAGTGTGGAAAAGGGTTGTATTGAGGGGTTCCTTGTGCAAGGGAGTGGCTTCACCTTACCATTTTCTTTTGTTCCAAGAATGTTACATTTTTTTGTTAATCTAAGATAGGTTACTTTCCTTCTTGGAAGTTGCGTTGGGTCTTTAGATAAATAGAGGAAAGAGCTCAATCGTTGGGTCATAGTCTAAGGAATGTTTATTTGTAGTCTTTTGTCATTGAAAAGTTTCAAAAGAGTCTTTCTTCTCGGAAAAAAGAAATCTTTTTCAAGAGAGGAAGACTTACTCTCATCCAAGCAGTTTTAATGAGGATTCCTTTGTACTTTCTTCCTCTTCTCAGAATTCTCAAGTCATTCAATAAGAAATTGGAAAGACCAGGAAAGGTGCATGTGCGTGGGTGGGTGGGGTGGGGATTGCATTTGGTTAGTTGGTAGATGGTTTCAAGAGCTTTTGAGCATGGAGTTAGGGTATTACCATCGAAACGAGGCCTTGTTGGCCATTTGGTTGTAGTGCTTCTAACAAGATCCAAGGCTTTGTGGCATAGAGTCATTGTGAGCAAATACAGCCCCCACCCTTTTGAGTGGGTCTTTGGAAGTACGCTTATGAGATCTTCTAAAAACCCTTAAAAATATATCTTTTCAGTTTTTCTTCCCTTTCCAATTCGCTAAATGCTTCATCAGGGATGCCTCGGATACCTATTTTTGGGAGGATGGTCGGTTGAGGGAGAAACCCCTTTTTGTCTCTCTTTCTCCCATTTGTAACATCTTTCAAATATGAAGTGACAATCTATGGTCTCTGTTTTTTTGTCGTCAAAAGAGTTTCCTTCTTTGTTTGTTTTGGGGTTTCACCACTTTTTCACAAATAGGGAGTCAGTGGAGGTTGCCTTTTTACTTTTGCTTTTGAGGAATTCCCTTGTTGTTCGAGGATGGAGGGATTCTTGTTTTTGGATCCCTTGTCCTTTAAAGGCCTTTTCATCCGACTCTTTTTTCTTTCTTCTGGGGACTACATCGCTCTCCCAATCACCTCTTCATTTTCTTTGCTCCAGAGGATTAAGTTTCCCGAGAAAGTAAGGTTTTTTGCCAAAAAGTTAATACTTTAGAGCACATACAAAGCTCCTTGTTGAGGCTTCAATGGTGCTCCCTTTGCAGAGGTATTTCGGAGCCTAACCATATTATTTGGAGTTGCTAGTTAGCTCAATTGATTTGGTCCAGGTTCCTCGACACTTTTGGAGTCTCTTTGACATGGAGTAGGCATTCTAGGGCTATGATGGAGGAGGTTTTGTTGAATCTCCCTTACAGGGAGAAGGGCAAAACCCTTTTGCAAGCTGTGTTTCCCATTAAACTTTGGCTTGGAATCATAGACTTTTTAGAGGAGCTAAGAGATTTCTAAGGGAATTAGGGTAGAATATTAGGTTTAATATCTTGGTGTGGGCTTTGGTGGCTAAGGTCTTTTGTAATGATCAGCTAGGCTTCATTCTTTTGGATTGGAGTCCTTACTTATAGTGGGTTGAATTCCTTTTGTTCAAACTTTTTTTTAATATCGGCTTGTATATTCTTTCATTTTTCTCCATGAAAGATCGGTTTCTTATTAAAAAAATTAAGGCAACAAAAAAAAATAATCCAAACTCCAAATGATATTATTGGATTTTGTTGTAGGTTGGTTGCTTTGAAGTACTTTGGGATCCTTTGATTAAAAGAAAAAAAATAAGATTTCTAGGGATTTTGAGAGATCTTGGAGGAGGTTTGGTCTTTTGTAAGGTTTAATATGTCTCTGGCATTGATGTAATTATTAGCTCGGTCTTATCATTTTGGATTGGAACCCTTTGTTGTATAGTTAGTTGGTTCCTTTTGTTAGGCAATCCATTTTTAATGCCATTTTGTCAAAAACCAAGTTTTCATGAAGAAAAAAGATGAAAGAATACATATTCGGTCTCAATTTCTTCCATTAGAAATAAGAGATTTTGTTGTCTTTCTTATGACTACAATAAAGCTTCAAGATTATGTAGTCTTTCTTATGACAGAATATTCTGCTATCAAGGATTCTCATAAGGCTTTCACAATCCTCTCCCTACTCCAACTGTTTGTTTGATCATCCCACACATCCTTGGCCTTTAGCAACCTTTGAGAGGAAAGAAAAAAGACCTAGGAAAGCAGTCAACTAACCTACCCTGCTAACACCAATCGTCCAACCAAAAAAGTCACACTACCATTTGAATGTTTGAATATCAAACATTTGTTTGAATTGGGAAGCGTTTATTTTACCTTGTAATTTTGTTTCATTGTTTTGCTTTATTTCACTTTCTAGGAGTTAATATCTTTTGAGAATCGGTTTCTTTTCATTTCTTCGATGAAAAATTATGTTTCTTTTTCAGGAAAAAAAAGATATAATATCAGAATAGCTTTTATACTTGCAATTGGTAGCCACCCATGAGCCTCAATAGCATAGTGCCTACATAACATTAGGGAATAAAGTCTCACCTGAAAAACAAAACATCATGGCATACCCCGCCCCCAGTGAGTGCGTGTGTGTGTGTGTGTGTGTGTGTGTGGTGGGGGGTGGGGGGTGGATACAATCAAAAAAATTAGATGCATTTACAATCTTTTAAATCACACATCAGTTGCTAAAGGCAAGAAATAGAACTTAAACAGTGAACAAGAGCTATGTCAGAAGACAAGATATATCAAGTCCATAAACAAGTACTACCTGCATGTATCGCACCACAGTACTAGTATAATCGACTGCCCTCCTTTGAGTAAGCTTTCTCATTCTTTTTGCAGCAAAACTATCCCCATGGGCTGCAACAAATATATCCTTGACTATTAGAAACAGTGTCAAGGAAATTTTGAAAAAAAAAAAGTCAATAGCCCCAAGCATGTCGTAGTGGTGTTTTCCTGCCACATCAAACATCCGTGCAACGCATGTTGGGGCATGTGGGACCAATGTTTTAAAAAGCGAGGCACCCTTGTCTGGCTTCTTCCATGCTAAGGCACACTGAGGCATGCACCTCAAGTCTTTTTTTATAAAGAAACTAAGAAATATTCTTAAGAAAATGCTCATTTTTCAATCACTGGCAATACTCTAATTTCCTAAATTTCTCATTATCATAATAATATATTTTGGACATTTAAAAATTTTATTAATATTTTTCAATCATGCCCTCACAAAAAAAAAGCATTTTTTTTTTGCTTTGCACTTAAGCCCTGTAAGAACTGTTGTGCTTTAATTTAATTCGCCTCACACTTTAAAAAATAATATATTAGGACATGTTAAAGTATCAAAAACTAGCTTTGTAATCCTGAGATGACATCCATCGTAGTTTGAAGGTCTTAAATTGGCATGAAATCAAAAGATAAGCTATACAATCAAAGGGAATTTCCTTCCGAATTTAATATATTCAAAAGAGATTTTTAGATACAACTTACAAGACCGGGAAATAAGAGAGTACCTCATCTCCCCCCACCTATCAGAGTACTTTAGTCTAAACCAAACATACATTTTATCTCTCACGTGTGCTACTACAGATCCCTAAGATTCACGTGCATACGACTGACTAACTACATCCCCATATATGCATCATATTATTTACGCAAAGAACTAATCCCCCCCCCCCAAATTTCACACTTTCTTCTATAAACATTGATAACCAAGAACCAAGAGTGTGTCACTACCCTTCCCAAAGAACCACCTTTTTGGAGTCCTATTTTGGACAAGAGTCAGAAACAGTTGTCTAATTGGAAAAATGTCTTTCTCTCTAAAGGAGGAAGATTTACACTCATGCAATCGGTGTTGAGTAGTATCTCCTGTTCCTTCTTGTCCTTGTTCAAAATTCTCTGAGTAGTCTATTGGGAGAATGATGAAAGATTTGTTGTGGAAAGGAGTTGACGAGGGGGAGGGTCTCACTTGCTTGAGTGAGAGATGGTGGTGAAGCTAGCGGAGCTAGGAGGATTAGGGATTAGGAGCTTGAGATTATGTAACGAGGCATTGCTAGCCAAACAGTTCTTCATAGAGCCCGATGAGTTGTGGTACAAAGTTATTGTGAGTAGGAATTGCTTGCACCCTTCTAAGTGCGTTTTTTTTTTTCATTTTTGACAAGAAATTGGGCTTTCATTGAGAGAAATGAATGATCGTACAAGGACATACAAAAAACAAACCCACCACCCAAAAAAAAACCCAAGCCTAATTACAAGAAAATATCTCGATCCAAAAGAATGAGACTAAGCTGACAATTATAAAAAGTATGATTAACAAACTCCAACAAAGATGAGTTAAATCTACTCCCAAAGCTCCCCACCTGACCTCTCAAACCCTCTAAAGATGTTACCATTCCTTGCAAGCCAAATGTCCCCACAAAATGGCCAAAGCAAAGTTTCCCACATAACTTTTCCTTCATCGTGAAAAGGAGGGTTTAGGAGCACATCCTCGATTATGGAGCAACACCCACTATTATGCATCAGAACAACCCCGAAGGTCCTGAAAAACTGTCTCCAAAGGAAGAAAGAAAAAGGGCAATCCCATAGAAGGTCGTTGAGGTCCTTCTTCTGCTTCCTGCAAAGAACACACCATTGCAGTCGCAACACAAAAGAAGAGAGTCTCTAGAGGTGATCTTCAGTGTTCACTCTCTCATGCAAAACTTCTCCGGCAAAGAATTCCCTTTCTTATGAATTTTAACCTTCCAAAGAGAGGAGAAAGCATATGCTCCCTGGGAAGGAGAATGGGCACAAAGGATGTGGAAAAAAGAGCTACAAGAGAAGCCTTCAAAGGGCTTCAAAACCTAAACCTAGAATGTCTTCTCCCATGATGGGTCACTCGGTCAGAAATTAAAAAAAGGAGGTTGACAACCTTAACCGCCTTTAGGTCAATGACGAAACGACAAAAACCCAGATAACGCACGGACTTATCAGAAGAGGGCAAAACAGAGGCCACCAAATACATCTTCTTATCAAACAAATCATAAAGATGTGGGAATAAAGCACACAGGGGTCTCTCCCCCACCCAAGAATCTTCCCAAAAATAGGTTTTCGAGCCATCCCCAATAGATCACTTAACAGACTAAGAGAACAATGGAAAACCCAAAGCAATAGTAGTCCAGAAGTGTTTGTTAGAACCTTTAAACCTACAACTTGAAACTCATTCAAATGTGTGGGGTCCATATTTGCTCACAGTAATCTTACACCATAGGGTATTTGACTCCATGAAGAAATGTCACAACCATTTCGTCAAAACAATCTCGTTACGTAATCATAGGTTCCCAATGTCTAAACCACCAACCTCAAACGATTTCAAAACTACCTCCCACTTGACCAAGTGAACCCCACCACCCTCCTCCACACCTTCCCACAAAAAGTTCCTCATAAGTCGTGGTTCTGAGGGACCTGGTAAAAAGCTCTAAAAAGCTAACACTTGGATTCCCTTTCTTTTCGTTGGGGAAGGCTCGAAAGTTTGTTTTTAGAAAGATTGTTGGGTGGGTGATAAGCCCCTTTGTGGATTGTTTCCTCAATATATAACCCCTCAAATAAGAAGTAGCATTTGATGGCTTCAATTTTGCCTTCTCCTTTAGATCTTTCTTCTTTGATTTCCATCGGATTCATTTTCCCTCTCTCTGTTAGAGAGGCAATATATATGGTAGTTCTTCTTCCCTTCTTCATGACCAACATATGTACCAAAGGAGAAAGGACTCTAGGATTTGGTCTCCTAATTCTTCTACAGGCTTCCCTTGTATTTTATTTTTTCACATTTTGTCTGTCCCTTCTCCGCCCCAAGTTGCCTCAACGTTCTCCTCTATCTGGAAGATTAAGATACCAAAGAAGATCAATTTTTGTGGGGGGCAGATCTTACATGGAAGGGTTAACACTATGGAAGTGAACGGAGTCAATGTCATTCTTCTTTTGTGTTGTACCCGTAATAGTGCATTCTCTATAGGCAATGTCGCAGTAGAAGGAGGACCTACACCACTTGCTATGGGATTGCCAATTTGCACACTTGCTTTGAAGAAGGTGGTTGAGCTTTGCTTGGTTTCTGCTTGGCTTGGAGTAGAGATTGTTTCGCCATGATTGAGGGGTGCTCTTGAGTTTGTCTTTCCGAGAGAAGGGCAAAGTTCTGTGGCACGCTAGTTTTTTTGCCATTTTGTGGGGCATTTGAATCGAGAGAAATAATGGAATTTTTAGGATTGGTAGAAAGGTGGAGAGATTGTCATGAGGAGAATATTGGAGATAGCATATGGATCAAGGCCAACCCACCTCCATCAACTCTTAGTCACTTCACTCTCGCGTAAAAAAAATATTTCAAATAAGAGAATGATGTAGAAACCAACAAGAAGAACTATAAGCATGCACGAGATGGAGCATTAACTAATGAAAGATCCTACTCAGTCTTCTCAAACTTTTCACTTTCTCAAGGTATTTGTCTGTCCCTGATAAGGAAGATTTCCGGAGGGCGAGGCAACTCTAGAAGTCCGTGGAAGGGTATTGCTGAGGGATTTCCTTTATTCTCTGAGTCGGTCTCTTCTGGGGTGGGGAATGGGAAAGACACTTTGTTTTGGGAGGATAGGTGGTTGGGAGATAGACCTCTTTGCTCCGTGTTCCCTCGACTTTATCATTTATCTTCGGCTAAGAATAGGGTCATCGCTGAGGTTCTCTTCCATTCGGGTCACACCGCTTCTCCTTCTCTGGGTTTTCAACGTCCTCTTTCTATTAGGGAAACTGAGGACGTGACGTCTCTCCTGTCCTTGTTGGAAAACCTCTGTTGTATCCCTGATAAGGAAGATATCCGTTGTTGGTGTCCTAGTCCAAATGACAGGGGTTTCTTGTCGTTCCTTCTTTCGAGTCCTTGTTGCTCCTTCTTCACTGCTGCTTTCTGGGAGTCTATCTTTGAGGCGTGTGGAAGGTGAAGATTCCAAGAAAGTTAAGTTCTTTGCTTGCGGGTGTGTTACATGGAAGAGAGTTAACACTCTTGATAAAGTCTCGAGAAGGATGCCTTCTTTGGTTGGTCCGTGGTGTTGTATCCTCTGCAGGAGGGCGCCGGAGGATTTCGAGCATCTGTTTTGGAGTTGTGACTTGGCGGTAGGAGTGTGGAAGTTATTTTTTGAGGAGTTGGGTCTCTCAGATCTTGCTCAAGGTTTTAGTGGTCACAGTTTGGAGGCCCTTTTCTTGCAACACCCTTTGAAGGGGAAGGGTTTGTTCTTGTGGCACGCCGGGATTTGCGCTATTCTTTGGGGGCTGTGGGGTGAGAGAAATAATAGAATCTTTCGAGGGCTTGAGCGTTCTCTTTTTGACGTCTGGTCTCTTATTAGATTCTACGTTTCTCTTTGGGCCTCGTTAACTAAGGCCTTTTGTAATTATTCTTTAAATCTTATTTTGTTGGGGTGGAGGCATTTGTTGTAAGCCCCCCCTCTTTTTGTTGGCAAGTACTTTTTGGTTGCCTTGTATTCTTTCATTCTTTCTCAATGAAACCTCGGTTTATTCTCAAAAAAAGGTATTTGTCTGCAATATAACACCTTATCCGAATACTTCAACACTCAAAGGCTGGCTCCTTTTTGGGAAAATGAAGTTAAGTTTTCTTAAATCACCAATCAACCCAAAAGCTTATGCTGATAGGCAGGGGTAAATTTAATTATATCAAACATAGTCTAACATTCCCCTCACTTGTGAGCTTGAAAATTTGAAGAAAGCTAAACAAGTAGAAATCAATATAAATTGGGGGAGGAAATGGCTTTACAGGTGACCTCCTACTTTGATAACATGTTAAATCACCAATCAACCAAAAACTTAGGCTGATAGGTAGGGATAAATTTGATTATATCAACCTAGTCTAACAAGTTTAGACCATAAAATGATGATAAAAGATGAGAACCACAATAAATTTTACGCCTTCAGTGGAATTCATTCTGTATATACAAGATTAGTTGATAAACCATACATCCAATACCCCGTTGACAAAGTTAACAACACCCCAAGAAATCCAGCAACCAACCCAATGTCCAAAATGATTTGGGTCCCAGAACAAACTCCCAATTCATAAAATGGATAACATAAAAGACAATTTACCTTCATAAGGAGGAGGAGCAGGGCCAGAAGGATGGCGAGGATGATGGTGCTGTTGAAACTCTGGAGCGAGTGTAGTTGAAGAAGCAGATGGCTGCCTCATCATGGGTGGCCCAGGCGGGGGTGGGCCTCTTGGGAAATCCCCGCCAAGAGGATGCTGATTGGGCGGCTGCTGGTGCTGCTGAAACTGTTGAGGATCGCCGTACATGTTGTAGATGCTGAAACTAATGCAATTGAAGCTAAAGAGTGAAAGGAAAATCCTATATCTAGAAGAGAAGAAGAGACTGAGAAGAAATGTAGAGAAGAGGATTGGCTAAAACCCTAAACAATTTCTCAGTCAGTTGGTTCATCTAAGCGATTTCAGCTGGTGTGCGCGCGTCAAGGCGAGGTTTTGAGTTTTCGGCCTGCACAAGGCGGGGGCAGTGCAAATTTGATTTTCTGTATTTTTTTTTAGTGCTCTTTTATTTTCGATTGTTTGAGATAATGTAATAGGATTTTTTTTTAAATAATGTAATTTTAAAAAAATTAACAAACATAAGATAGTTTTGAAACTCATTCCAGATTTGGGGTAGCCAACTTGTGTACATGGGTTGCGAGTTAGCTAACTTGTGGCTCATGTACACGTTTTCATTAATGAAACGTGGTCTCGGGCCATGATTATAGCGCCACGATTATCCCAGATTCCAACGCCATATTTTAAACAATACTTTTCTTATCCACCTTAAATTTATAATTTCTTTTTTTATTTACATTTTAAAGATTTTTAGTTTCAAAACTACCTCAATTTTGTCATTTTATATTTAAACATCATTATCTATAAAATTAGCCCAATGTAATAAGAGGAAAATATGAAATATCTACTTTTACGCTTTACCCAAATAGTTTGAATTAGATTAAATTATCAAAAACACTCTCAAATTATGGGGTTGATTTTAATTATATCTCTAAACTTTAAAAAGTTTTATTTTAAACGTCGAATTCATGGACGAAAAATATTGTGTTTGCATTTGTATTGTTGCTCATGCGAACATATTTGAACATATACGTTGAAAAAAAATTAACACATATTCAAATACAATTTTTTCCATCCATAAATTTAACAGAAAAAACCTTTCAGGATTGTTTTTAAACGAACTTCAAAGTTCAAGGGTTATAATGAAACTTTTCAAAGTTCAAATGTATAATTTAAATCAACTCCATAGTTTAGGGGTATCTTTGATAGTTTAACTTTTAAATTATAAATTTAATCCATAAATTTTTTAAGTTAGTTTGCGTCAAATTGATACTTATGAGTTGTTTGGAGCGTTTGATTGAGTTATAATAACGTAAGTTATAATAGTCTCCGGTTATAATAGACTGTAGAGTTATATAATATGTGTTTATGATGCAAAATTATTTAGTTTGGGTTATAATAGTATGTGTTTTGTATGCAGAGTATTTAGACTATTATAATTACAAGTTACTATAACATGCATCCAAACAGGCCCTTAAACCTTAAAAGCTTTAAATAGAATTTTAAATTTTCAATTTTGTATCTAATAGGTGAACTTTGAGAAATGTCTAATAAACCCATAAACATTATGTCTAATAAATCTTTGACTTCTTCGACATTTTAAAAAACTCCCAGACTTACCAAACATAAAATTAAAAGTTTAATATTATATTAGACATAAAATTCAATTTTATGTCTAATAGATTTGTTAAAATTTTAAAATGTTGAATATGTTAGAGGTCTATTAGATATAAAATGAAAAATTCACAATCTATATAGCATTTTTAAAGTTCAATGTCTTATTAGACACAAAATAAAAAATTCAGAGTCTACTAGATACATTTTGAAGTTCGAAGACCTTTTAGATACGTTTTAAAGTGCATGAACATATCATAAACAAACCTGAAAGTTTAGGCCCGTTTGATGACCATTTTGTTTTTTGTTTGTAGTTTTTGAAATTTAGACCTAAAAATACTATTTTTACTAATGAGTTTATGTCTTCTTATCTACTTTATACCTATATTTTCAAAAAACCAAGTCAACTTTTGAAAACTAAAAAAAACTTGACTTCGTTTTTAGAAGTTGTCTAAGAGTCCAAATGCTTACTTAACCACTAATTTTATAATTTAACCACTCGAATTTAAAGTACCAGGAGAGTAGGAAGGACTCAACTTGAGCATGGCACTGCCCTAAATCTATTCTTAGTAGATCCTCACTTAAGAAAATTGATACTCCTATCAGAACTTGATAAGGTGTAACAACTTTCATCCAAAAATTTCAATTTCATGAAATTGAATCCTAAATTTAGATGAGTAATTCAAATTTTACCTTTAATTTAATATTTGCTATATCCTTCATAAACTTATTAATTTCAATAATAGTCAAAAGTTGTATAAAATTGAGCTTGGTCAATACTGAAAATTAACCCTCGAATAAATCTTCCAAAATCCAACTGTCATGGTATTTGTTTAAAACAAATTTTCAAACAAAAGTCTATCTAAAAATTTGCAATTGGATTTAAATCATGTGTATTTTAGACCCCTAAATTTTTAGATTTGTTCATTAACTTTTAAAATGTTTATTTCAATTCTTACGACTTTAAAAAATAATCATTATACTACATTTTTTCAATTGAGGAATATTATGATTTTAAATATTTATATTAACATGGGGATGTAGGTATGCATTGACATTACATAAGTTATTTTTTTTCCTTCTCTTCGATTTAAACAAAGAGCGAGGTGGGGATTCAATGCATGTGTTGAGAGTAATGGTTGAATTAGTGATTTTAGAAAAGGAGATTTAGTTACTATTAATTTTGTAAAATTGATTTTCATACAATCATATTGATGATTGGTTTCAAACTTTTAAAATGTTTGTCATATATTTAGAAGTGATTTTGAATTATTATGCTTGGTTTCAAAACTGATTTTAGAACTGCAAATTTACTAAAAATGGTATTTTATATTTAAACAAATAATTATGACAAATATGTATTTTTATTATTTTTTTTTCATGTTTTCTTGGTTGTTAAATTTTTACATGCATGATTAATATATTAAGTGATTGGGTGAACTTTAGAGTAAAGAAAATTAAGTAATTATGTTCAACCCTAGTGCAAGTAATAAAACATGAATATTCCTAAGTATGATCAATCCTACAAGAAACAAAGTAGCAAAAAATTATTGCAAAAACAATCATATAAGTAGAATTGCAATTTTGAGAACTAAAAAAAAAAATAAAAAATAGTTGTGGGGTGTTGTAAAACATAAATGTAGAATAGAAAATTTGCAAATTAAGGTGGTAAAGATTTGCATAATCTAAATTGCAAAATTTAACATAGCAAAACCGAAATGGCAAAGAAATAATTTGCATAAGCAAATCGCAAAACATATTGCAGAATCAGTTTGAAATTGCAAAAACATATTGCGTAATCAATTTTTTTTTGCAAAATGAAAATCATAAGAAATGTGAAAGATGTAAGAAAAGTGACTCAATGAGGGAAATGAGGCTCAAGAATGTAATTGCCCTAAATTGTAGATTGCAAAACTAAAATTACAAATCCAACCTACTCTACACGCTACTCTTATCCACCTTAAAATTTAGATTTTTAAGAGACTAAGTGAGTGAGTTACATGTCTATAATCCTCTTATAACAATTACATTATAGAATTTTTAAATTTGGCTCAACAATTTTATGGGTTTGGAGTCTTTAATTCATATGTATAAGGTAAAGATTGACTTATGTCTAATCTTTTGTCTCCTTGCGAAATCCGCGTATCACTAACTCTGTGAGTATTAGATCTAAGTTCCAGTTGCTCCCCTAATTGATCAATCTAGAATCTCAACGACAGTTTATTCAAAACAAGCGAACAATTGAAATGTACGCTCGATTTTCATTGTAATTTAGGCTAAATCTACTTATGAAAGAATTCACATTCTTAAACCTCCTAAAAAGTTTAGCTCATAATTAATTCGTCAAATTCACAACAAGTGTTAATGGTTAAATAATTGCTTAAAAGATTAATTGTAACCACAATCTATAAGAAGTAATTAAGGGGTTGTGTTGACGCGCTGTGTTGGAATCAGAAACCCCGGGTTTCAGAAATTCTGGGGTTTATTGGCTGGAATCAGAAACACTAGACTTGCAGAAAACAGTGTTTGGAGCGTAGGGTTGTGTTAGGTCAGTGTTCGCAAAAAAACAGATGTTGGGGTGCAGCAGTGTTGTGTTGGAATGGGTTGCATAAAACAGTGTTTGGGGTGCAGTGTTGTGTTGGGTTAGGTGTGTGCAGTCTGTTTTTTCTAAAATAAATACTTAATATTTTTTAAATATAGTAATTTTGTCTTCTTACTTTATTTTTTAACTTCATAACTACATAATTACCTATCAACAATTTATCTAATTTGAGTTTATAATACTTTGTAGGAGTATATATTATATTATAATGCACTTCACTCATGATGACATAAAGTAAGACAACTAACTATATGTTGTAACGTGTAATGTAAGAACTGTGGTACCAATGATAAAGTAAAACAATCGATGCATAGAAATATGTTGGTTAAAGATAACATGTTACGTTGTCTGAAATAAATAATAAAAAACAGTAGAGATAGTTGTTCAACGAAGTTCAACTAAACATAAAATTCTAAAAAAGTCATAGAGAGTGGTAGATGGAAATAGAATCAGGTTCCCGGTGCTTTCCCCAGAACTTCGACACAGTAATCATACTTCCAATTTGGGATGGTTCATGTAAAGAAAGAGTTCAACATCATATTATTCGAGAGAAGCGTTTTTGCAACAACCATGCAGTCTTGCCTTGTCATCCCTGGGATTGCCTTCAATTTTGCATATAGCTCGTTCACTCGAGCTACTAATATTATGTTAATAATATTTACACACAAAAATATTATCCACCACAATGTATATAGTGCATATATACAAAATCTAATCAATATATATATATATAAATATAAATATATATGTTTAATTCAATAATCGTCAATTCCCATTCCAATTCATCCATATATGGTTTGCAAGATGTTCCTCCATTCGCACTGGACATATCCGTTGTCTCTACAAATCCAACGTTGTTTGTGTTCATCCCAGTTGAATCGGGGTCACTTGTGTGTGCCTCCTCGAATGTGGGATCTGGGTCTATCTTTTGTATAATTAAATTGTGCAACAAACAACGTGCAGTTATAGTCCTGCACTAGACTTCTACTGGGTAAAAAGACTTTCCTCTTAGTATCGTCCATCGACCCTTTAGCATATTGAATGCTCTCTTAATGACATTTCGAGCGGATGAATGTCTCATGTTGAACAACTCTTTCGGATTGGCGGTGGTTGGGGCATCAAAGTATCAAGTTGTTTGGGTGGTCGAGTCACAGGGGCGATCGTTAAATTAATCTATAGAGTTTTCATTGTAGTTATCGATAGAGATAATCATCGCGATGGTCAGGTCGCCGGTGTGGTCGTTTGAAGTTTTCGTTACCGGTAGTGATCAGGCAGTCATCGGAGTTGCCATTAGAGTTAGTCGGTCGCCGGTGTGGTCGTTGAAGTTTTCGTTACCAGTAGTGATCAAGCAGTCATCGGAGTTACCATTAGAGTTTGTCGGTCGCCGGTGTGGTCGTTGAAATTGTCATCGGAGTTGGTTGGAGGTCGCCGGTGTGGTCGTCGAAATTGTCATCGGAGTTGGTCGGAGTCGCCGGTGTGGTCGTCAAAATTGTCATCAGAGTTTGTCGGGGTAGCCGGTGTGGTCATCGGAATTGTCATCAGAGTAGGTTGGGGTCGGCGGTGTGGTCGTTGGAATTGTCATCGGAGTTGGTCGGGGTTGTCGGTGTGGTTGTTGGAATTGTCATCGGAATTGGTCGGGATCGCCGGTGTGGTCGTTGGAATTGTCATCGGAGTTGGTCGGGGGTCGCAGGTGTGGTCGTCGGAATTGTCATCGGAGTTGGTCGGGGTCGCCGGTGTGGTCGTCGGAATTGTCAACGAAGTTGGTCGGGGTCGCAGGTGTGGTTGTTGGAATTGTCATCGGAGTTGATCGGAGTCGCCGGTGTGGTCGTCGAAATTGTCATCGGAGTTGGTCGGGGTTGCAGGTGTGGTCGTCGAAATTGTTAGCGGAGTTTGTCGGGTCGCCGGTGTGGTCGTCGGAATTTTCATCAGAGTTGGTCGAGTCGCCGCAGTGATTATCAAAGTTTTCCCGGAGTTGGTTGAGTTGCCAAAGGTGTAATCGCCGGAGTTGTCGTTGTTGGTGATCGCTTGAGTTGTCATCGAGTTGGTCGGGTCACCGTGTAGTCGCTGAGAGTTGTTGTAGAAGTTGTCACCTCGAATTGTTGTTGAAGTGGTCATCGAAAATGAAAAACGAAAAATAGAAGTGGAAAACATGGTATAAAACCCATGAGGTTGTATTTCAAAACCCATGGGGTTGTGTTTTCAAAACCCTTGGTTTTGAAACCCTTTGTACTAAACATGGTGTTGGATTTGAAACCCAACACCACCCTAACCCAAACCAATGGGCCAAACACCCCCTAAAGAGGCAGGGGCGTCTGGTTTCTTTTCGTGAGAGGAGGGTGGTGAGGGAAATTTTCCTAGGTTTCTGTGTTTACAAAAGGACAAAAGGACCCCAATTGACAAAACATAATCTCAAAGATTTACTAAAATGCCCTCTAATCAATCCCTAACCACTAAAATGTCTAGGGGCTCATTTAAATGTTTTTTTTTAAAAACCTTTAATTATACAAAATTCTCAAGTGGTATAATCTCATATTAAATTAAAAGACTTCAAGGCTTCATTAATTTAATTTCCAATGAAATAATCTAAAATACAAATTAAAGGTACCTTAAGTTTAGGGTGTCACACTTTTTCTCTCTCATCTAACGTCTCATTCTCCCTCTATCGCTTCTAGCCTCCATCTCTTATTCTCTTTTCTCACTTGCTTTCTTCTCTCACAACGGTGATTGCAACATAAATAATTTGATGGTAGCAACGACGGTTGTGTCGCCCATTATAGCCTATCATCCCTCTCTTTCTCGCTATGTTTTACTTCTCTTGTCGGCAACGACACAACCCACTATCTTCGACGGTCATTATTCTCGAGCGTCGTTCAATCTGCAGCTCAAGTACAAGTTCTTATTTTTTTCTTCTTTAGAACACGATTAAAATTGAAACCAAACCAAGTAAAACAATGAGCTGGTTCGATTTTGAATTGTAACTGAAGATTATTTCCGTCCACTTGGTTTAACTACTCCAAGAATCAAGGAGTTCAATTTGGTCTTTGGGTTTGGCCAAAACTGGATCGAACTAAACCGTGTATGCCACTACTTACTAAGGACTTTTTTTTACATTTTGTTCATTTTTTTTGTTCATTTTCTTTGTCTTCCTCTCCTCCTCCCTCTCTCTCCACATGTGTATATGCTTCCTCTTCATATACATATTTCTCAATTCTAACTTCTTATGCAATTTAGAAAATTTGTGATCATTACAATGTTTAAATCTTCTTGAAATTGCAATTAATAAAAAAAATCTAGCTATACTAGATATTATACCGCGAGAGACAAAAACCTATAAAAATATCGTCGTTGATATATTAATTAGAGATCACCAATAGGCAAGAAGAGGAAACAAAATAAAAATATGAGATATTAACTGAAAAATAACCTTTGATAGAATGTCTAATTAAAAATGCTTTCACAGTTAAACTAAGTTTTATATAAATGATTAACATATCTCAATCTCATCAATCCCATTTCATATTTTCGTAATCCTAACAGTCAACTCTAACAAGAAATATACCAACACTTTATTATACGAAATATTCTCATAAAAAATCACCCTAATTATATCTCTTTCATTCTCAAACATTATATATATATACATCTTTCTACCAACACAAGTGTAATTCAAGGGTAATTGACATGGACCCTTTTTACCATTTTTAGTATGAAAATGATTGAAAATTACAATAGTAATTATTTTCAAAATGTGCAGGAAACCGCTCTAGGCTTAATATAGCAGGTTGACGATATATAGAAAAACAAGTTAACTAATAGGGTTTGTTTGATTTAGTACTTTATATGTATTTGATTTAGAAACTAAGAGTCCGTTTGATAACCATTTGATTTTTTGTTTTTGAAAATTGTACTTGTTTTCTCACAATTTATCTACAATGATTTTCATCTTCCCTACGATGACTCTCATGTTTCTTAAGAAAACACTTGAATTCGCTAAATTTCAAAAACAAAAACAAGTTTATAGAAACTATTTTTTTTAGTTTTTAAAACTTAGTTTGATTTTTAAAAACACATCTAAAAAGTAGATAAGAAAATATGTTAACTCATTTGTATTCCTTAGTGATAAGCCTTAGTATTAAAGCTTATACAACGTCTAAATACTTAAAATATTTTCGTTCTATCTTTAGATCGTTGGAAAATAAGTAAAAATATACTTAAGTTAGAAAAGAAGGAAAAATAAAAGCAATTAGAATGAAAAATCTTAATAATTTACTTTTGTGCAAGAATCAAGGAAAAATGTAAAATCAAGCAAATTACAGTGCAACTTACAAATTTGGGAAGACCAAATGGAAATGCATAATGCATGGAAGAAAATGCAGAATCAAGCAATTAAAAATACAAGTTGCATTTCTCGGCAGACCATGTAAAAAAGGAAAAATATAATTCTGAAATCCATCCGTTCATTCCGTAATTTGATTTACTGCAAAAGTATGGGTAGTCCATTGATTTATTTCTTCAGTTCTCTATTCCATCCTTCAAGTCCTATTAAACTCGTTCTGCTCTGAGGGTGTAAGAATAATTTTAGGTAATTTTTTTAGAAGACTTTACGACAGTTTACTTGCCACATGAACTATTTAATTAGTTTTCAAATTAAGAGGGATGATGCTATTTCTTCTGTAGTCTGTTGCAATGAAAGAGTGTCACTTTAAATATTGATTTTAAAAATTCAATTTGTGGTTGTCATTTAACTGAATATTGATTTTGGTTGTTCTTCATGTTCCTCTTTTCTTTCCATACTTAAGGTTTACTGTAATGTGATGCTCATTCACTAATTTTGAGACTTGAGGTGTTAATGCAGTATTAGTTGGTTCTCTTCCGTAAGCAGTAGTTTTTCTCTTTTCTTAATTCTCTCAAAGTTTAAATTCCAATATTTTATTCTGACATCCAACCCTAAAAATGGCCGTGCTTATGTCAAAATAATAATGAGCTAAACACTTTTAAGGGGTTGAAGAATTTGAATGCCCTAAGATGTGAATCTAGCCTAAAGGATTAAGAACTCAAGATTGCATCTCAATTGCAATTGCTTGTGTTGATAAATATTTATTGGGATCTTAAAATTGATCACTTAGGATCACAATTCGAGCTTCAATCTAATACTGAAAGGGTTAGAAACGAGCGGATCTCGCACAAGCATTGGAGACAAAAGTTTAGACATAAACTTCCCTTTACCCTCGACATAGCTAGGGATCAAAGGCTCCAATCCAATCTTTTACTATGTACCACATAATCTAAGGAAAAGGGACTACATACATGTATGTTTCATACTTAGCCTCTCAACACCTAAGTTTAGGTAAATGAGAGTTGTAAAAGTGGACTCCAGTTGAATGCAAGAAATGGTGACGATAACCCTATATGGATTTTAAACTAGATTAGGGCGAGAATAATTCTTGAGCCCCCTGGTCATCTCATTTGCAAATTTTAGTTTGCATATGTTTATAACTTTTGTTAGTTACTTTGCAACTAGCATTTATTTTCTACAGTGGTAGCACTTATCATAACTTTGTCAATTGCATAATGCATAATCTAGTTTCTGCAATTTTTTTTAAGTTGTCTCTTTTAGTAATTTGTCATCACAACAATCTCCGCAACTAGTTTTTGCACTTTAATTTTTCAACTTGCATTTACTCTATCAATTTTGTTCAAACAATATTTTTGTTACTTTGTTCCCTGTGGGATCGATACTCATGAATATTCATGTTTTTATTACTTGCATCGATAGTGTACACTTGCACTAGGGTGAACGTAATTATTTATTTTTCTTCACCCTAAAGTTAACTCGATCACTTAGATATAGTGTTGGGTTTGATCTTTTGGATATATATTCTTCAACAATAAATTTATATTCCTCACTGATATCAGAGAGAAAAATCATGTTATCGCTGATAGCCTTCAGTATATGACTAAAGCCTGTTGTTGATAGATCGATATATCCCTCTAATATCAATCTATTACTAATAAACTAATATTCATCTATGATATTAGTTTATCATTGATAAACACAATAATCATTAAAATCTATCATTAATAGACTGATATTTCTCTATATTACAAGAGTGATATCAAAGAGACACATTAGTATATCAGTAGCAGACTTTAATATGAGATTGAAGTCGAAAAAAGTCTCACTAATATCAATATCATTAACTTACGTAACTTTTTTTTTTGTTTTTCAATAATTTAAAATTATGGTTAAACTTGCTATGAGAATTATAAGGCTACTCGAGTTTTGGTTGATGGAATTATGGTTTTGTAGACCTTTGTGGTTTAATATTGAAGCAATTAAACATAAAAAATAAAACCAAATAGAATATTACATTTACTATGATTACTTCATCGGTGGTAGAAACCTATCATTGATAGACTTCATTCACAACATTCAGTTGTCTCTTGTATAAGTCTATCCGAGATAATAGTATATCACTTCTATTACTGATAGACTACATTTGTGATTTCTATCACTGATAAACTTCAATCATAATACATGTAGTATATCAAGGATAGATTGCTATCAACTAACACTGCTAGATTTCATTCACAATATATAACAAATCTATTTGTGATAGAAATCTATCACTTCTATCACGGATAGATTACATGTGTTGTGATTGAAGTTTATCAACAATAAACTCCTATCAATGATAGACTTCCACCACAATACATGTAGTCAATCAATGATAAATTGTTATCGCTGATAGACCTAGCATTTAATCGATAATAATTGCAACTGTGATTGAAGTCTATTCGTGATAGGCTTCTATTACCGATACTTCATTCAGGATGACAGTCTATCAGTGATAGACTTCTATCAAAAATAGAAAAGTAAAAAATAAAATCCAATTCATGTAAAATTTAATTTTTGAGTTTGTTATTTTTGCTATTATATTGGTTGGTTATGTCATATGTGCAATAATTCCAAAAGTATAATTATATTCTAATGTCTACGTGCTACTTAAAAAAATATATTTTTGAAATTTGATATTAATCGTTATGTTAGCAACTTAGTATCAATTGACAATAGGAATTTGAATGAAAAACTTGATACCTAAAAGATAGAATTAAAATATTAAAAAGGTTAAATGAAAAGGTTGAATGAAAGAAATTGAAATGTGTGCATATTAGATAATTAAATTATATATTTTTGCATTTGTTTAATTTGGTCAAAGAAGTTAGTTTTAAAGTAAATATTGATACCCACTAGGATTTTTGACAAAATATTAGAAGAGTATAAATCATGCATTTGAAAAGTATACAAGGAAGTGTATTTTTATGAAAAAAGAGTATACAGAAGTGAAGTCTATAACTTTGGTTTCCAATCCTCCAACTTAAGAATATTTTAAGTTTCACACTACAAGCGATAAAGTTTTTTTTTCCAACACCTCAAAGCTCGGTTTAGATGTTAGAATGAAGTTTGAGTGACTTATTCCACATGTATATAAATATTGATCATTGATTTTTTTAGTCCAACAACGTGTGGGGTTGAAAGTTTTGAACATTTAATCATCTAATTATGGTATATATCTTAACAAGCTGGTTGAATTAGGCTAAAAATTAAATATAAATATTCCTAGTTATGGGGCATATAAAATATGTATACACATACCTATATAATTATGCTCACTAAAAAAACATATATACATAGAGAGAGATAATTATGCTAGATGGGCCATTGAGGGCAAACTATCAATTTGATTTCTAATTTTTTCTTGTGTTGTTTCGAGGAGAGTTTTTTTTTACTTTTAAAAACTATATAATAGGATTAGGTGTATGAATTTTTTATTTTGAGTCTAATAAAACGATAAAATTTAAAGTATCGTCTAATAGATTTCTAAACTTTTAATTTGGTAAAGATAGACTCTTGACCTATTAAACATTTTTAAAATTCTACGGGGTGTATTACATAAAATTGAAACTAAGGTAGAATTTATTAGAATAAAATTTAATTTTATGTCTATTATCATAAGTTGGTAAATTTTAAAAAAAGTTGATTAGGTCAAAGATTTATTAGATAAAAATTAAAAGTTTAAGAGACCTATTACATATTCTTTAAAAGTTAAAAATTTATTGGACACAAATTCAATATATGTACGCAGTCAAAAAAAAAATATATGTGTATGTTAGATTTTTTCTTTGAGATAAAGTATGCCAGATTTATATCTATTGATAAAATTGTGCTATTTTATAAAATACATAAGAGCAAAATATCTTTTTGGTCACTCGATTTTGCATTTAGTCGTCTTTTAATCTCTCAGTTTTCTAACTCAACAATTTAGTCCCTGAGTTTTGCATTTAGTTATACTCTTAGTACTTCCATCCAATTTTCCGTTAGTCCTAACAGGAAGCTGCTGTGACACCTATTTTTATATATAAAATAAATTATTTTATTAATATTAATTATATTTAATTTAAAATTTATTTTTTATTTGAAAATATTTTTTAATCTCTCAGTTTTGTATTTGGTTTTCTTTTGACCCCTAAGTTTTTTAAAAAATTCAACAAATTTACTCTCAAGTTTTGCATTTAGTTAGATTATTAGTTTTTCTATTCAATTTTTCGTTAGTCTAAAATAGTGATGTGACACCTATTTTTTTATTAAAAAATATTATTTATTTTTTATTAATATTTAATTATTTTTAATTTTTAATTAAAATTTTATTATTTATTATTTATTTCGTTTTCCTCTCTCCTTCTTCCTTCCTCATCTTCCGTCTTTTTCTTCTTAAACCTTAACCTAGTCGTGAAAGGAAGAAGAAGAAAGAAGAAGGAGAAGGAAAAAAAATTAATTCAAAAACTAAAAATAATTAAACAGAAGGATTAATAGTGTAACAAAATGCAAAACTTGAGAATAAATTTGTTGAGTTTTGAAAACTAAAGGGCCAAAAGAGAACCGAATATAAAACTGAGAGACTAAAAATGTATTTTTCCAAATAAAATATAAAATTTTAAATTAAATATTAATAAAATAATATTTTTATATATAAAAATAGATGCCACGTCAGCTTTCGGTTAGGGACCAACGAAAAATTGGTTGAAAGGACTAACATTGTAACTAAATGCAAAACTTAGGGGCTAAATTGTTGAGTTTGAATGTTGAAGGACTAAAAGGAAACTAAACACAAAACTGAAGAACCAAAAAAATATTTTGTCCAATACATAATCAAAGCTTAATCTAATTAGTTTTGGATAAAAGTGTCTTATTCATAATGTCATGTGGGCGTGCCGGAGTGGTTATCGGGCATGACTAGAAATCATGTGGGCTTTGCTCGCGCAGGTTTGAATCCTGCCGCTCACGTTTATTTTTGTATCATTTTTGTTTTGCAAGTTGTTTAACATTCTATATGTTTGGTCGATTGATCATATTTATTTTTTTTATAATTTTTTTACAAGACGATCGGTTTTACCAAGGGCTACCTCCCAATAACCAATCGACAATTCGATTGTGTCGGTTTTTTAATTGGTCGTGTCGATTTTCAGTTTTTTTTTTTCATCCCTGTCTCTGGACCCTATTGTAGGACTTATTTGCATGTATACGATTTTCTTCTTTCCTAGAGTTTTTCAATCATTTTTTCCAATTTCTTTTTTCAATATAAATTTTTAGAGACCTTTTAAGATTCCATTAACCTTTATAATTTTTCTTGATCGTCAAAATTATTTTTAGCAAACTCGACCCTAGGTATTAGTAATAGTAGATTCCAACTTGTTTATAATTTGATTTTCTTCTTCAATAAGGATTTCTCAACCATTCCTTTCATTTTGAGTCTCTAGTTAGAGGTTTTTGACTTTTAAAAAGTATATACTAGGTCTATGAATTTTCTATTTTGAGTCTAGTAGATCAGTAAAATTTAAAGGATTGTCTAATAAATTTTAAAATTTTCAATTTTGTATAGATGGACTCCTGACCTATTAAATATTTTAAAATTTTCTACAAGTGTCTTTCATAAAATTGAAATTATGATAGAGTTTTATTATAATAAATTTTAATTTTATGTCTAATATAATAGGTTCATAAATTTCAAAAAATGTTGATTAGGTGAGAGATCGATTTAATAAAAATTAAAAGTTTAAAAGACCTATTACACATCATTTAAAGTTCACAAATTGTGATATTATAAAATACATAATTAAGGCTTAATATGATTAGTTTTAGACAAAAATGTCTCTTTTGTAATGTCATGTGGGCGTGCCGGAGTGGTTATCGGGCATGACTAGAAATCATGTGGGCTTTGCCCGCGCAGGTTCGAATCCTGCCGCTCACGTTAATTTACATTGTGACATTATTTAATTTCCCAAATTTTCATGTCTTTTAATTTCAGGACACGTGTAAATTTATAATTGGTCCAAAATTTATCTTATCATTAATTCAAATGAATGATGCGACAATTTTTGATTGATTGAAATTTCTCATTCAACACAAATATTTTTTAATTTTTTAGAAAATAATTTTAAAAAGTTAATTACATAAAACAAAATATGATTCTATAAATTCTTATGAAACAAAAAAAAATCTTATTATTTGCATTTTTTCTCATATAATTTAAAGTTTTGGATCCACCACTGTATAGTGCCAATAATTTATGTTAGAGCTTCTTCCAATTACACACAAGTCATCGCCAACAAGTAGTTATTGTATTATGAGATGAACTCTAGTTTTAGATTATAATTAATTTTACATGTATACATAAAACCTATGATATTTATGTTAAATGCTAATTCGAGAATTATCCCCTCTAAGGTTAAAAGTTGAATTCCTATCCTAATATTTATTGAACTATAAAAGAAAGAGAGATATTCATGCCAAATGAACGTAAAGAGCTAGTTGATTCATTCAAGTTCATGAAGGTATACGTTATTTTCTATTCGATAAAGAAACTAAAGCCATTTGTTGATGGTAATTTGAGAAATTACTATAGTATCAAAATATGAAGTATATTAATTCATAAGGCAATTTCCCCCTTTTAAACAATGTTATTAGACTAGAAATAATCTCAAATGATATTTAAAGAAAACTTTATAAAATGAAATTGATTGGCTGTATTGAAATATTGAACCTATACAAAATGAATATTCCAAGTTTGGAGTCTGGCTGAAACCATAAGCCATTTTCATCTAAGACATTTGGTTGAAGATTCATTTGAGGTGAGTGATAGCTTCTAAAAATTGATCCAAATTCATTTTAGGCCTTCATTGGTAGTTTACTTTATGTTTGCTTTAGTAAAATAACCCATCTTTGAGTAATTGTTTCAAAGTTGCAGAGAAATTTCAATACCCATTTTAGGCGAATGGGGATGCTTGTGGAGGCTTAAGGAAAATTAAAAAAAAAACTCTGCCTCGGCTAGACATGATGGAGATTTGTATCAAAGTTGCAGAGAATCTGTCTGGTTTCCTTTCGGCCACTGTTCAGCTGCCATCCTCGCCACTGCTCGTAACCATTGAGCCTTTCTTCAAAGCCAATTTTCACTTAGGTTACATCGTCGGAGTTCATGGGAAGAGGACCTCATCGCGCCGTTCTCAAAACCCTACACTGGCCGTTGACAAAATGCGCCACCAGTCCCGTTCTTTTTCAACCACAGTGCCCAAAGCCACGCGTCTCCTGCCGACTGATTTGACAATAGAAGTCACCAATCATCTCTCTACTATAGGAAAAATTATTTGTTGTCTGACATCCCTTCATCCCCAAGCTGAAAAGTCTCACCCACCACAGAAAGAACCCAAACCCCCAGACCACGTGCTTGTTAATAACCCTAACCCGAGGCCCAATCACATTCAACCCATTTGCATTCAGTCGTCTAGCCACTTTAACCCACCTCACCCCCCACCTTTACCTATTAATCAATAATCCACTTTAGCCAAAAAAGCATTTATCATCGAAAGAAGGCAAACCTTTCTCCTCCAAGGTACGAAAAATGTTACTTCTACTTCTCACTCTTCCCTTTCCGAGATAGAAGAAGACTTTCTCTCCAGCCCATGTCCAGAATCCGTCACCTCACTACTTACCCTTCCTCAATCCCCTCCCTACTCTATTGTTCTCCTAACTCTTTTTTTGGAAAATGACTGTGTTAATCCCTCGCCCATTGTGGCTTTACAAGACCACCATCTCGATGAATCTACCTCCCTCTCCTAAGCTGTAATTGTTGAAAATACAAAACTTGTTGATCCCATTGAGGACGATTTTTTCCTAAAAAAATTGGCTCCTTGGCTGATTGAGAATGACCTTTACATCACAACCATACCTAATAGAACAAAGAAAGACAAAACTCTAGCAAAGACATCCAAATTGATCAGAGAAGTAAAGAATTTAACCACGACAGTGAACTATGAAAAAAATCCCCAAATCCACTGTTGTTGCCACATGGTCGCTCCCCCTTCTTTTATGATTATACTATCATGGAATGTTCGAGGCTTGGGCTCCTGAAAAAAAAAAAAGCTTTAATCAAACAATTTCTCCAACAAATGAATGTTACCATAGTTTTTTACAAGAGACAGAGCGCAATACTATGGACAATTTTTTTTTATCAAATCCTTGTGGAGCTCACGTAACATTGCTTGGGTTGCCCTTGCTGAAGGTAGAGCTGGTGGAATTCTATTCATGTGGAACGATCCCTCCATAAACGTCCTAGAAACCATTGAAGGTACACACTCCCTAACCCTTCATATTTCCCTCACTGATGGTTATAGTTTCTGGATTTCTGGTGTTTATGGACCTTCTAAAGTCACCCAAAAACAGTCTCTATGGGATGAACTATCCAACCTCTCACACCTCTGCACCGATCATTGGATTTTGGGTGGAGACTTCAACGTGACTAGGTGGTCCTTTGAGAAATCAAGTGGCAATCCGATAACGAAAAGCATGAGACTGTTCAACAAGTTTATCGATGGTAGTGATCGATCGACCCCCTCTCTAATGGTTTTTCCACATGGTCAAGCCTTCGTGACAATCCAGTGATGTCCCTCATTGATCGTTTTCTCATAAAGGGCCCTTGTTTAGATAAATTTAATAGCGCTTTTGTCAAGAGGTTCCCCAGGATCACTTTAGACCATTACCTGATCACCCTCACTCTCGGTTTACAAAGATGGGGTCCCAACTACTTCAAGTTCGAGAACAATTGGTTGACGCACCGATCTTTTGAGCCTCTCCTTGATCATTGGTGGAAAAACAATCATCTTAATGGTTGGTCAGGACATGCCTTTATCAGAAAATTAAAAGAATTCAAAGGCATTGTTCAAAATTGGAACAAGGATACCTTTGGATGCGTTAAAACCAAAAAAGTAGACCTTATCAATGAACTTAGTAGGATTGATGCACTTGGGGAAGCAAATCAACTTTTGCCTTCACACATCCAGAAAAGAAAGGACTTAAAATTTGACCTCTTAAACCTCTCCATAAAGGAAGAAATCTCTTGGAGGTAGAAATGAAAAATGAAATGGGCATTAGAGGGTGACGAAAACAACCCATTTTTTCACCGAATTACATCAGCCAGGAAGAGGAAAAATACCATTGTGGAGCTCTTCTCTAGAAAAGGTGAAAGTTTGGTTATTGACAAACACATTGAGGAGGAGTTCATTGATTTTTACACTCATCTTTACTCCAAATCACCAGGACATCACTATCTTCCTCACATTGACTCATGGAGCCCAATCTCATTTGAACAAGCTTTACAGATAGAAACCTCTTTCACTGAAGAGGAAATTCACAAAACTTTAAAGGATCTTGGCACTAATAAATCTTCGGGCCCTGACGGATACACAACTGAATTCTTTAAAAAACATTGGAACATCCTTAAGGAAGATATCAAAAGGGCGTTCCAAGATTTTTTTGTGAATGACATCAGTAATGCAAACGTCAATGAAACTTACATTTGCTTAATCCTAAAAAAGCTAGATTGCCAGAGTTCTATCCAAAAGGCTTAAGTTGGTTCTTCATCAAACTATCTCTGAATTTCAATTTGCCTTTGTGGCGGATAGGAAAATCATTGATGCTTCCTTTATAGCCAATAAACTTATCGAGGGCTACTCGAAGCGTAAAAAACAGGGTGTGGTTATCAAACTAGACATCGAAAAAGCTTTTGATATGGTGGATTGGGATTTCCTTGACTCTATTCTTGCTGCAAAGGGCTTTGGTGAGAAATGAAGAAAATGAATTCATGGTTGTATCTCTTCAACAAACTTCTCTCTTATTATTAATGGCAAGCCACGAGGGAAAATCAAAGCCTCTAGAGGGTTAAGGCAAGGTGATCCCTTATCTCCATTTCTCTTCATTCTCATCATTGATTGTCTCAGCAGGTTATTGACCTCACAAGCCGATAAAGGACACATTTGTGGCATGAATGTTGGTAAAGACAAATTGGCTACCAATCACCTTCTATTTGCAGATTACACCATCTTATTCTCTTCTCCAGAGAGAGACAATATTATTGCCCTCTTTGATACGATGAAAATGTTTGAAGATGCCTTGGGTTTAAGAATCAACACTCACAAATCTGAACTTATGGGAATACATATTGATGATACTGTTGTTCAAGATTTAGCCAAGGTTTTCGGTTGCAAAATAGCCACATGGCCTACAATCTACCTTGGGTTGCCCCCAATGGTAAGTCTTCCAAAAAATCATTACGGGACCCATTATTGAAAAGATTGAAAGGCGTTTAAAAGGGTGGAACAACTCTTATATTTCAAAAGGTGGCAGACTCACTCTCATACAAGCCACTTTATCTAACCTCCCTACATAATACCTTTCCTTTTTCAAAATTTCGACAGAGGCTGCCAATGCCAAGCTCTTTCGGAATTTCCTATGGTATGGTTGAAAAGAAACTATGAGCTACCATCCAATTAATTGGCAAACTGTGTGCCACCCTATGAAGAAGGAGGGCTTGGACTATTCACTATCAAGTCTAAAAACCAAAGTCTGCTAGGCAAATGGGTTTGGAGATTTAATTTAGAAAAGCACTCACTTTGGAGACGTGTTGTGACCTCAAAATATGGCTCTTCCCATTTCGATATGTATCCAGAATCCAAAATATTAAGTAATCACCCGTGGGCCTTGGAAATACATGGTAAGGGAGCAAATGCTTATTTTCGACAATACATCTTGTTTTAGGCAATGGAAGACACACATCCTTTTGACTTGATTGTTGGCTTCGTGATGCTACTCTAATGAACACTTACCCACTTATTTATGCTCTTTCATAGAAAAAGACTGCCTCAGTTGGGGAGATGTTTTCAACTCATGAGCAATCTTGGGACCTTGGCTTTCGAAGGAATTTGAATGATGATGAATTTGGGAAATGGGCCAACCTTACGACCATCCTCCCTAATACTATTAGGCCCTCGGTTGACGACTCTTGGAAGTGGAGGTTAGACAAAAAGGGTGTTTTCATTGCTAAATCCCTCACTCATAAGTTATCATCCAACAACAACCTTTCACACAAACAATTTTACTGAACACATTTGGAAAGGTCACATCCCCCCAAAAATTTGATTTTTCCTATGGGAAGTCAGCCATGAAGGGATTAACACTGTTGATACGCTTCAAAAAAAGGGTCCATGGTTAGTATCTGCTCCTAATTGGTGTGTCCTATGCAAAAAGGCATGCGAATCTATGGGCCATATCTTCTCCACTTGCTCATACACGTCCAATATTTGGTCAAAAATCCTTAAGGCTGCAAAGCTACATTTTTTTTCCCACACACTATGATTACATTCATGGAGGCTCTCTTGTTGGGTCATCCATACACTCATGGAAAGGCATGCATTTGGGAAAGTATTGTAAAAGCTCTTCTGTGATCCATTTAGCTTGAACGAAATAACAGGCTTTTTAACGACATCGAAAGAGATCCCCACACTGTTCTAGAGCACCTTCTCTACCTTGCTTTCTCTTGGTGTAAATTGTCTACTTTTTTTTTTGGTGACTAGTCTTACTTCCCTTATTAGTAATTGGGAAAATCTTTTGTAATTGGGTCCCTTCACCCTTTTATCATTGGATACTTTTGTACATTTCATACCATCAATGAAATGCTTATAAGTTTCTCATTAAAAAAAAAAAAGTAATTGTTTCACATCAAATTGATTTTGAAGAACAAACTAAAATTTAAAAGATTCAAAAGGTTATATTAGTTCATCCAACTCAATAACAATTTGTTTTTAAAAAAACTTTAATTCTAGGCAAAATTTCCATTTTTATATAAAATTTAAACAACTAAAGTACCAATTTAGATTCGATATTGTTAAATGTCCAATTTTAGTCCATATACAATCAATAAATCTTAAAATTAGTCGTTCAAAATTATGTTTTATTGAAATTGATTAAATAATAATAATAATTTTCATGCAAGACTAGACATTTTTAGAAAAAATTAACAATCAAGCATATGTAAGGATTAATTTTAAGATTTAATGAAAGATTATGGACTAAAATAAAATTAAATTTAAAGTAGACGAACCAAAATGACACTTTAACCAATTTATAATTAGATTTCTTCTTTTTAGTAGTTACTAGCTTTTTATTTATTTATTTTTTATCAAAATTGGTTCGATTTGATTCCACCCATGGATAATTCAATTTGATCCCAAGAATATACAAAAAGAGAAGGCAAGATTGCACCAGACACAATCAATAACCATTTTTCTTCAATTTTGCATTAAAAATATGCCTGTTTATTAACAAATTTTTTTTCCCACTTTGCAGTCTATAGTTGAAACTACTTTTTAAATGTCAAATAAAATTCAAAAGAAAGAAATCGTTGGTGAACAAATTAATTCTTTTAATTAAAAATAAATCATTATCAAATTGTGTTAACAGAAATTTAGTCAGAGAACTAATGGATTCCCTTTAAATGGCACTCCACTATGTTAGAACTTAGAAGTAGCATGTTAAATTCAATCCATTTAAAAAAACAACGATAATTAGGGCTCCATTTATCTTCCACAGTTAAAAAAAAAATGATGAAATACTACAACAAGAATCACATACAACATTTTTATAAGTTTCTCTTTCTAGAGTTAAAATTCAGAAGAATATGTCAGTTCATCTAAAATGACCCTATACCGATACGATAGATATAATCTAGCAGAGCAATGGGATGAATTGAATAATAATCAAACTATGCCCAATTTCATCCAAAAATGATATCAATCAAAATCTCAGTAATGCAGAATTGTTGTTTCTCTTCCTAATGAGAACATTTGCAGCTGCATCATTCAAATTCACGTTGGCTGACAGACATAATATTCAGCAAAAATTTTGATCAATTAAGAATCAAATGAAAAAAAAATTAACAAAAACAATTCAGTTTTGAATGTCATTAACTGCAATGTGGGTTCGATCATAAGAATGTTTAAAAACTTAGTTGTAAGGAACAGGGCTTACCCTATAGAAAACTGCAGCCAACTTTAAGCCTCTTTCCTGGTTATCCTGCAGAGTAAAAGGAAACAATAAATAAGAGATAGATAATAATACAAGAAAGAAATTAAAACTAAGAAATTAAAACTAAAGGAAGAGATACTTGTCTACAAATTTGCAGTAAAATATAATAATAATGTTCGGACGTGTTTGGAACTGATTTTGGAATGGTCAAACTCACTTTTGTCATGTCCAAAATATAGCAAATGGACATGACAAATGTGGTTGGGCCATTTCCAAAATCACTCCCAAACATGCCCCTCATCTCTGATATCCTGCCGAAATTAGCTCACTATGTTAAAATCAGCTTCAGTTTGTATTTCACCCAGTAGTTTTGGATTGTCAATCTCATATAAAAGCAGAAGGTAACAGAAATGTGAAATATTCAAACTTGAGCCAAATGAGCAGTGGCCAAAAATTTCCTTCTCACCTGAAGCAATAGATTCCCAAGGCAGTGGTGATCTCATGAATGACCGAAGTTGCGAAGTGCAAATACAGAGCAACTGAGGAAATCAGAAAAGGCAGAAATCATAAAAAAAGTTGCACGAAATAGAGAAGTGAGATTGAATCAATAAGGGGCTGTTATAATAGTCTGTGGGTTATTATAATCTGTGGAATCATATAATATTATTTAAAATGCAATCCTTTAGACTTTATTTTGCTTGGGTGGAGCGCTTTGTTGTAAGCTCCCATTTGCTCTTTTGTGGGCTTGTTTTTTTGTATGCCGTGTATTCTTTCATTTTTTCTCAATGAAAGCATAGTTTCTCATAAAAAAAAAAATATTTAAAATGCAGAGTAGTATAGTCTGGGGTTATAATAGTTTGTGTTTGGAGTGCAATGTATTCCACGAGTTATAATAATCCAGGTTATTATAACATGTGCCCCAAACAGACCCTAAGAAAAATAACACAATTCAACTACGGTAGATCATCAACACATATGTATAAGGTCGGTCTGTCTAGCAGACCTATCGGATGATCTCAGAGCACATAACTGAACTATAAATGTAAAAGAGGGGTGGGGATGGAGAGAATAGTTTAAGTTAAACATACCATTAAAAAGACAATAACCAAGAACAACCAAACTTTCATCAACTAAAGGTACCCTGCCACATGGAATTATAGAACTTTATTGTCAGTATAAATGATATGGCATTCTATCTTTGCAAACAACTTGTACAACCCATAGCCACATACCCGTCGTTAAGCCTAGCTGTGAGAGCATTTGCAATGGCAAGAGGAAGAAATAATAGCGACTGCATAAATATTAAACAAAGAATGGTTTTGTAATCCTGTATCAAACTCTACCCATATATCATACAACACAGTTGAAATAATGAAAATTTTAAGAATGTAGAGCAGAATTATTTCCAAAGAAATAAACAACACTTCACAATGCAGGTAATAAATGCATCATGGTCAAAATTTTAATTTTTTAAAAAAATCATAGATATTTGCTATCATATCCACTGTTGATTTTGATTTCAACAATATTAATACTAATAGGTATACAAGCTAATTTAAAAAGACCTCTGACACAACCTATAGGATAATTGCTTCATCTTCCATCTTACAATATTAACCAATGACCACTGGATCAACCAATAAATGTCCTTTCTTTCCTTGCGCCAATCATGGTTCATTAAAGAAAGTTGTTGCATTCAAGCGAGAACTGAACCCTCAACACGGGTAGGCAGTAGGCACCTAGCCTAGCTTTAAATGTGAAGCACACTTAAGTGCACACATTTGAAGCTTTTAAAAACAGTGACTAAGAAGCATCGATATGGACACCACAAGACACGGCGATATGCCAATTTCTAAAAAACTAGGACACGGACACATTTGGGATACGATCTTTTTTTAAAATGATTTTTTTAGGATATATGTATATTTAACATAAAATACTAAATGTAATCTACTAAAAAGTATAAAATGTCAAGTTAACTAACAATAGTAGTAGTACAAAATACATTATCTAACATTCAACAAACAAAGTTTTCAATACAAACAAGAGTAAAGAAAAAAAAAGAAATGAGAAGCAGTTGTATATACAAGACGAAAAATGGAAAACATATTCTATTCATGAATGACAGAAGAGTTTTTACTTTTTGAGTTTTATTGTTTATGTTTTTTAATGTCTTTTTTTAGTGTTTAAAATTTAAAATTATATGATTTTGAACTTTGGCCTCAAAATAAATAGGCTAGGTTTTTTTTTGGTTAAAAATTTTTCCGACATGTTCGATGCGTGTCCGTGTCCAACACAGACTCTGCCTAAAATAGAGTGTCTGTGCTTCGTAGACAGTGAATTAGCTTCTTTTTTATTTTCAATGTGTGTCTATCATCTAATACTAGATTGAGTCACTCATTCGTAACCATTTTTTAATTTAATACTTCAACTATGAATTATGCTATTACAGATTGAATAAGCAATTTTTTTTGTTCATTATATTTTGTATGACAGAACCTCATTAAGTTAAATAGATCAAAGTTAAGAATTAGGGTTTATTTTGATTAAGGGTTGGGGTTCAAGTACATATAATTTCATTTCTAAACTAAAGGTCAAATTTTTTTTTTTTTGATAAGAAACTTCAAAAGAGATACTAAACTAAAGGTCAAATTACAATACAGCATAAGGGCAAGGCACGGATACAATGTCATAAATCATAATCATGCCTCTTCATGAAGATTTTCAGAACATAATAATTTTCACCATAGCCAGGCTTGAAAAGTCAGTTGACTTGGTGCAAAGTCCATATTTTGACTAAATAATACTAGAAATGTCAATCAACAAGCTTTTGTTTTGTCACATATTCAGCAAATAATAACGTATTCATCTATAATACTTTGGTTCATCAAAGCAACATACCATGCACATTCCAGTTTTCAAGCCCTTGGGTTCATCACAAAGGTGAGCTAGAATCATTCTACCCTGCAAATCAGAATGATTCTATTTTAGAAATGCTTGAGTTCATCTTCCAATTCAAATATACGACTTGTAAAGAGAAATCACTATACTATATATATAGAGAGAGAGAGAGAAAGCACCTATATCTTACCACTAAGAATCCAAAAGCAAGTCCAGTTCCAGTTATAACCAGATGTGGATAGCTTCCAATAATCTCAGAAGGTGACAAATAATCCCTAAATGAGAGACATAAATGGCGTAAAGACATATGATGACTATAAGTGTACTAGGTGCGGGAAAGGCAAAAATAGTTGAAATTTACCATGCTAAGACTCCTCCGACAAGTACTACAAATGGGTAAAGCTGTATGAACAATGAAACAAAATCTATTTATTATTACAGCATAACATAGATGAATCAGAGTTAATGGACAATGGGATTATTACCATCGCTAACGCTAATAGCATGTTTCCTTTTCTAGCCTGAACAACCTTGTAAACATTGTACACACTGCACAGAAGCATAAGATGATATGAGGGGTTTGAAAAGATATTCAAATTAAGTCTGAAACATGAGCTGAAACAGATATTCAGAAAATCATTCCATTCCCTGAAGAAAAATCTTGGAAGAATTTTGGTATTCCACTTACTTTTGGTGTGCCACAACTTTGAGAAGGTAACAAGTTTCGCTTTCTTTTAAATCATTTTATATCAACCTTCTCCAAAATTCTATTCACTTATTTTTACACTATAGTCACAAGTATTCACTTCTCAGTATCTGTAATTGATAAGTCTTGCGGTTGAGATCATAATAATTGTATCATATCATATCAATCTTATATTCTCTATATCCAAAACTACTAATTTGCTTCGCTGATATTAAAATTTGTCTTAACTTAAAAGCCGAGTATCACATGCATATGGATGCCACTTCAAAGTTAGAAGACAGGAACCACATACTTGAATGCAACTGTAGGAATGACACCGAAAGCAGTCAATAAAATCAGTGCCGCTCTGAATGTAGGAACAGCTGAACACACAAATTTGAAAAAAAAAAGATCAACCATATGAAGAGTAACAGCTACAGTGAAATGACAAGTGGATGAGTAATCGTGTTTAAATAAACAAGTCCAAAAATGTATAAGAAGAACCCTACAAATCTGACATGAAATAACAATTAACAAGAGGAATAAACAGAGAATTTTGCCCGTACAGAAGAGGTACAAAATACAGACTTTTTTTTAGTACAACAAATGTGAGGGTATGGAGATTTGAACCTCCAACTTCAATGGAATGAGTAGATGCTAATTACCACAAAGCAATATTCATGTTGGAACTAATCCCATTGTTTATCATCAAAAAATTACAAAAATGCTTTACTTCACAAAATACAGACTAAATATGTCATCGGAAAATATAACAAAATAAGCTTGTCACCCAAACGGATTGAGTTTAAAGAATTTGTCCCCAAAACCAACTTAACTTCGTACATATATCTTGACATAAATATTGGCGCATCAAATTAGAGAATTACAGAAAAATTGCGAACCAGAAACTAATGAAATAAAAAGGGTGCAAGAGTAGGCATGGAGAAGGAACAAGAAAAAGAACGGAACAATGAGGATGCATGAAATTGAGTGTGATGTGATTTACAAAGGCATATACAAATGAAGACAAAACAAATAATGAAAAAAAGGATTCAGTTTTTAATCTCCAATGGCGTTGAAGTAATATAGAAAATTCAGCTTGCACGGTGGCAATGGGAGAAGGGCATGCTCATGTCTTAGTTATCCTAGAATTTGTGCCTATGCCAAAGAACAAGAAATTCAGCATATATGCAAGCTGGAGTGTTGGAATGGCAAATGGAACTCAGAAGGAACCTTCGTGATAGAGATTTTTGAGAGTGGCTTTCTTTGGTGAGAGAGGTGAAATTCTGTCCAGTAGAAAATATGTTAGATCTGATCCTTGAAAAAAAGCTCATGCCACAACTCCAAGCTAGCCTAAATCAAGATCAAACCCCATTGAAGACCACCTAAAAGAACCTGACATCTGAATCTCCATAATACAACTACTCAAAAACTTATCCTCAATGTCCTTTTCTTCATAAATTTGATGCCTTTAGCCAACACCACCACCAATATAAAATTTTTCTTGTTCTGCTCGCGACAAGCTTAGCAAAGAAAGCAATATTCTAATTCCACTCTTTAACCACCCTTCCTTATAAGCACTGATGGAGCGTTTGATTTATTGCTTCAAAATTAAATGATGGAAGAGGAAATCCTAGCAATTATTCCTATGGGAGACGATGTTGCTGATAGGTCTGGTGAGAGAAAAAAATAGAGAAAATGTAGAATTTCATTCTTTCTTGAATTTAGAGGAATTGGGTGTCAATGAGTAGATGAAAGTCTCTTTGTGGATTAATTTTTTGATTTGGAATCAAGGGTAAGACTATCATCAATTCTGAGCGGGAAGAAAAGGAAAAAATGTTGCTGAAGGGTACAGAGAATTAGCAATTTTGATGTCTATAGTAGATTATATTTATAGGAAACACTTCCATAATGGTGGTTTTGAGTACAACCAATAAGAGCATAGCTCAACTGGCATCAAGTAAGACTTATGAGCTCAACTGAGTTCAAATCCCCCACCCCCAAATGTTGATGTACTAAAACAAAAAAAATGGTGGTTTTGAGTACAAAATGCTATTCACATAGCATTGTATACAGTTGAGTATCAAATCAAAGCAGCCAGGTCAACTACCAACTTCCTCTTACATTGAGGATATGCACGAGTAGATTAAAATTGTATGCGTTATTTCATTTAAATAAACTCTACATTTTATGCCAGTCTGCACACGATAGTGTGAACCAGACCACCCAAAAAGGCATGGAAGCACACAGAGCATGATCAATGCAACCAAAATAGCTAAAAGTAATGCTGAACTAGTATCTCGCATATAACATTAAAGCACAAAGCTCAACACTGGTCTTTTTTTTTTTTGATAAGAAACATCTACCACTTCATTCATAACCATCGAACTTTTGATAACAGCCTGGCAAAGGGACAAGGTGTCCCCTTCCCAAGAGGAAGAAAAATATTCATAGGTTCTGTACTGATCATAGAGATTGAGGAAGGGAGGGAGGAAGAATATACATAGTTAGAACTTAGAACTGCTGAAGGTTTGTGTTAAATTTCCAAACACAGAAAATACTAAGAACACAAAAAAACTAATATATTGCAATATCAATGAAGAAGTTACAATATATAATAACCTTTCAAGAGGGTTATCTCTCTCCCAAAGTCCCCAATGGACTCTTTACTAAAATAATCCACCTCAAACTAAGGACCCTAACACTCCTATTTATAACCAAGACATCCCTAGCTAATTCCCAAAATACCCCTTATTGATATACTACTAATCTCTCACATAGAACCCATACTATACCATACTAGTACTCTCACAGTTTGTATACAATATAGAGAAACTTCATAGATTCAGTAGATTAACAGTCTTACCATGTAGAAATGGAACCCAACTAAAAATTGGTATGGACTTCCCAAACTGCTGAGTCCACCATCCAGCACCTGGTAGTTAGAAGATATAATCAGGGCTTGTTATGAACAATTCTATCAAGCTGCAACAGAATTGCACATTCAAGGAAGAAAATCGTAATTGAAATTGTAAAACAAGCAGGGAGAAGGAACATACCAACAAAGGTGGTGAAAAAGTGGCATAAATAAATCAGCATGAGACCCTCAGTAGGTCCATTTACAACAGGAAGAATTAGAGTATTGGTGAAGAAGCTGTAATCAAAGATGGAAATGCAAGTTAGGGGTCAAAACTTTTTCTTCCTTTTTTTCATTTCAAGATAATAAACAAATTTATCCACCCAAAAAGCATATGCATATATGATCTATATATATATATATATATATATATATTTATGAGGGCAACAGCTCCAAAACCAATCTCACAGTCAGGGAGATTGCATAAAAGTTTTCCAACTAGTTAATACGAATGTTATTAAAACTGCATAATTTACCTATCCAACTTAACAATGGTCCTTGTTTGAATTAGCAGAAAAATAAAATCTCGCACAAAAATAATATTTGAATTATGATATACAAAGTGGGAGCAAAAAAAGAGTATGCGAAACTTCAAGGTCTACCCAGAAACACTTGATCATGATAAAGATGCATAATCATACATATCATCTGCCAAAGACAACTATTTCTTTTGAGTGAAAACAGAGATCTTTTATTAAGCGAGAAAGGTATACCAAAAGGGGGGGAGATGAAGAATCCCCCTACCCCAAGCCAAGGGATTGTTTAAATAACTAGTACAGCATGGCTAATAAGATAGATGCGTTTAAGAACTAAAATCATGAGAGACGAGACATTGTCATAACTCATAATAATTTTGTCATATCAAAATGATGAGCTGGTACAGGAAACTTACTGTTCCCATGTTGCACCATAAAAGGGAACAGCAGAAAGAACCCAGAACCAGAAAGAAGATCTTCCACACATGGCGGTGCTCCCAAATGCTAAGGTTTCAAACTGGTATCAACACCAAGAAATAAAAAATATATGAATGCCCGAAGGCCAGGAAAATACAGCAACCAGGTGTCTAGATACATACCGCACATGCAAGTGCATCACATCCTGGAAAAAGAAAGAAACCATTACACTTTGGTGATCCATTAAAAAGAAGCAGGAGACACAGGAACATGGGGGAATAAAAGATAAACTAGAAATATTACCGTGGTCAAAAAGTTCTCCCAATGGACTTGATGAATTTGTTCTCCGTGCTTGCTTCCCATCAACAGCATCAAAAGTCTTGTAAAACAGGGACAAAAGATTTATAAGGCCATTAGCACCACTGTAATAGTATGTGAGAAATCTACGGGAGCTGTTCAACTTTCAAGAGAGGACATGCCATCCAAGCAGCAGTACAATAAAACTCGATATAAAATATTAGAGCATACCTGATAAAGAAAAAGAAGCAATCCATGCGCAAAATGAACCCACCTTGGCGGAGGTGAATCCAACTGAGGAGAATATATCTGACATGAAAGTGCAATTAAAATAAAAATATGAGAAAGGCCAAGGGATCAATAAACCAACAATAAATATAGCAAAAATCATGAATAATTCAAAAGAACTGTGATGTGTTAATATAGCAATAAATATACTGATTTTTGCGCATATTCTGAATCAATTTTAGATATGGTATGCTTAAGACAATTATAATGTAAATAGTAAACTATAAAAGGATAAGTGAAGATAAGTAAAAGCACGAAAATTAATAAAACAAACTCTTGACATGTCTTAGAAGATTTACCATAAAAAATTACTACCAAACATTGCAGGACTAGGGTGATCATAATGTAGAAATAACGGCATTTGGAGTAAAACTTAAAGAAGAGCAGTAAAAAGGAGTATTGGATGTTACTCACATAACCAAGAACTGCTGATGTGACCAAGAACATAAATCCCATAAGTGTTATCTGGCACGAGAGCATGCCACAACGGGGAAAGAACATGTTATCTCAAAAGTCAAAGCAAAAGATACAGGATAACACTCAATAAGAAACATCAGTTTACCATGTTAGGACTGATGAAATCATCCAGGAACGCATTTGAAGTAAGAAAAGAGGAAAAATGATAAGTCAGCATATCATCAGAAAGAAAGCTTACTGGAAAAAGAAATATACGTAATCAGGTTGGAACAGTTCCACTAGAAGCTATTGACATTTTTAAACACAAATCATTAGCATAACTTGGAAGAGTGACTTGTGAAATCTCTCCAACTCACTTCGAAACACAGTGTCCAATGACTGGTGCGAGTGTGTGTGTGTGTGGGGGGGAGGAGATCTAACAAGAAAGCTTTACTTACGGCATCCATAGTGGAAAGAAATTGACAAAGCGACTCCAAAAGGGTTGCAGTACATATTTGGCAACATAAGAGTGATCAACACCACTGTACTTGTATCTGTGCAGTGTTGCAACCCCATGTGCACCGATATACCCCATTTCCTCAAAATACGATCAAAGTTTTGCTGCAGAAACCAATCAACTCGCCGCAAAATCTGCTATATGGGAAAGAAACAGAAACTCAGCCCAACCAATGCAAGTCTCCGGCAGCACAGAATGAAGTATCCAATTAAGGAAAACAGATGCAACTATTGAAATAGGCATTTAAACACAAAAACTACATGTATTCGGGTAATTTCAATACCCTGAACAACCTTAAAGCAATAAACCCATTTGAGATTCAGAAGCAAATTGGTCGTGAATGCTTTTTAGTTAGAGCAATCACTCATCAAAAAGGGATGAGGCGATTCATGACAATGTTCACAAGGGTAACTCCCACTATAAAACATAGATCCAAATGAAAAATGAGACTATCTCGCGTAACTTGAATCTAGATGGAATAATGAAAAGAACACAGTTCAACAATAACTTCAAATAAATCAGATCGGACGCACACACAAAGGTAACTTACTACAAGAAAGTAACAATGAAAAAAACAAAAACGGTGAATATAAATGAGAGAAAATAAGGTTACCTGATTTCTAGTCGCAGAGAAAATGGACCGAGCTAGAGATCAGGAAAGGGAGAAAAGAAGATCTTTTATCTCCCGCTCTGATGGAGAACCATTTCTCGAACAAAAGGGAAATTATTATTTATTATTATTCTTTCGACTTTCTCTCTCAACTTTCCATTTCCTTTTACTTCTCTATCCAATTGTTTTTCACAAAATGGAATCTTTTTTTTTTTGTTTTTTGAACCACAAAATGGAATCTTTGTCCAATTACTATTCTCTCTATAAAGACTACCATTTTCAGTATTTATGAACAAAAGCTAAGCTCTTTTTAATTGGGTTAAATTATAAATATAGTCTTAAAAAAAATTTATGGTAGTATTTATTTTTAATCATTAAAATTTAAAATGTTTCATTTTTTTAATGGAGATTTAAACTTGCGATTTAAGAAAAAATAGTAGACATTTTAACTATCGAATTATGCTCATGTTTTAGTGATATTACCATTCTAACTTGTGATTTTCAATAGTTCTTCTACTTTTACGATTAAGTAAGAATCTATTTGATAACTATTTAGTGTTGGATAATTAAGCTTATAAACATTATTTCTACTTGTGAGTTTCGTTTTAGTTATCTACTTTTTAAAATTCAAGCTAAATGATAACTATTTAATTTTTTGTTTTTCAAAATTAAGTTTGTTTTCTCTTCATCTCTCTACTATGGTTTTCATCTTCTTTAAGAAAACATTTGAATTTTTAGCCAAATTCTAAAAATCAAAACAAGTTTTTTAAAACTACGGTCTCGTTTGATTATCATTTGATTTTTTTTTTTTAATTTGTGCTTGTTTTCTCATAATTTATCTACAATTGTCTTTATCTTCTCTACAATGGTTTCCATCTTTATTAAGGAACACATTTGAATTTTGCCAAATTCCAAAAGCAAAAACAAGTTTTTGAAAACTACTTTTTTAGTTATCAAAATTTGGTTTGATTTTTGAAAATATATGAAAAAAATAGATAAGAAAACATGGAAACCTATAGGTAGAAGTAGTATTTATAGCTTAATTTTTAAAAACCAAAAACTATAAATCAAAAGTTATCAAACGAGGCTTACTTTTTTTTTATTTTTCAAAATATGACTTGGTTTTTTAAAACATAGGTAAGAAGTAGGAACAAATTAAAACAAGTAAATTCATGTTGAGAGTAATGTTTATAGCTAAATTTTATAAACTAAATGATTATCAAATATGGCTTTAGTTCTGGTATTTTTTTTTTTTTTAATTGCGTTTGTTTTTTAAGAAAACATTTGAATTCTTAGCTAAATTTAAAAAACAACCCTAAGTTTTTGAAAACTACTTTTTTTAGTTTTCAAATTTTGGGTTGGTTTTTGAAGATATATATAAAAAGAGGATAACAAGGCAAGAAAACCCATAAGCACGTGAGACAGTAGTATCCATAAGCTTAATTTTTAATTAGACGAAAAAAGCAACCTATATTGTTTATTATTATTATTATTTTTTAAAAAAATGAAGTATATCAAATTCTTTTTTTAATTGTCCTATATTTGGATGGATTGAGTTTTTGTTCACCCATGGTCTAAGATTTCTCATTAGTTCTGAAATGTGGTCATGCACTAACTGTTTGGTTGAAGATTGTTTTATTTTCCTTCTATTAGCTTGTGCATAGTTGTTGGGTTTCAAAAATATAATGTAACGACCCTAACTTTAGGACACATACTTTATAGAGTCATTACTAATCATACATGCATTTGAGGTCATATACCCTTTCAAAAGTGAATAAATTCAATTGAAATAAAAATTAATTTCTTTATTGGGATCTCAAATTCCAAACATTTAAAATAAACTTAAATAAAATTTGACCTCTAATTTCAAAATAAACATAATACTTAAAGCAAAATATCCAACCGAGAAAAATCGTTTAAAAAGAATGTTAGTTTCTATAAATGAGGAAATCATGGTTTCGTAATTCTCATAGCCTTCATAGTGTATTTCTTGTTATTCTCTTTGTATGCCCTTGCCTTTACCTAAAAACATCTTTAAAAAGAAAGGATGGGTATTATAAAATAATACTCAGTAAGTGATCCTACCACCAGGGTTGAGAGATGCAATCACATGCAACATGAAGCTTTAAACTTTCATTGATGGGACCTAATTTTTTTTTCATAAAATCATGGTTTATCTCTTCGGTTTATTGTGGACAATTAATTCATCCCGATAAAATCAATTAAGGTCCTCTCAAAGCCTAAATCATATGGAGTTCTTTCAAACCACAAGGAAAATCATTTAGGAGATTAATTGTCACAACCTTCATAATCATTTTCATGAATAAACAATATACATGAGATCTCATTCATTCATTCATTCACATGTACACATATATATTTACAATGCAGTAAATCCTATGAGTTATATAAGCATAATCATAGCTAAGAAAGGGATTAGGGTTTTGTCCTTAATGTGCACGAATCTCGTGGGCACTATTCATTCTCCTTCTCCTCCTCATCTTCACAGCAAACCCTTTTCACCACAATTTTTCGACTAGTCTTACACCCGGCAGCAACGTCGTTCGCCCGCCCTAACCGCCACACACAGGACGTCGATTGCCGACTGCAACCTCCGTTGAACGCCAGTCGAACTGTCCGCGTCACACCCATGGATCTGCAGCCTGCAACGCCGGATGAAGCAAAGCACATCCTCTTTGTCGAACGCCGTCTGCATGTCGTCGATCCATGCTCGAAGCCTGCAATCGCACCCCGTGAAGAATGTCACATAGAACGCAACCGCCGGAGACGTCTACAGCATGCGAACCAGCCGCTGCCTTTTTTTGAAGCCTAGCCACCGGTTCTGAGTAGATCAACCCACGAACGATCAAAAAACAACCTTCACGTGTCGAGATGCCACGGAAATGTGTAAACTCCCGTGATTTTGACTCTCGAGCTTATTTTGGACTCCATTGTGGTAAATTCATTTGTTTATCGTTAGATAATTTGAGTATTTGATGATTAGACTTCCAATTTTGATAATTCTATTTTGTTATTAGGAAATCGGTGGTTGTGAATCATTGTAATCACGAACAGAGGGGTTTCCGATCACGATTTCAGCTAAGAATTTAATTCAAGGTACTTAATTAAAAATTATCAAAGATCTTTGAGTTCTCTGGTTTAAGGGAATGAAGAGTTTTAAGTCAGGCAAAAGGTTGATTGGACGGGTTTTTAGAGGAGCCCTTTACGAGTTAGAATTTCCAAACTGTGAAGTTTAGGGCAAGGTAAGGGATCTCATGCCGAACTTTTTTAAATGGGATAAAGACTTATAGTTTTCGATATACTCTATTACTTTTTATTTTGGATTTTGGAAAATGTTATGCTCTAAAGTATTTTAAAATTGATAACTATAAAAGTCATGCCATGAAATTATGATTTATTATTTTTCCATGACATATGCATTTATTGTTTAGGAATCACTAGAAGAAAAAAGGGTGCCCGTCATTAAAGGGTTTTGATGACGGGCGCGCGCCCGTCATCTATGTGAGTGTCATTGTATGTTACAATGACGGGCAATGCCCGTCATTAAAGGTCTTTGACCGTCATTAAAAGTGCCTGTCATTATAGCCTATAATGACAGACATTTTTAATGACGGGCATTGCCCGTCATTGTTTTGTTCGTAATTTAAGAAAAAAAAATTGTTGTTTGCCTCAACGGCTCTAACAAAAATATTAATATTTCACAAATTTTGTACAAAAAAATCTCAATACTAATATATTTTTAGACAAGTAATCTTACAAACTTAACTTTAATTAATAAAATATAAAGTATGTAACATGAAGATATCAAGAAGACAAGAATAACAAAAGGCTATAGACCTAGAAGGTAGTCCATGTAAAATCAACAATAAAAAAGAATTGTCACAAATTTATCCATTATGCTCTAGCATGATGCCACAAAACTCCAATTACACAGTCTGCAAAAAAACTAATATCCGACAGTCTGCCATATATTAAACTCTCTAGAATATATGGGGCATCATGCATGTCCTGTGAGTACTCCCCAACATCCGGATAAGAGTCTGCTTTGGCCTTTGGTTCTTGAATATTTTCTTGTTGATCTTTGCCAGACAACAACAATCCAATCATGACTCCATTGTGGATATTTTCTCAAAAGATCTTTAACAAACACACGCCAAAATAATTCAAATTGTTCTCTAATTACCAAGCAAGTAAAGAAAAAGAATCACTTTGTTTCACCACTATCTTTACTACCTTCATAATACAAATTAACATAAAAAAAGTGAATTTAATACATATGGACAATGGTCTTTACAAACATAACAAGCATGTGAAAAACTAATTACTAGAGCTTGAAGTCACATAGTCCTTTTCCATCTCCAAAATTTGCAGTCAATCAACAATAGCATTCATCATCATCTGCATGCAATGTTATTTCCCTACAACACATATTGACTCTTTTGCAATGGGAATATCAACATTTGCTACATATTCACATAATTACATCCTTTGAAAAAAAGCAAAAGGGTATCATTTGCCAAATCCAAGCAAAAACAAGAAAAACCAAAACAAAAAACTAGAAAGAAGAATAACTAGTAGAGCCTCCACACCAAAAACAGTCTTCGTAGTCTTACAATCAACACACCATTTCTCGCTCTCATTCTCTACTTGAGCCTTCAATAACAATCCTAAAAATAAAATAAATAAGATCAAATCAACCTCATATTTCAAAATAAAGTACTTCCAATTAGAAATCTCAATACAAATCAGAGACCAACATTTTTCTCACACGGTCATTCCAAGTTTTACGCCCCTGATTTCTTTGATAAAGAAATTGTGTGAAACAAGTAGATTAACTTTGAAATTGAGAAGATAGAATAAAACCTAGTGACAAACTCCCTCCACCTCCCCTACCACCTTAGTTTCATCGCCATGACTTCCAATCCTTGAAGATAACTAATATCACAAATAATATTTTAAAAACAAAGATTCATTGAGTATTATAAATAGAGTAAACTTTTGTACTCATCAAAACATAAGCTCCCAGTAAATAAGGTAAAAAACATGGAAACCCAAAATAAACCAAAACAAAAACAATCCAAACCTTCAGCAGAAGGATTTGCACCAATGTCCACATCAATCGCTCCCTTGAACAGATTTCCAAATTCTCAGCAGCAAAACAACTAACATATATAGGAAAAAAAGAAATACCTAAAACTTCTATGCACTATAGATCTGAAGGGCTCTGTCCACAGCGACCCTTCGATGTATGCAAACTCTAATAAACCCACGGTGATACCAAATCTAAAACGATGAACACAAAGTTCTATCCACTGTAAAAACAAGGGAGAACTAACGATGGTGCACAGAAAATGCTTTGATTAGAAATATATACCAGGAACCCATACATGAAAAAGTTAATAGTAAATGTTTAGAAAACTTCTCTCCTCAACAAAATATTAGTATGCTTCACATGAAGCATAAGTATACAAGAATTACATTTAAATTGAAAAACGCATTAAAGGTTGAACACCCTTGACTTACAAGTTTTAAAGGTTAATAACCTTACAATACTAAAAACAAAGAAAAACAATCTATCATGAATTATGACAAAAGAATTCAAGCAAACATACATCAATAAACACTTCATACAAATAAATATGAATACAAATCGAATCAATCATACAAACCCGAGACCATAAGTAAAATAAATTCATGATGAGAAACTTTCCTATAGTTAAAATACCCAGATGCTTTAAACAACCCCATCAACAGAAAAGCTCGAGACTTAGTGAGAAATTGTACATGAACGTATGAATTTTGGGGATTATAAAAGTCATAAAATAAAATTACCGGTTGTGTTTTAAGAATTAACTAAATAAGAGTACAGAAGTCATAAAATAATTAAATTACCTATACAAAAAACAACATCTTTCTTCATGAAATCATAACATTGGAGGAGCATATTCTCAAACAAATCAAGTGTAATAACACATGAAAAAGACCCAGATTTAGCAAATTTTCTAGAAAACAAACCACTGCCACAATATGCATCCACTAAAAGACCACATTCAACAGATTTAAATACTCCATGGCCATTTAAACTACAATAGTATATAGTTACAGAAAAGATATCAGTCCATATTCACATTATCCAAGGAAATGAAAATGGTATGTGTCCAATACCAAGGCAACTCATGTAATAATACAATAAGACTTGTTTTTCTCCACAAATAATCTTTTGAATGACATCAAACTATTGATCTAAAATATTTGTATATTGAATGGTAGTATCATGATTCAGAGCATACCTCTTCGTCAAGGCCAGGGAAACACTTCAGTTTAAATTTTCATGGCATCCTCTTTCACATAGAAAGGAAATGAGTGGACTCCTACGAAGTATAAAAACCAAAAGTAATTGAGAATTATCACCAGTATCGTTAAACGCATTACTTCGAATTGACAAATTATTCTAAATAAAATAAAACGACGAATAAAATTTAAAAGGATACCATCTGAATCTTAGAGATTTGTTGAACAATTTCTCAGACTTAAGATTTCTATATAGAGACATAGAAGTACCTTCGAAGAGCGAGAGATGGAGTAGAAATGGAGGTGGGGTTGAAAGAGATGTGGGAAGATTTTTCAAATCTCTGGAGCAATCGTTAACCAGTCGTAGTCACCATCCTTCAAAAGAAATCACACTAATACACAAAAGAATAAGTAATAAGAAAATACTTGCTTCCTCCATGAACAACTACCAAGGCGACTATCGACGACCAAACTCAAAGTTACTACCCACAACTTCAGATCTACTATCAACAACACCAGATCTAGCACCTACAACCTTCATGGCTTCAGATCTGCTATCAACAACACCATATATCTACTACCCGGACCTCCAAGATTTCAGATCTGCTATGAATAGCACCGAATCTACTACCGACGAACTCATCAAATTAAAGGCAATAAAAAGTAGAAGAAAGAGAACCCATTAACCTATAGGTGACGAAACTTGAATACAAAGTAAAGAAACTCAGAAAAAGAGGAAGAGGAAGAAGAAGGACCCATTACATTACAACTGAAACCTTTTCCTTTGATAGAAAAAAGTAACATAACTCAAAAGAAGAAGAATGAACCCATTAAAGTACAAGTGAAACCTAAACAAAATGTAAGAGAACCCCATAAAATTACAGATGAAACTTGTAACAAAAAGTAAAAGAAATAAGAAAAAGAAGAACCCAGTAGCGTGGTGGTGGCTCCTAGGGTCCCAAAGCTCCAAACGCTTGATGGTGAAAAGCCACTTTTAAAAAATCACCTTTCAAAACAAGAACCCTCGCGCTCCTAAACAAAATCAAATGCAAAAACCAAAATCAAACTCACATCAAAAGCAAACAAACATCACAAAACCCAAACCCCAAAAAATAAACAAGAAACAGATCTCGCAAAAAACCCAGCACAAATCGCAGACAAGTGCGTCGCGCGCGCTGAGTGGAAGCGAGAGAATGACGACGATGACTTCTACTTCGGCGAACGACAACAATAGCGTGAGACTAAGGGTTTCGGGGAGAGAGAACCAGCGTGAGAGAGAGATAAGTGCACGAGCGAAATGAAATTGAAAGTAAATGGTACAAGTGAAATGAAGGGGCATTTTAAAATCACTTTCAATGTCGGGCAATGCCCGACATTGTAACATTTTTTTAAATTTTTCGCGAATATTTTTCTGTCCGTCATTATTTCATAGGCGCGTTTTTTCCTGTCTGTCATTGTTTCCCTGATTTGTTGTAGTGAATGATGAATAGAGACATCATGCATGTATGTCATGAATTGATTTTAGAAGGTTGTGGCAATTGGTCTCTTGAGGATTATGTATGGTCAAACATGCATTAGAGACCCTTTTGGTCGACTTATAAGGGTATGTGAGAGACTCAAATTATAGGGGTCTGTGAGGGACTCAATATGAAATGACTCAGGTTGACCAATTGACCACTCAAAGCTAAAGTGAAAGTCATGTATGTGATGAAATTTTTGTAAGAAAGTTTTAGGTCCCACAGATAAATATTTAAAGCCATAATTGGATGTGTGCATATCCCAAACCTTGGTAGTGAGGTCACTTACTAAGTATTATTTCATAATATTCATCCTTTTCTTTTTAAAATATTTTCAGGTAAAGGCAAATACATACAAGGCGAGTGACAAAGATGAGTTACGAAGAAGGCCATGAGAAACCTTGAAGTCTCGTCTTCCGCATTATTTAAATTTATTTTTTTAGACATAAAATGTTTTATTCCGTTTAAGTAGCATTTTTATTTTAATTAAGGCCAGATTTTAATTCTTTTTATTTTAAAATTTTGACTGTTTTGGAATCTCAATAAATATATTTTCATTGATTTATAATGGGATTTTTCTTTTTTTTTTTTTACAATATTTATGCCTGAAATGCATGCATGATTTCTAACGTCCCTAGGGAGTGAATCTTAAAACTAGGGGTGTTACATTCTCCTTTTCTTGTGGTCTCTTCCCCCATCGATTTCTTCCCTTCTCCGACGATACGTACAACACCCACGAAGATTTGACAACTTCTACCTCATCCCGTCGACCCATGAGCTCCAGTAGTGCAAACCCACGTGAGTTGTGAGTTCTCCTTCCTCTCTGTTTATCGCCGGCGGGAGACGAGCAACAAGGCCCACGCGCATCTCGTGTCCAAACTAGCACGACGCTTCGATCTTGTTCTTCAACGTTCGAAATTAGGTCGACCTCGATCAACAAGCTTTCCACGCAAGCTTAAACGACATTTTGACAACATTTTTTCCTTTTCAGTAAGATTCAACATTGACCCATGCTTAATTGACGTTAGCTTCGTGTTACCCACTCCTTAACGACTCCAAATATTCATGATTAGGCTTCATCGAACACTGTTCCAGTGCGTATTCGAGTCTTTTTGGCATAGTTTGGCAAACCATAATGCTTTTAAAATTGTTTTGAATTTGAATTAAGTGTTGTGGAATGTCCTCCAACCTTTGGGTATGTGTTGTTTGTAGTTTCAGGCTCGTTCGACTCCTTTCGGGCACTAACATACATCAGTTCAAGCTTGTTTTGGGTACTTCAATAAGTTTTAGCATACTTTAGTCCCTTTCGAATTCATTTAAGCGTGTTAAAACATGATAGTTTAATCTTTAATTGTTGGGTAACATTAGTTTATAGTTTCAAACTCATTCGGTCACTTTCTGAGTACCCAACAAGAAGTACTTGAGCTATTTTGGTAATTGTGGTGAGTAACGAAACTCTTTAGAACATTTCAATTTCATTCAAAGTATCTCAGTTTAGTTGATAACCTTTAAGGCATTCTATTTGTTGGTTCCAGCAAGGAATCAAGCTTGTATCAATGAGTTTTGGTGAAAAGAATTAGTTTATGCCTTTTCAGCATCTTTTTAAATGCCTTACTTTAGTTTTAATATCCACACGCTCTTTGTTTTAAGTTTTGAATTAATTTCACGCTTTTGAAACTAAGCTTAAAGTCGTTTTCGGTAAGTACATCCCTCACGATTACTCTTTCAGATTCGATTAAGATTTTTAACTGGAATTCTGACCTCTAAACCTTGTCAACTTTGCTTAGGACCTTTATCAGCTTGCTTTAGGAATGTTCAGGAAGTTTAGTAAATAGAATTCTACCTGTGGGTCTGGTTGCTTGTGTGCTAGCATGTTGTGTGCTTAATTTTGTTACCTTATCCTATATATGACTATTTCTCTCGAGTCTCTAATTGTTTTGAGAGATGCTTGTTGTGCTGAACTATTGCTTGAAAGGTCTTGAGATGAGGATGTTTCGTTATTTTCTGGTGATAAGCATGTTGTCTCGTTGAGATTGGTTTAATTTGTTAGCATGTTATTTTATGCGTAGTGAATTGTGGGCATTGATGGTAAAAATATGTTAGAGGTGTTTTATGTAATTTCAACATGAACATGAGCTAGGATCATGATGTGTAGATTCTATGCATTCTAGTGAGCTTACGTGAAGTTAGAGACCTTGAATAAGATAAAGGAAAGTTAGGTAGATGCTAGTGCGTCTCAAATGAAAACCATCGAGGGGTAGTATGTCACTAATGGATTAATAAGAACATCGATACCTTGGTAACTATGGGCAAGAGACAATATGTTGCTAGGTCATCAATGCCTTGATAACTATGAGCAAGAGTCGATGATGATATCGAGACCTTGATAACTATGGACAAGGGTCAGTGTGATAAGTTTGGAGGCAAGTATTGAAACCTTGGTAACTGTGGGCAAAAGTCAATACATTATTGAGTCATCGAGGCCTTGGTAACTATGGGCAAGGGTCGGTGCATAGTTTAAGACCTTGGTAATTATTGACAAGAAATCATACGCCAAGCTCTAGAGAGATGTGTTGAGGCTCTGGTAACTGAGGGACAAAGGTTGATGCCTCTCGAAGGGTAGGTCTTGGGAGGACTTTATAAGAGCTAAGTTATGAACGTCGAATGGTTCAATGGAGTTTAGCGAGTTCGTGAAGTTTGATTATAGTTTTATGGTTTGATTGTTTACTATAGTTATGCTTTGACTTGCATTGAAATCTAATGGCATAAGATGTCATTTGGTTGGGTTATTGAATGCTTACTTTGAGGCATCTTTGTTTTTTTATGTTAAGTTTAAATGTTATTATGTTCCTAAGTTTTGAGTTCTTAAATTATGATAAGTTTTGTTGTTATGATCCTTAGTCTTAGTAAGTTTAGTAAGTATTGTTATGTTCCCAAGTCTTAATAAGTTTAATATTGGTCTAGGTTCATTTTTGATAAGTTTAGTGGGTTAGTTCATGGATAATTTTTTTTAATGTTGTTCCTAAATTTTGGTAAGTTTAATAAGTATTGTTTGTGTTCATTTTTTATGTGTTTAGTTGTTGGGTTTATGAAATAGATCTATTATATTTTTTTAGATAAACTCATTCTCCCTCTCCTTCCCCTTCTTCTTGGAAAAATTATTGGAGAAGGCTGGTACATTGAGGCTAGAGATATCCACGGAGTGGGGAGGGGCTGGGAAATGACTTCCCGTCCCCGTCCCCACCCCCCATTTCATTCCCGTCCCTACGAAATTCCCCATTTAATTTTGCGGGAAACGGAGTGGGGATTCCCCGCAGGGAATTCGTGGGATCGGGTTCCCCGCGGGGAATAATTCCCCTTTATCATTTCTATTTTTCTACATTTTATTACATAATTTCTTTTTTTATTTAAATGGTTAATTATTCATTAGAAATTTCTATTTAAGAGACTTTTTTTTTTCAATTTTCTTAAAAAAGTAAAATGATATTTAATAAAAAATTAGAATTATAGTTTATTATATACATAAATAAATATATATATATATATTTAAATAATAATAATAAATCAGAGCGGGGGTAGGAAGCGGGGCGGGGACGGGGAATGTATTTCCCGTCCCCATCCCGTTTAGCCAACGGAGAAAAAATCATCTCCGCTCCCTCCCCATTCCTCACTTAAACGGGCCCCGTTAGGGACAGGTTCTCGTAGGGCCCCGCCCCCGCAGGGAAAATGAACATCCCTAATTGAGACTCTCTCCCAATTTAATTCCACCTGTGGTTGTTAACCATTTAGTTAACTATAGAATCTTCACGTTAGTTATTTTATTTTCTTTTAAACTTAAATTTTAGATTACCATTTATAGATTTCTTTTCATTTAGTTGAAATTTTCTTGACCAAGATTATTATTATTTTATTTTTTTTGTTTTATCTTTTTTTTTTTTCATTTTCATTTAAAATTTTCACGTTCCTCTACTTTTTCTCTTTTATCTATTTTTAAGCTCTTTTTGAAAAAAAATATTTGATCAGCTAAACCAATATAAATGTTATTTTTTAATCTTTTTTTAATAAATTGATTAGATCAATTCAGGATTCGTGAATAAAATGTTATGTTTACTAAAAATAATATTTAATAAATTATTTAGTTGACAAAATTCAAACATTAAATGACCTCATAAATATATCACCCTTTTATTTTTTGTTCCAATTCTTATTTTTTACCATAGAACAATAATGATTTGACCACCCATGCCTTTTTTAGATTAAAATTTAGTTTATCTTTTTTAGTTTGACTACTAAACAAATTATTTTATTATTTTATTATTTATTATTTATTTTTTCTCCTAGATTTAGCTACTAAAAATAGATTAGTAGTTAGCTTAACAATGACTATATATAAAAAAATAGCTTACTAAACAGAAAAACAAAAAAAAAAAAAATGAGAAACCAAATTTTAAGGAAAAAAAAGCTTAATAGTGAATCTAAAAGTTTTGAAGGGAAAGAAAAAAAAAAAGAAGGAGAAGAATACTAATTAAATCAAATAAAGATATCAACAAACCATGACAATTTTGAATAAAACAAAAAAAAGAAAAAAATGAAAAGAAAAAAACTCAACATTGAAAAAAAAAATAAAAACGCTATAAGAAATTAAAAAAAAAATGGTGAGAAAGTAGCGTAACATTTAGAAGCTATTTATTTTTTTTAAAAAAATAAATAGTTAACTACCTTGCTTAACCATAATCAACCAATCACTACGCGTCATCACAATAAAAAAGGGTTTTATTGTACGAGGATCATTGAATAATTTCTCCTCCTCTTGTGACTATATTATCTCCTTTGTCATAAAGCAAGGTAGTATGTTATATTCTTCAACATTTTTATGTGTTAGTTGTTTTAGTTGTGTTCATTTTTTTTAATGGTTTTGTTTAAATATTGTTATGATCCTAAGCCTTGGAAAATTTAGTAAGCGTTGTTATGTTCCTAAATCTACGTACATTTATTTTTCTTGTTAAAAAAAGTCTTAGTAAGTTTATTGGTCTATGTTCATTTTTATAAAGTTTATTTTTGTTGTTGTTATGTTCCTAAGTCTTAGATGTGTTTAGTTGTTGGGTTCATCCCCCTTATCCTCAATTTGAACACCATTTATTTACATCACTTGGACTAAGGTATGCACCAATTCATCTTATTCACTTAATGACAAGTAGAATTTCTATCCTATTTGTGCCCATTGTGATTTATGTGTTATGCGAGTGAGAATGATACTTATGTAGAGGAAGATAAAGTAGGACCTTATTGTTTAATTTTTTTTTTGCATTTGAATTATGTTTAGGTTGAAAGTTGTTTGAAATCTATAGGCTAAAATTTTATATTTGGTTAAAGTTTGTTTATATTGTTAATTTGGTATTCTTGAAGTGCTATGACTATCATGTAGTAATGGTAGTCATAGTTTTAACTACTAGTTTAGGTGGATATATGTTGGTATTAGCTTATGTTTATTTGATGAGTTTAGTTGTTATATTCATAAGTTTAATAAGTTTAATTGTTTGTGTTAATTTGATGAGTTTAATATTCATGTTTATGATAATTAGTTTAATTTTTATGTTCCTAAGTTTTACTAAGTTTATTTTTGATGGTTTTGATAAGCCAATTGCAGCGGAAGCCAATTGGATCTATCGTATTGATAGTGATTTCTAAAATACCAGTACATTACAAAAAGGAAAAATAAAGAACAATTCATAAAAAAAAATTCAGAATCCTTATCTAAGTTTTTTGAATTTTGCAAACACTGATTTGTTTCTGGAATTTTATCAACACCACCAAAAGAGTACCTTCCTATCCTCTGAATTACTGAGATTTGGCTTGTGGGAACCAAATCCTGAAATCTTGAAATCTTGCGAAAAGGGAAAAAAATACAGAAAGATTGGGAGAGAAATTTTTAGAGAGAATTTTAGCAAAAAAATCTCTCCACCAAATCAATCGATCGATTCCAATTATCCTTCCCTCCATGTGTTTATCGATTGATAGACGTGGGAGAGAGGAAGAGGGAGTGAGCGAATCGTGCTTAAAAGCAAGATCTATCTTAATTAAATTAAATTAAATTAAATTAAAATAAAATAAAATTAATTAACTATTAATTAAATCAATCAAATTTAATTCATTTAAATCATATTTAAATGTATATAACTAGAGTTTTAATTCAATTAATTTTATTAAATCAAATTTAATTAAAATTTAATCAAATCAATTAATTAATTCACCAATTAATTAATTACCAAATTAAATATCACATATTTAATTTGGATTTATATTTGAATTATATTTTCAAATTTTAACTCTCTCATAACCTTTTGGTTTTAATGTACATCTCATGTGCGTTAATTCTAAAATTTAATATGATTCTCATTCACATAAAGTTAATATTTGTACTCTTTCAAATATTAAATTCTCTCTTAAATTAATTTTGAATCATATCCAAAGTTAAATTTATATTATAAAGTTTTATTAAAATATAAACTTTATATTATAATGCAGAATAATACATTATATTGATTCCCTAATCGAATTTGAACATTTCAAATTCTATTTAAGATCAAATAATCCCAGCATCCTTTACGAGCTAGGAAGGGGACCCAATGAACCTATAGATCGGAAGCTCCAACGATACAAGATTAATTGGTCAATCTCATTAACCACTCAATCAACATTCGTTAACTGCAGATACACTCCACTAAAGACCCACAGTTGCATTCTTCTCACTGTAGATATATTTCTGTGTCCACGGATATAGACCAATAACATCAAGTCAATCCTTCACGAGCGTTTGTAACACCAGCTGGGTCAAATTGTCGTTTTATCCCTGGATTATATCTATGGCCTTAAGTACCAATGCTCTTCTAATGAACAACCTATTTATGGTCCAACCAATAAACAGAAATCCCTCTCAAGTCAGTGAGAGGATAGGGCTCTGTTGGGATATGTGCCCTAAAAATTATGTAATTTTGATCAAATAAATAAAGAGTCATTTGTTTTGATAAAATTATATTCTCGCTTTATAAATCCAATAAACTAAGCTCCAAGGTTATAATATATCTTGAACATCAGTGTAGTAGACACTATTTGGATTGTGTTCAAAAGAATAACCTAAATGGTCTATGGTATAAGAATAAGGTTGGATGTAACACCATGGTTGCAACCCACTTTGTAGTTAGTACAAATGAGATATTCCAACTCATTCATGTGGATAACATGCAAGTGAGGGCATCCTATATGAAGAGTTCATACAAGACCGGACTGCAAATTATTAGTCTGACCAGAATAATGTCGTTAACAGGATAAGACTGATAATTTATAGATGGTCATTAAAGACTTGACCTGAATCTTGAGCAAGTTAAGAACTCCTGCTTATAGGGGTTTGTCCTAAGACTAGTATGAGTGAGAGTGGCCTGTAACCGACTCAATAAACCTACCTTCTCAAGGACAGAACCTCGTAGGTAGCTGGGGACTTTAACTATGCAAGACGGAATTCACTCATTCTTACATTGAGGAATTAGATAGGGCGTTCTCTTAAGAACTGAGTCCAGGTCTTGAACAACAGGGCCCCACCCTCTAAACTGGCTTAAGAGGGTATGAATTTATGGTAGGACCATAGACTTGTTGTTCATTAGAGGATCAGTGGTGCTTAAAGAACAAAGAGGTAATCACAGGGGTAAAACAGTAATTTGACCCAACTGTGATTACGAACAACCTGTGAAGGGTCGACTCATGGGTAATGATTAATATCAATGGACACAATATAATCTACAGTGAGGAGAGTGCAGCTACAAGTCTATAGTGGAGTGACTTGTAGTTAATGAATATTGATTAACTGAATCAAAGAGTTTGATCAGTTAATCTCACATCATTGGAGCTCATGAACTGTAGATCCATTAGGTCCCTCCGTTGGCTCAACATGGTAATATTGAGGGTATAAAGTTAGGAATGAGATTAAAGTGTTCAATTTCATATATGAGGTGTTATATCAATTATATGTGATATAATTGATATAATATATAGTTTTAATGTGAATTAGATTCACATATTAACTATATACTAATGAGAAAATGAAGGAGGGATAAAATGATAATTTCCATCCTATTTCCCTATAAATAGTTTCATGAGATGCAACTTTAGGTTAAGACTTTTACATAAACCCTAGAATTCCATTTTGTGTTGAAAATAGTTCCAAACAAAAGCTTTTCTCAAAACCTCCACATCTCATCCTAAAGGAACCCATCTTCCTCCTTCACCTAGAGAACGACGAAAAAGATCTAGTGGTGGATCATCAGAAGGTTCGGGTTTGTTGCTGAGATCGTGATCATTGGAGAAGGAATTCGTGAAGAAAGTATTCTTCAAAGGTAATATCTTGTTGTCCTATACTTTGTAAACCATGCTTAATCTTAGATTTAGTTCTTGTATTTAGATCTATGTAACAAAATCATGAACACACGATTAACTATCACTTCCGCTGCGGGATTTGATCCCTCCAGGCCCTTTGTTCAAGTCCCGAGGCACCGCTCATCTACTTATCCTAATTTTGAGAGGGAGTGAATTCCATCTTGCTAGGTTAAATCTCCTCAACTGCCCACGCGGTTTTGTCCCCAAGAAGGTAGGCTTGTTGAGTCGGCATCTCAAGCCACTCACACCTATACTAGTCAAAGGACAATCCCTTGTAAACTGAAGTTCGTAACCTGCTCAAGATTAAGATCAAGTTGCCTAGGTCATCCTATTGAAATAGAAACCTAACTAATCAACAGAGTTACATTTATTGGTTACTATTTCGCGATCCAGTCTTATGTGAACTCATCACATAGGATATCCCCCCACTCACATGTCACCTACACGAACACGTTGGATCACTGTGTTTGTATCAAATATAAAGTGGGTTGTATCCATAGTGTCACCAAGATAAGGTACCCAACCTCATCCCTATACTATAGACCTTTTAGATTGTTTCTTGAACCTTGATCCTCATATGTGTCTACACATAGTTCAAGATACATAATACAACCTAGGATGTTAGTTTATTGGATTTAGGGTTAATTTAAGGGAAACATTTAGAATTCAACAACATTTGAATGAACAATGATAATAACATTTTATTGAATAAATTGGAACAAACCCAACATATTTTAATTTAGTTGTTATTATCATAAATTTTGATAAGTTAGTTAACTTTTGTTATTATATTCATAAGTTTTGATGACTTTATTTGTTTGTATTAATTTGATGTGTGTAGTATTTATGTTCATTATAAATGTAGTTGATATATTTCTAAGTTTTGATAAGCTTAGTTTAATTTAGTTGTTAATTGTTATGTTCATAGATTTTGATAAACTAGTTAAATTTTGTTGTTATGTTCCTAAGTTTAAGTTTTGATAATGTTAAACTTTATTGGTTCCTGTTAGTTTGATGAGTTTAGTATTCATGTTCATGATAAGTTTAGTTGTTATGTTCTTAAGTTTTGCTAAGTTTAGTTTAGTTATGGTATGTTCATGAACTTTTGATAAATTAGTAATAAAGTTTGATAAATTTAGTTGTTTGTATTAATTTGATGAGTTTTGTTGTTTATCTTATCTATACTTCAAATCTTAATTCTCTTTCGTACATTATTTTTATTTCTTTTATGTGTTAGATCAAATTCTGTGCATTAGTGATTTCAAGTACAAATTGCACCATGTTTTATTAAACTTTAAAGAGTTATGTGAGTTAAAGTTTTCCCCCCCTCCCATCTCTTTATTTATTTTGCCTTTGATATGACAAAATGCTTTAAAGTTTTATTATTTATGTTCATAAGTTTTAAAGGTCGGTAGGAGCAATGTTATCTTAGGTTTAATTCTCTTAAACCAAATCCCAAAATTCTTTGGTTTGTGTTCATTTTTTTTATGAGTTTAGTTGTTGTAGCTTTTGTGTTCATTTTTTAATGGTAAATATAAATGTTGTCATGTTCCTAAGTTTTGAGTTCATGAACCATGATAAGTTTTATTGGTATGATCCTAATCTTGGTAAGTTTAGTAAGTGTTGTTATGTTCCTTATGACTTGGTAAGTGATAATCCCATGTAATGGGATTATTGGTGGCACTTTCCTTTGCTTATTTCTACTAAAAATTGAGTGGTTAGCGTGTTTTAGTCAGTTTCTTAGCATGTTTTTGTTGAGTTTTGAAGTGTGGTAATTTTAGTGTCTTGTTGTTTATTTTCTTTGATATGTTGGGTTAACTTTGGTGTTTTGTGTCTTTGTGGTAGCTCTAGATTCGTGGTGTTCCTTAGGCTTTGCTGTGAGTTTTGTGTGTAGGTTGTGTTGTTGTTTATGCTTGTGTTTGGTGTAGGGAGAAGAAGACTGTTAAGTGTGGCAGCATCAATGCCACAAAGCTGTTGCGGTGCGGTTTCTAAGAGCAGAAGGCAAATTCGCCATGTTGCAGCTATGTCGCAGCATGGCGGTAGCATCGAATTCGGGCAGAAAAGTCAAAGTAGGGCCCACCTTTCGGGATGACGCAGCTGGCACCTCTTTTCCTGGTCTAAATCGCTAGATTTGGGCTTTGTTGAGATTTTCAGACATCTTAGAGGACTAAGGATGCAAAAAGAAAAAAAAGAAAGTTAAAGAAAATCTAACCTAATAAGGAAAAGAGGGGGGGGATCGAAAAGGGGCCACCATATTTTTCCGAGAAGACCAGCAGCAGAAGAAAAAGAAGAAAAGAAGCCTTATCGAGATCCCTGAAGAGGAAGAGAAGCTGCTGCATTATTGCTTTCCTAGCTAGTTCATTTTCTTCTTCCTTTTCTAGCTTGTTTTCTCTTCCTTGTGCCTTTGTTCTTTTTGTTGTGTCTTGAACTAGATTTTGGTATGTATTTAAGCTTTCAATATCTTGTTCTTAAGTTTTGTGTAACAGCCATGAACTAATCTCTCATATGCTGGAATTTATGGAATGAATTACTAAATTCTCAAAGGCCTTTTGTTGGAGAATTGTTGTGTTTGTGAAGTTTGCTTATGGGTATTTGTTGTTCAATGTTCTTCTTAAGATTGATCACCTTAGGATTGAATAGTAGTTCATTTTAATTCTGAAAAGGTTGAAATGGATGGAAAACACATAAGCAAAGCTTGAATGTCCTTCTCTTGAAAAAGGAAAGGGTTCCAAGGGTATAGACATATGCCTTTTGGCTTGTAAACTTAGGGAAGTGTGAGTTATTTGTATGCTTAAAGGTTGGGTATTCATAGACATATGTTAAACTCTGCTTTTAGGCTAAAATTCGAAGTTAGAAATAATTTTCGGAATTTCTGCATAATTTCCCGTTTCTTCACAGTATAGCAGTTCGCAGCAGTGTGGTAGCATCGCTCCAGCATTAGACAGCAGAGTTTAGAATTTCATCTCCAGAAATTCCAGCGTTTCCTTCATTAAATTCTCAGTCTATTCATTGTCCATTTGAGTTGTTTATTGCTCTTAGATAGCTAGATTCAATCTCTCTTATGCTAAGCTCATTTTTTGTTGCTTTTGAATTGTTTAGGCGCTTTAAGTCTAGTTTATCATTACTTATTTTCTCAAACTTTTGCAAACATTAGTCCCTGTGGGATCGACCTTGTTCACCAATTACTACCTACGATTGCGTATGCTTGCGTAGTGAGTTTTTGCACAACAGTAAGTTTATTAGTCTATGTTCATTTTTGATAAGCTTAGTTGTTGGTTCAAGATTTTTTTATTATTATTTTTTTAATGTTGTTCCTAAGTTTGGTTAGGTTTAGTAAGTATTATTTGTGTTCTTTTCTTTTCATTTCTTTTTTTTTTATGTGTTTAGTTGTTAGGTTCAAGAAATAGATATAATATATTATTTAAAGAAACTCCCCCCTCCCCTCCCGTTATATTCTCTCTTTTTGTCATAAAGCAAGATAATATGTTATATTTTCTCATTTGAGTATCATCATATGTTATGTTCCTAAAATGAATATTTTTTTTTGTTGATTACGTCTTGCAGGAACTCAATGAACTGAAAGAAGTCATTGCAATTAGTTGATGGATGAATTTTTTTGTTGGGTTAGTGACAAAAAGAATATACGACACTCCCCTATGTTAGTTGAAACCTAGTGTAAAAATTGTACTAATGTACAAATTTGATTATAGTTAATTTGTATGTAAACTATTGACATAATTTTGTTTAATGATATATAAAAATTATTTATTTATGTATTTAGTTTAACACCCGGTAATTTTCGGATAAGTTTCTAAATTTTATGAATTTAATTTTAGGCTCGTTTCGTAATTTTTGGATGTTTCTAAAAAGGTTTTAAAAAGGAATTGAATAAAGAAAAGGAAAGGAAAGGAAATGATTTAGTTTATTTTTTAAATAAGGAAAATATATATATATGCTTATAGATTTACTTAATTTAAAAGTAAAAAATAAAAAAAATGAAAAAAAGGGAAGAGGGGGAGGAGGTTTACGAGTAAACCGCCACCCCCTCTTCTGTTTCTCCTTCTTCGGTTTTAGCTTCAAACCGCCACCGACTACCCATTCTCGTCCATCCACTGATCGTCTTCTTCTTCTCCTCCCTCGAATCACCGCAACCTTGCCCCCGTTCCCCCCTTCCCTTGCAAAACTGTCACGCACAGTCACAATTTCTTCGAGTTTTTGCCGGCCAACTTACCCTTCGACCGCCGCCGTTGAAGATTACACTCCATTGCAGATCGATGTCCATCGTAGCTGCAAGCCTCGCCAGAGTACACACGAGTTGGAAGCTCTCCTAAACCACAAGGTTGGTCCGATCGATTCACTGAGCTTTCGGTCGGTTCTTGTCACTTAGAGGTTGGTTTCAGATAGATCGGCCAACGGGCATCCCAGTTCTTGCTCCACGCGTCGCACTCGCCGGAAGACGCCGCTGCCGTTTGTCGAAAACTGTCGTCGCTGCCGGTTAGGGGCTCGAACGTGTTAAGGAAGTGCGGGGAACTCGAGATCAGATTTCTGAACCTTTGTGATTCAAGTAAGTAGTCAGTTGGATTAAACCCCTTAAAGTTATCATTTAATGTGTTTGATTATTGGTAATTCGTGAATTATGAATTGATGCGCTGAAATTGTGATATGATGTATACAATTGATATTGAGGTCGTGCTACATATGAACTAGGAATGGACTAAGGAAGTATTGTTATGGAGATAGGGGCTTAAGGCTTCAAGCTAAGAGTGAGACTTAAAGCCTTTGATCGTAATAAGCTGGGAACGAACATCGTGGGTCTGAGACTGATGTAGTTGAAAAGTAGTACTATGCTCGGGTTCTATCTCGAGGTTTGTATTTGGAGTTTGTGAGTCACGAGTAAACTCCTGTTGGGCAGGTTCCCAAGGTTTTGGAATGACATCGACGTTTGGGGTTTAGAAAGGTTTGGTGAACCATCGAGCTCAATATAATCACACGTTTGAAAGGTCAGGAGAGGTTTAGTTTTCTTGGCACGTGTTCGTGGGCAGGGTTGCCTTTGGTTAGAAAGGGAAGGTTGAGTTGATGGGACACCGACCCAAGGTAAGTAATCATTTGGATTAACGTCGAGCTCCTAAGCGAAGGAGTACGACGTACGCCATTACTTGTTCTGTGTTCTTGAGATGTTATTATTGTTGAACCTTAGGTTAGTTATCTAAAGGTTTTTGGAACTTGAAGCATGCTTGTATGAGTTTTATTTTTTACATGATTGTATGAATATTACCTCGAGTCTGTGAATCATGTTTTGATCCTGTTTCTATCATGTTTACATAGGCTATGTATCTTATTATGTGAGGTTATGTGAGGCGGGGGTCGATTGTTCAGGTTGTACCTAACATTCCTAATAGGTGATGATTTGAGCTAAAACTTGGTTAGGTTGAGAACCTAGTTGGAATTGGGACCCTTGGAATGGGTCGAGGACGTTAGGAATGCCTAGATAGGACCCCTAGTCACCTCATGAACAAAGCCCGAGGACCGACAGTTACTAAATCCTGAGTTGTACCTGAGCGGGTCGAAACCTCTAGGTTGACGATATATGTTAGGCTCGTGAGATTGGGTATTTTTATACTCACTCATTTCTTTTTATGTTTTGTTTGTAGATAAAAGCTAGACTCTAGATGGATGGCGACAACGACGACCTGGCGAGGTTGTGGACTTCTCATGTTTCTTGTCTTTAGGACTAGTTTACTTTTCTTGAGTTTATCCTTGTCGTTGCTTGTTTCACTTAGTTGCTCGACCATTCTCTTTCTCTTTTATGTGTTGCTTCTTAGTGGTTGGTTCTCATTTTGTCTTAGTTAAAATTTCGTTGCATGTTTATCTATTTGAGAAGTTGTGTTGGAACTCTGGTTGTAGCCCAACCCATTTTCTGATTGAAGTTGGTAGGGGTTGGGCGTTATTTGAAACTCTTGGGAATGTTTTCTACTTGATAGGTTCCAGGAAAAATTTTGGTTTTCTCCTTACTTGCTATGCCATTATGCTGCCGAAATTTTGGCGTGAATGGTGTGGCGGAGTAACTTTCTTAATGTAGGTTCGTCTCGAATTTTAGGGTCATTACATTTAGTTTGTGTAAAAATTGGATTTTGAAAATATGTTTATTGACAGGTATCAAACAATATAGTTTATGTTGGATTTTATGTCTTAAAACTCGTGGTTTTGTAAACTGAATGTACGATTGCAATAAAGATGTTATTGAGAGTTATTCAGTAAAGGTGTTATTGAATAAAGTGGATTGTGTATTGTGTAACCCTAACCCAATAAACAACCCTTGGCTATATGATGAATACTTGAACTTTATGTGTGACATAAAAGTGGATTAAGTTCAAGTTATAGCAAGAACGGTCAATAGTATAAGGATATGGTTGCACTACAAGAATTTTTGGATTTCTCGATGCCAAAAATGGTCGAAAACCACCCAAAATATCGTCGGCAAATGTATTCCCGACAGAAAAACCGTCGTCGGCAAAATGGTCGGCATATCCCCGTCGGGGAACCTTTTGCCGACCAATTTTTTTTACCGTCGACATTTCGATGAAAGGCTGACCAAATCGTTTTTAGTCGACCTATCGAGGAAATGCCGACTAAATTGTTTTTGGTCGGCCTGCCGAGGAAATGCCGACCAAATTGTTTTTGGTTGGCCTTTCGAGGAAATGCCGACCAACTCGTTTTTTTCCGACCTTTCTAGGAAATGCTGATTTGAAATGCCGACCAATATTTAATTATGGTCGGCATATATTGATATTGCCCATTGTCTATATTTTATATTTTACATATTCAAATAGGTATTTATTTGGATTTTCACTATAATTCGATCCTTTTGTACATGAAATAAAGTATACACAAATTGAATACAAAATTTACTTACATTAAACCAAAGTTAATTATACTTAGTTCATATACAACACATAAGAAGTCCTATAACTTCACTTTAGTGTGATAAAATGTACAATACTGATTATTTCAATGAACATAACTACTCAATGTTGAATATGTTGAAATTTGGCCTAACATTGTCCACAAGAACAAAAGAACTCAACAAGAAAGCAAAGAAAAGAGTTCACCAAGAAAACTACTCAAAGTTCAACAAAAAGCCTACTCAGAATTCAATAAAGGCAGCACATGAGAACAAAACCTAAAACACGACTCAAACTAAGACTCTAGGAACCTTTTCGCCATCTCCATAACTCGCTAAGCTGACGCCTTTGTCTCGACTCGTAAGTCTAGGTACCTTCTGCAAAAGAATTAAAAGAGTAGCATGAGTGAGTATAAAAATCAAAGATATATGAGGTAAGAAATAGGTTCCAAGAGAACTAGCAACGCTTGTACTTGTCTGGATGAAAGAATTTTGATGAACCAATTTATTCTTCAATGAGCAATAAGTAAGCTTGTTAGAAACAAATGTGGAACACAAGATATGAAAGGAGATGTTTTTTATCATTCAAATGGGCATGCCTTTATATAGGCTTACAAAAACTAACGATTTGTTAAAAAACTATAAATAACATCAATGCACTTAATTCTCCTAACTCATATAAAACACGTATAACTCATAACTCATAACTTAATAACTCAAATAATTTAAAGATGTTGCAAAACTTAAAAATCCACACTAAATGCCACCAATTAACGTTTAAAAAGAACTTTTACGTTTTCAACACCCCCCCCTTAAACTTGATTTGTTACACCAAGTAAACTCCTCATTCTGATAAAAGTATCCAACTTGAGGGGTTTTGTGAAAATGTCTGCCGCTTGGTCTTGTGACTTGATATATTTGAGTTCTACTTCTTTCTTCGTAATGCAATCTCGAATATAATGAAAACGAGTATCAATGTGCTTACTCCTCCCATGAAATACAGGATTTTTGGCTAAGGCAATGGCCGATTTATTGTCAACAAAAATCTCCATTGGACCTTCCATTTGAAATTTCAACTCTTTCACTAAGTTTCTTAACCAAATTGCATGACATACACATGAAGTTGCCGCGACATACTCCGCCTCACATGTTGATAATGTGACAATGGGTTGCTTCTTTGACATCCATGTGAACGCCGTTTCACCGATAAAAAACACAAACCCTGTAGTGCTCTTTCGATCATCCAAGTCACTACTCCAATCACTATCACAATAACCAACAATATTAAAATTGCTAGAAGAGACATAAGATAGACCATACCCAATCGTTCCTTTGATGTAGCGAAGTATCCTTTTTGCCATTTTGCAATGTGTTGTTGTTGGCTCTTCTACAAATCGACTAATAATTCCAACCGAATAAAGAATATCCGGTCTTGTGCATGTCAAGTATCTCAAACTTCCAACCAAGCTTTTGAAATATGTAGAATCTACTTTCACTCCTCCACCTTGCTTGGTGATTTTGACTCCACATTCCATTGGTGTTCCAACCGGATTAGCATCATCCATGTTGAACTTTTTTAGCACTTGTTTAGCATAACCCTCTTGAGATATAAAGATCCCATCTTCACCTTGTTTGATCTCAATTCCAAGATAGTAACTCATGAGACCAATGTCCGTCATTTCAAACTCCTTTTCCATCTCTCTTTTGAACTCATCAAACATGCTAGGATTATTTTCAGTAAATACTAAATCATCAACATATAAACAAATGATTAGTATGTTTTCACCTTGCATTTTGATGTAGAGGGCATGCTCATAAGGACACTTCATGTACTTCCTATCTTGAAAGTACTTGTCAATCTTTGAATTCCATGCTCTTGGCGCTTGCTTCAAACCATAAAGAGCCTTCTTCAATCAAGCACTCTGTCTTCTTCACCCTTGACTTCATAACTCGATGGTTGTTCGACATAGATCTCCTCCTCAAGAATTCCATTCAAGAATGTCGATTTGACATCCATTTGATGTATCTTCCAATGATTATGAGCTGCCAAAGCAATAATCAAACGAATAGTTTCAAGGCGAACAACAGGGGCAAATACCTCATCATAGTCGATGCCATGACGTTGACTATACCCTTTCACCACTAATCTTGCCTTGTGCCTCTCAATATCACCATTGGCTTTTCTCTTTGTCTTGTATACCCACTTCACTCCGATCGGTTTCTGTCCTTTTGGAAGTTTGGTCAATTCCCATGTGTCATTTTTCTCTATCGCTCGAATTTCTTCATCCATTGCTTCCTTCCATTTTTTGTTTGCAATGGCTTTTTGGAAACTAATGGGCTCACAATCACCAAAAAGACAATAGAGAATTATGTCATCTTGATTTTCATTTACCTCATTAAGTTCATGTAGGCTTGAGTTCCTCTTGGACCAATTTCGTTCTCTCAATCGTTGGATGAACTTTCGGATGATGATGGATTTGACGAAAGTTGTGGCAATCGAATGGTCAAAACTTCACTCATTTCATCTCCAGGTTGGCTCATTTTCATCATCTCCTTGAAAGTATGGAAAGAAATCATACTTTTCCTCCTCAGTATATTCCAATCCCAAGAAGCTTCCTCATCAAAAACAACATCACGACTAATAATTACCTTCCCATTCAAAGGATTGTAAAGACGATAACCCTTTGAACTTGCATCATAGCCGATGAAGATGAGTTTCTTGCTTCGATCGTCGAGCTTGGTCCTTTTTCTTCCGACACATGAGCATATGCAATACTCCCAAACACCTTGAAGTGACCAATTCTGCAGGTTTTCTTCCGTTCCATGCTTCTTGAGGTGTTTTGTCAAGCACACTTTTGGTTGGGGCTCGATTTATCAAATAGACCGCATGCTTTCGACCTCTCTCGCCCAAAATTCTCTCATCATCTTCTTCGTCTTTAGCATGCTTCTTGCCATGTTCAAGATCGCTTCGATTCTTCCTCTCCACCACGCCATTTTGTTGTGGTGTCCTCGCTGATCTTGTTAATGGACGTCGGATGCCTTTTTCATCACAAAATTGTTTGAATTCATTTGATGTGAATTCACCACCTCGATCAGTTCTCATGGCCTTGATTGTAAGGTTGCTTTCATTCTCCACTCGTGCCTTAAATCTTTTGAAGATCTCAAATACTTCCTATTTTTCCTTCAAAAAGTACACCCACGTTTTTCTAGAAAAATCATCAATAAAGAGAAGGAAATATTTACTTTTACCATGAGACTGGGTTTGATCATTCCACACACGTCGGCATGGATGAGTTCTAGAGGTTTCTTGGCCCTTGTCATAGACTCTTTTGGAAAACTACTTCGATGGTGTTTTCCAAGTAGGCAACCTTCACAAACTTGATTCGGCTTGTGAATATGCGGTAAACCCCTCACCATCTTCTTCTTGGACAAATCTTCTAGACTTCCAAAATTGAGGTGTCCGAACCGTAGATGCCATAGCCAAGAGAGATCCTCATAACACGCCTTCAAAGCATTTTGGAACATCATTACATATATTCAAAGGAAACATTCGATTTTTGGTCATGGAAACTTTGCAACAAGTTTCTCATGATTATCCCTCAAATACAAATAATTATTTTTCATTTGAACTTCAAAGCCTTTCTCTAATAATTGTCCTACACTCAATATATTGTTTTTTACATTGGGAATGTAATAAACATTAGAGATATATTGATTTTCTCCATTTTTTAACCGAATGAGAATTTTACCTATTCCTTTGATGGCAGCCAAAGAATTGTCTCCAAAGGCAATATTACCTTTCTCCATCTCGTTTAATTCCGCAAACATCTCGCGTTTTCCACACATATGATTTGAGGCTCCACTGTCAAGATACCACATAGTATCTCGACTCTCTTCTTCTCCTTTTGACACCATAAATAAGGTCTCATTCTCTTCCGCATAATTAGATTGCCCTTGATGGGCTTTAGATGTCTCAGCATTTGACCGATCCTGATTCTTTCGATCGATCGACTCTGATTGAGATGAGTAACACTCATTTGCATAATGTCCATATTTATTACAATTATAACATTTTACCTGGGATTTATCTCTCCCGAACCTTCCACCACGTCTTCCACGACCTCGACCTCCTCTTCCTCTTGAGGATACACAAGAATTTTGAGAAATATCGGTGTTGGTTTCACCTCTTCCACTATGGCCTCGACCACTGCGACCTCTTCCACGTCCACGATTATTCTCCTCCTTGAGTTTGAGTTGGAGAAGTTGTTCAATGGTCTCCGTTTGCTCCATCTTTCTTTTCTTTTTCTCCTCATAGGCTTGCAACGAGCCTATAAATTGTTCAATTGTCATATTATCGAGATCTTGTGTCTCCTCGATTGTCGTGGCGATAATCTCGAACTTAGTATTTAGGCTCCGTAAAATCTTTTCCATGACACGAACATCGATGAATTTCTTCACCGCCTCAAAGTCTCAATTGGTTTACAACGGTCATTACTTTTGTGTGATATTCTACTATCATCTCCGTTTCCTTCATCTGTAATAATTCAAACTCACCACGTAAAGATTGCAACCGTACCTTTTTCACACGATCGTCTCCTCTATGAGTCGATTGAAGTTTATCCCATGCCGCCTTTGATGTCTCGGCATTAGCGATGGTCTCAAATGTATCTTCGTCCACTGATAGGTACAAGATAAAGAGGGCTTTCTTGTCCTTCCTTCTTGTCTCCTTTAATGCGTCTCTTTGCGCTTGATTGGCTTCAGGTTCCAACTCTTGGAAACCATTCTCCACGATCTCCCACATGTCTTGTGCTCCTAGTAACGCTTTTATCTTGATGCTCCAGCTATCATAGTTGAGCTTGGTAAGCATCGGTAATTGAAGGGAACTCAACCCACCATTGGCCATTTTTTTTTCTTCTCAATTTTTTTTTAACTAGGCTCTGATACCACTTTGTTAGAAACAAATGTGGAACACAAGATATGAAAGGAGATGTTTTTTATCATTCAAATGGGCATGCCTTTATATAGGCTTACAAAAACTAACGATTTGTTAAAAAACTATAAATAACATCAATGCACTTAATTCTCCTAACTCATATAAAACACGTATAACTCATAACTCATAACTTAATAACTCAAATAATTTAAAGATGTTGCAAAACTTAAAAATCCACACTAAATGCCACAAATTAACGTTTAAAAAGAACTTTTACGTTTTCAACAAAGCTAACAAGAATTCCATCTACTAGCACTAAATAATGGCTCAAAAGAAGTAAGTTTCACTTAAAAAAAAAACCTGGTTTGGAAGCTCCATCAACCACTGAAGGTATTCATCCCTCTTCGATGGATCAAGTTCTGCTTAAATCCTATTACCAACCTGGAACAACAATAAGCAATGAGTGATTGAATTATAAAAAGTCTAGTTCATATAGATTTTAAACAGGAATATTCTATAGGCATACAAATTCATAAAAAGTATGAATTTGATGAGGCTCAAGATCTGCAACTGTTGTTGGAAGACTAGAAAGAAGTTCAGAAACGAATGGCTCATTTTCTCCAACCTGAAAATTAGAAGCAAACTATATTACAACAAACAAATAAAAAAGGGAAACACCTCGGTTTCATTGTGAAGACTGTAATAGAATTTCTGTGTAATGCATTCTACTCAGTTCCTTCTAAGAATTTTAACAAGTTACTAACATATGTTTTCCCCCTGAAAACTGAATGTTTTGGAGTAAGGGTACCAGAAAAGAGGGCACAATACGTTTATAGTAATGAAAGTAGGAGAAAAGGGCAGCAAAGGAGAAATCAAGAGAACCAGTTTAGTACTCCATCCACATATCTCAGTCAGCACACAGCTAAAGGAACGGTTGATTTAAACTCGTGCATTGACCAATAACCAGCATTGGCATGGCAATGTGGTATTCGTGTTCTTTAAACCATTTTATGTTTGTTCTACCCAAAATTTTCATGTCGATTATGTTTAAATATGAGATCCCTTTTGTTTCTGATCAGGAAGGGGGAATTCTTAAATGAGCATCCTCTATGTTTATGTTTGAACCTTGAAGCAGTTGGAGGAGTAAAACCACCAAAAGCTTCAACTTTGATCTTTGGAGAAAAGAATGACAGTAGAGAGTTACACATTTTGAAATATACAAGAAAGATCGAAATTAGATGCTGAAAGTGAAAGGAGGGAATCAGACTAGCTCCAACCTGTCAATCCTAATTTGTCAGCGAGGTTCATACATCACCTACCTTAATGTGGTTCAAGGAAGAACCAAACCCAGTTTATGGGCAAAATAATAAAAGTAATTAAATTTCTACAAAAGAAAATTGAACACTCTACCTTAATGTGGTTCAAGGAAGAACAAAAAAAAAAATGCCTTGTAAACATTCATAAAAGAAATTCAAGATAACCTAAAGCTAAGAAAACTGTGACGAAAGATGATATCTGATCCTCGTCCAAAAGTCAAAAGCGATTGCAGAAAAACTTTCCAATTTATTTGAGGAAAAAAGAGAATCAATTATAAAGCTTTTTATGCAAGGAACACAAACATATCTAGAAAAGCTAGGAAAAAGTCCTCGGATTCACTCTTTGGCCTAGTTATCCCTCAATAATTCTTAGAAACTCTTAACTAGGCCTCGTTTAATAACCATTTTGTTTTTTATTTTTAGTTTTTGAAAGTTAAGTTTATGTTCCATAGAGATCATTTCCCTTCAGTAAACATTTGAACTCTTAACCAAATTCTAAAAATAAAGTCAAGTTTTTGAAAGCTACTTTTTTTAGTTTTCAAAAGTTGGCTTGGTTTTTTGAAAACATAGATACAAAGTAGATAAGAATACATATAAATTCATTGGTATAAGTAATATTTTTAGGTTTAAATTTCAAAAACTAAAAACAAAAAACAAAATGGTTATCAAACGAGGCCTAAAACTCCAAATTTTATGGCTGGAAATGTGTAAAACTGTGATCTAATTTAGTCTTACTTTTCAAGCTGTGACCTATTATTAGAATTTAAATGAGGGAGTCCTGAGTGATGGTCGGAAAGGAACCTGATCATAGGTTGAAAAGATGCAGAATGCTGCACCATATCCTCATGCTAAAGTTCAGTGTCATCATATGGATTCGATCCTAACCATTTCTATTACCTAGACCCTATCCAAGTAAAAAGATATATACTACAAAATTCTAAACTTTGTCAAGGGTGTCAAACTTTCATAGTAAATATTAAACCAAAGAAATAACTTAGCTTTCTTAGTTATGTTGAGCTTCTACAATTTGTTGCAAACAAGTATGGACTTGAATCTATGATACTAATGATACAGACCGTTTTGCCAGAGAAGTGTCCAGACTTTCCGATCTTCCAAACTCCAGTAGCAGGGTAATAATCTCAAATAGAATTATTATTTCACTACAACTATAGATTCATCATTGCAGTACAACTAAAATTCCCATTATAAAACACTTTTCTTTCATAAATTGAGACTAGTCGGAGTGTGTAAGCTACTCTTGACACTTGTGAATATAAAATAAAAATAAAAATTAAATTAAATAATTTAAACCACAAGTGACAAGTTTGTTAACATATTTACGTTTTTATTACTCTGACTCATGTACATTGGTTGGACAGTGTAACAATAAAATAGAAAGAAAAGAAAAAAAATGAAACCGAGGTGTTGCTAATCCCCCATCTATTCACAGTGTAATGGATGCAGCTCGCCGGTTCTTAAATCGGAGCAATGCAACACCTCCTATTCTTTTGTTACGAAAATGAAAAAAAAAATAAGAGGGAGAGAAAAGAGGGGAATACACACCAAATAGGGGTAAATCGGAGGCGAAGTGAATGATCGGCGGCCGATGAGCAACGTGCAGACCCGCGGGCGGCAGGCGACGTTCAGACCGGCGGGCAGCGGGCGAATTCTAACCGGCGGACGGCGGGCGTTGAGGAGGTTAACTGATGGATGGTGAGGGAGAGGGAAAGGGAAAGAGAGAAGAGAGAAATCCAAATTGTGAGATGGCGGAAAAATGGGGGTTCAAATTTGAGCAATCCCTAAATTACTAAACTCATTGCCGACCATTTTTATAAATAGTCGACCTTTATGCAGTTTTACCGACCCTTTCTCAAATGGGTCGACTTTTCTATAACCTTTCGCCACCATTTATTAAACGGTCGGTATTTTCCAATCTTTGTCGACCATTTTTAAAAATAGGTTGGCCTTTCTCCAACTTTTTGTCGATCGTTTAATAAACGGTCGACCTTACTCCAACTTTGGCCGACCGTTTGGACATGGGTCGGCCTTTCCTTTCCTCAACCTTTTCCTTCTTTCCTCAGCTTTCCCATGCCTTTGCCGACCCTTTTTACAAATGGTCGACATTTCCTTGATTTGTGCCGACCATTTTTACAAATGGTCGACCTTTCTCTAACATTTTGCAAATGGTCGGCCTTTCTCCAACATTTTGGTACCAATTTTACAAATGGTCGACCTTTCTCCAATATTTTGCCGACCATTTTACAAATAGTCGTCCAACATTTTGCCAACCATTTTACAAATGGTCGACCTTTCTCCAACTTTTTACCGACAAATGTAGAAAATAGTCGGTAAAAGTCCTTAATTACCGAGCAATTATAAGTTGGTCGGTAATTCTCTTTACCTTTCCCAACCATGGTCTTACCAGTCGGGATTTCCTGTATATCCCGACTATTTTTAAAGCGTCAGAAGAAATATCGTCGGCATATGACAAAATTCTTGTAGTGTTGGGTACCTTATCCTGGGGACACATGGACGCGACCCACTTTGTAAAGTACAAACGATGTGATCCTGAATCGTTCATGTGGAGACATGCGAGTGGGGGCATCCTATGCAATGAGTTTTCATAAGACTGAACTTTATAACTCCGTTTACTGTCTTAACTGACTATATTCATACGATAACCTAGGTAACTCGATCTTAATCCTGAGTATACTATGAACTCCTGTTTATTCGGATTATGCTTAGATTTGCATGGGTAAGAGTGGCCTGAGATTGTCGATTCAATAAATCTCCCATTTCAGGGATAAGACCGGGTAGATAGTTGGGAACATAGTTTTGCAAGATGAAATTTACTCCTACCCGCTTTAGGGATTAGTAGAGAGGTTGTTCCCTTAAGTGCTGACTCTGGGTCTTGATCAAAGGGCCCACCCCTCTCATTGGCCCAAGAGGAATTCGGTTTGTTGGTTGGACCACAAACCAATTGTTCATTAGAGGATCAGTGGGACTTAAGGAACAAGAAGTAATTACAAGGGTAAAACGGTAAATTTGACCCAGTTGTAATTACAAACGCCTTGTGAAGGATTGACTTACTAATCATGGTTATATCGAGTGAACAAAAATATATCTACAGTGAGGAGAGTGCAACCACTGGGCTTTAGTGGAGTGTCCATGTGGTTAACAATGTTGATTAGCTAGGCTAAAGAGTTTGGCCGGTTAATCTTGTATCGTTGGAGCTCATGATCTGTAGGTCCATTAGGTCCTTCTTACTAACTCATACTAAGCCTTGTGACATTTTGAGAGAAAAGAATTTAAATTTTTCAAATTCGATTTTGGGAGAAAGCGTTAATTATATGCGATATATTTAACGTGTCATAGTTTAATTTTGAATTAAACTATGATTAAGAAGAGGTGAACATATTTAAATATGATTTAAATATTGGATTGATTTATAGTATGAATAGGGATTCATGTTCGAAAAATCGATCGGGTTTGGATAATTTATTTAATCTAATATTTGATATTAAATTAAACTAAAAAAATAATTAATTTAATTGATTAAAATCCATTTTATATTGATTTTTGAACTAAAATTAAATGAAAAAGAAGGAAAAATTCAAGTTAAGATTTGTCTTGAATGCAACTTGCCCAATTGCCATGGTGACTTGAACTCAAAATTGGCCAAAATTAGCCACCTCCTTCTTCAATTATCCTCATCACCCATGTGTTGTCACTTTAGTAAAGCTCAATGAAGCTTTATTTAAAAGTGATTTTAGGTGATTCGCAAGAATTTTGCAGAAATTCTTTGAAATCTCGATTTGTGACCTTCGGGGACTCTTCTTCCAAATTCTCTCAATCTAGGATCCCACAATCCACTCCAAGACCTGAGGATAGTAGGGAAGACACTAGAGGTAGTCTACGAAGTGTTCGTGTTGCAAATCATCCACCGGGTGAAGAGAATTTGATCTTCAAAGATGAGTTTCCTTACTCTTTGTTTTTTCCAGCTTTGAGCATATGTTTTATTTTGCAAAATTGATCAAATTAGAGTGTTCATAATCCTAAATTGCTTCCGCTTTCTTAATATAGTCTCCTTCAGTTTTTGTGGTTTTAATAATTAATAAATAAATAGTGATATACCACTATTTATGATGATTTATCAATGTCATAGATATTTTTTAGGTGACAATTTTTTTGTTGTCATTATAAGCATTTTTGTAACTTTTAAAACTGTCATGACATGTTTTTTGTTTGACAGCTACAAACTATCAAATAAAACAAATGCTTGACACCAGGTTACTGTCATGACATGTTTTTTGTTGACAACTATAAATTATCTAAAAAAATAGCAAATGTTTGACACAAGAATACTGTCATGAATATTTTTTTTGTTGTCATGGAAACATATATTTGACATGTAATCAATAGAATTTCAAATGACGTTAAAAAATTGTCGTTAATATATATATTTTCACAGAAACATGAGTTTTAGGACTTATTTATTGACAATGTTTAACTATCATAAGAAATTTACTATGACAATTAACAAATGTCTTGAATATATATTTCTTACAACCATTACGTATCATAAAACAATTAATTATGACAATTTTTTTAATGTGTCATGTATAGAGTTTCCTTGATGGAGACTTTTAAGACTGAAAAAATAAGTCATGAAATGTGCTTATGAATTTTTTTTAATGTCATGAAATCTCAAAATTCTGCTAGTGATCCGTGTTATACTACTGAAATAGTTTATTTTAAGTATCTTTTCATTGATATACCTAACATTGATGTATTTAATATGCATGGTATAAATTAATCATAAAACATAATATAAAAATCGTTGTGAAACAGAAAACAGGAAATACAACAAATATACTATCGATATAATATAATATATTATACATTATATTAGTGTACACGTGCAAATGCACGATATATATATTTTTTAATTTTTATATTTTTATTGTAACTAACTTTTTTTTAAGAAAATTTTTATGATAACTAAAAAGTTATGTAACATTCATTAAAAAAACATATATAAAAAATAAAGATGGTAGCCTTTTTTTTTTTTTATTAAAAAGAAAGATGAAAGTTTTTTCTTCTACGAAAATTAAGATAAAATGAACCAATAATTACGTTATATTTAAATTAAAAAAATAACATACTAAAAAAATAAAATACTAAATTCCAAAGTCCACATAAATCAAAGATTAATTTTAAAATAATTTTAAAATAATAATAGCAACTGGGCAGTCAATATATATGTAATATATGGCTTGAGATCAAGCTGATGATAGCTTCTCAAAATACACTGATCTAAAATTACTAAAAATAACGTTACTTTATGGTTGTTTTTGTTTTCTTCTTCTATTTGAAGAAAAGAACCAATAAAGTTACAAAAATAAAAAAGAATATTAGGTCCCTCGTTACCCACGTAGTTAATCTCTTCCAAGGGCCTATCAACCCAATGGAAAATTTTCCCTTGAGTTTCTTCCTCTCCGACCGTTGAGAAATCTTCTATGACAGGTTTTTTGATAGCTCGTCCTTTTAAACGCCTTGTTATTTCTCATCAACTACTGTTTTTGTTAGCACATTGCTTTATTGTTAAACTAAAAATAATACTCACTATGTAAAAATTTTTATGAGAGGAAAAATGTAAAAGAAAAAAGAAAAAAACAAAGAAGAAAGAAAGAAAGAAAAAAGAAAAGACGGGGCTCAATTTGTTCTAGAGAGTGAAGGAAAGATTGTCATATTGAAATGAAAAAGTTGCAATACTTTTGGGATTCTAAAGCTTGATATTCTATAATTAAATAGATTTAAAAATAAATATATTTAATCCTATATATTGATTTATATAAATGAATGCAAACATTTCCTATTCCAAGAGTTTACATTTTTCTTTTCACATTCTTTCATCTCATTGTTTGAATTGTAATATCCTTAAAAAATATATTTTGTTTATGATAAATCTTAATGAATTTAAGACCAATCTTTATTACTTATAACATTTCTATGTCAAAATTTTAAATTCAATTAAAGGATGTTAAATAGTAAAATAAAATAAAATTTAATGTAGAGTCTTATTTTTTGTTACAAGATAAAATTTAAACTTATCAAGTTTTTTTTTAAATATAATTTCTATGGCTTCAATTGATGTATTGTTAATAATAATAGTTTGAATTAGCAAATGAATTATTAATTAATTTAAGAGAGAGAAATTGGTTAGTTATTTTTTCCCATTTTTGAGTGAGATGTCTAGTAATTTGAAAATTTAAAAATGAATATGATGATCCGATAATGTTCTTTTACGATTATCCTTTTTAATATGTATTAAATAGATCTAGATTATTCAACAATGTTCAAATTTTTTTTTTCAAAAAAGGTAGCTTTTTAATATATATATATATATATATATATATATAAAGCTAAACATTTTTTTAAAAAAATATATATTATTTATTATTTCTTTTGATCCCCACTTTTACTTTTACTTTTTAAATGTAATGACTCTTATTAAATATGATTTTAAACTTGATTTATCCAATTTCCCTCTCTTTTTAAACTCTCCTCTTTCAAATTAACCATTCATTCATCTCTTCTCTAAAAAAGCCTCTATTGCTAATCCTACATCATTTTTAGTAGACTCCACATATCTCTTCTCACCTCTTCAAAATCTCACTTTTCTCTCGAACTAATTCTCTTATTAAATTTAACTCTCTCTCTTCCACGTCTATATCTCTCTCCCACATTTATCTCTCCCTTAAAAATAAAAAAAAATCAATAAAGAACATAAATTTAAAACGACCTAAGTATGAAAAGTTGAATTAATTTTTTGCCAAAAAATCCGGCTTTTCATCTACCAAGTTAACTGTAATGGTTGAATTTTAATTTTTTTTTTTGTGCTTAGTACGTTGAATTTTAATTTTTAAAAAAATAAATAAAAAATCAAAATTAACACACCAATAAAAAGAAACAAACGTTAAATTTATCAAATTGATTGCAAATTATTTTACTTAAATTTCTCAAATAATCCATTTCACACCGTCAATTAACGCCCAAAAAAACTGCTACCGATTTAGTTCCATTTTTTAAGTATAAATTCTCTTTTCGTCCGTCCATGAAACTTCCTAACTCTTTTTTTTTACAATTCTTGCATTTTCTTTGGATCATCAAGATCTAAAACTTAACTCAACTCTTATTGTCTACAATTTGTAATTCATTCTCCTTCAACTCCTGGGATTGAAAAAAATATTTGGTTGGCTCAAATAGATAACTTCTTCGACACCAATCTTTTATTGGATACAATTCGATGCCATTAATTTTCTTCATCTTAAATAGATGATTTTATGGGTTTTTGTATTTCTTTTAGAAAATTGCATACACATGGTAAATTGTTTGTTTTATATGAGTAATTTTATTTCTCTAAAAATATTAGGTTTTGGCTTTTTTTTTTTTTTTAAAAAAATTATGTTTCTTTCCTAAGAAAGAAGACGTCATGCTCCAACGTTACTGAATTGGCATTACTCTTTCATAGTCTTTTTTATGCACTAATTTTTTTTAGTATATTGTAAATCTCTCTCTCACAATGAATCTAAAAAATTTAAATATATAAAACCTATATATTATATATATTTTTTAGTACATCAACAATTGGGGGTGACAGAATTCGAACCCATGACCTCTTAGTCATGATTTATACTTTGTCAATTGAGTTATGCTCTTGTTGACAAAACTTATATATTATATATAAAATATTGTGCATATATATATATATATGAAAAAGATTTATTGCAAACTTTTAATAACTGTCTAAACTACTACTAATGTATTGTTATTTTTCTTTTTGAAGAGAATATTGTGTATTAAATTTCGATGTAAAGATTAATTATATTATATTAAGAAATTTATGAGATAATTTTTTTTGCCTACCTTATGAGATTGATTTAAAGTGTATTATATATTATAGATACAAAATGAATCCTTATTTAATATATTCTATCAAAATTGAGTATAGATATTTAGAATCTTTAAGTCAATATAAAAAAAAATTAAGATAAAGATAATTTATAGTTAACATTCAATAATATCAATTAATAATTTTAATAAATATGATAAATTATTTATTTAGTAGTTTATTTAGTTATATTTTAATAGTTTTTGCTCAGATTTGAAAATAGTGCTAAATTATAAGTTCCTTCACTCAATTTTTAGGTTTGTATTAAATAGGTCCTTTAATTTTAAAAAATGTTTAATATGTCTTTGAACTTTAAGTTTAAATTTTGTGTATAATAGGTTGCTAAACTTAAAAAAGCGTATAATTAGTACCTATTTGGTGTTTAAAAAGATACTGAAGGGAGGACCGCTTTTCGAGAATCATTTTTTAGGAGAATCATTTTTAAACAATTTTACTAAGCTTTCAAATTTATGTCTAATAGGTTAATATTGATCTATTCAACAATTTTTTTAAAAAAATTCATGAACTATTGAACACAAAATTAAAAGTTTAATAGTTTAATTTCCTATCACATACAAAATTCAATTTTATATATAATATATTCGTTAATTTTAAAAAATGTTGAAAGTTCAAAGATTATTTGACATCTTAAAAGTTAAAGGACCTAATAGATACAAAAATGGACCAAATTGTAATTTATAATTATTTTGTTAAATTAAATTATACAATAGTATAATTATTATTCATAAATAATTTAAAATTCTATATTATTAAAATTAATTTTAAAAGAAAAAACCATGTGCAACGTGTGGAAAAATCTAGTAATCTTCAAAAGGATGTCGATGCGGCAAACATTCCATAGGAGTAGTATAGAAAATCCTCTATACTATTGTATTACTAGAAATTTTTCCTTAAAAAACTGATATTTTGCAATGATATTAGTGAATAACATTACGACACGTGGTAAAATTTATCCTTTCGTTGAGTGTGGATTCCTTCTCTTTTTTATCGTTTTTTTTTCCTGTTTAATTTTATGGGCTGATTACAGGAATGATCAATTTATTTTTAAAAATTTAAAATAGAAGTTAATAAAAGACCCAACTAGCCCTAACCAATTTATTAATTTAGATTCCTAGATTATAGGGTAGTTATTTTTAATTTGATTTTAAAAATGTAAAATAAATCATATCAAATATATAATCTAAACAAATAGATATCATGGAATTTAAAAATAAGACTTCAAAATAAAATTCGAAATAATTTAAATAAAAGAAATCTCGTACTAATTTAAATCAAATAAATACACAGGAATTAAAAATTAATTTTGTAACAAAAATTAACGAAGAAGGAGAAAATAATCAATCAGTAGTTGAACATGCACATTATCTCAAAGAGTAGAAACAGTTCAAAAAAAACTCAAAATATTTTTACCTTTTACCGAAGATTCGAGACTTTCGTTAGAGTTTCTTCTCTCCTTCCTTTCTCTGAGGAGGCGAGGGGTTTGGCAGAATCGTTGATCTAAGTTCCTTCTCCCTTTGTTTCTTTGAACAAAAAGGAGCATTCAGAAGGATTCTCCTTCTTTTGAAAGAGTTGAAGTCGAGAGGCTACTGCGATATGCGATAAAGAAGGTAAGGAATACGGTTTGTTTCTTACTGTCATTAGTAAAATGGTATGCTAGAAGGAAAAATGAAAAAAGTAGGGCTTCCCCGGGAGACAAAATCACCCAGATTTCAAGGTAACTATATTGAGATTTGATTTCATATATAACCCGAGAATTTGGGATATACAGTGTAACAAAAATTTAAATATTGCGAAATAAGATTCTTTCTTCTATAGTTTAAATTATAAGTAAGATTCTTTCTTCTATAGTTTAAATTATAAGTTTGATTTATATACGAAACTAAGATTTCCAAGATCTAAACAACCACGTGAAGGTATGGTTTAAGGCACGAAGTAGTCGTTTACGTGACTTAGGAACAACAGTTGGAAAGAAGAAAAAAGACTTGGACCCATAACCGTAAATAGTGAAGAGGTAGTTAAATCTGATCGTTTTCTTTTGCATAATTAACTTATTTTTCTATTTAGTCGTTTGAGTAACATGTGCAATTAAAAGCTAAAACTTGTGAATCATAAACCTTAACTTTTTGATAAATGTCATTGAATGAATACAAAACTTCTAGAAATCCACGAGTTGTTAATCATAAATCCTAAATAACGTATACACGAATTACAATTTACTTCTTTAAATTCTGAATGTACACATGTAAATTACAACGTAAATAAACACCTAAACAACTAACTAAAAAAATTACAACTTACTTCTGTAACTAGATTAAATGAAAATTACAAAGTAAATAAATCACTAACGAACTCGATACTATAAAAAATAATGTAAGAACAAGTTGAAAAGTAATGGGATAGACTAACACATAAAATATATAAATACCCTCTATATAAATTAGATATCAGTTCCAACATACACAATCACACACGTTGAACTAATGCATCCAAAACTAGGACGCGATATACAATATAACTACACCATAATTATATCAGTTCCAACGTACACAATCACAAGCGCTGAACAAGTGATTTGACGATTCTAAATTCAAAACTATTTTTCAATGCAAGTAAGTAAATAGTTTTCTTCAAACCATCTTTACTTTCAAATACATAATTTACAAATCATACGAAAAAGGATCAATGTTAGTAAATTCAATAAAATTAAAATCAACATCCTTCTTGTTGATATGACCCATATTTGTACCTCCACTATAATTAGATATAATATAGTGGAACACTTCTGAATAATCAACAACAACATGGACATTATTAGATACACCATTGGATATAGTAGAGAGTACCCACATAACATCTCTATCATCAATAATTCTAATTACGCAACAATTTTTGTACAGAGTCAACTGAGTAATAATTTGATTATTCGAAAAATGCAATTTGCTACAAATAGAATCGGAAAACTGGGAAAAACTAGAATCCAAAGGAATGAGAACAAACAACACTTTAAAATTGTTGTATCGGTTAGATTCATCTCAAATTCCATCATGCAATACACTTAGAGATAGCAACGACATTGTAACATGTAAAAAAAAACTTACAATCTACAAAGTAAAAAAAAAGTAAAAAGAAGAAAAAATATCAATAAACAAGAGAGAAAAATAAAAAATAAACCGATCAAGATAAGAAGAATCAATTGAGATATGAACTATGGAACTAAGAGAAAATCGAGATGGTAATCGAAAACCAACTAATGAAGAAATCGAAAATCTAGAAATCAAACAAAAAAAAGAGGAGGGAAAAACACCAAAATCGATAAAGATCATGTTAAGAACATAATCGAGAACATGTGATAGAAAGGTAATCGAAAAAATAAGAAAGAAAGATTCAAACAATAGAATCAGAATCAAATCTAAATGATTTTAAAAATTAAAAAAAATAGTAGATTTTTTAAAAAGATGTTAGATACAGTTTAAAAAAGGAGAGGGAACCATAATATTTAAAAACAAAAAAAAATTGAAAGGGCAAATCCAAAATTAAACGTGGACGCTGGAACATGTGCATATCACGTTTTAGCCAAAATTAACAACTCACAAAATATGACTATTTTTAACAATTATGAAAATGTTTTTGGCTATTCCTAACATTTTCTCTAATTTTATATTATGTTTTCTCAATTAAACTCTACCTTTTTGTCCATCTTAACTAGGGGTGAGTATCGGTCGGTCGAGGGATTCGATTTTAGACCCCAATCGACCCCGAACCCAAGCAAGGCGATCGGTTGGTCGATTTTTTTTTAAATCCTTACTAAAATCCGATGACCGACCAAATTGGTTGATTTTGGTCGATCGATTTAGTCGGTTTATATATATATATATATATATAAATATTTATTTAATTAAATATTAAATATTTATAATTATTATTTTATAATTATTTAATAATTTATAATTATTTTTTAATTATTTTGAGAAAATTTTTTAGTTTTTTAGTTTTTTAATTATTATTATTATTATTATTAATTTATTATCATTATATATATATATATATATATATATATATATATATATATATATATAAAATTTTTTTAATTTTCGATCGGTTTTGTGAAGGGTAAAACCGACCCCGACCGACTCCTTCACAAAACCGACCGACCGCCCTCGGTTCGGTCGGTTTCGGTCGGTCGTGTCGGTTTTCGGTCTTTTTTTGCTCACCCCTAATCTTAACCTAGATCTAATAACTCAAATTTACCGTTTTTTAACTTTATTTAAACATCTTTTTTCCCTCTCTTTTTGACATATCTCCTCCTTAAATTAACCGTTGATTTCTCTAAAAAGGCTCAATTGCTGAATCTTTCAAGCTATTTTTTTTTTATATCTATTTTCATTGGGAGAGAAAATTATTTGTGAGAGGTTCAAATTTATTTTTGTGTCAAATATTGTGTATATCTTCTTTGTGAGATCGTGTAATTTTTTTGGAAACTTTATTTTATCATTTCAATTGAGATTTTGTAATAAGGTATGAGTGCACCTTGAGTTTGAGTGAAAGATTTAATCCTGAACCTGAAAAAGGACTTGTAGTAGTTTGATCCTGAACTCGTTAAAAGGATCTACATATGGTTGGATTGAGAGTTTGCAAAAGGATCGATTGGAGATTAACTCTTAAACTCGCAAATCGGTTTGATTCTCACACATAAGAGGACCTAAGAGGACCATTGCAATGAAATACCCAATAAAGAATCTTAGAGAGTGGAGTAGGGCTTTTCTTTCTTTCTTTTTTTTTTTTTTTTGAGCAAGAGTCCTCTTTCAAACAACTATAAAAATCTCTAATGTTATTCTTCCTCTTTAATCTTTTAAATTTCTGTTGTTTTATTATTTTTGTGAGTAGATTGCATGCCTCGGAAATTTTTTTCTATATTAGAAATTTTTTAGGCGTTCTTTATTTTGATTAATTTGGAGTGCATTATTTGAGTTAATTCATTCTTTTAAAAATGTTTTAAACTTTTAAGCATTCCTATTAACCTCTCTAGTGTTGTCATACTATATCCTACAACTTCATGGTCGATAAATATATTATAGAATACATTCTAAACAATTTTTTTTTTTTTAAAATTAGAATCTAATTTCTAGATCTACTACTAAACACATATATAAAATACAACTCTGTTTTCATTAAATCCCTTTAAAATTCTATTTTTATATTGCGTACCAAACATGCCAAATTGTTTTTTTTAAATATGATCACACATTATGGTGTGAACTTAACTAGTGTACGACTTCCTCATCTTTCACTGTCTTTTTTTAAAAAAATAAAATCTATGAGTTTATACTTTATGCTCATGTTGACAGTATATATGAAAACTTATTAAGAGAGTTAATGCTAAGATTTGTTAGATGCATGCAGTGGTTCTAAGATAAAAAGTAGAGTCTAAACTACCGCAATACTACTAGACATTAATTAACTAGTATTCTATAAGTTGATTCGTTAAAGTGAAACTATATTTTTCATATCGATTACTTTTCTAATTTATAGAAAATAACAAAAATCATACAAAAAAAGCAAGACTCGTAGCTTTTTTTTTTTTTTTTTTTTTTTTTTTTTTTTTTAATTTATAGTGAAGCTTGGCATTTTCAGTGTCAAACTAGTGGTCTATATCAGTGTTTGAAAGGAGTGAATGGTTGCTTTAATTGTAAGGAAACAGACCAGATGAAGAGAGAGCGCCCAATGTGCAAATATATTATTTACCCTTGGTTGGTAGTTATATGTAGACTATTCTCAATCTTTCTACAAAAGAGGTAATATCCTGCAAAGACTCATTTTTCTCTTAAAAATTTGTTTGTAAAAAAAAAAAAGAAAATGAAATAAAACATCAGGAATTGAAATTAAAAAATAATATATGTTGATGCCGGAATTTAGATGGACGAATCAACGATGAATTTGTATTGCCGGGACAACAATCTCCTGCAAAACAGGTAGCTAACACTGGTGTGGTGTTCCGCCACACGCACTCCGACGCTCAAGTTAGAGAGGATAATCTCGCACAAAAATAAATCTCAAGCTAGAACACAGGCCAAATAATTGCTTACCTTTCTCAACACCACTCGCGAGATAATATAGTTGTCCAATCATAACGGCTTCTGGATGGTTAATTACCCACTAATCATCCATGATTGCGCTTGATTAATGACAACAGTTACAAGGGTGGAACCGTTTCTCAACGCTTCCATGTCCCCCCGTCGTAACGGTACGTGTGGCATGCGGAAAACCCTTCCATGCATTTTGGATCGACCATTTGCGATCGGGGCCCACCTCTAGGCTTCTCGGCTCTGCGAACTAGACCAGGTCGACCTACAACCGGTCAGGTCGGGCCGGGCTGGGCCGACCCCCTGGGGTTGGCTTACCGGGGCTCGGGGCCGACCCTCCTGGGCCAGTCGAGCCGGGCCGACCCCTTGGGTCGGCCCGCCGAGGCTCGGGGCCGACCCCTACGGGTCGAATCACTCTCAGCCGGGGTCGGCCTCTCGGCCCAGGTCTAAGCATGCTGGGTCGACCCTATGGGGTCGATCTCCCTTGTGGTGACACACACACTCGTCTAAGGATCGCTCGTCATAGAGTCGGGTCACATTTTTTGGTCATAACAATATATATTAAATTATTATTTTAATTATTATTATTATTTTTTTTGGGAGGGGGCTTGGCACATGTGTTGGTGGGTCAGGGGCGGATTTACCATGGCCCGAGGCTCGAGCACTCCTCAAATTTTTTACTTTCTATATAGGAAATGTTAGATCAAATCACAAAAAAACCTTATGGTATAGTGATTAGTATTTCATCAAACCCCCTCAAGTCCCTGATTCAAACTCTGGTTTGTATAATTTTAAATATTTTTTTCCTATGTCATATTTAAACTCTCTCGATACAACTTATGGATCTACCATTGGGTGGGGTGGTTGATAATATATGTAGTTTTACAGGTGGCAAAGAGTTGTTAAAAAAAGTAAAAAAATGTAAAAGGAGGAAACAAATTAAAGAAGGGAGGGAAAGAGAGAGGAGAACTTGATGAAAGAGGGAGAGAGAGAGAGAGATTGGAGATATATCAGTGTTAGTCATTGAAAACCAATTAAAGAGACTGTTATTATATGCCAAGATCCAAATCCTATGTCTAACCAATTTTAGACAAGTTTGAGGTGTTTACAACAACTTTATAAGCGATTTTATTCCAATTAATGGGCTGGATGTAATTTAAAGAAATGCGAAAGCAGATGAAAGAACAATCGAGAACACCAATATTTATAGTGGTTCGGTCATAAAACGACCTACTCCACTTGCAAAGGTGTTTTAAGCCTTTGCTAGACAGTTTATTAGAGATATACGGGAGTATCTGAGAGAACTTACAAAGCAGGATATTTAAAGATACATTTAACATTTAGGATTTAACAAGATTCCAAGATTTATGCCCAAAAGGAGACTACAGTCAATCTTTATTCCAGTTGAGAGTCTAACAACCTTTAGGATTAAATCTTGAATCTAAACTAAAAAAGAAAGAAAAAAAAGAGAGAGATACAACCTTTTGATAGGATCTTCATGAACAAAGGTTGAAAGAAAGGTTGAGTCTCACGTCTTGTACAACAACCAAGCCGAACGATCAACTCTCACAAAGCAACTCCACGGCATGATCACCTCTTCTTGCGGACTGCAGACCCCACGGTGGGCCAGCGCATTTCGGCTACAAAGAATGGAGCTTCTTCGATATCTTTCTCACGGTGAAAAAACCCAAGGTATTTTCCAGATTTCCCCTCTCTCTCACACGAAACCCTCCTGCTTTTCAAATTTTCTATCGAGCCCCTCAACCCTTTCTTTTCTCACTCTCTTCTTTTCTTCTCTCAACCCGAGAGCCTTTCTTTTTGTTTCTTTCTCTCTCTCTTAATAAAACCCTAATAATAATAGACCCAATTCCACTCTTTTTCTTCTCTCTCTCTCTTCTCACTTAAGGCCCACACCTTTTTTATAATAACAAAAGGGAACAAATGGGTTTGGGTGATAGGAGATCAAGAAAGGTAGATTTGGGCTCCTTCAACTTTGGGCCCAATCTTAACAATGGGTCTTTAAACATAAGAGCTAAAATAAGGTCCAAACCATTTTAGATTAACTTAAAACATTAATCTAAAATTAATTAGTTTATGATAAATTGAAACCAAAAAATATAACAATCTCCACCTTGATTTCAATCTATCATAAACTAAGAAGAGGACCTATAATTTAGTTCTCAAATAAGATCCAGGGTTATCCATGATCAAGCTGCAACATTCTCACACAAAGGTTAAATTTATCACAAGGTAATGCTTTAGTAAACATATCAGCAGCATTCAAATCAGTAGCAACCTTTTTAACAAAAACTAAACCATCATTGATGACATCTCTTACAAAATGATACCTAACATCAATATGTTTAGTTCTTTCATGGTGAGAATGATTTTTAGATAAATGTAAAGCACTTTGACTATCACAATGCACAGTCACAGAAACATTATCACTACAACATAATTCAGATACAATTCCCTTAAGCCATAAAGATTCCTTAATAGCTTCAGTTAATGCAATATATTCAGATTCATTGTAGATAAAGCAACTATAGATCAGAAACTGGATTTCCAACTAATTGTGCAATTGAACAATCTAAACACAAAACCAGTCAAAGATCTACGTTTATCTATATCAGCAGCATAATCGACATCAACATATCCAACAAGTTCAATATCCTCACTATCAACTATATTTGCTCCACCATAAACAAGACATAAATTTGTATGACATGCAAGATACCTCAAAATCCACTTAACAGCATTCCAATGTTGTTTACCAGGATTAGCAAGAAATCTACTAACAACACTAAGTGGATGAGCAAGGTCAGGTCTAGTACAAACCATGGCATACATAAGACTCCCAACAGTATTAGCATATGGAATGTCATGCATTTCATCAATATCACTTGGAGTCTTAGGTGAATCATTAACAGATAGTTTAAAGTGCTTGCCAAAAGGAATATTAACCTTCCTACTATCATGCATGTTCAATCTTTTAACTAGTCTTGTTATATATTCACTTTGAGACAAATATAGTTTCTTCTCTTTTCTATCTCTAATAATATCCATTCCTAATATTCTTTTTGCATTGCCTAAGTCTTTCATTTCAAACTCCTTCTTTAAAAGATTCTTTAACTTATTTATTTCATGCATGGTTTTGCAAGCAATCAACATGTCATCAACATATAAAAGCAAGTAAACAATATTCACTTGATTTGTTTGAAATACACACAACTATCATGCTTACTTCTACAAAAGTCAATAGATAGCATATAGGAATCAAACCTTTTATACCATTGACGTGGGGATTGCTTTAAGCCATACAACGATCTCTTAAGAAGACAAACCTTCTTTTCTTGTTTGGGAGCTTCAAATCCAGGTGGTTGATCCATGTAAATGGTCTCCTCAAGCTCACCATGCAAGAAAGCGGTCTTTACATCCATCTGCTCTAACTCAAGATCAAAGTGAGCAACAAAGGCAAGCAAAATTCTAATAGAGGTGTGTCTTACAACGGGGAAAAAACCTCATCATAGTCTATACCCTCCCTTTGAGTAAACCCTTTGGCTACTAACCTAGCCTTGAACCTAGGCTTGTTATTTTCTAAAGGGTTTTCTTTGACTTTATAGATCCACTTACAACCTACAGTTTTAGCTTTCAATGGTTTATTAACAAGAACCCAAGTTTGATTTTTAATCAAAGAATCATACTCTTCTTTCATTGCGACCCACCACTTATCTTTATTTTCATTATTTATGGCCTCATTGAAAGTTTGTGGTTCTTGATTAATAAACTCATTAGCTATAACTAGGGCATAGGATATAAGGTCAGCATACCCAAACCTAGTGGGAGCTACAATGGTTCTCCTAACCCTATCCCTAGTTAACTGATAATTTGTTAAGTCTTGACTATCCTCTTCCTCTTCCTCATTAGCAACTTCATGTGTAGGTGATTGATCTAAGGTAGAAGGTGAAACATCATGTTCTACTATTGGCTCATCTACCTGATCACTATGGGAAGTGGAAGGAGGACTAGCTAAGACGGTTTCAGTGAAACTAGGTGGACTATTTGGAATAGACTCAGTCTTTTCTTCTATATACCCCATTTTCCCTTCATTAAAGACAACATCTCTACTTATTAGGATTTTTGGTGCATTTGGGTCTAGACACCATAGTTTATATCCCTTAACACCCTCGGGATATCCTAGGAAAACACATTTCTTAGCCCTTGGGTCTAGCTTTCCCTCTTTTGAATGAGCATAAGCTAAACACCCAAAGACTTTCATGTGTGATAGATCAGGGGGACTACCTTGCCAAAGCTCTTGAGGCGTTTTTAAATCTATGGCAGTAGATGGGCTCCTATTGATTATATAACATGTTGTTGCAACAGCTTCCCCCCAAAAACTTTGAGGAAGTTGTGAATCAGACAACATGCACCTAACTCTTTCCATAAGGATTCTATTCATTCTCTCAGCGGCCCCATTTTTGTTGTGGCGTCCCTACAACAAATCAAGTGTCTTGCTATGCCTTTAGACTTACAAAAGTTTCTAAACTCATGGTTACAAAACTCTAGCCCATTGTCAGTCCTAAGTTTCTTAACTCTCTAAGGCGGTTTGGTTTTCAACATAGGTTACCCATTCAACAAATTTATTAAAAGTATCGATTTATTTTTCGGAAGATAAACCCAAACTTTTCTAGTACAATCATCAATAATGGATAAGAAATATCTAGCCCCACCATTTGTGACAACATTAGATGGGCCCCATAAGTCAGCATGCACATATTCTAGTTTTTTATTAGCAAAGTGACCACCCTTTCCAAATTTTACTCTTTTACTTTTACCATAAACACAATGCTCACACATATCTAGGTCCACATTTTTATGTTAGGAATTACTTGTTGTTTTATTAACTCCTAATTCCTTGCTCACTCATGTGACCTAAGCGTTTATGCCAAAGGGTAATTTTGGAATTGTCACTCTCTTTAACTAGATCACTTGACCCTACGACCGTCGAACCCTCTAAAGAGTATAAGGTATCCTTAAGAAGCCCTTTCATTGCAACTAAGATGCCATTCATGACTTTTAGAACACCACCCTCTAACTTAATGGTGTACCCTTGCTTATCTAACATGCTAAGGGATATTAGGTTTCTTTTAACTTCAGTGCACGTACCTAACTCCGAGTTAGAAACCTAATATTTCCGTCATGAAGCCTAAGCGTCACTGTCTTTGTTCCTTGACCTTCTACACTACAAAAGTGTCGGTTCCCTAACATGACTTTACCTCCCACACCGGTTTGGAAGTCTTCTAGCCATTCTCTATTAGGGGTCATATGGAAAGAACAACCTGAATCTAGGATCCAAGTGCCATCCTCTCTAGTGTTACTAACCATAAGAGAGTGGTTATACTCTTCACTAAGGTTTACTACACTAGACTCTTCTTTCCCTTTACCCGACGACTTTTTATTCCTAAGGTCAGGACAAAACCTTCTAATGTGGCCTTCTTTCTGGCAATGATAACACCTCCTATTAGTAGCCCCCTTAGACTTTGATCTACCCCTACTCTTGCTTCTATGCCTTTTCCTATTCTCTGATCTCCCTCTAACATATAAAGTCTCACTATTAGACTTCTTGGTTTCTTTTAGTTCTTGTTCTTTTACTCTAATGGCATTTAAAACAATTTCAGTGGACAAAGTATCCCTACCAAACTTCATAGCAGATTTCACATCATTATATGATTCAGGCAAAGAATTTATCAGAACTACAGCATGATTTTCATCAGAAAAGATTTCACCTATATTTTCCATTTCAGAAACTACTCTATGGAATTCATCTAGGTTATCTTTCATGCTTTTACTAGAGTCCATTTTAAAACTAAAGAAATTAGATTTTAAAAATATTTTGCTTGAAATTGATGCTACTTGGTAGGTAGATTCTAATTTTGTCCAAAGTTTAACAGCGGTATCTTCACTACGCATTTGTCTTATAATTGTATCAGACAAATAAAGAATTATAAGGCTGTGAGCTACCTTATTTATCTCTTTCAGTTGGTCCGCTGTTATGCTGTCCGGAACTTCCTTAGCCTCCAAAAGTGCGTAATCGACCTTTTGTTGACGAAGGATGGCCAACATTTTGATCTTCCATAGACCAAAATCTCCTTTCCCATCAAACCGCTCCACCTCGAACTTGGTACTCATCCTGAAAAATGAGGAACAAAATTGGACAGCAAAACTTTTCTTGAAATAAAAATTTCAGAATTAAAGAATACTAACAACTTAAAGATTCTTTAAAACCAAAGATTTTATTCAACAAACTAAATTTCAATTCAAGAAAAGAATGCCTCAAAACAAGGATTAAAAAGCTCTGATACCAAATTGTTATTATATGCCAAGATCCAAATCCTATGTCTAACCAATTTTAGACAAGTTTGAGGTGTTTACAACAACTTTATAAGCGATTTTATTCCAATTAATGGGCTGGACAGAATTTAAAGAAATGCAGAAACAGTAAAGAACAATCAGAGAACACCAATATTTATAGTGGTTCGGTCATAAAACGACCTACTCCACTTGCAAAGGTGTTTTAAGCCTTTGCTAGACAGTTTATTAGAGATATACGGGAGTATACAGAGAACTTACAGCAGGATATTTAAAGATACATTTAACATTTAGGATTTAACAAGATTCCAAGATTTATGCCCAAAAGGAGACTACAATCAATCTTTATTCCAGATTGAGAGTCTAACAACCTTTAGGATTAAATCTTGAATCTAAACTAAAAAGAAAGAAAAAAAAAAAGGAGAGATACAACCTTTTGAGAGGATCTTCATGAACAAAAGTTGAAAGAAAGGTTGAGTCTCACGTCTTGTACAACAACCAAGCCGAACGATCAACCTGCAGCAACTCCACGGCAACAGTCACCTCTTCTTGCGGACTGCAACCCACGGTGGACGGCAGATTTCGGCTACAAGAATGGAGCTTCTTCGATATCTTTCTCACGGCTGAAAAAACCCAAGGTATTTTCCAGATTTCCCCCTCTCTCCACGAAACCCCTGCTTTTTTGACCTTCTTCTATCGAGCCCCTCAACCCTTTCTTTTCTCACTCTCTTCTTTTCTTCTCTCAACCCGAGAGCCTTTCTTTTTTGTTTCTTTCTCTCTCTCTTAATAAAACCCTAATAATAATAGACCCAATTCCACTCTTTTTCTTCTCTCTCTCTCCTTCTCACTTAAGGCCCACACCTTCTTTTATAATAACAAAAGGGAACAAATGGGTTTGGGTGATAGGAGATCAAGAAAGGTAGATTTGGGCTCTTTCAACTTTGGGCCCAATCTTAACAATGGGTCTTTAAACATAAGAGCTAAAATAAGCTCCAAACCATTTTAGATTAACTTAAAACATTAATCTAAAATTAATTAGTTTATGATAAATTGAAACCAAAAAATATAACAGAGACTGTGACTTGAGGCAACGATATTGGTAAGTTTAACCATGAAATTTAATTAATGTGGGGTTTCCTTTTATAGCTCTTCGTTTTGGCTTAGAAATGAGAGTATGAAAATTAAAAAGAGGGATGGAAGATTCAACCTCAATAACAAAGTAGACAGAAAATTAAATTTGTGGATGTTTTTGGTGAGTTTTGTTGTGGAACAAACACAAAGGGCAAAAGAAGAGTTAAGAACCTTAAAGAGGTTAGTAAGTTGATTACAGAAAATGTGAAGGGAGATGTGTTGTCCGTAAATGAGAACAAAAATGAAATTTGAGATATTATAGAATAATAAAGAAATTGAATTGGAGAAATTGAAAGTTGGATGATAGGATTCAGAAAGTTTGTATTTATTCATACCTAAATCATGTTATCTTCATGGTTTTTTGTGAGATTTATTGTATATTGTTAGGAAATTCAGTTCAAAGTGTGTTTGAGACTAATAAGTGAAATTAGGGTGAAAACGAGCCAACCGATCGAAAACCCGAATGAAAAGATAGGACAAAATTGACCAAGATACTCTTGATCAGGAGTGTTTAGATCCCGCACGGAGCCCTTGCTCGACGCTACATAACAGAAGGCTCGAATGTAGGACGTTGAGACGATGTTCATAGCATTGAGACGCTGTCGCAAGTCCCTTTGCATCCAACATTGTGTGACGTTGCTGAAACAATGACTCAACATTGACAACATCGAAACACTCCCTATAGCGTCTTGACACAATCATGATCATAACTATAAAAGCCTCCTTTTCAAATTAGAGTTAAGCTCTCTTGGTTCTAGTCCTCGATTTGCAATTTCTCCCCTCGGTTTTCAGAGTTTTACCCGTTTTTAGCTTCATAATTCATTTTGAGCTTCTATTATTGTCCCGAGCTTGATTGGAACGATGTTCAATTAGGATTCTCGGCTAATTTGAGATAATTAGGGATTAGTTTTGCAACACTTGTGAGATTTTTGTATTAATCTTAGTTTATTACAGTAAGTTTTATGACTTATTGATTCTCTGTGCTTAATCTTAATTTACTCTTTTTTAATTGACCTGCTAGAAGTACTTATAAGTGTCCTTGGTCTCTAGCTTAATTATAATAGTAAAGGGGTTGGTGGCCATATCGGTTAGTTAAGTAGAATTACTTAATTGCGTGCACATGGTAGGCCCTAGAGTCAATTCGCATGCAATAGTTTAATTCGAAATAGTTTAATTCGAAGGGCTCGTTGTTTTAATCTGTTGTATTCTAACCTATCTTAAGTCCTAGAATTCTGGTTCTTTGGAGAGGCACCTACGATGTCTCGAGGAGGCCGACCGATCTTAAATTTAATATAATAATGCATGATTAGAGTAATTCGATGATCAGTGTTGCAAAGCGAAAATCTCAACTTATCTTGAATTAGCGATTTAATTAATTTGTGAGTTTTCAGTTAACTTTTTTCGCTTTAATTTTAGTTGCATGCCTTTGAATTCAATTAATTTTAATTCCTTGCATGAAACCCCTCGTTTGATTTTTAAGTCTAAAGAAAATCAAATAACTAATCACCTGCCTCTTATGTTTGTGACCTATTCACTACTAAATACTACAATACTTAGTATAACCTGTTTATAAATTTATTTGACTCTGTATCACGAGCACTTTATTGAAATAGAATCTTGGAAGAGAATGAAGGAGGAAAATTGTTGACACTAACCTAAAACAAAAAACTTTATCACAAATGACCTAACTTTTTAAATCCGTATTTTTTTAAACTCTTTTTATTAGTGAAATTTTATTTGTACCCTGAGGTAAAAGAACCATCAAATGTCTAAAATTTATCTCTCCCCATTCATCTATGTTAGAGGTGTACAATTAACCCGATAATTCGAGCAACTCGGACTACCCAACCAAACCGTAATGGTTGAGTAGGGTTATTTATTTTTTTTTTTTCGGTTTGGGTTGGGTTAGAAGTTTGAAGAACCAAAAAGTTTGGGTCGGTTCTCGGGTTGACCCAACCCAACCCAAAATTTATATTTTTAAATTTTATTTTAATTAAATATATACTTATAAATGAATTATTTGTCAATTTCTTATGTTTTTCTTTTAGACTTCTAACAAATGTTAAGATGTTATGAATTTTGAAGTTTGATATTTGAATTTTATGTGATTTTAGTTATTAATTCAAGAAAAAATATTTTAAATAATTTTAAAAATTTTAAAAATATAAAATTAAGTAATTAACTGGGTGACCCAACCTAACCCAACCCAACCCAACCCGAAAATATTAGGTTGGGTTGAATTAGGTTACTCTCATGAATAGGGTTGGTTGGGTTGAAAGAATGACCAACCCGAATTTTCGGGTTGGTCCAAAAATCTCCCCCAACCCAATCTAACCCGACTTATGTACACCTCTCTGTCTTCTCCTTTTCATTTTCCTCTATGTTCTTTTTGGTCCAATGTGTTCAAAACCCTTGGTTTTGAAACACAACCCCATGAGTTACAACAGTGCAACCCCATGGGTTTGTTCCATGTTTTCTTATTTTATTTGTCATATTCTATTTTTGGTGATTATTTCAACAACAATTTCGGTGACAACTTCAACAACTACATTGGTGACCCGACTACAACTAATGGCTACCTCCAACAACAACTCCGGTGACCCGACCACTACTGACAATTACCTCCGACGACCACATCGGTGACCCCGCTACCTCCGACGGTAACTCCGACGACCACACCGGCGTCCCCTGCCACCGCCGACGACTACCTCCGACGACCATACTGATGACCCCGACCACCGCTGACGATTACCTCTGACGAAAATTCCGACGACCACACCGATGACCCGACCACCACCGGCGGCGACTACCTCCGACAAAAATTCTAACAACCACATCGACGAATCCCAACCACCGCTGACGACTACCCCGACGACCACTCCGACGACCACACCGACGACCCAAACCACCGCTGACGACTACCTCCGATGACCACACCGACGACCCACATCACGCGTAACCACACACGCGACCACCGCCATCGGGCGGCTACCTTCTATGACCATACCGATAACCCCGACCACGCGGCGACTACCTCTCGCGACAACTCTGGCGACCCCAACCACCGCTGACGACTACCTCCAATGGCAACTCCGACGACCACATCGGCGACTCCTGCCAACGCTGGCGACTATCTCCGACGACTATACCGATGATCCCGACCACTGCTGACGACTACCTCCGACGACCATACTGATGACCCCGACCACCGCTGACGATTACCTCTGACGAAAATTCTGACGACCACACCGATGACCCCGACCACCGCTGACGACTACCTCCGACAAAAATTCTAACAACCACATCGACGAATCCCAACCACCGCTGACGACTACCCCGACGACCACTCCGACGACCACACCGACGACCCAAACCACTGCTGACGACTACCTCCGATGACCACATCGACGACCCCTGTCACCGCTAACCACACCGGCGACCCCTGCCACCGCTGACGGCTACCTTCTATGACCATACCGATAACCCCGACCACCGCTGACGACTACCTCTGACGACAACTCTGGCGACCCCAACCACCGCTGACGACTACCTCCAATGGCAACTCCGACGACCACATCGGCGACTCCTGCCAACGCTGACAACTATCTCCGACGACTATACCGATGATCCCGACCACTGCTGACGACTACCTCCGATGACAACTCTGACAACCACACCAATGACCCCAACCACCGCTAACACAACTCCGACAACCATACCGACAACCCCAACCACCACTGACGACTACCTTCGATGACAACTTTAATGACTACATCGACGACCTAACAACTACTAACGACTACTTTCAAAAACCACTCAAGAGACTTGTATACGCCTACCCCAACAACCTGATCACTCGAGCAATCAATTACCCTAACGACCTAACTTGTGCGCAGTCATCACTTTTCTTATTAGAGTTCAAAAAATGAGTTTTTGGATACTTTGTGGAATAAAATTTTAAATTTTCTAATCACTTAAATAGACTTCCAATTTTTTAATTTTTAAAATAGAATTTCAAAATAAGTTTTTGAATACTTTATAAAATATAGTTTCAAATTACCTAATTTATTAAATAGACTCCCATTTTTTTTTAAATTTTAAAGTAGAATTCCAAAAAATAGTTTTCAAAATACTATGTGACGTGAAATAGAGTTTTTAACTCTCTAATTTCTTAAATAAACTTCTATTTTTTTAATTTTCAAAATAGAATTCCAAAATACTTTTCTAAATATTTTTTGAAATAGAGCTTTAAATCCCTAATTTCTTAAATGGACTTTCAATTTTTTAATTTCTAAAATAGAGTTCCAAAAATACTTTTCTAAATATTTTGTGAAATAGAGTTTTAAATTCCCTAATTTCTTATCTAGACTTCCAATTTCTTAATTTCTAAAATAGAGTTTCAATTTTGTAACCATTTATGTTATATAAGTGTTTCTACAATTGACAAAACATCCACTAAAAAATAAGAGAACAAAACAGCTAAATAAAAAAGGGAAAAAAAAAAAACTGCATAAACCCAAGATTCAGAACACTGCACCTCAAACATCGTTTTCTTATTCCCAGACTTCAAAACACTGCACCACACGTTTCTGATTATCAGTCAGAACCGCCCAGAATAAATCCTCCAGGATTTCGATTCCAAGACAGACAACCCCTTAATGTCTTTCTCCTCGTTCATCTACAATCAGTTAAAACTATTTTAGATAGAAAAAGTCAAACAAGCTACCTTCAAACACATAGATTATACAAATATTTTTAAGTTTAAACTAGTTAGATTATTTCGACTTTTGGAGGAATTAAAAATCAACATCCTTTAAAATTTTTCTCAATTTATAAGTCTAGTTGAAAAAAAATATGAGAAAAGGTCTACAAATGAATAGTCCTTTAGCTACAACGGATTTATATCAAGGGAAATATGACTAAAATAAGATACCACAACTTACCAGTAAAGTTTAATGAAGAGAGAGGGTTGTTTGGTGGCCATTCACATGGGGGATTTAATTTGGGGAAAGAAATTATTATTAGTAGCAGCATTAAAGAAAAGAATTGGTTTACCAAGGGGGGAGAAAGTGATATTGTTTAATTGGAGGAACAAGACAATATAGTACTTGGAGAAAGAAAAATAAATAATGGAATTCAGAAAGTGGCTTTTAAGTGTAATGTTATTAAAGTTGGTGATTAAAGATGCTTATTCCTATTCTTACATGATGGTTTAATTAAATATTTCATGTTAGATAAATAAAGTTGGAATAGCTTACAAATCGAAACGTCGACAATCTCAGTGAGTTTGTTTTTTTACGAAATGTTTTCACTATGAATTTCTAAAAATTGTATTATGAAATTTCAGTACTTCATGTTTTTAGTTGAAACGGTTGTTCTAGAAGTTTTTGAATTCTTTTATGATTATTTAAAAAATTAGAGCAGTTTTAATGTTAATGGAGAAGTGCATGAAGTGTATGAAATGTAATTTTAGGAGAAAGTATGATTTTGGAAATGTTTTAAGTTATATTTAAGAGATTTGATGATTATTTGAGAGTTTGGATATGTTTTATGTTAATTGAGAAATCTCTAAAATTTATGAAAGGTTGTTTTAGAGAAAGAGCATGATTTTAAGAAAAAGTTCGAGAATTAAGAGTATCTTTTTCTTTGTGGTTTCCTAATTAACTACTAGATCTATATTCCCATGATAATTACTTGTACAATATGTGTGAATGTGCACATTCACAATATAGATTTTAGACCGTGTATGTAGTAGAGTGCTTAGCCCTTTGGAGATTGCGCTCTATGTGTACGTATGACAAAGATTTGCTCTCTTATGTACTTGAAGATTACTTAGTTGGTAGTATGATAGATATTAGTTTTGTTATGTATTTAGAGATTACTCGATGCATAATATGACATAGATTACTCTGCGGTGTGTAAGGAGATTACTTGACACCAATATGACAGAGATTTGGGTATGAGTTTTATGATGAATTTTACTAGCTTATGTTTATGTTTTTAAGAATTGTAATTGTGATAATTTCTCTAATGTTTTACTAACATGTGTTATTGTTTCAATAGTTATTATTACATTATTGTGTTTTAATTATCTTGAGAGAGTTTCTAAATGGTTGATGAGTTACATTGTTTTCAATACTTTGAATTTTCGTTTAGTATGAGAATGATTTCTCTGAAATTTATTTTCTTATGAAATTACCTTTCACGGACTTTTAAACTCATTCTCTTGTCCTTATTTTAACATTAGGTTGCTCTTGAGTTTGTTTCAAAGTTAACCGGTTAGAATCTACCACTAGTTTTACTTATTGTAAGTAAAAAGTGTAATCTTTGTTACATTGTATATGAAATGTCTATAAATAAAGTTGGGTTAATGAAATAAGAGAGACTTGATAATAAATTCCATTGTACACTTGGGATCTATTGTCGTCATAGGTCATCCTACGTTGGTAATGTAACTGATTTGAAGATAGGATGGAAAATTATATAATAAAGAAGGAGGATGTGGAGAAACAATGAAAACTTATTAAATGAGGGTATGAGACTGCGACAATGTGGTTGCCTTTTAATAACGGGTGGATATGAATTCAAAAATCTGTATATTCCTTAAGAACCACTAGAGATAGATTCCAAATACGAACACTTGTTTGATCAAAATACAAACACTTGCATATATGAGAAAATAAGTCCAATTAAATTCAAATATAACCATTTTTAAAAATATTTTCATGTACTTATTTAAATTTTTTAGGTAATTTGATTTTTACCTTGGATATCATCGAGATAAACGTCTATTAGTGATTTAAATTTATCATTCTATTAGTGTGATAGATGTTATTTGTCTATCATTCATAATCTAGACATGTTTATGTGTCTATTATCGTGGATTACACGCCTATAATTACTCTATCAATAATAGACATATATCACTAGTAGTTGTAAAAATAATATATTAGTATCTTATCATTTTTTTTGAGTTCAACAACATTTGGAGGTGAGAGCATTCGAACTTCAAACCTTTTAGTTGAGAGTATACAACAATTATGGTTTAGCTATGCTCACTTGGTGTTATATATTTGCAAATCAACCAACAAAAAAAAATAATTATTACACTTGTAAAACCATAATTCTATTAGTATATTTGCAAATCGGGGTAGCATGAATGAATTGCCACCTATTAGAAAACATGTTAGAGAACGAAGATGGGCATTTATTATAAATAGAGAACACCAAAGTTGTAAAGAAGAGCAGAAGCAATTTGAGAGAGAAGAAAAGAAAAGAGAGAGATGAGAGAGGGAGCTAAAATGAAAATGGGTTTGGTGGCAATTATGTTGATGATCATGAGTAGTTCTTTAGCTGAATTTAATTCCTTCTCCAATGGTGAACATAAACATCAGCAAATGATAGAGTATTATTTGAAGGAAGTGAGCCCAAGAAAGATTATGAAATTAGATGGAGAAGAAGCTCTTACATGTATTGCTACGGCGTGTGGTTTGCCTAAGGACTGCCCTCCTGCCTGTAACTGCTACTTGATTCCATATACTTCCATGGGAACTTGTTTGCCACACGTCCCTTAGCAGTCGCAGCTTAATTATATGATCATATATATATATATATATATATATATATATATATATGTAGGTCTCCCATTTCGTTTTACTTTTATCATCTCCTAAATTTATATTTCTCTTAAGTATGCGTGCACTTAATATTAATTTCTATTGTCTTTGTTTCTTCCCTTCTACTTCATCAATTTCTTTGTCACTAAATAAAGTGGAGGCCAGGTTATTGTGTGTCAAACTTTCTTTTCTTTTTTTCTTCATGTTTTTCTTTAGTTATCATTCACTTTAATTTATCGATTTTAATCTCACTTCTCTTTAATTTTAAAACATGTCGACCATTATTGTCTTGGGTTGTTATTTTGTGACCTAATATCTACTTGTTATGTATTTAACTTAACTTACTTGATTCTATTGTATGTTTGTATGATCGTTGATATACATAATTGGAATTATAATATTAGCAATTCCTTTGTTAGAGTTAAAGTAAAATAAAGTTATATCCCAACAACTTGAGTATAGTTGTTCAAACATTTGAAGCATAATTAGTGACTTTCTTTATAGGTCGAAGGTTTGAATCTCTGTCTCTTCCATTGTAACTTTATATCTTGCCAAAATCGAAAAGATAAAAATGAAAATAATTATTTTTTAAACGCCGATAGACTTAAATGTAATAATCCTAAAAAATATATAAATCAAAATAAGAGTTAAATAAAGAAATATATTTTTTTAAATTCATTTTGTTGCATGCATTGCTTCTCTATTAAATTTTGGAGAACAAAATTAATTTTTATCCTTGGACAAGATATATCATTTTTTACCATAAAAGTTTTAATTCAAAAAAAAAAAAAAAAAACTCACAAATCCACTTGGAACAATTTTTTTTTTTTTTTTTTAAGAATAAGTGCTGCAATTTTTACTTGGGTTCAGTTCACTTGGAACAAAATTAAGTTTTAACGAATGTACAAAAATGGATCATTGATTACTCTACAAAAACTCACAAATTAAAAGAAAAAAGCCCTAATGTCATGATATTTTTTTTCTTATTGAAATCCTATCAATTTCACACTAAAGGTATCTTTTACAATTCATCGAATGCGTATATATAGTGTATCTTTTACAATTCATCGAATACGTATATATATATTCTTCAAAAGAAAACTTATTCGAAAGTATAACATTATTTCTACCATTATTTAAGTTTGCGCCGATAAAGACTGGAATATTTCTTTCAAATATAAGATCAAAGTTGAAAGATATGTCCAAGTTTAAGTGTAGTTGATAAAGTTGAAAAATTTAGAGTGAAAATTGATATCCGTTTTCAAGTTAGATTAAAAAAAAGACTTTTTTTCTCCCTAATTTTTGTAAACTCATACATTTGATTCGAATTTAGGTATAATGAAATTAGTTGCTTCATTTTTTTTTTCCGTGTTTTTCTCGTTGCAGGTGGCATGCTGTACCTAACCCATAATATTTCCAACAAATGGACGAAAATTATTTTCTAGCTTTGAAAAGTACTCAATTTTCAAAAGTTATGTTTTTTCTTTCCCTTCTTGTATCATAATGTGCATGTTGCAAACGTAAAAATTTTTAGTGACTATCAAAAAAACAAAAAAGGTCATGATATATATCTTTTTTGTCATTTTTTTGAAAAATTAATTACCTGCAACACTAAAGTTATTAAATTATATGGAGTTTCATCTCAAAACCAATTGAATAGGAAGAGTACCCCATATATCTTATATATTGTGAGGTTTCTCTCCACTTTTCCAATATGAGATCCTCAACATGCCCCTCGAGATGGTGCCTCTCAATTCACCATTCTTGAATCAGATCTCAATTTTAATTTTTTGGACCGAATGCCCGTTTGAGCTTAATGAGCTCTGATACCATATTAGATTATATGAGGGTTTTATCTCAAAACCAATTGAGTATGAGATGAGTTTCTCTCCACTTTTTTAATGTGAGATTCTCGACAAAAGTGTCATAGAGAGTTGAACATATTATTATTTTTTTTATTAATAATATATTCAATTCTCACCATCCCAATCCCAATCAAATTTTAGTGTAGGATACTTCCAATATAATTCAACTTAAGTATATATATCTATTTTAAATGTTACCATTTTGAATTCCACATATTGAAGTAAAAAAAAAAATTGTTTACGATTTTGTTTACTATCTAAATTTTTCAACTTCGATAATTTTAATTGTAAAAAATAGTTCTAATTTGCCTGTGCTATTAATTGCCATTAGTTTTTTTTTCTTAATAGTAATGTCATCGGGCATGCATATATTTATTAAGTTGTAATTAATCTTTTGTAAATTAAAAGTGGTAAAGAGGGATCATTATTTTTAGACTAATTATCTAACTTTAATTCCATAAATTCAAATGCGTCCCTCAATCTATTTATTTATATCTTATTTATTATTACCCCTTAAAATCAGGGTAAAACCCTCTCATGTCTTGTAGGTTGTTTTCCAATTTGCAACCATAAGCCGAATTCAACTGCTATAAAATATATATCTTCAATTAAGAGGTTAGAAACTCGAATTCTCACCTCTAAAATATTAAACTAAAAAACTATTTTTCTTTCCATCATATCTGTTATAGCCCTATAGGTGAATTTAATTGAGTTTGAGATTTGATAAGTTTGAAAGCCCAGTTGTTTAAGAAAGCCAAAGTCCATTAAAACAAACTCATATATAGTTACAAGTTTGTGGCACAAGAATGGTAGACCGAATAATCTAAAGGACAGAAAGAGCTAAAATAATTGACCCATGTGGGTTGATAAAGCTTAGACGGGCCGATTTGAGTTCGTAACGAATAGTCTTAGAAAAGGATCCATTGGGAAAAAATATTAGCCAAGATTAGCAATAATGAGCAATTATTTTAGTAATCAAGAGAATAATTACGAGATAACTTTCGGTTACAAAAGTTAATTATTATATAATCGGCAAAAATCATCGTAAAAGGTATGTTTTTCAACACATATAATTGGCTCTCTAAGTTTTTCTCAGTTTTAGACTATCTTAAGTGTTAAAATGCAAATGGCTTAGCACCACACCGGTGCTCAGTTTATTTTGTTGTTACACGACAATAGTTGGATTTTTTTCGGAAAATATAATTTCACCGTTAATGCGACAATCCAAAATTCCAACATCAACAATATCCATTTTTTTTTTAAAAAAAATTACTAAAAAAACTTTGAAAAAATCAAATTACCCCTAAACTTGATCTATCATAAACTTTCAATTTCATCAAAGGGACATCTAGACTTTTGTTAAAATGTGAGTTTTAGCAAAGTTATTTAATGGTTAATTGACAAAGTTTAAACATTTAACTTCAAATGAAAAAGTAGATGTCAATTACAACTAAGTTATACTCACTTTGACATTAATTTGTACATTAAATAAACTAAAATTTGTGCAGAACTTGAGATATTATTGAAATTAATGAGTTTATGAAGATTTTTCATTATTTTTTGTTAAAAGTAGTAGGTAAATTAGTGAAAATTGAATAATAGCCTGATAAAAATTGCATCACGTATGTATCAAAATCTATAATCCAATTTGATGAAATAAAAAATTTAGGGTGAAAATTTGTCCCCTTCACAAATTTAAAGGCCAAAATTATTATTTTTTCCCAAATTTTTTTTCTTAGTTAAATTTTATAATTATAATATTCATAATTAATTATAGAATTTAAAATTATTTGGAATTCCAAAAATTTTGTACCTTCTTCACCTCGTACAACTATAAAAGGGAGATATAATTAATCTTCAATGTTTTAGAATGGTGTTTGTGCACAATTATCAACGAATATATCTATTTTCTTAAAAATATAATATATCTTTGTTGTTTTTTATAATCAATTAGTAAATACTCCCGTATAATGTAAGTGTCTTTGAGAGTTAAAAAACTAATCATGATTTTGAAATTATGCTAAATGATTTTGAAATTATGCTAAAAATTAATTTATCAAATAAATATATATCATTGTTTCGGTATTGTAACTTCAAAAATACTGAACGAAAAAATTATTGTGCATTAAAATTGTTACATTTGCAACCATTTTAGTTTAGTATTTTCATATTATCTTCGTTTTATGAAAATTCTCATGCCACACATAGAACAACAAACCTAATTTTTTAAGAGTTAATTAAATACTGAGCAATAATGAAATGTAAGGAATTTTTTATTATTTTATTGACTAGTTGCTTAATAATCCAAAAAGTAAAAATATGAAGAGTTAGAACATAAAATGCATCAATATAAATATGAAAAGTTGTCCCTTCTTCTATAAGTTATTATTAATCATTTCAAACTATTGAAAAAACATTAATAATTTCAAAAGTTTTTATAACTCTTTTTCTCATGCAATAATTATATTTTTTTCCACAAAAAATCTAAGTAAAAAATACAATATACCGTGTTAGATTTAATTTAGAAAACAAATATGAAATTGAAAAAATGTGTAACAGGCTAAAAGTGTATTAGAATCAAAAGTTAAAATTGTGTACCATGAATAAAAATGAACATGTTGTAGAGAATGATTTGGGCACAAGGACTCAAAAGCCACATATTTAAATGGGAGTGTTTGACCCACATTGAAAAAATAGTTGAAGTGAGAATGGTTCTTCCCTTGGCTTACATGGGAGTTTGAAAGAACTGGATGTGGTGGTAATAAAATATCTCTCCATGCACAATGCCACTATCTAGTTGGATGGGCGAGCGGTTGCTAAAGAAAATAATTTTTATTTCCTTTCTCTTGATCTGAGAACTCTCTACTTCTATGTCTTGTTCAGATCTAAACTGAAATCAGAGACCTTTTTCGAAAATTTAGTGAGCTCTGTTCTTCTTCTGTTTTCCCAAACTTTCTCTTGATTCTAACTCTTGATTGACGGGTGTAACGATTTTATAACTCTTTTTCTCATACAATATTTTATGTTTTTTCCCCCCACAAAAACTTAAGTAAAAAGATACAATATATTGGGTTAGATTTAATTTAGAAAATAAATATGAAATTGGAAAAATGTGTAATAGGTTGAAAGTGTATTGGAATCCAAAGTTAAAAATTGTGTACCCAATAAATAAAAATAAATACACTACAAAAGGAGCCCACATTTTAATTTAATTCACTATATCTTTTTTTAATACAATAGGGATGGGAGGATTCAAACCACGGATCTTGTGATCGTTAACACATTTCAACATGTCAGCTATGTTCTCTTTGATTAATTCACTATATTTTAATGACGACAATTGTTCACTTTTGATTTTATGAAACTACCTACAACACAAAGAAAAAAAAAATAGAATTGAATAATTTAGGGAGCGTTTTCTAAACCGCAAACGTAATGAATCAAACGCAATTTAGAAAAGTGGGTTTCACTCAATTACGTTTGATTGTGTTTACCATCTCTCGCAAACGTGGTTGAGGATCCCATCTCTGACACAATAATCCGTAATTGCATTACAACCCAAAGGGTACTCAATTTATGAATGAATATTGCATAAGGCCTACCTTTTTTTTTTGTTCATTTTTCACGCTTTGCCAACTTTTTTCCTTCTTCGTCCTCTATTTTTCTTCCTTTTTTAGAATTTCTTTAGGTGATAGACAATCTATAATTATTTTTATGGCTTTATTAAAATTTTTTAATTGATATTTTTTATATGTGAGTTTTGACCAAACGTATTTTCATCCTGCGTCAGTTTTGGTCATCATATTTCTTTTCTTCTCTTTCTTGTTTCTCCTCTTTTCTTCTTCCTTTTTCTAGAATTTCTTCCGGTGATAGAGAACTCATAATTATTTTTCTGGCTTTATTAAATTTTTTCTCATTTTTTGAGATCGATATTTTTGTATGCCCGAGTTTTCGCCAAACGTATTTTCATGTTTTGGTCATCGTATTTCTTTCTCTTCTCTTCCTTCTTTCTTTCTCTCTCCTTCTCCGTTTTGGTGAGAACCTTGTTTTTTTTTTTTTTTTATCGATAGAGACATATTCTAATCGATATTTTTTAAAATATTTTTAACGGTAATGATATTGATAACGATAGAGTTTTGACTGGGTCATTTTTTTTCTTAATTAAGGGTAATTTACCAAAAATTTTGGTCATACCCTATTTTTAATCGATAAGGCCATAGTTTAATTGATAAATTATGTATATATATATATATATATATATATATATATATTCAGCTGATATAGCACAAAAACTTGTTATGATTTATGGATCATTTTTATACATTATTTTTTTATTTAAATTTGTAAAAAAAATCATTTTAAAAAACTTGAAAAATATAATCATTTTAGAAAAATTTAAATAATTTTGTTAAAAAATGAAGGAATGAAGATCCACCATTAAAGTCGAAGAGATTATCCACAAACCATTTATGAAACTTGAATTTTTGAAAATTGAAAATTAATAAATTGAAGGACAAACTTGTCATACAAGAAGTTTAAAAGGGCAAATATGAGACATGAAGATTCTCCTCTTTAGCAATTTTTATATACATTATAGATTATAAATACAAATACAGATATAGATTATAGATATTATAATGGAAAAAAAGCATTGCTATTACTATTTTTATAATCAAATATATGCATCAATATTTTAGATCTAATTTATAGAAAATAACAAAAAAGATAGAATAAAAGCAAGAATCGTAGGTTAATTTTGTAATTAAGAGTGAAGCTTGGCATTTTCAGTGTGAAACTAGTGGTCTAGATATCAGTGTTTGAAAGGAGTGAATGTAAACAGACCTGATGAAGAGGGAGCGCCCAATGGTGGTTCCATTCCAATAGGATAATAGTTTGTAAGGGACAAGCTAAGTTCACAACTAGAGCAACTATGAGAACGAGTTAATAAGGAGAAATTTATTTTGCAAGCAGAACAAGTTATTATGGACCGATTGTAATAAGAGTGGCACAACAACAATATGTTAAGAAGTGAAGAACAATGGAAAATTCAAGCATCACCAACTGTTGTGTTGATACAAATAATATTATTTACTCGGTTGGTACTTACTTAGACTATTCTCAGTTTTTCTATTGATCAGATAAAAAAAAAAGGTAATATTCTATAATGACCCATTTGCTCTTGAAAATTTGTTGGTAGGCGTGCACACGAGTTTGGTTGAGTTGGGTTGAAAGATTTCTAGGACCAATCCAAAAATTCAGGTTGATTGAGTTGGCAACGTGAATTATCCGATTAAGCTGCAACCTAACCCAACCATATATTTTCGAATTAGGTTGATTTGAGTCACTAGATTGATTTTTTATTATTATTATTATCAACTTCAAGGTTTATAATATCTTAATTTTTGTTACAATTTTAAAAAAAATATTAGAAATTGATAAATAATCTAAATTAAAAAACATAAATTTTAGATTGAGTTGGGTTGGATCGAGTCAACCCAAGTCTTAAAAGCCAACCTGAGAACCGACTTGAAATTTCGGTCCAAAATTCTAACCCAATTTAAACCCCAAAAAAACCTAACCCAACCTAAGTAGTCTGAGTTAGTCAGGTTATCGAATTATTTGTACACTCCTATTTGTTAGTAAAAAAAAAAAAGAAATAAAATTACAAAAATTAAAATTAAAAAATGATATATATAGATATATATTTGAAGTTTTTTAGGGGGGTTGCACATGTGTTGGTGTGGTGGTGGTGTGTGATATATGTAGTTTGACAAGTGGCAAATAGTTTTAAAAAAAAGGTAGAAAATCAAGAGGAAACAAATTAAAGAAGAGAGGGAGAGAGAGAGGAGAAGTTGATGAAAGAGGGAGAGAGAGAAAGAATTGAAGAGAAAAAGAGAAGAGCTTAAAGAAAAAGGGAGATTGTAAACAAAGTAAAGAGATTGGTAAGTTTAACCATGAAATTTTGTTTGATAGCTCTTCGGCTTAGGGTTTAGGAATGAAAGTATGAAAGTTAAAAAGAGGGATGGAAGATTCAACCTCAATAACAAAAAGTGTATACAGAAAATTATATTAAATTTGTGGACGGTTTTTGATGAGTTTTGTTGTGGAACAAACACAGAGAGCAAAAGAAGAGTTTAGATTCTAAAGTGGTTAAATAAGTTGGTTAGAGAAATAGGAAGGGAGATCATGTTGTCCTTAGATGAGAAACAAATGAAATTTGAGCTATAAGAGAATAATAAAGAAAGTGAATTGGAGAAATTGAAAGTTGGATATGATAGGACACAAAAAGTTAGTATTTATTCATACCTAAATCATGTCAGCTTTGTAATTTTTATGAGATTTATAGTATATTTGGTAGAAAAATGAGTTGGAGTGGTATGTGTGAAACGAATTTACCATCACAATCATCTGAAGAATTTTGGATTTACAATCAGAGAGAAATGCTCAGCAATATTATTCAACAACGGTGTCTCTTCACGGACTACAGACTCTCCTATATATAGGAGGCTTAAGAGAATTCCAGCTGTCTGTTTAACAAATGGACAACTCATACAGTTAACTAAGTTTTAACTAATCCCACTCATTTATTTTAATGATTTTCCTTAACACCCCCCTCAAGCCAAGGACCTTTGACGAAAGGACATTGAGCTTGGAAACCAATGGTATAAACCGAGAAGGAGAGAGTGGTTTTGTAAGGATATCAACAATCTGAGCTGTAGCAGGTAAATGACGAATTTGCAGTTGCTTCTTTAGAACTAACTCTCTGACAAAGTAGATATCAAGTTCCACATGCTTTGTTCTTGAATGTAGGACTGGATTAGCACTTAAATGTACAACACTTAAGTTGTCACACCAAACAATAGGGGCATGATCAAGAGACACTTTGAGATCTGTAAAGAGAGATTTGAGCCATACCAATTCTGCTGAAACATGTGCTAGGCTTCTATATTCAGCCTCCGTGCTAGACCTTGAGATGATATGTTGTTTCTTGGATGCCCACTGAATCAGATTGCCACCAAGGAAAACACAGTATCCTGATGTGGACTTTCGGTCATCTGGATCTGAGGCCCAATCCGCATCAGCAAATCCCTGTAAGTTCAAAGTAGTAGACTTACGAAAAACCAGCCTTTAATCCAAGGTACGTGCTAGATAACGAAGGATTCGTTTCACAGCTTGCCAATGGGACTCCGTTGGGTTATGCATGAACTGGCAGACCTTATTGACGCTATAGGCTAGCTCTGGTCTGGTTAACGTTGCATACTGCAGGGCGCCAACTACACTTCGATACAACTTGACATCTATGAACGTGCTTCCTTGAAGGGCTGATAACACGGAGCCACTCACCATAGGCGTAGACATGCCTTTGGCCATGTGCATCTTTGTCTTTGACAGCAAGTCCGACACATAACTGGACTGAAGACAGAAAGAGAGACCCATCGGGAAGATAGGATACTTCAACTCCGAGAAAAAAACTGAGTGGATCAAGATCCTTCAAAGCAAACTTCTGATGTAAAATTTTAACAATATCATCAATCAACTTCTCAGAATTGCCAGTCAATATGATGTCATCAACATAAACAAGCATATAGCAGCACTCACGACCCTTATGCAGAACAAGTAGAGAGGAGTCAGCTTTTGAATTTACAAATCCAAGACTGTTTAAAAAGGAACTAAGCCTGTCAAACCATGCTCTTGGTGCCTGTTTAAGCCTATACAAGGATTTTTTTAGCTTACAAACTAACTGAGGAGAGGAGGAGACCATACCTGGGGGCTGGTTCATGAAGACATCCTCATTGAGAACTCCATGAAGAAAGGCATTGTTTATATCCACTTGTCTCAGCTTCCAACCATATGTCACTGCAAGTGTAAACAGTACTCTCACCGTAGTCTGCTTTATAACTGGACTGAACGTCTCAGTGTAATCAATGTCGGCTTCCTGATGAAAACCTTGAGCCACCAATCTTGCCTTATACCGAGCAATGGAACCATCAGAGTTCCTTTTTATCTTAAAGACCCATTTACAGCCAATGATCTTTTTATTGGGCGGAGTAGGCATCAACACCCATGTTTCATTCTTCATAAGAGCCTTGTATTCTTCTTCCATCGCCTGCCTCCAATGTGGACATTTGACAGCTTCATGAACAGAAGGAGGTTTAAATATCCCATTTTTGGACCGAGTAACCATGGGATGAGCATTTATCTCAGTGGACATTGTTGGCAATGACTCAGGAATAGGAGGGCTGCTCATATCAGGGCTAGGATGTGATAGGTCAGGTACAGGGGCTTGTGACCTCAGTGAAGATAAGACAGGGGACGGATTTGCAGGTGATGGGATAGGTTTGGTTAAAGCAGTTTGCTCAGCAGGTATGCTAGTGGGGTGAGGTGGTGAAGAGCCATTGGTCTGAGGTAGGATAGTTGGAAAAGGTCCAGGGGCTATAGCAGGTTGTCCTATTGTCCTGCAGGTACGGGATATTGGCTGTGTTTTTGGTTGAGCAGAAGGAAAGGTTATTTCAACAAACAAGACACTCCTTGAGATGTACATTCTCCCAGTCAAAGCTAGACATTTATATCCTTTTTGATTTGCACTATAGCCCAAAAAGATACAGGGGGTAGATCTTGGTTCAATCTTGTGGTTATTATAAAGCCTCAAGGATGGATAACAAAGACAACCGAAGGTTTTGAGTGAGGCATAATCAGGCTTCTGGTCAAACAGCTTCTCCAAGGGTGACATTTGATGGATTACGGTTGGTAATCGATTGATGAGGTAGACCGATGTTGAAAACGCATCATCCCAAAATTCTAGAGGAAGAGAGGAATGAGACAAGAGAGTAAGTCCCATGTCTACAATGTTTCTATGCTTTCGTTCAACTATCCCATTTTGCTGGGAGGTATAGGGACAAGTACGTCGATGTTCAATGTCATTGGTTTGAAGGTAGGATGTGAATGGACGAAATTCACTCCCATTATCTGTTTGAAGACGTAAGATAGGGCGACCAAGAAGTTTTTCAATATAGGTTTTGAACTGAACAAAGGTTTGAAGAGCTTCGAATTTAGAGGATAAGAAAAATATCCACGTGTATCTAGAAAATACATCAACAAAGCTTAGGTAATAACGAAATCCATTCCTGGAAGCTTTAAAAGAGGGGCCCCATATATCAGCTACTACTAACTCAAGAGGATGATTATATACCGTTTGAGAACTAGAAAATGGTAAGCTTTTGGATTTCCCAATACAACAGGCATGGCACAAAGAATAATTCATATTAGATGAACACGAAATATCACATGAATTCAAAATAGTACGAACAATGTCTAATCCTGGGTGTCCCAACCTATTATGCCAAATAAAAAAATTAGATATCTTGGGATTACATTTGGGGCTGACAGAAGCCAAGGAGGTTTGATTGACACAAGAAGAGGGTCGGGCAGACTTCAAGGAATCAACCATGGAGCTTGTGGAATGGACTGGTTCAAGGTCAAAGGCATATAGTCCATCAATTAATCGCCCTTGGAGTAGTGTTTGACCATTGGATAGATCCTTCACATAGCAAACAAACGGGTGAAATTTAAAGAAACAGTGGTTATCTTTAGCAAATCTACTCACACTTATCAGATTTTTTGTAATTTTCGGTACATGAAAGAGGTTTTTGAGCTGAAAAGTGGTATTAGACACAGAATTATAGGATTTAAGGTAAGATTGACCAACATGGGAGATGTCCAAACCTGAGCCATTGCCAACTTGAACTCTGTTATCTCCTTGATATTCTTCTGGGTACCACTGAACATCTCTGCTTTGTGCATCTTGCTGTACCAAGAAAGCGTTTGGAGGAGGATATACATACGACTGATTCATGCCTCCAGTGTTCTGACCCGTTGGTGCACTATTTCCATTCATTTGTGAGCCTTGATACGATCTTTCAAAGCAAAAATAACACTTTAGAGCTGTGTGGCCAAACCGATTACACACTTGGCATTTGTGTTTATTATTTCCATTCCAGTATCTTCTCCCTCGACTACCTTGATTTCCTTTTCCTCTCCGATTTGTATCTGTTGAAGTGTTGTTTGTCGCCGCTACCTGATTTGGTGCAATCTTGGACATATTCTGAGTAAGATTTACTGCTGCAGGCGTTCCTTCTGAATTTATTGTATTATTTCGAGTGTTACGATTTTCCTGAGCAAGAAGTAGAGAATAGACCTTTTGTAGCAATGGTGTTTCTTCCTTTTCTGTAATGACAGACAATGTAGCATCATACTCTGGTCCAAGACCAGCTAATATATGGAGGACATGATCTTCACGCGAGACTTTTCTTCCTGCCGATGACAACGCATCAGTGAGGTTTCTGACCTTTGCGAAGTACTCTTCCATACTTAGGCCGCCCTTCTTGATTGTTTCTAATTTCGATTTCAGTTCCATGATTCTTGCAACATTTCTAGACGAGAATCTTGAATTCAAAATCTTCCAAACTTCTCTTGCTGTTTCACATTCCAACATTTCGGCAAGCAGAGAATTTGTCATCGAACTCAGTAACCAGGCTGTTACCAGACTATCTTGTCTTACCCAGTGTTCGTATGCTGGATTAGGGCTCCGCATAATTTCCCATTTGATACATTCTCTGTTTCAAGAAATTTCGCAGGGATCTCTCCATCTTCTTTAATAAAATCCAACAATCCATGTCCTCGTAGTGTCGTCGTTACTTGAAGCTTCCACAACAGAAAATTTTCTTCATCGAGCTTCACTGTGGAATTCTTGCTGCCCAGATTGATAATCTTGCTTTCAGAGATTTGAGCATTTAGTTCCCATATACTTCCTTCAGGTGATGGTGTTTCCATCTTCTTTCTCCCTTTGGATCTTCAATTGACCGTTAGATCTTTCGCCGCTCTGATACCATGAAACGAATTTACCATCACAATCATCTGAAGAATTTTGGATTTAAAATTAGAGAGAAATGCTCAGCAATATTATTCAACAACGGTGTCTCTTCACGGACTACAGACTCTCCTATATATAGGAGGCTTAAGAGAATTCCAGCTGTCTGTTTAACAAATGGACAACTCATACAGTTAACTAAGTTTTAACTAATCACACTCATTTATTTTAATGATTTTCCTTAACATAAAAACGAGCCAAATTAGGAGTCGATCAGACACTCGAATAAAAAGATATGACAAAATTGACCAAAATTCCCTTGAGGAGCATCGAGACCTTGCATGAGTCTCTGCTCGATGTTGTGATATATACGGCTCAAATGCAAGACAGTGGGACGTTGTTCTTAGCATTGAGATGCTATCACATGTTCCTCTGCATCTAGCACTACGCGACACTACAAAAACTACTACTGCTCAACACAAACAGTGTATCAACGTTGTCGCGACAACTATAAAAGCTTCTTTTTCGAATTAGGGTTAACCTCTCCGTGGTTTTAGCCATCCATTTATGATTTCCTCCCTCTATTTTTATTGTTTTGACAGTTTTGAGCTTGTATATTACTGCCCCTGGTACGATGTTCGATTAGGATTCTTTACTAATTTGAGGTAATTAAGAACTAGTTTTGCAACAATTGTGAGATTTATGTATTAATTTCAGCTAATTATAGTGGAGTTTAGGCTTAATGATTCTGGGCTTAATCTAGTTCACTCTTTTTTAATTGACCCAACAACTTAATTGATTTAGAGTTTGCTTAGTTATGCTAAGAGTACTCTTAGGTATCCCTGGTCTATAGCTTAATTAGAGTAGTAAAGGTGTCGGTGGCTACGTCGATTAGTTAAGTAGAATTACTTAATTTCGTGTAAATAATAGGCCTGAGAGTTAATTCACATGTAATATTTTAATTTGAAGGGCCCATCATTTAAATCTATTGTATTTAATCTATTGTATTTTGATCTATTCCAAGTAGAGGTGTACAGAAATCGGGTTGGGTTGAATTGAGAGAGATTTTTGGACCAACTCGAAAATTCGGGTTGATCATTCCTTCAACTCAACCAACCCTATTTATGAGAGTAACGACCCAACCCAACCCAACCCAACCAAATATTTTCGGGTTGAGTTGGGTTGGGTCACCTGGTTAACTTTTTTATTTTGTTAATTATCTTTTAAATTGTTTAAAATATTTTTTTCTTGAATTAATAACTAAACTCACATAAAATTCAAATATCAAACTTCAAAATCCATAGCATCTTAACATTTTGTTAGAAGTCTAGAAGAAAACATAAGAAATTGATAAATAATTAATTTATAAGTATATATTTAATTAAAATAAAATTAAAAAATATAAACTTTGGGTTGGGTTGGGTCAACCCGAGCCTAGAAGGCCCAACCCGAGAACCGACCTAAACTTTTCGGTTCTCCAAACTTCTAACCCAACCCAAACCGAAAAAAATCTAACCCTACCCAACCCTTACAGTTTGGGTTGGGTAGTCTGAGTTGGTCGAGTTATCGGGTTACTTGTACACCCCTAATTCCAAGTCTTAGAATTTTATTTCTTTGGGGAGGTTCCTACGGTGTCTCAAGGTCGATTGGTCAATGTAATAATCCATGATTCTAATTCGATGATCAATGTTGCAAAGCGAATCTCGACTTACCTTGAATTAGCATTTTAATTAATTTGTGAGTTTTCAATTAATTTTTTTTCTTTTAACTTTTGAATTCAATTAATTTTAATTCCTGGCATGAAACCCCGTTCGATTTTAAGTCCAAAGATAATCGATTAAAATAATCAATCACCTCACTTCCTGCATTCAACCTGATGACACTAAAGCTATAGTAATGTACGTATATAATTCAACTATTAACTTTACGAACTTCAATCTTATAACTATATATTTTGATGATAATAAAATTTTAAATTATTAATGATTTTAGTACTTTAGAGTATTCATAGTGTAAAGCTCGAGAAGACGATTCAATGCTTTTTGAATCACTAAAATTGGAGCAAAAATGAAAAAGTTATAACCAAAAACAAGTTTAAAGAGAAATATAATGGATGATGTGTGTGAATTTGACGAATCATACAGCGAAAAATGGTAGCATAAAAGTCCAGTCCGAAATTTGTCTATCTTCTAAGAACGTGACACGTGGTGGGCTTTTATGTTAGATAATAATTTTCGAATGATAATTTTCAAATGATCAACACTTTTTGTTGAAAATTTTCTCTCCTAAGCTCCTATAACAATATTTCTTAAGCTTCACTTTCTTTTTTTTCTTTGAGATTTTTTTTTTTGAAAAATTGGATTGTTTTCTAGTGCACCAAAATTTGTCTATCTACCATTGTGAGTTTTTTCTTTTTTCTTTTTTCTTTTTATTTTTATGGGGGTTTTAATTTCATTTTTCAATTGAATTTTGTATTAAGGTGTAGGAACACCTTGGGATTTTGAGTAGCCAGTTTAATCTTGAACCCAAAAAGGATTTGTAGTAGTTTGATCCTGAACCCGTTAAAAAAGGATCACAATGGTTTGATCTTGAACCTGTTTAAAAAGATCGGTGTAAATTGAATCATGAACCTTCAAAAGGATTGGTTAGAGGTTAACTTTTTAATCCATAAAAAGAGTGAAAATTCGGTTTGGTTCTCACAGAGGGTTGTCGCAGTAAAATACCGAAGAATGTGTCTTGGGGCGTGGAGTAGGGTTTTCAAACCACTATAAAAATCTTCGATATCGTTTCTTTTCTCTACTCTTCTAATTTCTACTACTTAATTATTTTTGTGAGTAGATTTCATGCTTAGAAAAATTGTTCTATAGTTCTAGAAATTTTTAGGATATTTATTTTGATTAGTTTAGATTGAATTAATCTAGTTTAATTCTTTGAAAAAAAGTTAAAAATTTTTTTAAGCAAATTTTAGTGTTGTCATACGATCCCACATCAGCGTTGAGTCATTTATGCGCAAGTGTACATGTCCATTTGTAGCTAGTGGTAAGTAAATTATCGTATCCAGAGAGATTAGAAATTTCTATTTTACTAGAATTAATAGTAAAATCAATATGTAACTAATCAACTTCATCAAAAGAACGAAATAACAAATTCTGGAACAAAATAAAGGTGATAACAAAGTCGAACAAGCTACCCTTCCAACACATAGGTCTCGGAAAGTAACCCAATATTAAAAGAAATATATATCACCTGATTCAGTCCATTGAGCTCATATATATGAACTCTCAAACTTTAAACTTAGATTATTTCAGCTTTTTGAGGGCATTAAATATCAATATCTTTTAGAATTTTGCTCATTCTATAAGCATGATTGGGATGAACACGAAAAACATCTAAAAAAGAGTAATCATTTAGCTACAACAGATTTATATTGAGGGAGATACGATCAAAATACGATCAGACAACTTACCAGATAAGTTTAATGAGGAGAGAGAGGGTTGTTTAGAGGTCATTCACATGGAGATTTAATTTGGGGGAAATAAATTTATTTTTAGTAGTAGTATTAATGAAAAGAATGGTTTCTGAGGAGAGAGAAATTGATATTGTTTAATTGGAGGAAAAAAGACAATATAGTACTTGGAGAAAGGAAGATACAATGGAATTGAGAAAGTGGTTTTAGGTGGAATGTTATTAAAGTTGGTGATTAAAGATGTGTATTCTCACATGATGGTTTAATTAATATTTTAGGTTGGATGAAAGTTAGCATTTAACAATATTTAGAGATGGGAGCATTAGAAATTTTAACATTTTGATCGAGAGTACATGTCAATTGTAGCCACATATTTTTGTCCGACTTGTTTATCGATTTTAATTATTAAATTTAAATTAAAACTTTAACCTTATAATCTTTGTTTGTGGCATTTTTTCTAGTTGTCGCTAAGTGTGAAAATTAGGGTTTTTGATAAAAAATGAGAAAAGTGGAGGGTTTTAAAAAATCAAATTCTTGTTCCTTCCTTTCTAAGTAATGACCCATTTTCACAACAATTTTACTTGTTTTGTTTTTTGCCTAAAAGAAGAAGATGTTTTGCTTTATAAGCCATCTTTTCACAACCCTAAAAGGGGGCTACAACAAGAACAAAAAAAACCTACAAAAATAATATCAATCCATTTCTCATCCTTCAACTCAATCACAACCACATTACAAAAAAAGTTGGTTACAAAGTAAGGTTTTCTCCTCTGTTTAGAGCTACCCTTTTTTTTCTTACAAAAAAAAAGGAACAAGAAGTTTTAGAACAACCTTAACTCGAGATGCATTTGGTAGGGTCTTTGACCCAAGGACCCGCATCTCAAGCTACGAGTCAATGGTGTTCTACGCTTCCCCCATTGCTAGATTTTCATATTCATCCGAGAGCACCCCAAAAAAGCATGAGTTGAGTAAGGGTTTGTTGCAAGTTTTTTTTTTCTTTCACTTTATTGCTTAATGCGTTTTTATTTATTGTTGTTTCCTTTGTCCCCTACATTTTTTTTATGATACTTTCTTTTATTGTTGTTACTACTCTTTTTTTATCTTTTAATCCGTTCATTTTTTCATTTTTTTTTCTCTTTCTTTTTTTTCTGTTCTTAGATCTTAAGAAGAACAAAAAGTGAGGGTTGGGGGTTTTGTTCCATAAAAATAACAATCACAAATCAAAAAGAAAAAATAAATAAATAAAAACGAAACAGAAAAAAGATATATATTGTGAAACTAAAAGAGTAAATAGCATATCTTTGTGGGAGAATCCTTGTGTAGTATCTTTAGATAAAAAGAAGAACTAAGGAAGAAGAAGGAGAAATATGAGATAGGTTTGAAGAAAAAAAGAAGGTTGGACAAAAAAAAGAGATGAAAAAAAAGAGAAAGATGAGATTTAGGTTTGAAAAACAGAAGAAGAAGGTAGAACAAAAAAAGAGGGAAGGAAAAGAAAGAGGAAGTTGAGATTTAGGTTTAAAAAAAGAAAGAATAGGAGAAGGGTTTTGAAATGTTTGGGGTTTAAAGTAAAAGATATTTGATTATTATTATTATTATATTTAAAAAAAAAAAAAGGAAAAACTGAATGGATGGGCAGCAAAACACCACCCATACTCTTTTGTTTTTTTAAACTTTTTTAAAAAAGTTTTATATTATTATTTAAAAAAACGTTATATATATATATATATTATATTATATTGTTTATTAAATTACTTTTTTATTATTATTATTATTATTATTATTATTATTATATATATATAAAATGATGATGATGATGGGCCTTCTCACGTCGATGGCGATTGCCACAGACGCAAGTCATGTTATAATTTTTTTTTTTTTAATAACAATTATTTCTGCAAGATCTTCTTTTGTTTCTTTTTTTTTTTTTTTATTTTACTTTTTTTATTATTTCTTTCGTTTTATTTCTTCAATTTGCTCATTTTTGTAACTTTTTTTTTCTTTTTTTTATTATTACAAAATAGTGGTAAGGATAATAATTATTTTAGTTAAAGAATTGTTTTATTATCATTAGTGTTATTCTTATTGTATTTTTTTTGTTATGTTTGTGTGTTTAAAAATACAATTTTTTTTTATTCATATTAGTTGAAGTGTTGATATAAGCTTCCTAATTAATACATGATTTGTAATATTTAATATATACTGTTTATTAAAAAATACCGACGACGGAATCTAGAAATATTTGGGGGTCCTATTTTCTAGTTTTCCAGAGGTGAGAAATTGTTTCTTTGGAAGTCCGAGATCGATTTCAATATGTTTTTTTTCTTCTTTGTAATTTTTGTTAGTATATTTATTTGCTTAACCAATTTGTTATCTTAAATGTGATTTGCTTTTAATTCGTATTCTTATATTCCGTTATTCAAATTTTATTCTATTTTAATTATCGCTCATAGTTTTCAAATCTTATTTTGCAAGCTCATTTTCAAACTTTTAACATTGCTTGTTTATTTTGAGTTTATAAACCCTTTTAACTAAAAATGTTATCTTCAATTTTTTTTTTATAATTTCCTTTAAAATCGTCTTTAATTTCTAAAAAAGTTCCTACGACGGAATCTAGAAATATTTGGGAGTCCGATTTTCTAGAATTGTTGAGGTGAGGGATCATTATCTTTGGGAGTCCGAGATTTTAAGAAAAAATGAATTTTAATTAAAATATAGTTTTTTTTTAAAAAAAAATTTGTTTTATATGAAGGCTATCCTATGATGAATTTGAGAAATTGTAAAATTTTCTCGTATTCTGGAGATGACATCATTTCTAAAATCTTGTAAATAATTTCAATGTAGCCACATTAATGGATTTAAATCCACTTATTTTATGGGATCATGACTCCAATATTGAAGTAATGAGTGATAAAATAAGACATTTTTTTTTAAAAAAAATCTTTTACTTGAATTAAACTTCTCTCCTTAAATCTTTTTTTGCAATTCAAGATTAAAATCTGGCCACCGTTTTTTTTAACGGGTGTTGTGGGGTGCTAACACCTTCCCCATACACAAACAACTCCCGAATCCAAATCTGGTTTTCGCATACCACTTTTTTTTTTCTTTTCTCTTTTTTTAAAAAAAGGGTTATTTTACTCTATTTTTGGTGTCCAATCACACCATAAAAAAAGATTGGTGGCGACTCCTTTTAAATATCCCTATTTTGAGGACGTCGGCCGCTCCGCGTCGCAGCAGTGCGTGGCGGCGACTTAGCGACTCTTTGGGACAATGAGGTTCCACCTCGAGAGTTTGGCCATTTGTTATTCTTGATTTATTTTTTTATTTTTCTATTTATTTTGTTCTTTTATTTGTACTTTTATGCATTTTTTTTCTTGCATTACTATTTTGTTTTATTTCACACACTATCACAAGCCTCCTACCCGGCTTTTCCTAATAGGATTAGATTAGAGGACGGAGTAGTGTCGACCTTCGAGAAGCTTATGCTTCCGTGTAGGCACACGAAAAAAATCTCACTCAATTTGGTCACATGATCATGTATGATTGTGAGACCATTTTTGGGGACCTGTATTGTCTAGGTTTTTAGACCCGACTTCACCTGTTTGAAGGCCTTGTTATTTATTTATGTGTTTTAATTGTTTACCTATTTTGTCTCACACACTATCACGAGCCCTCTGCCCGGGCTATTCCCAATAGTACTAGAATCGAGGATGGAGTAGTGTCGACCTTCGAGAAGTTTATACTTCCGTGCAGGCAGACGAAAGATTCTCACTCAAGATGATCATGAAGTTATTAAGACAATGATCATTTTGGGGACCTGTGTCTTTTAGGATCTTTAGATCTAACCTCACTTTGTTTGGAGTCTTCATGTTGTTGTTTTGACTATGATATGTTGTATTTTCATTTAAGTCAACCGTTAGACTCACTTTTCTTTTTGTGTAAAGTCTTAGGATGGTAAACACTCATTTGCCTGGGGCATTCGCCAAATCCACCCCTGAGGAAGACTCGTGGGAAGTAGTGTTCCAGCAGTTTGGCCAGTCGCAACATTCATCAGAGTTTATTTGGCCAAGGGTTGCAGAGGTCCAACTCCCTCAGGATTGTCAGCTAGAGCTCGTCCTTAACAATGTGGAAGAATTAAAAGGTTTATGGGAAGGTTTGAGTATGGAAAGCAGAGCTAGTTTTAGTGCAGTGTATGGGAATATCGCTGATCTCATGTATGCAGACATCAACCTGAACGCTTTGCAAGCTTTAGTTCATTTCTGGGATCCCGTGCTTAAATGTTTCTCATTTAAGATGTGTGATTTGACTCCCACGATCGAGGAGTATCGGGCTTTGATACGCTGCGTTCCGGCCGATCTGAGAAGTAAAGTCTTCACTCATGATCGAAGGTCAACTTTACAAAGATCTTTATCCAAGTTTTGGGTGGCGTTCATGCTTGAGATATAAAGAAGCAAATGAAAGTCAAGGAAGGGGAGGAATTGCATTCCAGGTTGATTATTTGATCGACCTCACACGTGCGTGCTTGCCGGGAGAAAAGGGTTTGTCTCTCTTAGCCATGTGTATTTATGGCATGGTTATTTTCCAAGAATTAGAGGATACGTGGAAGAACAAGTCATTAAACTCTTCATTGGAATTGGCGCGAGTAAACCCCTCAGTAATTCCAATTCTTGCGAAAACCCCGAGATCTTTGAGCTATTGTAGATTGCAAGGCAAAGGGAAGTTTTTAGTTGCGCACCCATGCTCTTTATTTGGATTTCAGTCATCCAAGTATCCGAGCAAGTTCAAGTATGCTCCCTAAGGTTTAGCGATCCATGGAATGTTGCAAGAAAACACAAGTGAGAGATTTCATTCTTTGCACATTGGGATCCAAGCTTTCCCTCTATCGAAGCTTGGAAGCTTTTTCTGAGCCATCTGACATTGGATGAAGTAGTATGGAGGGCGACGTGGCTACCTTCAGGGCCCATAACATATCGATGTGGGCAATTGCCATTTGTACCACTTTTTAGGACCATGGGGAGTATTGCTTACTCGCCTCTGTTGGTACTACGGCGGTATGGTGGCGATTTCCACCGGTTGTCCCCGGCTTGGAGGATCGGGAGTTCTCGCACGATTCCGACGTTGCTAGCACCATGAGCAGTCAGGCAATCAATGTGTGGAAGGATATAAGGAAATTGAAAAATATCCAACATTGTGAAGGAACCATGCCACAATACGAAGACTGGAGAGCAGTTAGAATTGGGTCAAGAGTTGATGTTTTACCAACGCCAATTGATTTAGAGGAAACCATGAAGATAGACCATGCTGATTTGGAAAAAGAATTGAAGCTTGCAAAAAAAAGAAACTCAGCTCTCAAGGAAAATGAGGAATTAAGAAATCTGAAGTTAAACTATGGATTGGACAATCCACAAGCGCTTAAAAAAGAGTTTGGAAGAAGCTCAGCGAATACGTTCTGAGGCGGTTTGAATTAGAGAAGGAAAACGGTTCTCTAAATGCGAGTAAGTCGTCCAAACTAAGGAAGAAAAATAGGGGGCTTGTGGAGAGAGATAAAGTCCTACAAGGTGAGGCGGAGGTCGAAATTACACATCAAAGACACAGAAGCAAGAAGGTACGGAGGCTCAACAATGCCATGAAAAACTTCAAGATATACTTAATGAACAAGTTACAAAATCACAAGAGACAATTGTGTCTTTGGAAAAAGAAAAGGAAGTTTTGCAAAAGTGACGAGATGAGTATAAGAGCCAATTCAAATGATGCAGAATCGGAGAAACACACTTTGCTTCAAGATACTATTGCAAGTTTGGAGCACCAGGTTGATGGTATATCGAAATGCGAACGAAGTAATAATGGAAGATCATGCTCGATTAAAGGAAGAGCATCAAGTGATGAGTACGGACTTTGCAGTTTGGAGAGACGAGTATGGAAATCTGAGACACCGTTATGACTGCATAAAAGGACAAGTTGAACAAGGAGTCGAAAGGTTGAAATTAATAGCTAGAAAGGCTGACCGATTAGTTTGGAAGAGCCGATATTCTTCGACAAGGCATCGTTCCCACGCAAACCAAAGGTGAAGATTTGATTAGATTCCTAGGGGTGATAGGGCGAGACCTCGGGCATTTTGGGTGTTACCATTAGGTCTTGTTCTGTTTTGTTTGTTGTTTCTTTTTTTAAAAAACGACTCTTGTAATAGTGAATTTTGACTTTTGAATGAATCCTTGTTTTATTTTATTTTATTTTTTTTTTCTTTTCTCTCTTTTTCTAGCTTGCATTCATTCATTTCAGGTTAGCACTAACAAAGATCTAACTTCGCTAGCAAAATTTTCTTTTTGACTAATCAAACCATTACTCCTTCTTTTATAATAAAAGGTTCAAAGTATACAAAATAGCTCGAGGTTCACCTCCTCATCATTCATATTGGACAAGAAGGAAGGCCAAATTCATGGATGATCAAGTGAACGAGCAAGTACAAACAGTCCGCCTAGAGGTGGAAGAATTGAAAGAGCAAGTAGCAAAGATCTTGGAGCTTCTTACCGCAAGAAGAGAAAAGTCTGTAGCAGGAACGTCGTTGCAAGCTGAGACAGGGCAAAACCAAGGGCTAGATGACACTCCTTTTTACCCTCCAGGGTTTACGCCGCCAATGGTGTCAAACCCACACATGGCTGGGGTAGCTTACCCAACCTCTATCCCTGTGCAAGATCCCGGTCGAGCTCCGCACCAGGCAAGTCATGTGAGTGATCCAGTATTTGTTCCAACCGCAGAAAATCATAAAAAGACTTCTGAAGTTTTGTTAGGAAAAGGAAGGTTGGAGTTCCTTGAAGAAAGACTACGCGCGATTGAGGGTGCCGACGTCTATGGGGATGTCGATGCTAGCCAACTATGTCCGATTCGGATGTTGTTATTCCCCAAAGTTCAAGACGCCGAGTTTGAAAAGTATAATGGGACTACATGTCCAAGAGTCATCCGGTCATGTATTGTAGGAAAATGTCGGCCTATGCGCACGATGATAAGTTATTGATTCATCGCTTTTCAAGACGACTTGGACGCCCGTCTCGTTGGTATATGCATTTGGACGGCTCCCAAGTGCACAAGTGGAAAGATTTGGCTGATGCTTTCTTAAAACAGTATAAGTACAATATTGACATGGCACCCGATCGTTTAGATCTCCAAATAATGGAAAAGAAGGCTCACGAGACTTTTAAGGAGTATGCACAAAGGTGGAGGGAATTGGGTGCCGCCAAGTACAACCTCCTTTAATCGACAAAGAATTGTCGACCATGTTTATCAATACTCTGCGAGCGCCATATTATGACAGGATGATTGGAAGTGCGTCCACAAATTTTTCTGACATCATAACAATCGGAGAAAGGATAGAGTATGGAGTTAAGAATGGGAGGATCACAGACGCAACACCTGAAGCAAATCTGAGAAAGGTAATGACTCCTAAGAAGAAGGAGGGAGAGGTCCATGAGGTAAGCTCAGGACCAAGAGTTGTGACCCATATGACTTCACCAACTCAAAGACCTGCGAGTTATAATCGTAGTCCTCAGCTTGGAGGGCAAAGTCAACCGAATCAGTCAAATCAGCGTGTCGCTAGTGGCAATTGGAAACAAATGCGTTTTGATCCCATTCCCATGACATACACTGAGCTTTTGCCTCAATTACTAAAAAACCATCAAGTTGCCATTGTGCCTCAAGAGCCACTACAACCCCCGTATCCTAAATGGTACGATCCAAGCACGCGGTGTGAATATCATGCAGGGGCAATTGGACATTCCACGAGAAATTGTTATCCATTAAAGGCTAAGGTACAAAGTTTGGTTAAAGCGGGATGGTTAAAATTCAAGAAAGCGGGGAAGGGCACGATGTTAATCAAAATCCTCTCCCAAACCATGAAAATCCTCACATGAATGCCATTGAAGCGTCTGAAGAACGCTATAAAAATAAAGTCCAAAATTTGAATACATCTATGAAGACTCTCTTCCAAATTCTCTACGATGTCGGATATCTTTCGATAGGGTCCGAGCAGAGTAGCATAGATGATTTGGGTTTGCATAACGAGAAGATTTGTCTCTTTCATAAAGGAATGGTCGGACATTCCATAGAGGATTGTGATGATTTTAAGCAGCATGTGCAAAAACTATTGGATTCAAAGTTATTGATTGTGAGCCAGACAGCTACACAGGAGATGAATGTTGACATGATTACTCACGCGTCGTCCTCTAAGAAAACGACAGGAGAAGCGCCATCTTCACCAAAACCATTAATCATTCACTATAAGAGTAATCCAGGTATCACCTCTCATATTCAAGTACCCAAGCCAATGATTGTAGAAGTGCCTGGTCCCTTTGCTTATAAGGATAGTCGGTCAGAACTTGGAAATACGAATGTCGGTTCATCATGGATAATGGTGCTCCTACACCGACATCTTAGCGATCGGAGGAATGACCCGTAGTGGTAGATGTTACACGCGAAATTTTTGAAAAGTATTTCAAGAGAAGAGGAAATTAGACAACGTAAGGGCAAAGTTGTGGAGATAATCGACGAAGATGGTTTAAAAGATTTAGATAAAGTTTTCGCAGAAAAAGTGGCCATAACAGAAAAAAAGACGAGTCAGAAACAAAGGATGAAAGAAGAGAGCACGCGAGTTTTTGAAATTAATTAAGCAACGCGAGTATAAAGTGATAGAAGCGATTACATCGCACCTGGCTTTCGGATATCAATTTTATCACTTTTTCTCTATTCTGAGCCGCACCGCAAAGTTTTGCTCGATGTTTTGAACCAAGCTCATGTAGGCCCTGATATTTCGGTAAATGCACTCAGTGAAATTGTGGGAAACATAACTGCTACGAATTGTATTACCTTCTCTGATGATGAGATCCCTTTGAGGGTCTTGACACACTAAGGCACTACACATCTCTGTGAGGTGTAAAGATCATCTAGTGGCTAGAGTTCTTGTGGACAATGGCTCATCTTTAATCATAATGCCAAAGTCGACATTGATGAAGCTCCCCGTGGACTCCTCATACTTAAAGCCAAGTACCATGGTTGTTAGGGCTTTCGATGGTGCTCGAAGGGAAGTAATGTCGGAGACATAGAAATTCCCACACAAATCGGGCCATCTTCTTTCAATGTAACATTTCAAGTGATGGATGTAAACTCTTCATATAGTTGTTTGCTTGGCGCGCCTTGGATTCATTCCACGTGAGTGTTCCATCTTCACTTCATCAAAGAGTGAAGTTCGTTGTAGAAAATGGCCAGTGTCATTTTCTGGAGAGGAAAGATATGTTTGTAACAAAGACAACATCGTTTCCATATGTTGAAAGCGTGAAAGAGGCTTTTGAGTGTTCGTATAGATCGTTTGAGGTTGCCAACGCCACTACCTTTCCAAGCGAAGGTTGGGATATAGACCGTTATTCAAACAAGACAAACTCGATGGTTGCAAGAGTAATGTTAAACAACGGTTTTGGATGCATGAAGGGTTGGGGCGGAATAATCAAGGAAACCCAAAGGTGATTTGCCTCCCTGAAAGCAAAGAGAGGTTTGGATTGGGGTACAAGCCAACAACTTCTGAGTGCAAGAGAGTCAAAGCAGAAAAGAGAAAGGTGAGAAGTGCACGTCTTGAAGGTCGAGAAATCGAGCAAGGAAGAATGTATGTACCGCATATATCCGAGACTTTCAAACCGGGTGAAGTGATTCATGGTGACAACCCGCTTTGTGTTCAAGCCGCTGACACTTCGATCGCTGTTGTCTCTGAAAGCGCCTCCAAGCCGCGACAACTAGTCTACCCCTGCCCTCCAGACTTTAAGTTAAACAATTGGGAGGTTAAAGAGAGGCCCAGTGTCACTAGAAAGATGCAAGAGTAATAATTTATTTGTGGCTATGCTTAAAGCCACGAATTTTGTAATAGTGGCATTTCTTTTTTATTACTTGCTTAATGTGTATGCAATCTCTACATCTCAAGAACTTGTACCTTTTTGTTGAGAAATGAAAAGGGATTGTCGACTTTTATTACTCTTGATTGTCATTCGCTTTCTGTCACCTCTATCTATCACCAATACAACTTGGATCATTGATGGGGACCTCGAAGATGAAAAAGCCAACTTTGAAGTTCCAGGTTTATAGCATTGACCGAAGCGAGGAGGATGACTTTGAAGTGTCACAAGAGTTATTGAGACTGATGAAGCAAGAAGAAAGAGAAACTGCGCCTTACCAAGAGCCGCTAGAAGTAATCAATTTGGGGTCATCAGAGGAAGTAAAAGAAATACGAATCGGCACTCTGGCTATGGAGCAAGATCGTTTGGATCTTGTAGCCCTTTACGTGAGTACAACGATATATTTGCATGGTCTTACCAAGATATGCCCGTCTGCATACTGAAATTGTAACACATCGATTCTGCTTAAAGCCGAGTGTAAACCCATAAGGCAAAAATCTGCGAAAAATGAAACTCAAAATCTTGATCAAAGTGAAGGAAGAAGTCAAAAGCAATTTGACGCGCTTCTTAAGCGGTAGCAAAGTACCACTGAGTGGGTTGCAAATATTGTCCCACCCAAAAAGGATGGAAAGGTGAGAATGTGTGTGGATTATAGGGATCTCAATCGTGCAAGTCCCAAAGATAATTTTCCACTTCCACACATCGACGTTTTAGTGGACAATACAAAGAGATATTCTACCTTTTCATTTATGGATGGATTTTCGAGGATACAACCAAATTAAAATGGCTTCTGAAGACCAAGAAAAGACGACTTTCATCACTCTATGGGGAACATTTTGCTATAAAGTCATGCCTTTTGGTTTAAAGAATGCAGGGGCAACTTATCAAGAGAGCCATGGTTACTCTTTTTCATGATCTAATGCACAAAGAAATGAGGTGTACGTAGACGACATGATCGCCAAGTCCAAGCCAGGAGAAAAGCACATTGTCACTCTTCGTAAGCTTTTTGAGCGAATCGAGGAAGTTTTAATTAAAGTTGAATCCAAAGAAAATGCATATTTGGGGTATCTTCTGAAAAATTATTGGGGTTTGTTGTTAGTCAAGAAGGAATCAAGGTAGATCCCGATAAGATAAAAGCAATAACGGATCTAAAACCTCCAAAGACTCAAAAGGAGGTCAGAAGTTTCTTAGGGCGGTTAAACTATATTGCACGATTCATATCGCACTTAACTCAAACTTGCGAGCCGATGCTAAGATTATTACGCAAAAGTGAAGTATGTCGTTGGAATGAGGATTGTCAAAGGGCTTTCGAGAAAATCAAAGAATACTTGCAGAACCCCCAATGTTGGTCCCACCAATACCAGGACGCCCACTAATCCTTTACTTAACAAAGAAAAGAAGGGTCAATGGGATGTGTGCTCGGGCAACATGATTCTTCAGGGAGGAAAGAGCAGGCTATTTACTATTTGAGCAAGAAATTTACAAGTTGTGAGTCGAATTACTCTTTGTTAGAAAAAACTTGTTGCGCCTAGCTTAGGCAAACCAAAGATTGAGACAGACATGTTGTATTACCACGACATGGCTTATCTCGAAGATGGATCCCATAAAGTACATCTTCGAGAAACCATCTCTGTCCCGGGAGAATAGCGAAGTGGCGGTTTTGTTATCGAGATATATGATATCGTTTATGTTACCGGAAGGCCATAAAAGGGAGTGCAATCACCGATTGTTTGGCGGAGTTGCGATGAGGGATTATGAGCCGATGAAGTTCGAGTTTCCAGACGAAGACATTATGGTTGTATCAGATGTGCCACATGACTTAGAAATGTGGACAATGTGGTTTGATGGAGCCACAAACGAAGTGGGGCATGGAATCGGAGTTGTGTTGACATCTCCCGGAAGGAAGCTATACCCTTTAATCGCCAGTTATATACTTCATTGTACAAATAACGTGGCGAGTCACGAGGCATGCGATATGGGAGTTCAAATGGCATTTGACATGAAGATAAAGAAATTGCAAGTGTTTGGAGATTCTCTTTTGGTGATACACCAATTGAATAGAGAATGGGAGACAAGAGACCTTAAATTGATCCCTTATAATAAGTATATCCGAGATTTGGCTCGATCATTTGACTCAATCACGTTTAAGCATGTTCCTCGAGAAAGTAATCAAGTTGCGGATGCATTAGCCACCTTATCCGCCATGTTCAAATTAGATTATGATAAGGAAATTCAACCTTTAAATTTTCAAAAGCGAGTAGTGCCACCCTCTCTTCGCTTGAGCATTGAAGAGGAACGGATGGGAGGCCACGGTATCACGACATTAAACGTTACATTACGTGTCGAGAATACCCACTAGGGGCATCCAAAAAATGATAGGCGCCACGATCGGGAGGTTAGCCGTGAGTTTCTTTTTAAATGGGGATGTGTTATATAAAAGAAATCATGACATGACTTTGCTAAGGTGTGTTGATGAAGCGGAGGCCAAAAGATAGTTGAAGAAGTGCACGAAGAAGAGTCTGCGGGACTCATGCAAATGGGCACATGATGGCAAGGCAAGTCCTACGTCTTTGCTACTATTGGTTGACCATGGAATCGATTTGCATTAAATATGCAAGGAAATGTCATAAATGTCGGATATATGCGAGATAAAATGCACACTCCACCTCATCTCTTCATGTACTAACGACTCAGTGGCCTTTCTCTATGTGGGGTATGGATGTGATAGGACCAATCAGACCAAAAGCTTGAATGGTCACCGCTTTATTCTGGTCGCTATTGACTATTTCACAAAATGGGTAGAAGCCACCTCATATAGAAGCGTCACTAAGCAAGTCGTGCTCAAATTCATTAAAAGAGACATTATATGTCGCTATGGCTTGCCTGAGCGGATCATTACTGATAATGCAAAAAACTTGAACAACAAGTTAATGGACGAATTGTGTACTCAATTCAAAATTAGGCACTCTAATTCTACTCCTTACCGACCTAAGATGAATGGAGCCGTAGAAGCGGCAAACAAGAATATCAAGAAAATTGTAGAAAAATGACTATCACGTACAAAAGATTGGCATGAGATATTGCCTTTTGCTCTACACTTTCACATCGAACCTCCATTCGCACTTCAACCTGAGGCAACTCCATTTTCTTTAGTATATGGAATGGAGGCGGTTTTACCTTTCAAGTTGAAGTCCCGTCTCTCGGAGTGATTAAAGAGGCGAGTTAGAAGAAGCGAGTGGGCTCAAGCAAGGTACGAGCAATTAAACTTCATTGAAGAAAGAAGGATGATCGCATTGTGTAGAGGCGAGTTATACGAGAGAAAGTTAGCTCGAGCTTATAACAAGAAAGTGCGCCAACGTTGCTTCCAAGAAGGAGATTTGGTTTTAAAGAGGATCTTGCCATTTCAAAAGGATCACGGGGAGTGGACACCAAACTACGAGGGGCATATGTGGTAAAAAGGGCATTCTCGGTGGGGCTTTGGTCTTAATCGACGTGGATGGCAATGACCTACCCAATCCGCTTAAACGCAGATTTTTTGTCAAGAAGTATTATGCGTAAAGAGTAGTAACTTCCGTCGTAGGAGTTACGTTTAATCTGGATTTGCTCTGTAAAGCTCGATAGAAGCTTTTGTTTGATCGAGAATTGTATCCATGGGGCTTTCCAATCCAATGAATTGATGTTTTGTTTGAACAGATTGTGTTCTAAAGCTATTTTATAGGCTTTAACCTTTTGAGTAAATAAAAGGAGGATAAAGTAATGGTAATAAATCACCAAAATCTTGCATATGTATGCGTATTTAAGCAAGACTTACCCTTGTTCGTGATCTTGCCTATTGTTTTTGTCATGTGGCGCTTGTTTATCCCCTCGGCCCTTGACACCTTTTGCTTTGCAGATGGTGCTTGTTTATCCACGCCCTCGCGTGTTTTATTTTGTCATGTGGCGCTTGTTTATCCCTGGCCCTTGACACCTCTTGCTGTAGTGGCCTTGTTTATCCCTGGCCCTCAGCGTGTTTTATCTTGTCATGTGGCGCTTGTTTATCCCTGGCCCTTGACACCTCTTGCTGTAGTGGCGCTTGTTTATCCCTGGCCCTCAGCGTGTTTTATTTTGTCATGTGGCGCTTGTTTATCCCTGGCCCTTGACACCTCTTGCTGTAGCGGCGCTTGTTTATCCCTGGCCCTCAGCGTGTTTTATTTTGTCATATGCCGTTTGTTTATCCCTGGCTCTTGACCCTCTTCATCTTTGTTGCACCAAAAAAAATAATGGCTATACCTTTGTCCACCTTATAATCCTATAAGAGTGTACAAAGGGGGGCATGTTGTAGCCACATATTTTTGTCCGACTTGTTTATCGATTTTAATTATTAAATTTAAATTAAAACTTTAACCTTATAATCTTTGTTTGTGGCATTTTTTCTAGTTGTCGCTAAGTGTGAAAATTAGGGTTTTTGAAAAAAAAATGAGAAAAGTGGAGGGTTTTAAAAAATCAAATTCTTGTTCCTTCCTTTCTAAGTAATGACCCATTTTCACAACAATTTTATTTGTTTTGTTTTTTGCCTAAAAGAAGAAGATGTTTTGCTTTATAAGCCATCTTTTCACAACCCTAAAAGGGGGCTACAACAAGAACAAAAAAAACCTACAAAAATAATATCAATCCATTTCTCATCCTTCAACTCAATCACAACCACATTACAAAAAAAGTTGGTTACAAAGTAAGGTTTTCTCCTCTGTTTAGAGCTACCCTTTTTTTTCTTACAAAAAAAAAGGAACAAGAAGTTTTAGAACAACCTTAACTCGAGATGCATTTGGTAGGGTCTTTGACCCAAGGACCCGCATCTCAAGCTACGAGTCAATGGTGTTCTACGCTTCCCCCGTTGCAAGATTTTCATATTCATCCGAGAGCACCCACAGAAAAATGTGTAGTTGAGTAAGGGTTTGTTGCAAGTTTTTTTTTTTTTTTCTTTCTTTCACTTTATTGCTTAATGCGTTTTTATTTATTGTTGTTTCCTTTGTCCCCTACATTTTTTTTATGATACTTTCTTTTATTGTTGTTACTACTCTTTTTTTATCTTTTAATCCGTTCATTTTTCATTTTTTTTTTCTCTTTCTTTTTTTTCTGTTCTTAGATCTTAAGAAGAACAAAAAGTGAGGTTGGGGTTTTGTTCCATAAAAATAATATCACAAATCAAAAGAAAAAATAAATAAATAAAAACAAATGTAAAAAAGATATATATTGTGAAACTAAAAGAGTAAATAGCATACCTTTGTGGGAGAATCCTTGTGTAGTATCTTTAGATAAAAAGAAGAACTAAGGAAGAAGAAGGAGAAATATGAGATAGGTTTGAAGAAAAAAAGAAGGTTGGACAAAAAAAAGAGATGAAAAAAAAGAGAAAGATGAGATTTAGGTTTGAAAAACAGAAGAAGAAGGTAGAACAAAAAAAGAGGGAAGGAAAAGAAAGAGGAAGTTGAGATTTATGTTTAAAAAAAGAAAGAATAGGAGAAGGGTTTTGAAAATGTTTGGGGTTTAAAGTAAAAGATATTTGATTATTATTATTATTATATTTTTTTTTTTTAAAAAAAAAGGAAAAACTGAATGGATGGGCGGCAAAACAGCCGCCCATACTCTTTTGTTTTTTTTTTTAAACTTTTTTTTAAAAAAAGTTTTATATTATTATTTAAAAAAAACGTTATTTATATATATATATATATATATTATATTATATTGTTTATTAAATTACTTTTTTTTTATTATTATTATTATTATTATTATTATATATATAAAATGATGACTGATGGGCCTTCTCACGTCAATGTGGCGATTACCATGCAAGTCATGTTATAATTTTTTTTTTTTTTTTTAATAACAATTATTTCTGCAAGATCTTCTTTTGTTTCTTTTTTTTATTTTACTTTTTTTATTATTTCTTTCGTTTTATTTCTTCAATTTGCTCATTTTTGTAACTTTTTTTTTTCTTTTTTTTATTATTACAAAATAGTGGTAAGGATAATAATTATTTTAGTTAAATAATTGTTTTATTATCATTAGTGTTATTCTTATTGTATTTTTTTTGTTATGTTTGTGTGTTTAAAAATACAATTTTTTTATTCATATTAGTTGAAGTGTTGATATAAGCTTCCTAATTAATACATGATTTGTAATATTTAATATATACTGTTTATTAAAAATACTCAATTACAATGGAATCTAGAAATATTTGGGGATCCGATTTTCTAGTTTTCAGGTGTGAGAAATTGTTTCTTTGGAAGTCCGAGATCGATTTCAATATGTTTTTTTTCTTCTTTGTAATTTTTGTTAGTATATTTATTTGCTTAACCAATTTGTTATCTTAAATGTGATTTGCTTTTAATTCGTATTCTTATATTCCGTTATTCAAATTTTATTCTATTTTAATTATCGCTCATAGTTTTCAAATCTTATTTTGCAAGCTCATTTTCAAACTTTTAACATTGCTTGTTTATTTTGAGTTTATAAACCCTTTTAACTAAAAATGTTATCTTCAATTTTTTTATAATTTCCTTTAAAATCGTCTTTAATTTCTAAAAAGTTCCTCTGACGGAATCTAGAAATATTTGGGAGTCCGATTTTCTAGAATTCTTGAGGTGAGGGATCATTATCTTTGGGAGTCCGAGATTTTGATCCCAAGAAAAAATGAATTTTAATTAAAATATAGTTTTTTTTAAAAAAAAATTTTGTTTTATATGGAGGCTATCCTATGATGAATTTGAGAAATTGTAAAATTTTCTCGTATTCTGGAGATGACATCATTTCTAAAATCTTGTAAATAATTTCAATGTAGCCATATTAATGGATTTAAATCCACTTATTTTATGGGATCATGACTCCAATATTGAAGTAATGAGTGATAAAATAAGACATTTTTTTAAAAAAAAATTCTTTTACTTGAATTAAACTTCTCTCCTTAAATCTTTTTTTGCAATTCAAGATTAAAATCTGGCCACCGTTTTTTTAACGGGTGTTGTGGGGTGCTAACACCTTCCCCATACACAAACAACTCCCGAATCCAAATCTGGTTTTCGCATACCACTTTTTTTTTTCTTTTTTCTTTTTTTAAAAAAAGGTTATTTTATTCTATTTTTGGTGTCCAATCACACCATAAAAAAAGATTGGTGGCGACTCCTTTTAAATATCCCTATTTTGAGGACGTCGGCCGCTCCGCGTCGCAGGTACGTGGCGACATCAATTATTATTGAGTTATACTCACTTTAGTGTTCATCCATATAAGATATAGTATTGAACCAACATGAACGGTTATTATAAATAGAGTACACCAAGATTGTAAATAAGAGCACAAGCAATTTGAGAGAAAAAGTGAGTAGAAAAGAGAGACGGAGGGACATAAAATGAAAATGGGTTTGGTGATGGGTTTGGTGGCAATGATGTTTATGAGTTCTTTAGCCGAATCTTCCTCCCCCAAGGAAAATTTGGTGCTCGAACTCTTCTCCGATGGTGAACATGAACATCAACATCAACAAGTTGTGGAACGGTCGGGTTGTCGAAGCCCTCCAAAATATTTACTGGTTTTGTAGATCTAACTTGTAGAAATAGTGGACCAGGTCGAATCCCAAGGGAACCAATCGAATTAATTTCTCAAAGTTAAAAATAATAATGATAAAAAAAATAAAGGGGGAGTTTGAATTGTCGAACAAAAAAATGAAATTAAAAAAAAATAAAAAGATAATTTTATGCAACTTCCAATTCAAGGATGTAAATTTCATCCAATTGTAATCTTGATCAAAGGCTTCAAAAGGAAAAAAAAAAAAGATATCAATTTTAATTTTGCTAATTCAAGAACTCAGTCAATTTACTCGGAAAAGCCGCAATAAATATAAACTCTCCTAATTTAATTGATCTTAACCAAGCATCAAAATCAAAACTTATAATTTAATCAATTGGGTACGATAGCGTTCCATATTGATTAAATAATAGCATTAAAAGTAATGAGAGGACTAAACCAAAATTAACTAATAGAGACAACTACAAATTAACTAATTTTGTTTCTTTGTTTCTCTAGAGTCTATTATGCAAGATATGTAAAATGGTAAAGCCATTAATTACACACACATAAGCCAACCCCTTGCTACATTTTTTTCCAATCATTTGTGACAATTACGGATCACAAAATCATGGATAGCAATAAATTGATTGAAACTAAATTAAGGCGTCAATTTAATTAGTAACGATCAATCATAAAAATAAAACAAGAAACAAAGAATTCTTAAATTAGAAACAAAATTTCAATTAGGTCTAAAGCCTCACAAAATTACAATTAGAAATGAAATGACCCTTGAATAAGAAATTAAAGCTTAGTGGAAAGACAAGAATAAAACTTTTGTTTAAACTAGAACACTCTTTAAACTTTTGTTTAAACTAGAACACTCTTTAAACTTTCTAGCATTAGACTTTGAATAAAAACAAACAACTAGAACACTCTTTAAACTTTTGTTTTTCTAGAGAACACTCAAATTCTGCACTCCCTTTGCTCAATGCATTGCCCTCCTTTTATACTTGAAAATGACCAAAAATAGGTCCTTAAATGTGTCATTTCTTGCTCCACAATGTGCGTCAAGCCACAAGATTATTTCTCCCTTGCATTTCTCATGGAAGACTCCATGCATGCATGCCACCTATACAAAGAAAAAAAAGAAACAAAAGAAAAAATTAGATAATAAATGTTCATCTTTTCCCTTTTCATTTTTTATGTTATTTTTTCTCAATTTCTTTAATTCTTTTTTTTTTTATTTTCAATTCTCTCATTATTTTGTTTTCTAATTTTTTAATTTTTATTTCAATTTACGAATTTGAACTAAAAAGTACTTTTTTAGACTAGTTTCACTAAATAATGATAATTTATCACCTAAACTAAATTGGACACAATTTCGACAATTAAACATTTTATTCACTTAGAAGGTAAGGAAAATAGATATAATAAGTATAATTAATTTCTACTCATCAAATTCCCCCACACCTAATCCATGCTTGTCCTCAAGCATGCCTTAACTCAACATATGAACCTCCTCTTTACTCCCTTTTCATATTTCTCAATATCCAAAAATACCAATAAAGCCAATTACACATCAATGTTGAATTGTAGTGACAATCAAGAGAATGAGCACTCATAGGAAACATTTTATAAAAAACTCAAGCATCTCATCAATTCACCAAAATCACATGCAACAAGACTTAACACCCTCACGCGGTTTCACTCAATACACTCAAAGTATTTAGGGTGCTTTTACTCTCAAAATCAAAACCTAGCATGTTATTACCATAGGCTTGCAAATGAATTAAATCTCTACCACTTAGATGAATTGAATGCAAAAATCAAAGGGACTTAATAAGGGTTGTAATGGGGCTTAGGTAAAGGTATGGTAGGAGAAAAATTTTATGTGTTTCACAATCAAGACCAAGAGTTGTATACATGATATCAATGTCACATAACAATCACACATTACCCAAGACATTGAACCTTATTCCTACATCTCATTTAAGCACTAAGAATGTTGGAGAAGTAGCATTTTAATAATTCAAATGCTTTTGGCAAATTTTTCTCCAAAAATTTTTCTCTTTTTTTCTTTTCCTTTTCTTCTTTTTCTTCTTCTTTTTTTTTTTTTTTTTGATGCTAAGGCCTTTTTTTGTTTTTTGTTTTTTTTTTGCCTTACTTTTTTCACAACTTTTCTTTTTGTTTTTTTTTTCACTGAACACATTAATTACCATACAATATTTTCTCTTGTCTTGAGAAAAGGTAAAAATGTTGAGGCTAACAAACAAAATGGTCATAGGTTGAATATAATGTGTTTGAAGTAAGAAAAAAAAGGAAATAGGCTCAAAATGGCTAACTAGAGGGAAAAAACATAAAGGTGGATATTTTTAGAGGTCCGAAAATCGGTTAATCCTAATTTGCCCTTATCATATTAAAGCATCAATCCAAAAAATGTAGTCTCAAAATGCATTCACAAGCAAGTTCTAGAATAAGCATACTAAGTTTGATAACACTCAACGAGAAATAAATTGAGAAAAATATAATGAAATGCTCATAGGCTAAAAAAAAAAAAAACTCACTGGGTTGTGTAATTTGTATCAAGTCTTGTACACTTTTCAATCAACAAATCGATGAGACACTATCATATAATTTTTAAAGAAAAACACTATTCATGCTCATCTCTCTCATGTATTGGAAATTCAAACTAAAGATGCATCCTTAACTTACAAAGGATTAAAAGATATTAATAAACATTCAAGGTTTCAAAAGAAAAATTAACATGTACGAATTAGGACATGCTAAATTCAAAGTAAAACCTATTTTTTTTAGATACGAAATTGTATAACAAAATCCTCCCCCACACCTAAACTATACATTGTCCTCAATGTATAAATAGATTATTGCTCACAAAAGAAAAGAAAGAAAATTAAACTCCCCTGATTTGTGAACAACTTGAACTGGTATAGTTTGGGGTGTTGAAAGAATGGGTGACCATGCTTTATTAAAAATTAATGCCCTGCAAAAAAAAAAAAAAAATAGAATTAGGAAAAATTGAAAGAAGAAAGAAAGAAAGAAAAAACTAAAAATAAAGAGAAGAAAAAGTAAAGAAAACATTGGGTTACCTCCCAATAGCGCAATTATTTAACGTCGTTTTGCCCGACGAGACTCTTGAAAGGTCTCAGTCATCCAAATAAGTCGGGTGATCCAATCGGAAGCTAATGAGACATGGAACAATTTCACCCCCATGGAAAATCTTCAATCTATGACCATTCACCTTGAAAATTTTGTCTGAATCCAAGCTTTTGATCTCCACTGAACCATAAGGAAATATATTAGTAATAACAAACGGGCCAATCCATCGAGAACGAAACTTACCAAGCATAAACTTCAATCGAGAATTATATAACAAAACTTTTTGACCAATCTCAAATTGTTTTCGAATAAGCATGTTGTCATGAAACAACTTGGATTTCTCTTTATAAATCCTCGAATTCTCATAAGCATCAAGCCGCAACTCCTCCAATTCTTGCAATTGCGGTAACCTTGAAGCTCCAAACTTTGTCTAGATCCATGTTGCATCGTCGAACCGCCCAATAAGCTTTATGCTCAATTTCCACAGTAAATGACATGCCTTACCAAAAATCAACCGTGGGAGACATCCCTATAGAGTCTTATAAAGTCGCTCGATAAGCCCACAATGCATCGTCTAAACGAAGGCTCCAATCTTTTCTTCCCGGATTCACTGCTTTCTCCAAAATGGTTTTAACTTCTCTGTTGGAAACTTCACTTTGCCCATTGGTTTGAGGGGTGGTAGGCGGTGGCCACTCGGTGATTCACTCCATACTTCCTCATCAAAGCTTCAACTGCTCTATTGCAAAAATGAGTTCCTTGATCACTGATAATGGCTCTTGGAATTCCAAACCTATTAAAGATGTTTAACCTTGATAAAACCTACAACAACTTGAGAGTCATCAGTTTTGGTGGCTTTTGCTTCCACCCATTTTGACACATAATCTACAACCAAAAGTATATCTGAAAAACCACAAGAAGAAGGCAAAGGGCCCATGAAATCAATGCCCCAGGACATCAAATATTTCACAAATAAGAATTGGAACTCGAGGCATTTCATTCTTACGTGTTATTGCTCCTACTTTTGGCATTTCTCACAACTCTTGCAAAATTGATATGCATCTTTAAACATAGACTCCCAATACAAACCGCTATCTAAGATTTTTCTAGCGGTTCGTCTAGGTCCAAAATGACCTCCACATGCAAAATCATGGCAAAAGTTAAAATAGATGAAATTCATTTTCGGCAGTGCATCTCCTAATCACTTGATCGAACAAAATTTCCATAGGAAAGGCTCATCCCAAACATAATATTTTGACTCATTTTTATTTTTTTTCCTAGACTTACTAAGACAATGAGGTAGATTTTTGTGACTAAATAATTGACCATATCGAAGATACCAAGGAATCATACCTTTGAGTTGGAACAAATGTTCATCCGGAAAATTATCACCGAATGGTAGATCATCTTCTTCTCTCGACCAATCTACTCAAGTGGTGCATAGCGAGATTCTCCACTCCTTTTCGGTCTTTGATTTTCAGGTTGAACTCTTGAAGAAGCAAAATCCATCGAAGCAACCTTGGTTTCGATTCTTTCTTTGCCAAAAGATACTTCAAAGCTGCATGATCAGAAAACACAACAACTTCAGAACCAAGTACATAAGATCGAAATTTATCTAAAGCAAAAACAATTGATAAAAGCTCTTTTTCCGTAGTGGAATAATTGCATTGAGCAAGATTCAAGGTTCTGAAGCATAGTAAATGGCGTGGCTTTTCTTGTCAACTTGTTGACCTAGAATCTACTCCCATTGCATAGTTGCTTGAGTCACACATAATTTCAAAGGGCAAGTCCCATCGTGGTGGTTGAATAATAGGTGCACTTGTCAACAACTCTTTTAGCTTATCAAACGCCTCTTTGCATTCTTCTCCAAATTCGAATTGAACTTCCTTTTGCAGTAAATTTGTCATTGGCAAAGCAACTTTTGAAAAGTCCTTGATGAACCTGCGATAAAATCTGCATGACCAAGAAAGGCACGACTCCCTAACATTGGTAGGGTAGGGTAAGTTTGCAATAATATCGACTTTCGCTTTATCGACCTCTATACCCCTAAAAGATACAACATGCCCTAAAACAATGCCTTGAGTGGCCATAAAATGACATTTTCATAATTTAAAACCAAGTTAGTTTCAATGCATCTTTTCATAATCTTGGTCAAATTATCCAAGCATACATCAAATGAATCCCCATATACTGATGAAAATCGTCCATAAATACTTCAATGCATTTCTCAATATATTCGGAAAAATACTCATCATGCATCTCTCAAACGTTCTGGGGCATTACAGAGACCAAAAGGCATTTGCCTATAAGCATAGGTGCCAAATGGACATGTGAATGTCGTCTTTTCTGGTCTTCTTGTGCAATAGGGATTTGATAGAAACACGAAAAGCCATCAAGAAAACAATAAAAGGGTTTACCAAATTTAATCGCTTCTACCATCCGATCAATGAAAGGTAAAGGAAAATGATCTTTTCTAGTTACATGATTAAGTTTCCTAAAATCAATACACATTCTCCAACCATTTTGCGCACGCGCATAGGTACAAGTTCATTGTTTTGATTCCTTACCACGATTTATTCCGGTTTTCTTTGGAACTACATGAATTGGACTTACCCACTCACTATCCGAGATTGGATAGATGATACCCGCATCCAACAACTTGAGTATCTCTTTCATTACCACTTCATTCATAGTTGGATTCAACCTCCTTTGCGGCTCCCTGATGTTTTGGCATTGTTCTCAAGTAGAATTGCATGCATGCAAATTGATGGACTAATGCCTTTTATGTCGACCAAAGTCCATCCAATTGCAAGCTTGTATTCTTTCAAGGTTCTCACCAACTTCTCTTCTTGTTCCATTGTGAGACCTTTCGAGATGATGACAGTAATGATGTATCAACCTCACCCAAATATACGTATTTAAGGTGATTTGGCAAAGCTTTCAACTCAGCTTTGGTGCTTGTATGATGAAGATAGCATTTTGTTAGTTGAAGTAGAAATTTGGCATTTGAATCTATTGGTTCTGATAAAAAGAATTTTCTACACGATTATATCATCAAGGTCTTCCAAACTAGATTGTGTATTTAATTCATGCTCATGTTCAACACTTTCCTCCTCTATGAATACATCTTGTACAATGGAATCAATCACATCAATATGACAAAGAGAATGTTCATCATTTGGATGTTTCATGGCATCAAAATATTAAATTTAACAATCTCTCCATCAAACTCTACTGGAGAGAGTACCTCGTCTACATCAATCTTTGTTTTGTTGTTTTCATGAATGGTCGGCCTAGTAAAATTGAAGCGATTTTGATTGTGAATTACTACCCGTTTCTAAGATGTAAAAGTCAACAGGAATATGAGTTCATTAACTTGCACCAAGACATCTTCAACAACTCTAAAGGGTGAATATAAGAACGATCACCAAACCAGTATTACTACACCGGTTTCTTGTAAGTCATTTAATTTTAATTCTTGATAAATAGAAAATGGCATGACATTAATGGAAGCCCTAAATCTAACATGGCACACTCGATTTTCTTATTACCAATAATACAAGGAAGCGAAAACATACCTGGATCCTTACACTTTTCTGGCATATTTTTTTGTAAGATAGCTGACACATTCTTACTTACCACAACTTTTTCCTTTTCTTTTGTTTTCCTCTTCCTTGTGCACAGTTCTTTCAAGAACTTTGCATACCTGGGAATTTGTTTGACAACATCCAATAACGGGATATTAATCTCTACTTTCCTAAATGTATCGAGGATCTCCTTTTCATGTTCATCTTCTTTTGGCTTTGCTAACCTGCTAGGAAAAGGGGGAGGTGAAGTATGTGAAGGAAAAGATAGAGAAGAATCAAAATTTACCCCTTTTGGTGCTTTGGTGGAAGAAGAAGATTCTTCTTCTTTTTCCTCCTTAGGTGGAATCACTCCAGAGGGAATTTCTTTTCCGCTTTTGAGCATTATTGCACTGACGTTCTCCCTTGGATTCACCTCTGGTTGTGAAGGCAACTTTCCAGAATTTTGGGCTTCCAGCTTACTGACTGACGTAGCCAATTGAGTAATTTGGTTACCTAAATTTTGCATGCCTACTCTTGTCTCCTGTTGAAATTGAAGAGTATTGTTAGCTAGGGTCTTAACAATATCTTCCAAACACATACCTGAGTTGGAATTCTGGGCTTGCATAGGAGCTTGTAATGGTCTACCAAAATTCTGAGGAGGTTGTCTTTGTTGTCCTCCTTGATTTCAGTGAGTGTTGAAGTTCGGTGGTCCTCCATCCAGGATTGTAATAGTTAGAATAAGGATCGTACTTTCTTTGAGGTTGACCAGGAAATCCTCCTAAGGCATTGACTTCTTGAAATGAATCTTGTTGCTGTTGAGAGCATGCTTCTGTAGGATGTCCTGGAAGTGAGCATATTCCACACACATTTGCCGCTTGCAATTGCCCTACAGCCATTTGACGAACCAAAGCAGTTAGATCAGAAATTTGATTTTTGAGTTCACTAACCTCTTTGACTTGTTGAACATTTCCACTAGCTCTGGTCCCAAATTGTTGGGAATTCTCTTCCATGTTTGAAATTAATTGTTTAGCTGCTTCAGGTGTTTTGTTCACTAATGCTCCACCACTTGCTGCATCAATCATGCTCCTATCCATTGGCAACAACCCCTCATAAAAGTATTGGATTAGGAGTTGATCAGAAATTTGGTGATGGGGAAAACTAGCACACAATCTATTGAATCTCTCCCAGTATTCGTATAACGTCTCCCCGGTGATCTGTGTTATACCATAAATCTCCTTCCTGATGTTAGCGAGCTTGATCTTTGGAAAGAATTTTTCCAAGAACAATCTTTTCATCTCATTCCACGTACTAATCGAACGGAGAAGGTAGGTAATAGAGCCAATCCTTTGCTTGATCCTTTAAAGAAAAGGAAAAACTCTAAGATTGATTTGCTCTTCTGCGTGACTCCATGAGGTTTCATCCCTGAGCATACGATGTGGAATTCCTTCAAGTGTTTATGAGAATCTTCACCGCACATCCACGAAAAGAAGGGAGTAAGTGGATTAAGCGACTTAAGTTCAAAATCACCGCAATAGTAGGAAAAGTAATGCATAAAGGTTGTTGATTTAAATTAGGTGCTTTGTAAGTCGCTTAAGAGTTCTCTCGCCATGTTGTCTTCCATCTCCTTGAGGTTGATCTTGAAATGTATATGTGTCACCACTATCTAAATCTCTATTGGCTTCCTCTCTAAGACGACGTTTTCTTTCTTTAGTCTCTTTTCTTAGTCTACGTCTTTGTTTTCTCTCGATTTCGAGTTGTCTTTGCAATTCAATATTTCGAGAAGAACGACTCATAAACTATAAAAAACAAACAAATTAAACAATGAGAAACTAAAATAGTTCCCCGGCAACGGCGCCAAGTTTTGGTCGGGTTGTCGAAGCCCTCCAAAATATTTACTGGTTTTCTAGAGCTAACTTGTAGAAATAGTGGATCAGGTCGAATCCCAAGGGAACCAATCGAATTAATTTCTCAAAGTTAAAAATAATAATGATAACAAAAATAAAGGGGGGAGGGGGGGTTTGAATTGTCGAACAAAAAAATGAAATTAAAAAAAATAAAAAGATAATTTTATGCAACTTCCAATTCAAGGATGTAAATTTCATCCAATTGTAATCTTGATCAAAGGCTTCAAAAGGAAAAAAAAGATATCAATTTTAATTTTGCTAATTCAAGAACTCAGTCAATTTACTCGGAAAAGCCGCAATAAATATAAACTCTCCTAATTTAATTGATCTTAACCAAGCATCAAAATCAAAACTTATAATTTAATCAATTGGGTACGATAGCGTTCCATATTGATTAAATAATAGCATTAAAAGTAATGAGAGGACTAAACCAAAATTAACTAATAGAGACAACTACAAATTAATTAATTTTGTTTCTTTGTTTCTCTAGAGTCTATTATACAAGCTATGTAAAATGGAAAAGCCATTAATTACACACACATAAGCCAACCCCTTGCTACATTTTTTTCCAATCATTTGTGACAATTACGGATCACAAAATCATGGATAGCAATAAATTGATTGAAACTAAATTAAGGCGTCAATTTAATTAGTAACGATCAATCATAAAAATAAAACAAGAAACAAAGAATTCTTAAATTAGAAACAAAATTTCAATTAGGTCTAAAGCCTCACAAAATTACAATTGGAAATGAAATGACCCTTGAATAAGAAATTAAAGCTTAGCCACACATAGTGAAAAAGCAAGAATAACTGTAAAGGGGAGAAAACATAAAATAAAAATTATAAAAACAAACAACTAGAACACTCTTTAAAGTTTTGTTTTTCTAGAGAACACTCAAATTCTGCACTCCCTTTGCTCAATGCATTGCCCTCCTTTTATACTTGAAAATGACAAAAAATAGGTCCTTAAATGTGCCATTTCTTGCTCCACAATGTGTGTCAAGCCACAAGATTATTTCTCCCTTGCATTTCTCATGGAAGACTCCATGCATGCATGCCACCTATACAAAGAAAAAAAAGAAACAAAAGAAAAAATTAGATAATAAATGTTCATCTTTTTCCTTTTCATTTTTTATGTTATTTTTTCTCAATTTCTTTAATTCTTTTTTTTTATTTTCAATTCTCTCATTATTTTGTTTTCTAATTTTTCAATTTTTATTTCAATTTACGAATTTGAACTAAAAAGTACTTTTTTAGACTAGTTTCACTAAATAATGATAATTTATCACCTAAACTAAATTGGACACAATTTCGACAATTAAACATTTTATTCACTTAGAATGTAAGGAAAATAGATATAATAAGTATAATTAATTTCTACTCATCATGGAATATTACTTCAACGATGTTAGCTCAATCAGAAAAATGCTGATCATGAACTTAGATGGAGCAACCAGTTCATGTTATGGTCTATTCTGCCTTGATTCTATCAATCCTTGCATCTCTGGGTGTCGCTGCATTAGTCCTGCACCAGCTGTTGTTCCTGGAATTTGCGTCTAATTGAATTTCATCCTTCCCTTAGCAGCTACAACTTAATTGTATAGGCCTCCCATTTCGTTTTATCATGTCTTAAATTAAAATTTTTCTAAGTATGTGTGCAGTTAATTTCTGTTGTCTTTATTTTTGTTTGTTTCCCTTTACTTCATCAATTTCTTCGTGACTAAATAAAGTGGAGGTCAGTTTATGGTGTGTCAAATTTTCTTCTTTTTCTCTTTCTCATGTTTTTTTTTTTTTGGCTCTCTATATACATAATTTGGTTATCATTAACTTTTATGAGTTTTAATCTCACTTCTCTCATTTTAAAACATCACCATTATTGTCTTGGTTGTTATTTATTGATCTAATGTCTACTTATTATGTATTTCTCACTTAACTTATTGTTGGTTTTTTTACCCTTAATCTATAATTAATTAATTAATTAATATTTTGATGATAATAAACCTGCTATTAATTACTATAATTTTAGTGTTTTGAAGTGTCCATAGCGTAGAGTTCGAAATAACGATTTTAACGTATTTTGAATCACGCAAATCAGAGTTAAAACGAAGAAAATATGACCAAAACAAATTTGAACAAAAATTTTCCAACACGATGACGTGACGACCAAGTAAGCATTGTAGACCATTTGGAGAAAATATTGTTCCAAGCCAAACATGCAACTTTGGAGTTCCTATGATTGAGCTACCAAAAAGAAAGGTACAGTTTGTTGGTATAGGTAGTAACTATCAATTCTTTTAAACCTTTTCTCAACCATACTTTCATCTTTATCAACCATATTTTCATCTTTCTTAACCATATTTCTAAATCATCAGGATCCCTCTCATTAAGATGTGGTCTTGGCTCATTCATGTACCTTTCCTTATCCCGTGTGTCACATGCCCATATAATACTCATCCTTTTCTTTTTAAAATGTTTTCAGGTAAAGACAAAGACTTGCAAGGCGAGTGACGAGATGAGTTACGGAAGCCATGGGGAACTTAGAAGTCATGTTTCCGCATTCCTTAAAATTATTTCAGACATTTATTGTTTTAGTTTCACTTAAGTAATATTTCTTTTATTTTAAATCAAGACTAGACTTTAAATTCTTTTGGTATTAAATTTTGACTGTTTTAGGATCCCGATAAAGATGTTTCGGTTATTTAAATGAGATTTTTTCTTTTGTCTATATTTTATGGCTTTAAAATGCATGCATGAGTAGTAATGTCCCCCAAGAAGTGAGTCCTAGAGTTAGGTGTTGGGATGTATGTCCTCATCTCGTGTAGTTTGTAATATTCCAAGAAGAGTTTCGTTGGTATTAAATTTGTGGGCGGTTTTGATGAGTTTCGTTGTGGAACAAACACAGAGAGCAAAAGAAGAGTTTAATATCTAAAGTGGTTAAATAAGTTGGTTAGAGAAATAGGAAGGGAGATCATGTTGTCCTTAAATGAGAAACAAATGAAATTTGAGCTATAAGAGAATAATAAAGAAAGTGAATTGGAGAAATTGAAAGTTGGATATGATAGGACACAGAAAGGTAGCATTTATTCATACCTAAATCATGTTAGCTTTCTAATTTTTATGAGATTTATAGATTATTTGGTAGAAAAATGAGTTGGAGTGGTACGTGAAATCAAGGTAAAAACGAGCTAAATTAAAGGTCGATCAGACACTCGAATAAAAAGACATGATAAAATTGACCAAGATACCTCTAAAAAATGTGGAGACCTTGCATGGAGCCCCTGCTTGATATTGTAATATAAAATGCAACGCCCGTAAAATTAGATGCATTAAATTGTATTTGATTTAAATTTGAATCTTTGGATAATTAGATAAGGATTATGAAAGAGTGTTTCAAAGTTAAAAAAAAAAGATTAGAATTTATGTTTTAAAAAGGTTTAGGATTCCTTGTTCCAAAAGGATTAGGACTTTTTGGTGCCTATTTAAACTAGAGTAATTGCAACTTGAAGGATGCACTTCAAAACTCTCATTTTCTTCTCTTTCTTCTTTTATTCATCTCATTCTTCAACCCATCGAACCACCGTTAGAAGGTCGCTGGACCACCACGTGGAAGGTCATCGGACCGCTGTCGGATCGCTGCCAGACCATCTGTGTGGACCGTCGCTGTCGTCGCCGTTGGACCACCGCTGCTTGCCAGAGTTGATCTAGTCGTTTAGTTTCGACTTCTTAAGTTTGTTTTAGACCCCGTTGTGGTTGTTTAGGGGCACACACTCTTTTTCTAAATTTTTAAACATAAGGTAAGTAGTCATTTGAATTAAAACAAGGCTCCTAAGTAAAGGAGCGAGGTGATCGACATTGCTTGTGTATTCTTGAGTTGTTTCTAGCATTAGACTTTGATTTAGCTATTGAAAGTGCTTATGAAACTTGTGTAGCATGTTTTTATGAGCTTTATACTTGGCATGATTATGTGTATGTCATCCCGAGACTATGAGTCATGTTTAATCGTATTTATCATGTATCTATGGACTATGTGTCTTATTAGGTTTCATGAGCTTTATACTTGGCATGATTATGTGTATGTTATCCCGAGCCTATGAATCATGTTTGATCGTATTTATTATGTACTATGTGTCTTATTATGTGAGGTGGGGGTTGAAATATTTGTATTGTTAGGCTCTAGTTTAACAAACTAGGTGCTTGATAGCATGTTTTATGGGTTTTAGATTTGCAAAGGTAAGTATCCATTTGGATTATTTCTCGTACACTAGATGAGGTAAAAAGTAAAGTAAACGTGAGTGTGAATCTTGGTTGTTAGTCAACTTTGGGTTGACTTGAGTTCTGTTTGATGCATATGTGGTTGTGGATCATAAATGATATGTGGCTTGTATTGTTCACATAATTGTTAGTATGTATCTTCGAGTATGACTTTGGTACCAAGTCAAGAGAGTTGTGTCATAAGGACCCCTCAGGCTAGTAGTCCCTACCTTACTTCTTATTTAGGGAATGTTGTCTTGCAGCCTTGTGTGACGAGAAACTAAACATGGAGTATGCGTATTGTTGAGATCTCATGGTGAGTCACAGTGTGTGTGATAACAGTCCCGGGGTCGTCTCGTGGTGAGTCACAGAGTGTGTGACAACAATCCCTGGATAATGATGTCTTGTGGTGAGTCATAGTAGTCATGACAACAGACCAAAGATGAGAGTGCTTTGAGGTGAGTCACAATGCATGTGCCAACAAACTCGGAGTGAAACAAGGCTTACGAGCGTCCTACGGGGCGGGTCTGGGCTATGTCAGCATGCTAGTTAGGGAGGCGTATACTGACGTACAACAAGGAGTTGTGCAATCCTGTGTGAGCTTGGAGTAAGGCTAGGTCGGACGTCTAGCTGAGTGTGGTCTGAATGTGGAATCTGGGTAGTTTGAGTTAAAGCTTTGGTTAGAGTGAGAACCTAGCTGAATATGGGATCCTTGAGGACGAGTCAGAGATATTAGGAATGCCTAGTTAGAACCCCTAGTAACCTTATAAAGCGTGGAACCCAACACTTACTAAACCCTGAGTTGCACCTGAGTGAGTTAGAACCTCTAGATTGATGATATTTCAGTAGTGATCCTAGGATATGTCCCCATTCAGGGAGTGGTTGTTTTTCATTGTCTCATGCTAGCTTAGGGGTGGATCTCCATAGAGCGTGTTACATATACGGCTCTATGCTAGCATTGAGGTGAGCCTGGGGTCCGTCCCCGTCAGGGAGTGGTTACGTTCCATTATCCTGTATTGGCCTAGGGGTGATTCTCCATAGGGTGTGTTGGTTCGAACCTTCACTACTCTATGCCAACGTGTTGTGACGTGAGAGTTTTTTCTCTCATAGCATCATCAATCAAGTTTCAGGACTGAAAGTAAAGCTCGAGTTATTACCCCAAGGGGCTCAAGGTGAAGTGTGCTAAATGTGAGACCTGTTTGGGATTGAGTGGAGTTTAGTAGATTAGCCTTGTTGTTTGTTTGTGCTGAGATAGGTTTAGACGTAAGTGGGCTACTTACTACGTATTTTTATACTCACTCATTTCTTTTGTTGTTTTTGTTTGGAGATGAAAGTTAAACTGTGGGATGGATGAAGATGGTGGCAACTTAGTGAGGCTATGGAGATGTTCTTTGGTGTCTTTTAGCTCATAGTAGCTATTCTAGTACTTTATATTTTCGTTGTACCTTCTTAATAGATTGAGACTTTATTTACGTTGTTGCATAATTGTTGTAAATTCCTGATCTGTTGGAAACCCAACCTATTGTTGAGTGTAGTTTGGAAGAGATTGGGTGTTTTGTAAACCTTTTGGAGTCTTTTTATGCTTACAACAGGTCAGAAAAATTGTGGGTTGTCTTAGCAACGCCGTTATGCTGTCGAAGTTTTGGCATAGACGGTGGTGTTTAGTAACGTTCTTAAGAGTTTTGGGTTTGAAAAGTTAGGGTTGTTACATAAAAGGTTTAGATGCAGGACAACGTTGAAACATTGTTCATAGCATTGAGACGCTATCGCTTGTTCCTCTACATCTGGCGTTGCGCGACACTGCAAAAACCACTGCTTAACGCAAACAATGTCTCAATGTTGTCGCGACAACTATAAAAACCTCTTTTTTTGAATTAGGATATTATTTCTCCGAGCTTGATTTGAACGATGTTTGATTAGGATTGTGTACTAATTTGAGATAATGAAGAACTAGTTTCGCAACAATTGTGAGATTTTTGTCTTAATTTCAACTTATTATAGCATGATTTATGGTTTAAGGATTCTTGGTTTAATCCTAGTTTACTCGTTTTAATTGACCTGATAACTCAATTGATTTAGAGTTTGCTTAGCTATGCTAAAAGTACTCTAAGGTGTCCTCGGTCTCTAGCTTAATTAGAGTATTAAAGGGGTCGGTGGCTACACCGGTTAGTTAAGTAGAATTACTTAATTTCGTGTATATAATAGGCCCGAGAGTTGATTCACATGTAATAGTTTAATTTGAAGGGCCCATCATTTTAATCTATTGTATATCTATTTCGAGTATTTGGATTTCAGTTCTTTGGGGAGGCTCCTATGGTGTTCTACCGTCGGTTGGTCTTAAATTAATGTAATAATCCATGATTAGAGTAATTCGATGATCAATGTTGCAAAGAGAATCTCGACTTATCATTTTAATTAATTTGTGAGTTTCCATTTTTTTTTCACTTTTTAATTCTAGTTGCATGCCTTTGAATTCAATTAATTTTAATTCCTGGCATGAAATCCCCCATTCGATTTTAAGTCCAAACATAGTCAATTAAAATAACCAATCACCTCAGTCCCTGCATTTGACCCGATGACACTAAAGCAATAGTAATGTATATAATTCAACGTTTAGCTTTACGAGCTTCAATCATATGACAATATGATTTTATAATAACAAACTTTCAAATTATTAATGATTTCAGTACTTTGAAGTATCCATAGTGTAGATGTCGAAAAGACGATTTCAACGCTTTTTTGAATCACTAAACTCAGAGCTAAAATGAAGAAATTATGACCAAAACAAGTTTAAAAAAAATATAGTCGATGATGTGGTGAATTTGGCGAATCATACAACAACTCTAGGAAGCATAAAAGTCTAAGTAAGAAATTTGTCGGGCTACTAAGAACGTGACACACCGCGCTTTTACGTTAGGATAATAATTTTCGAATGATCAACTCTTTTTGCTGAAAATTTTCTCTCCTAAACTCCCACAACTAATTATCTCTTAATTAAGCTTTACTTTGTTTTTTCCTTGTGAGAGATTTTTTTTTTGAGAAATATGATTGTTGTCTAGTGGTGAGAGTTTTTATTTGTTTGGAGTTTTTAATTTCTTCTTTCAATTGAATTTTGTATTAAGGTGTGGGTATACCTTAAGATTTTGAGTAAGCGGTTTAATCCTGAATCCGAAAAGGATTTGTAGTGGTTTTGATATGAACCACCATGATATCAAATTTTTATTTTCTAATTTGTATGTAATTCTATTATTTTTCAACTTTATCCTTCTCATAACGTTTTAAGTAGGGGTATTTTTATCATTTGTTATGATTATTGATATGGCATTTAAGATTTGAGAAGCTATTTAAACCTTGACCATCAGGTTGTACAGAACTCAAGTTTTGACTTATGAATGAAGTTTTATGTATTTGATGTCTGAGTCACATCATCACCTCTTTGCAATTCTAGAATCCAGAGTTGTAATCTAAGAACATTCATGTAGGTTTTGATTAGCTTGCTTGTGGAGTGTTCAACCCTTGAATGAGGAATCAGTTTTCTTGTCTCTTGGTCTTAGATCAAAAGGTAATCCACATCTAGTCATTTCCCTTGAGATTGAAACCAATTTGATTTGGGGGGTTTTAGTGTTTATGAATTAGGGGTTCACATAGCCAAAAGGTTCTTAATTCCAATTCGCTAGGGTTTTCACATCAGGTTTGATCCTGAACCCGTTCGAAAGGATTATAGTGGTTTGATTTTGAATCCGTTTAAAAAGATCGGTATAGGTTGAATCCTGAACCTGCAAAAACATTGGTTGGAGATTAACTCTTGAACCCTTAAAAAAAATTGAAAATTTGGTTTGGTTCTAACCCATAAGAGGATCTGTCGCAGTAAAATACCCAAGAATGTGTCTTGGAGAGTGGAGTGGGGATTTCTGAACGACTATAAAAATCTTTGGTGTCGTTTCTTTTCTCTACTCTTTTAGTTTTCGCTATTTAATGATTTTTCTGAGTAGATTTCATGTTTAGAAAAATTGTTCTATATTTCTACAAATTTTTAGAGTATTTATTTTGATTAGTTTAGATTGAATTAATCTAGTTTAATTCCTTGAAAAAAAAAGTTAATTTTTTTTAAGCAATCCTATTCACCCCTCTAGTGTTGCCATATGATCATACATCAACATTATGTTGTCTATGCGCAAGTGTACACGTCCATTTGTAGCTAGTGCTAAGGAAATTATCGTATCCACAAAGATTATGAATTTTCTATTTTATTACAATTAATTGTAAAAATCAATCCGTAACCAATCAACTTCATAAAAAAGAACGAAATAACATAAATCGAAGATGCTGGAACAAAATAAATGCGATAACAGAGTGAAGCAGGAAAATAGACAGTAAGTAAATAAAAAAAAAAACGAATTTAAAACTATGAGCTAATGCAAGCTTCGACTAAGCTACAACTCGAGTATACGACCATTCCACTCAAGCCACTACAATTTACACAACATTCTCTCGAATTACCTCAAATTATTGTTTTATATATTCTTATTACATCAACACAGTTTAACTCACTATATTTTGTGTGCATTAAGTAAGCGATTATCCCTAATCCCTTCAGTTAGCTAGCTACTAACCCTAACACGGAGCTTATGTGGTTTATAAGCTCTCGATCTCTCCTATTCTTCCTAGAAATCAGAGAAATAACACTACAAATCAATTGTCCAAATAGAAATGAGTTATTGCAATAAAAACTCTTAAAAACCAAAGTGAGGAAATGAAATATATTAAGCTATAACATTAATCGAAAGCAATCATTCTCTAATCTCCACCTTAGGGTAATTAGTTCCTAATGTAAAATAAACAACTAAGAAATCGAAATATAACCCTATAATAAAACAATACAGAAAAGTTAAATAGAAGAAGAAAAAAAAGAATAAATCAAAATGTTGCTCCAAATGGTACGTTTGAGCATCCACTCTACCTCTTCGAAAGAAAACCTTTCTTATTTGGAAAACCCATCGTCCATGGCCATCATTAATCTTGGGGTTCTTCTTCCTTTCTCTCCTTTTTAGATCTCCTTTTTCGTTCTCTTCTTAAAAAATGATGCTCTCCACTATATAACCTCACATTTAGTGCAAATAAGGATTTATTAGACATAACACATGATGTGGCGAGCTTCTAAGACTATAGAAAGTTGATCGTTCTAACACCTTCCAACTCATTGAAGGAGCTTCTGTTCTCACGTGTAAAACTTGTGTGACCAAAATGATCCAGCAAAACAGTATGTTCTTCACCTTCCAAACTTGATCACCACTTAAACTTCCTTAATTTCCTGGATTAACAATAAGATCAATCAGTTATAGCCTTAATTGCTAATAAGCATCTTGCAACCACTCGAAATATTACTAAAGCAATTAGAGATAATCTTAAGCTTTAAATAAGGAAGTTCATGCAAATTACAATAATTAATGCAAAATAAACAACTAAAATAGCTCTAGATAACTCCTTTTCTAAAAGTTATCACGTGATCACCACTAAGTACTACAATTCTTAGTATAATCTGTTTGTAAATTTATTTAACTATGTGTGACAAGCACTTTGATTAAAATAGAGTCTTGGTTGGGAAAGAAAAAGACGAAGAAGAAGGGAAAATTGTTGACAACGACCTAAAACAAAAAAATTTATCACATATGACCTAAGTTTTTGAAACTTGACTTTTTTTTTTTTACTTTTTTCGGAGTGAAATTTCATTTGTGCACTTGAGTTAAAAAGAAACATCAAATGCCCAGAATTTCTCTTCCTCTCTCCTCTTTATCTGCTCCTTTTCACTCTCCTCCGTTCTTTTTCTTCTCACTTTCCTCTCTCGTCCTACCATGTTTAAGCATTAATGGCCCATATCTTCAATGCCTTTTTAGTCGTTCATTTACTATCAGTTACGACTATTTTTAGGTAGAAGAGTCGGACAAGCTACCGTCCAATACATAGATCTTGAAAAGTTATCCAATATTAAAAGAAATATATATCACCCGATTCAATCAATAGTGCTCATAGATATGGCCTCCCAAAGTTTAAATTTTGATTATTTCAGCTTTTGGGGACATTAAATGTCAAGAACCTGTAGAATTTTGCTCATTTTATAAGCATGATTTGGATGAACACGAAAAAGGATCTAAAAAAGAGTAATCATTTAGCTACAATAGACTTATATTGAGCGAGATAGGATCAAAATACGATCACACAACTCATCAGAGAAGTTTAATGAAGAGAGAGGGTTGTTTATGGAGGGGGATTTAGTTTGGGAAAGAAATTTTTAGTAGCAGTAGTATTAAAGAAAAGAATGGCTTCTGAGGAGAGAGAAAGTGATATTGTTTAATCGGAGGAAAAAGACAATATAGTACTTGGAGAAAGGATTATATAATGGAATTGAGAAAGTGGGAAAGGAAAATATCTATGGTATATGAGGATAATTAGCTCCATTGGTATAAATGTTTTTGGTGCAACAAAAAATAAAGTCATGAGGGCTTAAACCCAAAGTGGACAATATCATATTATTGTAGAGATCTGTCGGGGTCTGTTGTCCTTATTAATATGTATCAGAGCCATGGTGTAAAAACTTAGCTGTGTGGTGGAGAAATCCTCACAGATTTGAGCTTCGGTTGTGCTCTATCTGGGTGTTCTTCCACTCGCCTTGATAAGAGCAAGATTTGTCCTCTATTTGGACCGCTTGTATCTTGTCGATTGTGTCTCGTGTGTCTCGAGATAAAGAGCAAAGCTCTCAGTTAGGAGTGGATAGATTTGTTCGAGGGGAGGCTCAAGTGTGGTACTTTGTTCGAGGGGAGCATTGTTAAGAGTGCTCACAATGCCCCACATTGGTTAAAAAAAAAAAAGATTCACGGTATACAAGTGATGACAATTATCTCCATTGGTATGAGACATTTTGATAAAACAAAAAACAAAGCCATGAGGACTTATTATGCCCAAAGTGGACAATATCATACCATTGTGGAGATCTATCGGGATTCGTTGTCCTTATCGTAATGTTATTAAAGTTGATGATTAAAGATGAATATTCTCACATGATGGTTTAATTAATATTTTAGGTTGGATGACTCTAACATTTTGATAGAGTACATGTCAATTATGGTTGAGTTATATAAAAAAATTTGAAGCTTTTATCTTCGTCCATAAGATATAATATTGAGCCAACACGGGCAGTTATTATAAATAGAGCACACTAAGGTTGTAAAGAAGAGCACAAGGAATTTGAGAGAAAAAGAGAGAAGAAACAAGAGATGAGGGAGGGACATAAAATGAAAATGGGTTTGGTGGCAATGATTTTTATGGGTTGTTTAGCCGAATCTTCCTCCACCAAGGAAAATGTGGTGCTTCAACTCTTCTCCGATGGTGAACATAAACATCAACAAGTTGTGGACTACTTGAACGATGTTAGCCCAATCAGAAAAATGATCATGAAATTAGATGGAGCAGCAAATTCATGTTCTCAGCTATACTGTGTTGATTCCGCTGCTTGTGGTTCTGGGTGTAACTGCATCCTTTTTCGTCCTCTAGTTGGACTTTGTGCCTAATTGAACTCCATCCTTCCCCCAGCAACCGCAACTTAATTATGTAGGCCTCCCATTTCGTTTTATCATGTCTTAAATTTGAATTATCTGTTGTCTTTGTTTGTGTTTGTTTCGTCCTTCTTCCTTATCAATTTCTTCGTCACTAAATAAAGTGGAGGCCAGTTTATGGTGTGTCAAATTTTCTTTTTTTTTTGTCCTCATGTTTTGGCTTTATATACATAATTTGCTAATTTTCATTAACTTTATGGCTTTTAATCCAAATTCTTTAACTTTAAACATGATCATCATTGTCTTGGTTATTATTTTGTGACCCTTTGACTTTAATGTACGTCTATATATATGATCAACACGTTAATATACATACTTGAAATTACAATATTATCAATTCATTTCTCAGAATTAAAGTAAAATAAAGATATATTCCAACGACTTGAGCATTGTTGTTCAAACATTTGAAACATAATTAGAGACTTTTTTTATAGGTTGGAAGTTTGAATCTCTGACTATATCATCCCAAAATCTAAAAGATAAAAACTAAAATAATTATTTTTTAAAAAATTTAAAAAATAAAATAAACATTTTAGTATTTAAGGATCATAGTGGCAATTCACTAAAATGAAAATAACCCTAAAAAAGTTCATAAATCAGAAAAAGATTTAAATATAAAGAAATATTTTATTTAAATTTATTTGTAGCACACATTGCTCCTCTATTAAATCTTGGAAAACAAAATTTTTACCTTAGGACAATACAAATTTTTAATTTCTTCAAATTGGACCTTAGGTTTATATAAGTGTTGCAGTTTTTACTTAACTTTTCGTTTAATTAATAATATTTATGATCTCCAAAATTCACTAATTTCAAAGAAAATCAAGTTTTGAACAAAATCAAATTTTAACTGATGCACAAAGTGTTAAGGTGCAAACAAATGTCCCACATTGGCTAGGGAAAGGATTGATCATGGGTATATAAGGAAGGACGATTATCTCCATTTGTATGAGGCTTTTTAGTGGGAACCAAAAACAAAGCCATGAGGGCTTATGCTCAAAGTGAACAATATCATACCATTGTTGAGGTTCGTTGTCCTTAACAATTGGTATTAGAGCTATGATAAAACTCTAGTACTTTGTTCGAGGGGAGGGAGGATTATATAAGGAAAACCAAAATCACAAAACCATGAGGGCTATGATGCCCAAAGTAGACAATATCATACCACTGTGGAGGGCCCTAATGTCGTGTTTTTCTTTTTCTTGAAATCTTATCGATTTCATATCAAATGTATCTTTAACAATTTATTGAGCGCACATGAATATAGTCTTTTTTTAAAAAAAAAATTAGCATTTATATGTGGATCTGTGGCATTGCACAGGAGTCGTTGTATAGCTATTGAGAGCGTTACGGGCGTCTGTGTGCGAGCTTTCCAAATGACAAGATTCGATACTTGTACGAAAGGGATTGAAACCTGGTCAATTCCAAGTGGAGCATGTTTGATAGACAAGACTGCATCTGAGGCCCATGGCGGAGAACGAGCATCAGTTTGTGCAGTGTTCAAAGAAAAAGGTTAATAAATTAGAATCCCAAATGGTTGAGCTAATTTTCTATATAAGTACAAATGCAGCTGAAGGAAAAGCAATCATGAGTGCCCAGAAGGATGGATGCACTGGAGCAAAAGGCTTCTAAGGGAGTCAAGCCCAGCTTTAGGTAAGTCATTTAAAGATTTGATTCAAATAATGACTCTTAGCATTCAAGAAAATTTCCAAAGAAAGTTTGACTTGTTGATATTTAAAATGAGTGGAGATGGAGGTAACTTCCTCTATCCACTCTCTCTCTATCAATTTTGCGAAAAATACAAACATATTTGCATTTTGTATTTAGTTAAATATCATATACTTAATTAAATTCCATCGAATCATATTCAAATGCACATCTCTCATATAATCTATAGTTTTAATTTGAATCTCATTCAAATCAATTTTGTCCTATAAATTTAATATGAATTCAAAACATATTAATTGATATCTGAATCTAATTCAAATATACTATATAGTTCAACTTTGAATCTTATTCAAAATTAACTTTATACTATATAAATTATATCTCAACATATAATTAATATACATTCCCTTAATCAATTTGAACATTTCAAATTTCTTCCAAAACAAATGATCCTTGTTTAACTCGTGGTGAGCTAGTAGGGGGACCTAAAGATCCTAAGCTCCAATGATCGAAATTAATCAATTAAACTCTTGAATTGAATTAATCAACATTCATTAACTATGAGTCACTCCACTAAAGACCCATAACTGCACTCTTCTCACTGTAAAACATGTTGTGTCCATCGATATAACAATTACCAGTAAGTTAACCCTTCACGAGTCGTTTGTAATTACAACTTGGTCAAATGATTATTTTACCCCTGTAATTACCTCTTACTCCTTAAGTATCAATAATCCTCTTGAAAGAGACTATATTAAGAAAGCAAAATCAATTTAGGATCTTGAACACTCTAATTTGATCAATTTTGCAAAATAAAATGCATGCTCAAAACTGAAAAAACAGAGAGTTAGGAAACTCAACTTTAATGATCAAATTCTCTTCACCCGGTGGACGATTTAGAACACAAACACTTCATAGACCATCTCTAGTATCTTCCCTACTATTCTCAGGTCTTGGAACAGATTGTGGGATCTTAGATTGAGAGAATTTGGAAGAAGAATGCTCAAAGGTCAAAAACCAAGAACAAAAACTATTTCTACAAAATCCTCTCAAATCTCATCAAATCTCCTTTAAATAAAGCTTCATTAAGCTTGGAGGAGTTGCCAACACATGAATGATGAAGATAGTTTGAGATGGAGGTGAACCAATTTTGAAGAATTTTGAGTTTGACTCATGTAGGGCAATTTGACAACTTGAATTCAAGATAAATCTTGAATTTCTTCTTTTTAACGTTTAATTTTAATTCAAAAATAAATATAAAATTGATTTTAAATTAAACTTAATTTAATTAATTAATTTTTTTAATTTAATTTAATTTCAAATATTAAATTAAATAAATTGTCCAATCCCGATTGATTTTTCGAACATGAATCCTTATTCATGTTGTAAACCGATCCAATATTTAAATCATATTTAAATATGTGCACCTCTTGTTAATTATAGTTTATTCATAATTAAGCTATGACACGTTAAATATATCGCATATAATTAACGTTTTCTCCCAAAATCGAATTTGAACAATTCAAATTCTTTTCTCTCAAAATGTTACAAGGCTTAGTCCGAGCTAGTAAGGAGAACCTAATGGACCTACAGATCATGAGCTCCAACGATACGAGATTAACCGACCAAACTCTTTAGCCTAGCTAATCAACATTCGTTAACCACTGGGACACTCCACTAAAATCCAGTTGTTGCACTCTCCTCACTGTAGATATATTTATGTCCACTCGATAAAACCATGATTAGTAAGTCGATCCTTCACAGATCGTTCGTAATTACAACTGAGTCAAAATTACCTTTTTACCCCTGTAATTAGTTCTGGTTCCTTAAGTCCCACTGATCCTCTAATGAACAATTGATTTGTGGTCCAACCAACAAATCGAAACCCTCTCGGACCAATGAGAGTGGTGAGCCCTTTGTTCAAGACCCAGAGTTAGCACTTAAGGGAACAACCTCTCTACTAATCTCTAAAGCGGGTAAGAGTGAATTTCATCTTATTGAACTATATTCCCAGCTATTTATCCGGTCTTATCCCTTAAATGGGAGGCATATTGAGTCAGAAATCTCGGGTCACTCTCACCCATGCAAATCTAAGGATAATCCTAATAAACAGGAGTACATAGCATACTCAGGATTAAGATTGAATTACCTAGATCATCGTATGAATATAGTTAGTTAAGCCAGTAAACGAAGTTATAAAGTCTAAGTGACTATTTCATAGTCCAGTCTTATGCAAACACATTGCATAAGACACCCCCACTCGCATGTCTCCACATGAACGATTTAGGATCACATCGTTTGTACTCTACAAAGTGGGTCGCGTCCATAGTGTCTCCAGGATAAGGTACCCAACCTTATCCTTATGCTATAGACCGTTGATCTAGCTATAACTTGAACTTGATCCACTTTTATGTCACACATTAAGTTCAAGTATACATCCTATATCCAAGGGTTCTTTATTGGATTAGGGTTATAAAATACACAATTCACATTACTCAATAACACCTATACTGAAATAAATCTCAATAACATTTTTATTGCAATATAGAATGTACATTCAGTTTACAAAACCACAAGTTTTAGGACATAAACCCAACACCTCTAATGAACAACTTGTTTATGGTCTGACCATAAACAAAGTCCCTTTCGGGCCAGTGAGAGTGTGTGGCTCCGTTGTTCAAGATTTGGAGTCAACACTTAGGGGAACCACTCATCTACTTTCCCTAAGGTCGGAAAGAAGTGAATTCCATCTTGTGAAGCTACATTTCCAGCTCCCCACTCGATCTTGTCCTCAAAATGGTAGGCATATTGAGTTAGCAACACGGGTCACTCTCACCCATACAAATCAAAGGGCAATCTCTCATAGGCAAGAGTCCATAACTCACTCAAGATTGAGATGGAGTTACTAATGGTCATCTAAATGAAATAATAATCTCTTCATTTAACGGTGTTACAAAGAGAGATTAATTATTTCGTGGTCCGATCTTATACAAACTCATTGCATAGGATACCTCCCACTCGCATGCCCCCACATGAGCAATTTGATCATTCGTTTGTATCTAATACAAAGTGGGTCGTACTCCATAGTGTTACTAGGATACGGTACCTAACCTCATCCATGTATTACATATTGTTCAAGTTACATAAATAATCTTGGATGTTTGTTTATTGGATTTCAGTTTTAAGCGAGTCTAGAAAACTGATAAAATAACATTTATTTATCGAATAAATAAATTTGATTTACAAACCACGAGTTTAGGACATAAAATCAAATAATCTCCCACCCGACCTATAGCTAGTGGGGTGTACAATAAATTTTTCGCATGTTTAATTTTTTGCATTTGATTTTCTCGTTAAATCAACCAACTCCATGTTCCGGTTAACTAGAAAGTTCTCATTATATAGGTATATAATCACATCTGCCTTCTTGCAGATCGACCCTGCCATTATATTTCAAAGTATTTGTGGTACGAATTATAAATTTTCTTTTGACGTATCTGACGAGTGTGATCACTAATCTTAATTTTTTTAAATGAAAATTTCAAATTGATGTGGAAATGAGTGGAAGAGATAAATTTATAGGTGAAGGGAATGAAAGAATTATGAAAACTTTTGCATTCCACACATATATATATAATCATATTTTTATTTTAAAAAAGGTATTTGACCTGATTTGGACTCATTGTTTTTTTTTTTTTGGTAACTTTGTTTGATTATTACAAAATCTAAATATTTTCAAGTTAACTTTTTCGTTATGTGCCAAATGTTTCAACCTTAATAATTATTAAATTAACCAACGATTTGATTTCTTATTATAATTGTAATTATAATTAAAGCAAAATTATTCTAACTTGGGCATGAAATAACAAAACCCTCTGCATTCCAACTCTTTGGAATTCCAGGAGAGAAGGAACCTGTTATTGCACTTAGCAAAGATCTAGACGGACGGCGGCTGACAATGGACATCCAACTTATTACACAGAAGTGGAAAACTCTGAAGTTAACTTCGAAAGAACAACATGTAACCGATCTCATAACCTTTGTTAAGAAAACTAAACTAGGCAATGTGTCGTTATGCCTTGTAGGGAAGGTTCTTAGTCATAAACTGATCAATATAGAATTCTTCAAGAATGTAATGAAGAATGTCTGGAAAGTCCATAGGGAGATGACAATACACTGTATGGGTGAAAATATGTTTTTCTTTCAATTTAAATCCATTTTTGAAAAAAAAACAGAGTAGTTGCTAGTGGACCTTGGTTTTTTTATGGAGCAATAATCCTATTTGAGGTTCCTAGTCTGGTGATTCAACCAAAAAAATTAAAGTTGATCAAACAACTACGAATCCTTTTTCGGGTTCACGATTAAACAACTCTCTCAAATTCCAAGATGTAACCACACCTTAATACAAAATCCAATTGAAGGATGAATTATAACCGACCCCCACAAAAATAAAAACTCACACAAAAGTAGATACACAAATTTGAAACACTAAAAATGATTTAATCCTAAGAAAAAGATAATCTCTCACAAAAAGATTATGATAAAAACGAAGTTTTGAAGAATGACTAGCAATGGAGTATTGAAGAAGAACTTTTCAATAAGTTTGGGAGATGAAACCTTATGAAAAGAGAGGGAAAAAGATGTTTAAATGGACTTATATGGAATAAGCTTGAGGCATTAGATCTAGGGGTGTACATATGCCGGGTTGGGTTGGGTTATGTTAGTTTTTTGGACCAACCCAAATTTTCGGGTTGGTCATTCTTCCAACCCAAACAATCTTATTCATAAGGGTAACCCAACCCAACATTTTTGGGTTGGGTTGGGTTGGGTCATCGGGTTAGTTTTTTTTTTCTTTTTTTTTTTTTAAATTCAAAATATAAAAAAATGTAAAATTAATATAAATATAAAAAATTCAAGAATTAAATAATTCCAAATTTTTTTATACTAAATAACAACTATAAAACTTAAATATTCTATTACAAATTTACAATTATATCAAGAAATTTCTCAATAAATCGCCATCATTTAAAATAAAGACTATTTGTTTCTCAAATATTAAATTAAAATTAGCCACTTAGTTTCAATTTATATTATGAAAAATTATACCCTAATGACTTAAAAAATGTATTTTAAGAGTTATTAAATAATAAATAATTATGAAATTAAAGAAAAAATAAATTAAATACATGTATATGTAGTTGTATGGTAGGTAAAAATATAATTTTTAAAATTAATAATAAGTTCGGGTTGGTTGGGTCAACCCAAATTAATTTTAGGTGAACCCACGAACCAACCCAACCCGTACATTTTAATTTATTTGAACCCAACCTAACCCAAATAAATTCATAAGGTTGGGTTGGGTTGGGTTGGTCGGGTTGTTCGGGTTTAATAAGGAAGAAAATGATAAAATTACTTTTAAAAATTATTTAAAGGAGGACTGCTATGGTCAAAAAATGGAGTCACTTGTCACAATGTTATTGGTCCGTGCCACTGCAAAATAACAATTTTCTCAATTTTCTTTTGACCATAACTTTATGGTCTGATGTTTGATTTGAGTGATTCAAAAATGCATTGGAATCGTATTTCTAAGCTCTACACTGTGGACACTTTTAACCACTAAAAATATTAATAATTTAAAGGTTATTTGTCATCAAAACATATAGTCGTATGATTGATGCTTGTAAAGCTAATAATAAATAATTCTTAACTTATTCTTAATAATGAATTTTTATTTTATTATTGTCAATTCGTTAGTTAATTAATTTAATATTTATAATTAGTTGAAAACTTGGTGAGGCATTAAGGTTACACATAATTTTTTTTTCTCCCAAAAGAAGCATAAGCTTGTAATGGATAAACAAAATTTTATTTTTAAACCAATATTTTAGATAAAAATAACACTACATGAATTATAAAGAACAATAAAAAAAAATAGTAACAAGATCCTAGATAAACATTCACTTCTTAACATTGATTTGTTCACTTAAAAAATATTGATAGACAAACACTTTTATTCAACTTCACCAAATTGGAGTTGTAACGTCAAAAAGACAAGGATCCGAAATATAGATTCGATATATGCATCCATTGTAATTTTAATAAACCACCAAAACTCATGCAACTCTTGCAATTTGAATATGCCACCAATATCTTGATATGTTTAAGAGGTTAAAGAGTCTTTGAGAGCAAAGTGAGAATAAAAATAGAAAAGAAAGTAAAGAAGGATTGAAACTAAAAAAGCTCATTTTATAGTAGTAGAAGATGAGAGTTACAAAATCTTTTGAACTCTATAACTTCTAAAATTAAAGTAGTAATTATAATTAAAAGAAAATTGTAGGAGAACTTTTTACATTCCAACTTTTTAGTAGATCACATACATGCATGTATTACTATTGATAATTTATTTACTATTTATAATTAATTGATAATGACATATTATTGAGAAATAAAAGTTTTAAACGTTTATTTGTGACATTTTATTTTTGCAACGCTTTTGAGTTATTTGAGTTATTAAAGTTGTGAGAGTTATATGAGTTATATGAGTTAGGAGGGTTATGTGATTTAGGAGAATTGATGTCATTTATTATTTTTTTTGAAATCGTTATCTTGTGTAAGCCTATATAATGGCATATTTTTTTTTTTTATTGAAAAACATCTCTTTTCATATCTTGTCCTCCACATTTGTTTCTAACAAAGTGGTATCAGAGCCTAGTTAAAAATTGAGAGAAACAAAATGGCTAACGGTGGGTTGAGTTCGTTTCAATTACCAATGTTTACCAAGTTCAACTATGATAGTTGGAGCATCAAGATAAAAGCGTTACTAGGAGCACAAGACATGTGGGAGATCGTGGAGAATGGTTCCCAAGAGTTGGAACCTGAAGCCAATCAAGCGCAAAGAGACGCATTAAAGGAGACAAGAAGGAAGGACAAGAAATCCATTTTTATCTTGTACCAATCAGTGGACGAAGATACATTTGAGACCATCGCTAATGCCGAGACACCAAAGATGGCTTGGGATCAGAGGCGGATTTACCATGGGCCTAGGGGGCTCGAGCCCCCCCTAAATTTTTTTACCTTTAATAATATGTATAGAAAAAGTCAGATTAAATAATAAAAATGCCTTTTGGCATAGTGGTAAATATGTCATCAACCCCTCCTCAAGTCCCAAGTTCAAGCTTTGGTTTGTACAATGTTGCAGAATATCACACAAAAGTAATGACCGTTGTAAACTAATTGAGACGGAACGATGAAGAAATTACTGATGTTTGTGTCATGGAAAAGATTTTACGGAGCCTAAATACTTAGTTCGAGATTATCGCCACGATAATCGAGGAGATACAGGATCTCGATAATATGACAATTGAACAATTTATAGGCTCGTTGCAAGCCTGTGGGGAGAAAAAGAAAAGAAAGATGGTGATGTTCATGTCATGGAAAATATTTTACGGAGCTTAAATACTAAGTTCGAGATTATTGCCACACAATCGAGGAGATACAGAATCTCGATAATATGACAATTGAACAATTTATAGGATCGTTGCAAGCCTATGGGGCTTAAATACTAAGTTCGAGATTATTGCCACACAATCGAGGAGATACAGAATCTCGATAATATGACAATTGAACAATTTATAGGATCGTTGCAAGCCTATGGGGAGAAAAAGAAAGGAAAGATGGAGCAAACGGTGACCATCGAGCAACTTCTCCAACTCAAACTCAATGAGGAGAATAGTTGTTGACGTGGAAAAGGTCGCAGTGATCGAGACCATGGTGGAAGAGGTGAAATCAACACCGATCTTTAGAGGTGAAACCAACACCGATCTTTCTTAAAATTCCTATGTATCCTCAAGAGGAAGAGGAGACACTACAAGAAAAGAATGTTTTGCCGACGACAGTAATCCCGACGCTTCAAATATCGTCGGGATATGTAGGCAACCCCCGACCAATTAATCATTAGTCGGTAATTACGAACTAATCCCGACCATTTTGAACGTGGTCGGCAATAAGTAATGGAAAGGCCGACCGTTTTGGAAATGGTCGGCAATATGTAATGGAAAGGCCGACCATTTTGGAAATAGTCGGCAAAAAGTATTGGAAAGGCCGACCATTTTGGAAATGGTCGGCAATAAGTATTGGAAAGACCGACCGTTTTGGAAATAGTCGGTAATAAATATTGGAAAGGCCGACCGTTTTGGAAATAGTCGGTAAAAAATATTGGAAAGGCCACCATTTTGACCATGGTCGGCAATGGCTTTATTAAAATCACGTTAATAAGCTTTTGAAACGCCGACTATTTTCAAAATGGTCGGCAATAAGCATTGGAAAGCCCGACCAGTGTGGAAATAGTCGGCAATGGCTTTATTAAAATGACGTAAATAACCATTGAAAAGGCCGACCATTTTTGGCAATGGTCGGCAATAACTATTCGAAAGGCCGACCATGTGTGAAATGGTCGGCAATAACTATTGAAATGCCACCCATTTTGGCAATGGTGGCGCCTTTCCAATGATTATTGTCGACCATTGCCAAAAATGGCCTCGGCATTTAATGGTTATTGCTGCCACCATTTAAAAATGGTCGGCAATGGCTTTATAAAAAAATCGAACGACCTCTTCTTCTTCACCTTTTCGCTTGCCCTAGTACCGCCGAAGACCGCCGACCTTCTCTCAAATCGCCGACCGCCCGCCCGCCGCCCGCGCGTTCGTTCGCGCGCACGACCGCCATTGCCATCATCGCTTTCCGTCCGTCGCCGACCGGCGAGAGAGAATCGGAGTGTGCTCGCTCGACCGCCGCCCGACGCTGCGCCGCTGCGCTGCTGCTTTCCGCTCATTCCTTTCGCTTCTTCGCTGCGCTTCGCTCTTCGCTCGCCTCGCCCGCGCGCTTTCTCGCCGCGAAGGTTTCTCTTTGTACGTCATCTTTTGTATTTCAAAATCGTGAATCGGGTGTTTGCTTTCGATCATTTGATTGATTTACGATTTGGGTTTTGGCGATTGAAGACTCTTGTTGAAGAATATCGAGTGGGGTTAAATCGATTGGGCCGAATTCGAAAGTGAGTCCGTCTGGAAGAAGTGGAGAAATTGTTAAAGAAGATTCGCCGCCACCCACGCCGCCGCCCGCCCGCCGTCGGTAAGTATTAGAAGATTCGTTCGCTCGCTGCTTAAGCCTCCCGCTTTCGTTAAATCGGTAAGATTCGTTAAGGTAGAAATTTTGATTTATCCTTATATGTTGTTAATAATTATGTGTTGTTAATAATTGTTGTTTATAACTTTGTCTCGATCATGTGTTATGCTTCCATAGTAGCCTACCCTTATGAACTCTATAAGAACTTAACCAAAGTATTCTGAGTATAATCGATTTAGGTTGGTTTAAAACTGAATGACCATGAATGTTTGTGATGGAGATGTTCATTAAGTTTCACAGTTCAAAATGATTGAGCTATATTTGATAGATTGATCGAGTGCAATATACATTAAATGTTTGAGAGCTTAGAGTAAATATGTTTCTCCATCCAGCTGAAAAAAAACTTATTAACACTTCAAGGCTCTCTATTTTAGGATTTGAATTAGTTTTAGCTTGTTCAAACTCAATTTAAGGTTGTTTTAGGATGCTTTTTGGATTGCTTTAGGAGTGATTTAAGATATCTTGTAAGTAGTTTATACTAGGTGAGTTTGTTTGTTTGTGTGCAACATGTTATATGCTTTCTACTTGCATATCATGGTTGGTTTCTACTTGCATCTAGTTTGTTTTGATTTCCTGCTAGTTGTGACTTTATTGGAGCCCAACCTAGTGATTTATTGTAGTTTGGAGGAGGTTGGGCATACTCGGACTATTTTGAAGTGTTTGCAGGCTTATTTGGAGTTAAGAAAAATTTTGGATTTCTGTAAGTAGCGTCGTTATGCTGTCGAAATTTCGGCATAGAGGGTGTTGTCTAAAATCCATAACTCTCACATATATCAATAAAATGATAGTTTAAAATATTGTTTTAGTATCAAGACGTATATCAATATGCAAAATGTTAGTGTTCAAATCCTAACTCTCACATATTTAGTTTTTTTTGTCTAAAGTATACAGGAATATTACCGAGAAATACGCAGTGGACTTCAAAAAGTATAATAATTTAGGGTAGAGATGAATAAAAATTGGATTAAACTTAGAGACAGGTTGTCAACCGAGTATAAAGAAGGAGTAACTCAATTTCTAGAGAAGGCAAAGTTTCATGTTAATGACTCAGGAAAAACAAGATGCCCATGTAGAAATTGCATGAATGCGATGTGGCAATCTTTAGATGGAGTTGAGCGACATCTATTCATGAATGGAATATCTCCCTCTTATCGTGACTGGGTATATCATGGAGAAGTTGTCAACCCTCCAATGTTTGAACGTATAATGGTTGAGTCGAGACACGATTCTAGATCAAATACTATCGACTCGAGAAATTTCGAAGAAGAAAATGAGATGTTTAATCTTTTAAATGATCTTCAAGTCCCAATTGGCGAAGCGATGTGGATGAAGGAAACAATATTGAAAATGAGGTTCCCTTAATGCCCATGACACGGATACTGACAACCTTATTTGAGGATTTAATGAGTGAAGCATGCAATCAATTATACCCTGGTTGTACACGATTCTCATCATTGAACTTTTTGGTGAGATTAATGCATATTAAGGTTCTTAACAATTGGAGTAACAAATCGTTTGATATGTTATTACAATTGTTAAAAGAAGCATTCCCAAGTGCATGTATACCTAGTTCATTCTATGAAGCGAAGAGGAAGTTGCGTGACTTAGGGCTAGGCTATGAGATAATTCATGTATGCAAGTATGATTGCATCTTCGTATTGGAAAGAATTTGTTGATTGCCAACGATTGCCCAACATGTGGAGAGTCCCGATCTGATTGAACGATGGAAAAGGAAAAAAATTCCACATAAAATTGTACGTCACTTTCCTTTGATACCAAGATTGAAACGATTGTTTTCATCCAAACATTTTGCTTCAAAATGAGGTGGCATAAGGATAAACGTGTCGTGGAAGATGGTGTATTACGACATCCAAATGATGGTGAAGGGTGGAAGCACTTTGATCGTGAATGTCCTCGGTTTTCTAGGAAGCAAGAAATGTTCGATTGGGGTTAGCTTGGATGGATTTAATCCATTCGGGAATATGAGTACTTCATATAGTATGTGGCGGTGGTGTTAGTTCCTTATAATTTGCCACCTTGGAAATGCATGAAAGAAACCAACTTCTTTATGTCTTTACTTATTCCCGGACCAAGTCTCCTGGAAAGAAATTGATGTTTACTTACGACCATTGATTGAAGAGTTGAAAGAGTTATGGAATAATGGAGTGCACACTTATGACTCAAATAGTGGCGAGTATTTTCAACTACACGCAAGTTTGTTATGGACCATTAATGATTTTCCCGCATACTGCGCGACTTATCCGGGTAGTACGAAAGGTTACCAAGCATGCCCCATCTGTAAAGATGATACGTCATCTTTTAGATTAGAGGCAAGATTTCTTATATGGGTCATCGACGTTATCTTCCAAATGAGTCACGGTTAGCGCAGTAAGCAATTTGACGGGAAGTCGAACTTAGACCTCCCCATTGTAGTGGATGGAGATGGGATTTTACAAGAAATTAACATGCTCAATTTTCCGTGTTCATAAACATCCAACAAAGAAGGACAAAAAAGGAAACAAACAGATCTTAATTGGAAGAAAAGAGTATTTTCTTGAACTACCTTATTGGTCAAAACTTTTGCTAAGACATAAATTGGATGTAATGCACATTGAAAAAAACATATGTGATAACTTGGTTGGCACATTGTTAAATATTGAAGGAAAAAAAACAAGGACACGAATGAAGGCACGATTGGATCTAGAGGACCTTAATATACGGAAAGAACTACATTTGCAAAGGTAGGCAACAGAAGTCGTAAAGCCACATGCATATACACATTAACTACTAAGGAAAGGATTGAATTACAGAAATTTTTGAAATCGGTGAAATTTCCCCGATGGATTTGTGTCGAACATATCAAGATGTGTAAGTGTAAATGATGGAAAACTATGAGGATTGAAAACTCATGACTCTCACGCTCTGCTACAACGACTTCTCCCTATCGGGGTTGGGGTATTTACCTAAGGATGTGTGCACTACTATTGTTGAGTTATGCACATTCTTTCGTGATTTATGTGCGAAACGATACGTATTAGTGATTTGGATCTGCCACAATCGATATTGTGGTGGTTCTTTGTAAGTTGGAAAAATATTTCCGCCAACATTTTTCGATGTAATGGTGCATCTTGCGATTCACTTGCCATATGAAACCCGAGTTGTAGGCCTGCAGTAGCTACAGTTGGATGTACCCTATTGAGCGAAGCTTACGAACATTGAAACAATACGTGCGAAACAAAGCGCGTCCAGAAGGTTCAATAGCAGAAGCATTTGTAATGAACGAATCAATTAATTTTTGTTCATTGTATCTAAGTGGAATTGAAACGAGATTCAATAGAGAGGAGCGAAATGATGACCAATTCCATTGAACGAGAACTCGGGTGAATTTGAAGTTTTTAAACAAAGTGCAAGACCATTGGGAGTTGCAACATCAAGAACCTTATCACCGAGGAGAAACAGATATAGCACATTGGTATATTTTGAACAATTGTGATGAAATAAAGTCATATCGTATGTACGTCTCGAATACCCTATGTGTTAATCCCAGTTTGTATATACAAATGAGCTAAATTTGATGTGTTTATTTTATTTTTTTATTATCAATAGACAACATTTGCAATTAATACGTCCTGAAGCTCAAACTGCCAACGATTTATATAAAAGACACCAACTCCAATTTCCTACGTGGTTCAAATCTCATGTAAGTTCCATGTTATATAAGAGTTCATAAATTTAATTTCAATCATGATTAATATTTATAACATATATAAATGAATTGACAGGTTCTCTCACTACGTGAGAATGGAAATATGTCTGATGATTTATACTCAATGGCGGTTGGTCCTAGTTCTCAAGTGCGATCTTATAGTGGATGCATTGTTAATAGAATGCGTTTTCATACAATAGTGCGGGATAATCGTCGGGCTACACAGACTCAGATCATGATAGTGATTAACACTATAAGTAATTATATGTTTCGTTCATTACTTCTCAAAGCTTTTATTTTATTTTTTTTTATCATTATTGGATTATTTCATATCACTTATATGTTTGATGTGTGCTAGGAAAAATGGTGCGCTCTGCAGAGTTAGAAGATGAGGCGGCAAACCTTTTTGAAAATTACGCCCCCAGCGCTAGCGCTAACCCTACCGCCACAGTAGTGTCTTCTACTGGCGAGACTTCAGGTTAGTTTAGTTATACACTTTCGTTAATAATTTTACATTAACTTATTGGTTCACTGATTTGTGTTTTAGATAGTTCTGCCCGTAGAGTGAGAGGATTCTCAAGGAACAAAGAGCTTGATAGATATGTCAGCATCCATGGGAGAATTCCAATAGAAATAACTGATGAAATGGAGAAGCCTGTTTGTGATTTTGCCACAAGATTCAGCAACGCAATTGGTACGATAGTTCGAGAATCATTTCCAGTACGCATAACAAAGTGGAAAGATGTGCCTACAGAACTAAAAGATCATGTGAAAAACAAACTCTTGGTAAGCTTATCATTTAGTTCTTTTTGTGATCTACATGTCAGAGTTGATCTAAAGTTAATATCTTGGTCTTTCTCTTTTTTTTTTCAGAACCATTTCGAGCTAGATTTATCTCAACCGGTCGTTCATAGGTTTATTGATCATGAGATACAAAGTACGTTCAAGGAGTTTAGGGGAGACTTGTCTAGGCACTATCGAAATACGCCTCCTGAAGCAAGACGTACAACACCACATAAACGTGTGACCGACATTGCTGATTGACATTTCCTATGTGACAGATGGGAGTCTCCTGAATGTAAGGTACGTTATTTACATTTCTTAACAAATATGTCAGCTCGAACGTATAATACTGGTTCATTTTATCAAAATCTATTTTGTTAGAAAACTATGGAGACAAACAAAAAGAACTATGCGAAATCGCCTGGAACCATTGCTTTCGGGTTTAAGTCCTTCATGCACGTGTTGCAAAAACAGTATGAGTTAGACAAATGTTTCACTCATTACTTCTTGTTTACCATCATTAGAAATAACTTAGTAGTTTTTGGGATTTACAGAATCAAAAGGTGTTGACGTAGGACCCATTGAGTTATTCAAACAAACCGGTATAAAGAAGGCAAAGGGTGGGTGAATCCAAAGAATTGGTAATGCTCATGTAAGTTTCCTACTTTTAGAGTTGCATTATGAACTTGCATTATAAACTTGTATCTTGAATAATACCTATTTTAATTTGGTCCACAGAGTCAAATGATAGAGTTGCGGGAGAAATCCACTCGAGAGGGTCGTACCAATTGAGAGAGTGCGATTGTCCAAACAAATCTGGGTAGTGGATCCAAATAAGTGAAAGGCATGGGTTGGGGGTCAAGGTTGAAACTGCAAAAAAACTCATCATCTACTGAAGACACCGAACGAGAACACGAGTTGGGCCTAGAATTGGCTAAATTACGAGATGAGAATGCACATCAAAAGGCGGAGTTGACTGAGACGAAGGAAGAGTTAAATCGTGCGAAGGATGAAATCACGAGTACGAGAGCGAAACTAGATGAAGTTGAAACCCGACATACAAATGAGTTGGCCAGCCTTCGATCAATGCTTACACAACTACTAAACTCACAGGGAGGACCGTCGACATAGGTAATATTCGTACTACTACATGTTGTCGATGACTATCCTGCAGTAAAGATAGTCATCGAGTTTAAATGAGTTGTTTTGTTTTTCATGTTGTCTGTGACTCTGTTGGAGCCCAGCCTAGTGATTTGTTTGTAGTTTGGAAGAGGTCATGCGTAGTTGATTTACTTTGAAGTGCTTATATGCTTATTTTAGGTTCAGAAAAATTTTGTAGTTGATTTACAACTTTTGGAAATGTTATGTTTGTTTAGTACATTTGAAATGTTAGTTTAGCTTAGTTTATGTTATTTGTACGTTTGAGATGTTTGTTATGTTCGTTGATTACTTTTGAAAGGTTATGGCTGATTAGTTTAGGAGTCTTGTTAGGTTAGTTTAGTTCGGTTGAAAATGTATTTTGCAAGGTTATATTTGTTTAGTATTTTTGTTATGTTATGTTCGGTTGGTACGTTTGAAAATGTTTTGGAATGTTAGTTTAGTCTAGGTATCGACCATTTTTGAGATGTTATGCTTGATTTACAACTTTTGGAAATGTTATGTTTGTTTAGTACGGTTGAAAATGTAATGTTAGGTTAGTTTAGTACATTTGAAATGTTAGTTTAGCTTAGTTTACGTTATTTGTACGTTTGAGATGTTTGTTATGTTCGTTGATTACTTTTGAAAGGTTATGGCTGATTAGTTTAGGAGTCTTGTTAGGTTAGTTTAGTTCGGTTGAAAATGTATTTTGCAAGGTTATGTTTGTTTAGTATTTTTGTTATGTTATGTTCGGTTGGTACGTTTGAAAATGTTTTGGAATGTTAGTTTAGTCTAGGTATCGACCATTTTTGAGATGTTATGCTTGATTTACAACTTTTGGAAATGTTATGTTTGTTTAGTACGGTTGAAAATGTAATGTTAGGTTAGTTTAGTACATTTGAAATGTTAGTTTAGCTTAGTTTACGTTATTTGTACTTTTGAGATGTTTGTTATGTTCGTTTTTTTAGTTTTGAAAGGTTATGGCTGATTAGTTTAGGAGTCTTGTTATGTTAGTTTAGTTCGGTTGAAAATGTATTTTGCAAGGTTATGTTTGTTTAGTATTTTTGTTATGTTATGTTCGGTTGGTACGTTTGAAAATGTTTTGGAATGTTAGTTTAGTCTAGGTATCGACCATTTTTGAGATGTTATGCTTGTTTACAACTTTTGGAAATGTTATGTTTGTTTAGTACGGTTGAAAATGTAATGTTAGGTTAGTTTAGTTCGGTTGAAAATGTATTTTGCAAGGTTATGTTTGTTTAGTATTTTTGTTATGTTATGTTCGGTTGGTATGTTTGAAAATGTTTTGGAATGTTAGTTTAGTCTAGGTATCGACCATTTTTGAGATGTTATGCTTGATTTACAACTTTTGGAAATGTTATGTTTGTTTAGTACGGTTGAAAATGTAATGTTAGGTTAGTTTAGTACATTTGAAATGTTAGTTTAGTTTAGTTTACGTTATTTGTACTTTTGAGATGTTTGTTATGTTCGTTTATTAGTTTTGAAAGGTTATGTTTGTTTAGTACGGTTGAAAATGTAATGTTAGGTTAGTTTAGTACATTTGTAATTGAGTTTTATGTTTTTAGTTGTCGGTTTTGTTTCTATTGTCCTATGTTTTAGTAAGTTTGTAATTGTGATTTTTGTGTTATGTGAGTGAGAATGATACTTATGTATAGGAATAGTAAGTATAACATTTTTGTTTAACTTTTTCTGCTTGAATTATGTTCAGGGCTTAAAGTCGTTTGAAATCTATACTGTTTGAAATTTAAGTATTAGTTAAAACTTGTTTATATTATTCATTTTCGTTGATATATGTTTATATAGTTTTGATCTTAGGTTCATGTTTTTTTCATATAGGTGGATCGATTCGACATTGCTCTGAAAGCAACACGAAGATCGCCATGAAGATAACGTGTAGTTAACTTGAGTTTAATATATAAAATTTTGTTTGTAGATTGGGTTATTTGGTCAAAAACTGTATTTTCGTTTTGTATGAACAAAGTGTAATTAACTTTAATTTAATGTAAGTAAATTTTTTATTCAATTTGTGTATATTTTATTTCATGTACGTCAAGTTTGAAATTATAGTGAAAATCCAAATAAACCTATTTGAATAGGTAAAATATCAAATAGAAGCAATAGGTAATTCCAATATATGCCGACTAAATTTAAATTTGGTCGACATTTCGAAGATATGCCGACCAACTAAGTTGGTCGGAAAAGCGTAGCAATGCCGATCAAATTCAAATTTGGTCGGCATTGCTTTGATAGGTCGACTAACACAAAATGGTCGGTATTTATTAGCAATGCCGACCAAAAAACCAAGTGGTCGGCATTTCTTAGAAAGGCCGATCACACTTATTTGGTCGGCATTTCTTGCCATGCCCGACCAAATTTATTTCGTCGGCATTATACAAAATGCCGACCAAAAAAGTTTGGTCGGCCTTTCAAGGAAATGCCGACCAAAATAGTTTGGTCGGCCTTTCTAAGAAATGCCGACCAAAAAAATAAGTGGTCGGCAAAAGGTCCCCCGACGATGATAAGCCGACCATTTTGCCGACGAGTTTTTTTTCGTCGGAAATACCTTTGCCGACCATATTTTGGGGTTTTCCCGACCATGTTTTGCGTCGGGAAATCCCAAAATTCTTGTAGTGAGATTAAGGTCGTGGAAGACGTGGTGGAAGGTTTGGGAGAGATAAATCTCAGGTAAAATATTATCATTGTAATAAATATGGACATTATGCAAATGAGTGTTACTCATCTCAATCAGAGTCGATTGATCGAAAGAATCAGGAACGGTCAAATGCTGACACATCTAAAGCCCATTAAGGGCAATCTAATTATGCGGAAGAGAATGAGATCTTGTTTATGGTGTCAAAGGGAGAAGAAGAGAGTCAAGATAGTATGTGGTATCTTGATAGTAGAGCCTCAAATCACATGTGTGAAAAACGCGAGATGTTTGCAGAGTTAAATGAGATGGAGAAAGGTAATATGCCTTTGGAGACAATTCTTTGGCCACTATCAAAGGAATAGGTAAAATTCTCATTCGGTTAAAAATAGAGAAATCAATATATCTCTAATGTTTATTACATTCCCAATGTAAAAAACAATATATTGAATATAGGGCAATTATTAGAGAAAGATTTTGAAGTTCGAATGAAAAACAATTGTTTGCATTTGAGGGATAATCATAAGAAACTTGTTGCTAAAGTTTCCATGACCAAAAACCGAATGTTTCCTTTGAATATATGTAATGATGTGTTATGAGGATCTCTCTTGGCTATGGCATCTACGGTTCAGGCTCCTCAATTTTGGAAGTCTAGAAGATTTGTCGAAGAAGAAGATGGTGTGGGGTTCACCGCACATTCACAAGCCGAATCAAGTTTGTGAAGGTTACCTACTTGGAAAACATCATCGAAGTAGTTTCCCAAAGGAGTCTATGACAAGGGCCAAGAAGCCTCTAGAACTCATCCATACCGACGTGTGTGGAATGATCAAACCAGAGTCTCATGGTAAAAGTAAATACTTCTTTTTATTGATAATTTTTGTAGAAAAACGTGGGTGTACTTTTTGAAGAAAAAATTGGAAGTATTTGAGATCTTCAAAAGATTTAAGGCACGTGTGGAGAATGAAAGCAATCTTACAATCAAGGCCATGAGAACTGATCGAGGTGGTGAATTCACATCAAATGAGTTCAAACAATTTTGTGATGAAAAAGGCATCCGACGCCCATTAACAGTGCCAAGGATACCACAACAAAATGTCGTGGTGGAGAGGAAGAATCAAACAGTCTTGAACATGGCAAGAAGCATGCTAAAGACGAAGAAGATGCCGACGAAATTTTGGGCAGAGGTCGTAGCTTGTGCAGTCTATTTGATAAATCGAGCTCCAACCAAAAGTGTGTTTGATAAGACAGCTCTAGAAGCATGGAATGGAAGAAAACTCGGAATTGGTCATTTCAAGGTGTTTGGGAGTATTGCGTATGCTCATGTGTCGGAAGAAAAAAGGACTAAGCTCGACGATCGAAGCAAGAAACTCATCTTCATCGGCTATGATGCAAGTTCAAAGGGTTATCGCCTTTACAATCCTTTGAATGACAAGGTAATTATTAGTCGTGATGTTGTTTTTGATGAGGAAGCCTCTTGGGATTGGAATATATAGGAGGAAAAGTATGATTTCTTTCCATACTTTCAAAAAGACAATGAAAATGAGCCAACTGGAGATGAAATGAGTGATCTTTTGACCATTCCAATGTCACCACATTCGTCAAATCCATCATCATCTGAAAGTTCATCCAACGATTCAGACGACGAAATTAGCCCAAGAGGAACTCGAAGCCTACGGAAACTTAATGAGGTAAATGAAAATCAAGATAACATAATTCTCTATTGTCTTTTTTATGGTTATGAGCCCATTAGTTTTCAAGAAGCCATTGCAAACAAAAAATGGAATGATGCAATGGATGAAGAAATTCGAGCAATAGAAAAAAAAATGACATATGGGAGTTGACCAAACTTCAAAAAGAGCACAAATCGATCGAAGTGAAGTGGTATACAAGACAAAGAGAAAAGCCAATGGTGATGTTGAGAGGCAAAAGGCAAGACTAGTGGTTAAAGGGTATAGTCAACGACATGGTATCGACTATGATGAGGTATGTGCCCATCTTGTTCGCCTTGAAACTATTCGTTTGATTATTGCTTTGGCAGCTCATAATCATTGGAAGATACATCAAATAGATGTCAAATCGACATTTTTGAATCGAATTCTTGAGGAGGAGATCTATGTGGAACAACCATTAGGTTATGAAGTCAGGGGCGAAAAAGACAAAATGCTTCGATTGAAGAAGCCTCTTTATGGTTTGAAGCAAGCGCCAAGAGCGATAAGAAGTATATGAAGTGTCCTTATGAGCATGCCCTCTACATCAAAATGCAAGGTGAAAACATACTAATCATTTGTTTATATGTTGATGATTTAGTATTTACAGGAAATAATTCTAGCATGTTTGATGAGTTCAAAAGAGAGATGACAAAGGAGTTTGAAATGACGGACATTGGTCTCATGAGTTGCTATCTTGGAATCGAGATCAAACAAGGCGAAGATGGGATCTTTATATCCCAAGAGGGCTATGCTAAAGAAGTGCTAAAAAAGTTTAACATGAATGATGCTAATCCGGTTGGAACACCAATGGAATGTGAAGTCAAAATCACTAAGCAAGGTGGAGGAGTGAAAGTAGATTCTACATATTTTGAAAGCCTTGTTGGAAGTTTGAGATACTTGACATGCACAAGACCAAATATTCTTTATTCGGTTGAAATGATTAGTCGATTTGTGGAAGAGCCAACAACGACACATTGCAAAATGGCAAAAAAGATACTTCGCTACATCAAAGGGACGATTGGATATGGTCTATCCTATGTCTCTTCTAGCAATTTTGATATTGTTGGTTATTGTGATAGTGATTGGAGTAGTGACTTGGATGATTGAAAGAGCACTACGGGGTTTGTGTTTTTTATTAGTGAACAACGTTCACATGGATGCCAAAGAAACAACTCATTGTCACATTATCAACATGTGAGGCGGAATACGTAGCGACAACTTCATGTGTATGTCATGCAATTTGGTTAAGAAACTTAGTGAAGGAGTTGAAGTTTCAAATGGAAGGTCCAATGGAGATTTTTGTTGATAAAAAATCGGTCATTGCCTTAGCCAAAAATCATGTATTTCATGGGAGGAGTAAACACATTGATACTCATTTTCATTATATTCGAGATTGCATTACAAAGAAAGAAGTAGAACTCAAATATATCAAGTCACAAGACCAAGCAGCAGACATCTTCACAAAACCACTCAAGTTGGAGACTTTTATCAGAATGAGGAGTTTACTTGGTATAACAAATCAAGTTTAAGGGGGGTGTTGAGAAATAAAAGTTTTAAACGTTTATTTGTGTCATTTTATTTCTGAAACGCTTTTGAGTTATTTGAGTTGTTAAAGTTGTGAGAGTTATGTGAGTTATATGAGTTAGGAGGGTTATGTGATTTAGGAGAATTGATGTCATTTATTGTTTTTTTTTTCAAATCGTTATCTTATGTAAGCCAATATAAAGGCACATCTTTTTTTATTGAAAAATATCTCCTTTTATATCTTGTCCTCCACATTATTGTTTTTAACCCATATTTTGTAAATTACTAAATTAAAGAAAGAACAAAAATGTCCAAAAATATTTTTCATACAAATCTCACTTTTTAATAGATTATAGATTACAGATAATATAAAATATATGCATTAATATTTTACATCTAATTTATAGAAAAATTACAAAATAACATACAATAAAAGCAAGACTCGTCGCTTAATTTTTTAATTTATAGTTCAGTGCGGCATTTTTAGTGTTAAACTAGCGTTTGAAAGGAGTGAATATTATTTACCCTTGAGAGTTATATAGACTATTATCAGTTTTTTTATTGATCAGTCAGACTGAATTTCGAGGATAAAATTCTCAAAGAGGGGTAATATTCTATAAAGACCCATTTGTCCTTAAAAATTTGTTAGAAAAAAAAAATGAAATAAAAAAAATAAAAGGAGGAAACAAATTAAGGAAGAGAGGGGGAAAGAGAGGGAGATTGGAAACCATGTGAAGAGAGTGACTTTTTTTAGTACATGAACAATTAGGGGTGAGGGGATTCGAACCCATGACCTATTGGTTATGAGTCATACTTGATGTTATTTGAGTTATGCTCTTGTTGGCGAAAAGACTGTGATTTGTGGCAACGAAATTGGTAAGTTTAACCATGAAATTTTGTGTGGGCTTTTTCTTTTGTAACTTTTCGGCTTTGTTTAGGAATGGAGATATGAAAATTAAAAAGAGGGATGGAAGATTTAACTTCAATAACAAAATAGACATAATAAAATTTGTGGGTGGTTTTGCTGAGTTTTGTTGTGGAAGAAACACAGAGCAAAAGGAGGGTTGAAAATCTAAAGCGGTTAAATAAGTTAGTTAGAGAAATGTGAAGGGAGATGTTGTTCGTAAATGAGAAACAAATGAAATTTGAGATATTAGAGAATAATAAAGAAAGTGGAGTGGAAAAACTGAAAGTTGGATAATAGGACTAAGAAAGTTCCTATTTATTCGTATATAAATCATGTTAGCTTCATGATTTTATGAGATTTATTGTATATTTTGGTAGGAAATGGAGTTGGAGTAGTATGTGAAATCAGGATGAAAATGAGCCAAATCGGAAGTCGATCGAATACTCGAATAAAAAGATATGACAAATTTGACCAAAATACCTTTGAGGAGCGTCGAGATCCTACATGGAGCCTCTACTCAATGTTGTGACATAGAAAACCCGGATGTAGTACAATGCTGAGATGTTCATACTATTGAGACGCGCGCTGTCACAAGTCCCTTTCCATCCAGCGTTGAGCGACGCTACAAGAACTGCTACTCAATGCTAACAGCATCTCGACGTTGTCACGACAGCTATAAAAAACCTCTTTTGTCGAGTTAGGGTTGAGCTTTTCTCGGTTCCAGCCCTTGATTTCTAATTTAACTCCTCTATTTTCACTGTTTTTATGGGTTTTAGCTTCATAATTCAATTTGGGCTTGTACTATTGCCTCGAGCTCGATTGAAACGATGTTTGGTTAGTATTCTGTACTAAGTCGAGGTAAATAGGAACTAGATTTGCAGCATTTGTGAGATTTTTCTATTAATTTTAGTTTATTATAGTGGGGTTTATGGTTTATGGTTTATGGCTCTTATGCTTAATTGATCCTAGTTTACTCCTTTTTAATTGACCTGACAACTCAATTACTTTAGAGTTTGCTTAGTTAGGCTAGAAGTACTCGTAGGTGTCCTCATTTTCTAACTTGATTAGAGTAGTTAATTACTTAAATTGGGTGTACATAATAGGCCCTAGAGTCAATTCACATGCAATAGTTTAATTCGAATTAAGAGCCCATCATTTTTAGTCTGGTTGTATTCTCATCTATCTCAAGCCTTAGAATTTCAGTTCATGAGGAGACCTCTATAGTATCTCATGGAGGTTGGTCGATCTTAAACTGATGTAATAATGTATTACTAGAGTAATTCGATAATCAATGTTGCAAAGTAAATCTCGACTTACCTTGAATTAGCATTTTAATTAATTTGTGAGTTTTCAATTAATTTTTTTTCTTTTAATTGTTGTTTCATGCCTTTGAATTTAATTAATTTTAATTCCTTGCATGGAACCCCCGTTTAGTTTATGTAACACACGCCATCTTAGGCATAGGTGATTTCAAGTTTTAATTCAAGTTCTTGAGAAAAGATTTATTTAGAATCCAATGTCTATTTCCGAATTATTATTCTTTTTATTAAGAACTTTGTCATTTGGGTTATATTACTAATTGAGAAATGATTTGTGGCTTAGTTGTGAATGAAAAGGAATTTTCGAATAAAGGGAAACAAATATGGAATAAGGTTTACTTTTTCCCTCTTTTGTCCCTTAGGAGCGTTTGGATCGTAAAGTTGGGTTGAGTTGTGCAGAGTTGTTTTGTCAATGAGTTCAGGAAATCGGTGTTTGGGGTGAAGAGTTGAGTTAAGTCAGGAAGTCAGTGTTTGGGATGCAGAGTTGAATTATTATGTCAGGGGTATCTGGTGCGTCAATCCCCCTCCCCCATTTAATTCCTTGCACGAAACCCCCATTTGGTTTATGTAACACCCGCCATCTTAATTCAAGTTCTTGAGAAAATATTTATTTAGAATCCAATGTCAAGTCCCGAATTATTATTCTTTTTATTAAGAACTTTGTCATTTGGGTTATATTATTAATTGAGAAATGATTTATGGCTTAGTTATGAATTGTTGGAGAACGGTAGACATTTTCAGAAAAAGGAAAAAAATATATGAGATAGGGTTTACTTTTTCCCTCTTCTGAGGCTGCGTCTGAGTAATTGGTTAATTATGAGAAATCAATGTTTATGGTAAGTGCTAATACTTGTCAGGATAAGACGGAGGATATTGGAAAAGTACTGCAGGTGTCTCATACAGACTTCTTAGGTTGTTATCTAGGATTACCTTCCCAGAATGCCAAGAATAATAAATCTTTAACTTTCAGATCTATTAAAGAAAGTGTCTGGAAGACACTCTAAGGATGACAGTCTAAATTCTTTTCCTCAAGTGGTAAAGAGGTTCTTATCAAAATGGTAGCACAAACAATTCCTATTTATTCGATGAGTTGTTTTCAACTGCCTTTGACTTTATGCAATGAAATTAATGTCATGTGTGCTAAATTCTGGTGGGGAACAACAAACTTAGAACATAAAATTCATTGGAAGAGTTGGCTACGTATGTGTAAGAGTAAGATGGATGGAGGGTTAGGGTTTCGAGATATTATGTTGTTTAATCAGGTAATGTTGGCTAAGCAGAGTTGGCGTTTGGTACGAAACCCTGACAGTCTTTTATATCGAGTTCTTAGAGTGCGTTACTCTAAGAATGAGAATTTTTTAACGACTCCTATTGAGAATAATCCCTCCTATACATGGTGAAGTACCTTGTGGAGAAGAAATTCATTTGCAAAAGGATATCGATGGAAAATGGGATGTGGTCTACAAATTTCCATTAAGTGTGATCCATGGTTAAGTAACAGAGATCAGAACAAACCTCTTTGGATGGGACAATGTTGTGCTGAGAAACAGGTCGACACTCTAATCCATTATGATAGGACTTGGAAGATTGAGATTATTAATGAAAATTCCTACCGGAGGATGTGGAACACATTCATTCTATTTCATTAGCTAAGAGGTGAAGAAATGATTAGATTATATAGAAAATTATGTCTAATGGAAACTTTTAAGTCAAAAGTGCATACAAACTGGGTGCTTCATGTCAAGATGCAAATCTCTCATCCACATCGAACTCGGAGCATCGAGAGAAAAAACTTTGGAAAAGAGCCTATGGAAATCTCTGATCTTGACAAAAATGAAAATTTGTTGTTGGCGAACTATATATGGGGTTTTACCTACGAGATGCACCCTTATCCAAAAAGGCTTTCAATTCAAGCATTGTTCCCGTTGTGTAACCAAAGTGCGAAGACGATTGCCCACACCCTTTGAGGGTGCAAGGTAACTTTGAATTTTTGGAAATTTTTCTTATCAACTCATGCGAGTTTGTTTTATGCACACATGAAGATTTGGATGGTAGAAGATTACTTTCCTTGGATGACAGGAGTGGGAAATATAGAGGAAATCGACATGATGGTGTTCCTTGTTGGAAAATTTGGATGTAACGCAACAGTGTGGTGCATCGTTTAACTCAATAGTGAGACGTGCAGTGAGAAGTGCTACTGGATTCTACAAAAGTACAGTTAATGAATTACTACAGGCTAACCGTCATATATTACAACCTATGCCTTGACATCCCGTGTATGCTAGTGTACAATGGAAGAGATCTCCATGAGGTAAAAGGAGGTTTGGGATGGATCCTGCGAGATTGGCATGGCAACACTTTACGTGCAGGGCACAAATATTTCGATACTGTATGGCTTGTACTAATTTATGAACTAGCAGCTATTTTACTTGGATTGTCTTATGTCAATGGTTATATGATTATACTGGAGGTTGAATCTGATTCTGTTAATGCCATTGGCCTCATCAATCGGGATCGTGATGATTTAACGGAGACTATGGATTATGCTAATAAGGCAAGAGAGATAGGTCAACGATAGAGGGATATTCACTTTATTTATAGTCCTCGTGGTACAAATACTATAACACATCAATTAGCAAGAATGACACAACAATCTCGGGATACCAATTATGGGCAGGGGATAAATGTAATGTTGTTGACGAACTGATATTTTCTTAATATATATTTGATTATGTTCTTAAAAAACGATGAGGGAGATATATAATTACTTCATTGTATTTTCTACGCTTTAGTTTTTGGCAAACATTAATTGGTGCGTTAATTTTTGGAAAGTTAATTCTCATATTGTATGTTAAAGTAGAGTGGTTGTGTAAGTTGGTTTCTGGTAATGTAATTGAATCCCTCTTTTTGTTTTTTTATATAAATTTATTTTCACTGGGTTGATTTTCTAAAGGCATTAATTTCATCCAACTAGATTTGGGGTTAGAATTTAAACAATTATACATATGTATGAATAATCAATATATATATATTTTGACATTCATATTATTATATCTCACAGATTTTGGTGAACATGTCAAACTATTGGAAAGCACATTTGAAAAACTATTTTGTCTACAATTGCAAACGTTTGTCTTCATCAAATTTTGTTTTAGAATAATCATTCCTTACATAGTTTGAAAACATAATAGATCTGAATTAGAGAATTGAGAAAAAATAACAACGATTTGCACTACCCAGGGATCAAACTTGAGACTCGGAGACTCGGAATGGAAGGAGAAAGGTGTTGGTGCGCATTTCACCAATAAACTAGAGAGTAAGTATAGTTAATGTGGGAAATATTTAAAGATAGAAAGAAACAAAACAGAAATAAACTACTATTTGTAGTTTCCAAGATTTTAGTCAAAATTTTAGAAACGTTTCTTAAAATTTGGGAACAAAAAATGGGATGGATTATCAAACAAGTTTGTTTCTTAAAAAATGAGAAACGGAAAAAGAAACAAGAAACGAGAACGCTATCAAACGAGCCCTAAGAGCACTCACTTGATAGGGTACTGTGTTTCCTTCAACTTCTATTTTCCTTTTTTACTTATCTTTCAAATGAAACTTTGTAGTCAATTGGAAATAAGATTTTATTGCATAAGTAAAATAAATTTGGATTAAGTGTCACAGGAAAGATGGTTTAGAACATGGCAAGTTGTTCTCTAGCCACCTTACTATATATGCCCGTCCATTGCTTATATAGAATGTCATTGGAACAAAGGTTAGGGGATGCATATGGCCCAATTTTGCCATGATGGTAACTGGCCCAATATTTGATTCATGTCTTTTTTTTCTCTGACCACAAACTCTTGAGTTTGAAAATGTTATGAACATGAGTGAAACTTTTGTGGTAGACCAAAACTTTTTGTCAGTAACATAGTATATGAAATTTCTTATATCCTTGGTCCGACTGATCAACATTCATGTTAATTGTTCTTAGATTGTATGGAGCAGGTGTATGATCGGAGGAGCAATAGACATGTTTTGTTGTGTGATTCAAACATCAATGAGAACCACCATTTAGCGTTAGAAGCTATAATATAGTCAAGTGGGTTCAAGTTTCAAGAGTTTAAAGTTTCATACAGGAAGAGAACTAAGCTTCAATTACTAGATTTTCTTGTTTGATAAACTCCACGATTGGTAAATTTTTTGTGTATTTATGGTTTCTTTCTCCTTTCCTGGATAAATAGTGAAAATAATTTATGGGGGTATTCTTCGTTAATAGTAGGTAACCTACGTTATTCAGCAAGATTGATTATGCGACCAAACTGATTAAAATAAAATATATTCATCAACGGATTATACTTGAAAAATTTAGACATCATAACTCAATCACTACAACAAATTAGATACATGATGTCTTTTAATTATAAAATTTAAATTATGATCCATCTCCAATGAACTTTTGATATTAGAATAATTTACAAAGGCTTTATATTATGAGGTTAAAAGGAATATGTGAGACTCCGATGGTGAAAATGTACTCTAGAAAGGGCAGGAAAGGGAAATAGGGAGTTTTGATCATTTTGAGTGGGCCTTGTTGGTTATGGGTGCGTGTGGTGTGAGGCTTTTAATATGGGAGAGTCTTTGGGAAAGGGTAAGAAATGTTTCGAGTATAATTGTGTCTATAACCACGGTCTATTGCAGAAAAATTAAGGGTCTGTTTGGTAGACAATTCGGTTTCTGTTTTATGTTTTCGGATTCACTGAATTCAGTGCATACGTGTTTGACAGACGTATTTTCGAAAACTGTCTTCGGATTCTATGATCCAAATAGTATAAATTCTGAAAACGACATTTTTATGTTTTTATTGTATCTAGATTCTGAATTTGAAATTTTAAAATTTAGAATTATATTAAACAAAGATAAAAATCTTAATAAATATAGTATTTCATGTTTATAAACTTAATTTATTTTTGTTAAATTAAAATAGGTATAATATAATATATTATAAAATATAAAATATTATATTATATTATATTATATTATATTATAAAATAATAATTATATAAAATTTATAAAAAAATATATTAATAAATTAATTAATAATGCCTTATATTCAACATAATATTTAGTTTTGCAACTACAACTAATTTTATGATATATAAATATATTATAGCACACACTTTAAACTACTATTTAAAATAGAATCAAATTTCTAAATCTGCTACCAAACACATATCTGAAAACATGAAATACAACTCTGTTTTAATTGAATCCCTTATTTTCAAATTTTTGTTTTCGGATTGTCTACCAAACATGCCCAATATAGTAGTGTTTCCAAGAGCTTTTCCTAATTGTGTTTGCATGTTTTTCTGTTTGTTACACAGGAGAATAACTTAGATACCTAACAGAATAATATTGCTTTATTGTGATGTTATGAAGTTAAGATGAATATTGTTTTAAATTATGAGTCTTAGGTTCTTGTTGTATATTATCTCTCACAAACCCATCTTTGTTTTTGTGTGAAAAAACAAGTCTTTACCAATGCAGACAAAGTTCACACAACCAAAGTACTTAAACTTGGATTAGAAGACTGTTTTGAAGGCATTATCTACTTTGAAACTCTCAATCCCACTCAAAGAAGCCCTATTTTAGATGAAAAAGAAATTCAAGCACTGAAATCTTTGATATAATTGGCCATTTCTGTAACACCCGACTTTTTTAGAGGCTTTAATTTAGGAATTTTGGAGTAAAAATCTTATTTGTTAGGTTGTTGGGCTAAATTGAGGTTTAGAGAGTTTGACAGGGATAATTTTGTATTAAAAAAAGAAAGAGTAAAGCCCTAACTACTCCATGCCACTTCTTCTTTTTCTTCATGTCGTCTACTCCTTCGTTTCAACAGTGTCATCGATTCTCTCCTGTTTAGCCACAACCCTCGTCGTTGCACTACCGCACGCCACTCTTGAACCAACTGCACGCCGCTTGCGAAACAGTCGTTGTTGCACGTCGCTCTACCATTGCATGCTACTCGCGAACCACCCACGCTTGTGTTGCGCTCCATCGCATGTCGATATGCGACGTTGAAGTTGTTTGGCACGTGGGTAGTCGCGCTTTCGAACCCTTGTGGTTCGAATGAGTTCGTCTCTACATGATTTAATATTTCCATATCTTTGGGTCTCAGATTCATGAAGCCAACTCGTTTCGGCGCGGGTAAGTTTTCAACAACAATCTAAGTTGGTTTTGAGTAGTGGAGTTGGTTTTAGGTGTTGTTTGGTTATCAAAAGCTAACCTAAAGCATTTTTTATTTTATTCTAAGGTACCTATTGCGATTGAAGGTCGTTTTGGGGTGAATTCGGATCGTTTGAGTTGTTGTCCAACAGATTGATTTTTATTTAGGGTGAGTTCTCTTGAGGCGCTTTAGTTTTCACCTTATTCAAAGCTACACTTGAGATTTAAGTTACTTGGCACATGTTGCAAGACATTCGATTGGGTTTTAGAGATTTTTGGGTGTTTTTAACGTTATCAAGGACATGTTGTACATTCCTTAAGGTTAGCCATTACGCATGGAGGTTGGATTCTCGAACTGGCGCTACATCGATATCAAAACCAACAAGTAGAAATTATGTTTTGGGACTTTGCTTGCCGATTCGAGATCAAACAATTAAGATCTAGGTTGCCTCAAAGGTTGGAGTAAATCAAGTAAGTAGTCATTTGGATTTAAACACTTTAAGGTATCATTTTATTTGATTATGTAAGAACTTTTGTGAATTGTAAAAGTATGCTTGAACTCATGCTTTATGTTACGACGTTTGATGGTTGGAGGGATTGTATGGAAGTTGTTTGAGCTAAAAGGCCTAAGTACGAGCCTATAAGGAATACTTAGGGGCTTATGGTTTTGTGCTTGCATGGTACCTTAATAGTTTGCCTATTTTAGAGGTTGGTTGAGTTTAAGTTATGTTGGCGGTGATTTGAGAATAGACATGCTTGTTTTGATATGGGGTGTGGGGCAAGGTGTAGTTGACCAAACCAATAAAAGGATTACCATGATGGGCTTAATGTCGCCTAAGCGTGAGACTATTCTTGTTAAAAGGTTCGAAGTTGTAAACTAGTGGTTCAGTTACGGTGAATTGGGCCAATGTGACCCTTGGGTGTAATGCCTTAAGCTTCGGTTCATATTTAAGTTCTTTGGATCGTTATAACTACTTTGGTTGCATGTTAAAGGTGGGCCTTGGGCAATGTTAGTGACCTGTCTTTTCCTTTGAATTGTTTTAGGCAAGCTTGCGTTTGACATTTAAGGAAGTGGTTGTTTCATGGATTCTCGAATCGATGTAAGTAGCCATTTGGACGCATATGCAAGCTGACAAGTGAGAGAGCGTGTTATGCGTGGTTGATGATCGCACGTTTTGTGTTAATTCCAAACATTGGCTTATGTTTTGCTTTTGTGATGAGATTATTACTTGTATAGTTCATTTGGTGGCTAAATTAATTGATTGCCTGTGTACGCTAAATTGTGATACTTAGCATGCTATGGAACCCTATTAGCTCTTGTACTTTTGAGGTTGAATTGCCTCAACTATTTTCTATTTGGCCTTTACGGCGATCGTGTGGTAGACCTATATACGTAGCCTAGCCTTTGTTGCAACTTCAGGTATGCCTAGCGTGTGTTGGTCCGCCTTGGTGGCAAGTTTGGTAGACCTGACAATTGAGGGTTAGTCTTATGGTAAAGTGGTTAGACCTTGTCCGAGGATGTCTACCCCTATAGAGAGACCGTGTAGACCTAGCCTAGGACCTTTGGCCTTCGATATGAATTAGGACCCGACTCCTTTATGATGAAAGGACTTTGTGGCAAGTTAGCCTGGTGGCAAGCCCGAGATAGCCTTTGTGGCATAATGGCGAGCCCAGATAACCTTTATCTTTGTGCGACCGTAGCCTCTGTGGCGTTGTGGCGAGCCCCAGATAGCCTTTGTGGCACGTTAGCCTTTGTGGCAAGACCTTGATAGCCTTTGTGGCAAAACGAGATAACCTTTGTGGCGAATTGGCCTTTGTGACAAACTGAGAAATCCTTTGTGGTACGTTAGCCTTTGGTGCAAATCGAGACAACCTTTGTGGCGAATTGGCCTTGGTGGTTGTGAGTCGGGGGTCCAGTTCTCGAGGTCAGGATTAAACAGATTGCGTGGTGGGAGGCTCGGGTCATGAGACTTCGAATAGGAGCCTGAGTGCTAATGTGCTCGTAAGGATGAATCTTATTGCTTATTGATGCATTGTTGTACTTTTGACTTGAATGAGCTACTTACTGAGTATTCCCAATACTCACACTACTTTCTCTGATGTTTTTGTTGTAGGTAGGGTTTGACTGTGAGCTGGGAGGCGATGGAGACCACCTGGTGAGGTTATGGAGACTTCCCTTTTCCCCTTAGGCTTAGTTTTAGTGTCGTGCGTCTCCGTTAGATTTTTGTTGGTTTCTTGAACATGCATTGAAGTCTCCTTGTTTTGTTCGTGGCCTAACATGTTATAAGTTTATTCTTCTGAATTCGTGACTCTTGCTTTTTCCTAGGATTGTGTAGTTGAGCTCATGTTGTGTTTTCTGGTTGTTGAGCCCCAGCTCTAGTGTATTTGAAGTTAGTGGGTGGTTGGGAGGAATGATTTGTTTTAGAAGTGTTCTTATTGCTTAAAGAGGCTTTTGAAAATTTTTGGAAAGTCCAAGTAGTGTCGCTATGCTGCCGAAATTTCAGCGTGAACGACGTAACTTAATAACGCCCTAGATAGGGTTTTCCCAAAATTTAGGGTCGTTACAGTTGGTATCAGAGACTTAGGTTCTAGATTCTGTAGACTCGTCCACATCGTGGGCATCACGTTCTTCATAGCCTCTCGAAGGAAGGTTGTCTCGTCACTACCACGTTTGTCTTCTGCTAAGTATGAAAGTAGCGTAGGGTTAATATTTGCATTTTGGTTCTCTGTTTCTTGGCATGTTGATTATGAAATAACCGTTAAGTTAACTTATGGTTGTGTGATTGTGACTATGTTGAGAATATGATTTAAATAAGATATAGTTTTAAAGCATCTTTCGAAGTTGAGGATAACAGTTTTGAGGGAACTATCGTTTGGGGTTTTCTTTCAGAAGTTAAGATTCGTGAATTGAGAAAGATAGTTTATTGTTCATCACCTGTTAATCCTAAAAGAACGATGAAGTTCGAGAGCAACCAAATTTAGGGTGTTCCAGTCAGGAATGAGGAACCTCAATGAAAGAACTAAGAAGGTTGGAGGGACAAAGGTTGGAAGACAAAGTGTTGTTGTATTTCTTAAAGGATATGTTCTTTAGAGATGGGGAAAAAAGGACTTGGCAATCTTAGTGGATGAAAATATGAGGAAATAGAAAAATTTTATTTTCTCGAGAGTCGGGGACAAGAATGGCTTTGTTGAGGTTCCTGATACTCCAGTATGGTATGTTTTATGGTTAAAAGTTATTGGATGCGGCAAAAGAAATTCGGTTAGTAGTTGAAAGTTAGAACTTCGCAAATTGGCTAAAGGAAAGTACATGAGACTTTGACTACGAAACTTAACTTAGTGTGCAGGATCTTTCACCTAAGGTGGGTATTAGCCTTGTGCAACTTAAACCTTGGGAGAAAACTTCGTTAAACTCTGTTTTAGGCTTGCAAAGTGAGTTGGAGGGAGGAACCTTTTAGCTGGAAATTGTTGTTGGCCTTAGTTGCGAAAGTGCTAGAAAAGAAACCAGGAAGGTGGTTTGAATTTTAATAACTATGAGGGATGGAGTTGCGGAAGAAGTCCTGATTAGATAGGATCGGATTTTGAGGCTAACATCGTGGGAAAAAAACCTTGTTGGTGATTCTAATGATGCTAACAATAAGGATAAACCTGTCAACTGAAGTACAGGTTTAGGTAACAAAGGAGGTTGGAGCGGTGGTGGTGATGCATGGTCCTAGGATCGAGGAAGTGTATAGGTCGAACGATGTTAGGGGTGATAAGTTGGGTGGTAAAGAGGCGGTTTGGAATGCATTATCAAATGAAAATGAGCACATTAATTAGAAAACAATGGTTCTTTTGGTGTGGTTCTTAATTATGGTTGGAACTACAAGATAGAGAATCAAACGACAACGAGGGATGTGAATGCTAGTGCTAGCGATGTTGCAGGTTGAGGGTAAAGTCATCCCTACAGATAGAGAAAAGTGTTCACCTGGTTGGAGTCGGTGATCGGTGATAATATCTCAATTCAAGTGCAAGCTTTAGATTTGGTAGATGACCTTCAAGAGACACGTGGCATCAAGGGAGCGACTTTAGTGACTTCAACAAGAGTAGAATCAGTAACCAACTAGCGTTGTCTAGTTGTAGTCAATGAGGTGTGTGGTTTGATGATAGTTGTAGTTGTTTGTAGCGTCAAGCATTGTCAGCGTAGTAACGCCTCCAACTTAAGTTAACTCAGTGGTGACCCTTGCGTTATAAGAAACATCAAATGTCCAAAATTTCTCATCCTCTCTCCTCTCTATCTTCTTCTTTAATTTTCTCTCTCCTCCGTGTTCTTTATCTTCTCACTTTCCTCTGTTATCCAACCATGCTTGAGCACCGATGACACATCTTTAATGCATTTGTCGTCATTCATCTACCATCAGTTACAACATTTTTAGGTAGAAGAGTCGAACACGCTACCTTCCAACACATAGATCTCACAAAGTTACTTAATATTAAAAAAAAAATATATCACCCAATTAATTGAGCTCATAAATATGGCCTCCCAAAGTTTAAACTTAGATTATTTCAGCTTTTAAAGCATTAAATTTTGATCCTTTAGAATTTTGTCATTTTATTAGCATGGTTGGGAATAACACACAAAAAATGTCTAAAAGCATGTGGTCACTTAGCTACAACAGATTTATATGGAAGGAAATATGACCGATCACACAACTTAGCAATTATTGGAGGGTTTGTTGGAGGCCATTCACATGGGGATTCAATTTGGGGAAAAAAATTATTGCTAGTACAAGTATTAAAAAAAAAGAAGGATTTTTGAGGAGAGGGAAAGTGATATTGTTTAATTGGAGGAAAAAGACAATATAGTACTTGGTCCATTAGATAGAGCATTGAATCAAGATGGAGCAGTTATTATAAATAGAGCACATTTGGGTTGTAAAGAAGAGCACAAGAAAATCGAAAGAGAGAGAGATGGAAGAGGGACGTAAAATGAAAATGGGTTTGTTGATGGCAATGATGTTTATGGGTTGTTTAGCCGAATCTTCCTCCAAGAATGAAAATGTGGTGCTTGAACTCTTCTCCGATGGTGAACATCAACATCAACATGAACAAGTTGTGAAATACTTGAACAATGTTAGTCCAACCAGAAAAATGATCATGAAATTAGATGGAGCATCCCGTTCATGTTTTGGTCCTTGCTTTAGTTACAATGCTTGCGGTTCTGGGTGTAGATGCATCTATGCTCCTCCTGTAGGTGGAATTTGTGTCTAATTGAACATCATCCTTCCCCTAGCAGCCACACTTTAATTATGTAGGCTTCCCATTTCATTTTATCATCTCTTAAATTTCAATTTCTCCAAGTCTGTGTCTGTGCACTTAATTTCTGTTGTCTTTGTTTGTGTTTGTTTCTCTCTACCTCATCAATTTCTTCCTGACTAAATAAAGTGGAGGTCAGTTTAAAGTGTGTCAAATTTTCTTTTCTTTTGTTTTTTCATGTTTTTCTTTTGGTTATCATTTACTTTATGGGAGATAATATATCCAACAACTTCAGCATCGTTGTTCAAATATTTGAAGCATAATAGTGACTTTCTATATAAGGGGTATCAAGTGGACTAAAATGAAAACAATCCGTTCATAAATCAAAATAAGATTTAAGAAATATTCTGTTAAAATTTATTTTGTTGCATGCATCGCTCCTATATTAAATATAATCTTGGAAAACAATTACTTTCCATTGGATAAGGGTATATCAATTTTCACCCCACATTTTTAATTTCTTCAAATTCGACCTTAGGTTTATATATGTATTTTAACTTTTACTTAGGTTCAATTTTCATTAAATTTAGCCACTAATTTTAACTTAATAAAATTCAAAGATCTCCAAAATCCAATAATTTCAAAGAAAAACAAGTTTTAACAGAATCGGAACTCTTCTTTTCTGGAAATCCTATCAATTTCATATTAAATGCATCTTTTACCCTTCATTCAGTGCACGTGAGTATGCTTTTTTTTTTTTTTGAATTTATCAAAATTGAAACACACGTCCAAGTTTAAGTGTAGTTTGATAAAATTTAAAGTTTAAGAATAAAATTTGAGATCCTTTTTCAGGCTGAGGTTAAATGAAATTACTTTTTTCTCCTTAATTTTTGTACGAAATTTGTTAGATCATCAGGTGATTCCTTTTGGTTTTTGGTATGCTGTACCTAACGTATACAACACTTGATACTTTCAAAAAATGGACCAAAATTTTTTTCTAGCTTTAGAAAATAGACTCATCAAAAGTGTTTTTTTATTACTATTCTTGTATCATAATGTGCATGTTGCAAAGGTAAAAAATTTTAGTGACTATCAAAAAAATTTCCTAAACATATATTTGTCATTTTCTCTATACATTAATTACCAGCAAGTGACAAGGAGAAATTTTATTAATAATATTTTTTTAAAAACTTATTAAAAAAATAATGTGCATTCCAAACTTTTTAGCAAAATAATGTTGATTTTATGGAAGAGACGACCTCGTGCACAATCAAGCTCGTGTTGGGATGTTTGTCCTAATCTCGTTATGTTTGTAAATTAACATTTGAAATTAATAAACGTTATTTATTTCATCATTTTGTGTCTCGCAATTATTATAAACTTTGTCCAATAAATTAAGCTCCAAGGTCATTGAATATATGAGAGAACTAGAACTTGAACAGTGTGTAGTTGACACATAGGGAGGATCACGTTCGAGTTAATGACCCGAACGGTCTACAGTATATGGATAGGGTTGAAGACCTAATCCTGGATACGCTGTGGATGCGGCCCGCTTTGTATTAAGATACAAACGTGGTGATCTGACTTGTTCATGTGGTTGACATGCGAGTGGGACATCCTGTACAATGAGATTGTAGAAGACCGGACAGTGAATTATTAGACCTACTGATGTAGCATCGTTAACAATATGGACTAATAACTTCGTAGATGACCATTAGTGACTTGACCCCTAATTTTAGAACTAAGACCACTAGGGAAGTTACCAAGTAACACCGTCAGTGCTGAAAAATTCGGCAGCATAACGACGCTACTAGGGCAAACCAAAAAATTTACCTAACCTGTTTTAAGCATAAAAGCACTCCAATAAGTATTCTGACACACCCAACCTCCACCAAACTACATTCACAACAGGCTGGGTTCCAAAATCAGATCACAAGCAGGTAGTCAGGGCAATATATTCCAGGAGAACTCACTTTTACACTAACTAACGCTCATAAGCCACTGATAACTTTGAAAAGACGGAGCAAGCGAAACCCTTAACAAACAAAAAGATTATAAGAGACTAACTCCACACATAAAGAGAACAAGGTCCTAAAACATCCCGCCGATCTCTCAACCATAAACCTAAACACAAAGGAAAATTTTAAACCAAAAGGAATGCGCAACGAAATTACAAGTGCAAGACATAATTGAAGGGAATGAGAATCCCCGCGCAGCGGAAGACGATCGAATCGTCATGGTATCATTATGCTACTCGATTTTGTTAAAATGATCTAACTCTTAAATCTAGGCTAAACATGCAAAAGAGGAAGAAAACAGTAAGGAGAAGTTTACTTACTTGTTGTAGACAAAAACTTCAAGGATTCTTCCTCGGTCACGAACACTTCGTGATTCTCGATCTCAACGAACGCTCCCCACGAATGGAACCAGAACACTACCACTTGGAGTCTCGATTGTTCTTCCTTTGTACAGAAGGAAGTTTGTGGGAACTTGTGATCTTGGAAAGGGAGGAGAATTGATAGAGAGTAGAGAGAAGAAACTCTTCTTTTTGGGTGAGAATCCAAAAAATGAGAGTATGGCTTACATTCCTTCTTGCAAGAAGGGATTATATAGTGGAAAAATCATGGAGTTAAAATCTCCACATTATTACCACTTTACCACAACCATAGGTTATGCAAATCTCATTTGCATAACCACATAATATAAGATATCTCATATCTCATATTGCAAATTTTATTTGCAATAAATGTGGATTAATTAAATTGAATTACATCCAATTTAATTTTTCTCAATTAATTTCTCCAATTAGCCCTAATTCAACAATTAGGCTAACCTATAGTTTATTATGAATCTCATTCACATTAAACTTTATATTATATCATTCATATCTCATATAAATGACATAAATGCCCTTTAAGTGAAATTGAACACTTCAATTTCATACCAAAACATTAACCCTTCTTTTAACCCAGATTGAGCCAACCAAGGGACCTAATGGACCTACAGTGACGGGCTCCAATGATCTGAGATTAACTTGTCAAACTCTTTGACTCGGGTTAATCAACATTCATTAGCTACGGTAACACTCCACTATAGCCCGTAGCGTGTTTGCACTCTCTGTCGATCACGAGAATATTACGTGTCCACCGATATAACCAATGCACATGAGTCGACCCTTCACAGGTTGTTCGTAGACACGGCTGGGTCAAATTACCGTTTTACCTCTGTGTCTACCTTTTGTTCCTTAAGTCCCCATTGCTCCTCTAATGAACAACATATTGTGATGGTCCAACCATACACAACACCCTTCTCGGGCGGTGAGAAGATGGGCGCTGTTGTCCAAGCCACCGAGACAACACTTAAGGAACAACCCTCTAGTTTCCCTAAAGCGGGAACAGTGTGAATTCTATCTCGCGTAGTTAAGTTTCCAAATCCTACTTGGTCCTCGCCACGAGAAGATAGGCATATTGGGCGAGTAAGTGTGACCACCCTCACCCGTACTAGTCAAAGGACGACACCCATGAGCGAGTCCGTAACATGCTCGTGGATTCGGTCGAGTCACTAATGGTCATATACGAAGTTATTAGTCCTTCTACAATCAGCGGTGTTACATCGATGAGGTCTAATAATTCACGGTCGGTCTTGTACAATCTCATTGCACGGATGCCCCCCACTCGCATGTCAACCACATGAACGAAGTCGGATCACCTCGTTTGTATGTAATACAAAGCGAGCCGCATCCACAAAGATGTATCGAGTTATTAGGTCTCAACCCTATCCTTATATCAGTAGACCGCGTTGGTCATTAACTCGAACGTGATCCTCCCCGTGTCCACTACACACCGTTCAAGTTATAGTTCTCTCATAAATTCAATGACCACGGAGCTTAGTTTATTAGAAAAGTTTATAAATATTGCGAGACACAAAGTGATGAAATGAATAACTCTTATTAATTTCAAATAGTAATTTACAAACACGAGATTAGAACAAAAATCCCAACAAACTCCTACTTGGACTAAGCTAGTGGAGAAAATACATTTCTGAAATGTACATAAATTACAATGAAGTAATACAATAAACTAGGGCATTGAATACCCGTTACACATCTCCCACTTGCCCTAGTCGGGAAGCTCTCGAAGACCTGGACTCTCTAGGTGACCCTCAAACACCTTAGCCGTGAGGGGCTTTGTAAATGGATCAGCTACATTGTGCTCCGACGCTAACTGCGTGAGCGTCACGTCTCCGCGGTGCACAATCTCCCGTATCAGATGATACTTGCGCTCAATGTGTTTGCCTCTCTTATGGCTCCGAGGCTCACGTGAGTTGGCTCTCGCAAACATCAAGTGTTATCACGAGCGCAGTGTGATTGGCAAGTTCATATTTGGAACAACTTCCAAATCCGTCATAAACTTCCTAAGCCAAACAGCTTCCTTTGCAGTTTCACAAGCCGCAACATACTCCGCTTCCATAGTGGAATCAACGATGCACCCCTGTTTGATGTTTCGCCATACTACAACTCTCCATTCAGAATGAAAGCTAACCCCGAAGTGGATTTCCTAGAATCCTTATCGGTCTGAAAATCAGGATCCGTGTATCCCGTGAGATCAAATCCCCACCTGCCATACACTAAGTCGTAGTTTCTCGTTCTCTAAAGATACTTGAGAATTGCCTTTACGGTACCGCCCCGGTGATCTAATCACGGATTGAACTTATATCTACTGACAATTCCTCTTTTGCATAACAGATATCGGTCTAGTACACAACATAGCATACATCGGGCTCCCCTACAACCAAGAAGCATATGGAATCAGGCCTGCGATATCCTCAACATCTTGAGGAGTCTTGGGACACTCGATCCTTGACAAGTGAACCACATGCTTGAAAGGCGATGAAGCTCTTCTTGGAGTTCGCATCTTATATCTAGACAACATCTTGTCAATATAAGACGCTTAAGACAAGGCTAGCGTTACGTTCTTCCTTCCTCGGACAATCTGGATACCTAGAACATCATCGAGCTTCTCCCAAATCTTTCATTTGGAATTGCGAAGCTAGCCACTTTTTAACGTCAGTAAGAAATTCTACCTCATTCCCAATGAGAAAAATATCATCCACATACAACACCAAAAATGCGACAGTTTTGTCAACAATTTTCTTGTAGACACAAGGCTCGTCGACATTTTGATCAAAGCCATAAGATTTGATCGCCTCATCAAACCTTATATTCCAAGACCTCGAAGCTTGTTTGACCCATAAAATGGACCTATGAAGCCGGCAAACTTTTGCTCTTGGCCTTGGGCAATGAACCCTTTGGGCTGGTCCATGTAGATGGTCTCATCAAGTTTGTCATTCAAAAAGGTTGTCTTGACGTCCATCTGCCATACCTCGTAGTCATAATACGCGGCAATGGCCAGAAGAATCCTTATCGACTTTACCATGGCAACAGGTGAAAAGGTCTCCTCATAGTCAACCCCTTCAACCTGGGTAAAATCCTTTGCCACTAGTCGGGCTTTGAAGGTCTGCACCTTCCCATCTATGCCACGTTTACGCTTGTAGATCCATTTGCAACCAATAGGTTTTACCCTATCCGGTTGATCCACAAGCTCCTAGACAGAATTGAAGTACATAGACTCCATTTCCTGGTGCATAACTTTAATCCATTCGTCTTTGTCAACATCAACTATTGCCTGATCATAGGTCAATGGATCCTTACAGTCTTCATCAGGAGCGACAACTGAGGTTTCAGCTAAACTCATGTAGCGATCAGGCTGTCTCACAACCCTCCCACTACGTCGAGGCATTCCCAACTCTTGGGAACGGATTTGACTAGACGTGCTAGGATCAACAACACTTGTTGACGTACTAGCCCCATCAGCAACTCTTGCTATTGTACTGTCCATTTCATTTAACACAATTTTACTCCTTGGTAAATGATCCCTGACATGGTCTTCCTCTAGGAAAGTGGCGTTTGTAGACACAAGCACCCTATTTTCCTTAGGATCGTAAAACAGACCACCCCTAGTCTCTTTAGGGTAACCTACGAATAGGCATAATTTCGAACGGGGTTCCAACTTTTTCGGATTTGACACCAACACGTGGGTCGGGCATCCCCAAATTCTGAAGTGATGTAAACTACCTTTACGTCCACTCTAGAGCTCGAAAGGTGTTTCACAAACACTATTCGACGAAACATTGTTCAAAATATAGACCGCAGTCTCCACTGCGTAACCCCAAAAAGAATCAGGGAGACAAGCATAACTCATCATCGACCCAACCATGTCCAACAAGGTTCTGTTTCTCTCTCGATACACCATTCTGCATTGTGGCATACCAGTCTTGAGAGTTGGGGCGTAATCCCGTGTTCTATCATCATATAGTCCCGGAATTCGGTGTCCATGTACTCTCCACCTCGATCCGATCGAAGTGTTTTAAGCGATTTACCTAAGAGGTTCTCAACCTCGATCTTGTACTCCTTGAACTTTTCCAGTTTGTTTCGACTTCTTGTGCAGGTAAATATACCCATATTTGGAGTAATCGTCTATGAAAGACACGAAAGTACTCATAACCGCCTCGAGCTTTAACATTCATCTCCACCACGAGGAAGTCGAAATGTACTAACTCAAGAGGCTCTTTGACTCTATATCCTTTTCCACTAAAAGGACGTTTGGTCATCTTGCCCTCAAGGCATGACTCACACACCGACAAAGAGTTTTCTTCCAACTCGTTTAGAAGTCCACTCTTCACTAGTTTCTCAATCCTATTGAGATTAATGTGGCATAACCGTAGATGCCAAAGATGGACATTTTCTTTAGGAGAAACTTTTGCTTTCTTAGTTTGTGTTTATGCAGTCTTAAACAATTCAGTATTCAAAATACTTTTGACCGAATTAAGTTTCAAAACATACATATTATGCTCAAGTGAAGCAGAACAAATAAGATTGCCTTTGAAAGAAATAAACGCTTTACTAGATTCAAAGGAAACACATATACATTGTTCAATTAGGCAGAAAATGGAAACAAGGTTTCTAGTAAACCCTAGTACAATGTACAAATTATCTAATTAATAAGTACTTCCCGTCAAAGTGTAGTTTCACCGTGTCGATCGCTGCAGCAGAGACAAGCTCCCCGGATCCAACCCGTAGAGTCACCTCACCCTCTCACAACGGCTGCCAGGAATCAATCCCCTGAAAAAAAGAACAAACGTGGTTAGTGGCGCTCGAATCCAATATCCAGGCAGAATCACTACTCTCCACTAAACAGGTTTCTGTCACAAGTAAATCACATTTACCTTGATTCTTCCTCTCGGCCAGGAATTTGGGACAGTTCCTCTTCCAGTGTCCACCCCCATTGCAGTGGAAACACTTTCCTTTCTCTGCAACGTCCTTGACCTTCTTGCCCTTATGGGCGACATCTCGGTCAGTTTTACCCCTCTTCATCCTCTTCTTCCCTTTCGGGCGTGAAGGAGCAACAGGTTTCGTCCTAGAGGACGAACCCCTGTGATAAGACCTGTAGGCAACATTTGCCTAAGATTCCTTGACCCTGTTCAAGGACTGGAAATTCTGTAGCTCATTTGAGGAGGGTAGTCAGAGTGTAGTTAATTTTGTTCATAACAACGCGTTACTCTGGCCCGAAAGGAAACTCTTCTAAGAGTCTCCAAAATAAAACTGACTTGGCTCGACTCGTCGATCGAAGCCCCGCAATCTCAAATTTTGTTAAAGTGGGTCATCATGTCTAGAACATGTTCGCGGATAGACGACCCTTCCTTCATCCGTGCGTTGAAGACGTATTTGAGCGAGTCATGTCGGACCTGAAAGGACTGTTGTCCAAACATTTCCTACAAGGATTCCATGATCTCCTTGGCGGAGACCATCAACTCATGCTTCTTCGCCAAAACATTAGACATGCTGGCAATAATGTAGACCTTGGCCTTTTCATTGGCCCTGATCCACCGATCATATGCATCGCGAACACTTCGCGACGCTGTCGAGCCCGACATTTGAGGACACTCCTCAGACAACACGAACTTAATGTCATCAGTTACCAAAATTGTGTTAATGTTGTTTTTTCAACTTTGGTAATTATCTCCCACTAATTTATCGGAGGCGAGTAGAGCTATTATTGCACTAGACATGTTTTAAGATGAAAAATTAAGAAAACTTTGTGTTAGTCTCGCAAAAAACTTTTTGAAATCCAATCAAGTTTTAGCAAAAATTGTTTCATGATCCCTAGGTCATTTAAAATTTTGCAATGATACCCTAAAGGTTTAGAATGACTGCCACTGAAGGGTGAACAGAACACTCCTCCTCTAGGGCGAGACTATCTCGATCAGACCCTAATCCCAGAATAACTCTTATTCCATTAGGCGTCCAATTACCATTGTTCGGTCGAATTCATTAACACTTAACGAATTCTGTGAGTGTCACCCTCAATCTTTAAGTTTCCAAGCATCCGTCCAAACAATAGCCACCGAAGGGTGAACCAAGAAGGAAAACCAACCAGGAAACTGTATCCCTTTCGAGAATTCACGATGTTCCAACTCCCATGATCAAGCCCTCTGAACACAACATCTCTACTCACCACCAGCTTCTCTGTAGCAGGATTATAAAGCTTGTATCCTTTTGAGCTTGCATCATATCAAATAAAAACATGCTTCTCACTTTTATCATCGAGCTTAGTACGCTTTTGATCTGGTACATGTGCATAAGCTATGCTCCCAAATACTTTTAGATGAGTAATAGATGGTTTTCTTCTTGTCCATGCTTGTTGAGGAGTTTTGTTCCATAGGCTTCTAGTTGGAGAACGGTTTGACAAGTAAACAACACTTTCAACTGCTTGTGCCCAAAATTCTTCTGGCATCTTCTTACTCTTCAACATGCTTCGAACCATATTGAGTATTGTTCTGTTCTTCCTCTCAGCAACACCATTTTGTTGTGGAGTCCATCGAACTGTCATAGGTCGACGAATTCCATTTTCTTCACAAAAGCCTTTGAACTCATTTGAAGTGAATTCTCCTCCTCTATCTGATCTCAAAACTTTTATATAACAACCACTTTCTTTTTCAACAAGAGCTTTAAATCTCTTGAACATGCCAAATACCTCTGATTTTTCCTTGACAAAATAAACCCAAGTTTTTGGGCTAAAATCATCGATAAACAATAAGAAATAATTGTTCTTACCGAAAGAACTTGGCTTTATCGGTCCACAAAGATCAGTGTGAACAAGCTCTAGTGGCCTCCTAGCTCTTGAAAAAGATTCTTGTGGAAAATTCTTCCTTGATTGCTTGCCATAAAGACAACCTTCACAAAATTGATCTGCATGCTTGACATATGGCAATCCTTTCACCATGTTCTTCCCAAGCTATGATCTCAAACTTTCAAAATTCAAGTGCCCAAATCTCAAATGCCAAATCCAAGATGGATCCTTCAAACAAGACTTCAGACATTTTGCAACATCAGTTTGAATGTTTAACAAAAACATTTTATTCTTCGACATTTGCACTTTAGCAATCATATTATCACGATGATCCTTTATTGAAAGACTATAATCTTTCATCAAAATATTATAGCCTTTCTCTAGGAGTTGTCCCAAACTCAAAATATTGTTCTTCATATTTGGCACATAATAGACATTAGAGATAAACTCATGCTTTCCATTCTTCAAGTTAATTAAGATCTTACCTTTTCCTTTCACAGGAATTTTAGTAGCATCACCAAACACGATATTTCCACCAATGGACTCATCAAGTTCCACGAACATTGATTTACTTCCACACATATGATTGCTTGCACTGCTATCAAGATACCATGAATTATTTTCACATGTCTCTTCACCTTTGCATGCCAGAAGCAAAGATGGCTCACCGCTTTTAATGTCTTGCTCCGCATAGTTGGCATTTTCTTCAACTTTATTTCTGCATTCCTAAAAATAATGACCAAATTTATGACAATTATAACATTCCACTTGACTTTTGTTATACCTCCTGTCATTATTTGATCTTCCTTCATATGACCTCGAATAATTGTGTCTTCCACGACCTCTTGATGAACTAGTATTTGAATCATCAAAATTTCTATGACCAAAATTTCCTCGACCTCGTCCTCTAAAGTTGCAACGTCCACGACTATGACCACGTCCTCGACGTCGATTTTCTTTTTCTTGTCTATCTTCTTTATCTCTCAACTGCAATTTTGATTGAAAAAGTTGCTCAGTTGTCTGTTTGTTCTTCTTGAGAAGTTTCTCTTCATGGGCTTGTAGAGTACCCACAAGTTGATCAACGGACAATGTACTCAAGTCCTTTGATTCTTCAATAGCTACAATGATGAAATTGAATTTTTCATCTAATGAGCGAAGTATCTTTTCAACTACTTGCTCATCATTTATTGTCTCACCATATCCCTTCATTTCATTGACCACTGTTAATAATCTTGAAGTATAATCTGAAATCGATTCAGACTCCTTCATATGTAATGATTCATAATCACCTCTCAATTTTTGGAGGCGAACCTTCTTGACTCGATCTACTCCTTTATAAGTATTCTCTAAAATTTGCCTATGCTTGCCTCGCAGTGGTTGCTCCAGAAATCTTCTCAAAATTCACATCATCAATAGCTTGATGAATAATGGTGAGCGCCTTTTGATCTTTTTTTCTAGTATTTTGCAAAACTTCTCGTTCAGCTTGAATCAAAGCTGCATCATTCTCTGGTTCATCATAGCCTCTATCAACAATTTCCCATGCATCTTGTGAACCAAGTAGAGCTTTCATACGTATACACCAACTACTATAATTTTCTTTCGTAAGTCGAGGCACTTGGAAATGAACCAAATTGTTGTTTGCCATTTGCAAAAATAATTCCTTTTCTTGAACTCAGGCTCTGATACCACTTTGTTAGAAGCGTGTGATGGACACTCACAAATAAATAATCAAACAAGGAATATATTTCACAAGAAATAATTCACTTGTATTAAAAAATAATTTTCACAAAGCTACAAACTTGGTTCACACTTTTTTCTCTAAACTCACTTTGTTTTTCTTATTCACTTTACTTGTTTGTATTGATACAATCGTACAAAATAATCCTATTTATAGGATTAACCAATAAGTGGTTCTATCCATAGCTCTCATAAACATAAACATAAGTTTATGAACTAAAAAACTCTCATACATAAATACACAGTTTCTAATTCCACAGATCTAAAGGAAAAAAAAAAACCAATTTATACTCTAAATTTATAATCTTAGTTTTCAAATGTCAAATGGTTTTTAAAAGAGGCATAACAGATCTCAAACGATATTTTCATGAGAGGGAGTAACTGTACTCCACTTTTTTCCTTCGACTACTATTTTATTGATCCCACTAGCTTTGATAGCATATTAGATTACATAGGGTTCAATCTCAAAACCACTTGACAATAAGAGAAGAGTAACCCATATATCTTATAAGTTGTGAGGTTTCTCTCCACCTTTTCAACGTGGGATCCTCCATACCTACTACATTGGTACTAACGAATTTGCCAGCATCGATGCGATAACTTCTAATGCTATGCTACGATATAATTTGGCCATATGCAACATGTTCCAACTGCATCTCTTTGTGCTATACATGATAAAGTTTTTGTTGCTAAACTTGGACTAGCCATGAGTGTCATGACCAGGACATGACCCCACCACACTTTGACAATGGCCTTCCTAGCCAAGTCATGTTCTTGGATACAATCACTGTGTAGCATCGTGCCAATTACTGGAGTTGATGTCAGGTCAAGTACAATAATTGCAAGACATGCAATTGGCAAAAGCAATTAAAACATGTTGAGAGGTTTTGAGTTGAAGTTTATTTGTGGGGTAAAGTTTAAGCAAGCGGCAATTAAAACATGTTGAGAGGTTTTGAGTTGAAGTTTATTTGTGGGGTAAAGTTTAAGCAAGCGATAACAAACGCAACCAAAAATTTTAAGATGTGAGAGTAATCCGGAGGTCGACCCGAGGTCGACTGAACAAGTACTCAAAGGGAGATTTGTTTTAAAGATTTTAGAAAGGCAAACGATTATATGAGGATTATTTCCATACAAATGATAATTTACATTCATATGAGGATTATTTGGCCTTTAAACTTAGTTTTGCTTGTGATTTATTGATATTATTTGATAAAAAGACAAGCAAAGAATTGAATTGAATTAAACTAGAGCCATAAAATAAATGAGTAGAGAGAAGGAAAACAAAACAAGAAGAAAACCACATTACTTAATATTTTGGTGCAAGTTTTTGTAGAATGAAATAATGACAGATCTTGAAAATAATGAAAATCGAAAATCTAGGGATTTCGAGCAGAAACACACCCACGAATTCAACATGATTCTTACCTGTATTTTTATATCAACCAAGAAAGAAATTAAACTCTAACACGAAGTCTCTACAAAACTTGGGCTGCAAACTAGATCTCGTTTTTTAGAGAACAATTTCTTGTTTTCCATTTTTCATCGTCTGTAATTTTTTCTTAAACTCTTTTAGTTGTTGTTGTAATTTTTTCTACATATTCCAGTCTCTACCCTCTCATTCAATCCCATCACAACCAAAGTTGACAGTGGTTAAGAACATTTCCTTGTTTGATTAAACTAAGAGTAACAGAGTTTAGCGTAGTTTTGTTCTTTTCGATTTTTTCAAGTTATTGTAATTTTCTTTCTGTAATTTAAAGTTTGAGGTTTAGCTACTCCTCTTTCTTTTCCCTGGTCTCTTCTTGAAGTTGTTCATTTTTTTTTTCAAGACTCGATGGCAAAAGTAATCTAGTTAAAACTTAAAATTTAGTTTGCTTTTGTTGAGTAAACCTAGTCATCAACTAGTGTTGTTTTCCAAGTTTGAACTTAATACCGAAAGAGTTAAGAGAAGGTGGATGTCACAAAAGCAATAAAGGAAAAAACTTAGAAATAAGTCCTAAACATCAAGCCTAAATATAGAACAAATCTCCAAAACTATCTAAGTTAGATTAACCATAGAAATTGTGACGACCGACATCTCAGGTACTATTAGTTATTCTATTTAACACCTTATTAGCTGCTGTATTTAGTTGGACTGGTGTTTTAAATCAAACTCGTCGAGAGAGAGATCGCAACCTTTTTACCTTTGGTGAATTATTCTTTAAGATGAGATGAGTTATGAAATGGAAAGAAAAGGGGAATTCAAGGGCATTTTAGTTATTAACATGTAATGGAGGGCTACCTTAGCAATTTGAAACCTAAATTGTAGGTATATAAGTCTCTTAAAGTGAAATCACCAACATGTACAAACCCTAACCCTAATTTTTCCTCATCCTCTTCATCTTAAACATTCTCCCAAACCCTAACCCTACCTCTCACCATAATTTTCATCCCACCCTAACCCTAGAAGAAGGAAACCGGCCGCCCACCCCATCATCTCCATGCCCTAGCCGCCGGCAGGTAGAGTACAGCAACGTCCAAATCGCCTCTCCGCCACGAGCTCTCGCCGGACTGCCCTATCCTTCGCAAAATTGTGCCCTAGCCGGAATACGGCTCCGTGGTGCGCCGCCCCCACTGCATTTCGCCAAGCCGCCGCCGCGAACGTCTCCCGCTTTTTGCAAGCCGCCAGCTGGCTCACTTCCCGACGGGCGCACACGTGACCGTCGGCCTCGCCGCCTCGCCAGTCGTTCACGCCTGCACACCGAGGAGCGAACGGAGATCCGTCGCCAACGATAGTTCGTGAGTTCTGTCCAGCCAGTCCTCCTCGTGGTGCGCTCACGCCGGCGGAAGGGAAACGCGAGCAGGCGAACCTCAAGCAGCTCGCCGGATTCCACGCAGCTTCAACCCCTGCCGCCGCTCGATCTCACCACCGCCTTCACGGACGAACAGACCCTGCAGCCGCTGCTATTGTTCGTGAGTTTCCGTTCAGCCGTTCGTCCGCGTGGCGACCTCGTTCCGCACCGTGTCGCCGATTCGTCCATTGCCGCAGACGCCGCGGAGGTTCGTCGCGACAACCGATTGCTGCCACTGAGTGATCGGCACCGTCGAATCCCACGCACGCCGGCCGTCGTGACTTCAAAGCAGCAAGGAATTGTCGTTCGGTAAACGATCGTGCTAGGTATCGAGCTCGGTTGAGAATGATTTGCGTACCGTTAATTATTTAAGCGTTTTGGTTGAGAACTTAGGTTACGGGATCGAATATCTTTTGTAGGAAGCGAACTTGGAACGGAATTGGAGGTCGATTGCCAAGAGAATATTGAGTTCTCGCGTTGAAACCGAGGTAAGCGGGACACGACATCATAATACAGTATTTCGAGTTTCGCACGATTAGGGTTTAAGTGTGAATATTTGGAGTTTAATTTCGGAAATTATGATGTGAATCAGGTTTCGCTAAAAGGAGAATAAGCAGGGAGTTCGATTAGATTTTGGAATAGAAATCGAAGCTCGAGGTAAGGGACCTCGTGCCGAACCTTTAATGGGAGTAAATGAAAATGAATTTCATGATTTTATGCGAATCAGTTTATAGTTTTCACATGAAAATACACAATTATTATTTTGAGAATACGCGACATTTTATGTGCAAATGCCTCTATGTATTACGTGAAATTGAACCATCATTTTATGTGAAAGTATTCTCGTATGGTATGTATAGAGATTCCATTATTTCATGTGAAAATAGGACAGCAGTGTGTATGGGAATGTTTCATGTTATTTACAAAAGTATGATTTATCACCCTGTCCATGAGAAAATATGAATGATGCGTTGATGATGAAAATTGTGATATGTACACCATGATTATGTGACTGATGGGATCTTATGCATGATTTTGTATGTCACGAAATGAATTATTGAATAGTGTGGACATTGGTTATCCTGAGATCGCTGAAATGACTCAGGATGACCAGTCGGCCTCACAACTGAATGAATAGCCACGGATTAAAGACCTGGCAATTATATGTACAACCACGGATTAAAGACCTGGCAATTGAATGTGTAGCCATGGATTAAAGACCTGGCAATTATATGAACAGCCATGGATTAAAGACCTGGCAATTATATGTACAGCCACGGATTAAAGACCTGGCAATTGAATGTGTAGCCATGGATTAAAGACCTGGCAATTATATGAACAGTCATGGATTAAAGGCCTGACATTTAATATACAGCCATGGATTAAAGACCTGGCAACTTTAGAAAGTTTTGTTTCCCATCTATGTATGTTATGAATGAATTTAAAGATCATGATTGTATGTGTATGCATATCCCAAACCTCCTTAGAGCGAGGTTACTTACTCGGGTATTGTTTATGCAATACTCACCCTTTCTTTTTTAAAAATTTTTTTCGTAAAGGGAAGGACGTGCGGGCGTGTGGATCAAGAGCGTGATTAGGACCATGGAACCAAAGATTGATTTCCGCATATTCATGATTTGAAATATTGTTGTCTTTATGTTTTATTTTGAAGTTAAACTTACTTACAGCTTCTTGATAGGCCAAGTCGATGTGATGTTTTTAAATGATTTGAATGTCTTGTTTTTGTTTGGGATCCCCGAACTATTTAAGTCAAATGGAAATTTCTTTTAAGTTCTTTTAAGTCTCGGCCTATAAATGCATGCATGTGTAGTAATGTCCCTAGGGATTTGGTCTTAGAAAAGTAGGGCGTTATAGTTTGGTATCGAGCCCTAGGTTTAAGGGTTCAGAGACTTGCTTACAGAGTAAGCACGTAGTAGTTCCCATGGTTTAACAACGCTTCCGATCACCGCTTGTGTGCGCTCGACATTTTATTAAGAAAGTAAATGATTATGATATGATACGCTTTATGCATACATGACCTTAAAAGCCCCAAGGGGTAATTCTATCTTATGATTTGAAAGTAAAGGGAACTGAGTTAGAAACTCTCTTTAATGTAGTTTTGACATAATGCCACCTAGAGGCCGAGGGAGAGGTAGAGGACGTGGTAGGGGCCGGAGGCAAGGGAAAACATTGACGCCTTGGCCGGAATTACCCTGGATCGGGAAGAGATTACTCCACCCGCTCGAGACCTTCCTCGTGACCCGCTTTGAACGTCGTGAGAATATACTGCGCAGCTTGCCCCCGTGGCGCACTGAGAGGAAACGCCAACGTTATGACTATGATGGTGGAGGCCATGCGAGCCTAGTGAGAGCCACAGTAGCCACCCAGCTGGCCCAAGCAAATCAGGGGCGAAACGACGCAACTCTGGAGTCCCGTTACCTAAAGGACTTCAGGAAGTATGATCCGAGATCTTTTAATGGGTCTTCCAGTGACCCCACTGTGGCGGAGTTGTGGCTGTCCTCCATTGAGACCATCTTCGATTGATGAACCGCCTCGAGGACCGAGAGGTGTCTGTCGACCTTCATGCCGAGGATGACGCGTACTTGTGGTGGGAGTCCGCCCGAGGAACCATTGTTGCCCAGTGGGAAACGATTACTTGGAATCTATTCAAGGAAGCATTCTGGCGGAAATTCTATCCTGCTGCAGCTCGTTACAGGAAGCAGGCAGAATTCTTACAGCTGGGCCAGAACAGGAGAGCAGTGGAGATTTATGAGAGGGAATTTACCCGTCTATCCCGTTTTGCCCCCGAGCTGGTGGATACAGAAGCAAAGAAGACAGAGCGCTTCATCATGGGGCTAGATGAGAATGTTCGAGGCTTTATTCAAGCATTAGCACCTCCTGATTACGCCTCCGCAGTGAGAGTGGCGGAATCGGTTGGGTGCGAGCTCGGGCCGCACACCGGTGGTGGTAGTTAACTCTGGGCGACCATTAGCGAATCATAAGAGGAAGTGGGACCAGCCCCATTCGGCTCACACAGCGCGCCAGACACCGCATAGACCGGGGGCATTTCCATGCACAGTTCCAAATGCCCGAAACCACCAGTCAACGGATCGAGAATAGCGAATGAGATAGGCCACGCAGTGCAAGGAATGTGGTAAATCGACCTGGTAAATGTATGGCCCGGTCCGGGCGTGTTTCAAGTGTGGAAAGGAAGGGCACAGAGCTAATATCTCGCCTCGAATCAAGCCAAAGACTAGCCACCCACAGATTATGAGTAGTGGGCTGCTGCCGTGGCGCCGCCATACAACAGGGAGAGCCTATGCAAGCACCGGGTCCGAGACATCTATGGCTCGGACTCGATGAATTCTGTGTACACTTCCATTACTTGGGCACCTCGCCTTTGTACTATTTGATTCTCGGTTCTACGCACTTTCGTTTATTTCTCGCATCCTTTGTAAGTCAAGTCGAGTTAGAACTAGAACGATTCATGTGATGCCCTATCTGTATCCACTCTGCGGGATAAATTTGTTAGCCAATATGAAAGTCAAGGATGGTAGTGTGACCATCGCAGACCATGAGTTAACAAAGAACCCGGTGGTTCTAGATATGTTTGATTTTGATGTAATATTGGGCATGGATGGTTAGCGCGAGAACCATGCTTGTATTGATCGTTTTTCGGGAAGGAGGAGGTAGTGTTCACTCCTCCTAACCAACCCAAAGCTACAGTTCGAGAGGCACTATATAGCGGTAGTAGGCCTAAGGTAATTCACCGCCTTAAGGCCGTAGTTATTGCATCGGAGCTTGGGGTGTCTTAGCTTTGCATACTAGATGCAAGGTGCACAGAGATCTCAGTGACATCAGTGCGATTGTGAATGAGTTTACGAGACGTTTTCCCAGGATCTCCCGGAATACCTCCAAAGTGAGGTAGATTTTAACATTGATTGGAATTGGGGGCGACCCCGATATCCAAGGCCCCGTCTGAGAATGGCACCAAAGTGAGTGAAAAGAACTAAAGGTACGATTCTGAGGACTTGCTAGACAAAGGGTTTATACGCCCAAGCGTCTCACCCCAGGAGCACCGGTATTGTTCGTGAAAAGAAAGACGGATCCATGCGCTGTGTATATACTACTACGGGAGTTGAATAAAGTTACAATCAAGAATAAATATCCTCTCCCCGAATAGATGATTTGTTCGATCGATTTGCAAGGAGCGACGTTGTTCTCTAAGATCGATCCGAGATCGAGGCTACCATCGATTGAGGATCGGTGAGGGGATATCCTAAGACAAAGATTCGAGATCACGTTATGGGCATTACGAGTTCACGGTGATGCCGCTTTGGCTTCACTGACAATGCTCCCGCCGCCTTCATGGACTCCGGATGAACCGGTTGTTCAAGGAGTTTCTTGATACGTTCGTGATTGTATTCATCGACGATATATTAATATACTCGGTGTGATGAAGAACATGAAATGCACTGAGGAAAGTCTTACTCACACCGAGAGAGAATAAATTGTATGCAAAATTCTCCAAGTGTGAATTTTGGCTCGCAGGCAGTATCTTTTCTAGGGCATGTGGTGTCCGAAGTTGAGTCTCTCGTTGATCCAAATGAAAGTGGAGGCCGCCACACGCTGGTGGCCTCGTCACACCACGATTCTGAGGTACGTAGTTTTCTGGGTCTTGCAGGATACTATAGGCGCTTTGTGCGAGATTTTGCCAAGATAGCCATGCCTATGACTCGCTTCGACGCGTGCGTAAGGAAACTCTTTTGTTTGGGATGATGCTTGTGAAGCGAGTTTCCGGGAACTCAAGCCACGCATTTAGTGTCGGCCCGATTTCTTACAGATTCCAGGGAACAGGAGCTTGTGGTTTTACGATGATGCTTCCAAGAAAGGGTTGGTTGTGTGTCTTGATGCAAAGACGGTAAAGTAATAGCTTATGCATCCCGACAATTGAAGACGCACGAGAGAGGAACTATCCAACTCATGATCCGGAGTTAGCGCAGTGGTATTTGCATTAAAGATCCGGAGACACTACTACATGTATGGCGAAAAATTCAGATTTTTACGCATCATAAAAAATCTCAAGTATCTGCTCACCCGTAAGAATTGAACATGAGGCAACGCAGATGGTTGGAATTGGTGAAAGATTATGATATTGACATACGCACCATCCCGTGAAGCTAATGTAGTGGCCGATGCCTCAAGCAGGAAGCTGCAGTGCATATCTGCGCGAGTGATGCGAGATAGCATGCAGAGTTACAGCAGAGTTTGCTCGAGCTGAAATTGCGCTGCTAGTAGGAAAGACCACGGCTCGATTAGCCCGGTTAACAGCAAGCAACCGACCTTGAGGCAACGTATTATAGAGGCCCAGCGGGTGGACCTCGATTAGTGGGAAAACTTCTGCGCGGTAGCTACAGGTGAGTTGACAGAGTTCTCCTATCCACGGATGGAGGATTGCTATTTCGGGGGCGGTTGTGTGTGCGGACAATGGCGGGATGAGAGCCGAGATTTTGAACGGCCCACAACTCACCATTTTCTATGCATCCCGGCAGTACCAAGATGTACCGAGATCTCAAAAGCGATCGCTTTGGTGGTGCAACATGAAGCGCGACGTGGCGTAGTTTTGTCGCCAAGTGTTTGACTTGTCGGCGGTGTGAAGGCACCTGAGACAGAGGCCCGCAGGATTGCTTTGCACCATTACATGTGCCTCGGTGGAAATGGGAGGAGATCTCTATGGATTTCATAGTTGGATTGCCTAGGACTTTACGAGGTTACTCGGTGATTTGGGTCATAGTGGGCAAAGTTAACAAAGTCGGCACACTTCATACTGTGGAAACCCACCTATTCTACGATAAGTGGGCACGACTTTACACGGAAGAGATAGTCCGTTTGCATGGAATTCCAATCGAGATTATATCGATGAGGATCCACGTTTCACCTCAACTTCGGAGAAGTTTACTGAGAGCTTTGGGTTCGCAGCTGAACTTCATGACGGCTTTTCATCCACGAGCGGATGGCGTAGATGAACGATTAAATCGATATTAGAGGATATGTTGCGAGCTTGCACTTTAGATTTCCCGTGCGGTTGGGACACTCATTTACATCGATGGAGTTTGCTTATAACAACAAACTATCGATCGACCATCGGAATGGCTCCATTTGAAGCTCTCTATGGGAAACGCGTTGCGAACTCCGCTTTTCGGGGAGGAGGTTGGTGAACGCCAGTTGTTGGGTCCAGAATTAGTTCAGATCACTAATGAGGCAATGCAAAAGATCAGGGCACGAATGCAGACCGCCCAAGTCAGACAAAAGAATTATGCCGACACGAGACGAAGGGACCTAGAATTCGATGTTGGGGACCACGTATTTCTTAAGGTGGCTCCAATGAAGGGAATTCTAAGGTTTGGCCGTAAAGGGAAGTTGAGTCCGCGATTCATCGGACCATTTGAGATTTTAGAGAGGATTGGTGCAGTGGCCTACAGATTAGCACTGCCGCCTTCTCTGGCAGCGGTCCATAACGTGTTTCATGTCTCCATGTTGAGAAAGTACGTCCCAGATCCGACTCATGTCATAGACTTCGAACCATTACAGTTAACAGAAGATCTGAGTTATGGTGAACGACCGGTACAGATTATTGCAAGAGATCGAAAGACCCTCCGTGCTGCCGTGAGATCGGCTTGGTTAAAGTATTGTGGCGTAACCACCGCATACGGAAGAAGCTACAGGGAACGAGAAGAGGAAGTGCGCGTTAAATATCCTGAACTATTCCAAGAATAGGAACTTTCGAGGACGAAAGTTCTTAAGGAGGGAAGATTGTGACGACCGACATCTCAGGTACTATTAGTTATTCTATTTAACACCTTATTAGCTGCTGTATTTAGTTGGACTGGTGTTTTAAATCAAACTCGTCGAGAGAGAGATCGCAACCTTTTTACCTTTGGTGAATTATTCTTTAAGATGAGATGAGTTATGAAATGGAAAGAAAAGGGGAATTCAAGGGCATTTTAGTTATTAACATGTAATGGAGGGCTACCTTAGCAATTTGAAACCTAAATTGTAGGTATATAAGTCTCTTAAAGTGAAATCACCAACATGTACAAACCCTAACCCTAATTTTTCCTCATCCTCTTCATCTTAAACATTCTCCCAAACCCTAACCCTACCTCTCTCTCACCATAATTTTCATCCCACCCTAACCCTAGAAGAAGGAAACCGCGCCCACCCCATCATCTCCATGCCCCAGCCGCGGCGGTAGTAGAGTACAAAGAACGTCCAAATCGCCTCTCGCCACGAGCTCTCGCCGGGCGCCTCATCCTTCGCAAAATTGTGCCCTAGCCGGAATCGGCGGTCGGTAGTGCACGCACGCCGCCTCCACTGCATTTCGCCAAGCCGCCGCGCGCGACGCCTCTCCGCTTTTTTGCAAGCCGCTGCGGTGAAGCCCGACCCGGACGCACACGTGACCGTCGGCCTCGCCGCCTCGCGATCGTTCACGCCGCACACCGAGGAGCGAACAGAGATCCGCCGCCAACGATAGTTCGTGAGTTCTCGGCCCACCTCCTCCTCGTGGTGCGCCACGCCGGCGGAAGGAAACGCGAGCGGCGAACCTCAGCGGCTCGCCGGATTCCACGCAGCTTCTTCAACCCTGCGCCGCTCCGATCTCACCACCGCTTTCACGGACGAAGCACTCCTGCACCGCCGCTATTGTTCGTGAGTTTCGCTCACCCGCTCGTCCGTGGCGGCCTCGTTCCGCCCGTGTGCCGCGATTCGTCCATTGCCGCAGACGCCGCGGGAGGTTCGTCGCGACAACCGATTGCCGCCATCGAGTGATCGGCACCGTCGAATCCACGCACGCCGCCGCCGTGACTTCAAAGCAAAGAAGGAATTGTCGTTCGAAACGATCGTGCTAGGTATCGAGCTCGGTTGAGAATGATTTGCGTCATCAATTAATTATTTAAGCGCTTTGGTTGAGAACTTAGGTTACGGATCGAATATCTTTTGTAGGAAGCGAACTTGGAACGGAATTGGAGGTCGATTGCCAAGAGAATATTGAGTTCTCGCGTTGAAACCGAGGTAAGCGGGACACGACATCGTAATACAGTATTTCGAGTTTCGCACGATTAGGGTTTAAGTGTGAATATTTGGAGTTTAATTTCGGAAATTATGATGTGAATCAGGTTTCGCTAAAAGGAGAATAAGCAGGGAGTTCGATTAGATTTTGGAATAGAAATCAAGCTCGAGGTAAGGGACCTCGTGCCGAACCTTTAATGGGAGTAAATGAAAATGAATTTCATGATTTTATGCGAATCAGTTTATAGTTTTTACATGAAAATACACAATTATTATTTTGAGAATACGCGACATTTTATGTGCAAATGCCTCTATGTATTACGTGAAATTGAACCATCATTTTATGTGAAAGTATTCTCGTATGGTATGTATAGAGATTCCATTATTTCATGTGAAAATAGGACAGCAGTGTGTATGGGAATGTTTCATGTTATTTACAAAAGTATGATTTATCACCACATGTCCCATGAGAAAATATGAATGATGCGTTGATGATGAAAATTGTGATATGTACACCATGATTATGTGGTGATGGGATCTTATGCATGATTTTGTATGTCACGAAATGAATTATTGAATAGTGTGGACATTGGTTATCCCGAGATCATTGAAATGACTCGGGATGACCACTCGCCTCACAAATCGAATGAATAACCACGGATTAAAGACACGATTATTATATGTACAACCACGGATTAAAGACACGGCAATTGAATGTGTAGCCATGGATTAAAGACTGCAATTATATGAACGAACATGGATTAAAGACTGGCAATTATATGTATACGACCACGGATTAAAGACACGCAATTGAATGTGTAGCCATGGATTAAAGACACGGCAATTATATGAATAAATCATGGATTAAAGGCGACATTTAATATCTGACCATGGATTAAAGACACAGCAACTTTAGAAAGTTTTGTTTCCCATCTATGTATGTTATGAATGAATTTAAAGATCATGATTGTATGTGTATGCATATCCCAAACCTCTGTAGCGAGGTTACTTACTCGGGTATTGTTTATGCAATACTCACCCTTTCTTTTAAAAATGTTTTTCAGGTAAAGGGAAGGACGTGCAGGGCGTGTGGCTGAAGAGCGTGATTAGGACCATGGGAACCAGCATTGATTTCCGCATATTCATGATTTGAAATATTGTTGTCTTTATGTTTTATTTTGAAGTTAAACTTACTTACAGTTCTTGATAGGCCAAGCTGATGTGATGTTTTTAAATGATTTGAATGTCTTGTTTTTGTTTGGGATCCCTGGAACTATTTAAGTCAAATGGAAATTTCTTTTAAGTTCTTTTAAGTCTCGGCCTATAAATGCATGCATGTGTAGTAATGTCCCTAGGGATTTGGTCTTAGAAAAGTAGGGGCGTTACAGAAATAAAGATCATTTAATCACTAAGCTTCTTAAAGATTTTAAAAGTAAAATTGAATGAGAGATGAATTCGGTTTACTTTGTATTAACTACCATTGTAATTGCTTTCTTGTTGCATTTTCTTTCCATAGGGGCATTTGCAACTTGGTTCTCTTTCTCTCATCTATTAAATTTTTTCAAACACTTTCTTTAGACAATTACTTCACAATTTTTTTATGCCCTCAATCACTTTAGTTGCAATTGTTCATAATTTGGGCATGCTCAATAAATTTCATTGAATCTGCGATACTTTGAAATACTTTTAATTTATTATTACTTCGATCGTGTACGGTTTGATGGGAATGCTACCAACTACCCATCACTAAATTAGCTGATTTATTCATATCACTTATTGATGTCAAGTACAATAATGGCATTGTACTAAAAAAAAAGGTACAATAATGGCATGACGTGCAATAGATAAAAGTAATTAAAAATTGACATTTGAAAAACCTGTCAAATTATGATATAGACTACACAATGAAATTTTGAAAATAAATATTCATCATGTCTCCCATAATTTCTCCCAACACAATGAGGAAGTGTTGTAGGTAATTACCTCTCTCTTTGTTTTTTTTTTTTAACGATATGATTTAAATTTCTGACCTAAATGGTTAACACTTAGCTATATTCACTCTAACTATTTTTAATTAAAGTTTATCATCAAAATTTGATAACCGCACATTTTCACTTTTTCTAAGTTAATAACTAATTAATTCCTCATGATTTTCAACTCTTACCTACCATATACAATAACAAGCTTTTCTTTTTCTTTTATTTAACAAGATTTGAAAGATTTGTTGAAATTACAACTTTATCCCTTTAGTCATAAATTTTCAAAATTCATCCACCTAACTGTACATCCGTTGATGCAATCCCTTGATTGAAATTATTCTTTTGGTCCAAATTTAGTTTTTTGAAAATAAGATTTCTTAAAAAAAACGTTTTTTCAAGTATATTTTTTCTGTCTGAATTAACGAAAACTAATGTTTAACATTTTAATATTTATTTGGTTTTAAATATGGGTTTCCTTTTAGTTTTTCATTTGTGAGATAGAAGAAAAGATATTGGTAAGAGAGGTTAAAAAGTTAACAATTTAAGCTCCGTTTGATAGTCATTTGGTTTTTTGTTTTGAAAATTATACTTATTGTTCACCATCTCTCTTCATCTTCTCTATAATAATTTTCATCTTTATTGAGGTAATATTTAAGTTTCTAGCCAAATTTCAAAAACAAAAATAAGTTTTTGAAAACTACTTTTTTTTTTTTAATTTTCAAAACCTAGCTTGCTTTTTGAAAATGTAGGTACAAAGTAGATTAAATACATGAAAATTCATTAGTATAAATAGTATTTTTAGACTTAATTTTCAAAAATAAAAAATAAAAAATCTTATCAAACGGGACTTAACATTCTAGTATAAATACTTCTTACAACGCACTCTCAAATACAAAATATTTTTCAATTTTTTCTTCTTCCTACTATTTCATATTTCTCTACTTTTCTTTTTTGGAGGGGCATACTAGAGAAAGAATGCACCCGGTGGGTGATAAATAAATTAAAGGGTTTGAATATTCTTACAAAGAGCGATTTACCCACACATGGATCAAATTGTTCAAGTATTTATTTTTCAATATTTACTCCATTTTCTTCTCTTATTTATAATTTCCGACCGATCTTTTTTTAAAATAATTAATACAAAATAACAATGAATAAATTATATATATATATATATATATAAACCCATGAATACCAACCAGCCAATTTTGGGCGGTAACCGGGATGGTAGGAAACCTAGTCAATTCCAACCAGAGTTCATTCAACTCGGGCCAGATATTTGGTGGGATTCTAGAATCCTGTTGAATTGTAGGGCCTATTTGTAGGTATTTCGGATTCTGTTTTACGTTTTCAAGTTCACTAAATTTAATGAATACGTGTTTGGTAGATATATTTTCAAAAATTATTTTTGATTTGACTCAAATGGTAGAAATTTTAAAAATAACATTTTTATGTTTTAATTGTATCGAGATTCTGAATCTAAAAATTTAAAATGTAACATTATATTAAATAAAGATAAAAATCTTAATAAATATAATATTTCAGGTCAAAAATCAATTTACATTTATTAAATTACAATATGTATAATATAATATATTATAAATAATATAATATTATATTATAAAATAATAGTGATGCAAAATTTATAAAAGAGCATCTTCATAAATTAATTTAATAATGACTTATATTTAATCTATTAGTTTTTCAAGTAGAACAAACCTCATGAATAGGCATTTAAAATGAAATCAAATTTTTACCTCTATTACTCAACACAAATTTAAAAATTTGAAATATAATTCTGTTTTCATTGAATTCTTTAATCTTTAATACTTAAAATTTAAATCTCTAACAATCTTGCAAAATATTTTAATTTGTTTTTTAAAATAATTCTCAACAATGCTTTTTTAAAATACACATTCAAAACTGAAAATAAATCGTGAGAAAAGAGTTGAAAGTTGTGTTTTAATGAATAAAAAAATGGTAAAAAAGTTAGTGAGAATGTATTTTTGAAATTGAATTGTGGGCATCAGAAAAATCCTTTGGAGTTGGTTATAAAAAGTATTTTTTACCCTTCAATTTTAAGAACATAAAGCAAAAGAAACATTTTACCAAGAGAGGGAAACAAACAAAAAAAAAAAAAAACTTTTTTAACTTTTGAAAACTAGTCTGTGAACTCTTGGCTCACTTTTTTAATAGCGTACGAACTGCATCGAAAAAAGCTGCAGAAACATATAATGTATAGTGGGGTGGGGGGGAGAGGGGAGTTGCAGATGCAATTAATGTATAGTTGGGGTTAAAGAAGTAATCAAATGAAGATGCTCGAAAAGAAGTTTTTACCGTCGATTGTATTAGGGTAAGTTAGGGGTGTACAACTAATCCGGTAATAGGAGCAATCTGGACTACCCAACTGAAACCTTAAGGGTTGGGTAGAATTATGTTTTTTTTCCGATTTGGGTTGGGTTAGAAGTAGGAACCCGATCAACCCGGACCAACTCAAACAGGGTTGGATAGGGTTAGATTTTTTTTCGGTTTGGGTTGGGTTAGAAGTTTGGAGAACCGAAAAGTTCGGGTCGGTTCTCGGTTTGACCTTTTTAGGCTCGGGTTGACCCAACCCAACCCAACCCAAAGTTTATATTTTTTTAATTTTATTTTAATTAAATATATACTTATAAATGAATTATTTGTCAATTTCTTAGACCCAACCCAACCAAACCCGAAAATATTCGACTTATGAATCGGGTTGGGTTGGGTTGGGTTACTCTCATGAATAGGGTTGGTTGGGTTGAAGGAATAACCAACCCGAATTTTCGGGTTGGTCCAAAAATCTCCCTCAACCCAACTCAATCCGACTTATGTATACCCCTAGTTAGAAGTTTGGAGAGCTGAAAAAGTTCGAATCGGTTCCCGGGTTGGGCTTTTTAGGGCTTAGGTTGACCCTACCCAACCCAAAATTTATACTTTTTAAATTTTATTTTAGTTAAATATATATTTATAAATAAATTATTTGTCAATTTCTTAGGTATTTCTTTTCGACTTCTAATCAATGTTAAGATGTTATGAATTTTGAAGTTTGATATTTGAATTTTATGTAATTTTAGTTATTAATTCAAGAAAAAAAATATTTAAAATAATTTAAAAATTATAAAAAATAAAAAATATTAAGACGGTGACCCAACCCAACTCTGGGTGGGTTGAGTTGCTCTCATGAATAGGGTTGGTTGGAGGGTTGGTTGGGTTGAAGGAATGACCAACCCAAATTTTCGGATTGGTCCAAAAATCTCCCCTAACCCAACTCGGTTTACGTACATCCGTAGGGTAAGTACTACGTGGGTGTGCTAACAAAAGTTGTACATTGATTAATTAGGGAAAAAAGAGATTAATGATATATTAGTGAGGGTAATTATCTCAATTGTTATAAAGGATTTGGAAATTAAAATAATGTCACGAGAATTGTTCATTGATTAATTTGTTCAACTACATATCCAACAAATTTTATCGAATCAAAATATACTTAAATAATTATTATAATTTTTGTACAGTCATGCATTCAATGAATTGTAAAAGACTCACGTGGTTGCGAGAAATAAATGCGACATTGGGGTTGTTTTCTTTTATGTCGTTCATTCTTTCTTCCTTTCTCTTATTTTTTTTGAATTCATAAGTTTTGGTATAGTATTCAAGGATTCATTTTGTGCCTAATTTTGTTCCAAATTTGATTGTCTTTAAAAGCCGTGAATGTTAGTGTTGGAATAGAAATTTTGACAAATCCAAACTTGTCGCGTCATCACCTTGATAAGGAAATTATATTTAATTAGGGATTAATTAAATTGGTAAGAATCCCTAAATTAAATTATGACAAATCAGGTATTTGGGTTCTTCAAGATTTGGAAGGATAAAATCCAAGCCTAGCCCAATAAGGTTGGCCCAAAGTACAAGCCCAATTCAGAAATGAGGCCAAAGAAATCAACCAGACCAAGTCCAGAAGCAAAGACCCAAATCATCCCAGCCTAGCCAAAGGTCCAACATCAACAAGGTATCAACAAAGGTGAAGGCCCAAACCAGCCAAACCCAGTCCTAAATCCTGGGTTCAAATCCTCCCAACCTAAATTGTCGATGCACTTAAAAAAAACAAACAGTACCACGAACACAGATTAAGTAGCAGAACAAACAGGAATAAGCTAATAGAAGGTTGCAGATGAACCATGAATAGAATCCAAGGCAAGTTCGTGACTCTTTTATGCCTTCTTAATCAATGTGGAACCAACAATCACCTTGTCCCCGAATAACACTCTCCTTTTCATCTTATGCAACACTGCCTTCACCACGCACAACAACTCAACTCCAAGTCTCAAAGATTCCAACGAATCACCTTTTAAAAGCTTGTCATGAAGTTGAAAAAGAAGCGATACGCACATGAAGTTATCTTGTACAATAGCGATGCTATCGATAGCTTGAGATTTGAGATTGGAGAGAGGAGAGAGGAGGACTCTCCTGAGGAGAGATAAAAAAAATACCAATGACCTGAGATTCGAAGAGAGGAAGATCGTCTTGGAGAGAGAATTTTGGAGAAAGAGGAAGGAAATGACATGAGAATTTCGAATCCTCTTGCAGAGGAGGATGGAGAGAATCAGAAAAATAATTATAAAAATAATAATTGCAATGTAAATCTTTCAAAATGCAAATTAGTTACAGTTTAAATAAAATAGGAGAGAAGAAGTTTTTTAAAAAAAAATCAGGATTGTACATGGGCAAAATGGGCATTTGAAAAAAAAACGTCACATGTGCATCTCATATGGGGCCATAATTAAAAAGAAAAATCGAATGTTGATTAATAAAAACAAGACATTCTTTTTAGCCATTTCTAGAATTTTCCTATTAAGGCAAATTAAAATAGGGACAATTAGAAAAATGTCTAAATTTAACCAATTCAATTCGAAAAATGTTTAAACAAGTTTTAATTTGTAAATATGACTAAAACTATTTTTAACTAAAATCTACCAATTGCATTAGTTCGAAAATACCCCAATTAAATATTCATAATTTATTCTACCTAAAAAATGGTCGGGGTTAAGAAAGTAGGACTAGATTTTTTTCAAATAACAAAATCAAGGATTGAATTGTTTTTCAAAAAAAATATAAATATTGAGAGGGTGGTTAAAAAAAATAATCCTAACAACCCTCAATAAAATCTAGTGATTGAAAATTTGAAAAAAAAAAATTAAAAAAATTAAAAAGATATATACTAATTGTTTCTTGACACTATTAATAATTCACCTAAAACTCTCTCTAATTTCTCAAACTCAATGGATATATATTAAATGAGTAGAAATGTACTTATCTATCTATCCTAACGTGTAAGAAAAAACTAAAAAATCAATTCTCATCCACATGCACCATTAAAAAGGTAAATACGTGTACTTATTCACTTAATGCTATAATACACCATTTAAAACTCGTTTCGTTTTAACGTAATAAATAAGTAGAAATACGTATAAATACCCGCCCAACGTGTAAGAAAAAATAGAAAATTTAATCCACACCCACACATGCACCATGCACCATTAGAAAAGGTAAATAGTTATAATTATTCACACCACCTAAAACTCCCTCACATTTCTCCAACTTAATAAGGGGTTGTTTGGCCCCCTATTTTGGATTTGGATGGTTTTGGATTCCAAATCCAAAACCATGTTTGCCCCAATGTGTTCAAAACCCTTGGTTTTGAAACACAACCCCATGGGTTACAACATTGCAACCCCATGAGTTTTTCCATGTTTTCTTATTTTATTTGTCATCTTCCATTTTTCGGCGATTACTTCAACAACAATTTCGATGACAACTCCAACAACTACACCGGTGACCCGACTACAGTTAATGGCTACCTCCGACAACAACTTTGGCGACCCGACCACTGCTGACAATTACCTCCGACGACAACTCCGACCACCGCTGACGACTACCTCCGACGGTAATTCTGACGACTACACCGGTGACCCCCCCACCGCTGACGACTACCTCCGATGAAAACTCCGACGACCACACCGGCAAACCCTGCCACCTCCGGCGAAAACTCCAACGACCATACCGATGACCCCAACCATCACTGACGACTACCTTCGACGACAAATCCGACGACCCCAACCATCGTTGACGACTACCTCCAACGACCACACCAGCGACCCCAACCACCGCTGACGACTACCTCCGATGGCAACTCCGACGACCACACCAGCCACCCTTGCCACCGCTGACGACTACCTCGATTGACAATTCTGACGACCATACCGACGACCCCGACCACCACTGACAACTGCCTCCGACAGCCACACCGACGACCCCAACCACCGCTGATGACTACCTCCAACGACCACACCGACTACCCCAACCACCACTGACGACTACCTCCGAGGACCACACCGGCGACCCCAACAACCACTGACGACTATCTCTGAGGACCACACCGGCGACCCCAACCACCGCTGACGACTACCTCCGATGGCAACTCCGACGACCCGTGCCACCGCTGACGACTACCTCCGACGACAACTCCGACGACCATACCGATGACTCCGACCACTGCCGACGACTACCTCCGACGACCCCAACCACCGCTGACGACTACCTCCGACGACCCCAACCACCGTTGGCGACTACCTTTGACGACAACTCTAATGACTACATCGACAACCTAACAACTACTAACGACTACTTTCGACAACCACTCAAGAGACTTGTATACGCCTACCCCAACACCACGATCACTCGAGCAATCAACTACCCTAACGACCTAACTTGTGCGCAATCACACTTTCTTATTAGAGTTCCAAAAATAGGTTTTTGGATACTTTGTAGAATAAAATTTTAAATTTTCTAATCACTTAAATAGACTTCCAATTTTTTATTTTCTAAAATAGAATTCCAAAAATAGATTTTTGAATACTCTATAAAAATATAGTTTCAAATTACTTAATTTATTAAATAGACTTCCAATTTTTTTAATTTTAAAGGAGAATTCCAAAAAATAGTTTTCAAAATACTATGTGACGTGAAATAGAGTTTTTAATTTCCTAATTTCTTAAATAAATTTCTATTTTTTTAATTTCTAAAATAGAGTTCCAAAAATACTTTTCTAAATATTTTTTTAAAATAGAGTTTTAAATCCCTAATTTCTTAAATGGACTTTCAATTTTTTAATTCCTAAAATAGAGTTCCAAAAATACTTTTCTAAATACTTTGTAGAGTTTTAAATTCCCTAATTTCTTACCTAGATTTCTAATTTCCTAATTTCTAAAATAGAGTTTCAATTTTTTAACCTATTTATGTTATACAAGGGTTTCTACAATTGATAAAACATTCACTAAAAAATAAGAGAAAATAAGAGAACAAAACCGCTAAAGAAAAAGGAAAAAAAAAACAGCATAAACCCATGATTCAGAACACTGCACCCCAAACACTGTTTTCTTATTCCCAAGCTTCAGAACACTGCACCCCAAACCCAGCTTTCTGATTCCCAGGTTTCAGAATCCCCAGAACAAACTCCCCAGGGTTTTGATTCCAAGACAGGGGGGCCAAACAACCCCTAAATATGCTAAAAATGAGTACAAATATGCATAAATACCTATCCAATGGTGTATTTATGGTTTATATCTTATATGAAGACACAAATATACCATCGTAATGACCCTACAATATCAGTTGATTGTATCATTTTAAAATGATGTATATAAGGGTATATACCTGCATTCTTACAATTAAATTGGTTGCAAATCAAGAAAGAAGAGCCTAAGACTTTTTCGGTGACCTTCGAATGTACTGAGCTTGACTTGTAAACATTGTACCCATTGTTCTTATCCCACACAACATCAAACAAGATAGCAATGTTGTGAGAACCCATTTCGAACTGATACAATTCTACAAACTTGTAAACCGTACCAATGAAAAGTCTGAAAAACATATACTTGTAGACCAGATGCAGGAAGAGATCTCGTCTGGAACGTGTATTCTGAGACTAGTGGAGACCCCGATAGCCCCATGGAAAATGATCTCCATTATGCCTCTAATTTGGTCAAATGAAGATTTTGCTAAAAAAAATAGAAAATGTGAGTCAATTTGAGTTAGAAATGGTTGAAATTTTTTAAAAAGAGAATTTAAAAGTTGTTGAAAGACTGTAAATACGATATATCAAGGAATCTTAGGAATTAATATTATTAAACCGCTCTTAAAAGTATGGTAGTCATATTCACAATATTGAAACTATTTAGTTATTTTTCATTACGATTATTTTTTTTAGACGGTACTCATAATTTTTCATTCAAATAAATGCAATTGGATGGTAGACAAAACTCAAATGGGAACCCAAATCCAACCAAGTTTCAGCCCAAAGGGCTAGATCCAAAGTCAATCAAACTATTCTAAAAGGGTTCAGGCCCAAGGCCAATCCAATGGTCCCAAGCCACTTGAAAATTAGGGGTTCCCCTCCATTTAAAAGATTCAAAAGTTGGACTCTAGAGAGAAAAATTCAAAAAAAAAAAATTAGAAACAAAGATTAGAAGACTTTTTGCTCTCTTAAAGGTCAAACACTTCTAACACTACCTCAAAGACCCTTTGCAGCTTCAATTTGGAGGACAAGCTACAAAAGTCGTTAAGACAACATCACATTCGAGAACAAGTTGTAAAGCCCTCGAACAACATGGAGATTGAGAACAAGCTACAAAAGCCCTTGAGACAAGCATTTGCACATTTGGGTTGAATTTCCATGAAAGAAACTTGTTGGAGAAGCTTTTTCTTTGGAGAATTCAAACAGACACTTTTTTCTCGATCAGTCTAAGAACTAAAAGAGGGACTAAAGAGAGGACTATTCAATCGGTTGGGAAGGAGAAGAAGGGACACTCAATTAGTCTAGGTAGAGAGTCTTGTTTGTGGTTTTCCTTTTATTGCTAAGAAGAAGAATTTTTTAAAAAAAAACATGCAAATTTGGGCCTTTTTCCCTCTCAATTTTTGAGGTTTCTTCCGGTGTTTCATTTAGGTTAGTGTTTTGTTGTCGAAAAGTTCTTCAGGGTTTTCTCTCATTTTCATTCCACTGTGTTTTTGGATCCTGTTGCTTTTTTTTAAGCTACCAAGAAAATGAAAGTAAAACATTTTTGAGTTTTTTTATTTTTTTTTTCTTTTAGATGGTTTTTTCTTGTTGTTAGATAAACATTATGGATTTTTTTCTGCTGTCTAGGATTCCAAAGGCAAACCAATTTTGGAAGCTTTTTTTCTTCTAATATTTTCTAATATTTTCTTGTTGTTAACAACTTTGTAGGTTTTTGTTTGGCGTGCTTTTTTCTACTAACTAGAAGAACATATAAGTGCAGGAAATGAAAGCAAAGTAACTTTAGATTTTTCTGGGTGATTTTCAAACTCGTCAAGAAAGTTTGTATTCATTTTTCTCATCTTTGCTGAATTTTTTTGGTTCATTCTGAAATGTGCTTTAACGGTAATTGAAACGAAGAGTTAATCAAATGTCTAAATTGCAACATTAATCAAGGTTGGGATCCAATTTTATGAAATAAAAAGTGCAGAATTAAAATTGATACAACATACTAAAATTTAATGTTAAAATTGATTTTTCCCTAAACATAGACTTTTGTTTGAATATTTTAATCTAACTTTCAATTTTATTTAAATAGACTATATTTAATTACTACCTTATTCCTTGAACTCAAATAAATAATTAAAAATAATATGACCTTTTTTCATATATATATAATTTTTTTAATATAAGATCTTTCGTATGCCATATTTTATTAAACCATAAATATAAGTAATTTAAAACCCAAAATATTATAGAGCGAGAAAATGGTCAAGTACTCAAAAATTCCAACATGCGACAAATAATTTTTCCAGTATTTTAATCATATTCTAAGAAAAGTTTGCAAGCTCTTAACAAAGACTGACTATTATATTCTTCAAAGGATGATAATGGCCTCTTCATAGATTATGTTTAAACTTAAATACTACTTTTTTTTTAATTAAGGTAATTTCTTTCATTACTAATTATTATCTTATGAGCTGTGAACGATTTGAAGGTTAACCACTTGAAATATGGAATTTTTTTTAGTACAACAACATTTAGGGTGAGAGTATTCGAACTCATGACCTCTGTTGGGAGAAAAAATTAATAATAATAATAATAATCATAATATTAATTACTACTATATTAAATATCTTCTTCCATAGGATAAACCAACCAAACTAGAGTCACAAATAAATAATTAAAAGAGATAGGGAAAAGAAAACGAAATCGAATTTATACTGGTTCGCTCCAAACTTAGGACTATCTTCTGCAACTGGAGGTTCTACTGTAATGGAAGATTACAAAAGTCCTCAAAACTGACATCACAAACTAACCCTCAATAGCCCAACAATAATTATTGACTTTCAAATATCACAACATGATAGTTTGGGATAAACAACAAAAAAAAAAAAAAAACCTCAAACCCACAATTTAAAAAATGCACACTGTGTGCTAATACACTCACTGTGTAACGCAACTGTGTGCTAATAAACTCAGTGTAACGCAAAAAAAAAAAAAACACTCGTTTCTTTTACTTTGCGACAAGGCCATGCTTTCTGCACATACAATAAGATAGAAAGAAAAAAACACTATATATATATGTTGTGTTATTTTTCTTTTTACCCTAAAATAAATGGGTTTGGCCCAATTCCTTTTTTATTTAATTTTCTTCCTCGGTATTTTGGCTTCAACACGCAACAATCTCCCACTTGGAGACAAAATGATGATCTAGCCTCTTACTGCAATGAACTGATCACCTTGGTAAACTCTAAGGTACAACTCTTACTACAACTATTATTTATGATCTTCTTGGCAAACTCCAAGGCTAAAAAAAATACCTGGAAACACAACAAACTCACAAGACAGACAACTATAAAAAATAACTGTAGTGCATCTGAGCTCGCGTTGAGGTATGGGCTCGTTACGTGAATCTGTCTCCCAGTTGAAAAAGATAGACACATACTCCCACTTCAGCTAAATGGTACCAACTGACATTTTTTTCAACCCTGAACCATTGTTCCTGAAGAAGATACACTCTGAGAAGAGCTTGAATCAAACTTGCTGCCAATTTAGAGACTTTACCCTTGACCTTAGCAACTGCTCTAGCCTTCCACTTCGATGCCTCCACTCGCCTAGGCGACTTTTTCAATTCAACTATCCGTCTGACAATTGGGGGTTCATGATAGCAATTAACTTTCTCTCCTGGACTTCTCAATTGTTCCTGAATTGAAAGATCTTGATCTGACTGATCAAACTTGGCTATCATTGTTGTTGGCTCAACTTTACCTCTACTACTACCATCTGCAACTTTAACTGACATCTACTGTCTCTTCAAACCTTTCTTTGCAATATCCAACCGACATCTATACAGTGTAGATTTCTTGTGGCCAACTGCCACTACTTGGGATCATAACCTGAGTTTACACTGACTTTTGCAAAACTCACACATGTAGTCATCATCTGCCAACTTACCATTGGAGATAAGATTCATCTTGACATTGGGCACAAACCTGACATTTCGCAGTACCAAATTATTTTCACATTCTATCTTCAGACTAACCTCTCCAATCCCATTGGTCTTGGATATTTCACCATTCCCCATCATCACTAGGCCATGACAACCTTCTGTGAAGTATGTGAACATACTCCTGTCTGAAGGTATGTAAACAGTAGCTCCACTGTCTAAAATACACTCAGAGGAATTACTACTACTCTCTGTGTCACTCCTAACACAACAACATGCATCTTGCACTATATTTGCTTTTTGATTTTCTCTTTTTTCTAGATTCTCTTTCAATTTTCTACGCTGACTCTTAAAGTGACCTTTCTTGTGACAGTAAAAGCATTCTATCTCTTTATTTCTATTATTCCACTTCTTCCTACTGCTAAGACTCGATGTATTTTCCTCATTAATCTTCTCTTTACCCTTAGTCATAACCAAACTTGATCCTATAGTAGACTCCTTACTACTGTCTTTTCTACGAATTTCCTAAGCTTAGGCTAAATCACAAACACCTGAAAATTTCAGAGTATTTTCACCTACTGAATTAGACAATGTTGTCTTCATCGTTTCCCAACTATCAGGCAAAAAGGTTAATAACGGAATAACATTCACTTCATCACTAAACTCTATTTTAACTAATCTCAACTAATTTATCAAAGTGGTTACCTCATTTATATAAGAATTCACAGAAGTATCCTCCCCCATACGCATATTGAAAAACTTCCTAAGTAGATAGATCTTATTATTTGTGTAAGGTTTTTCATACCTGTTTGCAAGTGCTTTCATTAACTCAATTGTAGTTGTCTCACTAGCCTACCTGACTAACCACACCCATTGACATATACATTCTGATTGCAACAATTACTTCTTCATCCAGAGTCTCCTAATCTCCATCTTTCATTCCTTCTGGTCTCTTTTCAAAACCATACCTAGCTTTTTAACAGTCAAATAATCTTTGACCATCATCTTTCAATACTCAAAAATTTTTCCATCAAAACTTGTTGACTCCACGTATCCCATGACTCTTGAACAAAAAGCTCTGATACCACTTGTTGGGAGAAAAAAATAATTATAATAATAATAATCACAATATTAATTACTACTATATTAAATCTCTCCTTCCACAAGATAAACTAACCAAACTAGAGTCACTGTTTACATGTGATTTCAACAAAGAAACAGAAATGAGACACGTGTAATTGAACGTTGTGTTTGTATTAATTTGAATGTTGTGAGTTACAATCTCTAATGTTTATCCTCTGCTACTACAAATTTGGTCTTTATTGATGCATGACTTAATTGAATTGTTGATGTTTGAGACAAAAAATTGTCAATAAAAGATTTACTTTCACTTTAAAATAAATTATTAATTAAGAAATAAATATATTGACGGTTATTAAACGTCAACAAAAGTCTATATTTAAGTTGATGTAGTAAACTGTCAACATTATTAGCTTTATTGACAATATTTTCGAAAAATCACGTCAAAATTGGGTGTTCTCCGTGTTTTCTTCTCCCAGCCGCTTAAACCTTTCTCTCTCAAAATCAACCAAACCCCACCATGCCGACTACCCTCTTTTCTTCCTTTGTTGTCGTCACTGTCACTGTCACCTTCAGTCTTCTCAACCATCAACCTCAACCATTATTATTCCAATCTCTCTCAATCTTTGCTCTGTTGCCTGCCTGAAGCGTTCGTCGACCACCATTCCTTTTTTAGTTGCTCTCTTTCAATAGTTGGGTTCTTGTTGTCCGTTGGCTACCATTTTTACTGTTCGCCCGGTCGCTGCCCCTATTTGCCACAATCCATCATGTTTTTTAGGTAAAATTTAAATCAATAATTGTGGTTTGCAATTAAAAAAATGGATTAGATTAAAAGTTTAGTATGATTTAAAAAAAAAAAAAACTCACCACTCTTTTTTTCATAAAACTTTAAAAATCAACAATTTTGAGTACTGAAATTGATTTTATTAGACGTGGTTTGCATACCTCTCGCTCTTCTTACATACTATTCTCATCAAAATAGAATGTGTTTTTTAATAATAAAACACAATTAAATAAAAACAAAGATATCTTCATTCTAGTCATGCAAGACAATTCTCTATTCCTTTGCAATTCCATAGAGCTATGGATGACTCATTTTCTTTAGTTCTTATCATTACTAACCAGTGTTATGATTATTATCATAGGAAAAAGTTTTCAAAACATGAACAAACAAATGTTAATGACAATATAATTAAGGAAGAGAACTTCCTCAATTTTCAGATATAGATCAATATATACCAAAGAGAAACCTTTAGAAATTAAATAAACTAGAATGATCAAGGATGAGTTTCTTATCTATGTTTACGTCAAGCAAGTTCAAACAAAATTTATCTTATCGAGGATGAGTTTAAGCTCCCAGTACTTTGATTAAACAAGAAAGAAATCATCCTTAACGAAGAACCTATATCATCAAGGTACAAAAAAAAAAAAAACTAGCTCTTTAGTAATCAAACATGTATAGGTAGAGAATTTTGAAGAATACATATAAATTTTAAAATATCAACCACTCAAATAGATTAGGAACATTTTAATTGTAGCTCAACATCACTTGCTCAAAATTCTCAAATGAAAATATGAGATATAACAAAAATATCAACCACTCTCTATATCAATTTATAAACATTTTAATTGGTGTTATCACAATGCCACCATAATTATATACACAACCCAATAAACAGTTAACAATAATAAATATATAACTTATTTGTACTATTCTTAGAGGTTTGGAAGAAGATAAAACCATATAAATTATTAATTATTTCTTGAAGTGCAGAAATTTCAACAAGGAATACACAACTGCATTAGTCTCATATCTTTCTTTCCCACAAAGAAATGTTCACTTTAACATATCAAACACAAACTAAGGTTTATCATCTTCACCTTTTACACAGTGTGAGCATCATTTGACTATGATTAGACACGTTAATCATCCTTTCTTAATCTTTAATTTAAGAGTATTCTCATCTATAATATAACAATTATTGAGAGCATAGAATTATATGTGAGAAAGGAAAAAGGTATAATAGAAATACCCAGTGCACATGAGACTTAAAGGTAGCAGAGTAGAAGGTTGCATCTTCAGCTAGTGACCATCTTTTCAGTGTATCATATCATGGCTCAACTTCTTCATTCAATACACAGAATCAAATATTTCATTAAAAAATCAAGTATGCCCACACACTCATGATTGCAGATCAATTTTGAATCATCCAACAATAAGGAACATAATGACTTATTTTTCCTTCTTACAGTACAAAACCTTTTACACCTCTCATAAATGAAGTGCAACCACAACAATTTAACATGAATTTTCTAGCTTCAATAAATCATATTGCAGGTATGAGATAAAAAAAATAAAAGTAAAGTTTGTCAAAATTGTTGTTTCTCTTGATTTAGTAACATAAATATAACTATAAGAAAAGTCAAGTTCTCAACCCTCTTCCCCTACATTTTCTCCAAAACTTAGCAATCTAACCAAACTTAATAAAGTTGACCAAAAGTTAACAAACACCCATCATTAAAATTAAGCAAAACTTAGGAATCTAACCACAAATGTATTAAACTTAAACTATTTCTCCATCACAACTAATATTTTCTAACACATAAACCAACCCATCATAGGGTACACAAAAAAAAAAAAAAATAGATCTACACAAAAAAAAAAAATAACACGGAGAAAATCAATCATTAAATTCTTAAAAAAAATTAAATTTAGATCTACACAAAATTAAATTTTTCATTAGTCAATTTAGATCTACACAAAAAAACTCGTTAGCATAAACTCCTAAAAAAAATTAAATTTAGATCTACACAAAAAAAAAATTCATTAGTCAATTTAGATCTACACATAAACACATAAACCAACACATTAGCATAAACTCCAAAAAAAAATTAAAATTTTCCTTAGTCAATTTAGATCTACAAAAAAAAACTTAGATCAACAAAAAAAAAAAATCAATCTAAAAATAATTTTAAAAAAAAAAAACAGACTTGGCCGACCAAATGGTAACAAATCTGGCCGGCGAGCAAAAAAAAAAACTCACCGGTGGAAGCTCGGTGGAAGAGCTGGTCGGCGACAGACGAGGGAGGGAGATCTGGCCGACGAGAAAATGAGATGGGGAAGCTCGGAGATCTGGCGAAAGAAGTTCGGTGGACGCTCGGTAGAAGATCTGGTCGGCGACCGACGGTGGCAAACGGGGGAAGAAGGGTCGGCGGCGACGAACGACGAAGACGAAGCGTGAGGTCGGTGGTAGAAAACGGTGAAGATGGAGGGAGAGTGTGAGCTGCTATGAGAATGAGAGAGAAAATGAGTTGGAAGTCGAAAATGGTAAAGTGGAAAGAGAGAGAAAATGAGCTGGGGGTGTTTTTTTAAAATACCCTATGATGACGGGCAATGCCCGTCATTAAAATTAACTTACAATTGCCCGTCATTGTATGTCCGGCCAAATTCCAGCGCGCCTTTTCCTCGTCCGTCATTGTTTCTCGCCCCTTGATTTTTTTGTCCGTCATTGTATCCCTATTTTCTTCTAGTGTTTGAACAACATTTGAAGGATAAAACAAATTTATTTATTTACTTTTATTATTAGTTACTTTTGCATCGAGATTTGTTCATATTTGATAATATAAATTTGTTACAATTAATTATATATTTATATATACAAGAAACAAGAAACGATTATCAAACAAGTTTATGTTTCTCTTTCTTGTTTTCAAAGAAACAAAAAACAGAAATAGTTATCAAACATATTCTTGTTTCTTATCTTAAAAAATAGAAACAAGGAACAAGGAACAAGAAACAGAAAACAGGAAAGAAGAACATTATCAAACGGGGCCAAAATTTCCACTATTTGGATTAAAGAATTCGGAAACAGTTTTCGAAAACACATCTGTCAAATGTATATTCATTAAATTCAGTGAATCCGAAAACATAAAACAAAATCTAGATTACCTACAAGACAGACTCTAAGGGTGCGAACAACTCAATTTTTGGGCAAAATCGAAACTGAACTGATAAAGATATAGAAAGAAAAAATAAAAACCAAACCGAATAGTTTACAATATTGAAATTGAACCGCCTGAACTAATTAACCAATAGTTTAAACGATTTGGTTTGTTGGGTCATCATTAATCATTTGGTATATTAATGAACAATCTCATTTGTGTGAACCCAACCCAAAAAAGAATTGAAAAGGCACGAAATTATTCAGTAAAACTGTTATAATATAACTGATAATTATGAAGAAAGATAGATGTATCTCAAATTTATATCTAATAGTTCTTAACAATATGAAAAATTATAACATCTCAGGTTTATTACTAAGCACCAACATAAAATAATTTGTTTGAAAAGCCAAGCGAATAGTGCAAAGGACGCTTTTATTGTTTTTATTTTTTATTTTTTAGTTGAAAGAGGCTTTTCAACAAGACAAAAGTGGGGTCCACTAAGAGAAAAATGACTCCCAAATCTTGACTTTCCTTTTCTTCTACGTCAGAGACACTGACTTCTTTAGTTTCATTTGCCAACAAGAATATGCTTTCGGCCTTGATTAAAAATGAGAAGGGACGTTTGAAATTCAATTTTAATTTAACCAATGATTTGATTGACTAATTTCTTCCTAACCCGATGCCAAAACTATCTTTGATATTATGTATTTTCTTGTTTTTCTTTATTTGTAATTATTGTAACATTTAAAAGTAGAAAAGAGAAAAATATATAGGTAGATATATTTACTATGACTACTATCTTTGATGATTAAGTTCTCTCTACCGCCATAATTAAGTTCTCTCTACCGCCTTCGACTGCTAGTGGTTATGAAAGAGATGTCAAATGGTTTCCAGGTCAATGGTGAATGGTTACTGTTAATAGATTATATGGGATTCCATCTCAAAACCAATTGGCAATTAGAGTAGTAACCCACACATCTTATATATTATGAGGTTTCTCATCACTTTTCCAATGTGGGATCCTCAACATGCCACCTCAAAATGGTGGCTCTTTGGATTCACCATTCTTGGATCGGATCCCAATTTCAATTTGTGGACCGAATACCCGTTTGGGTTTAATGGGCTCTGATACCATATTAGATTATATGGGGTTTCATCTCAAAACCAATTGGTAATGAGAGGAGTAACCCACACATCTTATGTATTGTGAGGTTTCTCACCACTTTTCCAATGTGGGATCCTCAACAACTGTTGATGCCGGAATTTGGTTAGACGGATTAACGGTGAATTTGTATCGTTGGGGACAACGATCTCCTGTAAGAAAGAAAACTAACACCGATGTGGTGCTCTGCTACACGCACTCCGACGCTCAAGTTAGAGAGGATAATTTCGCACAGAAGTAAATCTCAAGCTAAAACAAAGGCCAAATGATTGCTTACCTTTCTTAGCACCACCAACGAGATAAAATAGTCGCCAAATCGTAACGGTTCATCAAGGGTTTAATTACCCACTAACCATCCATGATTGCGCTTACTTAATGAAAACGGTTATGAGAGAGGCTGTTTCGCAACGTTCCCACCTCTTCCACTACGTGTCGTAACGGTGCTTGTGGCATACACCCTAGGGAGTTGGCCTCTCCAGGTCGGGAGACCCCAGGCGAACCTCCTACAGTCGCCTAGGAGTGGTCCGGGGGCGACCCTAGTGGGTCGGCCTCTCCAGGTCGGGAGACCCCATGCGAACTTCCTACGGTCGTCCGAGAGTGGCTCAGGGGCGACCCTAGTGGGTCGGCCTCTCCAGGTCGGGAGACCCCGGGCGAACCTCCTACGATCGCCCGAGAGTGGTCCGGGGCCGACCCTAGAGGGTCGGCCTTTCCGGGTCGAGAGACCCAGAGCGAACCTCCTACGATCGCCCGGGAGTGGCCTGGGGCCGATTATAGGGGGTCGGCCTCTCCAGGTCGGGAGACCCCGGGCGAACCTCCTGACGCGCCGGGGAGTGGCTGCAGGCGACCCAGGGTGGCCTCTTCGGGTCAGGAGACCCCGGGCGAACCTCCTACGGTCGCCCAGGAGTGGGTCGGGGCCGATCCTAAGGGGTCAGCCTCTCTAGGTCGGGAGACCCCGGGCGAACCTCCTACGGTCGCCTGAGAGTGGTCTGGGGGCGACCCTAGTGGGTCGGTTTCTCCAGGTCGGGAGACCCCATGCAAACCTCCTACGATCGCCCGAGAGTGGCTCGGGGGCGACCCTAGGGGCTCGGCCTCTCCAGGTCGGGAGACCCCGGGCGAACCTCCTACGGTCGCTCGGGAGTGGTCCGGGGCCCACCCTAGGAGGTCGGCCTCTCCGGGTCGGGAGACCCCGGGCAAACCTCCTACGGTCGCCCGGGAGTGGTCCATAGGGTCGACCTCTCCAGGTCGGGAGGCCCCGCGCGAACCTCCTATGGTCGCCCGGGAGTGGTCAGGGAGCAACCCTACAGGGTTGACCTTTCTAGATCGGGCTGATGCATTTACCTGTCTATCTCGGGATCACCCGTGCTATCTAACCGAGTTCTATATTTTTGGCCATAACAGTTACTTAATAATGATGAGTATTTCTGAACGACAACGAAGAATGGGTTTAGTATTTTTCGACGATTTTAGATTTAGCATTTCAGAGGTAAAATTTAATAGAGGTTTAATTTCAAACTATTTTTTCTTTTCTAATCTTTCTATATTTGGAGTTTATATGAAATAATTGTAAACATAATATTATAAGTTTTAACATTTGGTGGGGGTATATATTGTATAGCATCTAACTGGGTATATATATGAACGAGTTTTTAGTGTATGAGTACTGATAAATTTAGAGAAGAGAAAAGAGAGGGAGACTACAATAGATGACTAGGGTTTAAATTATATGTAATTGCCTAATAAGATACAAATCTTAAAGACCTATTTATACGAATGAGAATGATAAGAAAAAGACTAATTTACGCTTACAAGATAACCCCAAATCAAATAAAACCTAATCTAATCTAGCATTCCCTCTTTGCTAAATAATGATGATGTCAAAGCAGATTCAGATGGTGAAGCCCAATGCATGTGCAGATTCATAACCGAATGTTGATGTCGAAGCATATGTAGATTCGGATGTCGAAGCATGTGCAAATTCATATGCCAAAGCATGCTTATAGATTCAGATTCAGATGTCGATGCCAAAGCATATGTAGATTCAAATGTCGATGTCGAAGCATATGCATGTCAAAGCATATGCAGATTCAGATGTCAAAGTAAAATGCAGATTCAGTTGTCGAAGCGAAACACTGACCTGGTCAATTTTAGGGCTCTAATACCATGATTCATTTAGAGAAGAGAAGAGAGAGAGTACAAAAGACGATTAGGAGCTTTACATAGTATATAATTGCCTAATAAGATACAAACCTTAGAGACATATTTATACTTATGAGAATAATAAGCAAAAGACTAATTTACCCTTATAAGATAAATCCTAATCAAATCTAAGAATGACATATAAGAGTATAATTTGAGAATAAACATTTGTAAGGTACACATATATGAACAAGTTAGCCTAAGTATATTATAGGCAAAACCAAAAAATGTGGGTGTAAGTTAAGAAAACATAGATTTTCATGAGAAACAAATCTAAGGAGAAGAGAAAAGTCTTATGGAATGAGGAAAATTTTCAATGAATGATAAGTGATGGGACGTTAAATATGCCTCTTGGTGCATTGATGTAGTTGTAAACCACTCCCATTTGTTTCGCTACTTTCTCTCTCAAAGTTAAAATTGGTGCGATAGACAATTATGAAGATTTCTGGTGATTGTCAGAGGGAGGTGAATTTGGCAAAATTGAAAAATATTGGTTAGAAGCCAAACACTGATCTCGATGAATTCTAGGGATTTGAACACAGAACTTCCTGAACCACCTACTCTAATACCAACTTAAATCATCAATTAAACCGAAAGTTTAAGGTAATAGTTTGAAGTAAATTTAATTATATCAACATAGTCTAATATTATCACTTATTTAAGTTTGTTATCACTAATTTAGGGTATGTTTGGAGAGTGATTTTGAAATAGTCAAAATCACTTTTGTTAGATTAAAAATTACTCCAAAAAATGTCTTCCATCATTCAAAATCAACTTAGTATTTGTTTTATAGTTTTAAATGTAATTTTCATTCCATATAAATTAATTTCAATTAATTAAACAGAGTGATTTGAAATAGATTTATGCCTATAATTTATTTAGACATATTCGTGTCTATCATCATTAATATTTACATTCCAAACGGTCCGTAAGTAATATTAGAAGTAGTTTGGAAATTTTAAAGTATATAATTTATATCTTATTAAAAGTTAAATTAATTCATGTATTTTTCTAGTCAATCAATATTTTATTATTTACTCTTATCATAAATTTTTTCGATTATTTTATGATACCTGAACAGGTTATTACTGCATTTCAAGTAGGATTTGTTATCAAATTAAAATTTAAAAAGGAGAGATTAATATTAAACATATTCTAAATATACAATAGGTTGTTTTTGTAGTTTAATAATTGGGAATGATTGGATCAAGTAATTGACTTTCAAAATGGTACTAGGTTGCTTTATGCACTACGTTCTGCTAAAATTAACTACAGTTGAGATATATATGGTTTGTTTTTAACCATGCCCATAAAGCTTTTCCAATTTTTTTTTTTACTTCACCAATCTTAAAGTGGTATCTTACAAATTCAACATACAAGTTTAAACGCAAGTGATATTTACATTTCACCCATACCAAACATGTTTGACATATAGATAAGATAGATTCTCAAGAAAAAAAAAAAGGTGGATGTGGAAAAGGGATGGAAAAATATTTAATAAAAAAGAAAGATAAAAGATGGAAAATTATTGAACGAGGATATGATGGATTGCATAAAAGAAAGAGAAAGGAAAAGTATAAAGAAAAATGAAAAGGTAATGATAATAATAATGATGTGAATGTAAAGAAAGGATGGAAATTATTGAATGAGGAATGAAACTGTGACAATGTTGTTATCTTTTTAAGTCGTTGGATATAAATTAAATTACTTTGTATACTCTTTAATAATCACCTAGATAGGTCTATTAATTACAAATATAATAACATCTTAAATTTCTTTAGGCACCTATTTAAATATTTTTAATTAGTCGTTGGATATAAATTAAATAACTTTGTTTATTAGTGATAGATGAAGTCTAATCGTTCATATTCATATCAATATATTAAAAATGGTAAATTTGAGGTATATTTGAGGTATTTAACTTTTATTTTCTATCCGTGATTGATAGTTTGCATACTTATTTGCTAAATAGTCTACCATTGGATAATTATTTGCATGATGTATTAAAAAACATCTTATTTTCTCTCTCATACATCCAATAATACATACAATTGGAAGACACTCAAAAAAAAAATATTATTTAAAAAGATGTGATACAAGGTGTCGATGTTGACGAAAATGTAGATGTCTCAAATTTATGGAGATGTCGAAAGAATTTTAAAAACAAAAAATTAAATTAATAAATAAACATTTTACACTTTTTAAATAAATTAAAATACTCGTTATAATATTATATTTATATTAACTTACATTTTTTCGCTAAATTTTGTAGAAATGTTTGAAGGGGGAGTTTCTATAAATAAAGTACACTAGGGTTGTAAAGAAGAGCACAAACAATTTGAGAGAAAAAGAGAGGATAGGGAGAAGGGACATAAAATAATGGGTTTAATGGTGGGTTTGGGTTTGATGGCAATGATGTTTATGGGTTGTTTAGCCGAATTATCTTCCTCCAACAAGCAAAATGTGGTGCTTCAACTCTTATCTGATGGTGAACATGAACAAGTTGTAGAATATTACTTGAACGATAATGTTAGCCCAAGAAAAATGATGAAATCAGATGGAACACCAGCCAATGCACGCCAAGGTACACAGTGTAGATCCCCCTATGACTGTCCTTATGGCTGTTACTGCTACTTGATTCCATATACTACCACTGGATCTTGTTTCAAACACTACGCCTAAGCGTTGCAGCTTAATTATATATATATATATATATATGTAGGCCTTCCATTTCGTTTTATCATGTACTCCTAAGTTTAAATTTCTCTAAGTTGTTTGTGTACTCTACTTAATTCTCTTCTATGTCTTTTGTTTCTTTCTTCTACTTCATCTATTTCTACGTCATTTAATAAAGTTGTGGAGGCCAATTTATGGTGTGTCTAATATTTTGCTTTTCTCTCTATGTCTTTCTTCTCGATATATATATATATACACACATATATGTAACCTTATTATCTACATTGTTATTTGTCTTGCATAATTTCTCCAGTTTTTGTGTACCTTTGCATATTTTTTTTTTCTTATTTTGCTCCTTCAATTATGGCAATCATTGGGGATAAATACTCTTGTGCTTATTATAATAATTATTATTATTTCCTAATACAATAAATAGGGAGGTATGGAGATTTCAACTTTCTATTTCAAATATTGAACTATACTTATATTGACGCTCTATGCCGATTTAGAAGGAATATTTAGCTTGCAATTTCTTACAAAAGAAGTAACAATTATTGGACTCTATTTGAATCTCTCCCAATTCTATCTTTTTTGCTAAATTGCTTAATTTTAACTCAATAACATTTAAAAATCTCCAAAAATCATTGATTTGGAAGAAAATCAAGTTGCGAACAAATTAAATTTAAGTAAATGCACAAAAATTGATCACTCAATACGCTACCAGAAATCACAAATTTTAGGGGGATAAAAAGCCCTAAAATATATATATATGGTGTTTTTTTTTTATCATCTTGTGTATGTGTTGTATTAGCACACAGTGAGCATTCTTCAAATGGTGGGTTTGAGGGTTTTCTTTGTTGTTTATCCTTAGAGATGTCCACGGGCAGGGCGGGGTCGGGGACCACCCCCATTTCATTCCCCGTCCCCGCAAAATTCCCCATTTAATTTTGTAGGCAACAGGGCGGGGATTCCCCTCGGAGAATTCGCGGGGATCGGGTTCCCTGCGGGGAATAATTCCCCGTTTATAATTTTATTTTTTAAATTTGTATTAACTAATTTATTTTTTTTAAAAAAAATTACATTTAAATGGTTAATTATTTTTTAGAGATTTCTAGGTAAGAGACATTTTTCAATTTTCTTAGAAATATAAAATTATATTTAATAAAATTTTAGACTTATGATTTATTAGTTGTATAAAAATATATATATTTAAAATTAAATAAATTAATCGGGGTGGGGACGGAGAGTGGGGCGGGGTCGGGGACGGGGAATGTATTTCCCCGCCCCCGTCCCCATTTAGCCAACTTGAAAAATTTTGTCCCCGCTCCCCGCCTAAATGGGAATTCCCCGTCCCGGCAGGAAAATGGGCATCTTTATTTATCCCAAGCTATCAGGTTGTGATATCTTGGAAGTCAATAGCCATTGGTGGGCTATTGAGGAAAGAATGAAGAAGATTGGGGAAAAATTCACCAAATGAATGTGTCTTACAAAATCCATTACAACCACTATTTATAGGCAAATGGAGAGCATGATTTGGCCCATTTTGGACACTAACCAATGGTGTTTGGATGACACATAGAGGACACATTGGTTATGGGGAGTTTGCCACTTGACAATGCTAAATTTGGACATATGGACAACACATGGCATGGGCATCTATTTTCTAATTTCCATAATACTCCCCCTTAGATGTCCATTTATATAAAATATGCCTCGTTAAAACCTTACTAGGAAAAAACCCAATGAGATAAAAACCCTAGTGAAGGAAAAAGAGTACATAATTTATATAATACATTTACTCCCCCTTATGAAAACGTTAGTTGAGATCTCTGAGTCGTCGCATCCTAATACTGTGAACCAATTTCTCAAATGTTGTAGTTGGTAATGCCTTTGTAAATATGTCTGCCAAGTTATCTTTCGAACAAATCTGTTGTACTAAGATGTCGCCATTTTCTTCAAGGTCATGAGTGTAGAAAAGCTTTGGAGAGATATGTTTCATTCTATCTCTTTTAATATATCCTCCTTTGATTTGAGCTATACATGTTGTGTTGTCTTCGTATAATATTGTTGGAAAAGCTTTACTCGAAGACAAGCCACATGTCTCACGAATGTGTTGTGTCATCGATCTTAGCCATACACATTCTCGACTCGCTTCATGAATAGCGAGGATTTCAGCATGATTTGAAGAAGTGGTTGTTATAGTTTGTTTCACTGATCGCCATGATATAGCAGTTCCCCCACATGTAAATAGATAACCTGTCTGAGATCTAGCTTTGTGTGGATCGGATAGATAACCAGAATCTGCATAACCAACTAGATCAAAATTGGATTTGTTAGAATAAAATAAACTCATATCAATTGTCTCTCGAAGATATCGGAGTACATGCTTAACTCCGTTTCAATGTCTTTTTGTAGGACATGAACTATATCTAGCTAATAAATTTACTGAAAATGCAATATCTAGTCTTGTGTTATTAGCTAGATACATAAGTGCACCAATTGCACTAAGATATGGTACTTCAAGACCAAGTAGTTCTTCATTATCATCTCGAGGGCGAAATATGTCTTTCTTTACATTTAGTGAACGAACTTCCATTGGAATGTTCAATGGATGTGTTTTATCCATTTAGAATCTTTTTAAGATTTTCTCTGTATAAGTTGATTGATGAACAAATATCCCATATGCTAAATGTTTAATTTGCAAACCAAGGCAAAATTTTGTTTTTCCAAGATCTTTCATCTCGAATTCTTTCTTAAGATATTCTATTTCCTTGAATAGCTCTTCAAGAGTTTCAATTATATTTAAGTCATCAACATATACAGTTATAATAGCAAATCCTGACTGAGATTTCTTTATAAAAACGCACGGACATATTGGATTATTTTGATATCCTTCTTTCAACAGATATTCACTCAGCGATTATACCACATTCGTCCTGATTGTTTTAATCCATATAATGATCTCTGTAACTTGATTGTATATAATTCCCAAGACTTGATTCATATGTTTCTGGTATTCTAAATCTTTCCGGGATTTTCATGTAAATGACATTATCCAGAGATTCATATAAGTATGTCGTGACTACATCCATTAGATGGATATCAAGTTTTTCATATACAGTCAGACCAATCAAATATCTTAACGTTATTGCATCCACCATAGGAGATATGTCTTCTCATAGTCAATACCAGGCCTTTGCGAGAATCCTTGTGCAACAAAGTCTCGCTTTATATCTTGTGACTTCATTTCTTTTCCTTACAAATACCCATTTGTATTCCATAGATTTGACACCTTCTGGTGTTAGGACTACTGGTCCAAAATCCTCACGTTTTGAAAGTGAGTTCAACTCTGCTTGGATTGCTTTTTTTCCACTTTGGCCAATCCTTTTTACGTTGACATTTTTCGATAGATTTTGGATCAAAATCGTCACTTTTATGAATAATATCGTGAGCAACATTATAAGCAAAAATGTTGTCAACAATGATATCATTTCGGTTCCATCTCTTTCCTGTTGTAACATAGTTTATAGAAATTTCATTATTATCCTCAAGCGTTTGATTTTCATCAATACTATTTTGAGTAGTTGTATTCTGGATTTTTTCTAGAACATCCATACCTTTTATTGAATCATTTTGATTCTCAACTACTTTTATTTTTCGAGAATTTTTATCTTTGGAACCCATAGGTCTATCACGCTTCTGGCGTGCTCCAGACTCATTATTGACAACTTGTTTCTTTGGGATATTAATTTTTGATGGAGCATTTGTTGCTGGTATATATGATTTAGTCACTTTTTTAGCATCTGTAAATGCATCTGGTTATTGATTTGCTATATTTTGCAAATGAATTATCTTTTAAACTTCAAGTTCACATTGATCTCTAAGAGGATCTAAATGAGATAATAATGATGCATTCCATGTAATTTTCTTTTCCAACTTCTTAATTTCTCCTCCTAATGTTGGAAAATTTGTCTCATTAAAATGACAATCAGCAAATCGTGCAGTAAATACATCACCCGTCAGAGGTTCAAGATATTTAATAATTGATGGGAAATCATATCCAAACATATATTCCTAACCTCCTTTGAGGACCCATCTTAGTACGTTGTGGTAGAGCAATTGGAACATATACTGCACATCCAAAAATTCTCAGATGAGATATATTCGACTCCTGGCCATAAGCTAACTACATAGGGGAATATTTATTATAGGCTACTGGCCTAATACGTAATAATGATGCAGCGTGCAAAATAGCATGACCCCAGACCGATGTAGGAAGTTTAGCTCCCATAAGCAATGGTATTGCAATTTGTTGCAGACGTTTTATAAATGATTCTGATAGACCATTTTGGGTATGAACATGAGCTACAGGATGTTCAACACTTATCCCAATTGACATACAATAATTATAAAAAGTTTGGAATGTAAATTCACCAGCATTATGAAGTCGAATGATCTTAATTATATAATCAAGAAATTGTGCTTTTAACTTAATTATTTGAGCAAGTAACCTTACAAATGCAAGATTTCGACTTGATAATAAGCATACATGTGACCATCTGCTGGATGCGTCAATTACCATAAAATATCTAAATAGACCACTTGGTGGATTAATAGGTCCACAAATATCACCTTGAATTAGCTCTAAAAATGCAGGCGATTCAATCCCTACCTTAGCTGGTGATGGTCTAATAATTAATTTCCCTTCAGAGCAAGTGTTGAAACAAAATTTATGATATTGCAATACCGCAGTGTATGAGTTTCTAGATTAATTAACTACTAAGATACTAATTCTCAATTTTAGCTAAAGAAACATAACATGGATAGTTGGTTGAAAGTAAAGACAAGCAAAAGAACAAACATGTGGAGACACGAATTGATAGAATTGAGGGAAGTGATTATACAAGTTAAAAACCTAACTAACACATGCATTGAACCAATGAGATGAAATTATAAACAAGAAGTAAAATACTCAAGAAAATCTCTCGATTCTTAGTGAGGCTCACACATGCAATAAACTCCATAGTCTCCATATGAACCTATGACATGCATGACATTAAGCAACTTCTTTAGGTGTTTCCCTAAGATTTCTAAGTCATTCTCATGCCAGATTTCTGAGGGTTTTGACAATTTTTCTCTAATTCAAGTTTTATCTCTCGAGTCCACTTAAACCAACAAATTAAGAAGTAAATAATGAATTGCCAAAAATAAGAACAAAAAACATGCTTCAATTCATGGTAATAAAGTCTTAACAAGTATAACAAATCCTAACTACAATGTCTAGCTACTCTAAATCACATGAAAATTAAACTAAACATGTAGAAAACGTCTCAGAACGCTATTACAAATTAAAAGAAAGAGAAATTAAACTTATGTGTCGACGTCGGCCCTTCATCTCCAAGCTCTCGTCTTCGATCTCGAACCTCCACGAATGTTTTGGCTCCAAAAACGCTCTCTTTTCTCTCCTTACAAAGTGTATTTCGAAATTAGGATGGAATATACCAAATTCGACTCTCTTTTACAAGAATACATAATGTTCTATATATAGGCTTAATCGGTGCAGCATGCAACGGTAGGGACAACGTTGCAACGCTGCACCCTAGGCGGTTGGTAAATAAGAAAATAATCGACGGCGTTGCAACATTGAGGACAACATTGCAACGCCGCTACCCTAACGCACGCGCTCCTTATCGAAATGGTGTTGCGACGCTGCGAGGCAGCGTTGCAACGCCACTTGCACGACCTTCATACACAACTTCTTATCGAGATAGCGTTGCGACGCTGCAAAACAACGTTGCAACGCTATCGCCTGGGGTCTTCAACGCATCTTAGTTGCACGTTCGGCGTTGCAACGCTCTACATGGCATTGCAACGCCATCACCTCGGGTCTTCAAGCTTGGTTTGTTCTTTTCACTTCCAATTGATGTTATTTTGAGCTCCAAATAGCCTCGTTTCGATCCCAAGTGATCCAAAATATCTCCAATTGTTCTGTTTACGCTCTTAACCTGAAATTCAATGATTTAAACACATCAAAGCCCTGAAATTATCATAAAACTAGCAATAATTAATCCTAAGGATAGCACATTTTGTGTGCTATCAAACACCCCCAAACTTAAACTTTTGCTAGTCCCGAGCAAAAACAGAATTAAACATCAGATTGTTCTTATACATACATTTGATTCAAGCCTCAAAGATTTAAGAGAAAATCTAGTAATCACAGGAAACACTCAAATATAACAGTTCAGCAAGCAATTTAAAACTTTTCCTGAGTGTTCCTATGTGTGTGTGTGATTAGCCTATGTTCCCTTCATTTTTACTAAGCCCGGATCAACTTTATTAGGCTCTCCATTCAACTTCCCCCTACACTGGTCATAATTACTAATCTTTGAGTCTCCCCACATTCAAGAACTAAATAACCCTACTTAGCACGTAATCACTTTTTTTTAATAACTTTTTTTTATTTTTTTTATTTTTTGTGTAAGGATACTAGCTTTCACACATCCACTGCAGGGACTCTTACCCAGAGCACTCGATCAATGAGTGACCTAACTGATCACAGTGAAGGTAGCTCTTTTTGCCCTCACGATTGTTTTTTCTTAAACAAACAAACAACAAAAACAAAAAACTCTTTCACATAATGCACATAATACACAGATCGTGCACTTCATATTGTCATTCATCGTATCCTGCAGTTTAGCTCTCAAATCAGTTCTCAGACCTATCGAGGTGACATCAAACTTCTAAGCCTAATAACTTTGTTCTAAGCATTTCAAAACTACAGGAACACAGGTTATGTGCGTAATAGTGCAGGAAAAGAGACCTGATTATTTTAACCTAAAATGAAAAAGGAATATATATAAAAGTTGTTGTAGCAGCTCGACGTTGTCGCTAATGATCTCCAACGTTTCATAAGGCTCGTCGTAACGTTCTGGGATGCTTGCCCAATAGTGTCTCAACCGCTTTTGTTTATGAAATAGCGTCGAGACGTTGCTCTATGACCACACATTCTATCTTTAAACGTCATGGAGGTTGCACGTGCAGCGTCTAGACGCTTCTATCTAAACCAAAATGATTAAAATGCCCTCTGTAGCTCCAAATTGTCAGTTGACTTACAGATCTCCTCGAATCCATCCCAAACACTCCAAATTAGCTCTAAAAGCGGTGAAATGGCTTTGATTGCTCATTAGACTAAAATTCTTACAAAATAGACATTAAAGTACATTAAATCATTCAAAACAAAAAGGAACATGTAAGTAAAAAATGGGACTATTTTGAATCCTATTAATAGGACAAATGTAGAGGGACCATAGGGGTCTATGAGGGACTTGAAAGAAAAGACCTTGTAAAGGAAAGGAAAGATCTCAAAGATCTCAAGAAGATTTTAATTGACCACCATAAGCCGAAGAAAAAAGTCATGATTATTTTAAAAGAAAGTTTTAGGTCCTGCCAAAGAAAGCTTAAAGTTATGTTGCATGTGATTGCATATCCCAACCCCGACAGTGGGGTCACTTACTGAGAGAAATATTTTCAAGTAAAGGCAATAACATGCAAGACGAATGATAGGAATAAAGCTTCAAGGACAAGAGAATAGCAAGACATGTTTCTCTTCATTTTCTAAAACTTTAGTGAACCTTATTCAAGGTCTTTCTTTTGAAACAACGTTTGACTTGAAAATTATGTTGTTTTGGAAATTGAAGTATGATCTTAAAATAAATGTTTTGATTTTGGGATCCTATAGAGAAATGAATTTTATTTTAATTAAATTTACTTCTCTTTTTATATTGTTTTGTGACCTCAAAAACATACCTGAATAGTAATGACCTTAAAAATAAGTCTTAAAGTTTAGGTCGTTACGAATGCTCCCAAGCTCCATGATGTCTTAAGTTACCTTTCTAGATTGAGGAGACTTTGTTCCAGAAGTAAGAAAAAAAGGAAATTTTATAGTCGTGGACAAATGAAGCTCTTATTGGTGGAAAGATGTAGAAGATTATGTATATCCTTTTGTAGTTGTACGAGATGAAGAAGTCACAAGAATTTTGGAATTCCAAAATTACTTAACTTCTATTATTACTGATGAAATTTATAATTATAAAATTTAACTAATAAATATTATAAACAAACAAATGTGTAAATGTCTATTCCACATGCCTTTCAATACCTATGCCACATGACAACCTCCTCCATAACCATAGTGTTCTCCATGTGTCTATTTCTTACCAATGCTTAGTGTCCAAATGTACCAACTCATCTCTTGCCAAATTTCCTATAAATAATGGCTTTTGGTGGAAGAATAAAAGACACAATTGGTGAAATCTCTCTCCAATCTTTTCCATTTTCTCTCACTTTCTCAATTTTGGTTATTATTTAATTTCCCATAAATTCCCACTATCTTTGTTTATATTATATATATTCCATTTTCAAAACACTTGAATTATTATTATTATTATTATTATTATATTAGTATTTAAATATTGATAAAATTATACCCGATTTTCATCCTATTTTTCACAACATGTTATCAGCACGAAACTCTGCCGATTTTTCCACTGAAGGTAGGTCCTCCGGGTAAGCAATTTTTTTTTTGAATAAAATGTTATTTTGCATGTTTAATTGATTTCCTAATGTAAATGCAATTTCTTTTTATATATTATTACTATGGCAAATCTTACAAAATTAGAATTTGCGGCCCTAGATATTAATGGAAATAACTACTTGTCATGAGTCCTTGATGCTGAGATCCATTTAGATTCCATGAATCTTGGAGAAACAATTAAAGAAGGAAATGATGCATCAAATCAAGAACAATCAAAAACCATGATCTTCCTTCGCCATCATCTTCACGAGGGATTGAAAATTGAGTATGTTACAATAAAAAGATCCCTACATTCTATGACAAGGTTTGAAAGAAAGGTACGATCATCAAAAACAGTTATTCTTCCAAAAACTCAATATGATTGGATGCACCTGAGGTTGCAGGATTTCAAATCAGTAAGTGAATATAATTCCACACTCTTCAGAATTAGTTCAAAATTAAAATTATGCGGAGAAATGATTACTGATGTTGATATGTTAGAGAAGACATTTTCAACTTTTCATGTCTCGAATATGCTTCTGCAACAGCAATATCGAGAGAAAGACTTTAAAAAATATTCAGAACTGATTTCATGTCTTCTCGTGGTTGAACAAAATAACGAGCTATTAATGAAAAATCATGAATCTCGACCAACTGGAACAACACCATTCCCTGAAGTGAATGTTGTGAATTTCAATAATCGTGGTCGAGGTCGAGACCGCGATAGAGGAAGAAATACTTATTTTCGTGGTGGGCATTATAATTTTAAGAAACCCACACGAATTGATGATCATAAAGGAAAGACTCCACAAGATAGGAGTTCAAAAGGTGATGAACATAAATGTTTTCGGTGTGGAATGATTGGGCACTGGTCATGTAACTGTCATACGTCAAAACACCTTGTTGATCTCTATCAAGTTTTCCTGATGGAAAAAGAAAAAGGGAAGAATGTGGAGGTGAATCTTGTCATTCAAGAAGATGATGTGTTTGATCTCTCCAATATGGTGCATCTTGATGTGGCTGATTATTTTGAATCACCTGGAGAGAAAATCGATGCAGTCAAACAAGTAGAGGATGTTTTATATGAAGATATATAATTAAGTACTGCTTGTAATTATAGTATGTTTTTCTTGTTTTTGTATATATATTTAGGACTTTTTGTAATCGCTTTTCCTTTCTAATCAATGAAGAAATATGAACATTTTTCATATGTTGAATGACTAAAAAATGAGCAACGAAGATCTATGTCTGCAGACTGCGCAACTACGCACACAATACTTATAAACAAAAAATATTTTTCTAAATTGACAATGCTGTAAGCAAAAATCAATACTATATAAGGTTCTGCAGACCTGATTAAAGATTTTGGAAAACCAAGTTTTATCTTGCCTAGAAGAACAAAATTTTCAATTAATAATGCCTTGTTCTCTAGCAAATCAAAGAGAAATCTATTGAGTTTCAAAGATATACGTAATAATGGTTATCATGTTGAAACTGATCGTAAAAATAATATAGAATGTCTCTATATCACATCTATTGTTTCACATGAAAAACGTATATTAGAAACACTGCCTGCTTTTTCTTCTAGATTATATTATACTCATATACGAGTAATCAAAAATTATGCAACAATAAACCAAAAGTTCATGAATCCAAAAATATTCAGTATTTGGCATGATCGACTGGGTCATCTAGGATCGATAATGATGAGAAAAATTATTGAGAATTCACATGGGCATCCTTTAAAGAACCAGAAGATTCTTCAATCCAATGAGTTGTCATGTGATGCTTGCTCTCAAGGGAAATTAATTATTAGACCATCATCAGATAAAGTGGGGATTGAATCACCTGCATTTTTAGAGCGAATTCAAGGTGATATCTGTGGATCCATTAACCCACCAAGTGGTCCATTTAAATATTTTATGGTATTAATTGACGCATCCAACAGATGGCCACATGTATGCTTATTATCAAGCCGAAATCTTGCATTTGCAAGATTACTTGCTCAAATGATTAAGTTAAGAGCACAATTTCCTAATTATACAATTAAGACAATTCGACTTGATAATGCTGGTGAATTTACATCTCAAACTTTTAATAATTATTGTATGTCAATTGGGATAAGTGTTGAACATCCTGTAGCTCATGTTCATACACAAAAGGGTCTAACAGAATCATTTATAAAACGTCTGCAATTAATTGCAAAACCATTGCTTATGAGAGCTAAACTCCCTACATCGGCCTGGGGTCATGCTATTTTACACGCTGCATCATTATTACGTATTAGGCCAGTAGCCTATAATAAATATTCCCCCATGCAATTAGCTTATGACCAGCAACCAAATGTATCCCATCAGAGAATTCTTGGATGTGCAGTATATGTTCCGATTGCTCCACCACAACGTACTAAGATGAGTCCTCAAAGGAGGTTAGAAATATATGTTGGATATGATTCTCCATCAATAATTAAATATCTTGAACCGCTGACGGGTGATGTATTTACTACACGATTTGTTGATTGTCATTTTAATGAATCAAATTTTCCAACGTTAGGGTGAGGAATTAAGAAATTGGAAAAAGAAATCACATGAAATGCATTATTATTATCTCATTTAGATCCTCGTAGAGATCAATGTGAACTTAAAGTTCAAAAGATAATTCATTTGCAAAATATAGCAAATCAATTACCAGATGCATTCACAGATGCTAAATCATATATACCAGCAGCAAATGCTCCATCAAAAATTGATGTCCCACAGGAACAAGTTGTCAATAATGAGTCTGGAGCACGCCAAAAGTGTGGTAGACCAATGAGTTTCAAAGATAAAAATCCTCGAAAAAGAAAAGTAGTTGAGAATCAAAAGGATTCAATGAAAGGTATGGTGCAGAATACAACTACTCGAAAGAGTATTGATGAAAATCAAACGCTTGAGGATAATAATGAAATTTCTATAAATTATGCTACAATAGGAAAGAGATGGAACCGAAATGATATCATTGTTGACAACATTTTTGCTTATAATGTTGCTCACGATATTATTCATGAAAGTGACGATTTTGATCCAAAATCTATCGAAGAATGTCAACGTAGAAAGGATTGGCCAAAGTGAAAAGAAGCAATCCAAGCATAGTTGAACTCACTTTCAAAACGTGAGATTTTTGGATCAGTAGTCCTAACACCAGAAGGTGTCAAACCTGTGGGATACAAATGGGTATTTGTAAGGAAAAGAAATGAAAAGAATGAAGTCATAAGATATAAAGCGAGACTTGTTGCACAAGGATTCTCGCAAAGGCTTGGTATTGATTATGAGAAGACATATTCTCCTATGGTGGATGCAATAACGTTAAGATATTTGATTGGCCTGACTATATATGGAAAATTTGATATGCATCTAATGGATGTAGTCACGACGTATTTATATGAATCTCTGGATAATGACATTTATATGAAAATCCCGAAAGGATTTAAAATACCAGAAACATATGAATCAAGTTCTCGGGAATTGTATTCAATAAAGTTACGGAGATAATTATATAGATTAAAACAATCAGGACGATTGTTGTATAATCGCCTGAGTGAATATCTGTTGAAAGAATGATATCAAAATAATCCAATATGTCCGTGTGTTTTTATAAAGAAATCTCAGTCAGTATTTGCTATTATAACTGTATATGTTGATAAATTAAATATAATTGGAACTCTTGAAGAGTTATCCAAGTCAATAGAATATCTTAAGAAATAATTCGAGATGAAAGATCTTGGAAAAACAAAATTTTGCCTTGGTTTGTAAATTGAACATTTAACAGATGGAATATTTGTTCATCAATCAACTTATACAGAGAAAATCTTAAAAAGATTTTATATAGATAAAACACATCAATTGAACATTCCAATGAAAATTCGTTCATTAGATGTAAAGAAAGATATATTTCGACCTCGAGATGATAATGAACAACTACTTGGTCCTGAAGTAGCATATCTTAGTGCAATTGGAGCACTTATGTGTCTGGCTAATAACACAAGACCTGATATTGCATTTTCAGTAAATTTATTAGCTAGATATAGTTCATATCCTACAAAAAGACATTGGAATGGAGTTAAACATGTACTCCGATATCTTCGAGAGACAATTGATATAGTTTATTTTATTCTAACATATCCAATTTTGATCTAGTTGGTTATGCAGATTCTGGTTATTTATCTTATCGACACAAAGCTAGATGTCAGACAGGTTATCTATTTACATGTGGAGGAACTGTCATATCATGGCGATCAGTGAAACAGACCATCACGACCACTTCTTCGAATCATGCTGAAATCCTCGCAATTCACGAGGCAAGTTGAGAATGTGTATGGCTAAGATCAATGACACAACACATTCATGAGACATGTGGCTTGTCTTCGAGCAAACCCCTTTCAACAATATTATACGAAGATAACACAACGTGTATAGCTCAAGTCAAAGGAGGATATATTAAAGGAGATAGAACGAAACATATCTCTCCAAAGCTTTTCTACACTCATGACCTTGAAGAAAATGGCGACATCTCAGTACAACAGATTTGTTCAAAGGATAACTTGGCAGACATATTTACAAAGACATTACCAACTACAACATTTGAGAAATTGGTTCACAGTATCGGGATGCGAAGACTCAAAGATCTCAAGTGATGTCGTCATGAGGGGGAGTAAATGTATTATATAAAATATGTACTATTTTTCCTTCACTAAGGTTTTTATCCCATTGGGTTTTCCCCTAGTAAGGTTTTAATAAGACATATTTTATATAAAATGGACATTTAAGGGGGAGTATTATAAATAAACAAATGTGTAAATGCCCCATTCCACATGTCTTTCAATACCCATGCCACATGGCAACCCCTGCATAACCATAGTGTCCTCCATGTGTCCATTTTTTACCAATGCTTAGTGTCCAAATGTACAACTCATCTCTTGCCAAATTGCCTATGAATAGTGGCTTTTGGTGGAAGAATAAAAAGCACAATTGGTGAAAGCTCTCTCCAATCTTTTCCATTTTCTCTCACTTTCTCACTTTTGGTTATTATTTAATTTTTCATAAATTCCCACTATCTTTGTTTGTATTATATATATTCCATTTTCAAAACACTTGAATTATTATTATTATTATTATTATTATATTAGTATTTAAATATTGATAAAATTATACTCGATTTTCATCTTATTTTTCACAACAATAAAAACAGCGTGGGAAAAAAAATAAAATTTTACCCTTAGACATGTTAACGGGTATCAATTTTTCACCATAAAAATGTTTAAAATTGACCTATAGACTTTGATAAATTTTGTAATTTCTAACCATCAAACAATCTGCTAATACACCTACTACTTTTAATAAAAAAAAACACTTATTTGAATGATATCAAGTTTTGTACAAATTTTAATTTATTTAATATATAAATTACGTCAAATAAGTACAAATTAGTAGTAACTAACATGTACTTCTTCCTTTAAAGTTAGAGGTTCAAATCTTTGTCAATTAACCATTAAATAACTTTGCTAAAGCTCACATTTTAACAAAAGTCTAGTTTTAATGTCCTTTAAATTGAGAGTTTATAATAAAAATAGATACATGGACAAGTTTATGAGTTAGTTGATTTTTTCCAAACTCTTTTTTAGTATTTTTTTTTTTAAAAGTTGATATGATTGAAAAAAATAGTTTTTTTTTTTTTTAATTATTCAACTCCATGTGGGGTGAGAATGCAAATTTTTCCCTGAAAAAACATGAAAAAACAGCTTACATATAACATGAGAGGGGTTTTCCCTGATGCAAGGGGTAACAATACATAAGATATAAATAAATGGATTGTGGGATAATGCACTTGAATTTATTGAATTGAAGTTTAGATAAGAGATAACACTAAAAATAGATATACTTCTTTACCGCTTTTCGTTTAGAAAAAATTGCTAAGTAGAGCATAGCTCAATTGACATGAAGTATGATTTATGATCTCGGTCATCAGTTCGAAACTCTTCATCTCCAATGTTATTAAACTCAAAAAAATATATTAGAAAAGATTAATTACAACATAACAAATATGCATGCCAGATTACATTTCTATTAAGAAAAAGACTAATGCAAATGTAATAGATATATAATATACACATGATGCTCGAAGAAGTTGAACTATGCTCAAAATCCTAAAGCAAAATTTGCAAAATTTGATAGATGGTGTTTAATATATTATTACTAATAATAATAATATGTTCAACTCTCCCTGACAACTTTGGTGTTGCACTGGGGAGAAATTTTATTAATAATGTTTTTTTAAAAATTTATTAAAAAAATAATGTGTATTCCAAATTTTTTAGTAAAATAATGTTGATTTAATGGCGTGAAGTAAAGTCGTCTCTTAAAGAGACGATCTTGATCATGGATCAAGGTCGTCTGCTTATATGTTAGTGTAGGTCGTCTCCACATATATGGAGATAAAGGTCGTCTCTTCCTTTTCAAATTTGTTTTTTTAGTAATACATTTAAAAAAAAAACTAAGAAAAATCCAACCAAATATTTTTAAATTCAATCTAACAAATCAAATTCAACTAAATATTATTTAAATTCAATCCCAACAAATAAAAATGAACTAAATATTTTTTAAATTCAATCCAACAAATCAAAATCAACTAAATATATTTTAAATTCAATCCAACGAAATAAAATCAACTGAATATTTTTTAAATTGAGTCCAACAAAAATTCAACAATTTCTTTTTAAATATTTAATCCAACAAAAATTCAACATTTTTTTTTAAATATTCAATCCAACAAATAAAATCCAACAACTCTTATAAAAAAATATTTTCAAATATTTTCACAATTCAATTTTTTTTAACTATTTCCACCTTTCAATAAATCTTAAAAATTCAATAGATCTAAGTTCTAACAAAAAAATATTTTCAAATATTTTCACAATTCAATTTTTTTTAACTATTTCCACCTTTCAATAAATCTTAAAAATTCAATAGATCTAAGTTCTAACAAGATCTCAACAGATTTAAGAATAAAAATAACCAATATTAATAAAAATCACAAAAAATGATAAAAAAACTCACAAATATATTATGAAAAAGAGACGACCTTTTTGTAACGTTAAAATATATTCGAGCTTGATTGTGCACGACCTCGCTCCATGCCATAAAATCAACATTATTTTGCTAAAAAGTTTGGTGTGCATATTATTTTTTTAAAAATATTATTAATAAAATTTCTCCTTGCCGCTTGCAGGTAATTAATGTATAGAGAAAATGACAATGATATGTTTAGGAATTTTTTTTTGATAGAGTCACTAAAATTTTTTACCTTTGCATGCACATTATGATACAAGAAGAGTAATAAAAAAAAAAACTTTTGAAAATGAGTCTATTTTCTAAAGCTAGAAAAAAATTTTGGTCCATTTTTTGAAAGTATCAAGTGTTGTATATGTTAGGTACAGCATACCAAAAACCAAAAGGAATCACCTGATCAATGATCATCTAACAAATTTCGTACAACTATATACCTAAATTCGAATTAAATCTATGAGTTTACAAAAATTAAGGAGAAAAAAGTAATTTCATTTAACCTGGATCTCAAATTTTATTCTTAAACTTTAAATTTTATCAAACTGCCCTTAAACTTGGACGTTGAAATTACTCATGTGCACTGAATGAAGGGTAAAAGATGCATTTAATATGAAATTGATAGAATTTTCAAGAAAAGAAAACTTCCGATTCTGTTAAAACTTGTTTTTCTTTGAAATTATTGGATTTTGGAGATCTTTGAATTTTATTAAGTTAAAATTAGTGGCTCAATTTAATGAAAATTGAACCTAAGTAAAAGTTAAAATACATATATAAACTTAAGGTTGTCCAATTTGAAGAAATTAAAAATCTGGGGTGAAAATTGACATACCCTTGTCCAACGGAAAGCAATTGTTTTCCAAGATTTAATATGGGAGCAATGCATGCAACAAAATAAATTTTAACAGAATATTTCTTAAATCTTATTTTGATTTATGAACGGATTGTTTTCATTTTAGTCCACTTGATACCCGTTATATAGAAAGTCACTATTATGCTTCAAATATTTGAACAACCATATTCAAGTTGTTGGATATTTCTTTATTTTACTTTAATTCTAATACATGAATTGATAATATCATAATTTCTTCAAGTATGTATAGATCATATAGATGTAGATTAGAGTCAAAAGGTCACAAAACAACAACTAAGATAATTATAATTGTCATGTTTTAAAATTAAAGTATTGATGGTTTGAATTAAAACCCTATGATAACCAAATTATGTGGATATATATATACATACACAACCAAAAGAAAAACATGAAAAAAAAAAAGAAAGTTTGACACAACATAAACTGGCCTTCGCTTAGTCACGAAGAAATTGATGAGGTTGAGGGAAACAAACACAAACAAATTAAGACAACGGAAATTAAGTGCACACAGAGTTAGAGAAATTTAAATTTAAGACATGATTATAAAACGACGAAATGGAAGGCCTACATAATTAAGTGTTCAATTAGACACAAATTCCACCCATAGGAGAAATATACACGCATGTACACCCAGAATAGCAATTAGCGGAACTAAGGCAGACTTGACCAGAACATGAATTGGCTGCTCCATCTAATTTCATGATCATTTTTCTGGTTCGACTAACATTGTTCAAGTAATATTCCACAACTTGTTCATGTTGATGTTGATGTTGATGTTCACCATCGGAGAAGAGTTCAAGCACCACATTTTCATTCGTCGAGGAAGATTCGGCTAAACAACCCATAAACATCATTGCCACCAACAAACCCATTTTCATTTTACGTCCCTCTTCCATCTCTCTTTCTCTTTCAAATGGCTTCTCATCTTCTTTACCACCCTAGTGTACTCTATTTATAATAACTCTTCCTTGTTGATTCAATGCTATATCTAATGGGCGATTTTTTTTTTTTTGTAAATATACGCCAAAATAAGCATAACTCAACGATAATTGACATGTACTCTAAATTAAAAGGTTAGAGTTTTGAAACTTTCCTACGCTCAATTTTCATCCAACCTAAAATATTAATTAAACCGTCATGTGAGAATACACCTCTTTTAATCACCTACTTTAATAATATTACACCTAAAACCACTTTCTCAATCCCTTTGTATCTTCCTTTCTCCAAGTACTATATTGTCTTTTTCCTCCAATTAAACAATATCACTTTCCCTCTTCTCAAAAACCGTTGTTTTTCTTTAATAATTCTACCAGTAATAATTTCTTTCCCCAAATTAAATCCCCATGTGAATGACCTCCAACTAACCCGAGCCAGAGAGGATGGCTCAAATGGGGAGATCGTAACACGAAATGGTTTCACCATAAGGCCTCTCACACGGACGAAAATTGAACACCATTATGGGTTTTTTCGATGACGATGGGATTTAGAGGGAGGATGACAAAGATCTCCACAAAATAGGAGTTAAGTATTTCAAGAACATTTTTACTTCTGAAAATCCAGGTGCAAAAATAATAAAGAAAATCACGGACTGCATTGATACAAAGGTGTCTACCTCTCATAATGAAGGTAGGTTTCCAAGGATGAGGTGGAAGCGACTCTAAAAGAGTATGCACCTGACAAAAGCACCAGGGTCGGTTGGCATGCATGCCATCTCTTATAAAAAATACTGGGAAATCGTGGGCCCAGAGACAGTTGACCTTTGTCTTCAAGTCCTAAATGGTACAATGGACCTCACAAACCTTAATCTTACCTACATTGCCCTAATAGCCAAGACGAAAAAGCCTGAGCATATGAAAGATTTTAGACCAATCAACCAATGTGGCGTATAAAGTGATAGTTAAATCAATTGCAAACAGGCTAAGGAAGATCTTACATGAGATCATTTTGCCTACTCAATCTGCCTTCATCCCTGGTCCATATATTACTGATAATGCTTTCATAGGTTATGAATATTTACATGCACTCCGAAGTAAAAGATCGGGTAAATCCGGATGGGTAGCATTGAAAACCGACATCAGCAAAGCTTATGATAAAGTGTAAAGGAATTTTCTAAGGGAGATAATGTTGAAGTTGGGGTTCAATCACAATTGGGTCTCCTCGATTATGAGATGTGTAGAATCAGTCTCTTTTGTAGTTCTCACGAACGACTTTCTAGGGAAAATCTTCAAACCTATGAAAGGCCTACGCCAAGGCGACCTTTTATCCCCATATCTCTTCTTACTTTGTGGTCGAGGGTCTGTCAGCATGTCTGAACAGGGAAGTCTCTTTAAACAGAATCTCTGCCATTAAAATTAATAAATTATGTCCTAGTTTAGCTCATCTATTTTTCGTTGATGACAATATTTTCTTCTTTAATGATTATGTGCAGGAAAGCCAAGCTATCAAGGTGGTCCTTAAAGATTACGAGGAAGCCTCGATTCAATTTATAAACACAGAGAAGTCCAAGTTTATGACTAGTGGCAATGTTAAACTAGAGGTTATCAATAGATTACAATCTTGCCTTGGGGTGAAGCATGGGGACAGTCTTGGATTGTATCTTGGTCTCCTTACTAAAACTGGGTGTAACAAATCTCAAATATTCCAAGAGGTGAAAAATCGAGTATGGAAGGCGACCCAAGGTTGGAAGGATAGGCTTTTTTTTTTGCAGGTGGGAAGGAATTCCTAATCAAAGCAATGACTCGAGCTATTCCTGGATACACCATGAGTTGCTTCCAATTCCCAGACAAGCTTTGTAAAGGTTTAAGCTCGATACGCAGTAGATTCTGGTGGGGTTTGTCCAACACACACAAAAAAATCCACTGGAGAAGCTGGGATCGCTTTGTCTTTGCACAGAAAAGGAGGAGGTCTTGGGTTCAGGGATTTTAAAATGTTCAACAAAGCAATGCTTTCAAAACACAGTTGAACCTATCCAGGAACCCTAACAATTTCCTAGCCAAGATCCTAAAAGATATGTATTACAAAGACAAGGATTTTCCTCATGCCACTATTGGATCTAACCCTTCCATCACGTGGCGAAGCATTCTCTAGGGGCGAGACCTTTTTCAGCGAGGTTATAGATGAAAAATTAGAAATGGTTGACATGTCTTTATCAATGAGGACCCTTGGATACCCAAGTTAGGCAACTTCAAACCTGTGTGGACTAGTGAGGAAGTCAGAGGCGAAAGAGTTGCAGACCTGATAAACCAAGAAGGTGGTTGGGATTGAAAACCATGTTAGGGAGACCTTTATACATCATGAAGTTGTTGAAATCCTGAACATTCCTCTAAGCGGGCCAAGGAGAAATGATGAAATCATATGAAATGGGGACAAAAAAGAGAAGTTTTCGGTTAAAAGTGTTTACTTTTTAGGTGTTTCTCTTTCTCGAATGTCTCGCCCGCTGCAATCTGATGCTATTGCCCTTAATTGTGCTTGGGAAAATTTTTGGAATACTGATGTTAAATCGAATATTAAGCATGTGTGCTGGAAAATTTTAAATGATGTTATTCCTACTGCTTATAATCTGTGCAAAAAAGGTTTGCAGGTTGATAAAGCTTGCTCTTTTTTGCAAGAAACACATGGAGACAACCACTCACTTGTTCTGGGAGTGTACGTAAGTTTACTAAACATATGTGGAATCTTCTATTCCATTTTATGCTTATGTTTTTCCTTCTACTAAGGATATTTGGAAGTCTTGGGACTACTGGGAATGCTTCGAGGTTGGAAAAGTTCAGGAGACTTGAAGTAACATCATGTTAGCGCTGTTTGGATTCAAAGAAACCAAGTCAGATTCAATGCAAGAAAGCTAAATTTGGAGGATCTTGTAGCAAACGTTGATATTGCTCGTCACATTTAATTACCAAAAGCCACCGAGAATCATCGTCTTGCGGCCGCTCCCCCCACCACAACCACTATGATGGAAACCTCAAAGTCGAACGCTTGGAAACTCAATACCGATGCTGCGTGGTCTTGTAAGCTGAATCAAGGTTGGTTAGGATGAATTGTTCGTGATTCCTCTGGGAACCCTCTCTTGGGTGGTCGTAACTTTATCTCTTTTAACTGGCCTGTTAAGCTACTTGAAGCGTATGTTATTCAAGTATGCCTCAAGGAAGTTCTTGCTTGGGGAAAGAGTCAAGTCTCGTCCTTGATCGTAAAAACAGATTCGCTGGAGGTTACCTCGCTTTTGAATGGAGTTACTACTGACTTATCTGAAATCTCTTTTATTATTGATGATATTCTTATGATTGCTAAGAATGTTAGGTCCATTATTTTTTGTAAAGTCCCTAGAGAGGATAACAAAACAACTCATTCTTTAGCAGGTTTGGCATCCTCTTCTGAAGATTCTAGGATCTAGAATGACGACTTTCCGGAGGACATTCTCCCTCTTGTCTTTGAGATGGGAGTGGTTGTTTTTTGGGTTGTCTATAATACTGCTCTATTTAAAAAAAAAAAACTAACCCTCCCTCTTCAATTAAACTTCGTAAGTTGTGATCGTATTTTGATCATATTTCACTCTATATAACAGACTCTGTTGTCGCTAAATGATTACTCTTTTTTAGCTTTTTTTCGTTGTCATCCCAATCATGCTTATAAGATGAGCAAAATTTTAAAGGATTTTGACATTTAATGCCCCCAAAAGTTGAAATAATCTAAGTTTAAAGTTTGAGAGGCCATATCTATGAGCTCAATTAACTGAATCGGGTGATATATATTTCTTTTAATATTGGGTAACTTTTCGAGATCTATGTGTTGGATGGTAGCTTGTTCGACTATTCTACCTAAAAATAGTTGTAACTGATCGTAGGACAAATGCATTGAAGATATGAGCCATCGATGCTTAAGCATAGCAGGATGAGAGAGGAAAGTGAGAAGAAAAGAACACGGAGGAGAGAGAAAAGAAGTAGATAAAGAGGAGAGAGGAAGAGAAATTTTGGACATTTAATGTTTCTTTATAACTTACGGGCACAAATGAAATTTCACTCCTAAAAAAGTTTAAAAAAAGAAAGTCAGGTTTCAAAAATTTAGGTCATTGTCAATAGTTTCCCCTTCTTTTTCTTTGTCTTTATATCTCCCCACCCAAGATTCTATTCTAATAAAAGTGCTCGCCACACATAGTTAAATAAATTTATAAACTTACTATACTAAGAATTGTAGCACTTAGTGGTGCTTGGGTGATAACTTTTAGAAAATGAGTTATCTAGAACTATTTTAGTTGTTATTCTGCATTAATTATTGTAATTTGCATGAACTTCCTCATATGATTATCTCTAATTGCTTTAGTATACTTCGAGTGGTTGCAAGATGTTAATTATAACAATTAACGCTCTAATTGATTGATTTTATAATTAATACAAGAAATTAAAGAAGTTTAAGTGGTGATCAAGTCTAGTACTGTTTTGCTGGAGCATTTTGGTCACACAAGTATTACACGTGAGAACAGAAGCTCATTAAATGAGTTGGAAGGTCTTAGAATGGTCAACTTTCTTCAGCCTTTAGAAGCTCGCCAAGTCATGCATTATGTCCAATCAACCGTGCACTAAATGTAAGGATATGTGGTGGAGAGCATCATTTTGTAAGAAGAGAACGAAAAGGGAGATCTGAAAAGGAGAAAAAGGAAGAAGAACCCCAAGATTAATGATGGCCATGGACATTGAATTTTCCAAATTAAGAAAGGTTTTCTTGTAAAAAGCTAAAGTAGATGCTGAAACATACCATTTGGAGCAACATTATGATTTATTCTTCTTTTTCTTCTTATGTTTAACTTTTTTATACTATTTTATCTTAGGGCTATATTTCGATTTCTTTATTGTTTATTTCACATTATGAACTAATCACATTAAGGTGAGGATTAGAGAATGATTGCTTTCGATTAATGTTATGATTGAGTATATTTAATTTTCTCAATTTGGTTTTTAAGAGTTTTATTGCAATAGCTCATTTCTGTTTGGTCAATCGATTTGTAGCGTTGTTTCTCTGATTTATGGGAAGAATAGGAGGGGTCGATAACTTATAAACCAAATTAGCTCCTTGTTAGGGTTAGTAGCTAGCTAACTGAAATGATTAGGGATAATCGCTTACGTAATGAACACAAAATATAGTGAATTAAACTGTGTTGAAGTAATAAGAATAAAACAGTAATTTGAGGTAATTCGAGAGAATGTTGTCTAACTTGTAGTGGCTTGAGTGGAATGGTCATATACTCAAGTTGTAGCTTAGGCGAAGCTTGATTTACCTCTAATTCGAGTCTTTGCATTAGCTCATAGTCTTAATTAAATCCGACTTTTTTATTTACTTACTGTTATCACATTTATTTTGTTCCAGCTGTGCAAAATATGAAGATATAATATTTTCTCTATATTCATTTAGTGGGATTAGGGTTTCTTAAATAAAAGAAATACCCATGTACATAAGAAAATAAATTTACAACATTATATTACATTAAGAACGAATATTCTATTGAGCTAAATAAGGAAAACATCCCTAAAATAACCAACACTCCCCCTCAAGCTGGCTTGAAAATATCTTCCATGGCTAGCTTGTTGATCATCTTGTCAAACTGCAACTTAGGAAGCCCTTTTGTCAATACATCAGGAAGGTAGGGAATGCAGATTACTCCTGAATCGATTTTTTTTTTTTATAAAATGTTTATCCACCTCAATATGTTTTGTCATATCGTGAAAGACTGGATTGTGAGCTATTGAAATTGTTGCCTTGTTGTCACAATAGATACGTGTGGGGCCACTCTGAGTAAACTTCAAATCTTCCAACAATCTCCTTATCCATATACCTTCACAAATGCCATGGGTTAAGGCCCGAAATTCAACTTCAACACTACTTCTAGCTACTACGCTCTGTTTTTTGCTTCGCCAAGTAACCAAATTTCCCCCTACAAAGGAACAGTAACTTGAGGTAGATCTTCTATCTGTTGTACTACCTGCCCAGTCAACATCTGCATAAACTTCAACATGCAGGTGACCATGTTTCTTAAACAATATTCCTTTCCCAGGGAGTACCTTTTAGGTATCTCAAAATTTTATAGACTGCTTCAAAATGAGTAGGTCCTGGGGCATGCATAAACTGACTTACCATACTAACTGCAAATGCAATGTCAGGACGAGTGTGTGACAAGTAAATGAGTCTTCCCACAAGTCTTTGATATTTTTCTTTATCTTTTACTTCTTTTTCTATTGCAACTTACAATTTTAAATTAGGCTCTATTGGCGTTTCTACTGTTCTACAACCCAGTAAGTCTGTCTCTTCGAGTAAGCCAATAATATATTTCCTTTGATTGACCAGAATACCATCCTTCGATCTAGCAAATTCCATTCCTAGGAAATATTTCAAGACCCCAGATCTTTGATTTGAAATTCATTGGCAAGATTTTCTTTTAACATAGTTAGGCATGCCTCGTCATCTCCCGTAAGAATAATGTCATCCACATAAACTATTAGAATGACAACCTTATTATTTTCAGTATGTCTATAGAAGATGGTATGGTCTGCTTGACTTTGGAGGAAACCATAGCTCGTGACTGCTTTGGCAAATCTTTCAAACCAAGCTCTAGAGGATTGTTTTAGACCATATAAAGATTTCTTCAATCTACATACTTTGTTACTTCCTAAAGCTTCCTCAAAACCAGGGGAAAATTCATAAATACCTCTTCTTCAAGTTCACCATTGAGAAACGTATTCTTGACATCAAGTGATAAAAAGAGGTCTGCATTAGACAATGAAGAACAAATAACAAAACTCTAATGGAGTTGATTTTAGCCACGGGGGCAAATGTTTCTTGATAGTCAATTCCATAAGTCTGAGTGAAGCCTTTAGCAACAAGCCTGACTTTATATCTTTCAACGCTCCCGTCAGCTTTGCACTCTATATTGAACACCCATTTGCATCCGACTGTTTTCTTATCTCTTGGTAATTTTACGATGTCGCATGTCTGATTTTGTTCAAGAGCATTCATCTCTTCCATCACTACTAACTTCCAATTCAAGTCATTTAGTGCTTCCTATATATTCTTTGGAACAACCAAATTTGTTATCCTAGAGACAAAGGTTTTATGACTATCAGAAAGCCTATGATAAGATAGGTAATTGGCAATAGGGTATTTAATACAGTTTCGAGTACCTTTTCTATGGGCTATTGGAATGTCAAGATCAGATGTATCAGATAAAGCGTTATGGATAGGTGAAGAGATGGAGGTACCTGGATCTTCAGCATCATTCATCGGAGCATTGGATTGGTCTCGTGTTAAGTCAACTATCTGGTCTTGGTCCCTTCGATGTATTGCCCTTCGAGTATAAACCTGAAGTTCAAGATCACTTTATAGTGTTTCTCCCCCTGAAGGAGTATTCTCTTTGCCTGGTACGAGACTAGAAGTAGTACCCTCAGGATAAATGATATTAAGCAGAGGGGAAGTGTCCCAAAAATTATCCTTTAAGTTAGAGATCTCCCCCTGAAGAGAAGGTTTGGTGAAAAATGATTGATTTTCCAAGAAAGACACGTCCATACTTTCAAAGTATTTTTTAGACAAGGGATCAAAACATTTATAGGTCTTCTTGTGCGGGACATAACCTAGGAAGATACATTGACAACCCTAGGATCAAGTTTAGACTTAGAACAAAAAGAGACGTTAACAAAAACAGTGCAACCAAAAACTTTGATGGGTAAATCGGAGAATATCCGGACTGCGGGGAAGAAGGTTTTAAAATGATCAAGGAGGGTTTTAAAATCTAGTATTTTCGTGGGCATCCTATTAATTAGATAAGTAGCAGTAAGAACATCGTCAACCTATAAATAAGAAGGCACGTGTATGGAAAGTATAAGAGCACGAGCAACATCCAACAAATGTCTATTTTTCCTTTCCACAATACCATTTTGTTGGTGAGTATCGATACATGTAGATTGATGTACTATACCTTTATCTTGGAAAAAGTTAGTTAAACAAGTATTGAAGTACTCAGTACCATTATCAGAGTGCAGAATGCTAATTTTGGTCTGAAATTGGTTTTCAATCATATTGTAAAAACGAATAAAAACCTCTTTTACTTCTGACTTTTTAGTTAAAAGATACACCCAAGTTAGACGAGTATGGTCATCAATAAAGGTAACAAACCACCGTTTTCCACTAAGTGTCAAAACTTTTGAGGGCCCCCAAACATCACTGTGAATTAAATAAAAAGGTTTAGAAGCCTTATAAGGTCTGGGAACATATGTAGAATGGTGATGTTTTGCAAACATACAACTCTCGCAATAAAAGGTAGTGCAATCAATGCTTTAGAAAAGGGCTGCAAACAAATATTTTAAATAAAAGAAACTTGGATGTCCTAGTCTACGATGTGAAAGCATAATAATTTCTCTAACAGGAGAAGAACTAACACTACTTAAGCCCTAAACTTTTTTATGACTTGAAGGTCGTTCATCAAAGTAATAAAGACCATCAAGCATCCTAGCACGTCCAATCGTCTCCCATGATTCCTGATCTTGAAAGATACAGTGGGTTTCAAAGAAAGTAACACCACAGTTAGTATCTTTAGAGATTTTGCTGGCAGATAACAAGTTACAAGCAAGTTTTGGAACATGAAGTATAGAGTGTAAGGTAATGTGTGAAGTTAGGGTGATGGTTCATTTTCCAGCAATAGAAGAGAAACTACCATCAGCTATTCGATTTTTTTCATTACAATATATAGGAGAGTAAGACTCAAAAAGATTGGAGAAACTAATCATATAATCGGAGGTTCCTGAATCTATAATCCAAGGAGATGAATTTAGAGAGCAAAGGGCTTGAGGACAGTTACCCGTTTGTGCCAAGGAAACACTAGGATTACCAGATGATGAATTGGTCTTCAACAGTTTCAGGAGTTGATCGATTTGCTTCTTACTGAACGGACTGGATTCAACAACATTAGCAGTGGAGGAATGTTGACTTATGGCCTTCTCACCTTGCCGGGTACTTTTCCAATTTGCAGGTTTTTCATGTAGCTTCCAACACGTCTCACGAGTGTGTCGGGGTTTGTTGCAGTGTTCACACCATACACGCGACTTTTCATGGATTTTATTTGATTGAACAGAAGCCTTTTGTGCAGTAGTTTCTACTATTAAGGCGGAATTTTCAACTAAATCAACCTGTTTTTTTCCCATCACAACATTTCAACGACTTTCCTCCCTACACACTTCAGAAAATACATCATTAATAGTTGGTAGGTTAGTTTTCCCGAGTACTCTACCTCTAACCTCATCAAATTCAACATTGAGGTCGATTAAGAATTTGTAAATACGACCATCATTAACAATTGTCCTTTTGTGCTTCTGATCCTCGGTAGACTTCCATTCATACGTGTCAAACAGGTCCAAGTCTTGCCAAATCCTTTTTAGAGAGTGAAAGTATTGAGTAACAGAGTTGCCTCCTTGTTGTATGTCGCTTAATCTCAGATTTAGTTCAAACACTTGTGACTTGTTTCCCAAATCTGAATACATTTCAATCACGCTCTCCCAAAGTTCTTTTGCGGTAGTGTAACACATATAGTTACAACTTATGTCTTCTTCCATAGAATTAACGAGCCAGGTCATGACCATGAAATTTTCAAAGATCCCATCCGAAGCAAATGAAGGGTCGTCTTGGGCAAGTGGCACTTTATCTCCAAATGAGGTAGCCAATCTTTCCTTGTCCCCGAATATACATACGCACACTTTGAGACCAACGAAGGAAATTTTCACCATTGAGCCTAATGGTGGTGATTTGAACAAAATTGGAATGAATACGATGATCCAATGCTTTAACAATTGAAAATTTATTTTCTCATCATCCTTCTTTGCAAAAAACAATGACCAAAGAGACAAAATCCAACTACCAAACACAGTAGTTTAACACAGAAAAAATAAAATCAACAGTCTATTTCTAGAAAACAACGATAAAAAAAAGGTAGATGAAGAAAAAAGGGAACTTGTACAAATTACACATGCATGCATGGCGATTTACAGAGGGTCAAGTGCGCATGGCGAGAGATAGAGGCGCGGCGGTTGCTTGTTTGTTGATTTATTAGGGTTAGGGTTTTTTAGTCTAAACAATTAGGGTTAGGGTTTTTTATCTGATACCATGTGCAAAATATGAAGAGATAATATTTTCTCTATATTCATTTAATGGGATTAGGGTTTTTTAAATAGAAGAAATATCCATGTACATAAGGAAATAAATTTACAACAATATATTACATTAAGAACGAATGAGTGTGTACACTTTGCATAGAAAATTTCTAATCTATGTGGATACGATAATTTACTTAGCACTAGCTACAAATGAGTGTGTACACTTTGCATAAACAACATAACGTCGATGTATAATCGTCTGACAACACTAGAAGGGGTTAATAGGGTTGCTTAAAAAATTTAACTTTTTTTTCAATGAATTAAACTAGATTAATTCAATCTAAGCTAATCAAAATAAATACTCCAAAAATTTCTAGAAATATAGAACAAATTTTCTAAGCCTGAAATCTACTCAAAAAAATAATTAAGTAGGGAAAATTAAAAGAGTAGAGAAAGAAACGACACCGAAGATCTTTATAGTAGTTTAGAAATTCCCACTCCATTCCCCAAGATATATTATTGGGTATTTCGATCCTCTTACAGGATATAACCAAACCGAAATTTCACTCTTTTTTAAGAGTTCAAGAGTAAACCTCTATCCAATCCTTTTGCGGGTTCAGGGTTCAACCTGTACCGATTTTTTTTAAGCGGATTCAAAAATCAAACTACTATGATCCTTTTGAACGGGTTCAGAATCAAACCACTACAAATCTTTTTCTAGTTTAGGATTAAACCACTTACTCAAAATTTTAAGGCCATATCTTAATACAAAATTCGATTGAAAGAAGAAATTAAACACCCCACATAAATAAACTCTCGCAAATTTTGGTGTACAAGAAAACAATCCTATTTCTAAAAAAAAATCTCTTACAAGGAAAGAAACAAAAGTAAAACATAAAAGATGATTAGTAATGGAATGTTAGGAGAGAAATTTTCAACAAAAAGAGTTTGAACATTTGAAAATTATTGTCCTAACATAAAAGTTTGCCACAAATAACGTTCTTAGCAACCCAACAAATGTCTGACTTAGACTTTTGTGATGCCACGTGTCGTTATATGATTCGCCAAATTCGCCCTATATATTCTCTTCAATTTTGTTCTGGTCATACCTTCTTAATTTTAGCTTCAATTTTAGTGATTCAAACAATATTGGAATGTCTTTTTGAACTCTACACTGTGAACACTTCAAAGTACTGAAATCATTAATAATTTAAAAGTTTTTATTATAAAAAAATATGGTCATATGATTAAATCTCGTAAAACTAATCGTTGAATTATATACATTACAATAGCTTTAGTGCCATTGTGCCAAATGCAGGATGGCTAGAAGCCAGGAGTGCTTAACCCTAATTCGAAAAAGAAGCTTTTATAGTTGTCGCGACAACGTTGATACACTGTTTGCGTTGAACAGTAGTTTATGTAGTGTCGCGCAATGCTAGATGCAGAGGAACATGTGATAGCGTCTCATAATGCTATGAACAACGTCCCACTGTCTTGCATTTCAGCCGCATATATCACAACATCGAGCAAAGACTCCATGCAAGGTCTCGATGCTCCTCAAGGGTATTTTGGTCAATTTTGTCATATCTTTTTATTCGAGTGTCTGATCGACTCCTAAATGGCTCGTTTTTACCCTGATTTTACGTATCACTCCAACTCATTTAAATATACTATAAATCTCATAAAATTACAGAGCTAACATGATTTCTAGGTATGAATAAATACTAACTTTCTGAGTCCTATCATCCAACTTTCAACTAGTTGGATGATACTTTTCCAAAGAGCTATATAACAAAAATCCACACAAAATTTCATGGTTAAACTTACCAATTTCGTTGCCTCAAGTCATAATCTCTTTACTTGATTTCCAATCTCCCTTTTTCTTTAAGCTCTTCTCTTTCTCTTCAATTCTTTGTCTCTCTCCCTCTTTCATCAAGTTCTCCTCTCTCTCTCCCTCCCTTCTTTAATTTGTTTCCTCTTTTATATTTTTCCTTTCATTTTCCACCTTTTTTTTTTTTTAACTCTTTTGTCACCTGTCAAACACTACATAATATCACACACCAACACATCTGCAAGCCCCCTAAAAAAAATCAAATATATATTTATATATATAATTTTTTTAATTTCAATTATTCATTTATTTATTTATTTATTTTTACTAACAACTAGGAGTGTACAAATAACTCGGTAACCCGAATAACTCGGACTACTCAACCCAAATCTTAAGGGTTGGGTTAGGTTTTTTTGGGGGTTTGAGTTGAGTTAGAATTTTGGAGAACCTAAATTTTAGGTTGGTTCTTGACCCAATCCAGTCAAACTCAATTCAAATTTTATATTTTTATTTTATTTATTTATTTATATATATTTATAAATGAATTATTTGTCAATTTCTAATGTCTTTCTTCTAAGATTGGTAACAAATATTAATATGTTATGAAATTTGAAGTTGATTATTGAATGTTATGTGATTTTAGTAATAAATGTAAGAAAAAAATTATTTTAAAGAATTAAGAAAATTATTAAAAAAAAATCAAATTCGTTGACTCAACTCAACCCAATTTGAAAATATAGGATTGGGTTGTAGCCCTTAATTGGGTTGCAAGCTCAATCAACCCGAATATTCGAATTAGTCCTAAAATCTTTTAACCCAACCCAACCCAAATGCGTCATTAGAGAATATTACCCCCTTTTTGAGAATTTTATCCTTGAAATTCAGTCTAATTGGTCAATAGAAAAACTGAGAATAGTCCATGTAAGTACCAACCGAGTAAGGGCATGTTTGGGAGTGATTTTGGAGTGACCAAAATCACTTTTAACATGTCTAAAATCACTTTCCTATCCAATTATGATGTTTGGCAATATTAAACAAGTGATTTTGGAAGAATCCAAAATCATTTGAAATGATTCCCTTTCAATCACTTGGGAGGTGATTCCTAAGTGATTTTTGTCAAATGATTGTAATATAAAATGACTATTATTCATTTGTGAAAATAGTATATTTTTAATGACGAGTAAAAACCGTAATCTTTTGTCAAAATTCATAAATTTCCAAAAAAAAGTGAATTTTTTCAAAACCAAAATCACTATTAAAAATATAGAACAAAACATGAAAATGATTATATGAAAATCAATTTTAATAAATCAATTATAGACAAATCAATTACACTAAAATCAATATTTCTAAAATCATTCCCAAACCTGCACTAGAGCATGTTTGGGAGTGATTTTGGAGTGACCAAATAACTTTTTACATGTCTAAAATCACTTTTCTACCCAAAGTGTGATGTTTGACAATATTAAACAAGTGATTTTGGAAGAATCCAAAATCATTTGAAGTAATTCTCTTTCAATCATTTGGGAGGTGATTCTCAAGTGATTGTAATTTAAAATGATTATTATTCATTTTTTAAAATACTATATTTTTAATGACGAGTAAAAACCGTAATCTTTTGTCAAAATTCATAAATTTCCATAAAAATATTTTTTTTCAAAACTAAAATCACTATTAAAAGTATAGAACCAAACATGAAAATGATTACATGAAAATCACTTTTAACAAATCAATTATAGACAAATCAATTACACTAAAATCAATATTTCTAAAATCATTCCCAAAACATGCACTAAATAATATATTTATATCACACTAGTAGAAATTCGGGATTTTATGACATTGAAAAACTGTCATAAACACATTTTATGACTCTTTTTTCCTGTCCTACAAGCCACCATCAAAGAAACTCCATACATGACATATTTAAAATATTGTCATAATTAACTATTCTATGACAATTTTCTCTGTAGCACGACATTTTTTATGTGTCATGATAAACTTTTGTGTCAATTAAACATTGTCAAGAAATAGCTCGTTCATCCTAATTTTTTGTCAAGATATATCAAACAATGACAAATTTTAAATGTCATAGAAATTATGTTTATGATAGAAAATTAGTGTCGAACATGTTGTTTAGACGATAATATTTTTCTGTCAAGTTATTACCTGCTTTGATAGATTTTAATTATCATAAATGCTTTCGGTGACAGTTTTAAATTGTCATGTATTTAGTTACTTTGATAGTTTTAAGTGTAAAGAAAGAGCATTTAATGACATCTTTCATTTGTCAACAAAAATATTATAACAAATTCCTTCTGCCAAAGATTTATTTTCTTTGATGTTTTTTATTAGTCAACAAACAATGTATTATGACATATTCTGCGTGTCAAAGATTTGTTTTTTTCGTAGTCGTCAACAAATGTCGTGGAAGTAATCATTATAATTAAACGAAAGAGTTATCACTCATTAATTCAAAAATAATTATATTTACAATCATACTATGATAAAATGTATATATTACATTAATGGGTTTGCATGTCATATGTTTCTTCCACTATGCGAGTGGTCCGCTCTGCTTAAGGGGAAGAAATGATATATAATTTGGTATAACTACTTCTAATTACGTAATACCAAAATTTCAACAACATAACGACATAATTACAAAACAATACCCAAAATTTTTACAAGTACCTGTTTAAGTAAATTCACACTTATAACAACCTAATAACCAGATAACCAAATCAAACTCCATTGTCATAACCATTAAAGGTTCAAAACTTTTCATCATTAAAAATTCGAACCAATATGAGTTATTTAGAAAAGGTTATAATGCTTATACTACAGTTATATGACTTTCCTAAAAAAAAGTTTACTAATACTTATAACTAAGCATTTGAGAAGGAAAAGTTGGACACATATATAAGTTTAGATAAAACAACCAACAAACAATGGGCAACAGAACAATCAATACCTAATCTTGCATATGTACACAGGTAAGTAATTACAACTTTCCAAGAAAACTTTAACCTCCTATTTACACATATATAACCTACTGACAAGCATAAATTACTAGCCTAAGATCATAGTTCAAAGCATTATTACAACTTAAAAAGAAGAATTGCTTGTATAATATGATCTCCAACTAAAAGAATTTTTTTTTATAATATAACCAAGCCAAGATTTACCACCAATCATAATAGAAAGAAAAAACACAAATTACCATAAAACACAATACAAAGAAACAAAAATAGAACAAACCCAAAAGTTTAGCAAGAGGGTTACATATTCTGATCTCGTTGGTCCATTTCTGAAAGAGAGAAAACCGAAGAAGAAGCAAAAGGAAGTGTTAAAAGAGAAGCCATGGGGACAAAAAAAAATGATTCCTACCTTTTTCAAATATTGTAAGCCAACAACTACTACACTAACAAATTTTTAAGATACTGCGATTAGAAATCAATTTTTATCATCTATATACCAACCACAATAGAGTCTCCACCAAGATTTATGAGAAAGAAACCCTTCAAATTGTCTCTTTTATCAATCTTTCATACGTTCCAGATGAAACTAACTCGAAACGAGAGGGGAAAAACATTGCTACCATTATGGACTAAATAAGTGATGCTCTAATTTATGGGAGTAGAGGGTAGGTGCAATAAATTGGATTATAAGCAGGGACTCTATCACATATTCATCGAAGATTTTTGTTAAGTAGTTGAGACGAATTGTATGCAAGGACGTGATGTATTGAAACTGTATGGTGCATCTCTTCACAACTTTGTTTCACATGACCTTACAAAAATGAACAACACCCAAAAGATGCATACACACTTACAAACACAACACAAATAAATATGGGCTTGTTTGATAACGTTCTTGTTTCCTGTTTCTTGTTCTTATTTCTCATTTTTAAGAAACAGACTTGTTTGATAAACATTCTTAATTTTTATTTCTATATTTTATAGAAACGTTTCTAAAAAAGTGGAAGATTTTGAGAAACTACAAGTAGTTTCTTAAATTCTGTTTCTGTTTCTTTTCTAAAGTTTCATGCATGTATCCCTACTCCTACTCTTTACCCGCATTTATACTCCCTCTTCTTTTTCCTTCTTCCACTTTATTTTTTTCCTGTAATACTTTTTTGTTTTAGTCTTTTTCTCTCTCTTTCATACTAATATTTTTTTTCCTTTTAATAGTTCCTTTTCTCTTCTCTTTTTGTTATTATTTTTTATTTAAATCTTGATTATTTTTTTCTTTTGTTACGATAAAATATAAACAAATATATGTATTCTCTCTTTTTTCCTAATTTTATTTTGTGTGTATGACTAATGCATTTTTAAAGGGAAAAAAGTTTATTATTAAATTAAAAAAATGTGTGTATGCTCAATTGACTAACCTTACAATTCATAAATTAGTCTAATTGAACTAACTTCTATAAGCCAAAATAGTATAAAGTGAATTGATTTGAGTGATAAATGACATTACAAATCAAATTTGAACAAGGTAAAATTTATTATTATTATTAATTTTGTGTTGATTTGGAATAAAATACTATAAACTGTTTATGATTATTTTATATTTATTTTAACTCAAGTTATATATTTTATTCTTTTCTATGTACTAAATTTATTTTTACTAAAGAAACAAGAAATAGTTATCAAACGCATGTCTGTTTCTATTTTTTTTTTAAAAAAAACAAGAAACAGAAATAGTTATCAAAGATGTTTCTGTTTTTAATTTTTAAGAAACGAGAACATGAAATAAGAAATGAAGAAATGTAAAATGAAAAATGTAAAACGAGAAACGAGAACGTTATCAAACAGGCCCTACATTTTTTGTTTATATATAGTGTCATTATGTAAACGCCCCTACTTTTAGAACATAAATTCCTAGGGACATTACTACTCATGCATGCATTCGAGGCCCTAACTGAATTTAAATAAGTAAAAGTTGATAAATGACAAAACAATTTAATTTGGGATCCCATGGAAATACAAAACGCTTACAATAAACACAACCAAGTTCGGCCTCTAGTTTCAAAACTCAATGTTACATAAACTAAGAGACAATAATCATTTAAAAAAATTCTTTCTAAATCATTGATGCGAATTCATGACTCGTTTCCCATGGCTTCAGAGCGCATCCATGCCACTCGCCTGGTATGCTCTCGACTTTACCTGAAAACATTTTAAAACAGAGAAAACACAACAAAGGTAGAGGGATGAGTATTATAAAATACCCAGTAAGTGGGGGACGGGGAATGCAAACACATGCATATGATATTCCTTCAAATCGCTTTTTAAACATGACTATTATTCGTGACTTTTAAAAATCATAAAACTTTCTCAGAATGGGACCTAAAACTTTCTTTCATAAAATCCTCGACTTTTTCTCTTTGGCTATGCGTGGTCAATTGAGTCTACCCGAGTCTTTTCATTTTGAGTCCCTCACAGACCTCGTAGGTTTTTGAGTCCCTCACAGCACTCCTGTAGGTTTGAGTCCTCACGCACTTCTATAAGTTTGAGTCCCTCACAGCACCCTCTGTAATATTGAGTCCTCACAGACCCTGCACTATTGACCCATGGGGTCTCGATGCATGTTTTACCATGCATAAGTTCTCGTGAGACCAATTGCCACACACCTACATGACATGTTCATATACATACAATATGCATGAGGTCCCATTCTTTAAACTCATATACATATACATTCGGGAATGATGCAACAACCACATAAAACTTAGGATCATGACATAACTTTCATAACTTAACTGTAGAGTCAATCAATCATCGATAATAAATACGTTTATAATTTAAGGTGCATAACTAGCAAAATAACATAACCGAAAAATCTCAATGTGCGTAACTATACATAATCGTAAAAGACTTATTTTTAAATACTTTGAAATCATTTCGGCTCGGGTCCTCTCAACCCTTAAATCATCAAGTTCCTTTCTAAATCCTTTTGAAAATCATTCACTCAAGATTCTCGAAAAACCTTTTGAAAACTTAGTTTCCTAAATTCAAGCCCTAAGCCTGAGTTGGAAATTCACCCTTTGGAATAAATCCTCAAATTTCATCTTTTAAAAAAAAAGAATACATATTTCAAGAAATCGTATTCACCTCCCTTTTTAAGATCGTTTGTAGAAAATCCCTTACCTTATCATAGCTTGAAACTCTTCAAGCTCCGCTCCTAATTCACTTGCCTTACTATCGGACTTGCTCTGCACTCAATTCCTTCAATCCAATCCATTTTCCTAATTAAACACATAATAAGTAACTTATTTTTCACATCCAATACAAGATAAGTCGAATTACTACTCACGGAGGCTGAAAACGAACTCGGGGAAACAAAACAGGTGGACCGGAAACAGCCCCGCGAAGCGGCGCGCGCGGTGGCGGCGGAGCGGCGCGCGGTGGTATCGAGATCATCGCGCGTGCACGCGCGTGAACGTCGAATCTGTGAACGCCGTGAGCCGATCTATCCAAAACCGGTCCCCGAAACTTCAAAACCGATCGAAATGACGATCGCTCGAACCAGACGCGCGAGGCCGGCGGCGCTTTCTTCCAGACGGCATTTACGCGCGCGCGGCGGCGTTGGCGCGGCGGCGGCGTCTTGGGTGGCGCGTGGAGATCGATTCGAAAGCTCAATTGTCGATCCACACGAAACCAACCTTAACTCAGTCAAAACCGGTCAGAAAGCTCGTCAAAATCTCGAACCAAAAATGGCAGTTTAACAACCCGACCTTCGATGGGTAGATCCGCAGCGACCAACTTTCGAAGCTCGAACTGCAGGCTTCCGACGCCTGGCTTCGACTGCAGATCCATTGAGAGCAAACGGCGATTCGGTGGCTCAAGTTCGACGATGAGCTTCGCAGACTTGCACCCTCGTTCGACGCGTTCAAGCAGCTCGGCGTGTTCCGTCTCGGCAGCGAGGAGGAGGCAGAGGGCTCTGGCCGACGCCAATCACCGGCAAGCGTGCACATTCGACGGTGTGGAGGTCCTGAACTTCGTCGACGGCTGTTGCTCGGAATTGAAGCCGGTCGGGGTGGCTGCTCACGTGAAAGGGAAAGAGGAGGAAGAAGATGATACCTAGGAAGGATAACCCTAAATTCCTCTTTTAACCAAATTACAAAAATGCCCCTTTGTCTAACCATAACCACTAAAATGCCCCTTTGACACATTTAATTGTTTTCAAAAGGCCTCTAGTTAACTCAAATTCTCAAATAACAATATTATCTTGAATTTGTAGCTTCAAGGTCCAATTAATTTAAATTCCAATAAATTAGACCAAAACACAAATTTAAAAGGTGCTTATAGTTCTGGGGCGTTACAATCTTCCCTCCTTAAGAACTTTCGTCCTCGAAAGTTTCTAATCTTTAACTTGAGCTTACTCTCTTCACTGGAGTCTTTCCACCAAGGCCCACAACACTGATGCCTTTGACATGGATTCTAAATTTGAAAAGTTCCATATTCAAATTCTAAGATAACTCGAGATATTTAGCTCGTAATTTCTTCTCTAGTCCTTTAATTATGCTATTCTGTCCTGTGATCCTTGGATGGAACGCTTTACTAAACCAATTTCTTTTTGGTTGATTCTCAAAACCCTTTTAATGCATACTGTACTGGTTACTAGCATTTACTTCGAGGTATGACTTAATCGTTCGTCTAATCATTGTTTCCATAACTTTATCACTTTCCTAAGAGATGTGACTTCAATAAGGATGGAGTTAGCAACTTTATTCCACTGTTCAATACTCCCTACATTATTGGTTCTCGCTACTCCCAACGACATTTTAGTACATGTCGTACTGACAATCTCACTCACGTACTTAATTAACTTTGGGCTTTCTATTGAAATTAAAAACTCGTTGATGGCTTTAAGTCATGGTGGGAGTAACTCAAACTTAGGTCTCCTTTGGTTGTCGTGATACATGAAATGTTCCATGCAACTCACAATCTTATTACAAAAATGTTCCAAAATTTCTAAGAATGACTGCATAACTACAACAATGCCAAAATTCTCTCTAACACTGCTCGATAGAAAATGCACTTCTAAAATCGAATGACCAACCACCACGCCTCCAAACTTCATTTCAAGATTTACTCAGAGTTCAGAACACACAATACATAGGAATGTTGGACAATAAAAAAAATAAGTAGAACTCAATTGCTTAAATTGTAAACCATGACTCTTTAAAGACAAGAAAATCTAACAACCAGGTTACAACCTTAACTTTAAAACAAACTTTAAAAGAGTGTAATGAAATCCTCTTGACTTACCTTGCTTTAGAGCCTAATCAATTATAGATTTTCACATTAAGTGTCAACATTTTCATTGTAAGTTCAAGGAATCAGAATGAACCTTTTAAAGCAAGTCATTCATGTTACAACTCGTACTCTATCACCTTTAACCTTTCCTCAGCCTATGGCATAACGCAACAGTCATTCATATCACTCCCCTTAATATAACTCAACCGATAACAAACTCGATATTAAGCGGTCTCGCGAAAAGAAATTTAGTCTTTTAAAACTCATTCTCCCTTTATCGTTCACTCCCTTAAATATCCTGCTCACGAAATCACTTGAATGTAGTGAAACTTTCTTAACACTAATAGGGTTGGATACTTTATAATAGTATCCTCCACACTTCTTAACTGTTCCGACCCCTTTGTCATGAAATCCTAACGTTCAACTTCGAATACGAATAGTTTACTCAACACCTCTAGACTTTGAACTTTTCAAGAACTACGATATTCCTCTGTTAAGGTTCTACTCGCGAACTTAGTTGTTCAAGGTTTCTTGAAAGACTTTCACCTCGTAATGTCTACTCTTTCCTTCTTTTGTCCAAACTACCCATTTTGATAACGCGCAAGTGAGTCTGATCTTGACAAAGTTTCCTTTAAGCATTACATCCTGAACTCGGACATTTCCTTTCTCACATCGAACACCTGAGGTCACATACTCGTCTTTTCTTAGCTTAGCAAATTTCATTATGTTCATCTTTTGAAGTTTACTTGAGCACTTAACTCCTTAGTGACCTTTCGACTACTTTCACCTATTAGGACTTACTCTTCCCTCCTTATGCCTAAATCAATCGTTCTAAAGTACTTTCTCTATCGCTTCTTAGACTTGGGCTAAACCAAAACATCTCTGGTAACTTATGTACAACAATATTTTAGCACTTTCTTAAACCGTAAATCTGTCATGTCTACAAACATCGTGGGTGTTCTAGCCGGGTTCCTATAACTACATAATGTTCATAACGTAATTTGAAAGTTGTCTCGAAATATCTAATCCCTGGTTCATGACAGGCGCTCGCTAGACTCCAAAATCATCTTAAGGAACACTATGCTCCTCGTACTGGTGGAATAGGTCGTTCATTCAAAGACGAAGAGATTTATTCTTAGCAACAATTGTCTTCCACTTCCCATCTCTTATGCACAAGCATAAGGATACACCTTTCTCTTTTACGCACCCTCCTTATGGCGATAAACTACTATTAACTCTTATACAGAAGGTTATGTACCTATGACTTGAGTTCTTTTAACTTTACTGGAAGCATTCTGTAAGGAGTATTAAAAGCTACCGCTGCTTTCACTTTAACTTCATGTTTAAGTCTATCTCTTGTGTTAAGGATAACCCTAAGATATTAAACTTATTTTATCTAACACCAATGAATTGTTCCTCGTGCTTACTTTCTTCAAACTCGACTTTCTCCTTTTAGTCAAATTGAGGACTTTCTCAACTACTTGTACCATTGTAGTTCTAATGTCCATTTCTCTAAAATCTCACTTAAGAACATTAGCCTAACCTTTACTAAATGGACCCTCCAGTTTCACTCTAATGGTCGCTCGACCACTACAACTATACACTTTACTAATTCAAAGGGGTTCCACAGCTTGACTTCTACATAACGAAGAAGAGATTCAAAACACCTTCCTCTATTAACCGAATCCTCTCTCCTTAATCCTCTGATCGGGGAAAAATGAAACTTTACTACATAAGAGTTCAAGTTTAACACCTCATGTTATCTCTTTCAAGTTGTACACATATATCTTGTCCAACAGGTAGAAATTAGTGGCAAGGTTCCTTATACACATTCTACAAGCTTGAATACACAAGTGATCATATGAATGTCAACTCGTGCACAAGTTTCTGGAGTCCCGACAATCAATTCTCTTGTTCTCAAACTAAAACTCTAACTCCTTACTTTTCCTTTCTATACTTGTCTTTATTAAGTTTATTTAGTTTATGGTATCGCTTTTGAAACTTCGTATCATGACTATTTGCAGTAACACATTAATTGCGTATAACCCTGTGGCTTTCCTATCAGAGCAATGGTATAAATAAAATCAAAGTGTTTCAAGTATTTAAAAAAAAAATAATTTTCATCTCAACATTAACAATCTATTTTTCCCTTTACATCTCGAGCCCATTTTCAAAACACCCTTGCTCTCTTTACTTTTCAACTCCTTAAATACTATAGTTATGTATTCACTTGAAGATGAAGGAACTTTGTTTGGGAACCAACAACGTCGAAAACTCCAAAGTGGTACGTTTACTAAATCTCATACCCTTTTATCCAATTGTTCCAGCATGAATGGATGAGACCACTAATCTCTTACCGAACACATTCAAACTTTGTACTTCTCATGAGTAGTCTTAACTTTTATTTTTGAAAACTATACTTAAGTAATCTAGTTGCTTAGCAACCTTTAACACTCTAATCCTCTTAAGTCTTGCTCTTCACTCCCTTGGCCAAAGCGGACCTTTTAATAACCCACAACATGTGTTTTATGGCTATAAAACTTCATTTTTTTCGTAAACATTCTTAACTAAAACATTTTCCTTTCTATCGTCACTAGCGGGGATCACATGGATTCTCTTTCCTTTCGGCGTAAAAACACGTCAACTTTACGACACATACGCATATAGATTCACATATAAGCATTTCCTTTATGCATTTCCTCTTTTTTTTGAGACATATAGTTTGGCTCATACATTCTCATTCTTTCTTAGTTTGGAAATTCATTAGACTCGATTTTTACATAAAAATAACTTTACATAGAATACTTAATTTTCTTTTTATGAACAAATAAAAATTTAGTTCAAAGGCATACCTGGCGGTGACTCGGAGTTGCTACTTAGCCATGAGATACTTGTTGCTTACTCTGTAAGCGGGTCTACAAGACCTATAACCTTGCGCTCTGATACCAACTGTAAACGCCCCTACTTTTAGAACATAAATTCCTAGGGACATTACTACTCATGCATGCATTCGAGGCCCTAACTGAATTTAAATAAGTAAAAGTTGATAAATGACAAAACAATTTAATTTGGGATCCCATGGAAATACAAAACGTTTACAATAAACACAACCAAGTTCGACCTCTAGTTTCAAAACTCAATGTTACATAAACGGAAGACAATAATCATTTAAAAAAAATTCTTTCTAAATCATTGATGCGGAATTCATGACTCGGTTCCCATGGCTTCTGTAGCGCATCCATGCCACTCGCCTGGTATGCTCTCGACTTTACCTGAAAACATTTTAAAACAGAGAAAACACAACAAAGGTAGAGGGATGAGTATTATAAAATACCCAGTAAGTGGGGGACGGGGAATGCAAACACATGCATATGATATTCCTTCAAATCTGGCTTTTAAACATGACTATTATTCGTGACTTTTACAAATCATAAAACTTTCTGTAATGGGACCTAAAACTTTCTTTCATAAAATCCTGACTTTTTCTCTTTGGCTATGCGTGGTCAATTGAGTCTACCTGAGTCTTTTCATTTTGAGTCCCTCACGCACTCCACAGTAGGTTTGAGTCCCTCACAGACCCCTGTAGGTTTGAGTCCCTCACAGACCCCTATAAGTTTGAGTCCCTCACAGACCCCTGTAATATTGAGTCCCTCACAGACCCCTGTACTATTGACCCATAGGGTCTTTGATGCATGTTTTACCATGCATAAGTTCTCAGGAGACCAATTGCCACAACCTACATGACATGTTCATATACATACAATATGCATGAGGTCCCATTCTTTAAACTCATATACATATACATTCAGGAATGATGCAACAACCACATAAAACTTAGGATCATGACATAACTTTCATAACTTAACCAGAGTCAATCAATCATCAGTAATAGATACGTTTATAATTTAAGGTGCATAACTAGCAAAATAACATAACTGAAAATCTCAATGTGCAGAACTATACATAACTGTGTAAAGACTTATTTTTAAATACTTTGAAATCATTTCGGCTCGGGTCCTCTCAACCCTTAAATCATCAAGTTCCTTTCTAAATCTTTTGAAAATTATTCACTCAAGATTCTCGAAAAACCTTTTGAAAACTTAGTTTCCTAAATTCAAGCCCTAAGCTTGAGTTGGAAATTCACCCTTTGGAATAAATCCTCAAATTTCATCTTTTAAAAAAAAAGAATACATATTTCAAGAAATCGTATTCACCTCCCTTTTTAAGATCGTTTGTAGAAAATCCCTTACCTTATCATAGCTTGAAACTCTTCAAGCTCCGTTCCTAATTCAAGGTTCCTATCGGACTTGCTCTGTTTTCAATTCCTTCAATCCAATCCAATTTCCTAATTAAACACATAATAAGTAACTTATTTTTCACATCCAATACAAGATAAGTCGAATTACTACTCACGGAGGCTGAAAACGAACTCGGGAAACAAAGCAGGTGGGCCGGAAAAGCGACTCGGCGGCGCGCGGCGTGTGGCGGCGGCGGCGCGTGGTGTCGAATCTGTCGCGAGCATCATCACACGCGCGCGCGTGAACGCCGAATCTGTGGAACGCCGTGAGCCAATCTATCCAAAACCGGTCCCGAAAGTTCAAAACCGATCGAAATCGGGCGAATCGCTCGAACCAGACGCCCGGCCGCGGTTCTTCTCTTCCGCAGGCGCGCGCGCGTGGCGGTGGCGGCGCGCGTCTTTGGTGGCGCGTGGAGATCAGATTCAGAAAGCTCAATTGTCGATCCACACGAAACCAACCTTAACTCAGTCAAAACCGGTCAGAAAGCTCGTCAAAATCTCGAACGAAAAATGGCAGTTTAACAACCCGACCTTCGATGGGTAGATCGCGGCGACCAACTTTGGCTCGAATCTGCGAGCTTCCGACGCCGCTTCGATCGCAGATCCATTGAGAGCAAACGGCGATTCGGTGGCTCAAGTTCGACGATGAGCTTCGCGGAGACTTGCACCCTCGTTCGACGCGCTCAAGCGCCTTGACGTGTTCCCCGTTTCGGCAGCGAGGAGGCGAGAGGGCTCGGCCGACGCCCAATCACCGTCGGCGTGCACATTCGACAGGTGACGAGGCTGAACTTCGTCGACGGCTGTTGCTCGGAATTGAAGCCGGTCGGGGTGGCTGCTCACGTGAAAGGGAAAGAGGAGGAAGAAGATGATACCTAGAAAGGATAACCCTAAATTCCTCTTTTAACCAAATTACAAAAATGCCCCTTTGTCTAACCATAACCACTAAAATGCCCCTTTGACACATTTAATTGTTTTCAAAAGGCCTCTAGTTAACTCAAATTCTTAAATAACACAATATTATCTTGAATTTGTAGCTTCAAGGTCCAATTAATTTAAATTCCAATAAATTAGACCAAAACACAAATTTAAAAGGTGCTTATAGTTCTGGGGCGTTACACATTAGAAAGCCAAAATTGTAGTAGTAGTTGGTGATTCTTGAACTTTCCACGTCGTTAGAGTACTGTTCTTCACTTCTTGTCGTTGCGCCACTCCTACTCTCATACCAATTGGTCCATAATAACTGGTTCTGCTTGTAAAATAAATTTCTCTTTATTAACTCGTTGTCATAGTTGCTCTAGTTGTGTGAACTTGTCCCTTACAAACCATTATATCCTATTGGAATGGAACCACCATTGGGCGCTCTCTCTTCATCAGGTCTGTTTGCTTACCATTATATAAAAGCAAACATTCACTCCTTTTGAACACTGATATCTAGACCACTAGTTTGACACCGAAAATGTCAAGCTTCACTATGAATTAAAAAAATTAAGCTACGATTCTTACTTTTATTGTATGATTTTTTGTAATGCTTATTTTTTTAATTTAAATATCTTTTATGAATTTTTCTAAATATATCTAGATATTTTTATAAAATTGAACATCAACATTCCTGTCTTTTTGAAATATGATTTTTTTTTTTCAAATTATTTGGTTGTGTTGTTTGTTGAGATCTTGGCCCTTTGATGTAGTGTCAAGAATATCATTTGTTCAATGTTGCAGACCTATGGTACGCTAAATTAAGCATTTATCTATATGAGCGTGCTGAGTAAAGATCTTAAGCACACAAAAAAACAAAATGAAATGCGTCACCCCATAAATTCCATAGAGGAAAAAAAAATCAATATATACTCTAATTTTATAATCTTAGTTTTTAAACGTCAAATGATTTTTAAAAGAGGCCTAATAAATCTCAAATGATGTTTTTATTGTTGGGGAAAAAACCTCTTACTACTACCGCATGTAGGGGTGAGCAAAAGAAGACTGAAAACAGACTTGACCAACAAAAACCAACTGAACTGACATCGGTCGATTGATTAAAGGTGTCAGTCGGAGTCGGTTTCGACCGATAGGTCGGTTTAAGGAAAAAAGAGGAGGTCGACTAAACAAACCGAATTTAGTCGGTTCGGAGTTGGTTGGGGTCGAAAACCGACCACGACCGATCGATGATCACCCCTAACCGCAGGAATAAGAAAGAATAACTGACAAATTAAAAGAAAACAACAAAATAAGAAACAAAATAATTTGCGTGGAAAAACTCCAAACCCGGAGAAAAAACCACGAACAGAAAGAAATTTCACTTTGTGAAAAATTATTTCAATCATACAAAATTCTTTCCTACCCCAATTAAAAAACACTTTCCTAAAGTTTTATACGACTCACACCCTTTTTTTCCACTCTCAGACCAGAGAATATAAAGAATGAATTTAACTAAAGCTAGTATACCAAGCTTAAAGTGTTTCTAACTGAGATGCTTTTAAACCAAAGTCATAAGCTCCTTTTATAGTGCTAGGAGTCCATCACTTCTATGCAACTTTCCAATGTGGGACAATTTCACTTCTAATATATTGCAAAAAATCCTATAAATTCCACATTGGCAATATATATCAAGAATCCCCAACACTACTGCATCATTGTCTTTATCGACAATCATAATCCTCAACTCAGAGAACTATAACCTACTCCACCATAAAAGTAGACCACTTGGAATGTCACATTCGAAGACTTTTCTTTTTCGTCACAAGTCGATAAATCCTGTTGAAATTTATGGTACAACTTCCACCTACTTGGCTCACCGAAAGTTCTTCAACCATCGATATAACTTCCACCACACACACCTTGCATAATTGTCAAGTCAATGCCCGTGTGCAAACTTGTGGAACCACTAACATCACATCCCCCATCATGGAAAAGTAGACATACTCATAAACCTTGACATATCTGCTTCAATCCTAGCGAATCTGCAAATAGTGAACTGAAGGGAATAAACTCCAGCAGTGGAAAACGACTTTGAATCGTCGTGGTGTTCATTATGAAAAATGTTTTCTTAAAATCGAACCTATCTCATAGATCCTAGGCTAAACATGCTTTTAAGAAGGAAAAATAGAAAGTAAAGTAATACTTACTTGTTGAAGAACACTTCTTCGAGATTTCCTTCTCCAGTCACGAACTCCTCGTGCTCTCGATCTCTACGATTACGAACTCTCGAATCGAACAAATTGGACACCTCCGAAAGATCTTCTCGGTTGTTCTCGGTCGGTAGAGGGAGAGTTGTGGGACTCCATTTGGTTTAGGGGTAGAGAGGATTTGAGAGAATTTGAGAGAGTTGAGAGATCAAATTTTGGTGAGATTCCAAAAATGACAATATGTCTTACCAAAGCCTTCTCACAAAGGCATTATATAATGGTGATGGGTAGAGTTGAAATCTCCACGTATTTACCATTTTACCACAACCTTAGGTTATGCAAATCATATTTGCATAACTCATATAATAAGATATCTCATATCTTATAATACAAATCACATTTGTATAATTGTGGATTTTAAATTGAATCACATTCAATTTAATTTCTCTCAATCCAATTTCTCTAATTTAGTACTAATTAATCAATTAGGCTAACCTATAGTTTATTATGAATCTCATTCACATCAAACTATATATTATGTCAATCATATCATATATAAATGACATAAATACCCTTCTAATGAATTTGAACACTTCAAATCCACATCAAACTGTAAACCCTAAATACATTCAATTTGAGCCAACCGAGTGACTTAATGGACCTACAGATGACGAACTCCAATGATCCGAGACTAACCTGTCAAACTCTTTGACCCGCTTACTCAACATTCATTAGCTACGGTAACACTCCACTAAAACCCGTAACTGACTCTCATCACTGTAGGACAAGTTGTGTCCATCGATATAACCAATGCTCGTGAGTCGACCCTTCACAGGTTGTTCGTAGACACTTCTTGGTCAAATTATCGTTTTACCCCTATGTCTACCTCTTGCTCCTTAAGTCTCACTGCTCCTCTAATGAACAACAACGTTGTATGGTCCAACCATAAACAACATCTCTCTCGGGCCAGTGAGAAGGTGGGTGCCCGTTGTCCAAGCCCTGGAGACAACACTTAAGGGAACAACCCCTCTAGTTTTCCTGAGTTGGAAACGAGTGAATTCCATCTCGCATAGTCAAGTTCCCAGCTCACCACGTGGTCCTGTCTCTGAGAAGATAAGCATATTGGGCGAGCAACAGTGGCCACCCTCACGCGTACTAGTCTAAGGATAGACCCCCGCAGGCAGGAGTCTGTAACACGCTCAGGATTAAAGTCGAGTCACTAATGGTCATCTACGAAGTTATTAATCCTATACTGTTAACGGTGTTACATCAATAGGTCTAATAATTCACGATCCGGTATTGTACAATCTCATTGCACAGAATGCCCCCACTCGCATGTCTATCGCATGAACGAGTTGGATCACCTCGTTTATATCTAATACAAAGTGGGTCGCATCCACAACGTATCCAAGATTAGGTCTCTAACCCTATCCATATACTGTAGACCGTTCGGGTCATTAACTCGAACGTGATCCTCCCTATGTGTCCACTACACACCGTTCAAGTTCTAGTTCTCTCATAAATCAATGACCCTGGAGCTTAGTTTATTGGATAAAGTTTGTAAATATGCGAGACACAAAGTGATGAAAAAATAACTGTTATTTATTTCAATAATGAATATTACAAACATGGACGAGATTAGGACATATATCCCAACAAACTCCCACTTGGACTAAACTAGTGGAGTACAAAATACATTTATCAAATGTACAATAAAATACAATAAACTAGGGCATTGAATACCCATTTACAATACTCCCACTTGCCCTAGTCAGGAAGCACTCGAAGACCTAGACTCTCTAGGTGACCCTCAAACACTTTAGTCGTGAGGGCCTTTGTAAATGGATCAGCGACGTTGTGCTTCGATGCTATCTGCGGACTGTCACGTCTCCGCGGTGCACAATCTCCTGTATCAGGTGATACTTCCGCTTAATGTGCTTGTCACTCTTATGACAACGAGGCTCTCTAGAGTTGGCTACTGCGCCATTGGTGTCACAAAACAGGATAATTGGCAAGTTCATATTTGGAACAACTTCCAAATCCATCATAAACTTCCTAAGCAAAACAGCTTCCTTTGCAGCTTCACGAGCCGCAACATGCTCGACTTCTATCGTGGAATCAGCGATGCATCCCTGCTTGATGATTCACCATACTACAACTCCTCCATTCAGAATGAAGGTTGACCCCAAAGTGGATTTTCTAGAATCCGTATCGGTCTGAAAGTCAGAATATGTGTATCCCGTGAGAATCAAATCTCCATTTCCATACACAAGGTTGTAGTTCCTCGATCTCCTAAGATACTTGAGGATTGCTTTTACGGTTGTCCAGTGATCTAATCCTGGATTGGATTGATACCTACTGACAATCACAACTGCATAACAGATGTCGGGCCTAGTACACAACATGGCATACATGAGGCTCCCTATAGTTGAAGCATAGGGGATTCGTCTCATATCCTCAACCTGTTTAGGTATCTTAGGACATTGATTCTTAGACAAGTGAACCCCATGCCTGAAAGGCATTTAGCCCTTCTTGGAGTTTTGCATCTTATATCTAGACAACATCTTGTCAATATAAGATGCCTTAGACATGGCTAGCGTTCTATTCTTCCAGTTCCGAACTATCTGGATACCTAGAACATACTGGGCCTATCCCAAATCTTTCATTTGGAATTGCGAAGCCAACCACTCCTTAATGTCAGTAAGAAAGCCTACCTCATTCCCAATGAGATGGATATCATCCACATATAATATCAGAAATGCGACAGTGTTGTTAATGATTTTCTTGTATACACAAGGCTCATCAACATTCTGATTAAAGCCATAAGATTTGATCGTCTCATCAAACCTTATATTCCAAGACCTCGAGGCTTGTTTCAGTCCATAAATAGACATATGAAGCCTACAAACCTTTTGCTCTTGGCCTTGGACAATGAACCCCTTGGGCTGGTCCATATAGATGGTCTCATAAAGATTGTCATTCAGAAAGGTTGTCTTGACATCCATCTGACATACCTCATAGTCATAATATGTGGCAATGGTCAGAAGGATCCTGATCGACTTTACCATGGCAACTGGAGAAAAGGTTTCCTCATAGTCAACCCTTTCAACCTGGGTAAAACCCTTTGCCACTAGTCGTGCTTTGAAGGTCTGCACCTTCCCATCTACGCCACGTTTACGCTTGTAGATCCATTTGCAACCAATAGGTTTTACCCCATCCGGTTGATCCACAAGCTCCCAGACGGAATTAAAGTGCATCGACTCCATTTTCTGGTCCATAGCTTTAACCCATTCGTCTTTGTCAACGTCTGTCATTGCCTGATCATAGGTCAATGAATCCTCGCAGTCATCATCAGGGGTGATGACTTGGGTTTCAACCAAACCCATGTAACGTTCATGCTGTCTCACAGCCCTCCCACTACGTTGAGGCATTCCCAACTATTGAGAACGGACTTGACTAGACGAGCTAGGATCAACAACACTTGTTGACGTACTAGCCCCATCAACAACTCTTGCTGATGAACTGTCCATTTCGTTTAACACAATCTTACTCCTTGGTAAGTGATCCCTGACGTGATCTTCCTCAAGAAAAGTGGCGTTTGTCGACACAAACACCCTATTTTCCTTAGGATCATAAAACATACCACACCTAGTCTCTTTCGGGTAACCTACAAAGAGGCACAACTTCGAACGGGGTTCCAACTTTTTCGAGTTTGACACCAACACATGGGTCTGACATCCCTAAATCCTGAAATGGTGTAAACTACCTTTACGCCCATTCCAAAGTTCGAAAGGTGTTTCTGAAACACTCTTCGACGGAACGTTGTTCAAAATATAAACCGCATTCTCCACTGTGTAACCCCAAAAAGAATCAGGGAGATGAGCATAGCTCATCATCGACCGAACCATGTCCAACAGGGTTTTGTTTCTTCTCTCTTTGTTTCTTCTTTCCGATACACCATTCTGCTGTGGCATACCAAGTGCTGAGAGTTGGGACATAATTCCATGTTCTATCATATAGTCTTGGAATCGGTGTCCATATACTCTCCACCTCGATCTGATCGAAGTGTTTTAATCGTTTTACCTAACAGGTTCTCAACCTCAGTTTTGTACTCCTTGAACTTTTCAAGAGTTTCAGACTTTCTATGCATTATTTTAAAGAATTAAGAAAATTATTAAAAAAAAAATCAAATTCGTTGACTCAACTCAACCCAATTTGAAAATATAGGGTTGGGTTGTAGCCCTTAATTGAGTTGCAAGCTCAACCAACCCGAATTTTCCGATTAGTCCTAAAATCTTTTAACCCAACCCAACCCAACCCAAATGCGTCATTAGAGAATATTACCCCCTTTTTGAGAATTTTATCCTTGAAATTCAGTCTAATTGATCAATAGAAAAATTGAGAATAGTCCATGTAAGTACCAACCGAGTAAGAGCATGTTTGGGAATGATTTTGGAGTGACCAAAATAACTTTTTACATGTCTAAAATCACTTTTCTACCCAAAGTGTGATGTTTGGCAATATTAAGCAAGTGATTTTGGAAGAATCCAAAATCATTTGAAGTGATTCCCTTTCAATCACTTGGGAGGTGATTCTCAAGTGATTGTAATTTAAAATGACTATCATTCATTTTTTAAAATAGTATACTTTTAATGACGAGTAAAAACCGTAATCTTTTGTCAAAATTCATAGATTTCGATAAAAAAATATTTTTTTTTCAAAACTAAAATCACTATTAAAAGTATAGAACCAAACATGAAAATGATTATATGAAAATCACTTTTAATAAATCAATTATAGACAAATCAATTACACTAAAATCAATATTTCTAAAATCATTCCCAAACATGCACTAAATAATATATTTATATCACACTAGTACAAATTCGGGATTTTACGATATTGAAAAATTGTCATAAACACATTTTATGACTCTTTTTTTCTGTCCTAGAAGCCACCATAAAAAAAACTTCATACATGACACATTTAAACTATTGTCATAATTAACTATTCTATGACAATTTTCTCTGTAGACATAACATTTTTTATGTGTCATGATAAACTTTTGTATATCAATTAAACATTGTCAAGAAATAGCTCGTCCATCCTAGTTTTTCGTCATGATATATCAAACAATGACAGATTTTAAATGTCATAGAACTTATGTCTATGACAAAAAATTAGTGTCGAGTATGTTGTTTAGACGACAATATTTTTCTGTCATGTTATTACCTGCTTTGATAGATTTTAATTATCATAAATGCTTTCGGTGACAGTTTTAAATTGTCATATATTTAGTTACTTTAATAGTTTTAAGTGTCAAGAAAGAGCATTTAATGATATCTTTCATTTGTCAACAGAAATATTATAACAAATTTCTTCTGCCAAAAATTTATTTTCTTTGATGGTTTTTATTAGTCAACAAACAATGTATTATGGCATATTTTGCGTGTCAAAGATTATTTTTTTTCGTAGTCCTCAACGAATATCGTGGAAGTGATCATTATAATTAAACGAAAGAGTTATCACTCATTAATTCAAAAATAATTCTATTTACAATCAAACTATGATAAAATGTATATATTACATTAATGTGTTTCCATGTCATATGCTTCTTCTACTATGCGAGTGTTTCGCTCTGCTTAAGGGGAAGAAATGATATATAATTTGGTATACCTACTTCTAATTACGTAATACCAAAATTTTGACAACATAACAACATAATTATAAAACAATACCCAAAATTTTTACAAGTGCCTGTTTAAGTAAATACACAGTTATAACAACCCAATAACCAGATAACCAAACCAAACTCCATTGTCATAACCATTAAAGGTTCAAAACTTCTCATCAACAAAATTCGAACCAATATGAGTTATTTAGAAAATGTTATCATGCTTATACTACAGTTATATGACTTTCCTAAAAAAAAAAAAGCTTACTAATACTTATAACTAAGCATTTGAGAAGAAAAAATTAGACACATATATAAGTTTAGATAAAACAACCAACAAACGACAATAGAAGAATCAATACCAAATCTTGCATATGTACACAGGTAAGTAATTACAACTTTCCGAGAAAACTTTAACCTCCTATTTACACATATATAACCTACTAACAAGCATAAATTACTAGCGTAAGATCATAGTTCAAATTAGCATTATTACAACTTAAAAAGAAGGATTGCTTGTATAATATGATCTCCAACTAAAAGATTTTTTTTTTATAATATTACCAAGCCAAGATTCACCACCAATTATAATAGAAAGAAAAAACACAAATTACCATAAAACACAATACAAAGAAACAAAAATAGAACAACCCAAAAGTTTAGCAAGAGGGTTACATATTCTGATCTCGTTGGTCCATTTCTGAAAGAGAGAAACCCCAAGAAGAAGCCAAAAGGAAGTGTTAGTAGAGAAGTCATGTGGGGACAAAAAAAATGATTCCTACCTTTTTCAAATATTGTAAGCCAACAACTACTACACTAACAAATTTTTAACATAGTGCGATTACAAATCAATTTTTATCATCTATATACCAACCACAATAGAGTCTCCACCAAGATTTATGAGAAAGAAACCCTTCAAATTGTCTCTTTTATCAATCTTTCATACGTTCCAGATGAAATTAACTCAAAACGAGAGGGGAAAAACATTGCTACCATTATGGACTAAATAAGTGATGCTCTAATTTATGGGAGTAGAGGGTAGGTGCAATAAATTGCATTATAAGCAGGGACTCTATCACATATTCATCGAAGATTTTTGTTAAGTAGTTGAGACGAATTGTATGCAAGGACGTGATGTATTGAAACTGTATGGTGCATCTCTTCACAACTTTGTTTCACATGACCTTACAAAAATGCACAACACCCAAAAGATGCATACACACTTTCACCACCCCTGGGCTTGTGGGCCTAAGTGAGTCACCCCGTGGCACGTTCGCGTGTCATGGCTGGGGCGAGCGTCACAAGAGAAGTGTCTTGGGCGTTTCCTTTGTAACGGATTTTCAAGGGACAGTATCGGACGACACAGGTGTGCCGACATTGCGCTCCTTCCCATGGGCTGGAGGTTCGGATATAGGGCCCTGTTTAGCGGCGGCGATCCGAGAATGTCTGTTAAAAAGCCAACTCATGGGAAAGACAAGTGCAAGTACGGACGGGCGACGTACGCATGCGAAAGTTATATTCATTGCTTATTTACTTGATGCTTGGTTGAGGATCAAGAACCTCGCCTAAGGCCCGACGGCCACAAAGCGTTGCGATCATAGAGATGGGCGGGAGTTCCCTTAAGGTGACCATGTTCGAGGATGAATCATGGCGTCGCATGCATCGCGAGAGGTGCGGCCGTGACACTTAAGTCGACGGAAGCGGAACACTCCTGCACGAACTCACTGGGAGTGAAATTTAATCAGAGAGTCTTATAAATTACAGTAGCGTCAACGGGTTTATTGAGGAGTTAATAAACTAGAAATCCTAGGTTTAATATAAGGAGTTATATTAACAAACTTAGGATAAAATCAATATAAGAGTTATATTGATTATGAATATAAGAGTTATGTTGATGGAGTTAGGTAAAACCATTAGCCGGGTTTTAGCCTAAGAAAGATTCCTATAGACCTAAAGTATTCAGTGGGAGGAAAAAGTGTATGAGACACATATTTATCCACCTATGCTATCTCTGGGAAGTTCACTCGCGAGACTCATACTTGGCCTCGTGGCGCAAACGGGAGCGTCCCCCTTCGGATGGTGTTTGTATGAGTCAATATCAAGGTGAATGGAGAGGGTACTTATAGTGAGTGGAAGCAGGTTTAGTGAAAACAAAACCTCACGCTCTCTTTAAATCGGTTTACACCGTTGACCACTATGGTCACCTGCTAGTTTGGCCTGGACCAGACAATCCCTTCGGAGGGCTTGATCATAGAGGATCTAACACAGTAGACACCCGAAAGGGATAAAGATTTCCTTAGACTATTTTCAAATCTAGTCCTACCTTCGGCGGATTTTATTGGATCGAGACTCTGGGATCTAAAGACAAAGGGTTACACTCACGGGGTACATAAGTTGTGTATGTATGCAGACCGAAAAATGGTAACTAAAACCTATAGGAATAAGAGTTATTCTGGTATTAGGTTTTGGTCAAGAGTATCTTGATCCAGAGGAGGAGTGTTTTTTATTACCCTTCGGTGTCATACATTCTAAACCTTTGGAGTATCATTGCAAATTATAAATGGCCTAGGAATCATTTGATAATTAGCTAAAACATGATTGGATTAGACCCCGACCTGTCCCTCGATCTATCACGGTTTAATAAGAATCGAGGGTGCAGTCGTAGGCATTACCGAGTGTGAATCATAGATGAAAGTTAACACAAAAGAACACTTGTAATAAAGGAAAAATAGCAACTTCTATTCACTAGAACTTAAGATGTCTTATACTCTGTCTAACATGAAGAAGAAAAACTGAACTGAATTCAAATAAGAAAATGTTAAACAACTCACGCACAATCGTTCAACCAAAAATTAAACAACAACAAAGAACTTCGTTCTAGCCAACCCTTAACCAGTAGATTGGAGAGAGATGACATTCTAGGGTTTCCTTCTTCATGGGTCAACTTGCCTTACTATATTTTTGGAGAAAATCAGCATAAAATCTCCTAAAATCATGGAAATCACGATTTTCTGCGACTTTCTGCATTTTTCCAAATATGTCTTCTACGCAATTGCTATGCAATTGCGTTCCATTTTGAATTCTGCATTCAAAACTAAAAAATATGAGATTTTCCTTTCATGTTTTCTTATCTTTCCTCATACTTCAAAAATAATTTTCTCTTCCTTAAATATATGTAGTTGACTCCACTTTATCCACTTTTTACCTAAAGAAATGAGGAAAACATACAAGTATAACTAAGTTTAAAGGCTAAATAATTCTCATAAATGAGAATTATTACACCCACAAACTTGAGTTATTGCTTGTCCTCAAGCAATTTCAAAATAAACACCATTCAAAATCGATTCTAAGAATAGTTCTTTTGAAAAATACGCCTCTCAGGAGAAGTCTCATGCTCATAATACTTTAACTTTACATGAATGCTTCCACTACATGCAAATTCGATGCTTTCCTTGCCTAAACAAAATATTTTCCTTTCATAAGCTCACCTTGAATTCATACTACCTATTACCCTTAGTCAAGTTTTACTTAGCTACTAAACAAGCCATTTTCACCTTACAATGACCCCCAAACTTGTTTTTCACTGCTAGGATAAATTTTCCTTTTTTTTTCAAGCGGAGACCTTTTTGTCATTTGTTCCTTCGCTCTAGCTTACTAACACTTTTTGGTGAAAGTATCTAGCTACGAGCACTTATCACATCAAGGACATTTTCACATACTCCCTGAAATAAATCTTTCATGCAAAGGAAATCATGGGTATCATGACCGCCCCTGGCTACTTAGTTAACCTTTGGAACGAGGAGTACCCCATTTGCTTTTAATCCTTGCAGTTGTTACTGAAGGGAATCGAATCCTGTAGCGGAAGCGATAGTAAATCGCGCGTTCTTAATTTCGTTACAAAGATATGAATCAAGAATAATTTAACTAAGATTAAGCATATATTAACTAGATGGACAACAAGATTTATACCTTTGAAGAACTCTTTCTTCAAGTGCTCCTCCTTCCACGTTCACGATCTCAGCAACTCGAACCCAAACGATCTCCGACACTACCACCAGATCTTCTCCTTTGTTCTCTAGGTGAGGGAGGAAGGTGGGTTCCTTTAAGATGAGGTGAGATGTTTGTGTGGTTGTAGTTGGAACTTTTCCAACACAATGTGAGAGAATACTCTAGGGTTTCTCAAAAAGATTGGATTGTCTTTTTTTTTTTTTGCCTTCCCTAGTTGCATCTCATGCAACTATATATATAGGTAAATGGGATGGAAATTACCATCATATCACTCTTATATTCTCCCACTATTATATGGTTTATATGTGAATCTAATTCACATTAAAACCATATATTATATCAATTATATCATATATAATTGATATAACACCTCATGTATGAAATTGAACACTTCAATTTCATTCGTAACTTTATACCCTCAATATTACCATGTTGAGTCAATGGAGAGACCTAATGGACCTACAGTCCAGGAGCTCCAATGATGTGAGATTAACTGATCAAACTCTTTGATCCAGTTAATCATATTCATTAACTACAAGTCACTCCACTATAGACTTGTAGTTGCACTCTCCTCACTCTAGATTATATTGTGTCCACTGATATAATCATTACCTATGAGTCGACCCTTCACAGGTTGTTCCTAATCACGGCTGGATGAAATTACCGTTTTACCCTTATGATTACCTCTTTATTCCTTAAGCACCACTGATCCTCTAATGAACAACAAGTCTAAGGTCCTACCATGACTCATACCCTCATAAAGGCGGCGGGGCCCGTTGTTCAAGACACAGAGTCGATTCTTGAGGGAACAACCTATATAATTCCTTAGTGTAGGAATGAGTGAATTTCATCTTGCACACAGCTTAAGTCCCCAGCTACCTACGAGGTTCTCGTCCCGAGAAGGTAGGCTTATTGAGCCGGCCACAGCCACTCTCACCCATACTAGTCTAAGGACAAACCTCTATAAGCGGGAGTTCTTAACTTGCTCAGATTCAGTCGAGTCACTAATGACCATCTATAAATTATCGGTCCTTATCCTCATTCACGGTGTTATACTCGATTAGACTTAATAATTTGCGATGCAGTCTTATATGAACTCTTCATACAGGATGCCCCACTCGCATGTCAACCACATGAATGAGTTGGATTACCTCATTTGTACTAATTACAAAGTGGGTCGCATCCATGGTGTTACCAGAATAAGGTTTCCAACCTTATTCTTATACCATAAACCATTTAGGTTATATTCTTGAACACAATCCAAATAGTGTCCACTACACTAATGTTCAAGATATATTATAACCTTGGAGCTTAGTTTATTGGATTTATAAAGCAAGAATATAATTTTATCAAAACAAATAACCCTTTATTTATTTGATCAAAATTACACAAGTTTAGGGCATAAATCCCAACAATCTCCCACTTGACCTAAAGCTTGTGGAGTACTAAAACATTATAGTAATGTAAATACAATAAACTAGCGCATTTAAACCCTTTGTACAATATACTCCCACTTGCCCTAGTTCGGGAAGACTTGTAAGCCTAGAACTTCTAGGTGACTCTCAAATACTTTAGCCGTGAGAGCCTTTGTATAAGGATCAGCAACGTTGTGCTCTGAGGCTATCTTCGTGACAATCACGCCTCCTCTATGCACGATCTCTCGGATGAGATGATATTTCTGCTCAATGTGCTTTCCCCTCTTGTGACTTCGGGGTTCACTCGAATTTGCCACTGCACCATTGTTATTGCAATACAGCGTGATGGGCAAAGTCATATTTGGAACAACTTCCAAATTTAGCATGAATTTCCTTAACCAAACGACCTCTTTAGTTGCTTCACAAACTGCTACATATCCGGCCTCCATGGTGGAATCAGCGATGCATCCTTGCTTGACGCTTCGTCATACTACAACTCCTCCGTTAAGAGTAAATACTGACCTTGATGTAGATTTTCGAGAATCTTTATCACCAAAGTCGTAAGTGCGTGTATCTGTAAGGATCAAATCCTTAGCCCCATACACAAGCATGTAGTTCCTTATTCTCTGTAGATACTTAAGGATTGTTTTAACCGTTGTCCAGTGTTCAAGTCCTGGATTGGATTGATACCTACTGACCATTCCAACTGCAAAACAGATGTCAGGCCTAGTACATAACATGGCGTACATCAAGCTCCCAACAACTGATGCATAAGGAATTCGTCTCATATCCTCAACCCCTTGAGGTGTCTTTGGACACTGTTCCTTTGTCATACCTCATAGTCATAATATGCAGCAATGGCAAGTAGGATACAGATAGACTTTACCATAGCAACAGGTGAAAAAGTTTCCTAATAGTCAACCCCTTCAACCTGGGTATAACCCTTTGCTACTAGTCTAGCTTTAAAGGTTTTCACCTTCCCATCTACACCATGCTTTCTCTTGTAGATCAACTTACAACCTATAGGTTTTACCCCATCAGGTTTATCTACAAGATCCCAAACTGAATTGAAGTGCATAGACTCCATTTCTTGGTCCATGGCTATGACCCATTTGTCTTTGTTTTTGTCAACCATCGCTTGATTATAAGTCGATGAGTCCTCGCAGTTGTCATCCGGTATAACAACTTGGGGTTCAGATAAACCCATGTAACGGTCAGGTTGCGTTATAACCCTCCCACTACGTCGAGGCATACTCAACTCTTGAGATGGACTCTCCTGACTAGACAAGCTAGTATCAACAACTTTTGTTGACGGACTAGTTTTATTAGCAACGTTTGCTATTGTTCCGTCTAACTCACTCAACACAATTTTACTTCTTGGTTTGTGGTCCCTTATGTGGTTCTCCTCTAAGAAAGTGGCATTTGTCGACACAAAAACCTTATCATCCTTAGGATCATAGAACAAACCACCTCTTGTTTCTTTTGGGTAGCCTACGAATAGACACAATTTTGAACGTGAATCCAACTTCTTTGGATTTGTCACAAGTACATGTGCTGGACAACCCCAAATTCTGAAATGACATAAACTACTTTTACGTCCTTTCCAGAGTTCAAAAGGTGTTTTAGATACACTTTTTGAAGGCACATTGTTCAAAATGTATACCGCAGTCTCTACTGTGTAACCCCAAAATGAACTAGGGAGATGAGCATAACTCATCATTGATCGAACCATTTCCAACAAGGTTCTATTTCTCTTTTTTGATACATCGTTTTGTGTTTTGTTGTGGTGTATCGGGAGCCGAGAGTTGTGATGTAATTTCATGTTCTATCATATAATTCTGGAATTTTAAATACATATACTCTCCACCTCGATCTGATCGAAGCGTTTTAATTTTTTTTTTACCCAATTGATTTTCAACTTCAGTCTTGTATTCCTTGAACTTTTCAAGTGCTTCAGACTTATGTTGTATTAAGTAAATATGCCCAAATCTAGAATAATCATCAACAAAAGGAGATGAAATATTCATATGCTCCTCTGGCTTTAACACTCAACGGACCACAAAGGTCTGAATGTATAAGCTCAATAGGTTTTTTGGCTCTATAACCTTTTCCACTAAAAGGTCTTTTAGTCATTTTGCCTTCTAGGCAGGATTCACATACAGACAAAGTATTTTCTTCTAACTCATTTAGGTGTCCATTCTTTACCAATCTCTCAATCCTATTGAGATTAATGTGACCCAATCTAAGATGCCAAAGATAAGCATTTTCTTTATGAGAAATTTTACGTTTCTTAGTTTGTGTGTTTGCAGTTTTAAATAATTAAGTGTCCAAAACCATTTTGACTGAATCAGACCATAAAACATACAACCCATTTTCTAATGAAGCTGAACATATTTTCACACTTTTCTTCAAAATAAACACTTTATTCATTGAGAAAGAAACAGAAATACATTGTTCTATAAGGCAAGAAATTGAAATAAGGTTTCTAGTAAACCCTGGTATCACTAATCTATTGTCTAACAACATATATTTCTTGCCAAAATAAAGCTTCATCGTGCCTACTGCTACAGCTGAGACAATTTCTCCATTTCCAACCCGGAGCGTTATCTCACCTTTCTGTAGCCGCTGCCAGGAATCAATTCTCTGAAAAGAAAAGCAAACATGTTTAGTGGCACCTGAATCAAGTATCCAAGCAGTTTTATCATTATCCACTAAACAAGCTTCTACGCAAAGTAAATCATATTTACCTTCCTTCTTCTTTTCTACAATGTACTTCGGACAGTTCCGTTTCCAATGCCTGTCTTCGTTGCAATGGAAACACTTTCATTTGTCAGCAACTTCTTTGACTTTCTTGCCTTTCTGGGCGGCAGGTTTGTCAGCTCGTTTTCCTTTACCAACCTTTTTCATGTTCTTCTTCTTCCCTTTCAGGTTAGAAGAAGATGAAGCCACTGGTTTTGTTCCAGAGGTCGGACCTCTGTGATAACTCCTACTGGCAACATTTACCTCACCTTTCGATCCCTGAATATTCATCAAAGATTGAAAGGTCTGGAGTTCATTCAGAAGGGAGGTAAGATTAAAAGTAAGCTTGTTCATAACAACATTACTTCTAAATCAGAGGAAAACTATCTCGAAGGGTTTTCGAGAATAAAGTCGACTGCTCGATTCATCGATGGAAGCACCATTTGACTCCGCGATGTTAAAGTGCACCATCATATCTTGGACATGATCACGAACAGATGTACCTCTGGCATCCTTGAGTTGAATATGTACTTTAGGGCATTGTGTCGGGCCTGTGTGGACTGTTGTCCAAACATACCCTGCACATAATCCATGATTTCCTTGGCGGTTATCATGCCCTCATGCTTCTTGGCTAATATGTCAGACATACTTGCCAACATGTAGACCTTGGCCTTATCATTGGCCTTGATCCATCGATCATATGCATCACAAACAATTCGTGATGCATTCGAGCCTGGCACTTGAGGACACTCCTCAGTTAGCACAAACTTCAGATCATCTACTACCAATATAGTGTTGAGTTTGTTTTTCCATGTCATCATATTCTCTTCGGTTAACTTTTCCGCACCCAATAAGGAAATTATAGAGCATTTTTACTGAAAATTTACAAACAAACTTGTATGAGTTTCTTGCTATAATTGTCTAATCCAATCATATTTTAGCTAATTATCAAATGATTCCTAGGTCATTTATAATTTGTAATGATACTCCAAAGGTTTAGAATGTATGACACCGAAGGGTAATAAAAAACACTCATCCTCTGGATCAAGACATTCTTGACCAAAACCTAATGCCAGAATAACTCTTATTCCTATAGGCTTTAGTTACCATTTTTTAGTCAGGATACATGCACAACTTATGTACCCCGTGAGTGTAACCCTCTGTCTTTGGATCCCAGAGTCTCCATCCAATAAAATCCGCGGAAGGGAGAAATTGACTGAAAAACAGACTAAGGAAATCTGTATCCCTTTCGAGTGTCTACTGTGTTCGGTCAGGATACATACACATCTTATATACCTTGTGAGTGTAACCCTCTGTCTTTAGATCCCAGAGTCCCCATCCAATAAAATCTGACGAAGGGAGGACTAGATTGAAAAACAGTCTAAGAAAATCTTTATCCCTTTCAGATGTCTACTGTGTTCGATCCCCTATGATCAAGCCCTCCGAAGGGATTGTCTGGTCCAGGCCAAACTAGCAGGCTGACCATAGTGATCTTACGGTGTAAATTGACTGAAAAGACCATAGGTTTTGTTTTCACTAAACCTGCTCTCACTCACTATAAGTACCCTCTCCATTCAACTTGATATTGACTCATACAAACACCATCCGAAGGGAGACGCTCCCGTTTGCGCCACGAGGTCAAGTATGAGTCTCACGGTGTGAACTTCCCGGAGATGCGTAGGTGGAAAAATATGTATCATATACACTTTTCCTCTCACTGGATACTTTGAATCTATAGGAATCTTACTTAGGCTAAACCCGGCTAATGGTTTTACCTAAAGTTATCAATATAACTCTTATATCGATAATCAATATAACTCTTATATTGATTTTATCCTAAGTTTCCTAATATAACTTTTATATTAAGCCTAGGATTTTTAGTTTATTAACCCCTTAATAAACCCGCTGACGCTACTATGATTTATAAACTCTCTGATTAAATTTCACTCTCGTGTCGGTTCGGTGTAGGGTGTTCCATTTCCAAATCACTACTTAAATACCCCAACCTAAATGAGAACTTTCCTTAGACAGAGTTCCTCTTTTAATCATTGTTTATAAATCACTTGGTTTCTAATTCTAATCTAATTAGAACTAGATAACCAAAGGTATATTATTTCCAAGTTCTAAACATTTTAAAACTAATAATTAACCTTAGGTGACATGCATACTATGTTATAGTGCTTGATCATTCATCTCATGAATAATAAGACATACATAGCATAATCATCTCATGAAATATAATGCATGCCAATGCTGTCCATAAATTAATATAACACTTTATATTAATTAATCATGCAAACTATATAATATAACTCTTTATATTATAATTGATGCATGAAAATGTTTAACCTAAGTTGGGATTTCTAAAATAAAAGCATACATTATGCATGACAATAATTACACAGTAATTGCATAATTTAAATAGCAAAATTAAACTAACTTTGGCACACTAAATTCAATTTTAATTAATATAATCTAATTATATTAATTAATATAAATTAATATAAATTAAATATAAAATATTTTTATATTTAATATATAATAAAAAAACGTTTTTTGCCCGTTGCTCCTTCGCGTGAAACGCCTTCGGCGTTGCAAAGCTGCGTGTTGTCCGTTTCCTCCCGTTGAAGCGCGAGTCAGCTCCTGCGTTACACAACGCCTCAGCGATGCAACGCTGCCGTCTTCCCAGCCGCAGTGGCGTTGGAACAGCGTTGCAACGCCATTCACAGAATATCAACATGAAATCTCCATTTCTTGCTCATTTTCACTCCGATCTTCTCAGCAACCACCTTGCCTCGATCGACACAGACTTACAGACTCGATTTACAATTAAAATTGTCCAAAACACCGGGTCCTTACATTGAACGATTCAATGCAAATTCTAAATTTAAGTGCCAAAATTGAAAACGTCTAAATTGCAAACCGTTCATACATCAAATGCAAAGCAGTAAATCTCACCTCGTCATTGAAAAATCCAGAACGTAAATCAAGAACGCAATTGGGCTCTGATACCAATTGAAGGGAATCGAATCCCGCAGCGGAAGCAATAGTAAATCGCGCGTTCTTAATTTCGTTACAAAGATATGAATCAACAACAATTTAACTAAGATTAAGCATATATTAACTAGATGGACAAAAAGATTTATACCTTTGAAGAACTCTTTCTTCAAGTGCTCCTCCTCCCACGTTTACGATCTCAGCAACTCGAACCCGAACGATCTCCGACACTACAACTGGATCTTCTCCAACACAATGTGAGAGAATACTCTAGGGTTTCTCAAAAAGATTAGATTGCCTTTTTTTTTTTTTTTGCCTTCCCTAGTTGCATCTCATGCAACTATATATATAGGAAAATGGGATGGAAATTACCATCCTATCACTCTTATATTCTCTCACTATTATATGGTTTATATGTGAATCTAATTCACATTAAAACCATATATTATATCAATTATATCATATATAATTGATATAACACCTCATGTATGAAATTGAACACTTCAATTTCACTCCTAACTTTATACCCTCAATATTATCATGTTGAGCCAACGGAGGGACCTAATGGACCTACAGTTCATGAGCTCCAATGATGTGAGATTAACTAATCAAACTCTTTGATCCAGTTAATCAATATTCATTAACTACAAGTCACTCCACTATAGACTTGTAGCTGCACTTTCCTCACTGTACATTATATTGTGTCCACTGATATAATCATTACCCATGAGTCGACCCTTCACAGGTTGTTCGTAATCACGGTTGGGTCAAATTACCATTTTACCCCTGTGATTACCTATTTGTTCCTTAAGCACCACTGATCCTCTAATGAACAACAAGTCTAAGGTCCTACCATAGACTCATACCCTCATAGAGGGCGGGGCCTCGTTGTTCAAGACCTGGAGTCAGTTCTTAAGGAAACAACCTATCTAATTCCTTAGTGTAAGAATGAGTAAATTCCATCTTGCACAGTTAAGTCCCCAGCTACCTACGAGGTTCTGTCTCTGAGAAGGTAGCCTTATTGAGTCGGTTACAAGCCACTCTCACCCATACTAGTCTAAGGACAAACCCTTATAAGCAGGAGTTCTTAACTTGCTCAGGATTCAGGTCGAGTCACTAATGACCATCTATAAATTATCAGTTTTATCCTGTTAACGGTGTTATACTTATTAGACTTAATAATTTACAGTCCGGTCTTGTATGAACTCTTCATACAGGATGCCCCCACTCGCATGTCAACCACATGAATGAGTTGGATTACCTCATTTGTACTAATTACAAAGTGGGACGCATCCATGGTGTTACCAAAATAAGGTTTCCAACCTTATTTTTATACCATAGACCATTTAGGTTATATTCTTGAACACAATCCAAATAGTGTCCACTACATTGATGTTCAAGATATATTATGACATTGGAGCTTAGTTTATTGGATTTATAAAACAAGAATATAATTTTATCAAAACAAATAACCCTTTATTTATTTGATCAAAATTATACAAGTTTAGGGCATAAATCCCAATAGTTACAACATAAAATTATAACAACATAAAGTTACAACAATAGTATTACAACAGTATTGTTACAACAACATATCATTACACGAGTAATATTACATATATTACATGACTCACCCCCAAACTTAAACGGATCAAATGCTCTCATTGACTGAGTATAGCGCAGGAAGTAAGAAGGGTGCTTTACAAAACATCTAAGCTAGACTCTCCTAAGGGGATTTGGTGTACAAACTTAGGTGGGTTGAGACTTAGGTATTTTATAAATACAAGGAAACATTAAATTGTTTTTTTGCAAAGCATAAACGTAATGATTCTAAGTGTTTATTGAACTAAGCATACTCTAAAATTTCATCATGAAGGATATTCAACAAGAACGATATTCAAAGAAATCTCATTAAGGTTTTTTTAAAAAAAAAAAAATTAAACATACTTGGGACATGCAAAAAGAAGAGATCAAACTTAGCTAATATTGAAGTACTTCAAACAACTTGGAAGTTAATCAAGACAACATGATAAAATGCCAGGAACAAGGACAAACAACATTCTACACTATTATAGCCTTAAGAAACAGAGGTTCAAGTTCAAAGAATAATTTCCCTTATCATTAGAGGCTCAGTCATCATATTTCATTTGCAATGATCCTCTTATTCAGGACACTTTAATCGTGTTACACAATTGTCTTCCATTTGTGTGAGATGTTTTTCTCTGTTTGCAATCACATTCCATTTGCAATCTCATCCTTTGATTTCGCCTCATTCTTCGTGAGTGTCATTTCCTCGCAATTTCGATTCTATTCTTTGTCATTTGATTTCCTTTTCTCCTTTTCAGCTTCACTCAAAAGTAAATGGTCAAAAAGTTCACGCAATCTTGAAAAGATTTTTTTTTCTTATTTCTTTAGAATTTTTGAAATTCTTAGGAAAATTCCCAGGTAGATCCTCAGGTAGAGGCGTTCCCTAGACGACCAGCTTAAGTACCTTAGTCTGGACAATATCAATCCTTAGACAAAATTTTCCCAATAATTTCTCAATTTAAAGAAATAAGGATTTTTTTTTGTATTTTTGTAATTTTTAGAAAAAAAAGGAAAATAACGAAAAAGATAAACCTATCCTATTCCAGTGGGTAGACGACAACCATGTTCCTTCATTTTGCACCTTGGTCTTGATGATGGACGAGATTTGAGCCTTAGTTGAGGTGTTTTCATCACAATGGATCTTGCTTGCTTAAGAGATTTATATGTTCCTTTGGAAGTAGAGATTGTAATTGAAATTTGTATGACATCCTGCAAATTGTCATCCATCATGTTTTCCTTTTTGCATTCTTCTTCATTTAGCCTTTCCTGCATGCTGCAATAAGTGAAAGTTGGGCATTCTAGTAACGAAAGTTTCTTGGATGTCATTGGTCGTGGGATTGAAATTGCATAGCTCACTGCTACTTCCTTGGGTGGTTTCTTCTCTTCTAGAGGTGGTTCTTCTTTAATCTTTGTTCTCCCTTCTGGCTCCTCAATGCTTTCAAGTGTTGGGATGCATTGTGCTTCTATTAGGAGTTCAGGGTCTTCATGTTCCATTTCAGCTCTAAGTGTCACCACCTCACATTGTTGTTTTTCTTCTTGTTTTGAAGTCTCTATATTTTCAAACAAGATTCCTTGAGACCTGTCCTCCAATTCGTTTGCAACTTGTTCTACCTGGATATCCAAATTTCGTAAGATGTGGCTTGGTTTTGCATCACAACATCATTCTTTGCCCTATATTCCCTCACAAGTTTTTTAATGTTAGACTCTTTTGGAATCATCTTCCCTTATTGGAAACAATGGTATTGATGTTGATTTGCAAATCTAGGTAGAAGCCTGAAATATAAAGGACAGTAAATACAAGAAATAGAAGGAATGGAGTTAGTAGGAGCTATGAAATTTCTCATTAGAAAAGTTTCCATCATGTAGCTTAATGATGAAACTTGTGCGTGCAATGTTGTTATGATGTCTACTTCCATCTTGTGATTATCTCAAGCAATTGTCTTTCCTGAACCTGCAAAAAAATGGAAACTCGAACTGGTTTTTTTTAATAGAAAGATTGTAATTGCAGTCGAATTGCAATCTGCTCACAATTTGTGTGTCTAAAATAAATTTTATTGAAAATGTTGTTCCCTGGCAACAACGCCAAAAACTTGATAGCAATACACGCAAACACATGCGATCAAAGTAATATAAAACTGGAAGTATTCAAAAGTATCGAGCAAATCAATTGAGAAAAACGCAACTTGTTAGCAAATTGTAATTAAAAAGGTAACCAAAGATGAAATGATTTTTGGGGTGATTATGACTAAGATAGAAATAAGTGAAAAATAATGGAAAGGAAAGGGACTCAAGAATGTTTGTGCCACTAAGTTGGGAAGACAACGCATCTCCGATGCAATTGCCTTGAACTGTAGTTATATCGCCACTATGTAGTGTTGCAACACATCACACTTACGTGAGACTGCAATAATCGCAACACAATTGCGTAGCGTTGCAATTTCAACGCAATTGCCTAGTGCTGCCATTGCAACGCAATTGCGTGGTGCGACAATGACAATGCTACTACATGTTCATTGTGATTCGAACTAACCTTCAAATGATGTAAACCGAGTTCTACTCCTATTCGACCTTCTTTGAAGTATCTTTAGGAAGTTGAGTGATCAATCCTATATTTCTATGGTTAATCTATCCCAGATGTTTATGCATACAACTCTAAGGTTTTGGAGTCTTGCCCTAAGCCTAGGGTTGAAGTTTAGGACTTATGTCTAATCCTTATTCTTCCATTACTTTTGGGGAATCCGCTTTAACTCAACCCTTTCGGTGCCAAGTTAAAGTTAAATGAGTAACTCTAGATGGCCAACTAAAGCTACCCACGTTAAGTTCACCAAAAGTAAACTCCATCAGAGGTTAGTCGAATTTCCCTTGCTTTGGAGTTCATTGTCTTTCCTTAGGGAATTCACATCTTGAATCCCCAAGGAAAGTTAGCTCCTCATGGATAAAAAGATAAACATCATAATAGACTTAACAACAGAAAAAATTACAGCATTGGTTAAGACCCCAACCTGTCCCTCGATCTACCACGGTTAAGCAAGAATCGAGGGTGTAGTCGCAGGCTTTACCGAGTGTGAATCGTAAATGAATGTTAACACAAAAGAACACTAATAATAATGGAAAAATAGCAACTTCTATTCACTGAAACTTAAGATGTCTTATACTCCGTCTAACATGAACAAGAAAAACTTAACTGAATTGAAATAAGAAAACGCTAAACAACTTACACACAATCGTTCAACAAAAATTGAAACAACAGCAAAAAACTTCGTTCTTGCCAACCCTTAACCAGCGGATTGGATAGGTTAATACAACAGTAAAATCTTGAAACAAAAATCGATGGAAGACAGAAAAACATCAACACAATAATAGAAAGACCGAAAAATAATCGTAAATGAAAGAAAACCCATAAACGAAATTCAACAAAACTTCAAAAATCGAACTCTTAGTTCAACTCCACCAAGAACTTTCGTTATGATGAGATTGAAGAAGAGAAGCGAGTTGAGAGGTAGAAGAAACTACAACAAAAACTGAAAAGAAAAAAATTACAGAACTGAATAAAAACCAAAAACTGAAATGTGGAATTCTCCTCCGAAGACGAGCTCTTTTTTTATGGTTTCCTCCTCCAAAATATATAGGGATGACATTATAGGGTTTCCTTCTTCATGGGTCAACTTGTCTTGCTGTATTTTTGGAGAAAATCTGCAGAAAATCTCCTAAAATCACGAAAATCATGATTTTCTGCGACTTTCTGCATTCTTTCAGATATGTATGGTACGCAATTGTATGCAATTGCGTACCATTTGCATTTTGCATTCAAAACTAAAATATATGAGATTTTGCTTTCATGTTTAATTATTTTTCTTCATAGTTCAAGAATCTTTTTCTCTTCCTTAAATATATGTAGTTGACTCCACTTTATCCACTTTTTACCTAAAGAAATGAGGAAAACATATAAATATAACTAAGTTTAAAGGCAAAATAATTCTCATAAATGAGAATTATCAGGCACACATTGTTGATACCAAAATTCAGATCGCCGAGTCAACGGTAAAATTTGTATTATTGAGGAAGAATTCCAACAATTGACCTGAAATAATGAAAAGATATAAGTACCGATTGGTGCTAAGCCACCTTGATAGCACACAAAATGTGTTATCCTTAGGCTTAATTATTGCTAGTTTTATGATGATTTCAGGGCTTTTACGTGTTTAATTCATTCAATTTCAGGATAAGAGCGTGAACAGAACTATTGGAGACAAATTGGATCACTCGGGATCGAAACGAGGCTGTTTGGAACTAAACATAATACCAATTGAAAGAGAAAGGATCAATCCAAGCATGATGAACCGAAGTGATGGCGTTGCAACGCCGAGCGTGTTGTTTAAAGGCGTTGAAGACCAATGCCGATAGCGTTGCAACGTTGCCTTGCAGCGTCGCAACGCTATCTCGATAAGGAAGCATATATGAAGAATCAAGATAGGCGTTGCAGCAACGCCGCGGCGTCGCATGCGCAACGCCAAAATCGATAAGAGGCGCGCAGCGTTAAGGTAAGCGGCGTTACGCCGCCGATCGCTTTTCCTTATTTACCGATCGCCTTAAGTACAACGCGTTACCGCCGCTTCTAGCGTTACTGCAACGCTGCACCGATTGAACCTATATATGGAACCTTAATTCTTCTTGCAAATGGAGCCAAATTTGGTAGATTTTCCACCCTAATTTCGAAATACACTTTGTAAGAAGAGAGAAAAGAGCATTTTTGGGAGCCAAAGCATCCGTGGAGGTTCGAGATCGAAGATGGGAGCTCGGAGACGAAGGACCGACATCGACACATAAGTTTAATTTCCTTTTCTTTCATATTGTAACTCCGTTTGAGACGTTTTCTACATGTTTAGTTTGATTTTCATGTGATTTAGAGTAGCTAAACATTGTAGTTAGGAATTGATTTACTTGTTAAGACTTTCTTACCATAAATTGAAGCATGTTTTGTTCTTATTTTTGGCAATTCGTTCTTTACTTCTTAATTTGTTAGTTTAAATGGACTCAAGAGATAAAGCTTGAATTAGAGAAAAATTGTCAAAACCCTTAGAAATCTTGCATGAGAATGACCTAGAAATCTTAGGGAAACGCATAAAGAAGTTGCTTAATGCCATGCATGTCGTAGGTTCATATGGAGACTATGGAGTTGATTGCATGTGTGAGGCTCACTAAGAATCGAGAGGTTTTCTTGAGTATTTTACTTCTTGTTTATAATTTCATCTCTTTGGTTCATTGCATGTGTTAATTGAGTCACTAACTTGTATAATCACTTCCCTCAATTCTATCAATTCGTGTCTCCACATGTTTGTTTGTTTGCTTGTCTTTACTTTCAACCAACTATCCATGTTATGTTTCTTTAGCTAAAATTGAGAATTAGTACCTTAGTAATTAATTAATCTAGAAATCCATATCCGAGGACGATACTTGGACTCATAAATCACTATCCTAAAACTTGACCCGTACATTGCGGTATTGCATATCCATAATTTTACGCAACAAGTTTTTTGCGCCGTTGTCGGGGAATGACGATTATTTAAATTAATTAATATTAGAAGAAAATTTGAAATTTTAGACTAAAGTTTGTTTGTGTGTCTTTCCTGATTTGTTCTTTTTGTGTGTTTTTTTGTTTCCTTATTTGTTTTATTTTAGTTTTGTGTATTTTTTAGTCTTTGTCCCCTGTTTTGGTTGTGTTGCAATTGTGTAAAAGTCTTGATCTGAATTATTAATTTTTCAAGCATGAGTTTGCATGATTTTGATTCTCCACCATTCTATTGTCCCTCTCAGGACCCTAGGTAGGTGCATCATGACTTTTCTGAATTTCATCTGTCTAATTTTTACCATTCTGTACCTGAAAGTGATAAACATTCATGTAATGGTAGTCATCTAGGCAGTTGGAACCATAGTTTTTCATACCTTAATCAACCCCTAGAAAAATCTTCTCTTATGGACCAATTAGCGGAATATACCTTAGAATTGAAATTTAAAAATTTGGTTCATAGTGAATTAGAGAAGTTGGATAGGTTAGAAACTGAGGTGGTAAGACTTTGGGAAATAGTACAGGATAGAGCTCAGTATCTTAACCAGCTAGTAGTTTCCCTTAAGGCCTTACAGGAGCAATTTCTTATCCTTACCACTCAGGAGGTGCCACCTAGGAGGATTTGTTCAGATGATAATGAGGATAGTTTGGGGGAGACTGAGGCACACCATGATCAGGTTAGTGAGGAAGACATTGGTGATACAATTAGTCCCATATGGAAGATCCAGGTGATAGAGTTAGAGGTTGTGAAGTCTTCTTTCCTTTTATCCCCAGAAATTTCCTTTATTTTTTATAACCATTTGTCCTATACTCACGAGTCTTGCTTTGATTTCAGTTTTTTCATTTCATTAAACAAAAATACCAAAAATAATTCTCTCTCTGGTGCCCATGAAAAGCATGATAGTCTTTTAGACTTAGAAGGCTATATCGATTCGAGCAAGAAGGGCCCGAAGAAATATGAGCAATTATATGTGCCCTAATAAGTCACCGTCTAGCTAAAGACGTTAAACAAAACGCTTCTTGGGAGGCAACCCAAGCTTTTCATTTTTTCTATTTTCTGTCTTTAGTTTGTTGTTTTTCAATTATTAGTTTATTTACTAGTTGTTGTTTTGCTTTGTAGGTTGTGACGATGCCTTTCTTCGTTGAAATCCATGCTCCCGTTCTGAGGAACTCCAACACACATGCTTTGCCTATCCAAGAAACTCAGAAAGATCTCTATTACCCAGGACAGTATTGTTCACTCTTACCCTTATACTTAATTTGTGCTTAATTCTGCAAATATTGGGGACAATGTTTAGTTTAAGTTTGGGGGTGAGATGTTGTTTATTTGTTTTAATTGTCCTGAGTATGTGTTGAATTGTTGATTAATCTTTTACATAAGTATGATCATGATAGCCTAGGATGAGATTTAATTGGAAATTCTTGTGATTCTGCTGAAACTTGAGAGCATGACATGAATTCGAGTTAATTTAAAATTTTTCTTGAGTTTTCCTGCACTATTATGCACGTAGTTTGTGTTCCTGTAATTTTGAAATGCTTAGAACAAAGTTATTAGGTTCAAAAGTTTGATGTCACCTCGATAGGTCTAAGAACTGATTTGAGAGTTAAACTGCAGGATAGGGTGAATAACAATATGAAGTGCATGACCTGTATAATATGTGAATTAGTTGGTTTTTGTTGTTTGTTTGCTAAAGTAAAAAAAATCGTGAGGGCAAAAAGAGCTACCTTCATTGTGATCAGTTAGGCCACTCATTGAGCGAGTGCTCTGGATAAGGGTCCCTGCAGTGGATGTGTGAAAGCTAGTGTCTTTGCATAAAAAAAAAAGATGAAAATAGAAAATTTGATAAAAAAAATTGAGTAAGTAATGAGTAGAGTTATTTAATTCTTGAATGTAGTGAGGCTCAAAGATTAGTAATTAAGACCAGTGTAGGGAGAAGTTGAATGGAAAGCCTAATAAAGTTGATCCGGACTTAGTAAAAATAAAGGAAACATAGGCTAATCACACACACACGTAGGAACACTTAGGAAAAGTTTTTAAATTGCTTGCAGAAGTGTTATGGTTGAATGTTTCCTATGGTTACTAGATTTTCCCTTAAATTTTTTAGGTTTGAATCAAATATATGTTTAAGAATAATCTAATGTCTAACTCTGTTTTTGCTCGGGACTAGCAAAAGTTTAAGTTTTGGGGTGTTTGATAGCACACAAAATGTGCTATCCTTAGGCTTAATTATTGCTAGTTTTATGATGATTTCAAGGCTTTTACGTGTTTAATTCATTCAATTTGAGGATAAAAGCGTGAACAGAACTATTGGAGACAAATTGGATCACTCGGGATCGAAACGAGGCTATTTGGAACTAAAAATAATACCAATTGGAAGAGAATAGATCAATCCAAGCATGATGACTCGAAGTGATGGCGTTGCTGCCTTTGTCCATAGCGTTACCAACGCCGAGCGCGTCTTGCTTAAAGCGTTGAAGACCACTGCCGATAGCATTGCAACACTGCCTTGCAGCGTCGCAACGCTATCTCGATAAGGAAGCATATATGAAGGACCGCACAGAGGGCGTTGCAACGCTGCCTTGCAGCGTCGCAATGCCAGATCGATAAGGGGCGCGCACGTTAAGGTAGCGGCATTGCAACATCCCTCGAAGATTGCAACGCCGCCGATCGCTTTCTTATTTACCGTACCGCGCTAGGGTACAACGTTGCAACGCTGCACCGATTGAACCTATATATAGAACCTTAATTCTTCTTGCAAATGGAGCCGAATTTGGTAGATTTTTCACCCTAATTTCGAAATACACTTTGTAAGAAGAGAGAAAAGAGCATTTTTGGGAGCCAAAGCATCCGTGGAGATTCGAGATCAAAGACGGGAGCTCGGAGACGAAGGACCGACATCGACACATAAGTTTAATTTCCTTTTCTTTCAGATTGTAACTCCGTTTGAGACGTTTTCTACATGTTTAGT